>OX243906.1:12505000-15005000 GCA_945859665.1 Anorthoa munda | reverse complement strand
TTGCGAAAGGAGCCGATACGATCACGCGTTAGAGCCTCGGTGAATGGTATGGTTCATTCCTGGATCCATGCGCGCACGCTCCTTGTTTATTTCTCTTTCGGAATTTGAAAAGTTTTGTATGTCAATTCACCTCTAACTGCTGCGGTAGGTATTCACTATTTCATTCTGGAAAGTTTTACGCTACTCATTAGTGATGTAGTCGGGACGAATATTGAATATTGACGGATATCGACAAAAGAAAATAAGTAATTTGCTTGCAAAGTAAATAGGTAACATTACTAACGTTTATATACAATAAAAGCACTGAACACTGCTCTAACGAAGGGACAAAATTAACTATTCCGTTCGAAAACTGTTGTCCCCATACATCAATATACATTACTTTTCCAAGTATATTTTATAAGTTGTAAACTTGTAAAGCCTACTTAGCTGTGATAGTTTTCCTTTTAATTTCGTTATTTATACTACAGCAGTGATTTTATTCACATATCCAGTCACATATAGAGTAGTAAAACTAAAAAGAAAGAAACAAAACCTTTTTCACAAACAAAATAAAGTGACTTCAAAAGCAAAAAACTAAAAAGTCGGTGTCGCAAAACGTTGAAAACAAGAGGTACCAATTATCAAAGACACCGACTTCCAAAACAAAAGATACGAAAAGGATTGATTTTTTTGTGAAAAAGTTTTTTGACAGTCATTGTAGGCTCATAAAATATCACTTTGTCTAGGCCCTAAAATCTCAAAAACTCGGTTTGCTCGATCGATTTCAAGCTAATTTGCCGTTAAATATATCTACGATGTTTCAAGTTAAGTCTAGCCCGATACTTAAATCATTAATCGCACCCACGACGAAACTGAAAATAATCCTAGCGTGGGTTAATGTTTCGGCACTTATCATTTAATTAATTTGATATTAATTTCACCTTTTAAAACAAACATTAAACCAGTTAAGTCTTCATACTGTAATGATTAAACGTGCGAATTAAATGGTGTGTTTGCTGAAATAATAATTGCGGTTGCCATGGTTACGAGATGTCCGCGTTACGTATCTGTTCATGCCATATCTGTTCCGCGATTTATTTACGGAATAATCATGAGCTTGATAAATAGAGTTTTGTTTGCCATATTTAATTATTACTTTGCTTATTTATGGGCCAAATTTGAATCAAACTAAATTGAAATGTGATTGTTTGTTTGCTACGATTTTTCAGGTAAAATAAAAGTAGTTCAGATTGTTGTGTCTCATGGTTAGTTACTTATTTAATATTAAACGATTTTTTATTAATTATATAAAGATTAAGATTATCTTTATCAAAAAGAACTGAACCAAACTATTTGTGAATGTTTGCTATGTTTTTTCAGGTAAACTATTCTACGGTCAGGCGAGTGTTTTGGTAGAAAGCGAAACTGAAATAGGCTAGAAGACTTATTCATTCTGAACAAGAAAAATTTTAAATTTTAAAAAATCCCTTACACATTTTTATTTCATGCTACATAATTTATCTAGCAGTAGACACGCTTCGATCGACAATCTATTGAAAACATAATTTTATGACACGATATATTGCGAAAACAACCCGATTGAAACAAAAAAACGCCCAAAACTTTTGAACGACTGAACCGATTTTCATCAAACACTCTCGATAAAGACACTTTAAAAAGAAAACTAAATCATAATCGATTCATCCGTTTAGGAACTATGATGCCACCGACAGATACACAAACACACAGGTACACACGTCAAACTTATAACACTTTTTCCATCGGGGGTTAAAAAGAACTGAACCAAACTATTTGTGAATGTTTGCTATGTTTTGTCAGGTAAACTAATCTACGGTCGGACGAGTCTTTTGGTAGAAAACGAACCTGAAATAGGCTAGAAGACTTTTTCATTCTGTTAAAAGATACGGTCTCTGGCTAATAATATTTCCCGAGTTTGTAATCAAGCCCGATGATTGGAAAATGACACGCTCGCCTCAAAGAACCGATATCATTTACAGAAAATACTGTACAGGACACATACCTTTTAGCTGGAGAGACCTGGCAGAGTCCTATTTTCAAACTGGTACCTATGTTGTTAATAAATTAATTTGGCTGAAGCACTGATAATATGTAGTTTGGTATTGTTAGAGTTGTAAAAAAACGGTTCTTTTTCTGTGATGAAAAAAATACGTTTAAAAATACATGAAAAAGAACTGTTTTTTCAAGAGTACGAAAATAAAAATATGGTAAGGCGGTTATCGTATATGAGTTGATATTACATTTTTTTTTTGTTTAATAAGAAAATACCATTTGTTTTTTGTTAAATCATCACACTAATATTATAAAGGCGAAAGTCTGTGAGTGTGTATGTTTGTTACTTCTTCACGCTCAAACGGCTGGACGGATCTGGATGAAATTTGGCGCAGAGATAGATTATAGTCTGGAATAGCTCATAGAATAATAATATTTTTATCCCGGGAATATGTTCCCTCGGGATGTTCATGCCAAGATTTTTCATGATTTTTCTCAAGATTGTGAAAAAAACTTTTTTTTTCTATTTACTTTTCTAGGTATTGTGCATGAGAAAATTGATTTCTTGTTATGAAAATAATTATATCACGTAGGTAGACAAGCGGAGAAAACACGATTACAGTTAGTCGATATTCGTCAAGGTAGCGTCCCAATTACGAATAATCGATGATACTCAGAATCCTATCCAATTCCTTAAAAGCAAATGAACTGAAAACTATTGTTCAATTACACACAAGATGTTACACGTCATTAAGTACCTATCTCTATTAATGTGATTATAATTTCCTACTAATTGGTCGCGCTAATTAGATTTTAAGCCCCTATTAATAGGTACTACATTTCTATTTAAATTCTTGGTTGTTATACTACATAGTAACTAACAGAGATACGTGACATACAGTTACATGCCGTTGGCATCAAGCAAACAAAAACATTTTTTAAATAAATGTATGCAGAATGTATTAAAAAACTACGTATATTATAGGTACCTATGATTACTATGACGGAAGACCTAAACTGCGCTATGGGCTGCAACAATGGATGGAGTATCAAAAGAGATCTCGTTAGTTTAAACAGTGCCGTGGGCATGGACCATCCCCCTCCCACAGTGGGTCCCAGCACCTCCCACGCATTGCAAAGGTTAAGGGCAAACCATTGTGAATACGACTGCATTCTCTCCGCATTCAACTCTACTCTTAATATGTTTTCAATGACACCACTGACGGCATAGAAAATACCTTCACTCTTCAGAATTACTTAGTTCTGCTATATGAATCTCGTTATTAGAGCAACCATGTCTCAATAAATAAGTAGGATATTGTTTGCGTAAAGAAAACATGTTCCACAACAAGGCGGAAAAGTACGCTTCAAAGCGTCCATAATTTCGATGAACACAGAACGATATTCATATTTATCTAGCATCATTTTATTTCAGTACTCACAATAATATAACATAGACCGACTCCAATTTAATTCTCTCGGGAAACTACGTTTCATTACGGAACTAATATGAAGCGCAAACAATACTTGATTCATCGCCCATTTATTGTCATTGAAAACAAAAGCAATGCGCGTCGCACGTGTACACCGAGCACCGCGCACTATGCATCGTACAGACTAAGGAACGAAACGAATGAGTGAACAATTCGCACTCGTTCAAAATGGAGCCCAGACCAAGATCAAACCAACACGAAGACTTAAAACACTTCAAAGTAATCTCGCCAAACTTGCTACAATGGTTTATTCAAAACTTTTTAAAGCGTTTATTAACAATTTTAACGTAATTTGTTCCAATCATCAGAGCTCAAAGTTTTAAGCCGATTATTTAATACTCTTAATACTGTTTGTTGAGGAAATTGGAGCGGTTCCGACTGTCGTCATAGATAGTGTTGTTCTGACAAGTCGTCTACAGACAATGAGCATTCAGAAAAGTGTTTTCTAAACGGATCTAGAAATAGTTTTGACAAAACGCCAATGTAGGTACAGCCTAGGTGAGTTTGCGCAGTCTTTTATGCGAATTGCAACTGAATAAAGAAAAATAATTCAACATTCAAGCCCCCGTCGAAGAATGCTCGTAGAAAACAGAATAAGTGAAAATTCTTTCTGTGTCCAGGTCCGTGCAAATCTCTGTATCACAAATATTGATTTTTAAACCAGACAGGGCTTGAAACTGATCCTTGCTCTATTATTTATGGAGATAGAAGGAGCTTAAGTGCAGCGGGTAGTCTAGCAAACCGCAGAGATTTCCAACGCCCCGTCTTTGTTCGATAAAAAATGCAAAATGTTTATCTACTTGTCAAACACACTTGTCGAAGATTGATCAAATTCGTGCCCGTCATTATGTCGTTAACTTTTAATTAATATTACGTCAGGAGCTACGTATAAGAATTAAACAGATGTTTGGAGCCAGGCGTGTGCCATAGACGTATCGCTTGCGTATATATGCGAAAACTTGCTTATATTTGTATACTTACTTATTATGACACATTGGAATACAGACAGACACGCAGTAAACACGTGCGACTGCGAATTGCACGTGCGGTTATTATACATAGATGCTTATTTATGTACGTAATGTTGTGTTTACAAGCGCAATCATCGCCTGCTGTTCATTGACCATTGAAATATAAACACATCTTACATACCCACGTAAAAATGATAACCGTTATTTACAAAGACTTCAATATTGCTTAAATTTTATTAAAGTGGCAAAAGTTTCAGAAAATAACGTATTATTTGCCCGTGAATTGTAAAAGGGCTTTGTTATTCGAAACGTTTGTAAAGTGAGCAACTCTTTATTAGGCTTCCCTTGGATCGGCGCAAATCCGAGAGCGAGCTAAATCGCTTATTGTCCTGTCCCTTTTAGGCTTAGCGAGTTAACATTTTCGTTCCAAACATTTTTCTGAAAAATCAAACCCAATTGTTGTTACTTTTTTATGGCTTTTTGAGTTTTTTCGTGTTCGTCTACGCGGGGAAAGGGGTTTTCCAGCTATGGATTTTAAAGTGGTGCAAACCTTGTCTATATTTGTTTAATTAAACAATAAATTATTGTTTTTTTCAATTTCAACTGTTATTTTTTCAATTTAACTTGTTTTTATTTTAATTGTCTTTAATGAAAATACAGTTTTATCAAAATAGTCATTAAGTTAATAATAACAATAGGTAACACGTTTTAGACATTCGAACGAGGTTCAAAGTTGATTAAATTTAACATATTTAAAAAAAAAAGTGAGAATCCGTATCAAAACGTCCTATTAGCAAAACGATCTATGAGCAGAACGCCATATTCTCAAAATCATCTATTAGCAAATCGTCCTATTAGCAGAAGGGCCTACAGTCAAAGTACAGCTATATTGAAAAATATCATAATTTTTCGTCATGGCTCATTATATAATTTATTTTAAAAGTAAAATTGGAACAAAAAAAGAATCAAAGCATTATTGCATTATGGTAACCGTCAACCGTCTGGTGATGAATTGCGTAAGATCTCCAACGCCCAGGTCTAAGGTATGTGTCTGATAGATCTCCCGCCCGCTCCAAGGCGGAGAACATCTACAAGAATTTCTACAGTAGAACCATAAGACTAGAACCGAAAATGATTATAACTTGAACTAACTGAAAATGATCACTTTCAAACTGAACGCAAAAAACACGTTATAATTATTTGAATATTACTTTTAATTTTTAATTTGATTTTATAGTTAACAGTCTCATGAAAATGCTCAATAAAAATATTCCTTTAAAAATCTCATATTTGTGTGGTATGACTGCATAATTACCATTCTTTTGTTTATAGGACATTTTGCTACTATTATAGGTCTTTATGAGAATAGGATTATCTGGTCTAATGTTGTTTTGCGAATAGGACGTTTTGATACGGAGTCCGGGGTGACTAGTTCAAAACGAATGGCATATCCTAGTAAAAGAAACCGGATAAGGCCTCTTTTGTTGTAGAAGCCACGTCATTAGCTCAGACTAGTTTTAGACTAATACATTAAGAACAATGCACATAATGTCCTAGTGTATGGAAAATAAAAGACACAAAACATAGTACCTCAAAAGCAAGCTCGTAAACAGACCAATGAAGGTCGATGACACATGAATTGTGAATATTCAAATCAAATTAGTATATTTTTTATTCATTCAAAATAAACAAAAGTCAATTACCATTTCTAAACGTAAACAAAAAAGAAAGCCCTCAAAATTGCGCCCTTCATAAGTTCACAACAAGACCAGACACAAACACAATGCTTTTCCATGCGTTCACCACGTTTTTGAATATTGTGACTAGCGCGAGATGATTACGTTTTTCTTCTGAATTGATTCACTGTATATAACAATATATTATGTAAAATGTTAAGTTATATACTCAGTTTGTGTGTATAGTCATTTTAACTCACAAAACACGTGCCAATTTTTGTGCTATTCTGTTTATTACGTCCCAAGTAATCTATTATCTTGTTTTTCTCCAACAGACAAATGGCCATTCGAAATATTCCTTTGCCAAACTGCGAGGTCGACTAGAACTGCATGTCAATGGTCCCAATCTTACGTACTTTTAACAATTTAAATAAATAAGTATGATCATCGACCGAGCTGGACTTACCGTACGCACGAATGAGTTTGCTGATCTGGAATTCGTGTCTGAGTTTGTGTACTTGGCTCCATGATCAGCGTTCAGGCAGGATGCGATAGGGAAATTCGGAGGCCTACACAGATGGCCAAAGCTGAGCAAGATGTCAAGAATATGGCAAGACAGAAAGATCTCTAACAGCACAAAGAAGAGTCTTGAGAGAATTTTGGTATTCTCGATATTTCTGTACGGCTACGAATCCTGGGCTAGCTTAGCACTGTGGATCGAAAAAGGATTGAGGCCTTTGAGTTGTGGTGCTGATGGACAGCAAAGCGCATTAATAAGTCCATTCTCGACCGGCTGAACATCAAATCTAGATTCTGCACGATACTACCAGAGAATCCGGAGTCACTTTGGTCATATCGCTCGGAGTCAGCCAGACAACCTCGAAAAGCTGGTTGTGGTGTAAAAGGTGCATGGTAGAAGACCGCGCGGACGTTCACCTACTCATTGTTCAGACCAGATAAGAGCGATTACAGGGCTCAAGGTGACAGAGTACAGAGTGGCGTGTAAGCATCTCGTCAGTGACTAAATTTAAGTTTACTCGATTTGAATAAAAATAGTCAAAACGTTTCAAAACGGGCACGAACTTCAGAAATGAATACAACGAATAAGAAGAGAATAAATAAGTAAAATAGTATGTTTATTTATGTTTGTAAAGGGTAATCTCTGGAATTATAGATCCGATTCTCTAACTAATAAAAAAGGCTACTTTTGAGTTTTGTTCCCTACACCTAGGAACAAGCTAGTCTCCAATAAACTATGTATGTACAAGTACAGTGGCATTTGCTCATATGAGCACTGAACCTTTATGCAAAACACTGATTATGACTGTCGGCAACATTATAATAGTCAATTATCGCACGGCCGCGCCCCCCTACGGCGCCCCGCGGTTCAACAGCCCCGCCGCGATCGGATTTTAATAACGCTATTTATAGGCGAATTTTAATACATTTGTTTTTCACGCATCCCATCTGTGCCTACGTTTTATATTGTGTTCAAAGCTTGAGAAAATCGATGGCAACGCCACTTTGCACTAAGAAAATGCCAAACTCCAGGAACTCCTCATTTACAATTTTCATTATTTGCAACTCATAATTGTTAAAAGGAATATCTCCTACTACATTTCTAAAAAAACTGGCCAAGCGCGAGTCGGACTCGCGCACGTAGGGTTCCGTACCATTATCGCAAAAAACGGCAACAAAATCACGTTTGTTGTATGGGAGCCCCACTTTAATATTAATATTATTCTGTTTTTAGTATTTGGTGTTATAGCGGCAACAGAAATACATCATCTGTGAATTTCAACTGTCTAGCTATCACGTTTCATGAGATACAGCCTGGTGACAGACAGACAGACAGACAGACAGATAGATAGACAGACAGACGGACCGCGGCGTTTTAGTAATAGGGTCCCGTTTTTACCCTTTGGGTACGGAACCCTAAAAAAATACACCTGAATATGTAGTCAACCTGTACCTGAGACTAATACCGCTTTACCACTTTTTACTTTCATCCAACAAAACGCACTCCCGCGCATCAATGCATTTAGTACACGTAGGCGCTTGCTATGTCTTTATCTAAGCTCCACACGATCAATCAGTGAAGGTACTAAAATATAATCGTTTATAAACTTGTATAAGTTGACTATAACAAGATTTTTAACGACCTCACTATGAATTCAAAATGGAGACACAAAAGGGCAGGCTGCGAAGCACTCAATAGTGAACATACAACATCGTTATTGAGAATATATTACACAGTTTTATATGCCTATAAATCTCTTTAAACGCATTGCTACGCTGCATAGCTAAATAAGAACCTGTAAGCGATTTTTTTTTTGTAGAACTTTGATCATATAGGTACGTACTGCGTACCTGCGACGACGACGTTCGTCGCGAGATTATTTGTCTTGTAAAAATTTTCATGAATATCTCAATTTAGAAATGAGTAAATTATCTGGTAATTTATAGTACCTACTTAAATACTTACCAATACGTATTTTCTACGAAAACTTTAGTCTGCTAATTAAAATGATTACGCTAATCGGTTCCTACAAATGGAGAACAAAAAGCTCTCTTTTTCCTGCCTTCAGATTTCAGATTTCAGTAATATTTTCACAGCCAACAACTTCAAATAAGCCCAGATAGTTTCACGCTGTGACTCAGTCTGAGACGGATTATTTTTCTTATTTATTTCCAAGAAAGGCAGTTTTAATTTACCATTTAGGTCAAGTAAAAAATATACAAATACGTATTCTGTATAGTGATGGCGGGCTCGTTTTACCACAGTTAAGAACGTTTTATGTGTGTGTACATCATTGAGGGAGCTCATCGACAAACAAGAGTGTTTGCTCTTTAAATGGGAAACGAAAATCTTGTTTACTTTTTAGCTTTACAATTATATAGTCATTCTAATATGTCAGATGCGTAAACTCGCGTAGACGTTGCTTGACAGGGTTCATTATAATTTATGTGATCAGTGTCATCAGCTCGTCACTTAACGATGTGAGGGTCTTAGGGTTTCGAGCAAGATGATCGAATATCTCTGGGAAATTCCTGTTGTATTTATTATTGTATATGAGTCAGACGGAAAAGCCATGAGGCCAGGTTACTAAAATAGTATGTAAAATCGATGCTAGACTTTCGGCGAAAAGCTAGACGTTACTATTTAATACTTAGAAGGTTCTTGCCCTCGGGTTCAGTGCATCATATTTTCATTTCTTAGCTCTACCTGTTTTGCGACCTTTGAAATGTAACCCACGTCCATTTATCATCCCCCTCCCTCGTCAATCTGTCTAATTGGTCTAGGTTGTTGGCAGTCTCTATTTGCTCACGTTCTCTATTCGATTGATCCATGGTATTTCTACTTTAACTGGACATTCAAACGAGTGTGGAGTTATGAGCGGTAACTACCGTTAACGGGTGTGGCTGCTATTCGCACGTGTGAAGGGGCAAAGACCTCGAGATCGGACCACACTACGCTATCTAGAAAGCTAAGAAGGGAAATCTTTAAACAACGAGCCTTCTGATTGTGTGCACTAGAAATCAAATAGAGGGGGTGCTTAAGGATTCAGGCTTAACGAATGAGTTCTCGAATGGATCTGGACCCTACTGTTTAGTGTACTCGTTTGTACAAATGTATCGTTTATTATGAGGGAAAATTATTTAGGTTGATTTTCCCGAATGTTAGCATTTTGGGTAAGTTGAATGTCAACGAAACAGAGTCACTGTTTTGGTTAGGGTAGTATAAGGGCGCTAGATATTTTTAGAGGCCCCTTGCTATCAAAAATAGATCGATACGAGGCCTGATTTTTGAATTTTTAATCTGTTGTTGTCGCTATTTCTTCCGATAACCAGTTCGGTGGATCAACAAGATGACTTTTTATACTAATAACTGTGCATGAAACGTATCGATGTCAATGACATGTACACGTAATACAAAGAGTTTTTATCAGGTGCCTGGCGATGACGAACCGTGAATATAATTAAAGAAGTGTTTTTGTACAAAACGGACGGGATGATGTACAACTGACGCTGGTGTCACCTTATTAATTAAAACACATATTTGATACGTGGGAAGAGGCACAAGATGCCATAGGTATCTTCTGCGACCTGTCGAAGGCGTTTGATTCCGTTAATCATGAAATATTACTTTTGAAACTTGAACATTACGGGCTAGGCCAATCAGCGTTAGGAATAGTAAAATCTTATTTGAATGATAGACAGCAATTATTTCAATGATGTCAATTCGTCGGGGTCAAACGTGAAAATGGGCGTACCGCAGGGCTCAATTTTAGTTCCTTTCTTATTTTTACCCGACTGCCGGAGGAGGGTAATGTGTTTATCAGTCTATGTATGTATGTACGTTTGTTCCTATGTGGCGTTCTAGAGACCAAACGCTTTGGCCGATTTCGATGATTCTTACGTTGCGAGTGTCACTAGCAGGATTAAGACGAATCGAATTGTTTAATGTATAAAATTGGAAAAGAAAAAATGGCGTGGCGCATGGTTTTTTGTACATTAACGATTTACCCCATTTATTAAAAAACAATTTAAACATGGTGTTATTTGCTGATGACGACGTACGAGTTAAGTTGTAGACGTAAATAACGCCCTACGGCAGCTCCAAAATTGGTTCACTGCTAATAATTTAGTTTTAAATGGTAACAAAACTAAGTGCGTAAAATTCGCCTTACTGAATGTCGAAAGTGACATTTTATTAAACAAGGAGAAGCTAAAATTCGTTGATAAAACGGTTTTCCTGGGGATCACGCTAGATTCAAGGTTACAATGGGGTCCTCATTTAATCTTGCAGGGCAGCTTAGTTCGACAGCTTATGCTGTTAGAAAAAATCGTCAAGTTATTGATTTAGATACCGCGTGGCTGGTCTATTTTAGTTACTTTCATAGTATAATTTCTTACGGTATCTTACTATGGGGAAGGGCTGCACACTGCACACATCGAGTTAATTTTTATTCTGCAAAAACGAGCAATTAATTATATACAATCACCGCCAGTGAGATTTTCTAAGGGAACTGTTTAAGGACATTAACATCATGACAGCACCTTGTCAATATATTCATGAAAACATCATGTACGTGAGAAATAATTTACTTATTTTTAGTAAAAATGGTGACAGACATAATTATGTTACCAGAAATAGGGACCAATTAATTCAACCAGGTTTCAGGCTGGCTAAAGTAGCGTCATCTTTTATGGGGTATAAAATGTTACAATAAAATACATCCCCACATTCTAGAACTGAATGAGACGAAATGTAATACTTGTATAAAACGCACACTATGCAGGCTTTATAATAAGTTAGGGGATTATATCGCTGATAAAAATGCTTGGCTCAATGCTAGTCCTACTCCACAACTAGTAGGGCGCAAAAACAAGTGATAAGCAAATCATTATTGTTGGACCCGCTGAAGACTGTGATATATTTGTATTGTATAAACTTAATTTATTTTTGTATTATATAACTGCACAGCAAATGTGTAAGAATTTTGTACGAAATGTAAATCTACCATGTACTGGACCTAGTCTTTCGTTGACTTGAATGTGCCCTGGCAGTTAAGAGTATGTCATGCTCTCTCAAATGTCTCTCTGATGGTGGCACATGTGTTGGATCATTCGGTTCCCTTCATGATGGTTGAGCTGATGCTCTCTCAAATGTCTCTCTGATGGTGGCACATGTGTTGGATCATTCGGTTCCCTTCATGATGGTTGAGCTGAGTGTCGCCAATCCATGCGTCTTGTTCGTGAAAGGGCGACATCAGTCGGGATGGGTCATGTCTTGGTTGCCTCGGCCTGTTTTTGATGCATTAAAGTATTTTGAGGTTTTTAATTTAATCTAGATGCTTTTACATGCACGTCTTTTTACATCGTTCCCATATATGTAATTTTCCAACAAGAATGACTTAACCAAATACTTGTAATGAAAACGTATTGATGGAAAATTGTGTCCGTGGAGTTTCTTGCATATTCTTCTCCATAGAAACCTACTGACGCTTGCGAATGTACAACTAGCTTCATTTTTGTATTTTTTGCTGACAATTCAAAAGTACCTCAATGGTATACCTAGTAGAAACAAATATTTTGATTTTGGTTTTGATTGATTTTGAAAGGTATGACGCATAGCTTCGTGTGTAGGTGATACGAAATGGTATGATATCGGTTCGCTTTGGTCCAAAGGTTAACAGTAGCTTTATCATTCGTTTACACTAATGGAAGCCGTAATCATCCGCCAATTAGTGTTCCACCAGAGGTGATGTTTTGATCTTCATTGTTATTAAATCACGCCTGTAAATCCTCGAAGAGTTAAGCAGAGCTGTAGGTATTTCTATTGCCATAGAGCATATTGCCATCAGCCAAACACATGTCCTCCGGGCTGCTTCTGAGAAATCCTATTGAATAAACACAACAACGCTTTGTCCTACCTTGGCATCAATACACAGGAACTCATTCTCAACAGCAGTGGTGCGTTTTATCAGTGCTTTCTAAAGCATTCAAATATTTATACCCTAGACTCACAAGTAGCCATTAAAATAGCCGTAGACAAGCACAATACAAACCAACAAGTAAATAAAGAAACACAATACATATTTAATTTAATACTCAAGCACTGTGAAACAAGGCGCCTCGCCGACAAACGTCAAGAGCGACCAAACGACGACATTCGGTCATGTTTTTAGTCTTAATTGAAGCGAAAACAGCCAAACTTGGCTGGCAGTGCTCATTAAGAACAACTAACAAGTAGCTAAGTAAGTACTGCAGCCAAGAGACACTCGCGAACTAATCGGCTTCCAGCAAGGACTGCCGAACTGTGATGTCGCTACACCGATTCTATGCTAAATATTATGCTTATTTTCCTTTTGATATCATATTCTCACTTTGTACTTTAAAGACTGCTTAACTTATAACTCGAAATGAATAGGTACCCGGTATGCAACATGAAATTAATAAGAAATAAATGTTCAGATTGTTTTGTGCTTCAAGAGGTTTTTGAATTTCACACAGTGCTGCCGTTAATGCGATGCAAACTTTGATTGAAGTTCTGTTCGTAAAATTATAATGACGAGTGACGAGACCGACAGAAAAAAATACAGTATCTGCGTAGTTTTTTATTTAGTATGTGAAGCACTGAAGAAGTAATGTTCATTGTGTAGGCGATTTATGTTCGTAAAATTTTACAAAAATCAGTTTTTATCTAAAAACTGATTGTTTTCGCGATTTCATGTTGGTCTCATAGAAAAATTATTATATTCACACACACAAACTATAAATCCACTGAAAGATAGGCAATTTTTTTTATTTTTTTTATTTTTTTATTATACAATAGGCTCGCGCTTGACCACTATCTCACCTGATGATAAGCGATGATGTGGTCGACGGTGTAACACGCTTGCCTAGAAGTAACCTATTCACTCTTGACTTAAAGACCCCGAGGTTGTAGCTATTAAGGAAAAGTTGCTCTGTATAGCAACAATTTTCCAAAGATAACTTTTAATTGCTGCTCTTTTAAGAAGTGAATCTATTGCATTTCATTGGACATGAAAACTCTAAGCTACTGAACGAGTATTTCTGAGTAATTGAAGCTTACGACTTACAACTCCGCGCAACCAGACTAACAAGGCGACAGCGAAAATTATATCTATTTTAATTTCATACAGCCAAGCTTTTAGAAGCCCCAAATGAAAATTCGTGGGCACAACGTAAAGCCTTTACGCCTTGTTGTGGTTTATATTATAATAAAAGTGACAAAGTGGATTCTGCGCGATATTAAAAATAGCTCCTACCATTAGACGGTTAAACAAAAATACCTTCCGTTCCGTTGATGGTATTCAATCGTTGCTTAACTTGTGTGAGTGAACCAGATAACCTCAAAAAATATAGAATTAACTGTCTATCTATTCCATTATTAAGTATAAATACGAAAGCAACGATGTCTGTCTGCTTGTTTGTTGCGTTTTCACAACTAAACTAGTTTAGATGAATTTTGGTGTAGAAGTCAGACTGGAGGGCCTTGCCTTGGGATAATTTCCGACGCTAATGCAAGCAAAGCCGCTGCAAAAAGAAATATATTTGCTGCTTTTATTTACAAAATCACAGCAGTTTATCTAAAATACACCGCTGCTCAATCAAGCAATGGTAACGGCCCCAACTTACGTCGACGTGGTGGGTTCGAACCCAGGCAGGCGCTTTACTTTGTGTAAATTATTTTATCACCACTACTCCAAAACCGGTGAAGGAAAACATCGTAAGGAAACCCGGCTCGGATCGGCTCGGCATCGGATGTTCTCGCCAAAAATTCGAATACATTCGAAATCCACCAACCCACACTGGGCCCGCGTGGTGGATTAAGGCCTATCCCCTCTCTCAAAGAAAGGAGGCCTATGTCCCAGCAGTGGGAACATTAAAATACTGTTGATGGATGATGCTCTAAAATCATCTGATCAACCAAGTATCACAAACAAGTTCACTAAAAATGTGTATGATTTTTCGAGGTTTACCATTTTGATCACAGACCTTTTCACACTTAAAGAATCAGTCACCTCTATCTCCTTTATCACTCTGTGGAGTGAACGAACAACAGTTATGAAAGGAAATCTTTTCAAACTGAAGTAATGTTCTTAAGGAAAAGGCACGAGTGATTTATGTACGAAGCTATCCTTTGTTGAGCCAATACGATTGAAAAAATATTCTACAATTTATAGATTTACTGTATCAGAAATATTTGAGAGCCTTACCGGATTACCGGTGGGTTATATTTATTTTTCCTTAGGAATGTCTTCAAGAATCACAAAATAAATATTATTTCTAAGTAAGTATTTTATCTTGACATGAGAAAAACCATATGACTGATAACGTTCGATTGCTGATAGATTCGCGAGTTTTATCTTCTTATGTTATTTTTATCTGGGTTACGTAATATTCTGTCTAAGGTCGTCTTTTTTATTTAAGATTAGATATTTTAACATATGGTTTTGTGATGATACTATTTATAAAGAGGCCTGAACAGATATACCGGCTTTCGCCTTTGAGCTCCGGTCAAATTCTCGGATTTTCTTTGGCAAAATCGCTCGTCATCTGCTCTGAACGATTGCAAGCACAGCACATAAGAAATGACTGAAACTTCCGATATTTTTTATTTCTATTAACACTATTTTCTCCATTTTCCAAAATACTTTCAGATCTTTTAACTATAAAAGCCAGTTTATATACTGAACTAGCTTCTGCCAGCGGCTTCAAAAGCGTGAAGTGTTTTATCATACCTGGGGGAAAATTATACCGAGATGAAAATATAGCCATGTGTATATGCTAGTCTAGACTATAATCTATCTCTGTACCAAATTTCACGCAGATCCGTCCGGCCGTTTGAGCGTGAAGAAATAACAAACGCACACATTCACAAACTTTTGCCTTTATAATATTAGTGTGAGTAGGATATCTAAGGTTTTCGCTTTACAGACCTCATGTAGTTAGTTAAAAGTTTTCCATTTCTATTTAGCATGCACAACCACCTGCAACATCCATGATTTAAAAGAATTCAATAGAAGGTCAGGTACGTACGGTTCGTATAAAATTCAAGTTAAATCGACACGAAAATAAGAAGAAGGAGTTTCCAGTACACGAAGGAAGAAAACCGGGATCTTTTCCGGCTACCAGTTTTCCAGTAACCAATAATTAAGGGCCTGCCTCCACTTTAGTGCCGTAAAACAGTTACTTTCTAAAGTATACTCCTTAGTAACGGCTAGGTTAAAAGGTTCGAAAAAATATATATTTATTATTGATTCATGTTTTTTTCGTGTAACTAAGAGTTTTGTTTAAAATAATTATTAACAACTGGATTTTTTTCGCTACTTTTGGATTCTCCTCCAAAACGACTTGGATGTTTAAAAATATTTTTACACAGGAAAATTGATGGCTAGAATTTCTTTCAAAACTGAAATAGCTGTAAATCAAAGAATATTTTGCAAACAAAACTGTCTAAAAGGAGGTTCAATATTGATATTCTGGTTCCGAGAGGCCCACGGTCAGTACTGCGTTAACATTGGGGCATATATACGCCTTAATAGGCTACTCAAGGCAGAAAAGGAAGGCAGTATCTAATCAATACAAATTCTGATCCCGACAACATTGATAGACCTCAAAGAGCGGTTGAGTTACGCGTTGGGTTGTCAGATGGAAACCTTTATATATTTAGTTTACTACCTGAAATATTTCAACAAATCAGTCCCAACTTATTGGGTCGAACGGCGTAATTTTTTGTATTTGCCACCAATATTTCACTAACCTTTTGATAACGTTACCTATTTCTCACTCAAAAGAGTGTTAGGCAAGCGTCATTTAGTATAAGGAGTGTACGACCCTTCCGTTCGGTTCCACATGACTGGGTTCTTTTACGTGTGCGCCCGGGCTGCGCAAGGATTTACAGATAAGTAATAAAACGTAATGCGTTTAAACTGAACGCAAAGCCTCCAACGGTAACATCCTATTAGAAGAGATTAATGTTTTATTTAACACACGCACATGTAAAAGGGAATGCGGAATGTAGGTGTGCGACGCACAGTTGAAATGAGAATTGTAGATCGTCTTTTGTCAGCCCCCACATTGTGTAATGTGCGTAGAATTTCGCACGTGTTGTTCATTGATAAGTGCTTATTATTTAAATGTTTCATGTTATTGTTGTTATCGCTTGAAATAGGCCAGACCCGATTTACTGTATCAGAAATATTTGAGAGCCTTACCGGATTACCGGTGGGTTATATTGATTTTTCCTTAGGAATGTCTTCAAGAATCACAAAATAAATATTATTTCTAAGTAAGTATTTTATCTTGACATGAGAAAAACCATATGACTGATAACGTTCGATTGCTGATAGATTCGCGAGTTTTATCTTCTTATGTTATTTTTATCTGGGTTACGTAATATTCTGTCTAAGGTCGTCTTTTTTATTTAAGATTAGATATTTTAACATATGGTTTTGTGATGATACTATTTATAAAGAGGCCTGAACAGATATACCGGCTTTCGCCTTTGAGCTCCGGTCAAATTCTCGGATTTTCTTTGGCAAAATCGCTCGTCATCTGCTCTGAACGATTGCAAGCACAGCACATAAGAAATGACTGAAACTTCCGATATTTTTTATTTCTATTAACACTATTTTCTCCATTTTCCAAAATACTTTCAGATCTTTTAACTATAAAAGCCAGTTTATATACTGAACTAGCTTCTGCCAGCGGCTTCAAAAGCGTGAAGTGTTTTATCATACCTGGGGGAAAATTATACCGAGATGAAAATATAGCCATGTGTATATGCTAGTCTAGACTATAATCTATCTCTGTACCAAATTTCACGCAGATCCGTCCGGCCGTTTGAGCGTGAAGAAATAACAAACGCACACATTCACAAACTTTTGCCTTTATAATATTAGTGTGAGTAGGATATCTAAGGTTTTCGCTTTACAGACCTCATGTAGTTAGTTAAAAGTTTTCCATTTCTATTTAGCATGCACAACCACCTGCAACATCCATGATTTAAAAGAATTCAATAGAAGGTCAGGTACGTACGGTTCGTATAAAATTCAAGTTAAATCGACACGAAAATAAGAAGAAGGAGTTTCCAGTACACGAAGGAAGAAAACCGGGATCTTTTCCGGCTACCAGTTTTCCAGTAACCAATAATTAAGGGCCTGCCTCCACTTTAGTGCCGTAAAACAGTTACTTTCTAAAGTATACTCCTTAGTAACGGCTAGGTTAAAAGGTTCGAAAAAATATATATTTATTATTGATTCATGTTTTTTTCGTGTAACTAAGAGTTTTGTTTAAAATAATTATTAACAACTGGATTTTTTTCGCTACTTTTGGATTCTCCTCCAAAACGACTTGGATGTTTAAAAATATTTTTACACAGGAAAATTGATGGCTAGAATTTCTTTCAAAACTGAAATAGCTGTAAATCAAAGAATATTTTGCAAACAAAACTGTCTAAAAGGAGGTTCAATATTGATATTCTGGTTCCGAGAGGCCCACGGTCAGTACTGCGTTAACATTGGGGCATATATACGCCTTAATAGGCTACTCAAGGCAGAAAAGGAAGGCAGTATCTAATCAATACAAATTCTGATCCCGACAACATTGATAGACCTCAAAGAGCGGTTGAGTTACGCGTTGGGTTGTCAGATGGAAACCTTTATATATTTAGTTTACTACCTGAAATATTTCAACAAATCAGTCCCAACTTATTGGGTCGAACGGCGTAATTTTTTGTATTTGCCACCAATATTTCACTAACCTTTTGATAACGTTACCTATTTCTCACTCAAAAGAGTGTTAGGCAAGCGTCATTTAGTATAAGGAGTGTACGACCCTTCCGTTCGGTTCCACATGACTGGGTTCTTTTACGTGTGCGCCCGGGCTGCGCAAGGATTTACAGATAAGTAATAAAACGTAATGCGTTTAAACTGAACGCAAAGCCTCCAACGGTAACATCCTATTAGAAGAGATTAATGTTTTATTTAACACACGCACATGTAAAAGGGAATGCGGAATGTAGGTGTGCGACGCACAGTTGAAATGAGAATTGTAGATCGTCTTTTGTCAGCCCCCACATTGTGTAATGTGCGTAGAATTTCGCACGTGTTGTTCATTGATAAGTGCTTATTATTTAAATGTTTCATGTTATTGTTGTTATCGCTTGAAATAGGCCAGACCCGAGGAACTGCGACGCTAGTTCTCATGACTATTTAGAATGAAGTGCTGACAGTTCCTACCGCAAATCGCTCTCAATTAAGTTTTTATTTGTGTTAAGGACATCATAAACCGACTATGGTCCTACTTATGTTTGTTTCATAAAATATTTATAGGTCGATTTAAAAAAAATAACTGGATTTTAGTATTTTTAACACGGAGTAGAGTCAAAATAATATATATGATAGCGCTGGTAAATGAAAATGGTACCACAGACGAAATCAAACGTCAAAGAGGCAGATAACTCGGCGGAAACATGAATTAAGTATTGTTAATGTACGATTTGTTTTTATTTAGTAATATTTTAGAAATCAAAAATGGAAGGTTACTGACTGTTAGTTCATTCAAATAAAATAATTGGTAGCTAAATCTATTCAGAATATTTGTAAAAAGTGTTATTAATTACTAATCGAATATTGTACACAATTACTGTATTTTTACAAAAGTAAATCTAAAATTAATTGATAAACGAATATCACCGGTAGTTGTTGCTGTGTGACGTCTTGTTATTTGTTTAAACGTATAAATAGGCTGGTTCTAGTCTAAAGAACTCAGGATTGAATTGTATTTTGAACTGTGCACTTATAAAATTAATTTGTGTGACTTACTATTGGTGTGAGTAATAAAAAGTGTTTTACAAGATGTCTGATCATTATCATTTGAGAACCCTGAGTACGCCCGTTCTTACATCAGAAGAAAGGGATCAACTCGTGCCTCAACTAGACCGCACTCGCCCAGCCTACCGACCACTCGACCAGGACATTCGGATGAGCTGAATTTACTTCGCTGCCAGATCAAGTTGCTGAAAAGGACGGTGTTCAAAAACAAAACACCAGTCCCCACAAGCTAAGTGAAATTTATTAACCTAATTATGATCTTAACTAGCATACAATAACAATTGAGTAAACAAGTTATAAGGTGTCTAACAGCTATGCGAGGTAGTTGTCTGTTGCTAGGATGAAGGGATTTTCATGCATGCAAAGACGCACCAAGCAATTGGTAGACACTAATGCTCATTCTCTTGCACTCATAGCATAATTTAGTAGTGAAACTAGATATTAATATTGTCTATTGAAATTGTGTGTGTTTTGAATAGACTTCAAATCAAGCATAATCTTTTTCTGAATATGGTACCAAATCATAACGTTTATTTTAAAGAATTTCTCCTAATGCTCCAATGGCATAAGACCAAAGTTTTACAAAGCTGAACCCCTCGGGTCAAGCACCGAGATCACAAATGAAACTGATTTGCTACATTGGGGAACTATCGTAAACAACCCGCCGATGTAATATAAGAAGAACCCCGTGTTAAACAACCAAGGCTCGCTATCATCTGTGACGTATTACAATTGCATTAAACCACATATTTCTCGTGATTGCAGGAACATTGTTTGTGAAGTCTACAAGAAACTAGTTCATCCATTTGAGGGCTGCTGGTATAAAAGAAAAACTAGGAACATTCCGAGACAAGCTCTGCTTCATCCGCTGCACCACCACCTTCACGCCGGGCAGGCGACTACAAAGAGGTGATATCTTTCTTGTTTATTTGATAGTATTTCTAAATTTTCGCTTAATAAGAAATGTTTCTGGGTCAATTTAAAGGTAAACGCCAATTAGAACTTTTGTATTATGAGTGTTTGGGGGTAGTAGCATACCATCGATTAAATCCATTAACACATTCGATGACGTGACGTTTGAAGTAAAACTTTATATTGTTAATGATTTAAATTAAGATGTCATTCTAGGACTAACTCTTTTAAGGTACCTAGTATTAAAATATATATTTTTATAAAAGAAGGCAAAAAAAAAAAAAAAAAAAAAAATTTAAACTTGCAACGCCATAGAGACTATTATACATTTAGGATCAGTGGGTCGTCGTAAGGTAGTATTTGATCGAATTTCTCATGCAACTATTAAAATTAAATTAGAGAATCATCAACTCGTACAGTACTCGTAGTCCCTGAATCATTTGTTTGTTCATTTATGAGTGGATAGATTAGCATATTTTGTTTTTCGAAGTTCACCCCATTGATGATCATTGAATAAGTATACTTTCCGATAAACGTAAGCCTTGCGTGTAATCTTACTGGAGGAAAAACTACCTTAAATTTACTTTTGTATCCACTGGTAGATAAAAGTACTAAAAATAATCTATACATTTAAAATGCTTTGTCCTGAATGACTGACTGACGGATCAACGCACAGCCAGAACTGCTAATCGTAGAGACCTGAAACTTGAAAGGTGTATTCTTTGTATGACGTAGGCATCCGATAAGAAAGGATTTTCCGAAATTCTATCCCTAAGGGGATTAAAAAGGGGGGCAAAGTTTGTATGAAAAATCTAAATCCTTCAGCTAATATTTTTGAAACTTGGCACAAATAGTAATCTAAGTAAATGATAAAGATTGACATTATTAGTTTTTTGAAACTACCCCTCCTCAAGTCGATTTAGGGGGTGTTAAAATTTGTATGGCAGGATCTTATTTCATGAGATATTAAACTTGAAACATTGCACAAATACTAACACAAATAAATAATAATGATTGTTATTGTTAGTTTAGTTTTTTTGAGGCATCTTACTGAGCAATCTAACTAACATAATCGAAAAATAATAAAGAAAAGAAAAGAGTGAATAAGTAACATATTTGGGTTGTTAAAACTCAAACCTCAATGGGGCATAAAGGGGTTATTAAGTTTTTAGGGGAGGATGTTTACTTTGTGCCGGTAACCTAAAATTTATTAATCTTTAACTCAAATACCGAATCTTCCCAAACCTATAAACCGTAGAACTCTACGAAATCACATTTTTATTTGGTTTAAGAACAGCTTATTTTTGGTTGCCTTCACTAACTACACATAAGAAAGTCACCTGTAGGAGGTATACAATACGAAATCACGCGAACGAAGTCGCGGGCGGAGTTAATATTTTAAATGTGAAAGTAACTCTGTATGTCTGTCTGTCTTCATTTTGACGCTTAAACCACTGAACCGATTTAGATGCAATTTCGTTCGGAGATATTTTGAGACTGGGCAGAACATACGATCGTTTTTATCCCGGAAATCATACTTAAGTGGTGGTAAGAGGGGTAGAAGTTTTTATGGATAACTTAGAATATTATTCCGCGTAAGCTATACGAATTACTAATGCTACGCAGACGTATAATACTAAAAAACCACTGCGAAATTAACATTTTGGTACCTCATGTCGAAATATTTCAAATGGGGTATCCGCTACTATGGGAACAGATTAAAGCCTTTTTTTTTTTCTTTTTACTCGCGGTACACGTAGAACTAACAGTGAATCTGAAAAGGTTTGGGTTAATAAAATAGGTGCATTATAATTGGATATATTATTTAAGAAATCTAAGGCTTCCGTATGGCCCTTTAGAACTCCTATTAGGTAAAATAGCCGTCCCCTGCAATTGAAAACGCCAAATTCATTCAGACCCTAAGAACAGAATGGCCGGAACGGCAGGAAAAACAAAAAAATAACATTTTGGTTTTAGAAAAAGACTTTGTTCACTCAATGATCGCGTTTCAAAGTAGGACCAAAATATCTGGAAACCTATCAAATAATAAACTATACGTAATAAGTAAATAGTACAAGATAGGTGCTAAATGCTAATTTTTACTGAACGAATAGACCGTGATAGCAAGAATAAATAATAATGAAAAAGGGTTAAAACTGTTTACAAAATTATTTAGAATTGAAAAGTTAAGCTTATGGATAAAATAATGAATGATTTGTTGGAGTTGTTAAGTTAAAAAAAAAAAAAAAACTGTCGAAACAAGTCAAAGACGGGCCTCTGAATCTTTATGATCAAGCAACGATCTGCGACCTCTGAATTTGACAGTTAGTTGGTTAAATAAAATTCTGTCAAAACAAGTCAAAGACGGGCCTCTGAATCTTTAAGATCAAGCAACGATCTGCGACCTCTGAATTTGACAGTTAGTTGGTTAAATAAAATTCTGTCAAAACAAGTCAAAGACGGGCCTCTGAATCTATATGATCAAGCAACGATCTGCGACCTCTGAGTTTGACAGTTAGTTGGTGAAATAAAATTCTGTCAAAACAAGTCTAAAGACTGGCCTCTGAATCTTTATGATCAAGCTACGATCTGCGACCTCTGAATTTGATTTGAGTTAGTATAATGGAAGTTTAAAAAGGCCTTGGTTATGGCTATGGTTTAAGTTGGTTGATTCAATACATTTTAGTCAAAACAAGTCAAAGACGGGCCTCTGAATCTTAATGGTCAAGCCACGATCTGCGATCTCTGAGTTTGACAGTTAGCTAAAAGGTTTTTCTATATTTTAATATTTTTCTATGATTTTCAGAAAGATTCGCTGGGCCTAGCAAGGCCCGCTCGTCAGTATGGCCGTGATAGCGCTGGTAAATGAAAATGGTACCACAGACGAAATCAAACGTCAAAGAGGCAGATAACTCGGCGGAAACATGAATTAAGTATTGTTAATGTACGATTTGTTTTTATTTAGTAATATTTTAGAAATCAAAAATGGAAGGTAGATCACTGACTGTTAGTTCATTCAAATAAAATAATTGGTAGCTAAATCTATTCAGAATATTTGTAAAAAGTGTTATTAATTACTAATCGAATATTGTACACAATTACTGTATTTTTACAAAAGTAAATCTAAAATTAATTGATAAACGAATATCACCGGTAGTTGTTGCTGTGTGACGTCTTGTTATTTGTTTAAACGTATAAATAGGCTGGTTCTAGTCTAAAGAACTCAGGATTGAATTGTATTTTGAACTGTGCACTTATAAAATTAATTTGTGTGACTTACTATTGGTGTGAGTAATAAAAAGTGTTTTACAAGATGTCTGATCATTATCATTTGAGAACCCTGAGTACGCCCGTTCTTACATATATAATCACAGAATAAAAAAAAATTAAAAATGTTGGCTCAAGTATCGTTTAAATTCTTAAAAATATCTCAATATAAGTAGATATACTACGTATTTTTCGGACGCCCAAAAAATTTAAATTGAAACAGCTTATATATCTCAACAAAACTGACACCCTAATTATATCGATGAAAATATAAACAACGTTTGACTTGTCTTGCCAATGTTGCTACAAATAAAAGTAATATCAATGCTGAAAATAATCAAAAGCCGTAGAATAAATATTATTGAAAATAAGTACCTAATGTAGGTACACGAAGTATAAAAAGAGTAAACGAAGGAAGAAATAAAACATGTTTCAGATAAGTAATCGAATTGATATTTGGAAGAAGACGAGAATAAATAGACAGAAGCAGGGAATGCAATATTAATCTTTTTTTTTTTTAATACAGCCGTTTTTCTGTTTTTAATTATTTTGTACATCTAAATCTGCTGTAGCGGATAAGCCCGACGTTTCTGTGGCTTAATTTAAAACTGTTTTACTTTACTCAGGTTCTGAAAATAAAATATAAACTCACAGACATAAAGAAAATTTGTACAAAAAGAGGGGAAAACATTTTGATGAGTTTTCGTGTGTAATGAAAGCGCCGATAGCAGGTTTTGCAGTAAAAGGTGAGTTTAATTACGCACACCTATGTGGCAAACAGAGAAGTTATTTGTGTTTCAATCATTGTAATGAATGTTTGGCAGGAGACGTATGCGGGGCAGGCCGCTTGACACGGCGCCTATTTGTAGCGTCTATGAAGCGCCAATTTAGGCGTCTATTTTTTATGGCTGCTTCAGAAGATTAATTTAAATAAGTAGAACTGACATACTCAATTCAAGATTTTGCGACGAATATGGAGTGCTCCTGACTATCATGAAATGATGATAATGATATTTTTGCAAATTGAATAAATTTGTAAAACTCTTTTACACATTAATCTTTTTAGTAAATTTAAACTAGATGAGGCCAATAGTTTCTAGCTAAAACTACACTAAAACAAACTCAGAGGTTAAAGTCTCTTTTAAATTCATACAATAAATAAAGGCCATCATCTGATGAGAACCATGTAGATTAATGTCTGAGGAAAGCACCACGCAGATATGAGTGGACCTGTCCAGACAGTCAGTTGTTATTGTGTGCAAGGGCGTCGCCAGCCGATGGATCAGGGGGGGGCAAGTTGATATATGGAGGATGGTAAAAAGAAAATAAATTTTAAATACGGTACACTCAAAAGCATATAAAGCTTTAAACTATGAGTATGAGTCTTAGCCCTACGGCGATTGTTATAGGAACGGTATAAAGTCCAATGGGTAACGTCCAATGGTTCCACGAGCTCAATCATCGGAGGTTTGGGTAAACTTCTCGACCACTTAATTATGTAAATCTTATAAGTTTTCTATGCACATTCATCATGCCTCATGGCCAGACCATTAAGGCGATTTTCACCCATAGTACTTCTTAACCAGGTTTTTAGTCTCCTGAGGCTGCTTAACGATTGATTTTGGTAGACCGCCCAAAATTTCCAACGCTTTTACAAATGACATCAACAAATGGCTAGATTTGTTGGGTTGGGTTTATGTTAACTTAGGACATTGATTTCTTTCCATTTGGGTACTTATTTATTAATCTCTAGGGGGGGCAGCTGCCCATACCTGCCCCCCTTGGCGACGCCCTTGATTGTGTGGTCCAATTCAGAACTTTCCATTACAATAATCATTAACTTTACTTTACATTAATTATTAAATTAATAAACTTTAAGGAGTTTAACGATCCGATGAGCAATGCAAAAGTAAGGACATTTTGGTAGGCCGCATCAAATTACCTACTCAAACTGCCAGACTATCATGAAAACTACCCTCAATATAACGACCTACTTAATAGTCCTCACATTCACAAAATGTTATTATGAGGATGCTACTGATTAAAATTAAATGCCTTTATAAAATCAATCTACCTAGCCTATGCCTAACTATATGGATGGACAGATGACCTGGTTGGAGTGGCGGGAGTCCGCTGTATGCGACACGCACGGATCCGGTCAATATGGTGGCGTTTGGGAGAAGCCTATGTCCAGCAGTGGACGTATATATTGACAGGTCCCCTGCGTATGATGATTGGGGAACGCTTCCAGTCTGATCGGATCTAGCTGAGTACCAGTATTTACATGGAGCGACTGCCTATTCGACCTCCACAACACAGTAAAAAAAGTTAATTCAAAAAACCCGACTGCTTAAGAAGCGAACTAAAAAGTCTTAATAAGAAGAAAATCATGCTGTGCAGTCGGAGGATACATATTCGCGAGCTGACTGAAAAAAACCAGATATAGCATCCGACCACAGCATGATTTTCTTCTTGTTTACGTCTTTTTAGTTCGCTTCTTAAGCAGTCGGATTTTGTAATTAACTTTTTTTACTGTGTTGTGGAGGTCGAATAGGCAGTCGCTCCAGCAGTCGGCTTTTTCGATTTTTTTAATTAACTTTTTTTATTTATAATTTTTAAGTTAACCTTTTTTTCGAATTAGGTACCTTAATAGAATTAGGTAATCATCAAATTCGGCCAACGCGTTTTTTGGTCTTTAGAACGCCACATAAAACAAACACTATACATACATAGACTGATAAACACATTACCCTCCTTCGGCAGTCGGGTAATTAGGTAACACGATACTCCTTAGCAAGACTGGTTTCAGATTTCCTGACGTCTGACTATCCGTAACGATTATCAAAGATCTACAAGTGACAAACCGGGATCAACCGCTTGACATACTTTCCTGAGCATGGAGGAATTTCGCTATGTAAAGATCACCCATCCTCGGACCAACCTCGGCAAGCGTCGCTTAACCTTAAAGATTGACCCGTGCGTCTGTTATTATTAAGCAACGAGCTTCTCAGAATGAAATTCCTAAATTAAATGAAAGATTTAAAAATATTGCAAAATAATTGCCTAGGTACTTTTCCGTGCATGTGAAATCTTCGTTTGCATCTTAAAACAGAGATTAGTTCAGTTTGGATTGTCGTCCATCTGGATATAAGAATTTAACTTTATTCTATGGTTGTTCTTTTCCCCATTAGAGTTGGTTCAATCAAATCAATCCCGGTTAAGGCACGCTTGCCTGAGGGGTTAAAAGTTTAAAGTGACCCCAGGAACCCTACTTTAATTTTAGTCCCCATGTCGGACCTAGTTAGGTCAAGTGGGATACCAAATGAACGGGCTTCAAATGCGCATAACAAATCATATTTCAATTTTGATTGAAGTCGCTTAGTTTTTAACTTATGTTGAGCAATGCTTCTAGACAAGGGCGGGTCTAGAAGCTTTCCAAGAAGAAATCTGAATGTATCTAGTTGATGTGAGCTTAAGGAAAATTAAACGTGGCTTTAACTAGAAAAGCTTTTTTAGGCATCAGCAACATAACTTTTACAATCTAAGTTTTGCGGTCGCATAAAATTAAAATTTTGCCTTATAGAAAATATAATTCCTAGCAAAATACAGAACCTCGGCGGTCAAATCCGACTCACTCTGCCGATTTTATTATTGCCAATTTTATTTTGTTGTGTTAAGATTTTGCCAATATCTATACGCATGTGCAAGCGCATCATAACTTTTCAATTCTTTGTTCGATAAAAACAGTAAAATATATACGAAACACAGGCAACCGTAAAGTTTCGGTAAAAAAACAGCGCAAGGCGCCCATTACAAAATGCTTATCTACTATTTTGAATAAAAAAAAAGTCGCCCGAATTTATTTGTAACAGTTTTTTATCTTTCCCAATTACTTAAAAGTTAAGTAATTGGGAAACTGCCCCTAGCATGTGATAAATTCGTTCCGGTTTATCTCGATACAAGGGTGATATGCAAATTAATCGTAGCTACACAAAAGTAGAACAATTTCCAAATATAGGTATTTAGAAGATTGGATGACCTATCAATAGAGTAGGGGTGAAAGTACACATGTATGTAACATTTTGTTTGTATGTAACATTCACCAGTCAACAGTTATTATGGTGCAACAACGTGCAGGCTACATGCACACTTATATGCAAGTTAAATGCAAGTAGCTTACATACCATTCACCAATCAAAAGTAATTATGGCGCATTGGCCTGCAGGCTACTTGCACACTTTTATGCAAGTTAAATGCAAGTAGCTTATTACCATTCACCAATCAAAAGTTATTATGGCACATTGGCATGCAGGCTACTTGCACAATATTATGCAAGTTACATGCAAGTAGATTGCATACTATTCACCAATCAAAAGTTATTATGGCACATTGGCATGCAGGCTACTTCCACACTTTTATGCAAGTTACATGCATGCGTATTTTTGCCCTCACATATAGTAAGGCAACACAAATGAATATCAAAGGACAGAACCTTACTGCATCCCCATTTATGCCTGCAAGCCCGCTTGCATTCATCTCCCTCTAACATTCAAGTTTCGATTCAGAAGTCGCTCTTTCTCATTCCAACACGTACTTGACCATTGGTTTTATTCAATTGAATTAAATATAAAATAATATGACTAATAAAACGTATCAACGGTGCCCGGGAATTCATCTAAGTGGACTAAATGAAAAAAATTAAAAAGCTACAATAAAAAGATTATGAAATAATGTTTATGAAAGAATTTAATTGATTGGTTCATTAAAATTAATTGAGTGAACAGCGTGATATTCAACTGTCAGATACAAGTGAACCCGTGACCTTTACAGTGATATTTCAATGAATTTCACGAGAGCATGAGCTTTCAGTGGTCGTAGGCGTTAGCCGAGATCTAATTTGCAAATTGCACTAAAGCCTGCACACAATGCCTACACGATATAAGACGAATGAATAGAGCCTACGCCCACGTAGTAAAATCCAATTAATGGAAGAAAATCTCTCATTGAATACTGTACTTATCTCTATAAATAGGAAAAACTATTCAAAGACCTGTTCCGACCGGCGGCATAAACACTTTACCGGCGGCAATCTACATCATTAACGAGAATCCTCATCTGAAAAATTGTATACGTTTACTATTTACTAAATATTAACTCCTAATCTTCTCAAAAAATGCAAATAAACCGTACTTTTCGATATCTAACTCGTAAATTCCGACTTCCGACATCGGCGTAGCGCGTGTCTACAAGTGTTTATTTACCTATTTACGCGCTCATACCGCGATCTCTTACAATACAATAATAAGGAGCTGATTGTGTCATAATAACATTAGTGTTCGTACGTAAAATCACGTGAATAAGTTAGCAGGCTTCATGTGACGTAGTTGTAGGCTACACCGTGCTACGAGCTCGTAGCGGCCACCATATGTTCGGACCACGCGGGCTCCGATCGATAGGCGGCGCGGCGGGCGGCATGCACTTACCGTGGTCATCTTGAAGTTTAACTTGCGCTGCAACGCGGTCTCGAGATGGAGAGCCATTTTAATAGCTTTTACGAACGATTAGCAATAGAAAGACCGATTAAAAGCACTATTACATAGTTTACTGAGCCGGCGTTAAGTAAAAACTTCGCGTGTGACGTACGTAGCGACTTCAGCGTGGCAGATCGCGTGTTCACGCGGCCATTTTAGCCGCCTGTCAAAAGGTTTGAATTTCCACCGCACGGCGCCACCGTCGCCAATCGTTACGTCTGCGCGAAAATAGCCGAGCGGAGAGCGGAGGAGCGCGGCGAGCGGTGTCGGCGGCGGCGGCGGACACGGCGGAGGCAGGGGCGCGTAGCGTAGGGCTCGTGCACCCACCGCCACAGGTTACGAGATTTTCCACCAACGATTGATTTATAGTACAACTTGTAATTGAGTTTAAAGTTACACTTTCGATACGTACACGTTCATAAACGCTGTATTCAAACTCCTTTTTTAACATTCGCCATGAAATATATTTTTAGCAATACTGTATCATTCGTATCTCGTATCGTGTAAACTTTATGTTTTGTGTACTTCGATCAAACTTCTTGACTTAACATTTATGAACTCGCAATTAAATTATTGGGGTGCGCGACACTTCCTGAAAGGGGTCGCCCCCTTTAAATTTGCTTTAGTTAAAAGCGTTAACACACTTTATTAGTGTTAATACAACATGATACTTTACAAAATAAATGCATTGTTTTTAATAAAAAATATGAGTTTGGCAGTTATCGAAGATCATTTGCGTTATATGCGTGCTACTTTACTCGCCGTTTAAATTAAAGAAAAGACATTTATGAGAAGCTGCGAACAAGCTATTAAACTCATCAGAGACACGTCACGTGTCACTACGCGTCAAATGACAAGTGCCAATAGCCAAGTATCACAATGGGAGCATGCAACGGCACAATATAAAGGAGTCGGCAATATATTTTGATTAGCACGCCATATATTACGCGACAGACATCAAAAACGAATTACTGTGCCATTACTCGCGTGTGTCGACTCGAGTAACTTTTGGGATAAAGGGCTTTAGGGGAAACTGTTTTTATTTATCGTGATTGGCATTCGATTTCTGATTGTCTGCCGTTCTATATCCTGACACCTAGCTGCGTGAATCAACTTATTCCGGAGTTGTTTGACTACATTTGCACGTTGATCTGGCAGTAAAAGAAAACGGGATGTTTGCCGGTTATCAACCGGCACGGCTCGTAAAAGTCGGCTGAGGAAAAGGGGTTACTGTTGTACTAGTAAATAGGTGAACAGACGTACTGTCACTGAATGTTACTGGTACATTTTCATCGTGGTATTTTTCCGAAAAGTTTTTGCTAAAGATTAGGTATATAGAAAGGCATTGATTTTGAATTTGTTCATTATTGTAGCTCTGTTCAAATGGTTCCTGTTTTTCTAGTTTGACTTGATAAATAATATTCCTTTTCGTTTTCCAAATTGGAGAAATGCACTCTCCATGAAGACCTCCTATGTTTAATGTTTGTTTTATTTAACTAATCATGAGTTAAATTAAAAGCCCCATTTCGGTTATCCACGTTATCAACTTTACGGAAAGTCCTATCATTTCACCACGGTACGAGCTATCATCATACAGCCAATGCTGAATCGACAGTAAAAGATGTAAATGTACATTACACCCCATAGATCCACACCCTGACGCTAAAACCTACAACTTAGGTACCCATACATATGCAACAGTCTGCTTCACACAACCACCCGACGAAATAAACTCCGGCAGAGTTAGCGCCGCGTCTGAATAAACTGTTATCAACTATACAGCGAACTTTAAATCCATCGTGCAACATTAATGAACGCGAATCACGTTAGTTATACCAACATCGGGTAGGTAAACAATTCAATCAGGACATCGAGTGTGTCATTTACTGGTGCGAGTACGAGGTGCGATAAGTAGCGATTTATCATTGAGTTTAGGTACTACATAAGCATCTGTGCTCAACCCTTTAGGGTATACAGGTGTGTGATATGTGTTCTTGTAGTAAGGACAGGGCGGGCCGCGCGTTTATCTGACGCCACTATTTGGTCATACATAGGTCGTAATAGACCGAAGCGAACTGACTACGCTGTCGGCTATCTTCAGGAGCGGTCGTATGCGCAAGCATTAAAAATACCGTGTTTCTTGTAAGGCGTGTAAGCGAGCGTTCATGTTCACTATTTTACATTGGCAATTTTCAGGATATTATTTGAGGCTTTAGGTTCTCGACTAGTATCGATAAATTAACACTCTATCACTGATAATTTGATAACGAATGTCAAAAATCAAAAATGTTCACCTCTTATCGACTCACATACACCGATGCTTTTCAACTTGACAAGATCATTTGATGTTTATGTCTATACCATTTCATCCAACCAACGGATCTTTACTCCTGTCTCAAGCCTCCCACGCAAATATATGAGACGACGTATTTGTTTATACAGCATATAAGTACAAGGTGTAACAGGGATAACGCAATTCCTGAAAACGGGGTCATTGTACTTATTATTAACAACTATTACTTTGGGACCAATCTTAGGGGTCCTTAGGGGATTTAAGAATCGAGAAGAAAAATCTGCTGTTCAGGATAGTTTATGCAAAGTGTGGGGTAGCTGATTGTTTTTCGCGATTTCAGGGTTAGTTCTATAGTAAAAGTTATTCATTATGTTGAGTACAATGACTCCCTTTCAGGTTTTATTTAAGTTACAACCTGTAAGCCCACATTTCAGCTAGTCAGCTTCCAATTATTTCATCCGACTTACGGCTATTTGCTCCAGTCTCAAGACTCCCACGTATTACATGGGAGACGACTTATTTATGCAGCATACAAGATAAACTCAACAATATACCTAGGATGAGGAATATGAGGATCACACAAATGGGTAGCACGTGGGAGAAAGCCACACAAATTCCTTACAACTTAACTAATATATAAAGTGGTAAAAACTATCCCTCTTACAAATAAACGCGGAATAAAGTTATACCAGGTATAACAAAGGAATAACCATACATTTATATAGGTTTATACTTGGTATAACTTTATTCCGCGTTTATTTGTAATAGGGTATATGTTTAATCATTATTAAGCTTGTAAAATGCGATCAATCTCTAGAAGTATTGATTTAATAGCAAATTTTATTTACTCACAGAAAGTTAGTAGTCATCGATAGAACTTTCTATGTCTTTTATGCCCAAAAAAAACAGAGCTGTGGTAACGGCTGCGACTTATAAGTAGTAGGTCGTGGTTTCGAACCCAAGCAAGCGCTTTACATTGTGTACATTATTTCATCACCAATGTTCTCAAAACATGTGACATCCACCAACCCGCGCAGGGCCCGTGTGGTGGATTACAGCCCATTAGCTCTCACAGAGAGGAGGCCTTCACGAACAACGGACCAAATTGGAGTCTAAGTGCAGAAAAGGGGCTCCATCTATCCTATCCTATACCGAAAAAAAAACGGTGTCTGCGGGAGCGAAGCCACAGGAATAAGCTAGTTTTTTTATAAAGTCGAAAAAACGAACCTAACTCTGTCCAGCCTTGATAGGCAGTCAGATTTAACTACCGATTCAGGGCCTCGTAAATAGTGAACATAAAAATCTTCAATTATTTTCACTGCTTTCCTTTTATCCTTCATTTTTTGTGACGCAGCATCGATAGTGTAGATCAGAGGTCACCAATTATTTTCTTTAGACCCGTTTCTTAAAAATAATATAACCGTCGCGGTCTCTAAGGTTTATAACCAACTACTCGGCCTTAACATCGTCACAGGTATTTACTTTGTTAAAATTGAAAAACAAATGTAATCAAAAAAAGTACCGCACCAATAGATTTTTTTCAATATTAATGTGAAGTATTGAGTTGCGTTGAGTACACGATATTCATTTCAACTCGATACCTCCACGCGTGCCCGAGATAAAGGGTCTTAAGTTCTTATCAGACAGACGAACAACAAAGTGATCCTAAAAAAATCCGTTATTTTTTTTTGAGTTACGGAACCCGACGAAGCTCAACCTCAAACTAATCTATAAATCAAACCATGAAACCAGCAGTCTAATTGCGTAAGTGAATTCGGCAAGGCAAAGGGTTTTGACACCATCAATCGACCAATCACATGCGAGATGAAAGACGTGGTGTGGATTGCCGAGTACCGTACGTACCAATAGATTTTTTTCAATATTAATGTTAATCATGATTTTTTTAGTGCCCTTAGGTTATCCGTCCGAAGTTTGGACTAAAGTTGATGCAGGCTATTAAATCTTGGAGATGTTTATCAGTAAGTTTACTTCGAAATTTATTTTAAGGGATTATAAGGGAATAGGATTTTGACAACATTCTCATTTTTAGGGTTCCGTACCCAAAGGGTAAAAACGGGACCCTATTACTAAGACTTCGCGATCCGTCTGTCTGTCTGTCCGTCTGTCCGTCACCAGGCTGTATCACATGAACCGGTATAGCTAGACAGTTGAAATTTTCACAGATGATGTATTTCTGTTACCGCTATAACAAAAAATACTAAAAACAGTATAAAATAAATATTCAAGGGGGTTCCCATACAACAAACGTGATATTTTTGCTGTTTTTTGCTCGATATTAATAACGGCAACAGTTAGACGCTTGAAATATTCACAGAATATTTAGTTAAATATTTACTTCAAAAACTAATAATTATTAAATTAAAATAAAATAAATTAAGGGGGGCTCCCATACAACAAACGTGATTTTTTTGCAGTGTTTTACTATAATGGTACGGAACCCTTCGTGTGCGAGTCCGACTCGCACTTGGCCGGCTTTTTTATTATATTGTACTGTTTACTTAAGGTCCACAACTCCACACAAAGTAGGTCGGCGGGCGGTCCACCATTTGTTGACCCCTGGTGTAGATTATATAATAGGGTTAAGGGTCGTGTGATCTTATCCTTTCTTAGCCTTTCCTTAAATATCACGTCAAATTACACGCTTCGTTGATTTTCCCTGATCTAAAATTAATATTATGTTACTGCGTATATTGACGTAGGTGAAGGTGGTACATGCCATTGTCTTGTTTTATGTAGGAGGACTGGCATAACGGTCACAGGTATGACGCTCTTAGGGCTAATGAATATTTATAATGTTTTCAGCATTTAAATAGAAGGTATAAAGTTGTAAGAGATGGAAATAAAATTATCTGCATTTTTTCATGTCATATTGTGGTTTGTTATAATTATAACTTTTGCTTATTATAAATACACGATGGTATTTTTACCTGTAAGTAGGTAATTTTTTTAATATTTTCATTTTCGCCTAATTATTTAGGGTTTCGTACCCAAAGGGTAAAAACGGGGCACTATTACTAAGACTCCGCGATTCGTCTGTCGGATCTGTCCTGTCTGTCTGTCTGTGTATCTCATGAACCGTGTTAGCTAGACAGTTGAAATGTTCACAGATGATTTATTTCTGTTGCCGCTATAACAAAAAATACTAAAACCAGAATAAAATAAATATTTAAGTGGGGCTACCATACAACAAACGTGATTATTTGCCGTTTTTTTGCGATAATGGTACGGAACCCTTCGTGCACGAGTCCGACTCGCACTTGGCCGGTTTTATTTTATTTTAGATGTTAGTGTGTGCAGTGCTTCAAACACAACAAGGACTGGCAGACGAAATGTTGATCTTCCGGCAGCAAAATAGGCAGACGACATTGCGTTGATGCCATCACGGGTAGAACCTGCAGCCTAATGCTTCCGTTTTTGTGAACACCAGTTGGCGCCACTGGCGTGTAAGGTTCTTAAATATAGCTGTTAAACGTTGTTATAACGCGCACAGATGAAAAGTTTGAATTAAAATCATTTCTAATGCCGTAGAAGTGCGATTAATATATAAAATCGAGTATGCCAGTAGTTTAGAGCGTCACCTTTTTTTTGAAAAATGTTGTTAATGTTTTCTGAAACATAAAACTCTATTAAAGCAGTACTTGGTAAAACCGTACCTAACTTAATCTGCCATATTTGGAAAATATTCGCAGAAATAAAAATAAAAAATTAAATAAATTCGCGCTAAAAGCCAAAAAAAACTATGAATTTTGACATTTTGAAGACCTCACTCTACACCAGCGCCCCTAACGGCAAATTCAAACGCGGTAGGACAATGGGAACAACTCCATATATGACACATGTCTTTTAAATGTTTTCGGTATTGCGTAAATCATTTATAAAGGATACGTCCCCCGCCCTATGATTTGAATTCACATATCCTTTCCGTGACCTAACCCCAATATTCGAGTGTAAACGTAATACGAAATCGTTATTTTTTAATCGTTATTTTAAAGGTGTCGTCGCCCTTACCTTTATGTGTTCTTTGGGTGGTACAGGAGCGAGTAGATTGGCAAAAAAAAAGTGACTTATATCCAGCAGTGGGTGAAGTCAGGCTGCAGATGAAGTGACTTCATCTATACATTATTTTGCGAGATATACTACCTTCGTACGAGAGCAGTGGTGGCCCAGTGGTATCGGCCGCGACTTACAAGTTGTAGGTCGTGGGTTCGAGCCCAGGCAGGCGCTTTACTTTGTGTAAATTATTTAATCACCACTGCTCTCAAAACGGTGAAGGAAAACATCGTGAGGAAACCGGCATGTCCTAGAACCAAAAATTCGAAGACATGTGACATTCACCAACCCGCACTGGGCCCGCATGGTATCCACCACGCGGGCCCAGTGCGGGTTGGTCCGCCCATTCGGCCCATACGGCCCATTCCCTCTCGCAGAGAGGAGGCCTGTGTCCCAGCAGTGGGAACATTAATAGGCTGATGATGATGTGTTCATGTTCCACATTAGTTCTTATTATCTCACCATTGGCCACACTCTTCATAACTCCCCTGAAAACAAAAAACTGTCCGTTAATCCATCGCTATCAAACCGACCTAGTCCTCTTCTCGCCGAGCAGTGTTCAATGCGGCGACACAGTTTACTCTATGCCTACATACATGTGTGTTTGTATGCATGTCTGTATGTCTGTCAATGCAAACGGAAACTTAACTCTTTGGTGGCACTGCGCTTCAGTGCGCCGCGCCTTGAGGAACGGATCTATATGAACAATGTATTATAAACAAACAGTAATAACACGTTTTATAATATTTTTGAAGGGTTTGCTAATGTCATTGGGGAAACCACACATAATATTAGTGTGTTTGTGAAGGCATAAATTAGTAGTGAAAGGTTTTATCGTCTCGTCGGAAACGATGATGATTCATACGGATTATCCCGAAATTGTAGGTTTTCCAAGTTTGATATTTATACCTAGACTCGACAATAAAGAGATTACTCATCGTTATTAAACAAGTGCGAGTAGGACTCGCGCACTGAGGGTGCCGTACAAACAGCTACATACACTAAAATAATTAAAGGCATAGCGGGCACCGAACATTGCTGTAACGATAAGATAAACAGAATTGACGAACAAAATTAACTTTTCCGTTGGAAAACTGTAGTATCCATACATCGACATAAGTCGCGGTCAGTTTACCAACTGCAAATATGTTAATAATCTTTTTTTTATGTAGGTAAAAAATTATGGTTTTCGGATCTTTTCCTTTACTTGTGCTATAAGGCATTGCTTCTTGCCAAATTTCATGATTCTAGGTCAACGGGAAGTACCCTGTTGATATTGATTCCCTTGCGAGTGTAAAATATGAGTCTTTAACGGATGTATCTCTTGATTGCGTTGATCTAAAAGTTTATTTTTTCAAAACTGCAAGGGGTTCTAAACTTGGGTATACGATACGATACTTCCACGCGCTCCCGAGATAAAGGGTCTTGACAGACAGACGGACAACAAAGTGATCCTTTAAGGGTTCCGTGTTTTCCTTTTGAGGTACGAAACCCTAAAAAGCTCAACCTAAAACTAATCTATAAAACAAACAATGCCACCATCAATATGATGATGGCATGGCATGATCAAGATGCTTGGAAACATGCTGGTCCTGCTCCATAGGGCAATCTTTAGTGTAGAAAAATCAAAATGGTTAATTTGTATACGGTATATTCATAATTATTATAATAACGCTTTATTTTTATTTATTTTCTTCTGTTTAAAAAATTTACTCGCACACTATTCCGTTGTTGTTGAATTAGGTAATTTATGTTTGCAATATTTGTAAGTATGTGAGAACCATGTCCCTATTTATCAAGTGAAGGAATTTACCTGTTAGTGCTTGTAATACTATATACCTATATTTAGTATACGAGTAGTAGTGCTGGGTGCATCGTTCTCACGTATAAGAATATATTATTTATGTATGTACTACTTATGTAAATATTGTAAAAAGCCTATATTTTTTAAAAATAGTAAGTATGGAGTTTCTTGTGCATTCTTCTCCATATCAACCTACTTTGCCGAATGCACGGTAGAATCAATTTTTTATTACATGTAAATTTTAACGTTCAAAAGTGCCGCATAATGGCCTAGTTGAAATAAATACATTTGACTTTGTCTTTGAATAAACTTACGAAACTTTTAATTTATTTAGATCTATAAAGTACCTATACTTTTAGGTTTCTAAAATTAAAATGAGATGACCCACCCACTTGACATCCCGTACTTACCTACCTACTTACTATATTACAAACGGAAACACACACCAAAACATCTCCCCTTATATATTTTTGTGATGGTTTCCTAAATCCTACATATTCACTTAAGCTTTCGCACACGCATGTCTAATTAGCTAAAATATCAGTAACCCTAACACAAGCCAACATTAGTAGTGTCACCGCTACATCCCATGCTCGCAACACAAAATGAGATCAGCTTCCAATAACATTTTCTAATTGAATTTCATAGCTAACCGTGTCATCGTGTGTTTAACGGCAAACATTGATAAATTAAATAGATATCGCAAGGAAATTATTGAACATATATGACGTATGTATCTAATTTATAAGTTTTGTATCTATTATGTTGTTCATTACTGTACCTTATCGTAACATCACGGCTGCATTTCACTAAGGGGTGGACAGAAGATGTGTTTTGTTAATCGACTTACCAAAAATAATCTATGTTCGACTTTGTTTGTTTTTTTTTTTATTTTTTTTATTTCTCCGTCATGGTCAATTGTGGACCGATTTTTAAAATTCTTTTTTTGAAAGATTGTGATCCGAAATTGTTCCCATTTTAATTTGGTGGAGATTTGATGAAGAACTTCGGAGATATATAATGGAACTCTTCAATAAATGAAGGCAGATCTCTCGGGATTGCTATAATCGCAAGTCTGTTTATTGTTAACATAACATCACGCCAGTACACTCTAAAGGAATACGCAGAAGTGTACAGTTTACCTTGGTACACACTCATTTCGTCCAAGTTTCATGGTATTCGGGTGATCTATTCTGGCATTATATTTTTTTTTCACTTTTTAGTTAATCTACTAATTAACTAAAAAGTGAAAAAAAAATAATTACAAAATGAAATACTACCAACTTCCAAATAAAAACACTACAAAGCGAAAAATTACTTCTTTCAAGTTGGTGTTCATAACGAATAAAACTGATACCCACCAAAGACACCGACTGCCAAAAAGAAAGTTATTTTTAACTTTGTAGTGTTTTTTTTTGGCAGTCGGTAGTATGTTTTAAAGAGGCGTGAGATGATCCTGCAGTCTTCAGACGATGCGTTGAAATACCGGCAGCTAAATAGACCTCAAAGTCCTTGAAAAGCGACCTCCTCCGCTTTAATATTCAGCGTATTAAAGACGCGATTGAGCGGAATAAGGGCTCCAGGGTCTTTGCAAGAGATCTGTCTATTGGGCAGAGCCAGCTCATTTAACTGAAGACCGATGATGGCAGGATCGTTTCCGCCAAACCAGAGCTTCTGAGGGAGATCGAGAGATTTTATAGGCAGCTGTACACGTCAACTAGTAAACCCGTCGCGAATCTAGCAAATGACCCTAGAGCTAGATTGACCCAACACTATACCGAAGACATTCCGGACGTCAGCCTGTATGAGATTAGGATGGCTCTGAAACAGCTTAAGAAAAACAAGGCACCGGGTGACGACGGAATTACGGCCGAACTCCTGAAGCTGTTTGATTCCGTCATACTCGAAGGGAAAACGCCACAGGCATGGTGCAGGGGTGTGGTGGTACTCTTCTTCAAGAAGGGTGACAATGCCTTACTGAAGACCTATAGGCCCATCACACTTCTTAGCCATGTCTACAAGCTGTTTTCAAGAGTCATCACGAATCGTCTGGCCTCTTTAATTTCTTTTTTAATTTCCAGCCTCCCGAACAAGCCGGATTCCGTAAAGGCTTCAGCACCGTAGACCACATACATACGCTGCGGCAGGTTATACAGAAGACCGAAGAGTACAACCTGCCTCTCTGTTTAGCGTTTGTGGACTACGAGAAAGCCTTCGATTCGATCGAGACTTGGGCTGTACTGACACAAGCACCGTTGGGGAGACTGCAGTCTCCCCAACGGTGCCTAATTGACTACCGGTATATCGAAGTGTTGAAGTGTTTATACAAAAACCACCATGTCAGTTCGATTTCAGGATCAGACCTCGGAACCAGTGCTTCTGCAGCGAGGTGTGAGACAGGGAGACGTCATATCTCCGAAGCTGTTTACCGCTGCACTGGAGGATGTATTCAAGGTTCTGGACTGGAGAGGGCTAGGCATCAACGTCAATGGCGAGTACATCACTCACCTTCGGTTTGCCGACGATATAGTGGTTATGGCTGAGACCATGGAGGACCTCAGTACAATGCTCGATGACCTCAGTAGAGCTTCCGAAAGAGTGGGTCTTAGAATGAACATGGACAAAACCAAGGTGATGTTGAATGCCCATTTTACTCCCACTCCTATCAAGGTAGGAGACTCGCACTCGAAGTTGTGGGCGACTATGTCTGCCTGGGACAAACGATCCAGTTGGGTAGGGCCAACTTCGAGAAAGAGATCAACCGTCGAATCTGACTCGGCTGTGCAGCGCTCGGGAAGTTGCGCGGTATCTTCTCGTTCAACTTACCACAGTGTCTCAAGACGAAAGTCTATGACCAGTGTGTGTTGCCAGTGATGACATATGGCTCTGAGACGTGGTCGCTTGCAATGGGCCTCATCAGAAAGCTTACAGTCACTCAAAGGGCAATGGAGAGGGCTATGCTCGGAGTTTCCTTGCATGATCTAAGCAGAAATGTAGAGATCCGCAAGAGAACCAAGGATACCGACATAGCCCGAAGAATTTCCAAACTTAAGTGGCAGTGGGCAGGGCACATTGCTCGCAGAACGGATGGCCGATGGGGCAGAAAGGTTCTGGAGTGGCGACCGCGAACCGGAAGACGTTGCTTTGGGAGGCCTCCCACCAGGTGGACCGATGACCTGGTGAAGGTTGCGGGGATGCGCTGGTTGCGAGACGCACGGGACCGGTCAATGTGGCGACTCTTGGGGGAGGCCTATGTCCAGCAGTGGACGTCTTTCGGCTGATATGATGATGATGAATATGTTTTTTGTAAAAAAGATTTTTTGTATCTTATGTTCCGCAAATGTTTCGAGTATTTATCCATCTAATGCAATATATGTCTTCCTGATATACAACGCAGTTTACATTCATTCAAAAGGTATGTTCCGTAGAAAGGGGGAAGAGAACTAGGGTGCACTACCTACAGAAAATGGAATTTTAAACTCCGTCACTAAGCGAGGTTTATCGTGAGTCGAATGCAGACGCAGACGGGGAAAACAGCTAGTTAATACCTATAGGTAATCCCTACATAAATCCGTCTGCAAAGAGATCACTAAATAATGTCTTAAGTTTCTCACCTACCTTTATAGTTCTCATAACTGTTCTGTGGTTCTCAAAGACTGTTGAGAATTTATAACGCCCACAGAAAGTTGCAATTGTTCGAGATTCAACTTAGTTCTAAACGCCCACACAGAAGTCGTAAGAGGTATCAAGAATTCAGTACGAAGTAATAAAGCAAAATGTGAGAAACCTCAATACATAAAATAATTTTTACAAAATATAATTTCCACACTTCTACACCGTTATGTGAAAGCATCACGTTACGAAAGGTCTAGACTGAAATAAAACAATTTTAATGAGAACATACAAAACCTTGCTCAAAGGCTATGCATCAAGTCTAAGTCTTCACAGGAACACAGAACAATTAAACCCTCTGGACGAACACACGCCGACTAACCTGCGCAAATCCTAATATAATTTCATGGTGGCTACACCGTGTGTATGTACTTATACAAGTATACAAGCCGTACCTAGGAACCACTACGAATAGTATAACTACGTATAGTATAACTACGAATAGTTATAGCATAGCTACGATCGTAGTACGTACGGCTGCCAGCCGGGGGGAATAGTAATGTGTTGTTAACTTACAGACTTGTTAAATTGTATGCACGTCCAACTTACCTGATTTATAACCGTTACAATTGCTTTTGCTTTAAATGATTTACTATTACAGTTATAGTTTGTCTGTTTCTCGGATTTAATTTTCAAAATACCTAAAGCTAATATATTTATTGTTGTTTTACGTAATAAATCTAGACTATTAAAGATGGTGCTTAAATAATATGTTAGAGCACTGCAAAATTAGGGTTGGCAAAGTAATATCAAATTAATTACATAGGCGTTTAATATAGTAACGATTCCCTATAGGATCCCTGAAGGCGTAAAGTTATAATAACTTTATTACCTAAGTGGACCCTAAAGTCGTTAACTTAATTTGTACATTAGGTACACACGAATGAGTTATCACTGCTACAATAAGTCAAAAGCGGAGAACAAATTACGGCATACATTCTGCGATAACATCAGTTAGTATTGAAACAAATAACAAGCAAAACCAAATAATTCTCCCTCGTAATCTTGATTAGAACAACGGAACTCAAGTGCTTACCAAACTGGCCGCGGCAAGAACAATGCTCACTCGTGAGCCCTTCATTCTTGAACAACAAATCTTCCCTACTAGCGACTGTAGTTTGCTCATTTGGAAGAAATGAAAGAGGGCCCTTGTCTGAGCCAAAGCCTCCACTCTTTTGTTGGAAACGCGTTTGTTCTCAGTGGCCATTTCACTAATTGCGACCACCTCCATTGTCTCCGTATAAATTAGACGTAAATGTTCCTCTTCATCTCGTTATCTCCAAGAATTTTGAATAAACACAGTTTTAAGACGAGCGTCACAGTACTCAGGTAAATGAGCCAGGCACAAACTTCGTACTAATGTGTGCTAAAAGCTTTGTTCAATGTATGAGTGAAATTATTTTAAGTACTTAATTTTCAACGCCTCTCGACGTACAATATTTATTACTTTACTCAGAGTATCTTTCAACATAACTTGTGTGGTAGGCGTCGAGTAGTTTATGTTTGTTATTTGGAATATATTTTAACTTGTTTGTATTTAACTGTAAAGGGAAGGGAGATGGTGTGAACTCTTGCTACCTGTGTGTATTTTGAACCATCGAAATGGAACAGGAATCGATAAAAGTTTAAATTGTGCTCAGTCATCGCGCAAAGCTACAAAAGGTTCCGACCTTTGAATGTATTCGTAGCTATAATATAATGGTCTCGTCTCGAATGTTTACAAAGTCCTCCACACATCGCCTCCCCTTGCCTATACAAGCGAACGCCGCGCAAAAATAATTCCAATGCAAGTTTTCATATAAAACTAACATTCTGATGGAAGGAAAAAGCCTGTGGAAATTTTCACGGAGCATTGTTTTTTTTGTTTCAAATTAATGGTTCTATGTTGGAGAGGTTTACCTCCCGCAGACAAGACAGTAATCACAACGTACCGGCAAGTTTGCTCCACGCTTGTGTCTGGCTTAACTCAAGAACCACTGAACAGACTTTGATAGGGCTTACTTTATTCGAAAACTTGTTCTTCGAAGAACGTTTATTTAATAATTTGGGTATGAGAGTGTTTCAACTTGTTAACGTACCGTAAAGTACCGTGTATGTTTTATGGGACCTCAATCCGCGGTGGAGGTCGTAGGAGTCGGGGAAGCAATCTATCACATCTGTTACGCAGCTCAATTTTTACCAATAACGCTGCTTTATACGAGTTTGATTGTTTGAGCTTATCTGTTATTCACTATGCAGTTATCGCAAAACGAGCTTTCAAAGAATCAGTCACTGCAAAGCCAGAACGTAAATAATTTTCCGAATATAAAAGGTCACGGTCTCCTCGTTGTTATTTCTGATTCCGAATTAAGCAAGATATTTGTGTATGCCCACCGGCGTTTTGCCCAATTTGACAAAACGAAAACGTTTTGCGATAAAAAAGAAGGATTATTTTTAGAATAACGTTAATCGTAGGCGGTTTAGTTTTCGTAGACATTTAATTTTGTGTTTTCCGTAACCTTTCGAAACGTTGAGGTCAAGATTCGCATTGTGATGTCTGTTTTAGCTGAGTCAATAAACAGACAAAGACAGTTCTAAAGTAAATAGACGGAGCAAAGCTACTTAAATCTTTTAATGCGTCTGTACACCATGGACTACGTTGGCTTTAGGATATATTTTAGAATGGGATGTTCCATTTATCGGTTCTGCGGTACATTTTCGCCATAATCAATCAATTATACCAATAATTACCTCTCAACGGGAAGTAGGTAAGAGCAATTTACCGATTTCAATTCGCATGAACGAACCCTTTGTTATCAGGGAATGAGCTATTACCGTCGATTCAATTATTATTCTTACTGTCTGCTATTCTTAGAGGTTTTAGCTCTGCCTAATGAAATACCTTTGTTAACCTTTATATTGGCAAGAGACGAAATTTATTATTGGGCATCAGTTAAGCACTTAAAGATTTTGCAAAATCACAAGTAATCTGAAATATTTTTCACTATAGCAAACTAGTTAAGTGGTCGCCACTGTTGATTCTGGATTTCAGGAGTTGAAGTTGTGTGGGAATTATGTTGCGGGTTTGTCACAAACTAATAAGGAAAAATTAAAACAGGATTCTTCAATCAGTTGCAATCTTTTCTGTATCAATTCTTAATTATTTATTGTACACCAAAAACAATGTTATATACAGTGTCATAATAAAGTACCAACGTGTACAGCCCAGAGAACCAGAACCTTTGTTACCGACATAGTCCAAAGAACTTAAGTGGTAGAGGGCAGAGCACATTGCTCGCAGATCGGATGGCCGATGGGGCAGAAAGGTTCTGGAGTGGCGACCGCGAACCGAAAGACGTTGCGTTGGAAGGCCTCCCACCAGGCGGACCGATAACCTGGTGGAGGTTGCGGGGATCCGCTGGTTACGAGACGCACGGGACCGGTCAATGTGGTGACGCTTGGAGGAGGCCTATGTCCAGCAGTGGACGTCTTTCGGCTGATATGATGATGATGACGATGTGTACAGCGACGAGCTTAACTCAATGTTGAGTACTCTTACAGCAAACCCTAGCGTGACAGAGAAAATTGACAATATAGGGCAGGCATCCAATGTACAATCACATCACACTTATACACACTAATCACATCACACTTGACATCACATAACACTTAATATAATATTATATAAAGGCGAATGTTTGTGAGTGTGTGTGTGTTTGTATGTTTGTTACTTCTTCACGCTCAAACGGCTAGACGGATTTGGGTGAAATTTCGCACAGAGATCAACACCACAACCTTGGGGTCTTTAATTTGTACGCACGATATTGGCAAAACATAGTGCACATATTATAACAATACTATCTGTAACCATAATAGGTATGGTTACAGATAGTATAGTTTTACAAAATAAATTATTGATTGATTGATTTAAGTCAAGAGTGAATAGGTTTCTTCTAGGCAAGCGTGCTTCACCGTAGACCACATCATCGCTTAACATCAGGCGAGATAGTGGTCAAACGCGAGATAAAAAATAAGTGATAGATTATAGCCTGGAATAGCACATTGGATACTTTTTATCCCGGGAATGAGTTCCCTTGGGATAATTTTCGACATTCACGCGTGTAAAGCCGCTGGCAGAAGCTAGTATAATATTATAAAGGTTAAAGTTTGTGAGTGTGTTTGTGTGTTTGTTACTCTTTCACGCAAAAACTACTGAACAGATCTGGATGAAATTTGGCATAGAGATAGATTATAGTCTGGAATAACACATAGAATTATAGATTTTTATCCCGGGAATATATTCCCTTCGGATAATTTTCGACATTCACTCGGGTGAAGCTGCTGTCAGAAACTACCACCAGACACCAATATAAGTGACCTTTACAAATTATCTTTAAACTTATTGAGATTATAAATAGAAAACACCAGCTGTACTGTGCACAGCTGTTTAAGAAAACATCAAAATAGCCCCAGACAAAACAGGAAAAATTCTCAACGTTTTCCTTATCGGGTGACAATAATACAACCAGTCCTATTATAAGCGAAACTGGACAACTTTAAATACAGATTTTCTGACTGTGTAACATGCAATGTAATTGCAACAGTAACATGGTTGCATAACGAACGTTTAATGAACACAGTTGAACGACAATGAAAACTTCAAAAATGGATTCGAAACTATTAGTACACGCTTGCTAAACATTCTGCACTACAAAACTATATTTACATTACATCTAAAATTACTCCTCTAATTACATTGCATGTTGCATCCCCACAAATTCAGTTACAATTTTAAAGCTTTTACACTGGCGAGCGTTTTGAAAGGGAACCCTGAAACATTGAAAGCAGAGGGCAATAAACTTTGCGTAGCAAATTTTAAACTACCTGCGTAACCTCCGTAGGTGGTTAAATATGCTAACCAATGGTTTAAAATTTCAGTAAAATGCTTTTATTCATAATTTTTTTTTAGTCTAACTAATGTAACAATAGCTCAATGAATACTAAATGTTTATGAATGATATTTTGAATGCCAAAAAATTTAAATAGTTACCATTTTTTTTTTTTGTAAAATATCTAATACATTTTGAAGTAAATGTAAAAGATAACACTGTTCTCAAATCTCATGAATCTGCATTCAGCACTTAAAGAACAAGCGCTAAAGAAAACATATTTTTAATCCCAATCTGACCACCGAAGAGGTTCTATTCAAAATTGTTAGGTACTAACGCAGAAGGAAAACGAGAAAATGAATATTTTTACGAGGTGGTAGCACAAGTATTGGATGCGAAGTCCCGGCCTCCCCGAGGCAAGGCGCGCTTCAAACTGTTGGTGAAAATACTCACACCACCCCAACTTTTTCGGAGTCTTGAAAAGAATTTCTTTCGTAAATCTATTTAAACAGCCAAACCAGACATTGGACTTTTACATTATTTATTAGTCTCATGAAAAGTTTTAACACGTGATCATTTAAAGTGTTTTGTCTTTAGTATTTAGGGACATAGGGGGGTATTACCACTATCATATATCTCGGATTCTAGATGTATGAGTCATATATATACGATAATGTAATATAGACATATAAATCATATCGTCTTTGAAATAAAAGCCGGCCAAGCGCGAGTCGGGCTCTCGCACGAATGCAGGTTCCGTATTATTATCGCAAAAAACGGCAAAAACAAATCACGTTTCTTGTATGGGAGCCCCACTTAAATATTTATTTTATTGCGTTTTTAGTTTTGTTTGTTTTTGTTTATACTGGCAACAGAAATACATCATCTGTGAAAATTTCAACTGTCTAGCTACCGCGGTTCATGAGATACAGCCTGATGATAAACAGACGGACAGTAATAGGGTCCCGTTTTTACCCTTTGGGTACGGAACCCTAAAAAGATTTTTGACATTTACCTATATTATGATCCCAGATATAAGATAGTGTAACATGCCCCTACAAGATAAAAATCTCTTGAAATATTCGTTCAAAAAGCATTCATCACCATCATTCTCTTGTCCTTATCTTAACTTATTTGGGGTCGGCATACCATGTATGCCGAAGTAAGTAAGTATATTGTACCGAATAGGCTCCGAAACTACTGGACCGATTTGAAAAATTCTTTCACCAATAGAAAGCTACATTATTCCTGAGTGACATAGGCTATTTTTTTATCCAGAAAACGGGTCATGTGGGGTGGTCCACGGGAGCGAAGCCGCGGGCAACAGCTAGTATTAGTATAGATTGAATGAATTTGTTCGGTGCATAACTGTCCGTAATACCGACACGACACGGTCGACTGAACTCGTCGGTCCGACCAATCGTATGTTCATACATTGCAGGGCATGCTCTTTTCACCCGCCACAAATTAAAAAAGCTCTGCAAACTTTTCTTGCGTCCAAATATGGATTGAATTCTTCACACTAATATTATAAAGGCGAAGGTTTGTATGTGTTTATGTTTGTTACTCAATCACGCCAGAACGGCTGATAGGGTCTGGATGAAATATGGCACAGAGATAGATTTTAGTCAGGAAACAAAGGGATACTTTTTATTCCAGAAAAATCTACACAACCACGCGGGAGCAGCTAGTATGTTCATATATTGCAGGCCCTCTTTTCATTCGCCACAAATTAAAAAATCTCGGACAACTTTTCATGCATACAAATATGAATTGAATGAAGTTATGAAGCTGTTGCCACGAACTACGGTCTAGGCTTGTGTTTGACATCACATCACATCATCAGCCTATTAATGTTACCACTGATGGGACACAGGCCTCCTCTCTGTGAGAGGTAATGGGCTGTAATCCACCACGCGGGCCCAGTGCGGGTTGGTGTTTGACATAGTCCACACAAATATTATTAACTTATCAATTGTTTTGAGCTTAGCTGCTGTTGATTATTATTTATTACTTTGAAAGTCGATTAACTAACTTAACTTCTGTAAACGTCAACTAAAGTGTATACAAAAACTTGAATAAAAGTTATTACGAGTAACCTACAACGACACGTTTTAAATATACAAAAATACTGTTTGAATAACGGTGACGGAAACCTGCCGTAATGCGAGTTCGGCACGCACTTGCTCAATATTTAAACATAGGCAGTACATTAGGTCTGCTAGGCGTTGAAGTCAAATGTAAGGAGTATCCATTGAATATAAATAATTGATGATATGTCAGCATTCACTCGTACGCTATCTCACATTACATGATTTATGATATTCTTTTGACATGCAAAGATATAATGTTACATATCAGTATCGCAGTCCTCCCATATTTATTGATTCCAGGCATATTTATCAACTTTAGTTTTTGGAAGAGCAATAGGAACATTTTTAAACAAAACTAAGTGCACGAAGTTGTAGAGCGGATTTACCGGAAGCGGACGCGTCGACAGCGGCCGTCGCTTCGGGATCGCAACACGCTTTCATTCATCCCGCAGTTAAGTCCTTTCGGAGCCGACGCCGGTTTTACACGGAAACTCTACACTAGGCGCCGACCTCCTGGCTGTAGCGCTCTCTCCCTTACACCCAAGCAGCTGTCGCCTCAGCGACTGAAAAGAGAGAACAAAATCAATACTGTCTGGAACACGCCCACCGGTTCAACTCGGTAACTGCGCTTCCTCACTGGAAATTCGATAAAATAAAACTGCGTAAAAATCATTAAATTTGTGTGTTGGTGTTAGAGATTCTATGTCGTCGGATTTGTAGATCTCAACTGTAAAGCGCGGTGGTCGGCGGTGCGGAGCGCGGAGGTCACATGGTGCGCACGTGGTCGGCTCACGTTACAATGTTTACCTGCTGCCGGCTGGCGGCTGCCGGTCAGGTGAGACGAGAGGCACTACAAGCTACACTCGCGTAGCTATACGTACTACGCCGACCGACTCCCCGAAATAAGCATTTAAGGACAACTTTACTACTTTACTGAGTAGCCTTTCAGTTGGGGCGCTCTCGCACAAGTTAAGCAAATTGTTTGCAGTCGCTCTGGGTAAACACTCTTAAAATGTAATCTTGTCTCCATCCTCATGATAGCCATATTCAGTGGGCGTCGGAGCCGGGAGCCCGCGGCTACGGTTTGCATTTTTATCAAGCATCGACGACAGGCAGCAACATTTTATTTTGCGTATCATAAATATGGAACTGGTGAAGACGAACATACGCTGGATACACAACATTTTCATGCAAACTTATCTGAAACTATGCATAAGTAAGCAGCAACGAAAAGAAAGCTTCCTCTTTGCTATAAAAATAAAACTTAGTACATGTTCTTGTGTTTCCTGCATCACATTTTAGAGAGCTCTTTTACTTTACACACGGGCGTTGATGTGAGCAAAAAGTTACTTAACTACACAAAATAAAAATACATTTCGTACAGAAAATATGTTAAAGAATTTAGAAGACTACCCTTGTAGGGAATTTTAGTTACGAAAAATTGTAATACTTAATGAAATTTTCTATACTAAATATTAATCTTTTAGGACATGAAAATAGGTTAGATAAAGAAATATGATTCTATCCTTCATAAGTTGAAACAGAGCACAGCTTCTTTGTACCCATAGCAGTGACATTTTCACGAAGTGCTTATATGTGAATGGAATACGCAATGAGCCGTCCCCTTCCTTATAATATTTATACGAAACGTTAAGGATATCTCAATTTATTACGTTCCATTAGTTTCATCAAAACGTCGTGGAAATAACCTCATGTTTATAATATTATCTATTGATAGCAGGGTGAAACAAACAGGGTGTTTAATAAAAGGTTTTTTTTAAGATAAGATAAGATACATTTATTAGGACACCATACTTTAGATACATTAAATACAGAGAGCAGTGGTGTCGGCCGCAACTTACAAGTTGTAGGTCGTGGGTTCGAGCCCAGGCAGGCGCTTTACTTTGTGTAAATTATTTCATCACCACTGCTCTCAAAACGGTGTAGGAAAACATCGTGAGGAAACATGTCCTAGAACCAAAATCGAAGACATATGTGAAATCCACCAACCCGCACTGGGCCCGAGTGGTGGATTACGGCCCATTCCATCTCACGGAGAGGAGGCCTGTGTCCCAGCAGTGGGAACTGGGAACATTAATAGGCTGCTGATGATGATTAAGCACAACAACAAAATAAAATAGTAATAATTATAGCACAGGTACACAGGTTTTTGTTTCATTTAGGCCTACTTCATTTCTGTTTTCCTTTTACCCAAAATATAGTATAATTTACAACCATAAAGTTAGAGGAGTCTCCATCCATGCAAGCATGGAAGAAAAAAGTGTCGTCCACCAGTTACATCGCGATTTATTACGTTTCATTAGTATCATCAAAACGTCATGGACATAACCACATGTCAATATTATTATTGATGGCGATGTAAAACAAACAGGGTAGTATGTAATATCATTACGAGAGAGACTGGTATTACGGGGTCGAAAGCATTGGTAACAGACTGCTTTCATATATTTTGTTACTGTTTAACCAAGTATGCGTTATTTGTTTACTATGCGTATTGCTAATAGTTCTGGCCCCTGTTTGGATAAGATTCTTAAAAATCAAAAATCCCGACTGCTTAAAAAGCAAACTAAAAAGACGTAAACAAGAAGAAAATCATGCTGTGCAGTCGGAGGATACATCTGGTTTTGATCCGCCAGCTCGCGAATAAGTATTCGCGTATACTTTTTAAGCAGTCGGGTTTTTTAAGATTTTAATTAACTTTTTTTATTTACAACTTTTTAGTTATTTTTTTTTTTAGAATTAGGTACATTTAACCGCCATTTTTGTATTTTCCAATTTTAAAGTAGCCAGTGACACTCGCAGGATTAAGACGAATCGATTGACGTAAGAATTATCAAAATCGGCCAACGCGTTTGGTCTCTGGAACGCCACATAGGAACAAACATACATACATACATAGACTGATAAACACATTACCCTTCTTCGGCAGTCGGGTAAAAATGTAACATGATGGTATCGTATCAGAAAACTCTTTGGACAAATTATCAGCAAGATATTGTATAGGAATTGACTACGCGTTTTCTTTCAGTCGGGATTCCACTGCATTTATGAACCTTAGCGGTCAATCAAGATAAACTAAGGTTCAAAAGAGATTCGCGTCTGGATGGACCACGTTTGTCCATTACAATATAATGTTGTATGTAGATACCTATGTGTTTCTATAGGTAAGCAAATGAAAAAACCGGCCAAGCGCGAGTCGGACTCGCGCACGAAGGGTTCCGTACCATTATCGTAAAAAAATGGCAAAAAAACACGTTCGTTGTATGGGAGCCCCACTTAAATATTTATTTTATTCTGTTTTTAGTATTTATTGTTATAGCGGCAACATAAATACATCATCTGTGAAAATTTCAACTGTCTAGCTATCACGGTTCACGAGATACAGCCTGGTGACAGACAGACAGACAGACAGACAGACCGCGAAGTCTCAGTAATAGGGTCCGTTTTTACCCTTTGGGTACGGAACCCTAAAAAGCAATAAGACTTAGCAAATAGTTGTCCTACACTCCTAACCATAGATTTTAAGCGTATTTGCAATTCATAAACCTTTAGTTATCCGCGATTTTTCAGAATAAAAATTTGCCATAAGTGACGTTCGTAATTTTTACACAGTTGTAAGAGAGGTTTCGCTGAAATTTTTTCGACCACAAATTGCTCTACTTAGATTGTTGACACTTCTAATTTTGGTCCATTTAATGTTGCCGTGTATCATCATTACCTTCCTGTCCTTGTCTCATGTTACTTGGAGTCGGCTCAACACGTTTTCTTCTACCATAGGCGCAGATACCCCTGAGAGGCTGATTTTAAAATGAGAATCACGTCTAAACGGCTAGTTGTAATTTTTTGGAAAAAATATACGTTACAATAGACCATTTTCTTAATCATTTGATCTAATAAAATGTTGAGTTTTATTCGTGTAACATAGTGTAATTAATTTGTAAAGTTATGTCTAACACGGACCAAAAAAAGACAATCGCAACAAAACCGCCGGAAGTATATTTATGAAATTGTCACCATCTCATTGACAATTTAATTATCTACATTTTGACATAAGGCTTTTTTTATAAATAATAAGGAAAGTACAAAAATCTACAGAATTTTCGGTCGCGCGGGTGTGAAACGAGTGCGCGTTTTGCTCCCTCAAGGTCGTTGGTGACTGTCGTCGTCTTAATCGTCACGTTATCACTGACTCCCTTTTCTTTCATATCACTCCTCATTATGTTGCCGTGCCTATTAAAATATTTTTTTTCAAACTCGAAAGAAGATCAAGAAAATTATAAAACACAAAAGTTATGTACATATATAATATTTAAAAGCGCAATGCACCAAATGCAAAGTATTTAAAGTGATTTATAAGTTTCCGAGGAATAATTGCAACATTCGTGGATGGAGCTAGTTGGGGCAATAAATGGCTCGGGGGCGCCTTACATCCATAGCCAATGGTTATGGTGGGGCTCAAACCACTACACCATGAGTTTTATCAATGTGTAAATACGTATCTTTCGTGGCCGTTTCCTGTTCTGCTGGGGTGAATGATTTTTTTAGGGGTGTCAACAAGGTTTTTTTGGAAATTGGGAATGAAAGTTATTTTTTATCGAGTTCTTATTCATTCGGGCAAGTAATTGTCACTAAAAGAAGAAAAAAAAATGTATCTGTCAATTTCATAAAATGTTTGGAAGAAGACAAAATATCCCTGGCAAATTAAATTAAATAATGATCTATTGCTATCTGCTCATTTCATGAATTTTGTGCCCTACCAAAAACTAAGAACTAATGAAACCTACCGTGTTGTTCAAACATAATCAAGAAAATAATAACGTAAGCGAAAAGCTGCCCTAACCATAGATTATAAGCGTATTTGCAATTCAAAAACCTTTAGTTATCCGCCATTCCGTGCCTGAACATAATTAAAATTTGCCTTAGGTGACGTTCGTCATTAATTATTTAGCGTAGTTTGAACGTCTTTAGCGCGACTCGAACGTCTCGGAACCAGTCGACGTGCAATAAATGGGCCGCAACGCCTTATATTCCTTATATTCAGAGGACAGAGTGAGCGCGTGCCCGGAATAAGTTACCGACAGCGCTAAAGGAACCCAGCGATCCCCGTCTACATAAAGATTTATTCCCATCTGTAACTGAGAGGAGGACGCGACAGTTTTTCCCAATTATAAGGTGTAAGCGCCCCATTTATTAACATCTCGTCAAAGAAATCACGATCTTAGTCGCCGCTCCTCCCCCGCTCCTGGAGGTACCTACGTTCCTCGTTCATAGTTTGCTACAGTTCCCAAAGTTTTAATTATTGCGCCGGCTAATAATTCCGAAATTGTACTGCTGCTTCCTACTGGCGACATTTTAATGAGTACAAGGAAAATTAATTAATCGTACTTATTTTGCTGTGTGTTTCAGCGGAAATGCGGAATATTCGTTTAAGTATAACTAGAAATATCGTTTACGTAGTTCAACGTACTGCAAAGTCATTATAAAATATTTGTTTAAAGAAATATCAGCTTAAATTCCCAATAAAAGTCTTTCAAAGCGATTTTAAACACGCAAAGATGCCTGTTAAAATTGGAAATAAAAAAACCTAGAAACATGATTTCTCTTGAAAGGAAATGTGATATCAAACCTAATTATTTCGCTGCGGACCGCACCTAATTAAATTCTCATAAGCGCATCTCTATCATATTTGCGGACGTGTGTGGTGGTACTCTCGGCGAATATTACAGAACATGTTAGTAAGAAATAAAAAAAATATGTGTCACATCTGGGAGGGAGCTGCAAACTGTGTGTGGCAGGCGTGGTCGGAACTGGAAAACTTCGTCGTCCGCGACCAGCGACAACTTTCTTGTCCAACTCGTAGCGCCCACCGCCGCCGCCGCCGCGCGCCGCGCGCCGCGGTGCACCGAAATGCCGTCTTCTTTGTCATTAAAATGCTTTATTGATGTAATATGCAATATTTTACGACGGCGAATATATGCACGTCTGGGCACGTAATAGGCATACTTCTATGGAAACTTTTAAAGATAAATTATTGCAAGTAATTAGTTATAGTAAGCTCGATCTCCTCTCGTAGCACTAGCTACGCCAAAGTTTTTCGATGTGATTTTCATGAAGCAGCAAGATGAACACGAGTTTTCAAAGTGTCTATGACCGCAGCTCGAAACATTAAACTTGATGGTGGTGCTTTAAGTATATTTTACGTATACAGCGTATGCTCGTGTAATTCTATCTCAGCTCTGCCATAAAGAGTAGGTATGCTTCCACACACCATTAGCAGTAAACACGTACCTACGAGCAGATAATAAAAATTAATACAATGCGCCGTAACTCGGTATGCATTTCAAACTCAGGCACAATGTAAAAACGAGACGGCAGTCTCTGTAGCCTTAATATCCGCTGTTTCAGACTCGTAACCGGCTAACAATATTGCATTGCGTACGCCACGCGCTAGTTCCGTACTTATCGCGAAAGTTTCAGCCGGCGGCTCGAGAGGGGGCGGGGGCCGGTGGTGGTGGGCGGTGGGGACGTGGCAGGCGCGCCCCCGCTGCAGTATCGATCGCGTCTGCTGCATGCTGCACCGCTGTCTTCCGCAGATCAGTCCTTATCGTCCGCCGGAACGAGCCTCCGCTACAACCGCACTAAAAAGGCTTTGCGACACATTCTAAACGGAGCAGCACGCACGCCGACTGCAGACAGAAGTATTGAGGCGTGCGCTCAGCGCTCACGCTCCACCGAGCTAAGCTTGTTTATTGAAAACCGTTCACTGCTATGTCTCAGCCTCCGCCTACTAAAGCACATGCTCGATTTATGGGCACATAAAAATAATGCACCGTCCGCAAAACGTTTGACGATACCATCAGACAAGCATAAGTGAACGGTTATACGATTTCTTCGTTGGAAGTTATGAGTGATATATATAGCCCAAACTATAATCTGGACGCTAAACACAAGTCATAAAACGAAAGAAACGGGAAACTTTGCGCCATACAAAACTTAGTTTAAAACTGTCGTGTACACTAAGCTTGCTTGACATTTCAGGCACTAAATTAATTACAGTTGGGGTGGTTTTGTAAGTGATGGCCAAGGTAAGGGTAACAACACCGGTCTAACTATAAAATTTATAACGAAGGACCGAGTCGAAAGTTGCAAGCGTTGAAAATATTGTAAGCTGCACTCGTTTCGGCCAAATTAAATGAAAAACGAAGTTGCACCGCGTGGCGGACAAAGTTGCCCACTCAAGTTTGAAGCTCGGCAGGCGCGTACAGAGTACAGACTACAGCCGTCCTTCTCTCGCTACATTATACATAACACTACACACATAAACCTATCGCACTCGGTGTGTCACGATCATATTAGGGTAAGTATGTATGTAGTTACATATCTACAGCAATATATCGAAATCTAAAAGTTTTCAAACTACTGATTTTGCTTAAACATACATATTTGTATCGGACTCATACGGTCCAATCATGAAAATATCAGGATAAGTTTGTATGTAGATAGGCACTATATAGGTTATATCGCGTATATACGTAGATACGGTATATGAGCAGTGGTGTCCCAGTGATATCGAACCCAGGCAGGCGCTTTCCTTTGTATAAATTATTTCATCACCACTGCTCTTAAAACGGTTAAGGAAAACATCGTGAGGAACACGGCATGTCCTAGAACTAAAAATTCGAAGACATGTGACATTCACCAACCCGCGCTGGGCCTGCGTGGTGGATTAAGGCCCATTACCTCTCACAGAGAGGATGCCTGTGTCCCAGCAGTGGGAACATTATATGGTTGATGATGATGATAATGATAGATATATCATAAACTGAAAAGTTTTCTAACTACTGGTTTGTCTTTAATATTTTTTCCCAGACTCATACAATCCATACTAAATAAGCCAATATTACCAAATCAACGACACAAGCACGAGGTTGCTGAAAACTGTTTACCAATAGCCATAATAGGCACTTAACAAACTCAAGGAAAGCCCGCCGCCGCCGCCGCCGCCCGATGTGTACTTTGTAAGGGATTTATAAACCTGTCTGAGCCTGCATATTAATAAATGGAATAAATTTCCCCCACCTGGCCGTAAGTTCGTGGCCCACGCAACAAACACTGTAAACTCAAAAGTTATTTAAAGTTGGTACAATCAAGACTGTTCAAGGTGGCTATACTTAACATCTATATTTATGATGTAGCTGTGTCTGTGTATTGTTATTTTATCTCCGTTTTTTTCTGTTTTAATGTTCGTTTTAAGCCTTGTCGTTACCAGAAATTACAGTTTCAGTGAGTCAAATCGATAGAAAGCGACAAATACGTACATACAGCGATTGTATAGTTTGGAAATACGCCAGGCTGGGGCACTCGACCTCTGCACACTGCTTGCCCACTTCAGCACTGAGGCACTATGTAAGACGTTTGATGAAGCTTTCTGATCGACGCGACTGTACCGGAGTGTTGTGCCGTGAGTCCGTGACTGTACCACGCAACTCCCGCCACGTGCCATACACACCTCACATGTCTTCATTACTCTTTATTGCCATCTTAATTAAATGCAGGTTGTAATGTATTCAAATTGCACTATATCAAATGTTAATTTTACAATTAAACGCTTTTAATGCTCATTTTTACCCGACTGCCGAAGGAGGGTAATGTGTTTATCAGTCTATGTATGTATGTATGTATTTATGTATGTATGTATGTATGTATGTATGTTTTTTCCTATGTGGCGTTCCAGAGACCAAACGCGTTGACCGATTTTGATGATTCATACGTCAATCGATTCGTCTTAACCTTGCGAGTGTCATAGGCTACATTAAAATTGGAAAATATAAAAATGGCGGCTTTTGGGCGCCATATTGTGGGGGGCCAATTTTATTTTTTCTTCCAAACCCATCGTGTCGGGTATTAAAATAAAGGGTTTTTAGAGGCGATTTCAAAAATATATAACACTTTATATATTAAAATGTACCTAATTCGAAAAAAATGTTAACAAAAAAGTTATAAATAAATAAGTTAATTAAAAAAATCAAAATACCCGACTGCTTAAAAAGCGAACTAAAAAGACGTAAACAAGAAGAAAATCATGCTGTGCAGTCGGAGGATACATCTGGTTTTAGTCAGCCAGCTCGCGAATATGTATCCTCCGACTGCACAGCATGATTTTCTTCTTGTTTACGTCTTTTTAGTTCGCTTTTTAAGCAGTCGGGTATTTTGATTTTTTTAATTAACTTTTTTTTCCATAATTAAGACATCAAACTTATAAAATGTGCAGTCATTAAAGCTGTACTTTTTCAAAGAAGTACGTTACAAACATTTGCTTATTTAGTTAGTTACAAGACTCCCAGCCACTTAACGCAATACATTTGACTAGTTAAACAGAAACTGCACAATTGAAGCGCGGGGAATACTTGCTACGACGTGCTACGCTGGAGCTACGCCAAATTGTAATATATATTTAATATTATATATGTAATAATTACATTAGGCAAATATATTTAAATGGTTTAGTTGTAAAATGCTAATAAGAGACTGCAGTTGAAACATTTTCGTGTATGTAAGCATGCATTGTTCGAAACTTCAGGCGGAAGCAAAGCAGTAAAGGCGTCATTCACTCGATGAATCCTCATGAAAAGGTAACAGGTGCCGTATTCCTTTGAATTATAAATAAGTACTTATTTACCTATATTAAGGTGTAATTAAATGTTAAACGGAATTTTGAATTTAAAATTATTAGAAATGGAGGCATATTTTACTTCAAGTGAACCTTAGTGCTACGAACTCAAAAAGAGGGTTCATATTTTATTCGAAAGGTGAATGTATTCTGCAGTAAAAGGCAGCAGTCGTTAACAGTGACATCTCCAAATTTTATTTCTCTTCGCATTGTCATTGTGAAACAGTTTGCCGGTGAACGAGTGAATTTTCTCGTGTTAAGGAGAGCCACATTGGAGGCCCGCCAGATGGCTCTTGTGAGGAGCACCCTCCGCCGCCTCCGACTGACGCTAATTGCTACCAACTCTTCCAAAATTATCTCAATTATACTGAATTTATTAATGACTATTAATACTACGATTGTTTCGAACTTTGTTTTGTTAAGCAAGAGTTTTAATAGTTCGCGAACACTTTTTCGCAAAGGGCTCATAAAAATGCAAAACGCTCGAAAATATTTTTGATGACGTAAGTAAAATTTAATAATGCGAATAATCGGGATAGGCGCGCGAATTCTCCCTGATCAGAACGATTGCACGGATGATTTCCAATTTTTTTGGTAAATTTAATCCGTAGTACAAAACTGCTGTGTTCAACTGTCGACCTTTTATTTGATTACGAATCCATCTACCATTACACAATAGTACATACATGGCACATAGCTGTAACCAAGGGTCGTGATGTTGGAAGTAAGCCAGAACACAATGTCTGCACACAGTTACATTTGCACTAGGGATGCACTCGTCTTTGGAATCAGGCTCTTTGTCCAGCCATTTTATTCCAGAAGTTTTAACTCTCCCTTTGAGAATTTGCTACGTCGGTAACGTGGGTACCTCACACGGCAACGGATGTAATTAGATACTTTGCCCGTGTGTAGAGGGACTTAAAGACGGTTAATTTAATATGAAAATTACAACCCGTAACTTTATTCCTTACTCGACTTTGAAGACGTCAGAAATAAACATGACGAGTACAAAGTTTGCATTTCATGTATGAGTAAACAAGAAACGGTTATAACTCTTAAAACAAATAATAAACCTAAACATTTGCTATAAATAATTGAATTGAAAATATAACGTCTGTGTTTTCTCTTATTCTGTGTGTTTGTCCATTCAATCCCTATTGGCTACCTGTGTTGCTGGCAACCGTATCGTTTTCATTTCTTAAGGAGTCAGACTCGATAACGTTCAAAGGCTTTTGTAAAACATTTTTTTTTTTTATAAATATTAAATCCGCAACTTGTTGGTAAAATCTTTTTAAGGAAAAGGGGCCAGTGTATTGTACTTTGTTTTAGATTTTAGTTATTATGAAAGCCATTGTTTTCATTGTAGAAGTTTTTTACAATGCAAACAGGGGTTGGAATTACGAAGTTAGGAAAATGTTTTTTCACACCTTTAATGACAAATGGTGACAAACTTAACTTTGACTTAACGCCTTATGGCATCACATACCAATCAGTCCACCATTAGGGATCTTATCGCATCTACACCGAATTCTAACGACTGCACGACCTATGTGAGTATTCCATAGGTTAGATCACATCACATCACATCACATCATCAGCCTATTAATGTTTCCACTGCTGGGACACAGGCCTCCTCTAGGTTAGATAATATAATAAAAATTTCTATGAGTTTTAGAGATATGCAAGTATATGCACGTATTACTTAGATTATCAAGGTAATTGACAAATATAGTATTGAATAAGTAAGGATGTTCTGAAGAACATATTAATAGAACTTATTTCAGCAAAAATTAAGATTTATTATTTCCATTATCCAAAGCAAAAAAAAACAACAACAATGCCTTCTATTCTCGTACAAAAAGACGAACGTAAAGATCCACCCACATGACGTACTTACAATACAATACATTAGCTATATATACTCCGCGCATCGTTTTATTTGGTCCATGAAAGATGGAGGCTCATCCCACTTCGGAAGGAGAACACTTGACCGCAACAGATGGCTGGGCTTACCACCTATCTATACACGTTACATATACTTCACTAGCTATACATGTACACGCTCTGGAACCGTCCATTTCAATCACTTCTTTTTTAATCTGCCGCATATTACTGGCCTGCTAAAGCTCTCTTTAATTTAAGTTTTCAGGAAGGTTGGTTGGACTTAGTAAAAAGAGGATATTTCTATATGAACGGCGAGTTTACGACGCAATTTGTTTTTACTATAAAATCATCGTACCTTGCGGGTAGTCTTGTTGCTCTTAGTTTAAAATGGTTATGATAATGTTGAACGAAACAATTTCATCTAAAGCGAAATCTATTAAAAGTATTTTTTCTTGCTTTTTATTTTGCTGTTGTGCACTATGTGATTCCTTTTATCTACACTCACAACGTAATGTTCCAAATATGAATTCAAAAAATATTGTATAAACACGTACTTTATATTCGTGGAAAGGTAAAATAAAAAAAAAAACCATTACAGTGCAACATTTTCCTTCGTTCTTTAAACAACTGCATCATAATAGTTATTTATGCTACAAGTGCGGAAGGTAGGTGAATTATTCCGATGAGTGGATAAATCGACACGAGTCAGAAATCATCTTACGTACGTGTATCATACAACATTTTACTATACATTGTGCGAGGAAATAAAAATATATATCTGAAACAAGCAAAAATTAATAAAATGGCGGGCTTATTCAAGCGCGCTCAGCATATCCACAGATTAACTAAAAGTTCCTCGGGCATATTTACTGCGCATGTGCAAATAGCTGTCACGTCGTAACGCAAAAAGGCACGAGTAAAATATACGTTCTGCCAAACATATTTAATGAATATTTAAAATTAATAATTTATTGATCAAAATCTAAATCTAGAGTAATTAAAAACGCCTTTAATGAAGTATTTATTTTATTATTTTATTTTACCTTATGAATGATAATCTGTACTAAACAATTCTTTTAAACTTTTCTCAAATAACAAAAACTCTATGCGTCGGGCTGACGTTGGAGTTAAAAATTAAAAAAATACAGAAAAGTAAAAAGCACTAGTTAAAAAAGTGACACTTTCCGCACAGTTTGACTGCTTGAAAAACGCACTTTTCGAAGACATGCATTGTAAAATAACTTTTTAATTTATACAGCACACTTTTACTTTTTAATTTATTGGCGCTTCTCATTGAAGTATTGTCATTGTCTAAGGAGGCGCAGAGGAGGAGGCTGCGCGCTGCGCAGTCATGCACAATGAGAATCTAAATTGCCCGCCATACCAAATATTTTTTCCGTTTCCAGTTTTGTTTTATTGCAACTGTATGAGTGAAGATATAGTAGTGTATGCAATGGCTTATAATTAGGTATTAAAACACTCGCGTAATATTATTAACCTACGCTCGTGTTTTAATAACCCCTATTATATGACCATTGCATAAACTACTATTATGATTAAATTAGTTTCGGCACCGGAAATGAAAAACGCAAAACGCATCAAACGTAGAGACGTCAAAATTAAATTGATTGCATTCAAGTCCGAATCCAATTCAAACACAACTGGCTGTTTATAAAACGAAATCTCCTATTGTCTATTCAAAATTGGAATGTAATATGAATACAAACGAGATGAAAATGAGGGCGTTCATATCTTCACACGGTGGTTCGCGATGAGACGTGAGCGAGCGTTCCGTTGCACGCAGCCGGCGGGTGCTGCATTTCCGAACGCATCGCCGTTCAATATCCGCGAGGATTGTTTGTAGAACCACCCCCGCCCTCCCCGCGCCACCCCGCCGATACCGCTGCCTCTAATGGAGCCTGCAAGGGTGTCTCGTTTTAGAAATAGACTTCACGATAAAATGATATCCCTCCTTAAGATTTAGTTTTAAATTAAATTCTGCTGGAGCGTGAGTTATTGGATTCGTGTTATTTATTATTAATTTCTGCTAGATAGTTATCTTCTTGTTCTCGAACGTGGGAATGCCACTACTTCATATAAGATTGAATATAATCTCAAGACACTTATGGAGGATATATAAAAAAGATCCTTCGTCTCAAGGACTTCGAAAAAACTCAAAAGATATTAATTAATTAATCAAACATTCATTATTTCTTTTCGCTTCGTTTTACCTCTCGTTTTTCATTAGATGAGTAGGTACCTTTTTATGGAGGTACCTATCTACTGATGATGATAATGATGTGCTAGCAGCCCTGATGACTCACGTACACAATGGAACGTGGTGGACACACTTCAACGTCCATTGCTCTTTTCATCCAAGAGGTCCATCAAAGTAATTAGTGATCCCTCGATGGAAATCAAAGTATTTTAAACCTAGGTTTATGTATAGCGGAGCCATCCACTTTATTACTTACATAAAATCACGCTGTAGGTAGTAGGTTCTTACCTGTGGTGTAACCTGCACGGTTAAACCACAAAACAAGCTTTTGTGTTAGTTAGGAGCTCAGTATTTATTTTTGTACCACGCATGAAAAGGTTAATTTTCAGGACTCTTTGTATTTTATCAGCAGCAAAATTATGAATTTTTGATTTTCAATAGCGGTGTAGCGACTAATCTGACCAGAAAGAAATACTTTTGAAAATGGATGCCAGCATTTCCATTGAACAAGAAACAGTGGAAAACGCTTAGATATAGGCAATAAATTTTTGTTTAATGTGATAAATTATTGCACTGTATGTGTTGCCTGTCATTGACGAGAAAACCTTTAAGTCTTTAAAGGAGTGTTAGTTATCGCTTTAAATCTACTCTCTCTCGCACAAAAGTTTTTTTAACTCCCGACGGAAAAAGAGGGGTGGGTATAAGTTTGACGTGTGTTGCTGTGTACCTGTGTGTCTGTCTGTGGCATCATAGCGCCTAAATGGATGAACCGATTTTGATTTAGTTTTTTTTTTGTTTGAAAGGTGACTTTATCGAGAGTGTTCTTAGCTATGTTTGAATGAAATCGGTTTAGCCATTCAACCGTTATTCGCTTTTTAGTCTATGAATCTTGATTTTTTCGCAAGATATCGTGTCATTATTTATGTGTTTCGATAGATTGTCGATTGAAGCGTGTCTGCTACTAGGAATATTATATGTAATTTAAAAATCATGAAATAAAAATTAAAATCGGGTTCTTTTTAATTTGTAATTTTATCTTGTTTGTAAAATTTATTAGGTTGACTGGTAGAGAATGCATAAGGCATTAAGTCCGCCATTGTACCTTTGTGCATGAAGTTTAATTATATAAATAGGTCCTATATATTACGAGTACATGAATCCAAATATGTACCTCCACAAGCGATACTAGTTATATGAATGTTTGAATACCTATCTAAAGCAAGTGACGTACATAACTTGGAATCAGGCATCTGTATAATGTATTTCAGTTGACTCACTATATCTAAAGGGTACGGCAATAAATACTTGTGCACAGCCCCGAAGGCCACGCGAATGCGCCCCCAGGGCCGACGCGATTGAAAATGGAGATTATAGAAAGAACTTATAATTGTGATAGGTAGGTATATCTACAGACATATCGTATTTCTGAGAAGCGAATCTTTATACGATTTGCAATGATGTTAAAATGAAATACCTGCATAGAAAGTTCAAGTATTATGCACCTACATTTTATGGCTGAGATAATAATTTTATACCTCTGATGGCTGAGATATAGGTTTTTGCCTAGTTCACCTACATTTTTTTATTAATTTGTAAAGAAAACATAGCCTAAAAAATAACATTTAAACCATTATACAACCGTTGCGTTGGTCATCATCATCATTTCAGCCGAAAGACGTCCACTGCTGGTCATAGGCCTCTCCCATGCGTCGCCACACTGATCGGTCCTGTGCGTTTCGTATCCACCGGATTACTCAGCCTTGACCAGGTCATCGCTTCACCTAGAGGAAGGCCTTCCAACGCTATGTCTTCCGGTACGCGGTCGCCACTCCAGACATTTTCGGCCTCATTGACCATCCGTCCTGCGAGCAATGCCATGTGCCCTGCCCACTGCAACTTAAGTTTGGCAATTCTTCGGACTATGGCGGTAATCCTGGTTCTCTTGCAGATGTCTTCATTTCTGATTCGGTCGCGCAAGAAAACTCCGAGCATAGCCCTCTCCATTGCCCTTTGTGTGACTTTTTGTTTTTGCCTTCTATGAGGCCCATTGAAAGCGACCACGTCTCTGTCCCGTAGGTAATCACTGGCAACACTGGTCATAGACTTTTGTCTTGAGACAAGGTAAGTTGGACGAGAAGAAACAGTGCAACTTTCCGAACGCTGCACAGCCGAGACGGATTCGACGGTTGACCTTTTTCTCGAAGGTAAACCTACTTAACTGGACCGTTTGTCCCAGGTAAACATAATCGTCTGCAACTTCGAGTGTAGAATCTCCGATCTTGATAGGAGTGGGTGTTACATGGACATTCAATATGACCTTGGTTTTATCCATGTTCATTTTAAGATCCACTCTTTCGGAAGCTCTACTGAGATCATCGAGCATTGTCCTCCAAGGCCAACCATCACCACTATATCGTCGGCAAACCGAAGATGAGTGATGTACTCGCCATTGACGTTGATGCCTAGACTTCTCCAATACCACAGTTTCGGAAATATGACGTCTCCCTGTCTTACACCCCGTTTAGCGCACCTTCCGAGGTCTGATCCTGAAGTCGGAGTGATATGGTGAGGTTTCTGTACAAATACTTCAACACCTCGATGAACCGGTAGTCGATTTGACACCGTTGGAGAAACTGCAGTACAGGCCAAATCTCGATCGAATCGAAGACTTTCTCATAGCCCACAAACGCTAAGCAGAGAGGCAGGTTATACGGTGAGAAGAGAGATGGGCCTATAATTCTTCAGCTGAGCATTGTTGCCCTTCTTGAAGAAGAGTACCACCACACCCGTGCACCACGCCTATGGTGTATTCCTATCTAGTATAGTATGACGGAATCAAACAGCTTTTGAAGGGCCTTAATTACCGGTTTTCAACCCGCGTTCAGGAGCTCAGCCGTAATTCCATCATCACCCGGTGCCTTTTTTGTTCTTGAGTTCTTTTAAAGCCATCCCAATCTCGTAGAGGCTGCATGTCTTCGGTATAGTGTCGGGTATTTCTAGTTCTTGGGTAGTTTGCTAGATTCGCGGCGGGTTTACTGATTGACGCTTACAACTGCCCACAGAATCTCTCGATCTCCCTCAGAAGCTCCGGTTGCCCGGTTACCCGGCCCATTATGTAGATAGGTCCACTTATTAATATTATAACTATAACGGCAGGCAGGCACTTTACTTTGTGTAAATTATTTCATCACCTCTGCTCTAAAAACGGCGAAGGAAAACATTATGAGGAAACTGGCATGTCCTGGAACCTAAAATTCGAAGACATGTGACATCCACCAAACTGCACTGGGCCCGCGTGGTGGGTTAAAGCTCATTTCCTCTCTCACAGAGAGGAGCCTTGTGTCTCAGCAGAGGAAACATTAAAACGCTGATGATGATGAACGCTTAATTAGTGACTTTTGATTGGTGACTCAATATCGCGTAGAGGTTTTAAACCTTTACATGTTATTGAGAAGAGTTTAAATGATCTAAAACTTCTACATACAAAAGCACGGGTTTTCCTCATACTTCATTTTTAAACTGACAACGCAATTATTTCTAGGTACAAGTCGTATTACCGATGTGCAAGGTCACTTATTATACATAAAGAAAGGAGTTCTTAAAGAAAACATGCCGTAGCTAGAGACTAAAGTTTGAAGTTTAAATCTGGGGGCACGGCAGTGCCTCTGCTAAAACGAGCCAAACGATGGGCATTGGGCAAGGGTACTACGTACCTCTTCCCGATGCGCTTCGTCGTTTTTTTTAACCTTCATAAGTTGTGTTTGGATTATACCAGATAAACAAAGTTCTCGGGATATGATGTCAATAGTGGACTTATTAAACATCAAGGTTTCAATTGCATAGCTCTTATACTTTAGATTTTATTGATATCTAAAACACCCCGATTTCCGATGATCAGCAAAATTCTTAGGATACTTACTGAAGTCCTAGAAAACTGACATTTGGTATGTAAGCTAGTATTAGTATACAAACAACAAAAAATATATAAAATTCAGAACTTTTACCTCCCAACCCCTTTAACTTTTTTTCACGCTGTATTGGTATATACTGGACAAGTTCTATAGTGCCTGTAATGCCCACAGTGATGCCAAAATAGATTACCCGAATAACATGTAACTTGAACATAACCGGTAGAATGAAAGTGTACCAGGGTGAACTGTGCGCATCTGCGTACCCGTTTAGAGATGGTATGTTATGAAATGGTGTAAACAATAAACAACCATGCGATTGCAGCAATCCCGAGAGATTTACCGAAGAGTTCTGTTGTATATCTCCGAAGTTCTTCATCAGATCTTTACTATATTTAAATGGGACAATTTCGGAAGAAACTTCAATCGAAAAAAAAAGAGTTTTTCAAATCCGATAATATATGACGGAGTTATGCCCGAAGATACATAAAAAAACAAAAAGAGAACCGATTTGAGAAACTCTTCCTTTTTGGGCAGTGAAATCCCACCAAAAACATTTTCATGTAAAATATTTCCAAGACGAGACCATATGGCTCGCATTGTCCAAAAGTTATCAGATCTCATGTAGAGCCGACACGCCCTAACTCTACAAGCCCAACCAATATAATAGTGAGCCAAATAACTTCAAAAAGTCTACACCTTAGACAAAATATGTGGCTTAGCCGTTTTGCTACCGTCACGAAAATGTATTCACTGTTCATTACTATTCTGTTAAACAATAGTTCTTGTAGTAACGAAACTCGGCGATGAGGAGTCGCGCATACGAAATACGTGAAACCTATAAGTGGCGACTTCTATATAAGTAACGAGGCATGTACATGCACATAAGGTGCACCTTTGTAACATCAGAGGTTTACACTCAAACCTGGATGCAGTCCACCATCATTGGAAGCAGACTAATAAATCAGCGCTTTTGTTCCTTTTGGAGACGCAGATCGGATGTCCTTCAGACGTTGCGTAACTTTCTTACCGAAAGTTTACCCTGGAGCACAAGTTCAAGCCACGGTCCCTGACTAAATTGGTTGAATGCTTGCTGGCCCTCTCCGCTGAGGAGAAAGCAAACTTGTTTGCCTCTCTTTTTGCGGAATCGTTAAATAAATCGTTAATTAAAAGGACGTAAGTAGGATGCTGCGCAACCTCAACGTGAATAAGCGGGCCCGACGGTATACCAGCAATTGATCTTAGAACCTGTGCGCCTGAATTGTCTCCGATCATGACATGCCTGTTTCGCCTTTCTTATGAGACTGGAAAAATGCCAAATACTTAGAAGAAAGTCAACGTACAGCCCGTGCCCAAGAAGGCAGTCGAGCTGACCCTGCCAACTACAGACCCATTTCTGTAACGTCCTTATTAGTTAACTACTACTAGAAGGCGTACTTATTAGTAAACTCCTGGCATACCTAGAAGCTAACGACAACTTTAGTGACCGCCAATACGGTTACCGCCGAAATCGATGTACTGGGGATCTTCTAGCGTATGCCGTTCACATCTGGAGTGAGGCCATCGAAAGGCATGGGGAAGCGCTTGCCGTCTCCCTCGACATCACGAAGACTGTTGATAGGGTCTGGCACGAAAGCCTTATTGGTAAGCTTCCTTCATTTGGTCTGCCCGGTGGTCTGTTTGACTGGATTTCAGACTTCTTGAGTGATCAGTCAAGTAGAGTAGTTATAGATGGCTGCTCGTCGGACCAATTGGATATTAATGCCGGGGTACCACAGGGGTCGGTAATCTTGTCAAGTTAAAACACAGTCGTGTCTTTTCTCCGCTAAAAAGAGCCAATTTCACCCGGCTCCATCTTTCCAAGGTGTAACCGTGTCGAAAACGAACCACCTTGAGCTTCTTGGCATAACGTTGACATCGACTCAATTTTGGTCCATACATTGAGACAAAGGCTCAACTGGTTGCCAAAAAGTTGGGGATCCTTGTGAAGGTGAGTCGGTGCTTCACGCCAGAACAGCTGCTTAAGTTGTAACATGTGCAAGTTCGATCTTGCATGGAATACTGCAGCCTTATTGCGTAATGTATTCGGTATGGCAAACGGCAAAGAATATGAAAAATTGGTCAATCACATAGACGAAAATCCATATCGCTTCTTTCATCTCGCGTGATTGATCGATTGGAGGCGGTCATACCATTTGCCTAGCCGAACTCATTTGAGCAATTAGGCTGCTGTTCTCATCTCTGGGACGGATCTGCCAAATTTCAGCTTGATGCACTAGAGTCGATTGCAAAACGGGCCAAGAGGCTCATCGGCAATGAGGTACTGGTTGAGTCAATGTTACAGAGCCTTGAACATCGTCGCCGTATTGCCAGCTTGTGTTGGTTTGAAATCGGCTGCATTTCGGGGCGTTTGCGATAGAATTGCATGATCTAATTCCGCCAAGACCGTTTCATCATCGGACTACAAGATGTACTGTGATGCACCATCGGTACATGGTGGAAATCCCATCCATACGCACTAAACATTTTGGAAATACTTTCATTATGCGTACAGCTAAGGAGTGGAATTCCCTGCCGGAGTCTGTGTTTCCCGATAGCTACAACCTCGGGATCTTTAAGTCAAGAGTAAAAAGTTTACTTCTAGGCAAGCGTGCTACACCGTCGACCACATCATCGCTTACCATCAGGTGAGAATGAGATAGTGGTCAAGCGCGAGCCTATCTATAATAATAATTTAAAAAAACATCCTCGTCTTGGCAAAATGTTTGGTGGGATGTTTATTTACTATTACTGTTTGCCGGTTTCTGACTTGAGAATTTGGACTTACGCATGTTCTAATCCTACTATGAGGACAGGTTTTCAGGCTAGAGATTGGCTTTACTTACTCAGCTTCAAGTTCATAATTCGATTAAAATCTGGGGTATGTGCTCGAATATCTACAGATCATAGAAACAATAAACTGTTGTTTATTTATTTATTATTTATTTAAAACTTCATGCAACATACAATTACATAGGCAGACTTAATGCCTGCTGCATGCTTTGTTTCTATGATCTGTGTAAAGACCCATAAGACCACTAAAATAACCACATATAAAACCTCTGCCACAGAATTTATTGATTGGTAGGTCAAGTGGAGTTGCAATTAAGTGCCAACATTTTTCTTTTGGCAGAAGTTCATGCTGCGTTTGGCATAAAAATGATGGACTCCAACTTTTACGACCTATTAGCTACTTTATATAAAAGTCTTGCATCTTTCTTTAATGTTTATTTGTTATGCTTTTGAACGGAGTAACTACAATAGATATAGCAAATCATGCAAATACAAACTAAAAGGAAAAGTAGGTACCTAACATCATAGATCAAGATGGCACTGTAAAAAAGCTAATAGCTTGTGACGCAGATCGCACAAACTTAATTACGATCATATGTGCAAACCGAATCTAGACATGCAAAATAAAAAACAATAGGCACTAAAACCGGGAACTGGAATATCGGCACAATTCGGAACTATTCAGGATTTCGGCCCTTCGAGCCGGATTAAAGTAGAGTACTTGATGGGCCTTCCACGAGGCTTATAACTCTTCGCAATAATATGCCACCCACGTCTGAGTAAGCAACATAAATAGTGGATGGAAAGTTTTAAGCCTTATTATACGTGCACTAAGGACAAGTGTGGAAAGCCTTGGTGACTAAAAGGGTTAAATGGAAATTCACCATGAGTTTGCAGAAAGAGATAGAAGTGGAAAACCTAGATAATGTGCACCTAGATTGTACGTGTGTGTGAAAAACGAAACGTATTTCTGACAGTTTAAAAAAAAAGCATTGCATTTGATGCTTATTAGGATCTTATATTAATGTTTGAAAAAAACTGTGTTTCAAAATATAATGTGTTGGTACTTCTACCTACAAAAGGATGCTCATTTTTTTCGCCTCCTTATCAACCCGCACTCATAATTTTATTATCAACCTCTTTAGAAAAGCTTTAAAAATCTTCACAGGTCTTTGAAATACCTAATTAAAAGGAGCCAAGGTCTACGTGAAAACCAAACGCGTAATCAATAAACTTGTCTATTAGAAGTAAGTAATGCGGAAAATGCCAGCGTCATCCTAACATTTCCGCAGCTTAAAACATATTTCATCTCAATATTAACCCCAAGCTTTTGAAACTATGATCAAAGGTTACCTCTAATGGCTCCACAATTAATAATCCTTAATGTACCGTATAGTTTACCTGCCAGCTTCAATAAACGGAGCGTGTGTCTACACCAAACTATGAAAATAACTAGTTTCTTGGTAAATAATACGTGTATACCATCGGATGTATGAAGTATCCAAGTCGTAACACAAATTCGAGCAGCAAGTCTGTGAACTGTATCTACGTATGTCGCATGTCTCCATCGCAAATGCCTGGTAAGTTCATGCAAGTTATGCAGTCGATTTGGGAACTGTCTCACGTCGACATAACGACATATCTACACTTGCTAAGTACGGTAGTTATGTCGAACTACGCCTACATACATTATTACCAAAGGTTCTCGTTCGTAGTGGTCGATACTGAAACGTTTTCGATGTTCACTGAAAGGTTAAATTCTGTTTTGAAAGTAGGGAACTGGAGCTGAAAGGGTTATTGTAATAACACATTAGTTATTCAGCCTGTACGTGTAACCTACAGGAGTTTTATCCAATTTTCCTAAATGGCGATAGATGTTGGTTTCGGGAAAACGGGTCGGGGGAAAAATTGTCATCAACAGGTCGGCAAATGCAGCTGAGCGAAACGATTCCATAAAGTCTTCAAAAGATTACGGTATTTCCTTTGAGGACTTTATGGAATCGTTAATCGTTATCACATCATTCTTTTCATACTACACTCTTATATTTTTGCTACTGCTGGATTTCCAACCACATCGTAATATTGATATTCGTGGATTTCAACGATTTGGTAGTCGGCACTGATTCGATGTTCTAAGTATTTAGTTCTTATTATTTTATTCCTACCCTAGTAGAACCGATGTCCTTTGGGGCAGACGTGTTCTTGAGTGGAGACCGTGAACAGGTAAACGTAAGGTGGGTCGTCCACAGGCTAGGTGGAGTGACGATCTTCGCAGGGTGGCTGGTAGCAGCTGGATAAGAGTTGCTGAAAATCGAAGCAAATGGCGTGCGATTGGAGAGGCCTATGTCCAGCAGTGGACTGCTATAGGCTCATAATGATGATGATTTTATTCCTTTCCGGTCTATCAGATACCTACTTAGGTTTTCCTTTATGAGCTTTCAAAAGTTTTTTAACTGAACAACAATGTTCGGTCCTCGAATTCTTATAATTGTCAATGCTTCATTTATGCTTTTATAACAAATATTTTGATGAAATACTGTTTCAATGATTTTAATGGGTCACTCTGCCCTGATCGTGCGTCGCCTCTTTATGCAGAAACTTAAGAAATAAAAGGTCTCGATACAAGATAACTTAGGAACTCTGTAGGTCTGTAGGTGTAATTTTATTTTACTAAGTAGTTAGATACTTTCCGCCCGGAAAAGCGAGCTTTCATCTAATCTTTTGTTTCCTGCAATTTCATATTCATAGAAAGCAATTACCATGGTAATTGCTTTCTATGAATAAATAAATAAAGTAAATAAATAAAACTAAACTACAAGTAATTAAAAGACAAAAATGCAATTATTGGTTCTTCTTTATTATAGATTAGATCTTGAGCGAATATTAATTTGATGAATTCTGTTTGAATGCTTTCAAATAAGTTTCCTCTTTTTGTAGAGAAATAAGTAATACCTAAGGTACATAGGGACATTGTAGGTCTAATATGTATTATTTTACTTATTATGAAGTACTGGGAGGTGACCATAAGCTCTTAGAGTAAGATTATCGTGAGTGTGAGTGTGTAGGCGTGTGTAAGGGACAGATGTATATGACTTGTATACATCTGTCCCTTACACACACTCAAAATAACCTTACTCTAAGAGCTTATGGTCACCCTCCTGATCCTGGTACTAAGTAGGCAGCTCGGTAAAGCGAGCTTTCTTCAAGGCGCAGATAAAATAAAATGGTAGGTGGATAGTTAGGTAGAGTAGGGTAAGGTAAGTAGGGTATGTAAGTAGGTAGGTAGGGTGGGTGGGTAAGTAGGTAGGGTAGAGAGGTAGTTAGATTGGTAGGTAGGTAGGATAGAGTAGGGTATGGTAGGCGCAGGGAAGCAGCTACGTATAATATAAATGATATACAATAAAAAATGCAATAATTATGCGATAAATGGACCATGAACGTGAAAACTTAAATCGCCTACTTGTAATAGTAGTAATGCCTACTATTACAGTAAAAGGTAACTGGTAATTCGTACTATCACAGTAAAAGGTAACCTGTAATTCGTACTATTACAGTAAAAAGTAACTGTTAATTCGTACTATGCCAGTAAGTAGGTACAAGGGGTGTAGGTAACCTAACTACGTAAATGTGTCCCCTAAGTTTCTTTATACAGACGAATAAATTTTGAACGTGCGGCTATTTCGTTTGTGGAAGTCTTTAATGACCCGTGGAATCGTTTTTATGGTGTTTACTTTGATCAGGGAACAGCATCTGAACGTCTTTTATGACGCAATAACTTTGAATTCGACACAAAATTGAAAGTTCTTGGAACATTAGATATAGGTATCTAGTTAATACATTAGACGATGCAATAATGATTATATCTAAATGCGTAATATTGCAGCAGAACAGTCTCATAACATTCTTTGATATCCACCTCTTTTAGCAGTTTTATTTAAGCACCTTATACTCAAATTTCCCAACCAGTTATATGAAGCTCCTATAAAGAATTTCATTAGAGATGTAATCCCCTTTTACTTAGGGCGACGTAATCTACATGGGGTTAATTAGAGAACGCCATATCTCATGCGCCCCATTTTTTCAACCGTCATCCTTTTATTTCCTGCTCAGGGTCATAGACAGAAGGAGGTACATAAGGAATAATATATTCCGGGCCAAAAGCTCGGTGTATGCGTTTGTCATCTGTACTAATCTACTAACAATAGAACACACAGGAGCATGAACTATCGTTCTAGCAGTAGCACCACATTTTAGAGGCTCTCACTTCGATAGCCCGCCCGGAATCAGGATATATGGACTATGTCTGACTGTATGGTTAGTTATATGGACTATCACACTAATATTATCACACTATATATATTATATTATTATATATATAATATATATATCACACTAATATTATAAAGGCGATAGTCTGTGAGTGTGTATGTTTGTTACTTCTTCACGCTCAAACTGCTGGACGGATCTGGATGAAATTTTTGCACAGGATGGACTATAGTCTGGAATAGCACATCTAAGGATACTTTTTATCCCGGGAATATGTTCCCTCGGAATAATTTTCGACAAACACGCGAGCGAAGCCGCTGGCAGAAGCTAGTGTTTATAATAAAATGTTAAAAGCCTGCCTGAAGTGTTTTAATATTCTACTACCGGGATAAAAAGTATCATAAGTGTGTCCTGGGCCAGAGCACTCCTGGCGGGCGAACACGGTCTTCTGTGATATTTTTATCACAGTTTGGGAGCAAAAACCCTGATAAAACGCGTGACTCAAGCCTACCACAGAGGCCGTGCTCTCTATAAATGAACGCGACGGTCGCGCGAAAGCGCGATGTTTGCGTTGTATTTTGACAATGCCTTAGGTCACCGTATGGTTTTAAGAAAACTATGACTATAAAGTCATCAGTGCCGCTATGATATTTACTTGACCACAGCAAGGAGGTGGTCCTGCCATCTGTTGGTTGTCACAGTACTACTGAGTGCGTATGTTACGAAAGTTTGGTGTGTGGAGTAGCTGACCTAGAATTTTCGATATAACATCAATAATCACCTTCTTCCATAACTTTCATGAATACGATACGAAATACAATATAACGAACCAGCATTATAGTATAAAAAAACGAAGTGCAACAAATTCCGGAACGTACAGGGTCACGCAACAGCAATGTCACTGTCAGTGACTCAGTCAGTGTCATTACTGTCATTGGCTCATTGGCCATCCATCTGTCAAACGAGATGTCAATAAAATAGGTTTTTTGAGAAGCCCTAAATAAAATTGCTAAATTAAATAAGAGTACTTACTTACCCGAAGAAAATCCACAAATGGAAGACTCTTCAAATGACAAGAGACCACAATTTGGCAACAGATATCTTGAAAATGCTGACGAAGTTTTTAAACACAACGCGTGGTACCGTATTTACTACTTTGGTTAGGTTTTGTAAGAACTCTCGATGTGATAAGAACTTATTAGAACTTGAGAAAACTAGGCATAGAAAAAAGCCTGCTGGTGGTGGTCGACACTTGAATGATTCGAAGCATGTTTACCTTTTTAATGCCTGGTACTTTCCAACACAAGTATTCTTTCATTCAGCTTTGTATACAATATTTTTTTTCTTAATAGTGCATCTTGGTTTCAGGGACAATGTTGACTGGGATGAAGAACAAGAAACAGTGGCAAAGGAAAAAGTTGAACTAAATTCCCAAGTAACATTTTCTGAGGATCGATTGAAGTCACTGGAAGATGATGCAGACAAACATTGGGATGCCTTTTATGATATACATCAAAATAGGTACAGATTAAGTTTATTTTAGGTTGTTTAGCCAAGAATAGCAAGACTTATGTCCAGTAGAAAAACAATATATCACGGGAATGTAATGATTTAGATTATTTATTTACCTATTTAACCCGACGTATTGATCGTGTTGCAACGACCGTGGTCCCGGGTAGACTGAGTGTCTGATATATTGTTATCCATTATGAAACGTGAAAGTTTTAAAGTTATTAATAATTATGTCCAGTAGTTGGCAAATAGGCTAAATCCTAAAGTTGTTTCTATTTCCAAGTGTAGGACTTTATTTCAACTCTTTTTTTTTTTCTTTTTTAAAAAACTTTGCCCCACACTAGGAATTTCTTCCTGTATCGTGGGTGCGTTTACAAACATACAAACTCACATACACAACACCCAGAGCCAGAACAACTATCTGTAGGTTATACAAATTTTTGTTCCGTGCGGGAATCGAACCCACGACACGCAGCGCAGCAGTCAATAGCTCAACCACTGCGCCAACCGTGCGCCCAAACTAAGAACATACTTCTAAAATTTCAGATTCTTCAAGGACCGCCATTGGCTATTCACCGAGTTCCCAGAACTAGCTCCAGACAACACATCAGCCCCAGTGAGAGTATATCCTGAAGGAGAAAATAATGCTACACAAACTACAGTACAACCTAAGAGTGACAATAAGCGATCCATATTTGAAATAGGTTGCGGAGTTGGCAACACCATATTTCCTATACTGCAATATAGTCGAGATCCAAACCTCTTTATTTATGGTTGTGACTTTTCATCAAAAGCAATAGAAATTATGCAACAAAGTGAGCTATATGAAACAAGCAGGTGCAATGTGTTTGTACTGGATGCCACACTTGAAAAATGGGATGTACCTTTTGAAGAAAACTCTATTGATATCATTGTATTGATATTTGTTTTGTCTGCTATTGATCCTGCAAAGTGAGTATCATTATTCATATGGATAAACATTAGACCTGAATAGAGAGAAGTAGAAGGAGAGCAGAGACTCCTTTGCCCGGCAGTTGAAAATCCTATAGTACTATATCATTAGAGTGACACAGTGACTTCTGTACAGAGGCCTTAGTGCGAGTTTTTTAACGTCCTCGCTAGTGACGACGGAAACGATCTGTTATGTCAAAATGTATACAAAAAAAGAGGTTTCTCCTTACCGTCACCAGACGGCGCTTATCCAGTTTCAATACAAATTGACGTTTACGTTACCGCGATTGAGCGTGAGTAAAAACTCGCACTAAGGGCACAGATGGCTGTGGGCTAGACTCCCATAAAGTGAAAAGGGCAATTAAAAAAAAAAAAAATTTTCCATACAAAGTTGTCAGCTGACCAAAATTTGTATGGGAGATAAATTTTTGAGTATTTACTATTTACTTCCTTGGAGAAAGTTGTACATACCTATACATGGTTTTAAAATATGCTTTAGATTCTTATGGGGTGCCCTAGTCGGTTATTCTACCATGCAAATTTAGTATGACGATTATTCCACTGTATGATGGTGTACATTCAAAATAAAAATGATATCAAATGTCTCATCATTATCTAGCCATGTATTGAAACAAAAATGTAAAAAAAAAACAAATGAATTTGAAAGTTTCATATTTCAACACTAATTTTAACGCATCTTTGGGTGGCAATAAATACCATAAGAACAAGAAAAATTGCAAAACAGTCACCATACCGGGATAGAATAGTAGTTCAAAAATTCAAAGGTCTGTTAATAAAATTTCGCGTGCTCGTTTTCGTTCTAAATCTTCATCCATTTCGCTACAAATACGCAAAAGTGTGTATTTGTACGCGCACTAGCTTATTACTGCTCATCACAGCGTCTATCCCTTTTGCACATTTTGTCGGATGAGATAGCATGCATTCTAACCCGCCCACAAAATAGTTCGTGCCGCCGACTAAACCCTTATATATAATAATACTCCACTCCAAATGCCAAAATATTTGTTTTTTCATCAATTACTCAAATAAAAGTTCCATTAACGTCTACCAACTACAATGTCCTACAGATACCTTTCTAGGTCTATCTGCACTGAAAAATGACAACAATGATTCTTTGCATATTATCTTACATTCTTTATAAGATATCAACAATTTATTTCCAGAATGCCGACTGTAATCAAGAATATTCACAAATACCTAAAGCCTGGAGGATTAGTGGTATTTCGTGACTATGGCCGATATGATCTGGCACAGCTGAGATTCAAGAAAGGAAGATGTATATCTGACAACTTCTATGCCCGAGGTGACAACACTATGGTCTACTTCTTTACACAAGAAGAAATAACCAACTTGTTCAAAGGAGCTGGTTTTACAGAAGAACAGAATCTGATTGACAGAAGACTTCAAGTGAATAGGGGGAAAATGTTGAAAATGTACAGGGTTTGGATTCAAGGGAAATATAGAAAACCATTATAACAGTAATCATATTTATTATTTGTCTTCTGCTTACTTATAATAACATCGCGTTTCATAAAACAGTATAAATATGACTATGTATTAAAAAACTTACTAATATAACACATTATAACAAAACAAAAAACCCTCTTTAAAAAAATATGCTACTTTTAAAATAACACATGTAAGTAATAAAAAGAATAATCTCACTCGGGGGAGGCTGGGTCGACCCAACGCGAATGTATACGTACATCCGTGGTGGGGCGACCCGGACTGCCAGGCACTTCTTCTCATGCAACCGAGCGGGTGGGCAGGTTGCGGATAGCCCAACCCCGGCTGCGGTACTAGCCGATGGCGGCTTCGCTCGCTGTTGGTTTTCCGGCGGTCGGGGCATCTGATAAAGATCCCGGACAAGAGAAGTTCCCGAAAGCCAAACCCCAGGCCTAGGGTAACCCAGACACCACTCTCCCATGAGCCTATCACCCAAATATTCCATCCTTTCCCTATCCGCACACATCCCGTCGATCCCTAAATCCCGAGGTTAACTCCCAAGCCTAGGGTGACCCCCCAAGACCACTCCCCTATCCATCAAATTCCTTCCTTCCTTCTCCTTAAATCCCGTCGATCCCAGAGGAAGGGTAACCTCGATTCCAAAAAAGCCCACCCCCCACATCATGAACAATGCAGGAAGAGAAACTAACTACCCAGGTGGGTCCCGGCCAAGCCGGGGAATCCCACACCGCTTCGGCGGTCAGCTCCCATCGTAATATGGGGGGAGCATCTAACTGCAGTAATGATGTACTGATGCCGCGCTTTTCTGCGCGGCTGGCTGCTGATCTAGCGCCCAAACCACTGGCTGCGATAAACGCGCCCACAAACCCGACCCTGGCTGCGACTAACGCGCCTTTAGACCCGACTCCGGCTGCGACCCACGCGCCAGCACCCACTACACGGGGCATGCCCCCCGCGAACCTCTGGCAACAGAGCATCGTGCGGAACAGCTCCACCTACTCAGACCGACACGACAACACAGACACGGGGAAGGTCGACAAGCCTGGCAGCTCTATCACTCGCCCGGCTGATGTCGATGAAGTACGCCTGGAAAAGCGCGGAAAAATCCCAGCCGGGGAGAAGGAAGTAGGCGACCGAAAGCGCAGCACGCGCGAAGGCAATAGCCAGCGCGAAGCGCGATCGGACGCTGAAGGGAGGGTACGCGACCAGCCACGAGTACGCGCAGGGGCAACCCAGCGCGGAAAGGGGCCGGACGCGGGGCCACGCGATCGGCCGCTTGCACGCGAAGGGGAAACCCAGCGCGACGAGCGACCGGACGCGGGGCCACGCGACCAGACGCAAGTACGTGCGGGGGAAACCCAGTGCGAAAAGCGGCCGGACGCGGACCTAAGCGAGCGGGGGAAGGTACGCGAAGGGGCAACCCAGCGCGAAGAGCCTCCGCAAGCGAGAGCATCTGCCGGGGCCGCCGCCCGACCCCAAGACACCGACAAAACCCACAACCAGACACGACCGAAACGCACTAGGGGAAAGCGCTCTCATGCCTCACGCCGGGCGTTGCTGACATCCGACGCCCTGCCAGGCACCTCAAACCCGAAGCCTGTACCAGGTGGGACGGGGCCGGGGAAGAGGACGCGCCCTGACGACACGGCCTCACCCAGTACGCTCCAGGGGGATGCCAAGCGCGTGAGAATTCACTCCGCGCAGGGAGGGCAGAGAACCTACGCGCGGGCCACAAAGGACATTCCTGCGCGGCTGGCGGTAGCAATCTGCCTTCCCCACCCCAGTAGAGAGCTAACTGGGGATGAGGCCGAACTCATTAAGACTGCCCTAGAAGACAGACTCATGGACTCGGATCCGTCCACACCACTCCCGGCCTTCCGCGGATACCCACGGGTAGCGGAAGGCACGGTGCAGATATGGTGTGAGGACGAAAACGCCCTGACCTGGCTGACCCAAAACGTCCCACTCATAAAACTCCCCGACAACGACCAGACGCTGACGGTACTGCGACAGACTGACGTGCCCACCCGGGTCCGAGCCTCGCTCTTCGTCCCTCGCTATAGAGGTGATGTGGGCAGGCTCCACGGTATTCTGATTCGTCAGAATACCTGGTACAACATTGCCCGGTGGTCACTATACAGGGCGACTGCCGTCGGTGGCGACCGCTACGGGACGTATCTAACCCTGGGGCTGCCACCGGAGGAAGCCGAAAAGGTCCTGGGGCGGGAGCGACGTATATCGTACCTGCTAGGGTCGATATACGTGCGCTTCTGGCCCAAGACCCGCCCCTCTGACATCCAGACCGACGACACAGACACTAACGCGACAGAACCGACGACGACACAGACGGGCGACACGGACATTGTCCAACTCGAGGAGTACATGGCCCAAACGACAATGGCCGAGGTCGCCGAACCCATACTGCCCGCATCACCCGGCTGGAATGCGCAACTTCTTGCCTCCTCACCGGGGGACACGCACGACGACGAGCTTTACCGGGAGGTGGAGACGGAGGGACTATCCGATGGATCTGTCTCCGATTAACCCTGCTCCCCCTCCACCAGCCCCCCTCAACATCATCCAAACTAACCTCCAACATAGCCAGACTGCCACGGCTAGCTTACGCAGGGCACTGGAGGTTAAACACCGAACCATCGCACTGATCCAAGAGCCGTGGATCAGGAACAATAGAATATGTGGCCTCGGTAACATCGGAGGTAAGATAATTCTCGACACACATGGCTCAGGAAAGCCAAGAACCTGCATCTATATACCCAAAGAAATTCCCTTTACGACACTAACTCAATTCTGTTCCAGAGACCTGACAACTGTCAGGCTCCATACCGAAGTTAGCGCTCCGGATGTTGTACTGGCCTCGGCATACATGCCAGGTGAGGACACAGATTGCCCTCCAAAGGAGCTGGCTGACCTGGTGCAGCACTGTGAGCGCGCCGGTTTGGACCTGATCATCTGTACTGACTCGAACGCACACCACCCGCTCTGGGGCAGTGTCACACCGAACTCCAGAGGAGAGGTACTATCCACCTTTTTATTCTCTACTAATCTTAACATTGTTAACCGCGGCACAGAACCCACTTGGGTCACGGCCCGGGGACAAACAATCATAGATTTAACACTCGCCACAGAAAACGCGACAAACCTTATCACAAACTGGCACGTATCGGACGAGCCTTCTTGCTCAGACCATAGAAGGATACGCTTTACACTTACCACAAACACCAAAAAACCCGCACCAAGGCGAAACCCGAGGCGTACCAACGTTCCAAGGTTCAAAAGCCTTCTGGCCTCACTTTTAGCTGAGCATCTAGCACTGGCAACCGTAAGGGACCAAGCACAATTAGAACACACTGTAACGGAATTATCCAAACACATAACAGAAGCTTACCACGCATGCTGTAAATCAAGAGCGCCACAAAGCAGGAACGAGAGGAACCCCTGGTGGAACGCTGAACTTGGTAAACTCAGAGATACGCTGCGTAAGCAATTTAACAGAGCAAAAAACACGAGACTCCCGGAAGACTGGGAGATATACAAAGAGACCCAATATGCATACAAAAAACAGACTAGAACCGCCAGGAGGATGGCGTGGCGGAAATTCTGTGAATCCATTGAAACAAATAATGAGGCCGCAAGGGTACGGAAGATCCTATCAACTGATCAGGACCGATCCCTCGGCGCGCTGAAAAAACCCGACAACTCATACACACAAACCGACTATGAAACCAGCAAGGTCCTCCTCGAAACTCACTTCCCAGACTGTCAAGTCCTGGAGGACAGGATGTGGGAGGCTGAACCCGAATGGACCCCGACGGAACAAGACTGGTCAAGAGCCCACAATATAATAACAGTAGACCGGATAAAATGGGCTATCAATACCTTTCAGCCATACAAGTCAGCGGGGCTGGACGGCATCTTCCCAGCCCTGCTACAGTGGGGGGTAGATTATCTAACGCCATGGCTGTTAGAGATCTATCGGGCCTGCATAGCACTAAGATACATACCTCTCGGATGGCGCGAGGTGAAAGTCATCTTCATACCCAAACCTGGAAAAACTGATTACACACAACCCAAGGCATATAGACCTATAAGCCTCACATCCTTTTTGCTGAAAACCCTCGAAAGACTCTGCGATAGGCACATCCGTGATGGGCCTCTGCGAGAAAAACCATTGCACAAACAGCAGCATGCGTACTCCACAGGCAAATCAACCGAATCCGCGTTGCACAACGTGGTTTCAAAAATTGAATGCGCAGTGGACCACAAATGCTCTTCATTGGCTGTCTTCATTGACATTGAGGGCGCTTTCGATAAGACCATGTTCAACAGCATAAACACGGCCCTCGACAGACATGGCATAGACCCGACCCTAGGGGGCTGGATCACCAATATGCTAAAACTGAGAGCGGTCCAAGTCACGGTTAACGACACTACAAGGGCTATCGTCGCGAAGGGCTGTCCACAGGGGGGCGTTCTTTCGCCACTTCTGTGGAACCTGGTAGCCGATAGCCTCATCAAAGCACTCAACGATAAAGGTTATTTCACCGTTGGCTACGCGGATGACATAACAATAATAATAAACGGATCCCACGAAAACACTCTATGCAATCTCATGCGTCAAGCCCTGAAAATAGTAGAGGAATGGTGTAGCGAGCACCAACTCTCAGTGAACCCCGCAAAAACTGAACTTATTCTCTTTACTAAAAAGAGAAAACCGATGACACTGCAATTACCGCGTTTCTTCGGAACAACACTAAGCCTTTCAACTGGAACCAAGTACCTGGGCATTTATTTGGACAAACAGTTGAATTGGGCAAATCACATGAACCATATCATCACAAAAGCCAGCATATCCCTGTGGCAGTGCAAACGCCTGCTAGGCAGGAATTGGGGTATTAGCCCCATGGTCACCTACTGGCTATACACTACAGTCATCCGACCAATCATCACATATGGCTCGCTGGTCTGGTGGCCCAGGACAGACCTCAGCACAGCCCAAAGAGATCTCGAAAAACTACAGAGGTTCGCCTGCGTTGCAATCACCAGTAGTATGAGAACCACACCCACTGCCGCCCTACAGGCAATGCTGGGACTCCCACCTCTGCACTTAATTGTGAGGGAGGAGGCAGCCCTAGCCACCTTTAGACTCTACCTATCAGGTTCCCTAAATAAAGACTCCAGAATTAAGCACACACGCATAAAGGAGGATGCGATTAAGCGTAAACCGATGCTAGCATCCCCATGTGACAAAGCCCCAAAATCACACCACTTCCACAGGCACTACAACATAACACTCACAGAGGAAAGATGTGACTACTCTGGCCCGAAAGAGATGAGAATATACACCGACGGATCGAAAACTGACTTAGGTACCGGAGTCGGAGTCTTCTCATACGATTTCAACATAAACATATCCAGACCGCTAGGAGGGTTCAACACCGTCTATCAGGCGGAGTGTGTGGGCATCATACAAGCGGTCCGTGCCCTAGAAGCCAGGAGGGTCACGGACACCCACATACGGATACTCTCCGACAGCGCATCAGTCCTCCAATCCTTACGAAAAAATTACATTACATCTAAACTAATACTAGAATGTCACAACGCACTGGAACAGATAACTGTATCTAGCCGTAACACGGTGACACTACAATGGATAAAGGGACACAGTGGATCGCTGGGCAACGACGCGGCTGACGAGCTTGCGAGGCGCGGATCCAGCTCGACGGTCTATGGACCCGAACCCGTTGTACCCATCCCCTTCAACCAAATACGCAGGTGGCTACAGGAATTCACCCAGACACAGGCGGAGAACTGGTGGGCCTCGGCACCGGGCTGTAGGCAATCCAAAGAAGCTCTGCCATTCTTGGACAGTAGGCTTACCAGGCGTCTTTTACGCCTGGACAGGAATGGCCTCCGCCTGGTGACGGGGACCATCACGGGACACTGCTCACTCAATAAACACTTCCACACAATAGGCATAACGGACAGTCCTCTGTGCAGGGCATGCATGGAGGCTGAGGAAACCGTTGCGCACGTTCTCTTTGAATGCACAGGTGTCACACAGATAAGAGCACTAACCCTCGGGTCACCCAGATCTTACACAGATGTTCTGAGGAAACCAGGAGCTCTAATTGACTTCTGGAGGGAGGTGGGCTGGTTGGAATGACCACCCAACGGCCGCCATGGCCCACGTACAAAGGTCCATTTGAAGGACTAAGTGCGGAAACCAAACCCCCCTAACATAGAACATAGAACATAGAATAATCTCAACTGCCTCCCTAGCCAAGTTACAAAAGTTTCGTATCGAATGTCTTTCTACAATCGTTAACACCTCCTATTTGTATGGTCTGACCATGTGACTTAACATTCAGATGTGTCATTCCCATACATTTTCTACTATCGTTATCGATTGTAGATTGTCAACTTGGCTACAGCACCTGAGGTAGATTATTTAGCATTTTCAAATCTGAAGTTGAAAGGGGCTTCAAATGCGTTTGTAACTTTAGTGACAACTTTGACGGGAGGTCCTTCCCATGTTATTTTGAACTGGTCGAACAATCTCTTCATTAATATTTCAATTTCCAATTCAGCTATTCTTCTGCCGATACAACTTCTGATACCGAAACCAAACGGTAATGTTGTCATTTGAGGTGCATTTCCGTAGTATAGAGGATCAGATTTGTCAGCCAGCCATCTTTCGGGAACAAATTCGTTCCCCCGTGGATAATATTTTTCCATTCTGGATAAATACTCATTTGGTGCTATCACATCAACCTAAAACACAAGAATTCAAACAATATGTTATTTCTACTCTAACAAAAACCAACTCTAGATGCGTGTAAATAAAGTTGATTTTACAATGACTAAAAAATTTAAACAATATTTAAGTTTCAGTAGAAATTAAACTTTATGGATAAAATCTCGCGCTTGACCACCATCTCACCTGTTGGTAAGCGATGATGTGGTCGACGATGGAGCACGCTTGCCTAGAAGTAACCTATTCACTCTTGACTTAAAGACCCCTAGATTGCAGCTATCGGGAAACACAGACTCCCTTTTTAATTGAAAGATCATTGATAAAAATAATCATACTCTTACCCCTTTAGGAATATGATAACCGCCCACAATATGGTCTCTGTCGGTCCTCCTCAAATTGGATGGAACCACGTGCCAAAGCCTAAGAGCTTCTTTCAAACAAGCTCTGAGGTAACGTTTGTGGGGGTCGTCGGAACGGATTTCTTGGCGAAGTCTTTCTTGTTTATCCGGGTGTATCGCTAAATTATAGATGACACTTGTAGCTGTGAAAGATACCTGTAAAAAAGCATGTGATCAATTTTCAACCTTCTGCCCTTAGTCGTAAGGTTGAAAAAGCACCCGTGTCGACACCTTTACATTAACTTACCGTGTCTATACCGGCGAACAACATCTCGTTAGCCATCAAGATGGCTATTTTCTCATCGATAGCCAACAGTCTTTCAACGATACTTTTCTCCTCTTCCGGAATATCATATCCTCTTTCGTTAAACCTTTTTCTTGCGTTTTCGATGAACGTCGTACTGATTCTGTAATAGTTATGTTGTAGTCTTACTAAAAGATCTATCGAAATATTTTTATTTGAACGGATAATATACGTGATACGAGAAGTACGGTCGTGGGTCTGAACCCAGGCAGGCACTTTATTTTGTGTACCCTTTTTTTTTCAGCGGCATTACTCTCAAAAAATTTAAGGAAAAGATCCGGAACTAAAAATTCGAAGACATGAGAAATCTATCAATCTGCACTGGGTAACCGGGCCCGCGTGGTGGATTACAGCCCACTCTCTTAGAAGTCACAGAGAAGAGGTTTGTGTCCCAGCAGTGGGAAAATTATAGGCTGACTATTTTAAGATTAGGTGTTACTTACTCCCATTGCGTTTTATACGTATTCATAATCTTCTTAAAAGCGGGTGTCGAGACGTATTTCCAAATGCTTGGCATAAACTCCAGCTCAAAAGCTGTTTCGATCATATCTCTCCCGCACTGCATCAGTTTGGGACCTGGATGGTCCTCTGATAAATTGTCCTGGAGGCAGCCCATTCTTGATCCTAAACCCACAAGGGCTATTGATTCTAAAGCCCACTTATTCATTTCCAAAGCAAAGTTGTTTTTCAAATATGTTTTGTCATCTTTCAGCCGCTTCATCCTGAAAAAGAGTACTTAGATAATAATTTGTAAATGAGTATGGTCACAGATAATATAATACTAGCATACAGATGCCTCATCCCATACAAAGAAACCGTGCCGACTTAACTAGCGTTTTTCGTCTGATTATGCTGATTATTTTTACAAGTACTTCGATCGCGTTCGGTTCCGTTCCACTGCTATAGATGATGTTAGCAGCGACTTGCATGTAAAAGGATTTTATCGGTTCGTTACAATTTCTTTTTACTTTAAATACAGTGACGATTTGTTTTATAGTATTATTCTGCATGTTTTTACAATTTCATTATACCAAAATGTGTTACAATAGAAATTAAAAAATCGAGTGGCATGTCTCAGAAATTTAAAACCGCGCCATCTGTTAGAATCAATTTTAAATGATCCGTTCAAATAATCTTTGAAATGTGAATTATGAGCTCAATATTGCATAATTTTGTGCTTACGAGAGTTGATTAAACAAGAAACTACATTTTTTATGATCAATTCTAGACAATGGTAATTTTACACACAATTCAATAACAAATCGATGCATATCGCACCAACCAGTGGTATTTATTTGAACCAAATTTTCTTTGTTAGCGTATTAAAGTCGCCATCGAAATGGCCACAGGTATAGTTTGGTTGAGTGATACTGGAGGTGGAGCGATGGTTTCTCTTAATAACGTTTAACCGGATCTGTTTATCCAGAAAAGTAACTCAGACAGAACAGATTTGAAACCAGTACGTTATTTCCAAATATGTACTGTTATTGAGCTTTCATGGGTATTATAGTCGCCATCGAAATGGCCACAGGTATAGTTGGTTGAGGGATACTGGAGGTGGGGCGATGGTTCCTCTTAATAACGTTTAACCGGATTTGTTTATCCAGAAAAGTAACTCAGACAGGACAGATTTGAAACCTGTACCTACGTTATTTCCAAATATGTACTGTTATTGACGGAATGCTAAGTACCTGTTCACCGCATCCTGAGCAATTTCATCAAGTCCTGGCGCATATACTTTTACCAGTTTAAGTTTCAGCAAAGCCGGATTGACCTTTGTGCGAAATTCGCGCCATTTTTCTCCTTGTCTGTAAGACAGAGAACAGGATAATAATTTATTGCTACTGTAAATTAAATTAAAAATCTCCGTTTTCACTTTCAGACATCTAAATATAAGCACGCTGTTGGATTATCAACGCTCGCCTTAGGGCCGAGAGTCGAAATTCCAACAGTGCAATAATACTTAGGTGTCGCCTAGTGTTAATATAATTACGCTGTAGTTAATCCGGATAAGCCGTCAATAGTACCCTTCTTGGTTACTTCTCTAAAATAATCAAGGGTCTCAAATCCAGGTCGTAACGGGTTTGCCTCTTGCGCCCTGTATACCTAAAAAAATGGAATAAAATAAGTCCCCTATATTTTAAACAACATCAATTGGTAAAATTGTACAACAACTTAATTGTCAAGAAGTACCTACCTGATCAATATGTTCAGGCTCGAACAAGATGACCATATTAGCTCTTGCAAACACCCCATCCATTTTGACTATATTGCCATACTTCTTGTGCAAAGTTACGACCATGTCGAAAATGTTTGCTTTAGGTCCAAATTGCCCTGAAGATAATGATATGTAAAATAATAATATCTCTGTGTACTTATCATTATCAAGATAAAGGGATATTATTGTTTTATAGGTTTTTACGATGATTTCTTATCTTTATATATATAATTCTACTGTACGTGTTATGTCACTAAACTATGCCTCCAACGGCTGGACCAATTTTAATGAAATTTTTTGTATGCGTTTGGGTGGCGTGGCGCCCCGGATGGTTTAGATTCACAATAGGGTAGGGTAGACGAATGTTCGGTGTTTTTAGGGCAAAACAAAGTTTGCCGGGTCAGCTAGTGTGTTATATTTTTTTACTGGTAGGTATTTACCAAATCTTATTCTTCTGCTCAATCTTTATCGTCGAGACTCTTTCAGATTATTATTTTTATCTATCCCTATCTATAGTACTTAACGCAAGTCGGCATTAATTAATTTATCATCTGTAGGGCTTAAGATTGTGCCGTGTTATAGATCAAAATTTACATTAGTTACTAAGCAGATGCCTTGAATTTATCTGAATCCCTGCGAATTATCAACAGAATTTGCAACGAACACTGATGGACCTGAAAGTCAATTTACTTACCGACAATGGGCAGAAAGTGATGAATGGGGCCGATTAAGGGTAAAGACGAAAGTCCCGGTATCGATTTAAATGGTTTGGGTTCCTGTGAGGCCGAAGAGTAACTTCGACCGCCATTCCTAAAACATAAAATCACACCTGTATTGTGCGAAGGGGTGGGCTGAGTGAGGGTGAGGCTAGCCAAGCAATTAACCAGACATAACTCCAGACTCCGAGCTGCTTCAACAGAAAACCCAATACCTAATGCTTTCCGACCTAGTTTCGAACCCAGAACTCGGCAGCTCAGCAGACTCGGGCTTGCAACTACTAGAACAACCTGACCAACGAGGCATTCAACTGGGGGACTAATAGGACTGGTATTAAAAGGCAACAAAATGTTTAATATAGCTATGTACCTAAAAGTAAGTACGTACATAAAGGGAGAGTGAATTAATTATGCATGCAGTGATTAAATGGTCACATGATCACCTATGCCCAGCTTTATTGCGTAATGAATTCGGCAAAGGGCATAAACACATGCGAGATAAAAGACGCTATGTGAATTTCCTTCTATGTGATTGGTAAGTTTTTCTTACTCTTTGCCTTGCCGAATTCATTACGCGTATGGCTGAACTTGCCAAACACTTTGACACTTTGAGCCGAGTGTTAATAATCCAAGAAAGTGCTTTTTAGGGTTCCGTACCCAAAGGGTAAAAACGGGACCCTATTACTAAGACTTCGCGATCCGTCTATCTGTCTGTCTGTCTGTCCGTCTGTCTCCAGGCTGTATCTCATGAACCGTGATAGCTAGACAGTTGAAATTTTCACAGATGATGTATTTCTGTTGCCGCTATAACAACAAATACTAAAAACAGTATAAAATAAATATTAAAGGGGGGCTCCCATGCAACAAACGTGATATTTTTGCCGTTTTTTGCTCGATATTAATAACGGCAACAGGTAGACGCTTGAAATATTCACAGAATGTTTAGTTGTATATTTACTTCAAAAAATAATTATTAATAAATTAAAATAAAATAAATTAAGGGGGGCTCCCATACAACAAACGTGATTTTTATGCAGTGTTTTGCGATAATGGTACGGAACCCTTCGTGTGCGAGTCCGACTCGCACTTGGCCGGTATTTTATTTAGGTATCGCATCGCATAGCCTTAGTGAAATCAGGCCTTAGGTACATAAAGCAGCTCTTAAGATAAACCAGTACTTAGCGTAATAAACACACACCGGGCGTAGTCAGATTGATCACAAAAACAAAAAAAAAATGTGCAAACCACAACCAATAGGATTATTTTTGTACTTACTGAACGATGGTTTGCGTTCGTACGGCAAATATCGTGTAACACTCGCTCAAAGTTTTATTTCTCATTATTACTGCGTATTGTATCCGATATAAAACTACGAGCTCCTAAAACATAAATAGAATGAAGAGAAGGCACACACACGGATTGCCGCTGAGAACTGATTTGTTTGACCTTGTACAACGGCGTACGGATACTACGGATAGCAAATGATAAAATTAATATAATTTGTGAACGAAACCGAAAAGATATGCCGTGAGTGAGAAAACTCGAAGATGAGTGACTTCTTATAGTAATTAGCACGAAAGATATGACTATATTTTAATTACATTATGGAAAACTATGAGAGCTGAAATGTGCGTATACGGCGCTATTAAGAAAATTCCCCCAACTCATATTATAGTACCTATACTGTCCTATTAATCTGAGGCCCCCATGCTCTTGCGAACTATCAAGTTCGTGGACAGCGAAAACTACAAAAAGTTCGGCCGTTTGTCAATTTTTTGTTAGTTAAAATGAACTTTTTGATTTTTCTGTGAAATTTCAGATTTGGAGTGGTATAGTAAATCAGGTAAGAATTAGAACACTGACGCAAAGCTTCAAAGTATTATTTAAATTTGGTTTTATTGTTTTTTATTTATAGTAACAACTCAGAATCAGAAACCATTCAAAAAAAAAAATATTTCATTTCGAACGCATCAAAAATTTTATTAGAGTTGGCAGCACTGTATTAGTAGGGTTGTTGAATCATCTTTATAGTACAACAATATCGATATCGATATTGTTCGTCAGTTTTTAAATCTTGTGAAAAGACAAGTGTGGCCAGCAGATCGGTGGTAAAAATTTGGCAAATGAATATTTTTTTTTTGTATGAGCAATTTCAGAACTTAAATTGTAAACTGACGTGCGGCCGGTCGTCGTCAGTTCCTTGACGTATTCAAATTAAAATGCGGAATAACCACTCTTAAGAGCGCGGCGAACGGAGCTCGCAAATGCAATTCGAGACGAGTGAAGAATTCGTTCAGAGTATTGCTATCTCGCTTTGCACACACACGCGGTGCGCCGTGCGCAGCCGTGTGTGTGCGAGTAGAGCTTCCATTCATAACGACTCGAAAGCCGGCAAGCCGGCCAACGCGAACTGCGCCGGCGTTCTTTTGTCTTATTTATGTAGGTAACTATGCCTTTTACGAAACCTCAAATATGTATTGTTATAATAAATAATGAATGCAAGTAAAATAATACAAATGTTACTTAGGCAAAGTATTAGTACAAGACAAATATTCCAATAATTTATGCCTATTTACGCATAAGTAGGTACAGACAAATAACAGCGCTCTGATCTAAGAATATTCAAAATAAAAACAAGAATTTCGTATAAACATTTATTTAGTTATGTTTTACTTTATAGGTCATCATTCATCTATTTAAAAAATATAAATCAAAACGTGATAAAGTCGTGTAGGGTGACCATAAATATTATCGACTGAACGAAATACAAAAATTCAATAATGATAATCAGAAAACATTTTTACGCACGCTTTTTAGTTTATATGTACAATTGTACATTGTAATAATTGTACATTACGTAGGTAAAGAAAAAAAAAAGTTTATATTCTGTCTCTGATAGGCAGATTTCTAGGTAAACGGGGATCTATTAATTCAGGCAATATACATCTATACTAATATTATAAAGAGGAAAGATTTTTTTGTTTGTTTGTTTGTACCGAATAGGCTCCGAAACTACTGGACCGATTTAAAAAATTCTTTCACCAATAGAAAGCTACGTTATTCCTGAGTAACATAGGCTATTTTTTAATCCCAAAAACGGGTCCTGTGGGGTGGCCCACGGGAGCGAAGCCGCGGGCAACTGCTCGTTTAAAATAAAACTCTTCTAATTTTAAGACTATTGAATTCCAAAATTCATTGTCTTTTTCAATTTTTTCATATGCCAGTCCTTTAGGCGTCCATATTATAAAAATACAGTATTTGCGGTTTGTTATTTGCAATTGTCCTTGTATCTGGTAAAAATAGTAACTTATTGTATTATATCATTGGGATATAGGTACTTACTGTGAGAAACATCCCAACGCTCGGAGTCCATGTCGCCAACCAAACCAAATCGTAAATAATAAAGTCCGTAAACAACGCAAAGTTCGTAAGAAAGTAGATTACTCAATATCAAAGTTCAAATCACAAGGCAAATCTAAATCCAAGTTCATAGCTTAGGTCAATAGTGTCAGAAATATTACAATAAGTACTTAGAAAATAAATAAATACGCACGAGCAGCACAGTAAAGTAATCGTCTTACACTGACAACAAACCACAAAAAAAAAGTTAATTAAAAAAATCAAAAAACCCGACTGCTTGAAAAGCGAACTATAAAGACGTAAACAAGGAGAAAATCATGCTGTGCAGTCGGAGGATACGTCTGGTTTTGGTCAGCTAGCTCGCGAAGATGTATCCTCCGACAGCACAGCATGATTTTCTCCTTGTTTACGTCTTTTTAGTTCGCTTTTCAAGCAGTCGGGGTTTTTGATTTTTTTAATTAACTTTTTTTATTAATTATAACTTTTTGGTTATTTTTTTTTTCGAATCAGGTACATTTAAACATATAAGTGTTATATATTTTTGAAATCACCTCTTAAAATCCTTTATTTTGATACCCCACACGATACGAAAAAACAAATTTGGGCCCCCACAATATGGCGCCCAAGAACCGCTATTTTCCTATTTGCCAATTTTTATGTAGCCAGTGACACTCGCGGGGTTAAGGCGAATCGATTGACGTAAGAACCATCAAAATCCGCCCACGCGTTTGGTTTCTAGAACGCCACATAGGAACAAACATACATACATAAATAGACTGATAAACACATTACCCTCCTTCGGCAGTCGGGTAAAAAATATACAATACAACAAACAGTAAACAACCCCGAAGTGCCCCGAACAAAAGCCGTACGAGCGATACCTACTCAACCGTATGAAGCACGACTACACACACATTGACATGACGTGCTCGACGCGACAGCAATACTAGCTATTGAAAATGTATGATTATTTTTATGTGTTCCGTAATACCAAAAATGATGAATGAAAACTAAATGTTTTTTTAATTTTTTTTCGATAATTTGTTTCTTGATAATATGAGCTATGTTATAGCGTTGACAATTTTATAGATATTGTATTTTTTAAGATAGAAAAATCAATAAGAAAACATGTCATTTACGCTGTAAAAATGTACGAAATGGAATTCGCTTAAACTTCATTTTAGGTAAGTATTTTGAAAAAAAAAAGACGTAGGAACCTAGATAAATACTGTCTGAATCCGAATATTAGCATAATTTGGTGGAAATATGCTCAACTTATAAATGATTTAGGTATTACGTTTGTATGGACAATTCATGCTTCGCCGCGCCCTTAAGATCAACATTGAAACAGTAGTTAGTAGTTATGAAGGTGCATTAGGTTAATTACGAAAAATTATTGAAAATGGTTGGTTTTGGTAAATGGAATTTATCGATAAAAGTAGGAAGCGAAGCATTCAAAACTTGGTACAACATTACTGTTTGACAGTTCAAAATGTTTAGGTGATGGTGACGGAGGTTAATGGTCGATACAAAATAGTTTAGATAAATATTTGTGTAGGGATTTTCATTCAAATATGCATAAGTCAACAATAAACCATCAAAACGCATTCTCAAAATAGTGCTACCTACGCTTATTCTTCTTACGATTTAGTTACACCGATGCAAAGTCTATTGTTAAGAAGTTTCTTTGTCACGAGAATAGTTTCGTTAAAACTATCGATCGATTACGAAAGAGCTTTTAAGTTTTACATTGTTTATGATATATGTGGCTTATTATAATCTAAGGAAGTCGTTTAATAAATAAGTATAGATGTGCAGAGTGAGCCGTGTACATAATTAACGAGTGAGCGTGATTGTGAAGTTGCTAACGTGTTAATAAAATATGTGTTTACGTTCGCTTTTCGTTATATTCACGCGTTCAATTTACTTAAAAAAGTCATAAAGCTAGTTAGTGTTAGTATCGTCGCGTGTAATATGAGATACGTAGACTGAGCCATATCGTAATTTGTTCCTGATATCACGTCCATGTATTGTTGCTCCTTCCTGTAAGTATTACTATATTTTACTGCGTTATTATTATTCAAGCAATACATTTATTAATATAGTGTATGTCTATATGTAATAATACAGTGATTAATTATATAACAATCCGCACTGTACTTTGTTTAGTTCCATAAACTGCACATAACAATAGTCACGATTTTGCACCACACTATAATAACAATACTGAAAGGAATTTGGTGAGGCCAATGAACTTTCTGAGTCTGTGCATGTGTGTGTTGTATTTTTATTGGTTTATTTAAAGAGATATCACCTTATCTTAATCTTTGGAGGTGAGTTTCATCATTTGTAAATAAAACATACCCCAGTTTCATACAGTGTTACTTTTATAATCTGTTGACAATTTCACATTCTGCCTCTGATATTAAAGCTCTTTGCTGTTCAAATTCCATGTTGACACTCCGTTCCATGGCTCTCAATGTAATTTATTCATGTTAGTTACAAATATGTAAATTAGACATTAATTCCTGGTTTATTTATTTATGTATTCAAGATAAATAAATCAGCTGGTGGATAAGCTGTTGTCTGTTTATTTTCCCAAGGTTGATAAACATTCACATATGTATATTGGTTATTCTAATAAAATAATGAGTGTTACCTACTTTCTCATTAATGAATAACCTGTTTAAAAATTATACAAATATTTTCTTAATATTATTTATTTGTGTTGAAAAATCCATCTGGCTTTTAAATAAAATAATAATTCAAATTATTAATTCAAAACAAATACGTAGTTAACCGCTATCAAAGTTTATTCTAATAACATCAGTCACACTAATAATAAACAAAGGTATGAAATGCAATTTCAACCTATTTAATATTCTAGATTACAATGATGAATGTCAAAACAATTACATAATTAGTTCAATTGGAGACAATGGCATGGAACGAGAGCAATCTGCATTGATTGATGAATCATGAATGTTTAATGTTTTGTGCACACTATTATGTTTTATCTTTTTGATAGCTAACCCAGTTACAAGTATCAAATGTGGTGTAATTGGACCAGTTGTAATAGATTTGATACCAGTACCAATTATATTACTTGGGTAATTTAAGTGATATTATGATTTTTAAATTATCAAACTAATTTTCGTTTCCAACTTTATTAATAATTTAAAAAAAAAGTTTGCCAACATACATATTGATTAAAAATACCTAATATCAATAAATCATTAACATAGCATGTTTAAATAATTTGAATTAAAAATACATTAAACTCTTTACCAAACTGTTACATCAGAAAAAGGTTGATGACATCAATAAAAAACCGGCCAAGGGTTCCGTACGATTATTGCAAAAATGGCAAAAAAATCACGTATTTTGTATGGGCTCCCACACAAAAACGTGATTTTTTACACCACCACTTAAATATTAATTTTATTCTGTTTTTAGTATTTGTTGTTATAGTGGCAACAGAAATAAATCATCTGTGAAAATTTCAACTGTCTATCTGTCACGGTTCATGAGATAAAGACTGGTGACAGACAGACACATGGACAGTGGAGTCTTAATAATAGGGTCCCCTTTTTACCCTTTGGGTACGGAACCCTAAAAAGAACCTTTAAAAAGTTGCTTCAAGAATATGCCCTCTTTTATTAAACAAAGGTCAAATTGTTTTACAAACAAATAGTGCTCTGCTTCTTCCTTATTACATTATTATTATTCTATTAATTTTCCTTATGAACCTGTTAAAGGATTTGCACTTAGTCACAGCAGTTGTTTTAGTGTTAAAGCTTCTACCGATGGAGCATAACCATTGGATTAAAGTTCCCAATAGTAATTAAAAACAAGGGAAAAACCAAGCATAAAAACTAATGTGCATATTAAGTATTTAAACTACAAACTATAAAAAATAATACTGTTGTCTACAAAAACGCCAGCAAAAAATTCTGTTCATAAAATAAATGTGAGTAAGAACTGTGTTGACTAAAGTGCTGATAATTTGATACAAGATTTATGTATAGTGGCATTTGTGGTTTACATCTAGATTTTTTAAAGGTCACAAAACAGATGCTTCTATTTGAAGTACTGCAGACATTTATTGATGAGATTTTTTATAAATAAAATAAAAAATATCCTATTTGGGCAATATCTTTTTTTTTTTTTTGTCTATTATAGGCTCACGCTTGACCACTATAAAATAATGTTATATTATTTTATCTGATATTAAAATAATGTTATAGTGCCTGGGCAGGGACCTAGCAGTTTAAAATTCAGACTATTGTGTACTCAGCCTATAATATTGTAAACTCTTTAGTGTAAAAATCTTTATGCTTTTCTGCCATCTTGCTGCATCTATGGTTTTATGTTAAAAGTGTTTCTTATGTGCCAGTTCACGGCTGGGCGTCGGGATGGCGAGCATGAGCTCCACGCTCGTCGAGACCGTCTCCATCAACTACGAAGACTTTAACGAGAGCTTCCTCACCTGCGGCACCTGTTTATGTTAGTACACCGCTCACTTACACTATATAAGGGAGTTTACATGTCCAAAGAAAATTAATGAGTGGAAAAGGGAAGTTCCACCGCTCCACTTGAAACATTCACCGTAACAAAACCTCTTTGAGTCGATGACATTTGTCATAAATAATTGGTAGGTATAGCTGCCTATTTGATCAAAAGATTCTGAGGCGAGTGCGGGACATGACTTGGAATATGGGTGATAAACAGGACAGATAGACATGTAAACTTTTTTTATTGAGTGTCTTCTTATCATCATTTCCATTACTTTTGCTACTTACACTAATACTCTTAGCACGTTTCATAGAAGTAGCTCCATGTTACAATTAATATTCATTATGTCTGTTAGATACTTGTGCCATGTTAATCAGTGCCATTATTTCCGTTAACGAGTCTATAACCTACTGTACTGTACAAGTCATACAGATAAAATGGAGGACTATGGCAACTGTTGAAGAGGTTAGCACTTAATATTCTAACAATGTTTGGCAATTAGTTTTATTGCTAAATAAATTAATACTTAAAATTATTGGATATCCTAATGTGTAAAATGAAGAATATAAGCAGTAGTAATAATGATGTTTAAATCTTTACTCGTTTTAAATAGACGATGTGACCTTCTGACAATGGTTCTGTATTATTCCAGGCACTTACGATGGAGGCGAGCACACGCCCAAGCTTCTGCCTTGCTCACATACAGTTTGCCTCCACTGCCTCACACGAATAGCTGCCTCACAGACCAGAGACGCGGGTAGTTTCCGATGTCCCATATGCCGCGAGCTCATCACAATACCGCGGGGCGGGGTGGCCGCGCTCCCGCCCTCTTTCCTCGTCAATCAACTGCTTGATCTAATGGCCCGGCAACGTCGGGAGGTCATACCACAGTGTAGTTCGCATCCAGGCAGAGAACTCCTTTTCTGCGAAACCTGTGATTGCGTTTTCTGTCGACACTGCGCCGACGGGCCCCATAGCGACACTCCCTGCGATCACACAGTTGTACCATTCTCCATAGCATTGAAAAGAATGTCCGAAATACTGTTGTATAGAGCGAACGAATGTCTCAGTAAGCTGGGTTCAGCGAGAGATGCGGTGGCCAGTGAGTTGAGGCGACTGGAGGCGGCGGCAACAGCAGCGGACGAAGCGATAGACCGACATTTCGCAGAACTGAAGGCTGCGATCGATAAACGTCACAGCGAATTGAAATCGGCCGCGGCAGCTGCTGCTACACACAAACGGAAATTGCTTGAAGAACAGTTGAAATTGATTGATGCGGAGAAGGCAAAGGTAATAACAACGCACCACATACTTAAATTGGTTTTTAACCCTTAGATTGTCAACCTAACATCCTTCTCTTCTCTGCAGGTGGAAGCCGAATGTTCAGGTCTTCAACAACAAGTGGAAGTCCGTGAAGTCAGTAGTCGGGCAGCTGCATTAGGTGCCCGGTTAGGTGACGCAGCCGCTCTCGCAGAACCAAGAGAGAATGCCTTCTTAGCTGTAGACTTCGCTCACAATGATGCTCAGCAGAGGTTCCATGAGGCGCTGACGGCGTTGGGCAGGGTGAGAACAAGTACCACTTTCCCAGGGCTCTGTACTTTGCAGTTAGGTAAGTGTAATACACCTATAGTTAAAATAATGTGAGCCTGTGATTCTTCCACAGAACGGCAAAGGCCTCCTTTCATTCATACAAACAAGGAACTATCATCGATCGCCTCGCCAGCTCGTTGCGTGTTCATAATTTTAGATCATTAGGATTCCTATGTTGTTTTTCTTTACCATAAGTCATTGATGTATGTCCATCAACTTAGAAAGTAAATAATTTATGCATTTGGAAGTAGGTTTGTATTGGTACTTGCCTCGCTCGGATTATAGTACCGTAAACAAATGTGAGCTTATGTGCTATTTAATATACAAAATCAATGCGACTCGCCGTGACACAATTTTTTTGGTCATGCGATGTCTGTAAACTTTGTAGACATAAAGTAGACATATACTTGTACCTATTTATTTTTCGTTTTTTAGGCTCAAAACTTACATGCGAGTAAAAATCTTTGAACTTAATTCATAATTAAAGAATCTTAATTTTATTTGCCTTACGACTAACGAAAAGTAGAAACCAAGGCCGTCTTTAACTATGCTGGGGCCCTTGGGCACACAAGAATTTGGGGCCCTTTTGGAAAGTAAAGAAAGCGAATTATACTTACATTTTTCTACTATGATCTTCTATTTATTATGGGTACTCAAATATAGTAACATAATAATTATGTCATTTATGATATTAGTATGCTGCTGGGTATTTGGTTACGATAACGATAGTGGTTTCTTTCGGGATTTCTGTTTAGCAAAATCTTATATTTTACCCTAAAAGTAAATTTTTTGAAGGATGTCACTTTCTATGCATTGACAAATTACTTAGTCGTTCTTGTAAAATTGTTGTTCGCTATTAATTTTTTATTCTCTTATGCTGCGAAAATGAACGCTCTACACTACAATTGGTAACCATTAGGCAAAGCAATATTGTCGTAACAACTTCAACGTTTGGAAGTTACTTCTCATTTATATGACTTTATGAGGTTAAGTAATGTTGAGATATTCAAATCCGCTGATTGCTTTGCTATATTTTTAAATATTGGCAAACATCCTATTTTTAGTTCATATGCATTAATATCTTTATGATAAAACTCTGCAAATTCATTACATTTTTTCCAAATTTTTAAAAAAAAAAATTATTTTCGACCCCGGGTGCTCACTGTTACTGAAATGTTTTGAGAATAAATGTGAGAGAAATTGTCGGTTGTCGGCCCTTCGGGGCCCCCTGAGGATGGTGGCCCTGGGCACGGGCCCCGTGTGCCCGTATGGTAAAGACGGTACTGGTAGAAACCATAATCCTTCTTAATTACCTGACTGCCTGAAGGAGGGTAATGTGTTTATCAGCCTATATATGTATGCATGTATGTTCCTATGTGGCGTTCTAGAGACCAAAAGCGCTGGCCGATTTTGATGATTCTTACGTCAATCGATTCGTCTTAACCTTGCAGGTGTCACTAGCTACATTTTTTTTGGAAAATAGAAATATGGTGGATTTTGGGCGCCATATTGTGGGGGCTCAATTTTTTTTATGCCTTCCCCTTCGTGTGCGATATGAAAATAATGGGTTTTAAGAGGTGATTTCAGAAATATGTAACACTTATATGTTTAAAAAAATGTTAACTAAAAAGTTATAAATAAAAGAAGTTAACCCAAAAAATCACAAAACCTGACTGCGTAAGAAGGGAACTAGAAAGACGGAAACAAGAAGAAAATCATGCTGTGCATTCGGAGGATACATATTCGCAAGCTGGCTGACAAAAATCAGATGTATCCTCCGACTTTTTTATTTATAACTTTTTAGGTAACATTTTTTTTAAATTTTACTTGAAACTTTTTTTTGAATGGTACTTTTAAACATATAAGTGTTAACTTTTGAAATCTTTCGTCCTATATTTCCGTCCTTACAATATTTATTTTTCTTTCTTTTTCTTTCCTTAATTGCTCTTACGCCCTACAAATAAACCTCATATCTCTCGTTTACAGAATCAGCGTGTGTATGTGGCTTGGAAGTGGTGGTAGTACTCCGCACGGTGGACTACCACGGCGAGGCGCGCTGCACTGGCGGCGACCCCGTCAGCGCCGCCGCCACCATCGACGACGCGCCGTTGCCTTGCACTGTCACCGACCTTGACACTGGCCTGTATAGGTATGTAGGTCATTTCATGGTTGTCATAGTCAAACTGTTGGTAAGTAATAGGCCCAATAATGTCGATATAATTATTTTGCCAAGACTAAGTAAACTATTGACGACGCACCTGTGCCTTGCACTGTCACTGTCCTTGATACTGGGCTGTATAGGTATGTAAGTTATCTTCAAGGTTGTAAGGCGGCTTACACACGGCACCGCGCACCGCCGCGGACGCGAAGGCGAGCGCACCGCTCATCCCGCGCGGTCGGGCGGTGTACGTGTGTTAGGCATCAATGGATTTCTTTTAGGCCAATGCGAAATGAGATCCGCTTCACAGCCAACCGGCGGTGCGCGGTGTCGTGTGTAAACCGCCTTATAGTTAGCTATTTGTTCAATAAAATCGATATTCACCGAAGAGTTAAGCAAATTTGACGACGCACTATCAGTTACCTTGATACTGGGCTTGTTTTCAAAGTTGTTATAGTCAGTAAAATGTCTAATAATATCGATATTCCCCGAAGATTTAGGCAGACTATTGTTGCTGTTTTTATAAGTAACTAGCTGTTCCCTGCGGCTTCGCTCCCGTGGGCCACCCCACAGGACCCGTTTACGGGATTAAAAAATAGCCTATTTCACTCAGGAATAATGTAGCTTTCTATTGGTGAAAAAAAATTTAAATTGGTCCAGTAGTTTCGGAGCCTAGTCGGTACAAACAAACAAAAAATTCTTTCCTCTTTATAATATTAGTATAGATAATAGTGGTTCTGGCAGCTGAAAACTAGTCTTATCATGGTGCACTTTATTACCAACAATTGGGTTGTTGAGATCATAAGCTTCCTTTAAAATACCGGTTTAAGGCGAAGTTGATTTTAAAATGAGAATCGCGTCTAAACGGCTAGTCGTAATTTTTTGAATAAAAATGTTTGTTATATTAGACCGTTTTCCTAATAATTTGATCTAAGAAAAAAAATAATTTTATACTTATAAAATAGTGTAATTAATTTGTAAAGTTATGACCAACAATTTAATTACTTTAAAAAAAAAGAACCTGAACCTTTTTTTCTAAGTCTAAGCATAATAAGGAAAGTACAAAAAGCTAATGAATTTTGGGTCGCGCGGGTGTGAATGTGAAACGAGTGCGCGTTTTGTTGCCACAATATCGTTGGTGACTGCCGTCGTCTTAACTAGAATTCAACTCTAACAGAATTTGGTAACAGCTTGCAGATAATGGAAGCACAATCATAGCTATTTTAAATCTTCTGCAAATGACGTATGTAGCTCTATTAAAAATTCCCTCGCCAATTTTATTCCGAAAGAAAGTTATTTCAGTTTAATTTAAGCTTCATGACACTCATTTGAGTTTGGGATTATAAATTACCATTTTACCGACATGCAAGTTTCGGGTTTGGCCGTTTATTTTGGGATCAAACTGAGCCATTATTCATGAGCTGTTACGAAATGAGGTCGCGACACTCGGCGACAGAAGCCTTTTTGCTTTGTTGACTACGTATGTGAATCAAATCGTAAACATTTGAAAACATAAATGAATTTCACCCATTATTTTATCCGTCTTAGATGTAATTTTGATCGTGCTGAAATTATGACACGCAGGCATTTTGTATGATTTGTCATTATTAAGCTGCGTTCCGTTTGTATGCTGCCGGCGTTATGTATACCACTTTGCCGCTATAACAACAAATACTAAAAACAGAATAAAATAAATATTTAAGTGGGTCTCCCATACAACAACCGTGTTTTTCTTCCCGTTTTTTGCGATAATGCGAACCCTTTGTGCGCGAGTTCGACTCGCACTTGGCCAATTTTTTTATAACCACCGCTGTGAAAAGGGTTACCATCCATCTGGATTTGTCTAAACGTTTGGTGTCCTATCCGGACTTTGTTCGGCTTTCTAATTCCCGGCTTTTTCGCTTGGATGGGTTTTTTATGATTAAAAACCGCGTTTACGTAAATACACAACAAATCCGGAACGAAAACGCGCACGCACTCGCCCGGTTTGTACGAGTGCAATGTGCATACGACGGGGATTAACGAATTTATTATTTCACTAGCGGACGCCTCGCGGTTTCACCCGCGTAGTTCCCGTGGGAATTCAGGGATAAAAACTAGCCTATTACAGCCGGGGATAGTGCAGCTTACCAATGGTGAAAGAATTTTTGAAATCGGTCCAGTAGTTTTTAAGTTTATTCGTTACATATAAAAAATGGAAAATACAAATCTTTCCTCTTTATAATATTAGTATAGATATAGATTTTGTACCTGAAATGTCCGACTATTTGTCAGAACTTTTAAATTTTCGAAATGGTAACCCTAGCTGTGAACGAGACATATTAAAAAAAAACAAAAATGTACAGAAATAAATTTCATTTATTTATCTATCATTCAAGATCATGTAGTAGAATTAGCCCAGATTATCTTTAACGCGATTAAGTCCTTTCCTATACTAACCAAATCAAACTCTTGATTACAGAATCACAATGCGTCCGTGGAACGCGGGTGCACTTTGCGTGCGCGTGTTGGTGTTCGCTCGCGGTGTGCGGGACTCTCCACTCCGCGCTCAAATAGCAGCTACGGCGGCGCCGCTGTTAGTGTGGGGCTCCAGGGGCACTGGGAAGGAACAGCTGAGTCAACCTGTCGCGTTAGCCAGGTAAGCATCGGTTCTTTTCGAATGTAAATGTACTGTAATGGCATAAACATTGTGGTGATCAACTGGATCCAGTAAGATTTGAAGTCGATCTTTAAAAAAAGTTAATCAAGCAGTCGGGCTTTTTGATTTTTTTAATTAACTTTTTTTATTTATAACTTGTTAGTTATTTTTTTTTTCTAATTAGGTACATTTAAACATATAAGTGTTATATATTTTTGAAATCACCTCTGAAAATCCTTTATTTTGATACCCCACACGACAGGTTTGGAAGAAAAAAAAGATTTGGGCCCCCACAATATGGCGCCCAAGAACCGCCATTTTCCTATTTTCCAATTTTCATGTAGCCAGTGACACTCGCGTGGTTAAAACGAATCGTTTGACGTAAGAACCATCAAAATCGGCCCACGCGTTTGGTCTCTAGAACGCCATATAGGAACAAACATACATACATACTTACATACATACATACATACATACATACTTACATACATACATACATACTTACATACATACATACATACATACATACACAGACTGATAAACACATTACCCTCCTTCGGCAGTCGGGTAAAAAGCTAGGCTATAGATGATGACGAAGTTCAGACATTTACAACAAGTCAGTAGTCGACATACTACACTTCACACAAATATTATGCTCATGTGTCGTGCAAGAAGCAAAAGCCGGCGTGGTGATTACGGCCTTTAGGTTTACCAGTCGTCCGTCTTGATATAAATAATTATTGTACCTCGTACGAGGTACATAAGAACCGTGGATGCCTTTGTTAAAACAAACTTTTTCTTGTTTAAAAACCTTAAAAGTGTTTCATAAAAACTTTATAGGAATAGCTCCACAGATTTATAATAAACTACCAAATTCTTTGTTAAATATTAACGCATCAATATATTTAAAAAGCATTTGAATAATTTACTGTTAAAGAAGACATACTACACACTACATGAGTACATGTCAGAAAAAAAAATATGTGAAATATGTGAATTAATGTGTGTGTGTGTGTGAAATTTATATGTATAATAATGGTATGATTGGGGTGAATACTTGAGTCCGATTTATTTACTTATTATTTTGTTATTCTGACATTACTTGTAAACTTTAATTTATACGTTTTAATATTAGTTTATGACATTGTATACATTTAATTTTTTATCTATGACGTAATATAGATACATTTGATTTATGACATTGTATAAGTTTTTTATTTTTATTTATGACATTGGATACGTTTTAAATTTTGATATTGTATACGTTTTAATGTGGGACATTTTATACCTTTTTAATTTATGACATTGAATACGTTATAATTTTTAATTTATGACATAAGTATAATATGTTCCAATTGTTATTTTAATTTATAAAATTTTAATATTTTAATTATAATTTTGCATGCCTAAACTGCTGGTGCATTGATTGCGCATTCACCTGACATCTGGAAGTGTATTTTTATGATTTTATGTACTGTGTCGAGCAATACATGAATTCGAAACTTAGAAATCTTATCATTTCGCCAGATGTCCGAAACGACGGGAGATCTACGTGCTCGACGCAGGCAACTCGAGAGTGAAGGTGTTAGATGACGAAACGTTCGCATTCAAAACGCATATCGTTAATGAAGGTATGTCATTTTCATCACGAAATCAGCACATAACAAGCTTCTCAAAGCTGTATACTGTAAAATTAACCATAAAAAATTAGTTCTAAATTTGATTTATAGCAAACGGCAATCACATGTAGAACTTATTTTTTAATTTTTATGGTTCATATCTTCGATCAACAATACGAACTAGGTAACGGGTCACGTACAAACAAAATCAAAGCTAAATTCTGTCCGCGTGAATATAAACTTATACAGCTACATTTGATCACTATATTTAAAACAAAAGTTCAACCTTATTACAACCATGGCACCTAGTAATAAAGTCACAAATCTTCAAAATATTATCTTATACTTACGATCATTCGTCACAAAAAACGAGAAAAGTAATAAGTTACTCCTTTCACTTAGAAATGAAAAGGCATAGGTTAAATAACATTAAGTGTGTAATAAACCTTAACTAGCAACAAATAAAGTACCTTTTCCCGTTATAGCCTTACGTACGAGCAACATCATTTTGTTTATTTTATGTTTGCTTCTTCAAAAGTTAGTGCGTTTATTAGCCAACCTTGGCCAAACATTTGTATCTGTGGTTTAAAATCGGTAATTTTTATGTTGTTTAAAATTTGATAACATTTACTTACTGAAAGTAAGACACTCCGGCTGTTAAATTGCTTTTTCGGGCATTACTTTTGCAAGTTTTGAATACACAGTGCGGCATTGTAAAACGTGTTAACATTGGCTGTGTTTCAAGCGAACTAAATAAAATCAGAGCTCACGTCTCAACTTTTTTATTTACCGAGACGTATGTTTTGCGCCGATCCGATATCTAGTTGTTATTTGTGATCGAAGGTTCGTAAATTAAGGCCGAGTTTCTCACTTCTAAATTATCGCAGAATTAATGTGACAAATTGTCAAGCACGCGTTTTCTGCTGTGATTGCACATTAATTCTGCGATAATTTACAGGTGAGAAACTCGGCCATAATATAGGGCCTATACTCCATAGGTTTAGGTAGTTAAAAAAGGGTAAACAAAAAAAACCACGTGACTCATAGATGCAAAACCTTTTATTAAAATGTTAAAATCTTATTATTTATAGTCACATATTAATAGGCTCATTCCCTCTCACAGAGAGGAGGCCAGTGTCCCAGCAGTGGGAACATTAATAGGCTGATGATGATTATTAGGCTCTATTCTGAATCTGACTCTGATGAACTCTCTGTCACATTAATAATAAAACGTTCAGTTGTGTCATCTATAATTTTGTCTAATTTATACATTTTCTGTTCTTCTTTTATCACATGACCCTCACAATTTTTCCAATTCTCTGCAGTTACATTAGCCAAAGCCTCTGGCAAAAGAATTTTTAGGTCAGCCATTTTAAAAGTTTTATTTTTCTCGGCTACAAACCCCTTAACTTGAGCCCATATTAACTCAATTGGATTGAGCTCACAGTGATATGGCGGCAGGCGCAATACTGTAACACCATATTCCTTGGCTAATTCATCCACAACATAGGATTGGTATTTGTGTTTTTCATATTTAACTTTTATTAAAAGTTGTGCTTTTAATTCAGCTTCTTCAAAAGCAATATTTTTTTCTCTTAACCACTTCTGAATATCAGCCTTTCTTGATGCGGTTGTTGGCACTTTTTCTTTTTTTCTACTGTGATAGGGTGCATTATCCATCACCAAAATGGAGTCTTTTTCCAGTTTCTTGAAAATTGTGGTGATCCATTTCTCAAAATTATGTGCATCCATTTCTGAGTGGTAATCACCGTCACCCTTAGCTGCTTGAAATATAAGTTCACCTCCTTCAACAAAACCACTTGATGAACCTGAAACATAGTTTTAAATAACATTGAACAACTGATTAATAATTATATTTTCTTATAATATGAGCATCTCACATGGTCCTCGCCAAACTTCTTGGCCTCCCTGAAGTTGGTTTACCGGATGCGCGAGGCACGAAATGGAACTGTTTTGGTATGAGATTTACTACAGCGCAGCCATTGTAGCCAACTTCAGGGTGGCCAACAAGTTTGGCCAGAACTATACTTTGACTGAAAATGTTAATTTATTATACTTTGACTGCCTCATTGGTCTAGTGGTCGCAAGCGCTACAGCTAAGCATGAAGTTCACAGTTCAATTCCCAGGTTGGGCAGTGTTATTGGGTTTTTCTATCTAGAATTTTCAGTAGCAGCATGGACTCGTGGAGTTGTGCCCGGTTATTGGCAATAGGCTCGCCCACTATTACATGGGACTTAAACATAACTGGCGAAATGTGATTGTACTACTATAGATACACTTCTGCCCAACCCTTCGGGGAAACAAGGAGTGATTTATTATGTTTATAACAAGCTTATAAAATAATCATCATGGCATTTCTATTAAAGGCTATGACGTAATATTCTTACCAATGTGGCCTAAAATAAGGCGTTTTCCTTTCCCGCTGGGATTCTTTAACCCTGTAGACAAACCCTGCCTGTGAGCCTCTTTACAGCATGTTATTGTAGTATCTTGCCATGTTGACGATTTGGTATGTCCTGCAAAAAACAATATTAATGAGTTTACAAGATATTTACAAAGTTGTGACAGTGTACAATAATTATTTTAATAACATATTAATGTTGTTATCATACCTTCATTGACCCATGTTTCATCCAAATAATATATTTTCTTCCCGTCTCTTCTATATTTTGCAATCTCATTTAAATACTTAACACGCCATACTGCAATATCTGGTTTGTCAATAAGCATACTCTTGCGACTGCGTTTGGAGTATTTAAAGCCTAATTTTTTCATCAACTTACACATTACATCTTTTTTTATATTAGGTAGACTGTCATCATTATTGACACTTTCCATAACTTTTTCTATAGTTGGCATTTCATTTGAAAAAAAAAACATATGGACTTTTCTCCTCACTGCGGCTAAATCCATATCATCGAAACTGTCGATTTGGCTTGGTTTCCTTGCCGGTGGAGGAGGAGACTCCACTCTATGCAATGTTTTGTATTGGTTAATAACCCTGTACACAGTTGGTACAGACATACCCATTATTTCACCAGTTTTTTGCACTATGTCTGTTTTTGACGGAAAACACTCTTTGGGCCATGTTTCTTCTACATATTTAAACACATTTATCAATGTCTGTTTCTCAGATGATGAAAGAGGTCCGGTTTTCAAGCGTTTCTTCTTCGGTGATGGAAATGTGTGTACGAAGTTCGTCTGGCTAGTACCAGCCTCGGGTTCACTCATTTTTCCACGATAATAATTAAAAAACCAATAAAGATAAATAACAAAAACTAACAATAACTAAATAACAAAAACAAAACAAAGAAACGAGCTAATATTATCACAATTCAACAAAATCGATACGAAACACGCTATTCGCAAATGTCGAGAACGCTGTCAACAAAGGCGTCTGGTTAACCGACTAAACGTAATACCTGCCACTTCAGTTGACAAACTACGTCACAGTTGTACTCTTCAATTTAGCAACGTTATCTAATTCGTTGTATTTTATAAAAGGTTTGGGGAACCTGTCTTTTTAGGCTCTTTTCTAAAGACAGATTACTAAATATTATATTTTTAATATAAATCTAACTAAAAATTGTGCTCAAGCAGTTACATCTACGAAGAGCAGTTTAAGAATAAATGATAAAATTGAACATACTAAAATAAAAGAGGAAACTATCGTGTGATCTAAAATCAATTTAATTTTTTTAGAATGTATTTTTAAACAAGAAAGTGTCAACTATAAAAAACTCTTTTTACGATTTGTTTACCCTTTTTTAACTACCTAAACCTTTAGAGTATAGTCTAATTGATACAAAATGATTTTGATAATTTGTGTAAGTGGTCTCATGATGTTGGACTGGTGCTTAATGCTGGTAAAACTAAGACTATGCATGTTCGTTCCAATCACTTACTTAACTCAGACAAGCCAGTTAAAATAATTGCGCACACACACCAATGTTTGCATGAAGTGCTATCTAAGCTTGGTTGCAAATGTGAACCATTGGAGCAGGTTATCAACTACAAATACTTGGGTTTAGTCGTTGACGACAGATTTAACTGGGGTAGTCACATTGACTTCATATGCGATAAACGCCGTGCGATGCTAGTCAAATTTGCAATGATTAAATACAAAGTCCCTTATAAAATATTACTTAACCTTTATAATGCACTTGCAGAGTCAATTATTTCATATGGAATAACTAGCTATGGCAGAACATTTAAAACATACCTAGACAAAATATATAACCTACAACTTCGTTTATTAAAAATTATTATACCAAATAAAATTAAAAGAACACTATGATGGTGATGACGTAACAGGCTTCTTTAAATATTGCAAAATCTTGCCAATACACATTAAAATACGAAAGTGGCTATTAATAGAACAGTTCACCAACAAAGATCTGCAAACTAAAGTCAATCATAACAAAGCAACAAGAATGGCAGCTCAATCAAAACTGGTAGTACCAACTTACAAAAACTATTACGGTAAACGAACATGCGCTTATTTAATACCTTCTCTAATTAATGATGTTCCCACAAAAATTCAATCAGAAATAACAGATAATAATTATATAAATAAATACAAGAAATTCTTTGCTTCTCTTTGAAAATGCATCATCCTGTTTAAATTTCATTCATCCTTGTGTTGACGGGCTGCCTGACCCGCGCCGGCGTAGTTTTTGTTAGTATTTTGGGTATTATTAACTAACTACCTCACAATATTTTTATTTTTTGTATTTTTGTAAACTATGTCTTCATAACTATAATAATTGTTATCTCTTTAGTATTAAGATTGCTTATAAGTGTTTCAACATCCGGACAAACCATTTGAGGTTTTTGTGATGTTTCTGTTTATATTTTGCCATGTTACATATTTAATAAAAAAAAAATAAAAAAAAAAAATCGCCGGTACAATCACCTGTGTGTTTGTGTAATGTTCCAGGTTTAGCAGGTCGGAGTTGTACAGGGATAGCGGTAACTGCTGAGGGCATTGTGGCAGTCAACTGGCGGACAAGAACTCTCACTGAGGTCAGTCAATTTATCCCTTTTACAATAAATTTATACAAGACAACGTGAATCTCAAAAAAAGTTAAAATGACACCTTTTCAGGTCCACCTAGGTAGAATGACACCTTTTCAGGTTTTATTATATTGCTCATATAAGGTCATAATACCGATCCAGCTACAAAAAATTAACCAGTTTTCTAGTAGGTAATCTACATTCTCGTTATTTTTCGTGTTATAGGTGACAGCAGACGGCACAACGCTTCGCACGATTCAGTCAGATCGCCTGGTGGAGCCCGTGTGTGTAGCAGCTGATGCGGTGACGAGACGCCTAGCCGTTGCGGATAACGGCGCGAGAGCGGTCTTCTTGTTCGATAGTCATGGGAATATTGAAAGAGAGGTAATGAACATTGAGAATTTAAGGACTTTAGACAAGAGACGGTCACTCAGGTTCGGCTATATGGCGATCCATATAGCCGAACTTATTCTGAAACTCGATGTGCCATAGTTGAAACCGGAAACTAATAACAGTTATCCCCAGTTTCTCAACAATCGATTATCGGGCTGTTAACGTAATCGACAAATGAATGAATTTTCAACAGCCAATCATAGCAGATAACTGCTGTGACTGGCTGCGGTATTGGAGCGGGATCGTGTCAATGAGCTACGACCTTTAGTTCCAGTTTCGTGTCTATTTCCAATCTCCGTCCCTATGTCATCGCAAAAACTGCCTAATCAACACAAGTTGCGATGCCAAACAAGCTTATGGAAATTTAATTACCACTACTGGTTTTCAGAAACAAGTTGATTTTTATATATTTCCCATCATATTTTGTCGTAAGAAAACGTTGATAGCGATGATAAGAATGGAGAAGAATTTAAAATAATACTGTTTCTATCACTAATGGTGCCCTAATCGGTCATTCTTCCATACAAACGTAGTTTGGCGATTACTCCACAGTAAGACGGTGAACGTTAAAAAAAAAAAAATCAAGTTGTCTCATCATTATCTAGCCCTGTATGGACACAAAATGTAAAAACATAAATATATTTGAAAGTTATGAGCGCCGAAAGTTCCATATTTCAACACATTTTTTTGGGTGGCAATAAATACCATAAGAAGAAGAAAAATTGCAAACCAGTCACCATACAAGGTTAGATTAGTAGTTCAAAAATGCAAATAGTTATATTTTGAACAGATACATTCAGTAGTTTTTCAATGATATCCATATTCCTTCGCGCGCTCATTTTTATTCTAAATCATCATCCATTTCGCTACAAATTTGCAAAAGTGTGTATTTGCGCACTAGCTTCCTACAGCATCACAGCGTCTATCCCTTTCGCACGCGTTGTCGGATGAGATAGCATGCATTATAACCCCGCCCACAAAATAGTTCGTGCCGCCGACTAGGGCACCCTTAATATGTGGTATTAAATGCTGTCTTATAAATTACAGGTCGGCAACGGAGAGTTGGGTTTAGTCGGCGGCCTTGCGCTGTCAGAAGACTTGCTCATCATAGCTGATGTCGCAGTGAGAGTTTACGACATCGAAGGGAATCTCAAAAATGTTTTTGCACCAGTGCCTAAAGGTAAGCGTTATGCGATAATAAATTAACTAGACGCATTGATGTATAAAAAACCCAGTCTCGAACAAAATTAACACTCGGAACTGTCACCAAACACTCACCAATTATATGTGGGTAGCTTGTTTTAATAAACATATTTTTTGCAAATTCAACCTTACTCGGTTTGTTTAAAGTTGTTTTTACAGAGTGGTGTATAAAAAGCAATAACATTTATGACCGAAAACCGAGTGGAGACGAATCTTTATTATACTTTTTTTATATTATAAGAGTTTGTTGAATTGTGTTCACATTTTTATGCGGATGGTTTTGAGACGCTGAGTATGTATCTTGGGTTTTTTAATATATCAATGAAAAAAAATTATCGTAAACAAAATTTCACCATTAATTCCGAGCTTATAAAGGTTTATTTGGTTTTGTTGGTTTGTTGTTTTTTATATTCTTCAAGACCATTACAAAATGACAAACTAATAAGGACCCCAGAACCATCAGAGTTCCGGAAAGTTGGATTTGGTATCGAAAAATGAAAATTCGACTTTATCCACTTTTTAAAACGGCTGAAACCAGTATAACGGGTCAATTCACGTTCCCTATCGTAGTTTTTTTTGACTATGTTTAATATAAGGTGCCGATTGTTGATGTTATAACATCCATAGGGGGCCGTTCAAGTATTACGTAAGCAGATTTAATACATTTTAAAGCATAGACAATGGGTTGCTGTATGTGCAAAAAAGTAAATAATTACTGCTGACGTAATAACCATCTAGACCCCCCACCCACCTCCCATGTCATCATAAATAAGCAAAGCATAGACCTCCCCTCTCCCCGCCCCCCTATAGTGCTTACGTAATACTTGAACGGTCCCTAGGTGAACTGCTATCCTTACTCCTTTTAAAGATTTTTCTTATCGTTTTGAAGCTAATACACGCCCATGTCACCTTGATTCCTTACTTCTTTTTCTTTATGTTGCGTTATGCGTGCCTTTTGTGCCAAATCAAGCTATTTTATTTCCTTTTGATCCCCAGGCCGCGGCGGCTACGGCGGCGTGGCGCTGGAGTGCGACGCGGCCGGCGCCCGGCGCGTGGTGTGCACGCGCTCCATACGCGGCCGGCCGGCGCTGCTGGTGCTGGAGGCGCGCGCGGGCCGCGTGCTGGCCGTGGCGGAGCTGGCGGACAGGAAGCCGCGCCGCGTGGCCGGCCTCGCGCTGTTGCCGGGCCGGCGGGCGCTGCTGGCGGACCTGGCGGCGGACTGTCTGCGGCTACACACTTATTGGTGAACCCTGGCGAAGAGTTATGGGTAAGTTTATTTATTGAAAGTTCATGCGGAAAGGTACAATGGCGGACTTAAGACCTTAAGCATTCCCAATCAACCAAGGATGGTGGCGAGATAACATGGCAGGAGCAATTGTAGTTTCTTGCTTAGAAAAGTTGAAGTAAAAGCTTAATCTGTTCTCCTTTAGTTCCCACACGTGGATATATTACGTATTAGAATATAAATTCCGTGTGCTACTCAAACTTAATGCTTGTTACTCGCTAATCAAGCTATTGTCTCTAAACATTGACGAATACTGGATTAATTAATGACTGATTGTCACGGGCCTACCACGCACCACAAGCGTAGAAATTGTTGATTTACAACAGGTTAAAGGCAAAATATATAATTTCTCTCATCAAGTTTAGTACAGGTCGATTCAAACTTAATGGAGATGTACTGCTTAGCGAGTAGCTCAATTTACAGCCGGCATAAAGTTTGAATCGACCTGTACCCTGAGCCTGCTCAAAACACAAAGATTGCCCACGAATGAGTACCAACTTACATTTAAAACTGATTTTATTATTTTCCAGGTGTCGCGTAAAGAGAGAGTGCGGAGAGCGGAGCGCTGGCTCGCGCGTCGTAACGAATTTCATGCTAGTCCACTATTATAACTTATAACGGAGAATCGAACTGTTGGCCATATTCACGGACTGCGAGGGGGGGGGGAGGTACTTGCACCAAAGTCTTTAGTCGGCCGCGCCTCGGCCACTGCGTTATTCAATACTATATTTTTAGTACTTACAGTATTTATTTCGTATTAAGTTATTTTCTAAAACGTTTACTTTGTCGATTTTAGTTCGACGCTTATACGGAATTTGACAATATTTTGACTGATTTTGATTTTTATGTATTTTTCGTTTTACTTACTTTTCGATTGCGATGTGAGCGTCGAAATGTGACGTTTTGTACTAATGTTTAGTATATGCACCATGTGTTTAAGTGTAAATGGATAATCCACCGTGCAATCGGCGATATTTTTGAATTAGTCCTTAATTCTTGTCAATGACATAATCACTTTATTTATTTAGTGCATCAAAAAATGTTGTCGGAAATTCTTACTTCGCTTTAACTAGTCGTAAGACGAGCGCATTTATTTTTTAACAAACGTTAGTTAGTGTTTCGTATCACTTCTCAACGAAGAAATGGAAAAATCTCACACAATAATAGGGAATAACGACAATATTTATGATAAAGTATCTATTTAGGATATTCCTCGTATACCTATTCTAACAACTAATACAAAATAAATAATTCTGAATGGATCAGTTGTTGGCGTTACATATCCAGTAGTCTTGTTTGATACGCTTAGTGATAGTGCATTGTTATTAGTTGGACTTGACAATTGAATGCTGGCGTCAGACAATATCGACAGTCCTGTAGCAAGGGCCGATTTCACCAATGAAACTAAACGCGATTAGTTCAACTAAACTCAGTTTATGCAAATACAGTGTTCTGTTTGGTTGAGACCGCTGTGAAACTACCAATCAGGGGCTTTTTTGCGCGGGATTTTTTCGAGTAAAGTTCAGTGGCTGTTTTAATTATTCGCAAATTGGTTCCCAGTGAATATTGTGATTTTTATTTATTATTATTATTTATTACACCTTGCAGCAATTACACCAATGGAGCACAATCTTATAATAAACTCACTATACGTTCAGGTTTCCTCACGATGTTATCCTTCACCGTTGTCAGCGATGTCCAAGATAAACTTAGAAAGTACATATGAATTGAAAAAGTCACATTGGTACTTGCCCGGATTCGAACCCACGACCTCAAGCACAAGAGGCCAGGTCTTAGCCACTGGGCCACCACGACATGTGATGTAAAATTGGTGTAGTTTTGTGTCTCAAGTGTATGCAAATGGAGAAATTTCGGAATCTTGGTAAAATGAAGCTGAGAATTTTATTGTAGTAATGACTACCCTCAGCAAAGCTTGGCTAGAAGCCCGACGCGATATATTTGCTGCCAAATATTCCAAAAAACATTGGAATGTGTTACATCCGCTTTCTAATGCAAAACAAAGTTCTTATGCAAAGAGACTAAAAGCTAAAGGAACTAGAACTTATGAACGTGACACTGGCTAAACGCAATAAGCGTGCGAAGCCTAAAAAAAAAACTACCAATCAGAACGCTGTATTTGTATAAACTGAGTTTAGTTGAACTAATCGCGATTAGCTTCATTGTTGAAATCGGCCCTAAGTCTGTGGCCAGACATGGCTTACAATTAGCGACTTACTGTGGTTATACATAGAGATACAACATACAGTGATAAAATTGTTTAGCTGCATACGTAATCCGAAACGCAAACAAACTGCGTATTGATCAACACTGCAGCTAATCAGTCAGTTTTTCAGTAAGGTGCTAAGTATAAGTTTCATCTGACCACAACCTATTCAATACCATAGTATCTGCTACCTATATACAGTTATAAAGAAATAGCTACTTATGTGATCATTTAAAACTTTAAGGAATCGTATTATTAGTAATTGAACTTCAAGACTCTATTTTGCATATAACATTTAAAACACAAAATCAATATTGCCTACTTAATTTGTTGTTTTTTCTAATCGCTGCCATATTTTAGATTAATGACCAAAATGATTACAAAAAATACCTTGCGAACAAAAATAGCGTTTATTTGAGTCTTAACATGTTACATTTGAACTGAATTTGTAGTGAAAAAATATCATCTTTATGGATTGCTCAATAAAAAAATAATACCATCATATCATGCAGTCAAAGTAAGTTCTTTCATAAAGTTTACTAAAAAACATCCCTAATTTATTCTGATTGTACTAGTTTAAGTAAATTTCTCTTCGCAATAGTTTAGTAACGTTGACTGTTTATTCAAGCTATCATTATTTCGTATCAACATTGAAATAATATAATATATCCCAGTAAGTTGGTCTTTATGTATGTATAACTTATGATGATATTCGGAGGTTGAATGAGTGACTTACGTGGACCAGGATGAATGAAGTCTGTCTTAATTTAAGAAGTCCTGATATGGGGAATATGTACTGTTAAAATCGTTAAGTATTTTAGAACGTTTTGATTAAAATACTCCGCTGTAAACGTAGTAACCGAATTTATCAAAAACACTTACACAATCAAATGGTTCCTGCAGATATACCTACCTTTTGATTGATCTCTTCATCATCATAAAATAACCACACTAATATTATAAAGGCGAAATATTTGTGAGTGTATTTGTATGTTTGTTACTTCTTCACGCTCAAACAGCTGGACGGATCTGGATGAAATTTGGCTGAGAGATAGATTATAGTCAGGAATAGCACATATGATACTTTTTATCCCAGGAATATGTTCCCTCGTGATAATTTTGCGACATTCACGCGGACGAAGCCGCTGGCAGAAGCTAGTAATTATAAATTTGCATTTCGATCTTCCATCATTATTAGCAATCATGAAATCACACCATGAAATCAATTTACAAATAGCCATAACGGTAATATCATGACAAATGACTAATTGTAAGTATAACTAAAGCCTGTTATTAGTACTTCAACTTACAATACAATGCATACATATTCTCTATTGTTTTAACACCGCTATAGCGACGTCACCGTAATTTTAACAACGGAATCTCATTAAAAACGTAATTTTTCATGTGAAATGTTATCAAGGCCTCACATTAACATAACAATATGTATAAATAACGAAATAATATTTCATCGACAAATGAACTGCTTTACCTCGATATTAATATACCGTATGTAACTTAACAAATATTAATTCTGTAGAGTAAAATTTTTTAATTATTTATTTGTTGCCGTTGGTCCCGGCTATCATTTGAAGATCTTTGACAGTCGTTACGGGTAGTCAGAAGCCTGAGATCTGACACCAGTCTTGCCAAGGGGTACCGTGTTACCCAGTTACTGGGTTGTTTAGTTCAGATAGGCAGTCGCTCCATGTAAAACACTGGTACTCAGCTGAATGCGGTAAGACTGGAAGCCAACCCCAATATAGTTGGGAAAAGGCTAGGCAGATTGATTTATTTATTTGTTGCTATTAAATTCCTAAGCTGTAAAATGTTACCGAACTTTGTTAACAAAATTTCATTAATTTCATAAAATTTGTTTTTAAAACATATTTCTTTAAATGTGAGGCTTTTTTCGTGTAGGTTAAGTTATTGTAAAGCGATGGACACACGGGCAATCCGAGTTGTGCAGTTGAGTTAGATCTAGTCTGGTTTAAATACAAACGCGTATTTCTTTATTATACAATACCCGCTAAAACAACGAACTAACATGAAGGGTTTCGAAAACGCAATGTACTTTAACAGCCGTATCGATGCCATTTTCCAACATATTATTGCTAAACAAACCATCGTTAAGAAAATTAGCATGTGCGTGAAGTCAAAACGTGATTGGCATGTATAATTCAGAAATGCGCGTTTGTAGAGAAGAATTGACATGGTGTTGGAAAAGTACAGTTTGCAAATTGCATATTTACATGAGAATGTATCTGGAGAATTTGGTTTAACTCTAGTTTTACGAAAACGTTTCGGTTCAAAACTAAATTATGTTTTTTATAAATTTTGCTGTTAATGTGATGTTTCCTATGCTAAGATGTTGTAATTGTTTTGTGTCATTCTGAAAACAGGCCTAGTATTTGCGAAGTAAATCCGGCCGATAACTCGCCAAAACTTGGGTACAAAATGCATCCCCAAGTACAAGAGTATGTCTTAAAACCTCTTCTTTATGACTTCTATTCAAGTCCATTTAATATGTCATAATTAGAAGACAGTGCACACTCAGATTATTGTTCCCAATCATTATAATGTTTCAGAGCAGGCTCCTAATTGTAGCTGTCATGTTCTCATTGAGTTCTCGAATATTAGACTACATATTACTTAAACACACAGATATAAATCTAACTAGATGACGCGATTGTATGTACTTTGCGTGTCAAAAACCGGAGTAAAAAGTAAAAAAGGAGCTTTTCATTATCGGCACCGGAAATCCACCGAAATCTAGAAAAATGCCTAATATTGCCATATATAACTGTAAAGACCGTATAGAAAAAGTCGGCCGAGGCATTGGCAATGTTTTATTTCATTGATAAGTATAATTGTTTTTAAATTGTGTGTGAAAGTGGCACTCTTGGTTTTCATACAGATGGAGGGACTTGCGATCTAGTTAGATTTATATCTGTGCTTACACCGCTCATGTCTATCTCGTTTAAATAATATTATTATGTATTTATTAATTCGATTCAATACGTTAATGAATGACGTAGGTATTAACACAGTATAAATATACAAACAGTATGGAAACTACCTACAAACGCCCGAAACGGCACACTCACACAAACGTACGTGACCACTCGTCGCGTCGCGGTGCTCAGTACTGAGAGCACCGCAGAAGTGCCCGAGTGGTCTAGTCGGTGCATATGTTTGTGTGAGTGTGCCGTTTCGAGCGTTTGTATGTAGTTTCCATACTGTTTGCATATTTATACTGTGGTATTTATAAAGTTCCTTTAAGTTCATCTAACCGCAGTTGCATAATGAATATAACGATAACGAATAATGATTGTCTGCAATGCTATGTTTACACTTTACATAATCATTATTGCACTTTATTATAGCATCTATTCATGCCCTGTTTGTTCACATACCCCGCTGTTTACACAAAACTACTGTTATTGCGGTTACCAGTGTTATATAAAATTTATCTCATTGATTAGTTAAAGATTCTAATCTTAGGTACATGTCTTGTTTGTATGTTGTATTACGTTGTGTGCTTGTGTTGTCGTGAACAATTTCAGCTTTAAAAATTGATAACCGAATTACTTTTTAGTGTTGTCTCATAAAAACTGTTACATATATACATTTTGTCGTCACAACTCGCTTACATTTATTTTGTTGAGAGCATTTAACAATAAGACACTTATTAAATCTTTATCTGCTTATCCTTCGTAAAATTAATCACCGTCACAGTACAGTATGTCTATAGATAGTTATTTGAATAGAACAGTTCAACAGCAGATTGGTACAAAATAATAATAAATAGATACGAAGTGTAATTATTTTTTGCATTAGATGTAAACTGTTCAAATGAATCGTAGTAAAGAAGTGTTCTATTGTTTTAAAAGATGAATAAATCTATTTTGGCACCAGATCGTCTATTTTCAGACAAAATTGATGGAATTGATAGAGGACTCATTTATTGATTTTATGTACGCCTAAAAGCTAAAGTATATTTATTTATCAGAAGCTGTGAATCTGTACTTAAATTATAATCACAGAGTATCTCAGTGTAATGTCGATAACGTCACTTTTGTGCAAAACACAATAAAGTTAAATTAAAAACATTAAAACTGCTGTTATTTATATTCTTAGTCCTTAACCACTTTAAATTTATTTTACAGGGAGCATGTTATCTTAGAGATAAAACTGTTGGCACGTCTTAAATCACAACTGTTTCCCAACTAGATTGCAATTCGAATATTGCGCAAAGTTGTCTGAGCTGTGAGTACGGCGATTAGTAAGTTGAGTGACCAACTCCGTATGCAGTATCGAAACTTTCTTTAATAACCCTGCTCAACAGAGGTATCCATAAGAACACCCAATTTCTAAGCCTGTACTCCGAAGCAAACTATTTTTAACCGACTTTCCAAAAAGAAGGAGGTTCTATGTTCGACTATGTTTGTTTTTTTTTGTGTATTTGCACCGATTACTCCGTCAATTGTGGACCGATTTTGAAAACTCTTTTTTTTTTAATAAGTATAGTCCGAAATTGGTCCCATTTTAATTTGGTAATGATCTGATGAAGAACTTCGGAAATATACAATAGAATTTTTCAATAAATGACGGCAAATCTCTCGGGATAGCTGTAATCGCATGTCTGTTTATTGTTTGTACCATTTCATAACATAACATCAGTGGCGGCCTTAGGGGGTGGCGAACAGGGCAATCGCCCGGGGCCTCGCTCTTGCAGGGGCCTCGCGCTACAACCCAAAAAGCTTACAATTTTATCCTTAGCAAACAATAAAATAAAGTTGGTCGATTAAGAGTCGAGTATTAATAATCACACTAATATTATAGAGGCGAAAGTTTGTGAGTGTGTGTGTGTTTGTATGTTTGTTACTTCTTCACGTTCAAACGGCTGGACGGATCTGGATGAAATTTGGCAATAGATTTCAGTCTGGAATAGTACATAGGCCCCGGAAATATGTTCCCTTGAGCTAATTTTCGAAATTCCCGCGGGCGAAGCCGCTGGCAGAAGTCAGTTAATAATAAAAACAATAAGTGCAAAGTTTTCCATTTCTCGTATATCTCATACATTGTAAAAAGGACAAGGGCCTCGAAAATGGGCCACCCGCCCGGAGCCTCGCAGCGGTTAAGGCCGCCCCTGCAATACGCTCTGAAGGGAACGCAGATGTGTACAGTTCACCTTGGTACACTCTCATTTCACCGGTTATGTTCAAATTTCATGGTATTCGAGTAATCTATTCTGGCATTGTAGGTACCTTACTAAAGGCAAGTTGTCTATTAGGTACATCTAAAAAGTGAAAAATACAAAAAAATACTACCGACTTCCAAAAAGAAAGTTATTTGCCACTTTGTAGTGTTTTTATTTGGAAGTCGGTAGTATTTTTTTGTAAATCAGTTTTTTATAGCCACTATGCATGGTATTCGCTTGTTTGGGAGGTTTAGAAGTTTAGCGAGAACTATCTAGCATTCTTGTTCCACTATTCAAGTTTCTTCCGTGCCAAAATTTACAACTTTCTCCATTCTTAAAAAGGCCTCTTGCTACTACTGTTCAACTCGTTGCTTGAAATAGAGTTGATGAATACTGCGCAGTGGGCCATATTAAATAACTGGCGCACATGACGGAACCAAAGAAATTGCATTTACGCCAAATATCGTTAAAACTATTGTTCTGTTGTGTGCATGCGCGATTAATTGGCTGTGACCTCTGCTGTGTCCACCAACTTGAATTTGGTAAGCGCGAATATTAATTTTGGGACCAGCCATAATCAGGTAGCATTTTTAAGCCACACGAGTGTCATGAATCCCGCCTATGAAGCTATCGTGTGGTTTAATTCTACTACAATAATTCCAGTTACAATGTAAATGGATTTCTCATGTATTGTCGTGAGTTTACAAAGTTCTCACGGACAAACACCTGTCATACAAATATTAATGCGGAAATCGAACCCGCGAAACCTGGCGATATTGCTTTTTTTTTTGTCGATGCACCATTCATCTGAGAATTGCGTACCTATATTGTGACTAATCGTTATTATTTGTAGGTATTTTGTTGAAAGAAAAAAGCAGCATATTAAAAACATATAATTTTATTGATAAATAAAATTAAAAATACAACTAAATGCATAGAGATTTTCACTGGGAGAAGACACCAAAAATTGCACGAAAATGTGTGCAAAAAATATTTTATAAAAAATAACCTTACTCAGTTCCTTGACTTAATTGTAATATCGACTCATTGACTCGCATGCACGTCACGTCAATAACAATATAATTTGTACGTATTTACGTAAAGACACTGGACTCTGACGTGGCGGTTGTGAAAACCGACCCTGGCTCAAGTTGGAATTGTTAACACTTCAGGAATTGCAACATTAGTAGGTGTATCTAACGCCCACTAAATCAGGTTTTCTGACACATTTGTTGAAAAACATAGCAATATCCAAAAAAAATATAAATTAATAAAATGTGGTATTTCAGGGTTCCGTAGTGAAACAACAAGAAACCCTTAGAGGTATACATATAAATCTGTACAGCCATAACGTCTATTTTGAACTTTATTTCAAGTAACATAAAAAGAGAGTGGTTCTATTTGGTAATTCCTGAAGTTTTAAAAGTTCAAACTGATAATCGAATGGGTGAATTAATACAAAAAATGAGTAACCTTTACAATAAGGAACACTGTAATTACATAGTTGAAGTGGAATAGTTTAAGTTTAGGAACCATTTCATAATGTTACTGCAATTTGTAAACACAAAAAACTAATGTTGAACTGTCTCGGGCTGTTACGTTATATAATATTTATCATATTATGTAGTGGTCTTACAATAGCAGTAATAATTATAATTGACATGCAAATTTACTACTGCTGTTACTCAAATAAAACGTAACAGACATTATTGGTTCAGTCATGCAATACAATGTTCTACTAATTCGTATTTTTCAAATTCATTATCAATATAATTTTGAGAATACTTTTGGACCGAGATCAACAATAAAACGATGTCAATGGTGACGAAATAATATGATTAAATTAACTTACTGATTACATTCTTATGAATATTATCGTCAGAGTTGCCAGATTTTAGACAAATCCCCATAAAGTGTTCCCACAAACAATAACTTAAATGTTTTTTTTTGAAATATTACTCACGAAACTAAAACATTATTAATTATTTACCAAGATAAACCCCCTTAAATGTTTATTCTGACAACACTGACAATTAGACAAATGTATACGTAATTATAAAAATATGTCAAAGTAAATGCAGTTCCGACAAGATTGTCTTAACGTAAAGATAGATGGCGTTACTTTCCGAACTTCGCGAGAGCCTCTTTGCATTCCTGGATGGTTTTTTTCTGGCGCTCCACAGTCGCCGAGGTTTGCTTGGACCCTTGGAGCCTGACGCAGCTGGCGATGGTGGTGTAGTACCCACACACATTATGCAGCACCCGAACAGCGCGGTCGCCGCAAACAAACAAGTATTTTCCGCTTGCGTCAAATTTCATGTAGTTTATTAATCCTGAAACAATAACAAGGAAAAAAATACTTAATTACGTTTGAGTATACGAGCTAATTTGATAAATAGTCGTCATCCTTATCACAACTCGTGCATTTATAGACGCTTTATGTGCAAATGATCGATAACGATACCTTGAATCGCCTATTCAATAATTCACGGCCTCCTGTAGCCTCGGAGTGGCGTTGAAAATACTAAAGTAACACGCCCATTAAAACCGAACAGTAAAGGCCCAACTTTAGTTACTGTTTTGTCGTTTATGCCATATAATAGCAGGTGTTTTATGACTTAGTCAATTAATCGTAGTAAAATCAGCTTTAAACGTAAACAAAACCTACTTAATAAATCATCACCAATATTTGAAGGTCTCCTAGACTTTTAAATGACTTGTATTTGGAATCACGATGTTTACAATTCCCGTGAAATCGAAATATAAGGTAAATCAATAAAGCTAGTTTAACAAGAACTTTATTATTATTATTTTTTTCGTGACGACCACCTTAGTCGCCAAGGTCTCAGCGTTATTCAAATGACATGAACAGAAAACATGACAAGAACGTAATCGTACCATTTTATAGTTATATTAAAACTATCTATAGAAGGCCCTAATATGCCGCTATGTAAACAAAATTACATGCCTTTTAATTTTTGATATAAATGAACTATTAATTAATTTTAACGCGTAGCATTATTTTTAAGATTTAATGTAAAATCAGAACCCCACTTGTAGAGATCAATGCGTCAGTCGGGCAATCCCGAATTGGATTTTAAACGAATAATGCGATTTATCTTTATAAAGTATGAATTCGCATTTTCCTGTTACGTTGACATATTTGTATTGGGAATCCCTATTAATATTGCATTTTCTCCAAAATATAATCGAGCTTCGATACTAAATTTTGCGGTTTTACCACTAAATACAGCATATCTTAGTTGTGCTCAATCAGTTTTTAGGGTTCCGTACCCAAAGGGTAAAAACGGGACCCTCTTACTGAGACTTCGCGGTCCGTCTGTCTGTCTGTCTGTCACCAGGCTGTATCTCATGAACCGTGATAGCTACACAGTTGAAATTTTCAGAGATGATGTATTTCTGTTGCCGCTATAACATCAAATACTAAAAACAGAATAAAATAAATATTTAAGTAGGGCTCCCATACAACAAACGTGATTTTTTTGCCGTTTTTTGCGATAATGGTACGGAACCCTTCGTGCGCGAGTCCGACTCGCACTTGGCCGGTTTTTTTAAGTTATGAATATTCTACGTAACTTCGAACCAAACTTACTTGGCCAATAAAAAGTAGGCAAGCTTGTAGTCGTATTCCTTGTGAATCTTGAATTTCACTAGTACCCAAGAGTCGACCAAGTGAAAAATTCATATCAAGCTGTGTAGTTTACTATCTCGAACGTCACCCTCGTGCCCTTGACCCAAATTTTTTGAGGTCGGTGCAACTAGTCTCCTCGTTCAATTTTACAACCCTATTAGCCTTCATCTCAGTTTAGTAGTACACTACTTTCCTTTTCAAGCTGTATCATCCTCTATCGTAGAGTCCAAGTTCTCATAAAGTTAAGATACAAAAATAAACTTACCGGAGTAAACATTCTCCACGGTATCGTACAGTTGCCCAGTATAGGTGTCGTAGAACTCCACGGAAGAGTCCACAGAGACCGCCAGTACCTCTGCGTTGGGCGAGAGGGCAATGCGAGGGGGGTTCGCTGTCTGCCCGTATGTGCCCGTTTCGAGAACGTGCGGGGACTCTCCTCGAGTGTACTCGACTGGAACATAAATAGAAGTAGTATTAGGCAGCTGGAATATGGAATATTTTATAGTTGAAAGGAATGTCGACAAATAAAAAAATAATAGACACAACATGTCACGCCTTAGCTTGTCATTCGAGCTCACAGATCAAATCATAAAGCTCGACTGACAAACTAAGGGATAGTTTCGTTGTACGTGTGCGCGTGTAATTGTGTATTTATACGGCAAGGCGTAGTTTTAACCGGCAGGCTTATTACGTATCTTTTGCAATAGCAAAACGATAGCGATCAAACGCTTTATGTCATAAAAGTCGGTATTACCTGCAGGTTAGGTATGGTAGGTCCTACAGAATCGTTTGCTAATCGCTCGCCGTATGCCAAATGTACATATTAAAAAAAAAAACCGCCAACAACTCTAAAACTTCTGTATGGAAGAGCAATTATTACGCAAAAATCGCTATCGTTTTGCTCTTGCAAAAGATACGTAATAAGCCTGCGGCTTCACCTTGTTGTTTGCAACGCTCCATCTTGACTTTTTATTTGATCTGAGCTTCCAGTCTAGCTCTAAAAGTTCGTTATATAGCAAAGCATGAACCACACTAATATTATAAAGGCGAAAATTTGTGAATGTGTTCGTATGTTTGTTACTCTATTGTTACTCTTTCACGCAAAAACTACTGAACGGAACTGGATGAAATTTGGCACAGAGGTAGATTATAGTCTGGAATAGCACGTACGATACTCTTAATCCCGGAAAAAAATTCCTTTTTGATAATTTTCAACATTTACGCGGATGAAGCCGCTGGCAGAAGCTAGTTCTTAAATAAAAACATTGCACATTTTATTTAATACGCAAATGTTCCCGTTGCCTATACCTCAGGATTGTGCTATGCCGTCCATTTTTCCTGGATAAAAAGATGCCTACGACACTCAGCGATATTCCAGCTTCAGTGAATGAATTTTCGCAGTCGGAACATTACTTTTGCAAACATATAGGTACACCTACAAACAAACTAGTACTAAACAAACAAACAATAAATTTTTCCTCTTCACAATATATGCAGAGATAAAAAAATAAACAAGTTATTGAATAACTAATCTAGAAAATTCTATAAAGCGATGTTATTGCAAATATTTTGGTGTGTCGGAATACTTAATGGTTATTGAACATTTTATTAATATTCTAATACCGTTAATTTCGGACGTCACATTATAACCTGAGAATACATTTTGATGTGATACACAGATAAACAACACGACTTTAAATTTATTGGAATCATCAGCATGTTTAACTAGTTATTCGAAATGGTTTTGCCGTAACTTGTTTTCCTACAAACGAGTAATAAAATTTAAATAAGCCATATGAAACATCGCGTTATTATGAAACGAAACAAGGTCTGGTGGAGTGTGGGACTGACCCATATGACGTGTCCGTACGCCATTAGTAATTCCCAGACATCACGTACTAAACAGACTGCGATAGCCGTAGACAACTATTTGTTTTCCACAATTCCCAATAGCGTCAATCATTTGATTCAACTTTTCAAGATGCTACAGAAAACAAAGGAAGGAAGTAGGTTAACAAGTTCAATGTTAACAGGCAACCGTGACCTATGTCAACGTACAGCGCGCAAACAAATAAAATTGCGAAATAAAAACCTAAAAATGGTGCTAGGATTGTAATACCGAACAATATACTGAAGCAGCTTTGCTCGAGTGAAAACAAAACCCCAGGATGTTGCAATAATAGGTAACTTTTATAAATTGAATTGCTAGTATTCCAAGCCTCCTCTTCACTATCGGCGATTATCGTTACTCGTATGATCATCTGTCATCGGCAAGGTAATCGTCACGATCATCGTACAAGCATCCACATGATAATCCGTGATCATTTAGGGTTCCGTACCCAAAGAGTAAAAACGGAACCCTATTACTAAGACTCCGCGGTCCGTCTGTCTGTCTGTCACCAGGCTGTATCTCACGAACCGTGATAGCTAGACAGTTGAAGTTTTCACAGATGATGTATTTATATTGCCGCTATAACAACAAATACTAAAAACAGAATAAAATTAATATATAAGCCCCTCCCATAAAACAAACGTGATTTTGTTGCCGTTTTTTGCGATAATGGTACGGAACCCTTCGTGCACGAGTCCAACTCGCACTTGGCCGGTTTTTTATTGAGCGGCAAGCCTTCAGAATCAGATGGACGTGGTGTCATGCTGCCACCACGCTGTGCTGTTGCTACCATTCATTTAATTTTAGTATACAATCATTTTGTCATTTTAAATGAACGAAAAGTTGTTCAAATAAAATGGAAGAAGAGATGATGGTCTAGTAGACATTGTATCGCACTTGCAATTAAAAGGATTAAAAATAAAACAAGGCCGCGACGACGCTGTTCTCCGGAGTATGAATGATCGGCGAATGTCACCGATCACCGCGATCACTAAAATATCGAATATAGACCATAATCGCCGACTACAAGCGAGTAAGCCCTCCATACGATCGTTTATAATCGCCGATTTTGAAGTGGAGCCATCAGATTGAAACAGTAAATTTTCTCTCGAAGAGGCAAATGGCAGTACCTAGAGTTTAAATAAACAAAAAAGCCATAATAACCACTGAATACATAGGAAAAAGGATACAGGAAAATATAAAGCAGACAACAAAACGCAAATTGTACGGCCCATATCATTATCATTGTGAGGATATATTTACTACGAATGTATATTATTATTTAAAATAAAGACACACGTGTAGGTTTAATGAGAAAAATCAAGCAGTTATTATGTATATGACCTCCGTAACATACGCAATAATACTCCGCCAATCAAAATAAACAATTTTTCCAGCAGTATTGACAATAACATCAGGAAACTGTCACGTGGTTCTTTGATGAATCCATTAAGTGATGATGATAATAATTCATTGACTTTAATCATGGGTGTGAGAGCAATCTGCGCACTGCAAACTGTAATTAACTGCTCTATGACACAATATGACGGCTACTTATATAATAGAGGGACTGAATCTACAAGTAAAGACTCCGCTTACCTTTCTATATGTACTTAACTAAGAGAACGCAGCATTCAAGCAATAAATTGAGAGCTGAAGCTAATGACTCAATAAAACTGATAAAAGAACAATGAATTAACTGGTGTTCTAGTTCCAATTAATTTTAACGTTTAAAAAAATAAACGAAACGAACACGACATTCGCGGGGCGGCCCTCCGTCGATGACGTACTTTACATATCCCTCCCGAGTCACGTCTCGTCTCATGCTATATGTACGTAAAATGCAAGTGATAATAAAGAAGCATTTGCGCATTAACAATACATGTCAATACTTACTCTTTGTATGATATAGCTTCCACGTGCCGTCCTTCGATATAGTGGCGATGTGTGACGTGTCCACATCGAAGGCGACGTCGTACACACCTGAAGAGTGGCCGGTTAGCTCGAATGCCTTTGTGATTTGTTTGAACTCTCCGTTCTTTGTGAAGCACACCTCCATCACTTTGACGTCGGGCGCGAAACCTGTCGCAACCACAAAGCGGCCGCACGGTGACACTTTGGCAGTGTGTGTCGTCACCAGGTACGTGTCGAGCCTATCCAGTTGTTGCCCCTTCAGATCCCATATGACCATGTCGTTGTTTGATGAACAGGACATCATAAACTTGCCATTGCTGGATATGTCGAAGCCGACCACATCTCCTTCATGGACCTGTGAATGCAAAATAATTAGGCATGAATATAAGTCCAATCTATCTGCTCTCCATTGCGTCGTAACCGCGTGAAAGAGGTCGCTGAGTCGCTGTAAGTGCTGGTACTGTTAAGCAAACTAGAAGTGATAAGAGGTAGGTAATACCAAACATGGATGTAAATCTAATATTTAACCAACGGATTATAATAGATAAGGCGGTACCTACATAATGAGGTTGTCTCCTAGCTGACTTAAGCACATAGGTCAACACGGAACTAGTATATTGTTGAATATTCAGTGTAGTCCTGACGCCTGGCGCATCATGTTTTATGTAAGCAATATACAACTTATACGACGTGCGGAAAACGAACCAGAGAACCTTCCTGCGGCTAAAAATAATATTATTCGAGGCTGCGCGTGCGACGATCCGAGCGTAGCTATACTTGAGCAATACAGCCAATACAATCGGCCACACAATAAGCCAACCATAAATATTGTAATGATCCATTATATGCACTATTGCCACCGCCTGAAGATAGCGTAAACGTTTTACAGATGGCGTAAACGCTTTGATCACTGTACCGCCAACATCGTGCCATTGTTCCGGTGGAAGGTCTTTTTTAATCGTCCACCGGCTCTTAGTTGCAAGATATCTACTTATTTAAGATTTATGTAGCCAAAACAGATTTTTGAGATATCAAAGTAAACCAATTTGATCCGAGTCCCGGTGTCGTGACCCGAATGACGCAAGATCAAATTTTATTTCAATAAGCTCTGTTTTCTGGACTTTTCTGAACATTATTTTTTGTGAATATATCAGTGTTTACGATTTGTTTGTTATTTTATTATCATTATCATTCCCGGTAAAAACCCCTGGACGTTTTGTTTTCGTCCCATATCATATCTACAATATACCACAAAAATTTCTGTACCTATTATTCTGCGAGTATAAAGCAAATCTCATAAAAACTTTTTATTGGTACTATTACAAAGTTGATTGATCCAACACTTTTCTCTGTGAGAGGGAATGGGGCGTAATCCACCACGCAGGCCCAGTGCGGGCTGGTGGATGTCATGTCATGTCTTCGAATTTTTTGTTCTAGGACATGTCGGTTTCCTCACGATGTTTTCCTTCACCGTTTTGAGAGCAGTGGTGATGAAATAATTTGCACAAAGTAAAGCGCCTTTCTGGGTTCGACCCATGACCTACGATACGACCCGTAAGTCGCAGCGGTCACCACTGGGTCACGACTGCTCGACTGCACACTTTATTCAGTACATGAGTATTATCATAAAGTTCAGATGCATTCACTGTGAAAGCGCACAAAACTGTTGCCATCTCTACATATCAACGTTTCAAACTTCCTTAACGCCCACAAACATTTTTATAGGCTCAGTGGATCAAACTAACAACCGAGTATCCTACTTGGCCTTTACCTAACCAACTCAGTCAATATTATTGCCAGCAAACTGCAATGCAACAACAAAGAAAAAGGTTATTGAGAGCAACACTTGCATAAATGGCAGCTCTACCATGTCAACCTGGTAACTAGTGCGACATTACATCGACCCCGATATTTGAGTAAATGTTATACTGACTTGAATCAATACTGTAAACTGAAATATATTATATTTTATTACATGATAAATAGCATCGATTATAAATATATTAGTACTATCTGTGTCTGCACCTACTTATAAAATTAGTAATCTCGGTGCATCTTTAACAGTAGTCCTCATTTATAAGTTGATTGCGCGTGTTCTAGATCACATATCACAAACTGATTTGATATAATCATTATTAAATTCAAAGCCAACCGCCTCTTTTAATGGAAGATAGTTCAGAATAGTGCTATCTGTCTCATCATCATACGTCGGTTTATTTTGCTCTTTGAACAAACATCAACACCAACCAAAATTAACATCTGTTAACTGTATGAGCTTGTGACCTATTTAAATGTTTGAAAAGCACACCACATTTAGAAAACAGTTTCTATTTAAACACACCAGTAGGAGACACTTTAACAGAATAAAAAGTTCATGATATGATGCCGTTTTCTTTAGTGGTTTCTTTAACGATGGGAATCATTGCAGCATTGAGACAGTACAGAGAACATTCGAGAGTCGCTTCATGCAGCACAATTAGCGAAATCTTGTGATCGTATCTCCGCTAACAATAGCAAACATACAAAAACATGAGCCGTGTAAGATATATAACGAACTGATTTTCTTACAGATTCATACACCGGACGAAACAATAGTCATATCATATATTATATGTTTTTTGCGGAGGTTCATTGCCGAGCACACAAGGTTGTTAATTTTTATACAAAATGTCGAAATACATACGACTTATAAGAATATGCGGGCGTGACTGACATTGTGCCTCCTACTGCTTTTATGGTGAATCCAACTTTTTATTCGTAAGCGGAAGATAAGTTTACTAAATGCGATATACTCGTATTCTGTACGGAATAATTGATTATGCAAATTCCTTAATAAGCGTTGCAACTTGAATCATGCTTATGCACTATTAAGACTAGACAGATACATCACGTAGTTATGTTGTGTATATTCAGATAGTAAGCTACGTATGTTGTGTGTGATTAGAGACTACGTATATGGAAGATTTAGATACACCGTGATGTACGGTACGTATTAGGTACGTAGGTGTTACATGCGGTATCATCTGGTTTATGTTAAAATATTTGTATCTAGATAACTGACATCATGTAACTGGGTTTGCATCACCACAAACACAAAAAACAGAGATGTGCAACAAACAGATCTTTGTTCGTATTACAATGAACATCGGTGTTAGTGATAAATAGTACGTGATATTGTCTACAATCGACACTTAACTTCTCCACAAAGCACGTAACATTCAATATAATCTCATTTCCATCACAGATATATGATGTAACATTTCAAAACGGCAGGTTGTGAAACAGTAAGTATCGCGTTTCAAAAAAGTGTATTTCGTCACTACCATTGAATTCAAAATAACTGTTCTGAACAACACCATTCCTGGCGTGTTTGACTGGGGAACTGAACCGGTCTCCCTTACGACTTAATTGGTCTGTAAATTCTTTTGTGGAGAAATAAATACCCTTTCCTTTAATCCTTTAAGAAAAGAAGCAATTTAAAGATGAATTATGCGAAATTCATGGTTTCAAAAGCCCGCTTTAAACTACCATCATTAACTTCAGGTGTATTATTCGATAACATACATAGCGTTTCCTGCCTTGAATAGCAGAGAAAGACAATGCAACTTATTTTCCTTTATTCTAGTATGAATAAATATTCTGTGCAAATAAACATAAACATTTTATTGGTTTTCTTTAACTGATGTGATTGTTTATTAAATTGAAAGTAAAAATAATACAAAGGACACGGAGTTTAGTGCCTCCTATTCTACGCGCCGCACATGCCAGCCAGGATATTGTTGTAAATGTCGAGGATCTAAAATCTAAATGACTCAACTACTGATTAGTAGAGCTTGTTTACTGCAAATGAATTTAATAAATACTAGCTGTTGCCCGCGGCTTCGCTCTCGTGGACCAATCGACAGGACCCGATTTCGGGATCAAAAAATATGTCACTCAGGAATAATGTAGCTTTCTATTGGTGAAAGAATTTTTCAAATCGGTCCAGTAGTTTCGGAGCCTATTCGGTACAAACAAAAAAATCTTTCCTCTTTATAATATTAGTATAGAGTATAGACTAGCTTGTGCCAGCAGCTTTACCCGCTTGAATGTCGAAAATTATCCCAAGGGAATAAAAAATACCCTAGGTTCAAATCCAGGACATGGTTTACCCATGTGTAAAATTTCATCTAAATCCATTCAGTCGTTAACACCTGAAAAGGTAACAGACAAACAGACTAGATTTTTGTATATTATACTAGTTTCTATCAGCGATTACGCCCGCGGTATACCTGGAAATTATCCTTAGGGAACGTAGGTATTCCCGGGTATAAAAATATCCTATGTCCTTCACCAATGTCCATTCTATCTAACTCTACACCAAAAATCATCAAAATTAGTTCAGAGGTTTAGGCGTATAAGTATAACAAATATACAAGATAGACTTACTTTCGCACTTATAATATTATTATTAGATACTCGCCCCGGCATTGCCTGGGTCATAATAATCTATAGCTTAGAACCATCTGGAATCATGTACCTTTCAAATCATCATCATCATCATCATATCAGCCGAAAGACGTCCACTGCTGGACATAGGCCTCCTTCAAGCGTCGCCACATTCACCGGTCCCGTGCGTCTCGCAACCAGCGGATCCCCGCAACCTTCACCAGGTCATCGGTCCACCTGGTGGGAGGCCTTCCAACGCAACGTCTTCCGGTTCGCTGTCGCCACTCCAGAACCTTTCTGCCCCATCGGCCATCCGTTCTGCGAGCAATGTGCCCTTTCAAATGGTGAATGATTTTTTACCCGACTGCCGAAGGAGGGTAATGTGTTTATCAGTCTATGTATGTATGTATGTAAGTATGTATGTATGTATGTATGTATGTATGTATGTATGTAAGTATGTATGTATGTAAGTATGTATGTATGTATGTATGTTTGTTCCTATGTGGCGTTCCAGAGACCAAACGCGTTGGCCGATTTTGATGATTCATACGTCAATCGATTCGTCTTAACCCTGCGAGTGTCACTGGCAACATTAAAATTGGAAAATAGAAAAATTGCAGATTTTGGGCGCCATATTGTGGGGGACAAAATTTTTTTTTACTTCCAAACCCATCGTGTGGGGTATCAAAATAAAGGGTTTTAAGAGGTGATTTCAAAAATATATAATACTTATCTGTTTAAATGTACCGAAATCTAAAAAAAAAGTTATAAATAAAAAAAGTAAATTTAAAAAATCAAAAGACCCGACTGCTTAAAAGGCGAACTAAAAAGACGTAAACAAGAAGAAAATCATGCTGTGCAGTCGGAGGATACATCTGGTTTTGGTCAGCCAGTTCGCGAATATGTATCCTCCGACTGCACAGCATGATTTTCTTCTTGTTTACGTCTTTTTAGTTCGCCTTTTAAGCAGTCGGGTCTTTTGATTTTTTAAATTTACTTTTTTTATTCAAATAGGTGTTGTGGTTCCGGAGTTCGCTATGGATTTTTCAGTAGTCGGGTTTTATTTTTTTTGAAATTATTTTTAACGTTTAAAATCCGTTTTTTTTTTGTTTTGCCTTTGAATATTAACCCGACATTGGCAAATTAAAAAAAAAACTATTTATTGACCCTACACGTGAGAGCAAACTCACAAAATTCAGGCTCTCTCCTTAAAATATAATAGTTAGGATAGTATGGATGGTTTGCAGATATACCACGTGCGTCACATTCCAACTGGCTGTGTGGGCTCCGTCTAATAATAACTCACCCCAGTTCTTCCCGTGGGTGTCTTAAATGGCGATTTAGGGATTATTCCAGGCGAGTGGGCTACAGGTACAGGTACTTATGAAATCATGTCAAATCCGATTCAACCTTTCGTGTGGTCGTAATTAGACCAACAGACAACCCATTGTGTCTCACGTGAATTCACGTCTTAAACACACGAAAGGTTAAAAAGGATAGTGAAGTTATTTGTCCAATCATATGAAGTTACCAAAACTTGATAAAACCAGCCTGTAACTACCTCATTGCCTGCAAATCAAGTATTCTGTATGAAAAAAGGTCTTTGCCCTGGCAAAGGCTGGCTGGCTGGCTGGTATTTTTTTTTTGATGATACATTATTTTTAGAAGCACTAGAACCCTAGGCTTAGTGTAAAAAATTGACAACTACAAATGAAAAACATAGAAGCACAACATATATATATTTGTTATTCAATTTATGGCATATCTTAAAAAAAAAACAATACTGGAGGAGGAAATAGGAGAGCGCCAAACCTCGTTTTATGACTTTTTACTAAGGAAATGCAGTCGGAGCTCTCTGCTCGCATTTTCCTCTTAACTACTAGCTTTTTCCCGCGGCTACGCCCTGCAGGACCCGTAATTTTTTCGGCCTAAAAAATTAGCTTATGCCACTCAAGAATAATGTAGCTTTCTACTGATGAAAGAATTTTCAAAATCGGTTCAGTAGTTCCAGAGATTACTTCCTACAAACAAACTTTAAACTTTACCTCTAAGCCTAGATTTCCTAATGATGGTCCACCGATATGCAAGATAAACTTAGACAGTACTTACTAGTACCAGAACTTGGAGTTCACAGATTTACCATAACTTACACTGTAGTGGGTGTAGTTCATGTATAGCAGTATGTTTAGGTACTAATTTACTCATTGAACACGACGCTCATTAGGTACGCTTGCAACTACAAACAATGAAAGCTCGTGGTCCATGAAAACAATGTATCTCACAGCCGTATCAATTTCATTTCCACTATGCCAAAATTTAAAGACCATTAGAGCGTGCATTTCCGTCAAAATTAAAGAGCACTAGTGCAGTAATGTGAAATTTTGGCCGTCAACGCTAATTGGTGGGTGTGTTCGCATTCGTACAAATAGGTATGTAGGCCAATATTGTTATAGGGGTACACAAATGATTAAGCATCGAGTCCAATGCTGCAGTTTATCGCTAACCGTGCGACTTGTGACTCAGCCGCTGTAAATATACTTGGGAATCGTTTGTTAAGTACTTACGTACCTATAACAAGGAACTAACTACAAGGTTGATTGTGTTTTTGTGTCTTCATTATCTTTTCGCGACTAACTAAGCCATTAGGGACCCTCATAAATGTTAATCCGTCTAACTTTTTGAATGGCGCAGGTACGAAATCTTCTAATATGGTATTTATTTTAAAGTCATCGGATATAAAGAAAGCCCACATTTTAAGGGGTTTTGCAAGGAATGTTACCATTACTGTCTGTATGTCTGTCTGAATAAAGACTCATTGTTTAGTTATCAGAGTAGTTTAACTGCCTTCAGGTAATAAACATTTATTTGTATTGTAATTTGTATAGGTATTTATATTGTCTTGTCGGATGTTCCTTAAAATCTAAAGCAATAAGTACGTTTAATACATTTTGCAGCTAAACCGTATTTAAATGCTACATCATAAAACGATTTTATTTCGCTCATTCTAGAAGTTATTTTTACGGGTTTTGGAAACAATTACCTGGCCGTCTTTTGTGTGAAACAAAATGTTAAAGTGAAAACTCTCAAGTGATCTTACGTAAAATATTTCAAAGAGAAACTCTCCCTGAGTTTCACAATAAGGATTGTATGGTTCTGTTGAAATATTTTTCGAGGAAAGCTAACTTTGTTTTATGTTATGCATCAAGGATTGATACTCAGAATTTTATTACGTAACTTGGCAATTATTAAGAAACTTCCACCCTTCATTAAATGTCAAACTAAACTTATTCTTCAGAACAAGCAACACCATTAAATTCTGACTAGGTCAAAATAAAAACCGTGCAAGTGCGAGTCGGACTCGCGCACCGACGGTTCCGTACAAACCTTAGCTTAAAGGTATTATAGACCTGAGTATTTGAATTGAATTGCAATTTAATACCTCTACGCGTTCAGAAGGAAAGGGGTAGTAAGTTTAAAATTATTGCAAATATTTTTATTATATGATGTAACAAAAAATTTACGGTTTTCCTTTATCTTTGCTATAAGACATTGCTTCGTACCAAATTTCAAGATTCTGAGTTCACGGGATTTACCCTGTAGGTTATGATTACCTTGCGAGTGTAGAAAATTTGCGGCATAAACGGCTGTATCTTTTGATTGCCTTGGCTTAGAAGTTTGATTTTTTCACAGCTTTAAGGGACAGTAGACCTGAGTATTTTATATAAATTTCAGCTTGATACCTCCACGCGTTCCTGAGAAAAAACGGTCTTGTCAGACAGACAGACGGACGGACGGACAACAAAGTGATCCTATAAGGGCTCCGTTTTTTCCTCTCGAGGTACGGAACCCTAAAAACCACCAAGTTTCAATTAAAGACTTGTAAGCAATTCATTTACTGAAACCGCGCTTTTACTCGTATCACAACGATAAACGCGGTACAACATCAAGACTTGCACTCAACTTCAAACAGCAATTCAAATACAAGTATTAATTACATAATAAGAAGTTGGTTGCTAACAAAATCGTTCTTATTCTCATAGAGCTTCATTATTACGTCACAATAACTCGAGGCATGACGTCAAAGGTGCCACGTTTCTTGATATAGGAGGGCACATATTGTTGAACCTTTGAAACCTACGTCTAATATGTGAATGTGATGTCGGGAAAACGTGCCTGTGATGTAGATACTTATAAACCTAAGCTCATTTCACAACTCATTGGAATATTTCCTAATTACTTAACCTCCCAATTTCGTTAAAGCTGATGAAATTTTGTGCAAAGGAAACCACTAAAGGCATCGGAGAAAGCAAGATCGTATAAATCCTATGTAGACGAGTAGTTTCTTTGTAAAGAATGAGGTTGCGAGATTTCAAGTTTGTCAAAGCTTATGCAAAGCTGAAATTCAAGTCTAACCTTGGACTTTTCATTAGTTCAGTGCCATTCATTCACAGTTTTAAATTAGGAAGCTCAAGTACAATTTTTGATACGGGTCGTTTTAAACACGTTGTATTAAAATAATTGAATTAAACGATGTACAAGGTGAATGCTGAATCAATTATATGTAAATGGTAATTCCCATGAAATTACTCGTTTGTTGTTATTCGCTCTGAATTCATGGAAATATTTTAGGTATCAATAAAACAATGAGTAAGGCATTAACACTCGTACGTTTTCAGGGGCAGAATGTTGACACGGAGTCATATTGCACGTACCGTTATTTACGCATATTTTTACAGCGGGTGCATGACTCATGTACAGTACCTAGTCTCAAACTATGACACACAAAGAGCTAAGCTTTACGTAATCCAGCCAAAGGATATTGAAAAGCCGTTGCAGTTTGGCATCACGCCCATAATATCTCGAATTGAGTAACTATGAAGATTTGTATCAATATCTATTAAAAACTTTACCAATTTAATCTGTTTTGATCACAGTAGTTGCAGACGAATGGATAAATCTAGGATCCACGTGTGAGAGTGTATTTGAACGGGAGCAATTAAAAATCAATAAGCACATATGCATGTGGGTCATCTCGGAAATAGTCGCGGCTCGTATCTGCGCAGTAACGCCTGTCTGACTGAGCCGATATCGGCCGGGCGGCGGCGGCGGCTACACTGTAGCTGTACCAATATGTATTGCAGTGTACAAACATGCAACAAAGCTTTGTTCTTCGTCCTAAAATTTCCTTGATGATGTAATAGTTGTAGATAATTACGTATGAGAGATAAAAAATTAATTGATGATGTTATAAAAATATTTACCTCTACTATCTTAGTTTTGAACAATGCAGCGGTTATGACCGGTTCGAAATCACAAATGAGTGGTTTTATCACCAAACCAAAAACATTTAAAACTATTTATTATACACTTATTTCTACACTTGTAATTGTAAAGATATTACAGATTTTTTTTGATATTGCTTAAACACGGCATCAGGTAATGAGCAAAATTCGCTGCAAGATTTCAGGAGTCCCTTACTGAAAAGCAATACAGAGTACTCCACATAATCCTGAAGTTAATCCCAGACGGCATGCAGCCTGTAGCTACGTACTTACGTAGTACATAGGTACGTATTGATAATTCCAATTGCAACGAGGGGCGGGAGCGACACTGATGTGACGAGGCGCACAAACAAAAAAAAAACCTTTTGTCGCGTTTGCACGAGCGCCGCCACCGTACGAATTTTCAGGCCGTTGCAGAACTTGTAGGGAATTATTGACTTCCACGTTCTACTCTGTTGCTGTCATACGGAGAGAAGTAATGATGTTTTCATTTATGAGGTTGGACATTGCTGTTCAATTTTTAATCGACTCAAAAAAGGAGACGGTTCTCAATTCGACTGTTTTTTTTTTGTGTGACCCCCGAAAACTTTTTACTAGATGAACCGATTTTGATGATTCTTTGTGTGTGTGTGGTCCCATTTAAATTATGAATGTGAAGATCTGATGAAGAACTTCGGAGATATACAACAAAACTCTTCAGTAAACAACGGCAAATCTCTCAGGATTGCTGCAATCGCATGTCTGTTTATTGTTTACGCCATTTCATAACATAACATCACGCTGGTGCGCTCTAAAGAGGTACGCAGATGTGTACAGTTTACTTTGCTACAAGTTTTAAGTAATTGGGTAATCTAAAGCATGCTGCACGCTGGTATAACTTTGGGCATTATAGGTACCTTACTATAAAACTTGTTCATTATGTACAACTAAAAAGTTAAAAATAAACAAAAAAATATAATCGACTTCGTCGTATTTTGTAAACTTTTTTACAAAAAAATACAACCGACTTCCAACGAAAAACACTACCAAGTAAAAAATAACTTCCAATTTCGTCAGTCGGTGTTCCTGTTTTTGTTTCTTCGATTTTTGACACCGACTTCCGAAATTGAAGTTATTTTGCGCTTTGTGGTGTTTTTCTTTGGAAGTCGGTTGTATTTTTTGTACAAAATATGACATCACTCACACGCAAATGTGAGTATAGTTCTCGCCAAACTTCTTGGCCGTTCTGAATTTGGCTACAATGGCTGCGCAGTAGAAAATATCATACAAAAAAAAAGTAAATTTAAAAAATCAAAAGACCCGACTGCTTAAAAGGCGAACTAAAAAGACGTAAACAAGAATAAAATCATGCTGTGCAGTCGGAGGATACATATTCGCGAGCTGGCTGACCAAAACCAGATTATCCTTATCCCATGTTACTTGGGGTCGGCGCAACACGTTTGCTTCTTCCATACCGTCCTGTCCCCCGTCATGTTATTACTGACTCCCTTTTCTTTCATATCACTCCTCACACAGTCCATCCATCTTTTCTTTGGCCTTCCTCTCCCTCTCCATCCATCCACATTTATATTCATAACTCTTTTAGTAATATGCGTTTCATCCCTCCTCATCACATGACCATACCAGGACAAACGGTTTCCTTTCAACTTTTCTACCACTGGCGCCACTTTCAAACTGCCTCTAATATACACATTTCTCACTATCCAAACTCGTCACGCCGCACATCCATCTCAACATTCTCATCTCTGCTACATGCTACAACTAAAAAGTTGTAAATAAAAAAAGTTAATTAAAAAATCGAAAAACCCGACTGCTTAAAAAGCAAACTAAAAAGACGTAAACAAGAAGAAAATCATGCTGTGCAGTCGGAGGATACATATTCGCGAGCTGGCGAACCAAAACCAGATGTATATGGATTTTCTTCTTGTTTACGTCTTTTTAGTTTGCTTTTTAAGCAGTCGGGTTTTTTGATTTTTTTAATTAACTTTTTTCTATACAGTCTTTACAGCTCAATATGGCACAATTTTCTAGATTTCAGTGGATTTCCGGTGCCGATAATGCTAAATGAAAAGCTCAAAGTACGATCATTGATCGTAATTTTACTCCGATTTTTGACACGCGAAGTACATACGAGTACAATCGCGTCATTTAGTTCGTTTAGATTTATATCTGTGATAACAACCCACTTGATAAGCTTTTCTGCCCACCGTTCTCTATTTAAAAAGTCTTCATATCAAGAACAATCTGAATTCGTTAAGTAGAAGACTCATCATGCCATTGAACTTCCTACGTTCTTTGTAGCTTGTTATTGGTACAAAATGTAGAACAACCGCAATTAACTCCACTAGCCGTTTAGTGGTAATTTAAAACGCTGAAATGTTTTTTGTCTGGAAGAGAAAATGGCCACACACACACACACTCATACGACCTCTATATTCTTCGTCAATTATGAGTTAAATGATTGAAGCCTCTTCCTTGTTGCGCGACAATATTGATAAATATGGCTACCTGAGGCGTCATTCGTCTTCGTTTGATGGACAGTTGCCCTTAATGCGTTAGTACTAATGGCTAAACTAAATGGTTTGTAGTTTGATGTACTTTACTTTGAACTAATTAGCTATTGCCATTTAATTTTGATAACGTTTCCCTGCAGTGAAAAGTATTTGACTTTACAAACCAGATTTATGATTTCAACCTTTGCTAAAATATAATCAAAGTTTGTGCGATGGGAAAGCCTAAGCAAAAACAATGCGTCCCATAAGTTCCCGGAATATGTAGAATCCTTAACATCTGGGCTTTTTACCCGACTGCCGAAGGAGGGATGTGTTTATCAGTCTATGTATGTATGTTTGTTCCTATGTGGCGTTCCAGAGACCAAACGCGTTGGCCGATTTTGATGATTCTTACGTCAATCGATTCGTCTGAACCCTGCGAGTGTCACTGGCTATATTAAAATTGTAAGATAGAAAAATGGCGCATTTCGGTCGCCATATTGTGGGGGCCCAATTTTTTTTTCTTCCTTTCCCATCGTGTGGGGTATCAAAATAAAGGGTTTTACGAGGCGATTTCAGAAATATATAACACTTATATATTTCTATGTAAGGTATTTTCGGGAAATGAACACCATTTGTAGATAACGTCGCTAGAAAAAGTTAATTAAAAAAATCGAAAATCCCGACTGCTCAAGAAGCGAACTAAAAAGACGTTAACAAGAAGAAAATCATGCTGTGTAGTCGGAGGATACATCTGGTTTTGGTCAGCCAGCTCGCGAATATGTATCCTCCGACTGCACCAGCATGATTTTCTTCTTGTTTACGTCTTTTTAGTTCGCTTCTTGAGCAGTCGGGATTTTCGATTTTTTTAATTAACTTTTTCTAGCGACGTTATCTACAAATGGTGTTCATTTCCCGAAAATACCTTGTGAAAATACCATGCTTAAACAATGTGTATGGCTGTCCTGGACAGAAAGAATGCATTCCTCTCTCACAATGGTTTTAGTTCAAAAATGATTAGTGCTAAACCATTGTGAGAAAAAATAAATGAACAAATTATTATTTTATTATGCATTTGTATAAAATCTGTTATATTTTTCAATGGCAGACATCTTTAGTGCTTTCGATTAATTAGGTTATTGACCTTATGTTTCCGGATCAAGTTTACTACGTCTACCGAATGTTTATCACCGGTGCATTGTCTGGTGAAGATAACATTGTCTAATGATTATACTGTCTAGTCTACATATCTGTATGTCGAACTTGAGCCCATTCTGAGACAATGATATCTAATGATTTGCTGTATTTTTCATGATAACATCATCCAATTCAATATTGACCAAGAACACATCGGTTGTAGGCAGTACATTAGCCCACTTATTCTTCAAACAAAGGCTCTTTTTATTATTGATAGTCTGTGTAATTATTTGCATGAGTACAAGTACGGCATAAACTTTTCCGGGGTGGTGAAAGAACTGCGACACTGCGAGCATCTTTGTTAAAGTATCGTAAGTCTGTTTGTTTATAAAGTTATCAGTTGAAAAAAGATTTGTTTTATATTATAATCGTGTTGATTTAGTGTTATCGTAGCTGTAGTGGTAGCGGTGCTGACTAATTGCTGTGATTGTGTAGGCTTTCATAATCAGACCGATAAGAGGCCGGACCAGTCGAGTATACTGTGCGGAACAAAGGTATTATCTGGAGACGATGAAAGTCCGTTGGCGTCTCAGATTTTGGAGATAGCGATCTGTAATGTACCTTGTACTTTGACATCGACATTGAAATTAATTAGAACATCCGTTTTACTGTGCGGAACAAAGGTATTATCTGGAGACGATGAAAGTCCGTTGGCGTCTCAGATTTTGGAGATAGCGATCTGTAATGCACCTTGTACTTTGACATCGACCTTGAAAATAATTAGAACATCCGTTTCGCCGATAGCAGTCACGCACCTAAGGGCTCTTTCAAGTTAGACGTTTCTTGTTGGACTGCTGCGGCACCGCAGCGGTGCTCACAAATAAGTGCGTGCGTGGCACCGGCGCCGCACCGCAGAGGCCGGACCAATCGAGTTTACTGTGCGGAACAAAGGTATTATCTGGAGACGATGAAAGTCCGTTGGCGTCTCAGATTTTGGAGATAGCGATCTGTAATGTACCTTGTACTTTGACATCGACATTGAAATTAATTAGAACATCCGTTTTACTGTGCGGAACAAAGGTATTATCTGGAGACGATGAAAGTCCGTTGGCGTCTCAGATTTTGGAGATAGCGATCTGTAATGTACCTTGTACTTTGACATCGACATTGAAATTAATTAGAACATCCGTTTTACTGTGCGGAACAAAGGTATTATCTGGAGACGATGAAAGTCCGTTGGCGTCTCAGATTTTGGAGATAGCGATCTGTAATGTACCTTGTACTTTGACATCGACATTGAAATTAATTAGAACATCCGTTTTACTGTGCGGAACAAAGGTATTATCTGGAGACGATGAAAGTCCGTTGGCGTCTCAGATTTTGGAGATAGCGATCTGTAATGTACCTTGTACTTTGACATCGACATTGAAAATAATTAGAACATCCGTTTCGCCGATAGCAGTCAGGCACCTAAGGGCTCTTTCAAGTTAGACGTTTCTTGTTGGACTGCTGTGGCACCGCAGCGGTGCACACAAATACTCGTCCTACTGTCGTACGTGCATGGCACCGGCGCCGCACCGCAGAGGCCGGACCAATCGAGTTTACTGTACGGAACAAAGGTAATATCTGCAGACGATGAAAGTCCGTTGGCGAATCAGATTAAAGAAATAGTGATCTGTAATGTACATTGTACTTTGACATCGACATTGAAATTATTTAGAACATCCGTTTCGCCGATAGCAGTCACGCAACTAAGGGCTCTTTCAATTTAGACGTTTCTTGTTGGAATGCTGCGGCACCGCAGCGGTGCACACAAATACTCGCCCTACTGCCGTGCGTCCGTGGCACCAATCGAGTTTACTGTGCGGAACAAATGTATTATCTGGACACGATGAAAGTCCGTTGGCAACTCAGATTTTTGAGATAGTGATTTGTAATGTACCTTGTACTTTGACATCGACCTTGAAATTAATTAGAACATCCGTTTTACTGTGCGGAACAAAGGTATTATCTGGAGACGATGAAAGTCCGTTGGAGACTCAGATTTTGGAGATAGTGATCTGTAATGTACCTTGTACTTTGAAATCGACCTTGAAATTAATTAGAACATCCGCATCACGCACCTAAGGGCTCTTTCAATTTAGACGTTTCTCGTTGGACTGCTGCGGCACCGCAGCGGTGTACACAAATACTCGTCCTGCTGTCGTGCGTGCGTGGCACCGGCGCCGCATTGCACTCTTTGCGTTTAGATTGTATGAATAAAATCAACCGGACCCCCGCCGAACACCCGCACCACTGCGGTGCCGCAACAGTGCGTCAGGAAACATCTTGAAAGAGCCCTAATTCTAAACTTTTATCAATCAGTCAAGCTGCCAGCATCATCTTCCTATACAATGGTCGTTCATAGTCCAAACTCTGAATAGACCTTCACGGGTTGATGTACTGCACAACCTTCTTATTCAGAACGTGCCATAAAAATACAACATACATACTTAACTCTGTAAATATTTGGACGACGAGTGCCAAGGAGTTTTGATTAAAAGATTTTATTAATGCTGAAAATAACATTGAAAGGATTAAGGATCGTTGAACCTTTGGGTGATTGATCGATCGTTAACTACATAACTAGAAACTTCACAGACATCAAATTGAAACTGTTTTCTTCAATTCTGTAAAGGATAACAAAGAAAATGGCTTTTCGTTCACAATTAACGCTACTACGCATCCGGTATGCTACGTTACCTGCTTACATATTTCTCTTTGCGAGACAAAAGATTATCCCACGTACCTGTAGAAAAAAACATATCTTCTGGTTGGTTTTGTATTTTAGTATTTTAGGTCAGGGATGTTGGTATTAATTTTACTCGACTGCGGGAGGGTAATGTTTTTCGAGCATATGTATGTATGTCCATTTCTATGGCACGCTCTACAGCCCAAACAGCTTGACGGATTATGACATATGAGGTGTCGTTGGATTCGTCTCAATAGTGGGAGGCTATATAATTTTCAAATATGGCGTCCTTTAAAAAGAGTGATACCATTTTATTTTTTCGTTATCAGAACAATATGGGTATCAAATGAAAGCTACTAAATAGCCCATTCCAAAAATATATAATTATATCGTGACACTATTTTGGCACAAATTCAAGATTTGTAAGATAAGAAAATTCAAGATAAGTAAAACAGTCTCATATTTTTTTTTATTTACTAAAGCCATATTATTAAGTATGTTTTCATAATAACTCTTACCACATAACTTATTTGGAGATCTTGTTCATTAATAAAACTAAAAAGTCTGTAATAACTCAAATTATTATGAAAACAAAATCCCGACTGCAAAAAATAATTAATTGAAAAGAGAAAAATATATATATTATGAGATGCTGCAGGTCAGGACACGCCAGGACAAACAAAAATTATAGACAAACCTACGAAAACTTTGTTTGTCACCGCTGGCAGCACCTCATAATATTTAATGTATATTTTAATATTACTTATTTTTCTTTTTTCAGTTACTTATTTTTTAGCAGTCGGGTTTTTTGTTTTTATCAAACATTGTTTTATTAGTTCGGTAGTTTATATTGGAAAACTACGTTAGGAAACCTGGCTTTTTATTTAATACTAGCGGACGCCTCGCGGTTTCACCCGCTTAGTTCTCGTTCCCGTGGGAATACAGGGATAAAAAGTAGCCTATGTCACCCGGGGATTGTGCAGCTTCACAACGGTGTAAGATTTTTTGAAATCGGTCTTGTAGTTTTTAAGTTTATTCGTTACATACAAAACTATAAATCTTTCCTCTTTATAATATTAGTATAGACTAGCTGACCCCCGGGGCTAACTCCCGTCAATTGGCTACCTTCCTTCCTACCTACCCTACCAACCATACCTACTCTACCCACCTACCTTACCTACCTAATCATGTAATACATATTTTTTATGTATCATCAACAGTTTTCTCAGCGCACGCCAAAGAATGAATTTTATATGCAACATTTTTCTACTTTGGGTTACATTGCAATTTTCATAAGGATCTCTAATTGTTTTGAAAATATTTTATGGCCTATGACACTCAGGAATAATGTAGCGTTCTACTGGTGAAAGAATTTTCAAAATCGGTTCGGTAGATCCAGAGATTACCCCATACAACGTCACAAACTCACAAACTTTACCTCATTTTAATATTAGTATAGATAAGTTTGATATCGCCAACCTGCAGTGAGCAAGCATGGTGGTTAATCCTCGTGCCTTCTCCATAGAAGAGACTTTTACCATGCAGTGGAACAGTAACAGTACTATTATTTATTATCCATAGTTTATGGTAGCAACTAGTATTTCAATGACCACATTGTTATTTTTTCAATAGAAAAATGGCACGATCCCCAAAAAAGGTTTATAATCTGGAAAGGAAGGACTGGCGCTTATAAAACAAAGGAATGCTATTTCTTGACCAGAAATTTAAGTTAAACTAATCTGTACAACAGAAAAGAATGAATACAGGTACATAAACTCTGTCTTATTGTTTCATTATCTATGTTATTGTTTCAAAAGAAAAATAGCACTATCCTCAAAAAAGGTTATTGCCGGAAGAAATTGGGGTAGTCTTTGTCCAGCTTTGGGAAGGTAAAGGCTTATAAAACAAAAGAATAAATGAATGCTATTTCTCGTGCAGAAGTTAGTTAAACTAATCTTTACTATAGAAAATAATGAATACAGGTAACCTTTATGATGAACATTTGTTTACTCTTTTTAAACAAAATAATTTGCATTGTTATTGTTTCATTGTAAAGTAAAAACAATACCACGAGCCCCTAAAAAGGTTCCCGAAAGATTAGGGGAGGCCATTATCCAGCTGTGGGATAGTATTTAGGCCAATAAAACAAAGGAATGTTATTTCTTGTAAAGAAAGGTAAGTTAAACTAATCTGTATGAGAGAAAAGAAACAATACAGGTAAGCACTATCTGTCTCACAAGACGATTTTGATGAGCAATTGTATACCCTTTTTAAACAAAATAATTCACAGGCTCAAAAATATCAACCAAATTCTTGATATTCTTGTACAGCAAATATAGCCCAAGACGTCAAGCTATGAACTCAGCAAAAAAATTAAACAATTCACATGTGGTTTGATAAAAAAATCACGACATGCCGCTTATAACGTTTCTCGTTTCGGCACTGACCTAATCAGAGTAATGTCATCACACGTCATTTTTTGCATCATACTGTATTTCCGGAGTGCTAATAGAATGATTCACGGATCAAAAAGCAACAACTAAGCGATTATTTATAAGTGCTGATTTGATATACTCGATATGAGCAGTGGTAGACTAGTGGTAACGGCCACGAATTACAGGCAGTTACAGGCTGTAGGTCGTGGGTTCGATGTTCGAACCTAGACAGGCACTTTGTGAAAATTATTTTATCACCACTGCTCTAAGAACGGCAAAGGAAGTAGTCTTGAGGTAACAGACATGAGACCTGGAACCAAAAATTCGAAGACATTTGACATCTACCAAATCATCGGGCGCGCTTGATAATTACAGCCCATTCCCTCTCGTAGAGAGAGAGTCTTTGATCCCAGTAGCGGAAAATTATAGGCACATTTATGCTGCGCTGATTTAATATAATTATGTCGTGGTAGCCCAGTGGCGAAGACATCGCCTCTCGTGCTTGAGGTCGTGGGTTCGAATCCAGGCAAGTAACAATGTGACTTTTTCAATTCACATGTACTTTCTAAGTTTATCTTGGACATCGCTGGCAACGGTGAACGAAAACATCGTGAGGAAACCCTGGACTTATAGTTAGTCCTACAAATATTATAAATGCGAAAGTTTGTGAGGATGGATGTATGTATGTTTGTTACTCTTTCACGCAAAAACTACTAAACGGATCTGGATGAAATTTGGCACAGAGATAGATTATAGTCAGGAATAGCACATAGGATACTTTTTATCTCGGAAATATGTTCCCTCGGGATTATTTTCGACATTCACGCGGGCGAAGCCGCTGGCAGAAGCTAGTTTATTATAAGATTGTGCTCCTTTGGTGTAATTGTTGCAAGGCGTTCCAGTGCGAGGATAAACTAATAAAAATAATAGTTTACATAGGCAGATTCTATCATTATCTAAATTTTAAGTTTTTAAACTGTCATGGTCACTAACATCACATATCGGCAACTAGCAACCAACAGTAAACATGGTAAATATCCCGTTTCTAATATTAATGTTAGTTATCTACATTTGTAAAAAAAAAACTATTGTGCAATTATTTCATAACAACTCGCTCGAACTTGTAATTTATTTTTATATGACCTACGTTAACCTGGCATGCATGGGTAATAAAATCTGATTCTGAAAAGGTTCATTGATACCCGAGAAAGAAGCTTCACGACAAAACTGTAAAAAAATACCACAGATATCCACTTAAGTGAGTAGAGAACATTGTCTCATTGGCTTATATGAATCATATGATCTATGTTAAATATCACAGAAACCAACTTAAAAAATAGTTTAGTTAACAAAGGAAAACACATCTCAAGAATCGCGTAGTATCGGTCACTTATAATAAAATGTGGACGTGGTCGAACATTCCACGACCGGCATACATGTATATTGAACTCTAATTTGAATTTTCAACAGCCGCGGCCATTGCTCCTTGCATGCGTTTACACTATGACGCCCACCTATTTTCAGCTGCGCCACGCTTTAATATTTATTCCACGTTATTGCTCTAAAACAAACATAAATATTACTCTCCTATTCGATCAAAATACTTATGAATGTGACTTTGGGGATGCAGTGCAAACAAACACGATCCGCAATAGACTCGTCTAGAGGACAAACTAAACAGGGCGATGATACGCCATTAGGTCAATGTGCCTTAAACGAACCCAGATTATAAATAAAAACATTTGTTCTACTTATCGAGTTAATCCAAAATATTCTCGATTAGATAAGACAGTGGATTAATGAAACATTATTTCTCTAGTATCCAACGATAATGCTCAGGCTTTATTTATATGTTACTCATGAAATCGTACACGTTTGTGATTTGATACAAGCCTAATCCTTTTTCACATAGATATCAAAACAATAGTTTCGCAGCGTTAGCTAGTAATTTTTATGTAACTATTATGACACGAATAGGTACATGACCTATTGACCTACTTTCTTAAGCGTTAATACAATGTATATTTGAGCAGATAGTACACGTACACATATTGGTACAATGTACGGCCTGTGCAACTAGGCGCGTGTCGTGAGATGGTACGATGCATCTGCACTCGAGATAACAAGAGATAACGACAAATAGTCTTACATAACTAATAGTAGCATATAAGTTGCGTGTTTCGACGACAATAAACTGAGCAATAATAGACAATTACATTTAGTGAAACTACCAGTAAAAGTATGCCAAGAAAATGTGGTTGCATAAACTCTAGATTATGTATGTTGACTACCGAAATTAGAGAATCGTTAGATGTTTATGGATTATGTCTGCATAAAAAGACATCAATAAGTAGTGATACATTTGAAAAAACGTTGCACTACAGACAGATCAACACACAAAAAAGTGTCGAGCGATGAGCAAGTCAACAAAAATCTGGGGTACCGTTTCAGGTAGATACCGTGGTTGAGACAGAAACACTGACCTTATCGAACGTGATGACCGGCGCCGCCGACCCTATGGTGCTGTCCTTTTTCTTCTCAATCTTGTAGACTATGATGTGATTCTCACGCACGGTGTGGACAATGAATGCCTTCGAGTCTGGACTCCAGGCGACGTGGGACGCGTGGTCAAATTCGATGTTCACACGCAACGTTTTGTGTTCTTTCTGGTTTAGGTCCCGAACGTCCCAGAGGATCACGGAGCCATCTGAATACAATACCTAGCGTTTATTACAATCTCAGACAAGCCTTATAGTTTGCAGCACTTCTGCCACACAAAATTTAAAGAATTATAAAATCAATATAAGGTCATAGAACCTCTTCAGGTGCGACCTTTGGGCCCGCGTCGAAGTCACCCCAAAATACTGTTATGAGAACTTTAACTTGTTTTAAATTCGATTGTTTGTGAAAATAATAAAATTGAAATATCAAATCTGAATGTTATGATACCTAATATAAAGTACTTTTCTTCAGTTGTCGAATCAAGTTATGGTATAATATTATTCTTACACTCTACTTCTGAACTAAGTACGTAAGAATACTTATTACTATTATACTTCTGTGACAAGTACGTACCTACATAATAAAGGTTATTTTTTTGTATTTTTAATAAACGTTGCCCCACACTAAGAATTTCATCCTGTATCGTGGGTGCGTTTACAAACATATAAACTCACATACACAACACCCAGAAGAGCCGGTACAACTATCTGTAGGTTATACAAATATTTGTTCCGCGCGGGAATCGAACTCGCGCAGCGCAGCAGTCAATCGCTCAACCACTGCGCCAACCGTGAGCCCCAGATATCTGCTGCACGCTGTAACATCTAGTTCGGTATTGTTTTCGGGCAACAAAACCCTACCGACTGTCATTTACACTTCTCATTGACAAGCTGTTTTTGCTTCTGTGGGATTTGAGTCAGAATTGGTCCATTGTTAGCTACATTTTCGCAAATTACGAGTGGCAATTTTAGACTGTATTATCTGAGCTAAAGACAAACTTCTGAATATGAATCTATGTATTCATTACATCGTGTTATATTGTATATAAAAACCTGAAGGTCATGTAGTTAGATGAATATCTGTATATAGACATATTATAATAATTCAGGTTTAACCAACTTGGCTTCCCGCGAGAACTAATTATAAACCATCAATTATGTATGAAGTCGTTCATTTTTGAATATGATTATGAAGCAACTGAGTATTTACTTAAACATAACACTATTATCTTTTATTCACACAACGATGTTCTGTTGCTCTTTCTAGGAAGTATAATATGCACCGGAATATAGATTTGTTATGTACTATCAAAGTAGGTAAAATGAATTATGCATGCAACAATGAGCGAACCGGTAAAAGGTCAACGGACCACTTGAGATATCGAAACTGAGTCACTGTATCAAGGCCTCATGATTTCAGGCACTGCGAATTTAAGTTCCCTACGATTTCATGGTTAGAGTTACAATACCAATTACAACTTAGAATGCTCACGATATTTTTTTAGTTACTACGATCTAGTATTTATAAAGTAGCCTTGGGTGGTACATAAATAAATACTGTCAATTCAGGAAACGTTTTGGAGAAACATTGTTGACTTTAATTGAAAAAATAATAGGTATAAAAGGCACCTGTCGGTATGACCTACACCCAAATAACAGTACAATATATCAATCTACAGCTAAATGTACTCGGCTGGTTAAACTGCGGCCTGTGCTTTATCAGATGCAACAAAACATCAACGCATATCCTTGTGCCTCGTTTTAATAATTCATGTCACGATGCTCCGTCTAGCAATATCCTAGTAATTAAAAGTTTGTCTGAAGATCCGTAACGATCAAATAATTGATTGCTAGAATAAAATATTTTTTAACTCGGAGCGCGTTTAACTCTTTTCGTTCATTGGCCTCTTCGAGCATCAAGAACTAGGAAGTCTGTTGGTGGGCTAATGTAGAAATAAAAAATTGTATACAATAGCCATCATGTATGATTGTTACGTAGGTACATATATATTTTTGTGTTTATTTAAAATAATCATGACTGTTGGTTCATACATACATAATGAGCCCAGCGATTCTTATCCGAGACAAAAACTCGTCTGTGTCAGTAATACTCGTACCAAATTCAAGGTCCAATGGTATTGTCAGTCTGGTTGAGGCCAGCCACCAGCGCGATTCTTTATGTAGGCAGTAGGTGGCTACATATGTACTACCTACTTCCATAGCAATAAATAAAATTCATTTAAGGTTTCGATGATTTAGTTAGACACAGCAAAGCACAGCTATCATGAATTTAAATAATGAATCATCGTACTAATGAGGTCAGTGACATTGAATTTTCTCAAAATCGAATAAAGACTGCACAGCAAAGTCTAAGGCAGAGTGTAAGAATATTATGTTCGCCTTATACAGAGCGCCTATGAATAAAGTATTGCATGGTGAGGTCCACGTAGGCGTGTCGGAGTGTGGTCGGTGACGAAACAACGCCTCATTTTGTGCAAGTATTATTGTGAAAGAGTACCTATTGACGCGGAGGCGAGTCGTCGACGACGGCGGCGCCATGGAGGCCAATGATGTACTCTCAATACTACTATGCATAAGTCACTTCTGCATACGAACATCGTTAAATCAATGGCTCCTAATATTCCAAGACAAAAACTCAACAACAAGAAATAATAAATACTTAATTACCATCCATTTTGACTTGTAACAAAGTACTTTTGTGACTGAAGGTTAGGTTAGATCAACTATTCACAAACACCAAATATAATTGAGTATTACAGTAATAACTTATAGTATCATCGATTGCTAAAGTAAACACGAAGTTATCGAGTTTTCATACAAAAATTACGACACAGCGACTAACAATCAGACAACACGATACGATACGGAGGTTACACACAGACGTCAGCGCTACAAACTTGTTAGTATCATCTGATTGCGCTGATATCATTATCGGTATCACGAATTCGTCGTACTGTGCAATACTTACGCTTCTATACTGATCTATTTTGGGCTGTTTCATTCGATCCGTTGCTGACGTGGCGCGCCTGTCGTCTGCTCTCGTTCGTAGAAGTGTGCCTCGCTCATCGGCACAAAACCGGCGCGTCATTTATGTTTTTGTTGATACTAAGAGTCACATCACAAACTATGTTATCATTCATAATAACAAGCCGGCTGTTATTGTATTTATTTTTAAATATTTGTCATCATGTAATATCTCGATCGGCAGATAAAGAAAGTATCTAGGTGTTTTGTACAGAAATCCTACATCATATTTAATTATGTTACACATTGATTAGATAATGCAGCGTCAACCGAATTAAGAATAGGTTACGCTATCTGTTAAGGAAATCGTAAATGTGATATGTTTGTAATGATTAGGTGGCCCTATTTCATTGGCACCATTTTTCTATTAATTTAGCAAACAATAATAGCGCGTAGTATTTGCTCGACTTTGTTGATGTGTGGTCTTTTTGTGAATTGAACATAAACGTTTTTGGGCGACACGAAACGTAAACAAAACGCTCATACAGATGACCGGGCGGGAGGGCGTTGCTCTTTCTTAGCTGATACAGACAGTATCTTATGTATTTTACATACGTCTTTTTAAAATTTCGATAGTACGTTGTCCTAATTAGGTAAATATGTACATTAATTCTATCCGCGCATTAATAAAATCCGCGGGACTATCAATCCATTGAAATAAATTTAGTTCTAATTTCAATATTTCCTCAAAAAATTGGCATTTCTGGTGGAAGTTACAAGGGGACGCATGTCATGCTAGTTTCATCATTAATATCTTATGTAACAGCATTATGTAAACTGGCTTTGAGTGCACGGTCACTCAATTATATCTGATTAAATAAGCGCCTCTTTACAATGAATCTAGAGCGTTATACGTTTGTTCGTACGTGTCTTGAAGAGCAGCATTAAAACCATATATTATGAATTATACTCGTATGCATCATATGGGTCAGGCGATCATCGAAAAAGCTTTTACCGGGAAGCCACATCGATGCGCGCTGACTCAGTTCTTGAGAATAACATAAAATATGCTGACGCCAAGGCTTAGTCATTAGGAAAATTACATCATTGTATTCTGATGTACATAAATTTTGATAACATTAAGGTATCACAACAATGTTGAGGAAGTTTCGTTCAAGAATCATAAGTTTCCTGTGAACTCTGAGATTGCGCACGTGTGATTTTCCCTATAGTTTCCGTTACACCTCATTCATGAATCATTAGTATTATTGGTATTATCTGGCAATCTGGGAATCCCTTACGTCAGATGAATGTTTTATATACAGCAAGTTTAAGGAACTACTTAGAGATACACGTACGTAATAATGAGTATCGTGTAGCAAGAATATTTTCTGATAAATAATGATAACTAAGTGAGTGAAGAACTGTCGAGTTGCTGACTGAACTAGCACTGGTTACGTATTGGAGAAACCTAACAGAGTGAAAGTTTTTATGGCTCTACCTACAGTGACACACAAAACACTACCACAATTTAATCTAACGGATTAATAATGTTGAATATAAAATGGTGTCACAGTAAATTTTATTCTGACGTTTCGGAAACGTTAAGATTAAATTAGATGCATGATGTGTTGTAATTTAAGCACAGTTATGTTGTTTTTATATGTAGAGTACATACCCAATTTCTTTTGTGTGTATTTCGCAGATAGCAATGGTGTGTTTAGGAACAGGATAAAACAAACAAAATCTTAAGAAAAATATCACGTTTATTGCGTTTTTGCAATCAGAGGCACGTACTGAGTACGCGCAGCTCCGACAACGTGACTTATTTGTCACTAAAAATCAAGTCCACAATTCTTGTCCATAGAACGAACAGTCGTTTTTATATTACACAGTATACACAGTAGTTTAGGCGGCACTAATCAGGGGGTCGTACGGCTGCAACATGGGCATGTTCGCTAGCCGAGTACGGTGCGCCACTAGCCGTTCATCACGTACTTTCAGCAGAACTAGGTCCATAGCGGCTCGGGCGTCTTCTAAGGGCGAATGGCCCGAACTTCCGCGCTGCACTTTACGTCCCAGCAGGTCCTCTGCCAGCGACCGCAATGAGCGGCGCATGGGCAAGCCTGCTTTGTGAGGATACAGCGCGCAGGTGTCCACCACCGCGCCGTGGAGCAGCTTCAGTGCACGCAGGTCATTGTCCAGCGCATGTCCTATGAGGATCGTGTCCGTACCCACGAATCCAAGTATGTCATTTTGTACGTCTCGGAGCGTCTTAACTGCGCGCGCCAAGTCGCGCGGCCTGATGCCCGAGAACCTCGTATTGTGATCCACTACAGGTGAGCTCGGTTTCACTAATGATTTGTACACAAGTCTGCCGTCAGTGGCAATCACCGCAATACTAGCCAACTCGAGTCCCGCCGTCGTATAGACCATTTCAGTATCGATGGCGTATATGCCACCGCGAGGTGAACGCGCGTGCACGTAGCCTTCGAGAGGTCCATTCATACCTGGGCGAGTGCCGCTCCAGACATGAAAACGTGATGAATTACAACCTCTGGAACCCCAGGGTAACTTGCAGCACGTGTACCGGCCATCCACACTCACCCGTCCCCAGTGATGGAGACAGGCTTCGTCTTTGATGTATTCACCATCCCGAGTCATTCGATAAAGTCTATCACAACGCACACATAAATGTTCCACTGTATCTGCTTCTTCGTCACTGTCTGAGCGCGGAGTCGAACCCAACGACCCGCGGCCGCTGTCGCCTTGCGAGCCGGGTACAAACTCCGGCGCGTTCACGTCCCATGTTGTTGCTGGCACACTTCTCGGTCGAGGTGGTGGATTTATGTACACCACCGCCTTAGAAGAGTTCGGCTCGATCTCGAGCGGATATCCGAGCCTCCACATGCGCTCCGGATTCAGAAGATGCGGTCTGAGTGCTTCTACCAATTCTTCAGTGGACATTCTCGACGGCGGCGACGGCGTCGGCGGCGCGGACGGGGGGCGGCGTCGATCGCGCGGTCTGCGCCGGCGTGCTGCAGCGCTAGCGGAGTCCACCGACGCGAGGGTCTCTTCATAAAACCAACCAAGAGGTTGAACACAAAATTGCATGGTTCCGTACTGGTTTGTGTACACATAGAGTCGAGATAGCGAGCGAGCGCGGAGCTGGAGCAGAGATACGTGCTTTCGCGCGCGCGGGCGCTGTACTAATGGCGCGATGGTGGGGCAGCCCACGCTTTATACGTGATACGCAGGTAGCGCGCGTTAACGGGCCACGGAATCGACCGGCCTATTCTCATTTTTCTAAACAATAAAAAGAAGAATATTTGTAAATAAGTGAAATGCTAGATAGTATAAAAATATCGAACTAATTTAAATGCGTAAAGAAACATTGGTAGTACTACGTCTAATCCCAAATGCTATCGAGAAAGTCCCGCACGCTTTGTTTACACAGATCAGCTGATGTTCCGCGTGGTGTTTACGTACAGTTATAAATATAAACGAAGCCATGTGGCATTTATAAAGAAAACTCTTTAATAATTATATTTCTTCTACAAAACTAATGGCTAGTTTAATTGAATTTATATTAATTAATAGGATATACCATGAAGTAATCTATTAAATAAGGATTCATTTGCTTATTGAATTTTATGTGTAATTTTCGTAAATATGATTTCAGTTGTAATCACTAAGAAATCAGTTGATTGTTATACGTATTGTTGCGTAGAGTTAATTGTAAGCGAGGGAGAGTACAGGCGGTAGCGGAAGGAAGGACGGCCATTGCCCTACCCTGACTCCGCTGTATTTAAGATACTTAATCGTATTTAAAACTTATTTATAAGAAAGGCTAAGGCTCAATAATGTAAATATTAAAGACTGACTGCATATTAAATCTACTTAGTGAAATATAATTTGCCGGTATGAGTCACTAGTTCAGGATGAAACTTAGACTCAGATTTTCGGAAATTTACATACGTGACTAAAGCCAGATAGTAACGTACTACGGAAGAAATTTATAGGACAAGATTTTAAGGAAATATGCTTTTAAAATAAATGTTTGTTTTATCAGTTTTATCGGTTGTTTTACTTTTAATTAAAACATCTCCATCGTTTGAAATAATTAGGTATCTGTAGATAGATCTGTTTGTATACAGAAATCGTTAATTGTTTTTGTTGATAAGCAATCGCTCCAATAAGTTATTTTTATTCGGATCAATAATCTGTAATGAACTTCACTATCAAGCGCATGTGCGCACGAAGGATACGGTATATAATCGCAATAATATGTCTGTCTGCCTGTTGGAGGATACATCGTGAAGTTGCTGTTGAATCGCTACATGTAGCACGAGCGTGTGAGCGTGTGTGCCGAGCAGTTGTTTGTATACAGAAGCGCGTGTGGGCGCGGCGCGCTGCTCGCTCTGGTCGCTGACACCGGCGATAACCTTCGATGTCAAACGCGCATCGACTCGCCGAACGGTACCGCACACGACACAAGTATTGGCCCGTGCGACTACAATGTCTAAACTGATATGCTTCCTAGTAAACTCTTTTTGTCGGGAACCCACTTAACTCTTCACATAACGCGAAGCAGTAAATACAATGTGGAAAAACATTGAATCAGTAGGACCACTCTGAGAAATGGAACCGGACTCGACTCGAATTCTGGAGCAGCTATGCTGCTTGCCCCGTAAATTCCTTGAAGAGGGTTTATAAAGGTTGTCAAACAACATAAAGTAAATTCATTTTTATTTAAACAACATTTTGTCTTGTAAACAAAACGTCTTTACAATTTATGTGACAAAATTAATGTTTTAAACTTATATCAATATTAATTGTCTCCTATTTTATTTAAATTTTATATAAGATTATTTGCCTGTTTTAAATAAATATGTACATTTATTCCTATATTAATTTGACCACTATTTTATTTCATAAATAGGTTAGCTCGCTATGAGCTTTTAGCAGATTATCTGCTTAAGGAAATGTAGGACGACTCCAATGTTTGAAATTAAACTCTTTTTGTGGGTGTGTGCGTTGGTCGAATAAATATGTAATCTCTTGTAATACGACATTTTTTATATAAACTAGAATACAGTTACGTTTATGATTGTGGACATAATTGAGAACTATGTCAACTAACTTACTTTCAGCCATTAATGATAAGATATTACTTATCTACGCCAGCCAAATTTAGTTGTTTATCAATCCTTATTTAATAGGCTCATTGAATTAAAAAAAAACGTTAACGATGCGATACAAATGCACTCGTTAAATTCTCGTCTAGCTAAACGTGTTTATGTTACGTGCGACCGCGGTACAATAGACGAACCGGGACTAGAGGTATTCCCCGTCTGCGACGCGTTACACCTGGATCTACTTCAACTCTACTATGATCTCCGTTATAAGACAACTGTATAAATGGAATAAGTGGTTGTCTACGACGCCAATAATAAACGTTAACGCCTACTTTTGTTGTTCTACTCGCGATCGCGGTCAGTGGGCCACGGCAAGCGATGAGTATATTACCGGAACTTTAAATTTCAGTTACCTACGTTGAGTTCGAAAGACCTTGACAGTAAAAACATATTTGGTGAATGATTACAGACAGGCTCTACGTCATGCACGCACGTTAAATATTGCCGACACGCTGTGATCATATTGAGGAATAATTGCATCAGTAAGTGATCAGTAGGTACGTTGATGTCCCCAAAAATTAAGATAGTTTTAAATACATGAGCATTTTAACCAACGAACTGAATATCAAAGTCTTGATTTTTATTGAGATTATTTTTTCCACCATTGAACCGCAGTTTATTCGCGCGTATTGAGACTCGGATGACAACACAGTTTTTTTGCGGAGATTTTGTAACCAGAGAACCTGTTACATCATAACTAGTTCACAAGCAACGGGTCGATTTACCTTAATACTTGTAATTACGTTTATAGATGTTAATGACATTAGAATCATTAATAATTATTTTTTAATTAATGATTCTACTGGAATTCTATCATCACTACAAAATTACAGTTTGATGTCAAATTATTTCATTGTCTAAACATCGAATGTTCTCATTGTTATGCGTGTTCCAAAATAACTGTTATAATCAGTGTGTGGGACTGTGGGTCACAGAGTAACAACAAAGCTAGTGCGGGCTGATAACATCGCGCCACAATGTTTTGGTGAAAGTTGTACATCATCGGCAGCTGACCACTGTCACGCAACTGCAAGTAGGTCAAGGAGCTTGCGTAGCCGCTGTGGCTAAAGCAACCGTATGAATGGCTAGCAGTTTTAAGCCATATGAATAAGCCATAAGATAATCGATATTACATTCGCTGAATACAGTAAACATTCGAGGAAATGACTAACAATAGGAAATATGTAGTAACAACGGAAACATAATAGAAGGGTGATGCAAAATGAACAATAAACATCGCAATAACACACCCACTAATGTAAACAAACACAACCGCTAAATTCTCAAGTGTTGCTGTAACCAATGAACAACGGACGCGTAGATATTATTTTCTTAAGTAGGTAAATGATATCAGCAGATTAGCATTATAAAAGATTTGATCTAAAAAGTTTATTAAATGGCTTCTGCGATGTTCAAAAACACAAACACGGCCAGAGCCGGCGCTAATAAGGACTATTGAAATAACGGCGGATTGGAGAAGACCAAACTAGTCTGTAACAAACCGGAAAAATAACGTTTTCGGGGCACGTCTGCCTACAGCTTTGACACCGTGGTTCACAAACAACCTTATACGAGACACGCATATAACGATATGTCTGATTTTGTCGTGTCATCTTTGTCAAAACAACATTACATTTGAGATAATATACAAATCATTAAATGATCTGAACAATGAACAAGTAAACATAGCTTCCATTTGTACGAGTATAAAGATCATTTTAAAGATTCTATTCAAAGTTCAAAGATCAAACATTGTTAACTGTCTAACAGTGTAAAGGACAAAGTAGAAAATTGTTTATTCATAGACAAATGTGTTCAGCGCTACCTTCATATTTCTACCTACATTATGTGCAGACTAGTAACAATAATTATTATTATCGTACAATGTTTTTTATACTCATCAAAGTCAAAGATAAATGGGATTACATTGACGTTTGAAAATTCATGGACAACACAATTCATTTTGTAATGATCGCGTTGGTAACTATTTGAAAACGGTTTTAGAACGCATCGATTACTATTTGCAGTACGTTTAATGCACGAGTTGATGATTTTCAATAATGTATAGTCATTTGGATTTGTTTATTGGTTCTAAGTCAAGGTTCTTACTTACATTTTAAGTTTAGTTATTTTTTTCTGTATTCTAAAGTTGCGATCCAGACACTGTTCCACACTCTGTGTCAGCTACACCCGACTGCCGAAGGAGGGTAATGTGTTTATCAGTCTATGTATTTATGTTTGTTCCTATGTGGCGTTCTAGAGACCAAACGCGTTGGCCGATTTTGATGAATCTTACGTCAGTCGATTCGTCTTAACCTTACGAGTGTCACTGACTACATCAAAACTGGAAAACAGAAAAATGGTGGATTTTGGGCGCCATGTTGTGGGGGGCCAATTCACATTTTTCTTCCATACACAATGTGTGGGGTATCAAAATAAAGGGATTTTAGATGTGATTTCAAAAATATATAATACTTATATGTTTAAATGTCACTAATTCGAAAAAAAAATGTTAACTAAAAAAGTTAATTTAAAAAATCAAAAATCCCGACTGCTCACCTAGCTCTTAATTTTTTTAGTTTTGTTGGAACTGAAAAGTGAAAACATAATTCTGGAAAACTGACCGACCTCAGCAAATCATCATTACAAAAACAACATAACAAAAACATTGTTAAACCAAACATAGAACTCTCAACTATCTAATGCATATATGTTTTTACTTGGGACACGGTCAACTGCTACGTGCAAGTTACACCCTAATACATAGAAATACGTAAGATGTGATATATTTCTGAGAATTCGTTTTTGGTAGCTAGAAGACTTAGTACGTGGGTTAACAAGCCCACACAAGCGCTCGAGTATCAATTTTGCTTTTGAACTCACGACAGTAATTAGTAATTACTATTGCAACTAATGTTCCTCAATCAATAAATAGGTAATAGTGATTACATTGTTTATCATAGTTACCGTTTTATAAATAGTACATAATGCCGTCGCGTCCCAGACAGCGACCCGTCTGAAACTACTGATAGTAGAAAACTACGTTTCCTACATTGACCGCTTATCTCAACGGTACCACAGCGGTACTGCGTAGTTTGCAGGAACTATATCACCAATGTTTATTTTTATTACTACACTCTTAATAATAGTGTTAATCGTACTTCCCTAAATGCCTACAGAAGTTGATTATATACGACCCACTTAAATAAAATCTACATGTGTAAATGCTAATTAAGCTGTCGTGAACCAAACAAGTCGTAGAAATAACAGAGTTTTGGGCAGTCGTGAACTTGTGACGCAAAATTTCATTGAGGCATTTTACGAAATGGGTTTATTATAGCTTGACAAATTGAGGTGGGATGTTCTCTTATTTTTAGCTGTGATCAATAAAATTTCAAGGTGGAGGACAAACGAGGCGGCGACACGCGCCATCGGATTGACCGAGGCGGTCGGAGTCCTCTGTGGCGAGGTGCCAATGTGCGACGCCACTCCAACGTGCGTCACACTACGTAAAGATCCGATAAATTCATAATATTGTGATCATTATAACTCATGTGCTAATTACTTATGATGATTCGTCTAACACGATTTGGCTGCAAACAGTACAAATTGAGATTCATCATAAAATCATCATTGGGGCGCACGGTTGGCGCAGTGGTTGAGCTATTGACTGCTGCGCTGCGTGTCGCGGGTTCCCGCAAGGAAAAAATATTTGTATGACCTACAGATAGTTGTTCCGGCTCTGGGTGTTGTGTATCTGAGTTTATATGTTTGTAAACGCACCCACGATACAGGAAGAAATTCCTAGTGTGGGCCAAAGTTTAAAAAAAAAAAACATTTTGTCTTCTAGAAGATTTAAATTAGCAAAAGTGAAAATATTGGTTCTACAACAACAGCCAGTACTCTTTATTTTACTGATGTTAAAGACCTCCACGGTGCCCGTGGCCTCCACAGAGTGATAGTTACTGGTTGAGTGAATTGTTTTTCGACGTAGCCTTTTCTCGTCTAAAAAGGCTAGTTTATAGCAGCAAAAAGCCTCCAATCTATTTTTTTACCGCCCAAAAAATGTTTCTCCTTCAGTTCTTTTAATGAAGTTTATACAATTGATTTATCACAGTCCAGAGTTTCCTGCCAACTATCTCTGAATTCAAAGACACCTTTACTTAAGCTTTAAGCCTCGCCAATCACTAGAATAATGGTTTTTGGAGAACAAAAGATTTACCGTTATTGCATTTAAGACTACATATTGTTTATGTCATTTCTTTTTTACAGTTCCGTGTTTTCTTTTGCTATTGAATTCTCTTATCATATTCATACCTAATATCGATGAAACAATTCGTGTTGTTTCCCTTTACTCATCTAAGTTGTCTAATTCAAATCGAAAATATAAATAGTGAATTGTTTACGTACATCTAATAGTAAGCTATAAACAAACACCGTTTTCGGGAGATTGTACTAGCGATTTATAGTCGGTGTATCCGTAAATTGTTATTGGCACTTGAAAGGTTAATGTCGCCTATTCTCTTGAAACTTTCCCTTGGCTGTCTTTCAGGAAACCCATACAAAATGACGGGATCATACTATAATGCCTGTATTTACCGAAGGGATGGGCAGAAATGCACCTTTAGTACCACCACAGATAATATAATACTAGCATACACATGCCTCATCCCATACAAAGAAACCATGCCGACGTAACTAGCGTTTTTCATCTGATTTTACCGATTATTTTTTGTTAATCGATCGCGTTCGGTTCCGTTCCCCGGCGATAGATAGATCACCATCTATATCCGTGGAACGGAACCGAACGCGATCGATGTACAAAAAATAATCAGGATAATCAGTACGGTACGTCGGCACGGTTTCTTTGTATGGGATGAGACACCACTGGTGTACTATACCATCATACTATATGGCTATAGTATGATGGTATAGTAACACCATACATGGATACTGAAGAAATGGAAGGCATTTCTTCCGCGAGGAAACCACGCGGTAGGTGTTATTAAATTAAACATACGTAATGAAATGAAACAGCTCTACTTACGCTGTTTGTTTGATAACAGGTTATTTAAGCAAATGTGTAACTGCGGCGGGTGATTTTATGCTAGATGGCCGAAGTAAACGTATAGCGGTCATCGGCCTTGTTAGTCCATGAGCGGTGTTGTCGTCATATGCAAATTGCTTTGCGCTAATTTACAGAAGAGTACAATGCCATCCACTTAATCATCACGATCGACGTGTAAGATAAAAAAACCACACGCATAGGTTGGAAAAAATGTGTTTTATTAAATGCCTTTCCGAATAGAGGAGTGGTTGTAATCGTGAGTGGATGAAGGCTTGGTTTTGTGCAGCAGTTTGGTAATACAGGCGTTCTAATGTTAGGTTGGGTTTGTTTAAATTGTATTTTTTTTTTGCCGTCTTCACTTGAAACTCGTCACCAGCCAGGTTAGGTAGAGGATACCTAAACTAAAAACCGGCCAAGTGCGAATCGGAGGCGCGCACTTAGGGTTCCGTACAATTAAAACAAAAAACGGCACAAAAATCACGTTTGTGGTATGGGCACCCCACTTAAATATTAATTTTATTCTGATTTTAGTATTTGTTGTTATAGCGGCAACATACATACATCATACATACATATTATACATCATCTGTGAAAATTTCAACTGTCTAGCTATCACAGTTCATGAGATACAGGCTGGAGACAGACTAACAGACGGACCGCGGGGTCTTAGTAATAGGGTCCTGTTTTTACCCTTTAGGTACGGAACCCTAATAAGGTATAACTTCAGCTTTAGTAAGAGCAATATAATATTATAACGTTCCTAAACCATACAGAATTCAAGTCACGTTTGAATCTTAACCAAATTGTTGCCATGAACAACAATAAGTACTTGATTTATTTTCGACTAGAGATGCCGCGAATAGTTGTTATAGCAAATAGTCGAATACCGATTAACCGCCTTTCTGTATGGCGAATAGTCGAATACCAATTAATCGCCTTTCCCTATGGCGAATAGTTGAATACTCGCCATTATTACTCGACAGAAAAATATGAATATAAAATATAGTTAATTTATTTTCGTATAAACATATTACATTTATAGTATTCTCTTGAACTTACCAATCGGCGCTGTAATCTAAAAAGTGCAGAAAACTTAGTTTTTCTGCACCACAATCTGCCTCTTAGACTTTAATGATTAAATTATTAATTAAAAAGCCTAACTAATTCATTTCAACATGACTGATTTTAAGCTTACTTTTTATATTAATGATAATAATACAAAGTGTGTTTTGTTTTTAAAGATTAATTAAAGTTTTTTTTATGTCTACAGTTTCTGTGTTCATTTAAAGTTTATATTGCATTTAGAAAACTATTCGCCGGATGTCGATTATTATTTACTAGCTGACCCGGCAAACTTTGTTCTGCCATAAAAACACCAAACATTCATCTACCCTACCTACCCTACCCTACCTACATACCTACCCTACCTACATACCTACACTACCTTACTTACCCTACCCTATCCTAAACAGGATAAAAAAGTCTATATCCTTCTATAATATCCTATGTCCTTCTCCTGGTTCTTAGCTACCTACCAATTTTCAGCCAAATCGGTTCAGCCGTTCTTGAGTTATAAATAGTGTAACTAACACGACGACTTTCTTTTATATATATAGATTACACACTATTATTTTGTATTCGACGAATAACAAAAAAATGACGAGTAATGCCAATAGCGAATTCGCGACATCACTAGTTTCGACCCCAAAAGCCGTCAAGTAATCCGGTCAAACACTACACTAGAACTCAACTGCTCAATTGATAAATTGTTGAGTACCATAATTGGGACGTAGGTTCATTGTTGCTACCTACTTGTCGCCTTTTTGCCGCTAAGATTTAGCCAACCGAAAAAAAAATTGTAGGCAAAAAAAAAGTGTAGAAGGAAAAACTCTAGGCATATTATATAACGTTCAGCTGACAAACCTTCAAACTTGTTCCTCGTTAATACTAAATTATGAACAGTAATTGCGAGTAGTTACAGTACGTTATAACCAGTAATCAGGGATCGGAATAGGTAGCCTACCTAAATTTGCGCCAAGGAACACATTTCATAATTTATAAGTGTCCATGGAGTTTCTTGCACATTCTTATACGACTAAGCGAATTTTCTTTGGAACAACGATACCATGAAACACTAAGAAAAATGGAAACAATTATTTCCAACCAATGTACCTACGCTACGCAGTCGCAATAAAAAATCGTCAATTAATACATTATTATTCCAGGATTTCAGAGCAGGTATTCTCAATCTCTACTCTATGTTATTTACGTTTTCGAAGTTCAGATAAATATTATAATTTACTAATAAATATTCTCGAAAACGACGCTACTTCTTCGGCGTTTGCCGAGATTAGGCACTCAAAGAGTCGCATAACATACTACCGAACGCTATAAAAGCCTACGCGACTTCTACGAAACGCCTACGCAGCTAATACGAAATGCCTACATATCCGCTTCCGCTCAAAAGTCTAAACAATGACTACAAAACGCCTACACGACTCCAACGAAAACCTACGCTTTTACTACGAAACGTCTATGCGGCTTCTACGAAACGCCCGTACGTCTGCTACGAAAGCCTACGCGTTTGCTACGAAAGCCTACGCGCCTGCTACGAAACGGCAACGCGGCTGCTACGAACGCCGCCGCCACCGACGCGAGTGCTACGAAAGCCTACGCGACTGCTGCACAACTTCAACGCAGCTGCTACGGAGCGCCTACGCGAATTCTACGCCACCGCGGCCGCTTCAACGCAAAGCCATGGAGTTACAACAGCGTCTAAGCGACGTCAAAGCAGCGAGTTCGGATTGCTCGCATTTAAGACTCAATTGTAATCTTTTTGTGAAAACAAAACCAAATTTATATTAGCCGTTTCCCGGAAAGTGGAATACCCTCATTAGTCGTCCGAGTTATCAACTAATGTAAATGAGCTTTGAAATTGTATGAACTAACGGAAATAAGTCATTGTGGCGTTAAAAGACAATAGGTTAACTACAGTCAGTAAAGAATTTTAGGTCTTTACATCTATTAAAAAAACAGAGTAACTTGTTTTTCTAATGATATGAATGAATTTTTCAAACCACAGCCCACGTCAGTAAATGAGGCGATCGATGACGTTATATCATAAACAAGGTGGAAACTGACCTTACGTGACTGCCTGAATGTATACCTATTCATATCAAGTAGGAAAATGTATTTAATATGGTGTGTAAATTAAACAAGAAACATAACCAATAATTGAAGAGTAGTACGTGTAGGTACAAAATACAATTATATATAATTCGTTACGAAATCTCAATTTTATATTTAATTACACTATGTGAAGAAAATTGGTAAACTACAACATGAAATTACAATACGATCTGCAGTATTGATTTTCTAACAGCTATTCAAAGCAAATACATAGTGATTATGTGCTGCAGACGATCTTATGTATTGCTAGTACATAATCAAAGCGTCGTCGGAACACCCGGAACCCGATCTCAGGCTTATTACTGCGAGTCAATTATCAGCGAGACGCCGAGCTAACGTTCGCATGGAAGTACATCGTTACATTATGACAAGGATGTGTGACCGAAATAATACTATTCTTATGACGTCAAACATCTTATTCACTTCTCGCGGGATATTCTACAGAAACAGCTCCGTTTACCTCAACGTATCGGAGGAATTACCGGATCTCACAACAAGGAAAATTACTACACGCTCGTGTGATATAATAAAAACGCCCGTGTGATATAATAATACACGTCACAAACAGATGATTAAGTACATCGTTACATTATGACAAGGATGTGTGACCGAAATAATACTATTCTTATGACGTCAAACATCTTATTCACTTCTCGCGGGATATTCTACAGAAACAGCTCCGTTTACCTCAACGTATCGGAGGAATTACCGGATCTCACAACAAGGAAAATTACTACACGCTCGTGTGATATAATAAAAACGCCCGTGTGATATAATAATACACGTTACAAACAGATGATTAAGTACATCGTTACATTATGACAAGGATGTGTGACCGAAATAATACTATTCTTATGACGTCAAACATCTTATTCACTTCTCGCGGGATATTCTACAGAAACAGCCCCGTTTACCTCAACCTATCGGAGGAATTACCGGATCTCACAATAAGGAAAATTGCTAAACGCTCGTATGATATAATAAAAACGCTCGTGTGATATAATAAGACACGTCACAAACAGATGATTAAGAAATAGTACACACAACTTTACGCTCGTTAACAGACGAATTATGCGCATACTTGCTACATACAAATTGGATTTCTGTTACGTCTAGAATGGTAAACCGAGGATTTTTAATAAGTAGCTAATTTTAATATAATAAAAAGCGATGATTAAGCCTTTTGATTAATGTACCCTTGAACACCAGTGAATAGGACGCGACCGTAGACGTCGCAGTTGCCTAATAATTTAAACAGCTGGTTTCCAAACGGAAACACTAAGCTGCACTGCCTTTGTACGAGTGTTATGCAAGCCGTGTATATTCATGTAATGGGACTGAAGGTCTTGCAATTAAAAACTTCAGTGGGCGAACCGTTTAATTCGCACAAGTTTTTTTTTTATTATAATTAAGTATCACAAAAAAATTACTTAAAAAAATAACACTATTTTACGCGGATTCTTATCAGAAAAAAAAGTTTAGTCAATAAGGAAGGAAAAAGATTTGTACTTTTTAGCAATACAAATGAACATGAACAAACGTTCTGTTAAGTAACTTCGAAGTTAAGTAAACCGTAACTAAATTAACCATAAACCTAACTGTCGAACTGACCTCGCAAGTCTCAACATAACGTCTTTTACACGCGAAGCAACAACTATATATTTCTAGCACGTGTTCGTATTTCTAAATAGGAAACATATCTTACATAAGTTGGTATCATTATCATTATTTATTTTTGTGCTTATTTCGATAAGTACAATCAATAAAGGTAAATTCGTGACGGATGTGGTCCCTTGCCAATTGGCATCAGAATTGGGTTACACAGTATCGCTATGAATTCCTCTGTTTATTCAGCATCTGTATGGAGAGCAGGATGACGTTAGCGGAAGTAACGGAACGAACCTCTTTTGTTCTTCGATTTTAATTTGTATGTCATGAATGCCGATTAGAGTCGAATTTACACGCGATATACATAATATAAAACATTATTATTTTGACAATGTTTTTATAATACACCTACTTCAAACTAACGGCACGCCCCAGCTTTTCAATTATTCCAAAATATACAAATGCGAACACAGAAACGTTGCTATGAATGAGGCAAAAGTGGTTTCTATTTAGTATTTACATAAAAATAAATTGTAGTATTATATTTGAGCAATATTTTGTGATCCTTATCAAAATATAGCAATTCATATGCAAAAGAAACAAAAAAAAAAAAATTGTAGATAATATTTTCAATGGGATCGGTCTGGATATAAAGGTCAAAGCGTCTACGCTTTACTTTTGCTTTTTCCAACTTCTAAGTTGGAATATAATGAACGTTGAAAGAAGGTTGAAAGTATCAAAATATTTTTACATCTCAAATGGCTGTCTACCAAGTCAATCACTGGTTACTTAGGAGCCATTATTGCCTATTGAAAGAGGCGGTGACGCGATTTCGGCGGCCATGGCCTTATGCAAACGTGGCCATTTCGACAATCGCCTTCGAGCAACTTCGAGAAATTAGCAAACAAAATTGAGATGAGAGAAATCGAAGTTCGCAAAATTTGACTGCGTGAATACGCACAGGTATAAGGCCAAACCTAATACCGACTAAGATTATTCACTCTTAATTAGCAAATTATCTCAGAAAAGTTATGAATTGTTTATATTAAGATCTCGCATCAATTTATTTCTAGGTCAATCGGAAATGAAATAAAAACTGCTGCTCCATACCCATTTACTTCTTTCAACTGCGGTGTCAGATCCAATCGGAAGGAGTCTAGTTGAAAAACTTTTCTTTATTACGTCAAGAAAATTAATTTGCCCGTTTGAAAAGCATTTCCCGGCGCGGAAGGTGGTAAATTATGTTGTTGTATATAGATAAACATCAACAGATAGGGAGTTCGCTAACTAAAGGAAATAGAATTGTTGAAAGGTTTTTATGTAATAATTGAACATGAACATTTGTGGGTGTTGAACATGTTTCCTTGTGACACAAATGTAGCTTTTCATAACAAGTGCCCTCATAGCCAAAGTCAAAGTTAAAAATATTAATTTAAACTAGGCCATTAAGTGAACTTTTGAACGTCAAGAATTAAAATTTGCAAGTTACAATAATTGTATCGTAATTCTACCGTCTTTGTGATTCTGCCTTATTTATATTTTAACAAAAGTTGATTTCAGAGAATGCGAGTTCTTGTTTCAGTATTCAGATCACTTTCAATAAATTATATCGTCATTTTGTACTTAGGATGCGGCTGTCATTGAATTATTTTCCTGCTTCCTACTCAGTGTTGGTGGCTTTGTTCTTCGTTCGCCACAACTACACTTTGTGTTTACTGAACACGACGGAGGATTCACTTTACATTCTTGTTGGAAAAGAATTTTAATCATGTTAATAATTGCAAAATTTTAATCATGTTTATGTTTAAAAGCAGTTAATTATACTGACATGGCAACCTTTAGTTTGTCCAATTGGTATTTTTCCTACCTGAAAGTGTTTTCGGATAACTGAAACCTGGCCTAGTATGAATTTGGCAGGTTTTAGTGGATAGACGCTAATTTCCATTAGGTAGGTAACAAAATACAAGATAACCACAGTGGACGGAGCTTTGAACGGTGATTCGTAACGGTTAGAGTTGAATGCCCAAGGACTACGCGTTTTTACGTTACATCGCTCTAATTTGAATGGCGCTAGACTAACTAGCACGCCTGTTACTTTAATTTTTGCTCTATGAATCCTACAATGCCTATATGGTATAATTACATAATTATCATATTTATTTATTATATATTAACAGTGATTTGCACTTTATTATTTTTTTAATTTCGTAGACTAAACTGACAGCTGCCAATGATTTTTTTTTTTTAAATGTTGCTAGCGTGCGGAGAAGAAATCAACAATAAAATAAATGCGATCGATAGAATGAAGTCTGACATAAATGAGTAGAAATTAAATAAGGGCCGCAAGTTTCATAACAAATGTATATTTTATGCCGTGAAAAATTTCAATTTTCGATCTGCTTCGGTTTTCGATCAACTTTGGATCACTCACGAAACGACACTATTTTTATTATGCAACGATAAAATGTCAGTTTAGTATACGAAATTTAAAATCAGAGTATAAACCAATCAGCGCTTTTATACGATTGTTTTGACATCACGAGTTCCCAAAAAAGAGTTCTTTCTCATTGACTGGAATTATTATTCCTGAAGATTGCCGCTAATAATGTTCAATTTTGTTTCTAAAAATAAATGTAAGATTTACATAGTCGTGTCTTTGTCTATAGAAAGATAGTTTCTAGGCAGATGAGAGATTGATGACATAAATAAATCACTGTCGCATCATTTTATCTGGCTTGAAAGAAGAAAACACATAATCGCTTTCTACTTATTAACAATTCTTGGCATAATTTGTTTTTTTTATTTGAATCTATTCTACAGCAAATGACAATATAGGTTTAAAAGCCCTTGGTTTAAGTAGAGTAGATTAAGTTAAGAATCTATAAAACTGCAAGTGAACGTCCACGAAGGTCAAGCTCATTGCAAAAACCCTATTTTTTCAGTACATTTCAATGACATTGAATACGAAATTTTTAACGTTTTAAAACATAGATAGTTTATCGTTATTTTTAGTAACATTACCTAATAGCACGTAGTCATTTTCCAGCTTTTTATTTTAACAGTTTACCCGCGAAATCTCGGCTCTTTGAGTACACAAGCAAGTTTTTAGGTTATACTTAAAAAAAATATTTAAAATAATCTTAGTATTATTCCATCACCAGTGTTAATAAATAAAGCGTAGCGGTTTAATAATTATTTTACATACATTGCCAGTCATGTGCATTTTCGATGGTCCATACGGTCGTTCGTTCGAATTTCAGAAAAACTAAAAATAAACTAAATACTTATAAATAAGTAAAAAAAATAATTAATTTTTAAATGTGAGAAGCTACACTAAAATAAATACGAGTAGGCTATAACATGCATTATGTAAGTATGAGGAAAACAAAAGAAAAAAAATAATGATAGTTCAAATAAATGACAACAATAGGGATGTTTCCTGGGTAGAAAAATGATAATTCTATTTAGTTCGTCAGTGAGATTATCAAATAATATTGTACACGTATTTTTTGCTTTACTAAATCAATAAAAAATTACTAAGTCGAAGCGCATCAAAGTTCAGGAGTGGGGGCTTGTGACGTCACTAAGGCAGTATAAAGTGTACTAGCGGCGTGACGTTTCACGATATTTCAACGCACTATATCGTCGTCACTTTATATTTACGTGTCAAATATTTTTTATTATTCTACCCTATTAGTAACGTTTCTTCAGGTTTCCCAGGCTTATATTATTAAACCAGTTTCATAAATCGGATTGCAGCCAAAGTTCAAAAACCTTAGAGGTTTTATTATTTATTTTATAAATGTCAATGGATTGTAAAAAAAAACTTGATCAGATCTCGAGTTGCATATTACAATATCGGCTGATGTCATGTTTGTTTACTTAATTTAATGATATTAGCGTCATTCATAGCTGTATGCAAACTAGTGCGTGATTCGGTTCAGCAGATTTGCGTAATTGCTACATCAAATACATTAACCGAACAACAATGCTTGAATACATTAAGTACAGGTTTTCCTGGATTTTGTTTCTTTTCGATCGATTTCATGAGAATTCTTAAAGGAATTTGTCTAAGTAGATTATCTAAATATAGGCAAAATATAATGAAAAGGAGCATACATACTACTTAAAAAAGGAAAGAAAAAAAGATACGCTAAGTACATGATGGTATGCAGACTTCATTGTCTGTTTATAAATAAATTATAAAATGAGCATCTCGAGTGGAAGTCCCCGTCATGGACCCAAACGTACAATAACTCTAAAACTGAATCCGCCTGTGTAAATGTGCATGAAACCAAGGTTAGAACCGAGGACCTTCCGCAGTTGGGGTGACGCCGCTGTTTGGAGACAAAAGACCTCGACGTTTTACTCTTTTCCTAGTTTTTGTAAATTCTTACGCCCTTGAAATCGACAATTAACCGACATGTTTTCAGTCAAACGTCTAATCGGAGCCGAAAAAAAATCCAACACCTACCTAACAGTTCGTTTCACTATGCGCATATTTTTTCTTTCATCTTTTAATCTGTTGAATTGAGTATCAACTTAAAGCTTTCTATTAGTTTTACGCCTACCGAATACAACAAAATAATATTATGCGATAATAAACAAACGCTAAAATTAAAATCCAGAGCTAAGTAACAGAACGCAAGTTACAGTATTGGTAGCGCCATCTAACGGCTAAGCGTTGAACTTGAGACAGCTGACTGAAGCTAGTGAATCTACGCTTAACAACTAGATGGCATGGTTAACAGAGATCGAAAACGAGGAAATATTTAGAAACATTATTATTTATTTATTTACCTAATTTAACAGTTCAATAGATAAGAAAACAAATTATCTTTCACTATAAATAGGTATAATTAACATTCAGTCATGGTTTAAGTACAATAGCAATTATTTAAGTGCGCGTCCACTTGTTTTACCCGCGATAATTTATTTATGATAATTCATTGAGTGGTGAGCGATTAGCCGACGGACTGGTAATTATACCTATATAGTAAAATCGTATTACTAGCGGTACGCACACTACGCACACCGCATGGCTCACCGGTCGGGGCATAACAATTCGTAGCGCAATAACGAACCACGTGTTTTCAATTCTATCGTATTGATCAACTAGAACAATGCTTTAATTCATAATACTGATTAAAGATGACTGTTACAAATGAATTTCTATTCTTTTATTAATTCCGCACGGTACCCTTTACAGTCTATGCACGTAAAAGTATTGGAAATATTGCGTTTGAAATTTTAAGCGCTTATTGAGAGTTGGCTCGGATGCAAGGAGGGTGAAAGTGGATCGACTTGTTTAGTGTGGCTTGGTCTGCACCCAGCGAGCTAGGCATTTCACCTAGCTTTCCAACATTAGCAACGTTGATGGATGCCAGCTATTACGGAAACAGCAATACAATACATAATACTACACATCATAAAACTAAATTTATCCAATGACCAGTTAGCAAATTGAAGGCCATAAATTAGTTACACATGTGTAAATATTAAATGAATAGTATTTTGTTTTATCGTGCTCAAATCATTATCTATTAGCTGTAAACGATAGGGATTATATCACCGATTGTTTATCGCGCATTGTTTTACGAAATTGTACAACAATTACTGTCGTATTTAAACAGGTACTTGCAAAAACATTAGATGTCTTATTGTTGCTACAAACAAAACTACTAAAATGTAAAATATTGTTTTAGTAATAAGAAGGCACAACACTCATGCTGAACTCTAGAAAGTGGGCGGTAAGACAACTTTCGCGACCGAATTCAAGAGAAAGTAGTCCGGAGCGGCGCGTGCGCATACATTATATCACTTTATCCGACTTTGGGATTATATCACAAGCAATGTTTACAAATAAAAGTATGTATCAACAAGCCCGATTTTTATAACTCGTTTATCATGCCGGCTTATTGAACAGTCGCAAAAATAAGTGCTACTTTTTCCTTGCATACAATTTATTGTTGTCGCTAAGCGGAATTGTCCATACGCATCCGCTTCGACTGCAAAACTTTTGTTTCAAACTGTCAGCTTTCGCTTTTGAGTTGCGCTGGCGCAGCATCCACGGAAACTTTGTTCGTGCACGCCAAATTAACATGTCCGCGCACTAAACACCTCCTATTTACAGAAACTAACAATGGAAGGTCACAGTCTGGTAATACATACAAATGAGAAGAATTCTGTCGTGGCGATAACTCCGTGACAGTCAAGCATGTAGGCAGAGCTCTTTGTTTCCTCGTTCAGCTCATAAAACTGACCAGATAAGAAGAGAAACACACGTAACTTGTATCATTTTGATTCTTTAACACAGTTCCATTGTTTGTAGCTTTGTTTATTTCGTAAGTTACGTATTTATTTTAATGTATTATTGATAACTATATAAACATATTATTTTTCTGATATAAACTAATTGCGTTCTTATTTGACGATAGTAGGTACTGAAAGTAGGTGGTAGGTATAGGTATACAGTGATAATGATAACGTAGAAAGGCATATTTATGTAAACATTGAAGAATTTTGTGATAATTACCTATAACTGACGGAATAATATTTATAAACTTATCACACTAATCTTACTAATATTATAAATAGGGATGTAACGATATATGAATTTGCCGATACGATACCGATACCGATTATCGAGGAAAATAATCGGCGATATCGATACCGATATCGATGGCTTAGTAGTAAATAAGGAATGATGTACTTTATATGCATAAAACTTACTTATGTTACACAGAATAAATAGGTACTCCATTCTGTAAAGTGTGGTAAAAATGGCAATTAAAAATAATGAAAAAAAAAGGTAAAATATCGTATCAACATTTATTTGGGTAACATTTATCAAGGAATCAAATCAAAATTAAATCAATATTAATAATCAAAGTTCACTTTAGGAAGATTTTTGTTAAGGAAACAAAGTTTATTCAAATTACTAGCAGATAATCTGTTGCGCAAATCATTTTGTATGAGGCCTGCAGTTGAAAAAAGACGTTCTGAGGCAACTGAGCTCATTGGGTAAGATAAATATTTTTGTGCAAGCATTTTCAATTTTGGGTATTTATCTTCATTGCTCCAATAGTTCTTTGGATCTTGTTTCATTGGAATATTTGGACATCTCGTATAAGAGTCCACCTCTTCTTGCTCAGGATGACTGGACATGTTTGATAAAGGTTCCTCCTCTTCTGCTTCTTTAATCAAACTGTCACAAGCACTCCAGATACCTGAGAAAGTTTCATCTTGCTTTTTTTGTGACTCTACACGCTCTACAGGAACATGTGTATCCCCGTTTGTAATTAAGGAGATAAGTATTCTTTTCGCCTCAATGCTTGTGGATTGTAGAAAGAACGTACGCAATTTATAGCGCGGATCTAGTGTTGTTGATAAAATAAAAGTTTCCTCACTCTCTAGATAATCAAATCTGTCATTTATTCCAGCGATCAAAATCTCTAAAAAATTATGATATTCTGGGCTGCTGTAACTGTCGTCCGCGGTCTCTTGATTATTTTTGATCTGTTTTAAAACTTTTCGCAAACTGTTAATGAGAGGTATAGCGTCAGATAAGCAAGCAGATTCTTTACTTATAGATTTTGTAGCTTCTTCAAAATAATTCAAAGTCGAAACAACTTGTTCCATCAATAGCCATTCTTCTGTAGACAATTCAGTTCTACATTTCACATGAGGCAAAGAAGCTTGAATTGCAACTCGTTGCTCTAAAAGTCTTCTAAGTGCATGAAGGGTTGAATCCCAGCGAGTAACGACATCCTGAATAAGAACGTGACAAGGAACGTTATGAGATTTTTGCATTTCTGTTAGGATTTTGCGACCTGACGTTGAATGACTGAAGTGGCCAATAATAGATCTCGCCTTTGTAATCATGGCTTTTATTTTCTCTTCAAAAAACGCATCCTTCAGCACTAATTGTAAAGAGTGCGCCATACATCTGATACGTTGAACTCCCACTAGTGTTACAGCAAGCCCCATATTCGGTGCATTATCTGTTACTACAGCACGTACCTGTTCGCTGATGTGCCAATCTTGAAGTAATTGACGTAAGTTTTGAGCTATGTTTTCAGCGCTATGATTTTCGCCTTCAAAAGGAAATACTTCTAGGCAGTAGTTCTTCAACTCAAAATTTTTATCAAGTCCGTGAGCAGTCACACTTATAAAGTCGTTAACGGACGAAGAAGCATCGCTAGTCCATAAGTCAGTCGTGATAGTGATGTGCGGAAGTTCATGCAAAAGTTCCATTATTTTGGTTCTTACACGGCAGTACATGTCTGGTATTACATTTTCCGAAATATGGGGACGGGAAACCATTTTGTATTTCGGGCAAAACTGCTTAATAGTGCGTTGAAACCCCAGTTTATTTACCAAGTCAAACGGTTCCATGTCTACACATATTTGTTCAGCTATTGTTTTCGTGATCGCTTTTGCCCTAGGGTCATCGGTATCATACATGACACTTTTTTGCAGAATGTGCTCCAAAGTAGCTTGTTTTTTAGGCGGCGGACCACCGTCGGCGCTTGAGGTACCTGGGATGTCTTTTTCCAACTCCTTTTCGTGATAGCGCTTCACGTGTGTCCACATGTTAGTTGTCGTGAAGCCCTTCGATGAAACTGCTTTGCTACCACGAGAAACGCTGACATTGCAATATAAACAAGTCGCTTTTGTGTCATCATCCTGTTTTATTTGAAAATGATTCCATATACTACTTCTATGTTTTAAAGGAGTCGCCATTTTATTTATCGTACGTAACTGTATTACAGTCCTCACTTCACCCAAAAACAGACAAAATCACGAATAGCGGTGACGAGACAAGGTAAATTCGCCGAAAAACAATGCAAGTATTATTACATTATTATATTACAACGCTGTGCCAAAACTAAGTAAACACTGACGAGCGACGACCGTTAACCGCGTGCGTTGACATTTCACTGGCGGGCGCGTCCTTCGCCCCACCGCCCTCTAAGACGGGGTGGCAACATGGCCGCGAGCGCGTCGCGCGTCGCCTTCGTTCTTTTCGCGCGCTTTTCAAACTGTATCGGCTGTATTTAAATCGGCGATGCCGATGTATCGGCCTGCCGATTATATCGGCCGATATATCGGTATCGGTATCGGTATCGTTACATCGCTAATTATAAATGCGAAAGTTTGGATGGATGTATGTTTCTTACTCAATCACGCCAGAACAGCTGAACGGATCTGGATGAAATGTGGCATAGAGATAGTTTATAGTCTGGAATAGCACATAGGCTACTTTTATCCCGTAAGAATGAACGCTTCCTGTGGGCTAATTTCAGTAATTTCTGACATACACGCGGGCGAAGCCGCTGGCAGAAGCTAGTAATATTAAAGGCGAAAGTTTGTGAGTGTGTTTGTATGTTTGTTACTCTTTCACGCAAAAACTACTGAACGGATCTGGATGAAATTTGGTACAGAGATAGATTATAGTCTAGAATAGTACTTAGGATACTTTTTTATCCCGGGAATATGTTCCCTAGGCCTAATTTTCGACTATCACGCGGGCCAAGCCGCTGGCAGAAGCTAGTCTCAAATGTTTTTGTAAGCACTGATTATTTTGTACTACATAGATTAACATTTACCAAGCTAACCTTTCAATAAAAATTTCAAAACTGCATAGTTACATCATCGGACTTTAGCATTATTTCTGAAAAAGCTCTGCATACAGGAAAAGCTAGACGACAACGAGAGGAAATATTTTTTATAATTTCTTTACATTTTTTTATAATTTTTAAAATGACTTTTTAGATTCTATAATTGCCTATAAACCGATAAATAAATGTAATCTAATGAAAGAGATACCAATTTGCAGATTGGATTATGAAAAACCACGACTCAATTTTCCAGATATCTCTAGAAAAACCAATTTGCCATGTTAAACTTTCAGGTTTCCCAAGTGGTTATTATTACTGTGACCCTCATTTAGTGCAAATAAGCTTATTTTCGGACTAGTTCTAATTTTGGAGGTAGTAACAATGAACAGAGTTATTAATATACATACGTCAGAGAGGCCTACGTCTGATTAGATGACCTTAAAAACACCGTCATCGCTGATCTCATAAACACAATGCTCGTAACTAAACAAATAGACAAACGAAAACCTACAATTAGTAGAGTACCATTCACGAACTTACGGTTAAACATACAAATTGTACAAAGAAAGATAAGATGGGACTATTTAATATTTAAACAACGTATATGCAATAAACGTACGTAAAACAAACATAGGCACAAGGCTCTTCTTGGAGATTTTACATGTACAAGGTTAGTTCCTTACGATTTCGTCAAAACTACCATATTATAAAATTTAATTCGATATGTTTTACATAATACTATGGCAATTTTAGGTGGATCTGATACGTCGCGGTCGGAGGTTAAAGGTTTTGTCTCTTGCAAACGAAACCACTTCAACCATATTGCGTAATGAATTCGGCAACGCAAAGGGCGGAGTATGAAAATCGACCAATCACATGTGATAAGAAAGACGCGATGTGGATTTCCGCCTTTGAGATTTCTACTACAAACGTAATTATAAGTAACAATACAGTTGCAGTTGTACAATTGCAGTTTTTAAAAAGAGAGTGAAAGAAAAACATAATTATTTGCAACTACAAATAATTATGTATTATTATTTATTTATGGTATTATTTAGTATTTATTATTGTTTAGTATATGACAGTATCAGGCAGTATATATAAATTATATATACTGTCATATATTTATTGCCCCTCTACACACGGTGTCTACATATATTTATTTTTCAACTCTCCTCTAAAAGGTATGCTGGAAGAGATTTCTTTGAAATAAGCGTACTTCTGTACCTATTTTCTGTTCCTTCTTCTTCTTGTCTGTTTATTATGTGTATGTACATTAAATAATAATATTAAATACAGGAATTGGTAGTAGATGCTACCACATTAATTGCGTAAATTATAATAGTTTAGATATTATTAATTGAATGTCTATTTTCGAATGAGATAAATAGCGAGAAGCCAACAACGCTGATGTCTGCATAAATGACTTGAGTAAATGATATATTATTGACATGATACTTGGTCACGTCACCTCTAAGATACGACATGTGAATATGCAAATCGTTTATTAACTTATCAACTCCAATACAGACAGACATCCCGAATGCAATTTCCCTTACTTTCCATAATAATATCGCAAATAAACTATAAGAATAATATATAAGAATACAGTGACTAATCACAAAACAACTTTCTCCTACTTACTACGAAAATGCATAAATTTTACTACAAAAATGTCCTAAAAATTTATGCATCGCGTACTTACGCAACTAATTGATGAACTTGCATCAAAATGTTTTCTAAATGTTCAAATCTATGTCACGTAAAATAAGAGGATCATGATATTGCCATCTAAACGGCCTATCAAATTACTCACCCACAGTATTGCCATATTAAGTGGAATATTCCACATCCATTTCACTTTCCACGAACTTGCAAGGTCAATCTTACCGAAAAATTATATAGAAATAAATTATTACAAAAAGAAACCTCAAGATTACATTCACGTATGGAATATTAGAGGAACTACCAAGGATTCCGGCGGATGTCATACAGACATGACGCAAGCACAAGGCTTCCTCGAATCAATAAAACCCTAAAAACTTAAGCGATGAAGTCACAATGAACCATTTTTTTCACGTTACGTTTAGAATATGTGTGAACTCCAATCACATTAGTGATGCAGTAGCAATTATCGTGTAACAAGGAAATGAACGAAAAAGGTAAAGACGTAAAGGCAGATCTTCATGACGCGTCTTTGGACTAACTTGGACCGTAGCAACAATATTCTTTAATGATTTTTATTACGTTTGTAAGGATTACTCTATAAATCGATTTCATAACTTCATTAGCTGCATATAGGCATGAGGCCCCGACGCTAAGAAATAAAATTTGGTTCAAATAAATCACTAGATGGCGCGATATGCATCGGTTTGTTATTGAATTGTGTGTTAAATTAATATTTTCTAGAATTGATCAAAAAATGTGTATGTTCTTTTTAGGGTTCCGTACCCAAAGGGTAAAAACGGGACCCTATTACTAAGACTTCGCGATGCGTCTGTCTGTCTGTCTGTCCGTCTGTCTCCAGGCTGTATCTCATGAACCGTGATAGCTAGACAGTTGAAATTTTCACAGATGATGTATTTCTGTTGCCGCTATAACAACAAATACTAAAAATAGTATAAAATAAATATTAAAGGGGGCTCCCATACAACAAAAGTGATATTTTTGCCGTTTTTTGCTCGATATTAATAACGGCAACAGGTAGACGCTTGAAATATTCACAGAATGTTTAGTTGTATATTTACTTTAAAAAATAATAATAAATAAATTAAAATAAAATAAATTAAGGGGGGCTCCCATTCAACAAACGTGAATTTTATGCAGTGTTTTGCGATAATGGTACGGAATCCTTCGTGTGCGAGTTCGACTCGTACTTGGCCGGTTTTTAATCAACTCTCCTAAGCACAAAATTATGGAATATTGGGTTCTGAGGCACTTGAGTTTTTAATTTGTATTGTAACACATTATGGTACAATGAAACTGTAAAAGTGTGCAAAAAAAAATACTATACAACAAATCGTCACTGTATTTAAAGAAAAAATATTCACGCACTGAGTAAACCTTTTTACTTGCAAGTCGCTGCTAACACCATCTATCGCCGTGGAACAGAACCGAACGCCATCGATGTACGTATAAAAATAATCAGTTTAGTCAGACGAAAATCGATAGTTACGTCGGCACGGTTTCTTTATGTGGGGTATGCTAGTATTATATTATCTGTAATAAAGGTGTGGTTTGAAGGAAGTAGAGTAGCCAACTTTCTTATGGTTATACTCAGCGTCTGGTGCCTACTTTACAGCATTGCAACCTGTAATTTCGATATGTTATGGTTACGTGGCTCGAGCGCTACCTAACCCCGTAAAGGGAAAGTTTTGTGATATTACATTCGTATTGCTTTTACCTTTGTGGAACGATGAATTGAGTTGAGAATGTTCGCATTAGAGATGAAAGAACGGGAAAAATACAAATTAAAATCATTCTAAAACTGGATAATCCAAAATTAATGGTGATTTTATTTACGGTATTTACCCGTTACGGCAAAAACTCCAAATAAGTTTTGCTGATACGTTTTCCTGTCGTGAATCCCAATGTAAATGGCTATGTAAGTTAATTACCAAACGAAATGGGTATAGTGAACAATGTCGTCATTACAACCTCATTAACAGTTGTTATCAATAACTGGCAACACGGAGAACGTCAAAAGTCCATGTGGAAGCATGTATGTTATCACTTACTAGGTATATTATGATCGGGAACTTATCACATAGCTTGGCATTGATTGGCGCTGCGTACTGACGTAATACGATAAGGATACTTTGGTGTTAGATAGGTCTGGGAGTGCCTCTGACTCGCAAATTTACAGTATTAACATTTCAAAAATTAATCGGCATAGTGATGAGATAGTCTGGTGGCAAAAATCCCTGTGTAATCCCAGATTAGCTCAGTTTCCCTGACCGATAACATTAATCAATCAATAGTACGGTATAGCAGAAAAAACCCACCTACTATACACGTATTTAAGACGACGACAGCCGACATAGAACTTGAGGGAACAAAACGCGCACTAGTTTCACACCCGCGCGTCTCAAAATTTAGTAGCTTTTTGTACGTTCCTTATTATTCTAGGACTTAAAAAAAAAAGTCTTAGGTCAAAATGTAGATAATTAAATTACCTTTGAGATAGTGACAATTTAATTATAATACGCCCGGCGGTTTTGGTGCGATTGTAATTTTTTTTTCCGTGTTAGACATAACTTTACAAATTAATTACACTGTTATACGAGTAAAACTCAAAATTTTCTTAGATCAAATTATTAAGAAAATTGTCTAATGTAACATTTATTTTTACAAAAAAATAACGACTAGCCGTTTAGATGTGAATATCATTTTAAAATCAACTACTCAGGGGTATCTGCGCCTTAATAGAATTGTAATGTTGTAAGTTCATTTAATATTCGAAATTGAGATTACTTTTCGTTTAAGTGCTAATTTTAATAAATTAATAAAGTAATTTTTAGGATAAATCGGCAATCGCGTCATCAAAATGTCAAATTACATTAGTAAAAAAATGTCAGGCAATAATATTTTCTTTATCGAATCAGAACTATTGGATACTCGTACTCCACCGATTTCAATTTACGACTGACTACAACTCGTAGTATGGAACTGACCTCGTTAACTATTATAGTAAATCCATTGCAGTGTGAATAAGCGATAACAGAAATATAAATTTTAATGTTCAGTATAGTTCCTGTTGCATTTTATCCGATCTTGAATGCAGTTAATGAAACAACTGATTCGGCTTGCTGCGGTTAATTTGTCAAAATGAAGGTAGTTTCCATCAAAAATAATAAACAAAATTACATATAAACTCTGACTAAAGTAGCGGAAATTTAACTGCAGTCATCAAGAATTCATCAAATTGATGAACAATATTTTAGCCTCATGAGAATTTAGGAGGAACTTGTTTCTTCTGGTCTATGCCCAGCAAAAGACATACTGGACATGAAAAAAACCAGGCAAGTGCGAGTCGGACTCACGCACGACGGGTTCTGTACCATTATCGCAAAAACCGGCAAAAAAAATCACGTTTGTTGTATGGGAGCTCCACTTAATAATATTTATTTTATTCTGTTTTTTAGTATTTGCTGTTATACCGACAACAGAAATATATCATCTGTGAAAATTTCAACTATCTAGCTATCACGGTTCATGAGATACAGCCTGGTGACAGACGGCAGATGGATCGCGGAGTCTTAGTGATAGGGTGCCGTTTTTACCCTTTGGGTACGAAACCCTAAAAAAACAACTATTGGCAATAAAACCACATTTTAATGCAAATCCATCAGAAATGTATTAAAGACAAGAAGATTTAATTAATGCTTTAATTTGTCCATTGAAATGCCATAACCATTGCGCTTTAAGATGTTACCAGCAATGATGTCAAGGCGGTCTTCTAGTTCTCAATCTAATGAGTCTAGATTCCATTTAATTAATAGAAAATTCCCATAATTCAATGCAATTATTTTATTAAGCAATATTTTATTGTCTCGTGCAGAATGGGCCATTGAAGTTGCATATGTTTGTGTACGTAGATTTGCAACAAATGTGGGGACATGCATTCGCTTAATGAAATCAGTCGAGTCGATAGGTCCAATGCCACACAGAAGCCTATGCAAGGAGGCACATTATCACGATATAGTTCTCGCCAAACTTCTTGGCCGCCCTGAAGTTGGCTACAATGGCTGCGCAGTAGTAAATCTCATACAAAAAAAGTTAATTCAAAAAATTAAATAACCTGACTGCTTTAAAAGCGAACTAAAAAGACGTAAACAAGGAGAAAATGAAGCTGTGCAGTCGGAGGATACATATTCGTAAGCTGGCTGACCAAAACCAGATGTATCCTCCGACTCCGCACAGCTTCATTTTCTCCTTGTTTACGTCTTTTTAGTTCGCTTTTCAAGCAGTCGGGTTTTTTGTATTAACTTTTTTATTTATAACTTTTTAGTTATTTTTTTTTAGAATTAGGTACATTTAAACATGTAAGTGTTATATATTTTTGAAATCACCTTTTAAAACCCTTTATTTTGATACCCCACAAGATGGGATAGGAAAAAAATAGTTGGTGCCCCACAATATGGCGCCAAAAAGCCGCCATTTTTTTATTTTCCAATTTTAATGTAGCCAGTGACACTCGCACGGTTAAGACGAATCGATTGACGTAAAAACCATCAAAATCGGCCAACGCGTTTGGTCTCTAGAACGCTACATAGGAACAAACATACATACGTAGACTGATAAACTTAAACACATTACCCTCCTTCAGCTGTCGGGTAAAAACAGCACCGATCCGTGCCTAGCGCATCGGCAAGCCAACTTCAGGGCGGCGAAGAAGTTTGGCGAGAACACGGGTCTGTTTCAGAGGTCGGCGACGTCGCGTGGCGTGTCTGACAACTCGGTCATGCAGCCTGTCGTATAATTTAATAGCCCATTGTATTCTTTGACGTTTTGGCTCGCTTGTGTACCTAGAGAACAATATTCGCCAACTCATCGTCAACCAGTAATCTCGCTGAGCTGATTTCTAATTGCATATAGCTGTTGTTGTAAAAGATATATGTAATTTCTTTTTAACCGACTTTCCAAAAAGGAGGAGGTTCTATGTTCAACTTTATGTTTTTTGTTTGTGTTTGTTCACCGATATCTCCGTCAATTGTGGACCGATTTTGAAAATTCTGTTTTTGTTTGAATAAGTACGTTCCGTAATTGGTCTCATTTTAATTTGGTGAAGACCTGATGAAGAACTTTGGAGATACACAACATAACTCTTCAATAAATAACGGCAAATCTCTCGGGATTGCTGCAATCGCACGTCTGTTTATTGTATATACCATTTCATAACATAACATCACACCAGTACGCTCTTAAGGGGTACGCAGATATCTTATTTCACCGGTTATGTTCAAGAATCATGATTGTCGGTTAATCTATTCTGACGTTATAGGTACCTTACTAAACAACTTACCTATTAGGTAGGTACTACTAAAAAGAGAAAAATAAAATAACTTTTTACAAAAAAATACTAGCGATTTCCAAACAAAAAAACTACTAAGTGAAAAATAACCTTATTTTTGGCAGTCGGTGTCTTTTGTAAGTACCAATTTTCTGCGTTATGGACACCAACTTTAAAAAAATATAGATTATTTATACATAGATTTTTTATTTGGGTGTACAAGAAAGTATATTCTATTCTATTCTACACTTCTCTTCTAATCCAGTGATTTAACAATTGTAAATGAAGGTAGTATCGACGAAGTATTACAAGTAACGGTTATCGCGTGCACAACTACTATAAAACAAGGAATATGTACCCGCAAAGTTCATTACGAAACTTGAATAACACAAATGCGTAACACGGTCACGCTGTTAACGCGAAGAAAGATTATTGAAGTATTTTCGTACCCTATGCACTCTTAGGTAATGTTTGTTTTAACTTACTGAACTGGCTATAAACGAACTATGTTTTGTGTATATCTACATGGACAAGTAAAATTAAATATTTCCAAAAACTCCGACAACTTTTTGATTTCATACTTTTTAGGGTTCCGTACCCAAAGGGTAAAACCGGGACCCTATTATTAAGGCTCCGCGATCCGTCTATCTGTCTGTCTGTCCGTCTGTCACCAGGTCTGTATCTCATGAACCGTGATAGCTACACAGTTGAAATTTTCACAGATGATGTATTTCTGTTGCCGCTATAACAAATACTAAAAACAGAATAAAATAATATTTAAGTGGGGCTCCCATACACCAAACGTGATTTTTTTGGCGTTTTTTGCGATAATGGTAAGGAGCCCCTCGTGCGCGAGTCCGATTCGCACTTGGCCGTTTTTTTTACTACCTGATTTATCTAGTAGTAGACACGCTTCGATCAACAATCTATCGAACACGTATTATGACACGGTATCATACAAAAATACCCCGATTCAAACAGTAACAACTCATAACGTTTAAACGGCTGAACCGATTTTGATTAAACATAGCTAAGAACACTCTCGATAAAATCACCTTTCAAACAAAAAAAAACTAAATCAAAATCGGTTCATCCGTTTAGGAGCTATGATACACATATACACAAACACACTGGTGCACTTCTTATAACACCCCTCTTTTTCCATCAGACGTTAAAAATAAGGTATCTACACAGCATTTTGTGCAAAAATTTTAAAGCACAGTTTACGTAAATTACGTAAAAGTAAGAGTTACGAAATCTTTATTCGATTCGTATTAATGTTTAACGAACGAACGTGAATGGTTAATTAAGTGAATCTAATTGAAAATTAACAGATTGCTAACAATTTAAATATTGATAAACCTTTACAAGGTTCGGGATTGTTGTACAGTGCAGATGTGAAATACACGAAAGATATCAAAGACACCTCGAAACTATAAACTGGTGCTGAAGTGCTTTTCCAAAGTTCAGGAATGAGGAATATTCTAAAAGTAATACAAAACACGTAAATTCTACAAGTTCTACAACATAATACTAAAACAAGTTGTAAACTTAAAGCTCAGCGAGCAAAATCAAGTGTTATTTGAAGGATACTAAATATTATTGAGGATATTAAAAAAATCAAGGTAAACACTTTTTCGGTTTTATAAAGGGAGTTCGTGTTTTGTTTTGTTTCAATATTATCTTATGCACCAAGTTTTATATTGTTAAAGATATCTATATATAAAAAAAAGAATCCCTATTTCCCTTGGTCACGGCATCACGCGTGAACGGCTGGACCGATTTCGCTTATTCTTTTTTTGTTGTGTTTGTTATTGTTAGGAGATGGTTCTTATGAAAAAAAAAATTAGAAAAAAAAAAATCTGCCTGACCTACATAGGTAGGATAGGTATGTAGGTAGGTAGGGTAGGGTAGGGTCGAGTAGGTAAGGTAGGGTAGGGTAAGGAAGGTAGGGTTGGATAGAGTAGGGTAGGTAGGGTAGGGTAGGATAGATGAATGTTTGGTGTTTTTATGGCAGAACAAAGTTTGCCGGGTCAGCTAGTTCTATATATAAACAAGCTGTCAGCCTAGTCTAATTCTTATATCATGACGTTTAATCAACCTATAAAATTCTATTAAATTCCGTAAATTAATAAAACTTTTATCGCAATAACATTATTTTACTGTTGGTATCGGAAGGGGAAATCAAAATTGGCCCAATAGACTTGACACTAGATTACAAATAATATCGTTGCTATCAGCGGCAACCACAGACATACAACCAATTAGATAACGCAATTCCCTCCATGTATATGAAAACCAAGCGTGCCACTTTTTCACACACAATTTAAGAACAAATTTATTTACCGATTAAATAAAATATTTCCATTGCCTCGGCCAACCTTTTTCTGTACAGTTTTTATAGCTCAGGTGGATGTCCGGAGCCAATAATGCTAAATGAAACAGCTCAAAATACGATTATTGATCGTACTTTTACTCCGTTTTGTGACACGCAAAGTACATACAATCGCGTCATCTAGTTAGATTTATATCTGTGCCGTCAACGATTACAAAAGGGGACAAAATAAAGCAAAACTAAAGTTTGCCAAAAAAGACGAACACCTCGTCGTAACTAGGAAGCGTTATAAAATGAACCAAGGCCAAATACGACGCGACTGCGAGATAATTCTTATCATTCAACATTTAGCATAATGTAGCATCACAAGAAAAAAAAACACGATTTATTTAAGTCATTATCTCAACTACTATTATTGTGTTAAATTGGGCGTATAACTTTTTAACCTGAAGGCGAAAAAACAATGCTGCAACTGACTGGTTATCTTGAGTCATTCGACATAAGGTTCATATTCGCGGCTCAACTTGGGATGCACTCATTTCAGCATTGATTAATCGAAATTGAATACTGGCAGTGCTATTCAAAATTTATATTATCTGACTTATACGTGTTACATGAACTCAAATTTCGGGAAACTGGGTTTTTTCGATGATGATAAATACGCGTGGGTTAAGTTTCGTTACGTATGCAGTCATTGGAGTCCCTACAGGCCTATAGGCGGTTCGTTTACACAGCTCACGAGCTAGTCACGGATCGGATATAGTAAAGCTTATACAACGAGCGATGACGCGTGAAGCATGACCATGGAGCGACCTAGGGCAGCCGTCCTCGCCGCGCATCCACGGACCATAACGACAGCTTCATATTGTAGTACTACCCACAAAACATTATCTATTGTTCTGCTACGTAAATAGATCGGCAATAACTTATCTGCGAACGACAGATTATAATCAGCAAGCTCATTGTCACTTTCGAGGATTTTATTCTGCAATCAATATTTGATAGATCTAGATCTTATTTGATCAATGCGTCAGCATTACGCGCGGTTTTAGTCGAAAGAAATTACTAGAAAATTAGTTGTTATTGTTGATAAAAAATAACGCTATATATAAATAGGTACCTAATTGCAATTACAATTAGACATGTTGCATTTCAGCGTGTGTTCCGTTATGTTATTGATTAAAAACAATTTCTTGTAATTTTCTTTTTAGGGTCCCGTACCCAAAGGGTAAAAACGGGACCCTATTACTGAGACTTCGCAGTCCGTCTGTCTGTCACCAGGCTGTATCTCATGAAGCGTGATAGCTAGACAGTTGAAATTTTCACAGATGATGTATTTCTGTTGCCGCTATAACAACAAATACTAAAAACAGAATAAACTAAATATTTAAGGGGGGCTCCCATACAACAAACGTGTTTTTATAATGGTACGGAACCCTTCGTGCGCGAGTCCGACTTGCACTTGGCCGGTTTTTTATTCTGGTTTGTAGTGTTTTACTATACGCTAGGTACCTTTGGAGTATTACATAAATCTGCTAATATTAAGAAGTCAGGTCAGATTGCTAATTCAGGTAGGTACTCAAGTTTTTGCCTGTTCCTTATGTAAATAGTTTGATTTATATTAGAACGAGGAGAAGCAATATTTTACTCACGAATTATATATGGCCAGATACAACGTTTTATAGGCATAGCCTTCCGTATGCTTCCGCCCTGCGGCTATACCGGCTGCTTGCTAATCATATATATCGTTATTCAGCATCTTTGTCATTGCGTGGTTGAATTATGTAATTCACTTCGTGCCAACATGTGATTGTCTGTCCAAAATGAAGCATGCTGTTTTAGAATTAAAATAAACTACATGCTACCGGCATGGTTCGTTCATTCAACGCAACATTAGTCTGTAATTTTTTCCCAACATAAGTAACGTCGCAATACTAAGGAAAATCATTACATAAATTTTTCTCACAGGAAGATAAGATAAACACGTACTTAAAATTTGAATGTCCATGCTCAATCTTTTGGCAGAGCAGATGTACAAAAACAGTATCGAAATTTTAGAATTCCAACTTATGGCACGTGCACAAGTGTGTCGTATTATTAAATTAAGTGTATTTAGTAGTTCGACCTAGTTATTTACTGTAAACAAAGCCTGCTGAACAGGGTCACAGACGTTTGGGCGAGGTGAGCGACCCCGCAACTCGTATCATGGCGATGGCTATCATTCCGGTTAGCTTATCGGCACAGAAGCGGCTGCCGACTGTCCAGTGCGGGTGATCGTCACCAGCTGGAAACTAGAGCGGGTAACTGATTTTTGCCGCGATTTTGACGCGGCCTTATTGCCTTAATTCGATCGCAATTATTTTAATGTTGTGAGATAATCGCTTGCAATTACATAATAGCTTTTTTTAGGGTTCCGTACCCAAAGGGTAAAAACGGGACCCTATTACTGAGACTTCGCTGTCCGTCTGTCTGTCTGTCTGTCTGTCTGTCTGTCACCAAGCTGAATCTAATGAACCGTGATAGTTAGACAGTTGAAATTTTCACAGATGATGTATTCCTGTTGCCGCTATAACAACAAATACTAAAAACAGTATAAAAATTAATATTTAACAGGGGCTCCCATACAACAAACGTGATATTTTTGCCGTTTTTTGCTCGATATTAATAACGGCAACAGGTAGACGCTTGAAATATACACAGAATATTTAGTTGTATATTCTCTTCAAAAAATAATAATTATTAAATTAAAATAAATTAAGGGGGGCTCCCATACAACAAACGTGATTTTTTTGCAGTGTTTTGCGATAATGGTACGGAACCCTTCGTGTGCGAGTCCGACTCGCACTTGGCCGGTTTTTTTTTATATCTTCAATTGTTACTTCGATAGCATGACCTACTATTGTCCTATGACTTTCTTGATGAACTCTATCGATCAATTAACATTTCAGCCATTGAATTTAATCAATTGACCAGTCCATTGTAAATACTAAACAGTAAACACAGACCACTTACTTTACGTTGTTTTGATTACTGCAATTATTCAAGACTGATTCGATGCGGCTTCAAATTTGATGGCGGAAGCAATCCTCCATTACATTACAACTTATTCAGCAGTTTCTTTAATGATTGTAATTATCTAAATGTTAATGCCTGTTAAATGAAATTGTTGTCAAAAAAATAAGAACTTTACTTATCATGGGTGCCATGAGAGATCTGGTAATTTAAGAGATATCAGAATGAAGTGCGGATGCGTTCTCCCACAGATGACCAATATTATTAACTTCGTGATGGGTCTTCCAATCACTACTCTATTATCCTATATCCTAATATCTTACCATCTATGGTCTGACAGAACAATCAGGAAGCATAAACTGTACTAAGTACTCCATTAATCATAGGAATGGCTTCCACCACGGTTGGCAACTACATAATGATTTAATTTTCGTGTAAAAATACACATCACACTGACCTGTTATGATAATTTAACATTTGTGTAAATTATAATTGTTATATTATTATTTCAAACAGCTTTATTTGCGTTGAATTTTAAATTGAGTATGTCAGTTTAGAAACTTATCATACCCCTAAATATAAAAATTGATTGAAATATAGTACGTTGTGCCAGTAGGCTTATCAATCTGATATCCGATAATGAACCGACTATCACGACTCTCAACTCTTATGTAGCATTATGAACTTATTAACATAATCGAGATTAGATTTCATTATCTAAATACCACAATTGAACCATGGAGCGAAACCTAGTACCGTATATTCGTTATCAGCATCCTTCTTCAAGTATACGGAAGTCATTGTATAGCACTTCTAATCAATTAGTACTCTTCTACTAAGATTCAATTTCACACTCTAAGCATCATGCTAAGACTTCAGAATTGGAAGTCGTAATCAACTTCATTCTGTTAACGCCTTTCACTTGATTGGGAAATCTGATATTCGTTGCAGATTATGCAACTGTTCACGAGAAATATTTTGACCGTGTTTTCTGGATATTTCCAGTATGTTAGTGTTAACGGCTTTGGGAGCGACTTCGACCGGCGGACCTCCAAATTACACATAACAGTGGCGTAGCGGTGTAGGACAAAAACGCGAGGCCTTGGCGGAACCAAGAGCTCGCCGCTTCCTCGTCCAGCCATTGGACGTAGCCATCCGATCAATCAAAACATTTCACAACATCCGAACATTTCTCAAAATGTATTATCGGACAAATCAATATTATCTAATGGCTGCACGATAAGCTTAAATTGATAAAGCTGGTACACATTGCTCTCTTTAATATTACAAATTCGTTCCAGCACATTTGTTGCAACAAATGATTTTAACATTGATTCATTGGAATGTCACGAGAATTTATGAGAGCACTATGTCCAAGCCAGACTTATAATAAAAATATAATATTGTGTAGTTATTTGATCGTTCATCTTAATTTCAGTAAGTGATATAATTATGACATACAAATGTCTACTTAATTTATTTTTAACTGGAATTTAACATCCATTTCCTCTAACTAGATTATGGTTATTTTTTGAATTAATAAGCCTATGTTTAGCTTAATGAAATTTAGATTCGATCAGTTTATGTAACACGAAATCTAGTGAGGCTAAATTCAGCACTTTGGAAATAAACAAATTACGTAAGCCATTTTGATTGTTTTGCATTCGCGAACCTAACGAACAACATCTTTATTTATAGATTCCAATCATACTTGTATTTCCTCACTAGAATCAGTATTTTAATCAATGTATTTTGCTAGTTTAGTGTGACAAGAGAGTATTAACTGTATTTCGGTCAAAAATATATTTACAGCCGTAATTCTAATTCTACGCGCTAAAAGCACAGATATAATACTTGCTCGTTATACCAAGCCTTCGTAATAATGGCCTCATAATTCTCAACAAATTAATTTAATCAGTATTCAAATATTTAAAGTATGCCTGCATTCAACTGTTCCTTTCTCTAATATTTACAAGACATGCATACACACAGTATTTACAAACTTTTTATAATTCTACTTATTTCTTTATAGAGAAAATCGAGAAATGAGGCCATTAGATTTCAAAGGAAATTAAAAACATTCTTAGCGTTCTTATGTTCATTAGTTACAACAAATATGTAAGGTAACTTACCATCACAGGTAGCGGCCATGAACTTGCCGTTGGCAGAGAAGTCCACTAGAAGAACGGTGCCGGGATGTCCCTTGAGATTCTTCAACAGCCAGGGATGACTGAACTCTGATTTTCCTTTCCATGTTGCGCGTTTCTTCGATTTCCCGCTGACCCGGGTTTCAGTTGCGGTCGCTTCGGAGCTTACTTCTTCTGCGGGAGCACCTATAATACAAGTAGGTATATTGATCAGTAACAGGTACCCAAATAAGCGACAGACAGGCCGCGCGACTTAGAAAGGGTAACGAACTTAAGATTTTTGCACTCCTATACGGTCTGTACGACACCCAAAAAAACTAAGTGGTCTATTGATTTAATGTTAGTGCACAACCAGTGACGACAGGTCATTCACTTATTAACAAAACGAGATTTTGTTACGGATGATTGACCTCTTTTCCGAATTCCCAGAGAGACAAGTTATAAATTAAAATCACAAAGAATTCAATGGAGGAAAAATTGTTTTATGATGACGAATCTAAAAATACATATTTAGTGCCACATAACGCTTTAAACTGGAAGTAGGTTGACGTGATGCTTATAATATTACCGTTACATAGGTAGTCATGATCTCGTGATGACTAACGGACAAACATTTCTGAACAGATACAATATACATGCCATATCTCTTTACAATTGCAAGCCGATAGTTTCCTCGTACCTGTCTCGTGTAGGAATTAGAAGATGATGTCAGGTATTCAGCGCGTCATTGTGGAGGCGTGAGCTAGCATGCCTAGCATTCGATTTTATTCACTTTTACGAGTTTTTAAAACCAAAATTTAAACGATGCAGAGACTTGGACTACCGCAGGGGAAAAATAAACAGGATGAGTTTGTTGTAGAACTGTTTTTCATTGAAAATTGGCGCCAGATTATGTTTTTGTTTTTTAAATCGTGTCCTATTCATATCTCAAATAAAGATTTGATCAATAAATTCTAGTAAATTAGTACAAACACGATAAAACGGACGTACCGGGAAATATGGCACTGATCGTGGATAAGATTGTAATTTATTAGAGTTCAACAAAATCTGACTAATCGATCGCTATTTGTGATTCATCATTATCATTAGATATAAATAAATTATGTACGACGGGCGACGGCCATTCCAAAGGTGAATTGAAAACACTGCCCTACAAATTGACAAGAGTTGAATGACATATAAAATTTCTTGGTCATAAAACTTGTATGTCCCAACGACCTGAAAATACCTAACCTACTGTTTATAATTTAATTGTTTTAAGGGTTCCGTACCCAAAGGGTAAAAACGGGACCCTATTACCTCGCGGTCCGTCTGTCTGTCTGTCCGTCTGTCACCAGGCTGTATCTCATGAACCGTGATAGCTAGACAGTTGAAATTTTCACAGATGATGTATTTCTGTTGCCGCTATAACAACAAATACTAAAAACAGAATAAAATAAATATTTAAGTGGGGCTCCCATACAACAAACGTGTTCTTTTTAGAGTTCCGTACCCAAAGGGTAAAAACGGGACCCTATTACTAAGACTTCGCGATCCGTCTGTCTGTCTGTCTGTCCGTCTGTCTCCAGGCTGTATCTCATGAACCGTGATAGCTAGACAGTTGCAATTTTCACAGATGATGTATTTCTGTTGCTATAACAACAAATACTAAAAACAGTACAACAAACGTGATATTTTTGCCGTTTTTTGCTCGATATTAATATCGGCAACAGGTAGACGCTTGAAATATTCACAGAATGTTTAGTTGTATATTTACTTCAATAAATAATAATTAATAAATTAAAATAAATTAAGGGGGGCTCCCATACAACAAACGTGATTTTTATGCAGTGTTTTGCGATAATGGTACGGAACCCTTCGTGTGCGAGTCCGACTCGTACTTGGCCGGTTTTTCTATTATTTGCGATAATGGTACGGAACTCTTCGTGCGCGAGTCCGACTCGTACATGGCCGGTTTTTTTTAATTAAATAAGCAATATTCAGCGCAAACAACCTAATGATATTATTGTTTCAGTTACATTATGCCTAATTAAATAAGTTAATTGCGGTTACCGGTCGGTCGTGTGAAAAATAAATGATTTTGAAAGACTTTTTCGGCTATTGTTTGAACAGTAAGCTGTTACCTAATTTACTTCACAATATTATCTGCAAAAGATCGGCAATGATAATAGTACAGCGGAAACGAAGAAAGGTCTTTAATAGTTTGTGGGAAAGTCAGCTTGCTTTCTTTATGTGTTATATCGTTCAGTTTATTATTTACGCGACTTGAGCACGTTCAACGGTTCAACCCATTCTAAGTCGTTTGGCGGCAGCGGCAGCAGATGTTTGTTGCTTTATGTTCGATAGAACGACGACTCGAAAGTTCCATGGATCCACATGTGGTTTGCAAGTTTAGCAATTGTTTTTTTTTTTCTAATAGGTTACTAGTTCGTCTAGAATGTTCATTGCTCATTTATTACAAAATCAAAGTCAAGTTTTCAGGCGTTAATAACAAAAAAAAAAAGAAGTTATCATTAAACAATATGGCTAATTCCTTATTATTCACTTTCAGGCTTATTTTTATAACAAAAGGTCGTCCTTGTCCTTCCCCATTATGCACCAAATTTTATCGAAATCTCTTCAGCAATTTTTGGCGCGAAAAGGTAACACACAAACAGACAGAGTCACTTCACTTTCGCATTAATGGATGCCTAACTACATCATTAACTGTAATATGTTGTATTATAATTAAAGATAATAAAATACAAAATCAATAAACATTTTGCTATTTATATTTTTATTTAAGTGTCGAAAGTAAACGACTTAAGCTTCTTGTTCTTACGTAAGATAATGTTCACTTCAATGGCGAGAGAAAGTGAGACAGGCCATGCTGCACTGAAATAAAAATGATAGGAGGAAAAATATTGTTCTGTCGGTTTTTATTTTTTTCTGTTCTTGCTAAGTGTAACAAGGCTTTTTTGATTTAGTACATCAAAAAAGCCTCCTATCCCCATTTTCTTATTAGCACTTTTTCCAATGTTCTTCTTACTGTACTTGCTAAGACCAACAGTTTTTTTTTTGGCCATCTGCTAATCCATTTTATCCAATGCCCATTTTCTTATTGGCATTTTTTCCAATGTTTTCTTCTTACTGTACTTACTAAGACCAACAGTTTTTCTTTTGGCAATCTGCTAATCCATTTTAACCAATCCCCATTTTCATAATTATTAGCATATTTTCCAATTTTTTTTTTTACTTTTCTTATTTGCAAACAGCAACTAGTTTTTTTTAGGAATCTGCTAATCCAAACCCCTTTTTCTTATATGATTTCTTTTTTATCTACTAATAAAATCCCTATTTACATAAAATTTTTTTTTCTTTACTGTGCTTACTAACAAAAACAGATTTTCTTTTGTAAATCTGTTAATCCAATCCACTATATCTGTTAAAAAAAACCCGTTTTTTTATATTTTACTTCACCTACTTGCTAACAGCAATAGATTTTTTTTTGTCAATCTACTAAGTAATCCAAGCCTTGTTATCTTACAAGATACATTTTACAGTTAAGGTTATTAATTATGCAAAGATAATTTATTCCTAAATAGGTGAATTATATGCAGCAGTATAGTATTACAATGATATACATGACTCAATGTAATAACAAAACATGTGTTAAAGCTAGGTGTGACCCAAACAGTCAAACAATATTAAAAATTAACATAAAATGAATCATTTAATAAATAATATTCTTTCTTTATTTAACTGTACAAGCAAGTTTTTCTGTAATAATGTTCTTTCAATAACATTTGTACAGCTGCATAGTGTCATGTTATGGTATATTAAAACATATTGAAAACTCTAACCGTGTTGAATGCCAGACTAATTTATTGAAAACAACAACAAACATAGTTTATTTTTAATTTTTCTTTTGCCTATTTATAAAATATATTAATAAAACATTAATTCATCGTATGTATTTAATTTTTATTTTACAGAATATTTGGAGGGATAACAAATTAAAACAAATAATCTAACAAAGATTTAATTTTAAAATAATCCATTTTTCATATTTTTTGTGGTGATAAGCACAGTATTATGTTTTAATTGTTAAAACTATTGCACATTTGCAAGATACCCACATGGTGCACTAAGGTTATAATCATTTACATAAAGCATCAGTACAGGACACAGAGAATGATCATTATTATTTTATAGTTTATGGTGTGGTGAATTTTCCTTGTATTGTATTTTAAAATTAGGCATTATCCTAATAAAATTATATTTATGTCTCATCTACCTAAAATTATGTCAATGATGTGAGGTACCTATATATTTTTATATTGAGGATTTTAGGGTAGGTATGTGATATGGTGTCAATATCAAATAGAATAACACCTAAATAAATATTATATCTTTTCTAATTTAATGCACATCACACATGTAACATCACAAAAAAAAAAATCTTCTGCACAATGTATAATAAATGTTGACCATAGTTGTTATAACATCATGTTGGATCTAAAAGGAAGTGAGGGGATCACATGGCACAATTTTATAGAACAATCATGGTTTGTTGTATCAAGTTTTCTTGTAGGTAGAGATGCTTCACAAAATAAAGATATAACTAGGTACCTATCTATTCACGAGAGCATACACACGAAGTGTGTCAGCTGCATTCTTCGTATACAGTTATAGCTTAGTCCATTCACATCCCACAAAACCGCAAGTTATTCGTCCAGTTAGAAACACTTCTGCCGCCTTTTTTATTCAATATTAATTAGAACTATTAGCGTTATTTTATCATTTTTATTTCCTTAACTCTAGTATTTATAGACTATTAAACTTACCAGAGTCGCTCTCAATTTCATGTTGTAGTGCTTCATTTTTCTTGCTTTTGAAGGCGATCTTGTATATAAAGTGTATTATTACACAGGTTAAAAATGTAATTCCTCCTATCAGGAACACATTAGTGTTCAGACCGGCATGAATATCGCCCATTTTCACTCAAAATTCTTTACGAAAACGTTAAATAGTCCCAGAATCGAAAATCACGACAGCTACGATCACGCGGTCACAAAGTCACAATAACTAACCACAGATAATTCTTATTTGACTGCTGAAGCGATAGAGTTCTTTGAACGAATGAAGTGGTGAGTTGTTCAACGAGTCAGTTCGCAGTCTACCACGCGGTGACGTCATGGTGACGTGCTTAATAGTGATGTGCTGTGCATGGGCGTATCTAGCATTTGCTAAGGAGTGGTGCAAAAGCGTAGACAGAAAAACTAGTTTCTAGACAAAAAATGGGGTGCCTCGCCTCGGTATGCAAAAAAGCTTAAAAGAATAGCAAATAAAAGAGCGAGCGATGTTAGCTCAAAAATTCCAGGGCCCTGTTTCGAGGAAATGAGTTTTCAATTTGTTCTCACATATACAATTTGTGCAGTAAAACGTACGAGCTCGAAATGTTTTCCACCCATTTCTAATATTTTTTGTTTTTGACAGTTAGTTAGAGTACTCCCCAATCTTCTTGACCGCTCTGAAGTTGGCTTTCCGATAATAATAGCATGGGGCGCGCTGGTGCTTTATTATGAGATTTACTACTGCGCAGCCATTATAGCCAACTTCAGAGCGGCCGAGAAGATTGGGGAGTATCTTAGATAAAGGACCTATAGATATAGCCATGGCGTAGCCGCGCATGAAACAACAATAGTTATTTCTGGTGTTACAACAAGAACAAGAACACTATAACTCACCATCGCACTGACACTTATTATCTATAAATAACCCAATTCCTTGTCTCAATAAACACATAATACCACGAAATCACAGAAAACAAACACGACCGAGTTTGTTTGTCAAACCTGCCATAACATTAGAGTTTGACAAACAACAAAAGCCGGCCATGGTGACAAAGACTAAAAATAATCTTTTGTCCTTATTATTTACAATGGGTTGCCAACTAGCGATCTCGCTCATTTTATGTCGAAATCTATTGGTACTTTATCTAAGGAGAGTACACATTAATAACAGTTACTTTAATTGTCAACTTACGCAAAAATCATAAAGAACGAATAGAATGTAGAATGCAAGAGCGAGCGAAACGTTTTGGTGTTTTAATTTAAGTTTATACCTCAAATACACACAAATCGGAGTATATAAAATTCATGTAACTTCATACCTCCAGGCGTTCCAGAGAAAAGGGTCTTGACTTGACACTTGGACAGACAGCGAAGTGATTTAAGGATTCCTTTTTTTCTTCATAAGGAACGGTCCATGGGGTCCGAGTGTTAATCAAGTTTTTCGAGATGTAAGCAAATGGTTAGTCGACTCTTCACGTGACCAGAGTGCTGGGCTTTTCTTCAGCCAGAGAATCAGCATTGCCATCATATTTTGGTTAATTAAGTATTTTATACTATGTAAAATTGTATGTATGTAAATAAATATTGAATTTAATAATTTAAATCTAGAAAATTATAGTGTTGTTATGTTACAATAAATAAAAAACATTCATTCTTTGTGCACATTCATTCGCTAGGTATCCCATGTTCCCAACACTATCTGTCAAGTAAAAGGGCTTATTACACTACACCAGAGAGTTTGTATTAGAATAGAGGTAACATATTTAAGACGCAATTACAATATCGGTATTCTCTTTCGCACTAACAGATAACGTCATAAGCAAAAAGAGATAGATATACTTTTGTCTATGCCATCTTTTGTGCCAGTGTGACCGAAGATGCTATAGATACTTATCTATAGACATATATCAGAACTAGATCTGTGCCACTGTCATATCGATATTATCGAGTTTAGTTTAGGAAGATTTTATACAAATTTGGTCAAATATCTGTAAGAATCGTCCCTGACTGCGGCTAATTATTCTACGTTTTTTTAGGGATTCTTTATAATTATTTAAAAAGTGAATGTGTACTCGTACAAAGAGTGAACTTATCAGTCATTGTAAGAGTATAATTGTACTCTTTCGTAATTTTTCTGCGCATTATACGCGTTGTATAATAATGTTTATTCATACCTTGTGTAAAAACGAGGTACATCATGAGATCAAAGTGACAGTTTTTGGTACACTCGTACGACTGTATCTGTATGTACAAACAGGTACTCATCAATATACTGATATATAGTATGCTAGTTCTTGTGCAAGACTGAAAATAAAGCCCAAGACGAGTATGTATAAGCTTAACAGTAACAAAATAAATAAAAACAAAATGGTTTAAATATAATAATTTAATTTTAAAAAGTTCTACACACGGTGTCTACATATCTTTTTTTGCAATTCTCCTCTCGCAGGTATACTGGAAGAGATTTCGTTAGAAAGAAGCATACAATTGTACCTTTGTACCTATTTTCTGTTCCTTCTTCTTGTCTATGTGTGTACATTAATGGTTAAATAAATAAATAAATAAAATGTGAAAATAAACATGTTTCATCAACCTGTATCCATGTCGAGGGATAGCGATAGCATGATTCAATAAAATGCAGTGAACACAAGCGAGAATATGGTGAAGGTTTCTTGTTAGCTCGTTTTATATTCTTGATCCTCTTATTTCTTAAATAAGTACTCTTAGGAACCTGTGCACAATCAATATTAGATTAATAATAACAAATAAACTTTAAGAAATACATTAAAGTAAGTAAAATAAAAATACAGTATCGATAAATCTTTCTTGTGACTTTTGTCACATCTCTAACATCAGAACGTAAGTACGTAAACTGTCAGAGCTCTATCAGCGAACGCATAAAAGTTAATTATTTCACTAAATAGAAAGGTTTAAATGAAACTACACGTCCTCGACGTATTTAGAACTAAGATTCCTTTATTCCGGACAGCCTATGAAATGTATTCCCTGCACAATAATTTCAGTATGCTAGTCGATAACTCACCTGTGGAAATATATCCTTTGATTATGTCCTGTTAATACACTCATTGTACTCTTGCAACCGATAGCCACACACGACATGGTTCATGTAGATAATGAAACAACAAAATTCTTCCTGATATAAACAAAACAAAGCGTGAAAACAGCGAAAATCTTTAATTAGAGCTGCTAACCGATGGGTTACAACAGTGACTAAAAAGTTATCTCATTGACGTTCAGGATGGTAGCGTTTGTCTATGTTTGTCTCTTTTTTTTTCATAGAGTTTTTCTATAAGCAAGAATGAAAGAATTGACAGTTTCTGTTTCGTCGTAAATATGTTCCCTCTATTCTAATACAAACTCTCTGCACTACACGGTATTCAGGGCCCTACACCTTAGATAAAGTACCTATAGATTAAGCCTTATAATGACCTTGATTGATAGAGCGAGATGGCTAATTGGCAGCTCCATGTAAATAATAAGGACAAAAGATTATTTTTTGTCTTTGTCACCGTGGCCGGTTTCTGATGTTTGTCAAACTCTAATACAATGGCAGGTTTGACTAACAAACTCGGTTTTGTTTGATTTTCTATGATTTCGTGGTATTATGTGTTAATTGAGACAAGGAATTTGGGTTATTTATAGATAATAAGTGTCAGTGCGATGGTGGGTTGTAGTGTTCTTGTTCTTGTTGTAACACCAGAACTAACTATTGCTGTCTCATGTGCGGCCACGCCAGTGCTTAATCTATAGGTACTTTATCTAAGCCCTACACCCTAATTTAGGGTTGTGTAATAAATATTAGGAAGTTAGGGTTCCCAAAATATCGACCTTATTGACTCGGAATGATTTAGTGACCCGGTAGTCAGGGCCCTGAATACCGTGTAGTGTAATAAGCCCAAAAGTCAGTCTTCAGCTGGTCTTTGAAAGTATTATTGTTCTGTGGTCTTAAACTCTATTTTAGGGCGGTGTAATAAATGTTAGGAAGATAGGGTTCCCAAAATATCGACCTTAATTACTCGGAATGGTGGAGTGACCAGGGCTCTGAATACCGTGTAATGTTCCACACAAAAGGGCTTATTACACTACACGGAATTCAGGGCCCTAAACCCTAATTTAGGGTAGTGTAATAACTGTTAAGAAGATAGGGTTCTCAAAATATCGATCGACTCGGAATGGTGAAGTGACCCGGTATTCAGGGCTCTGAATACCGTGTAGTGTAATAAGCCCTAAAGTCACATCACACTATAATAATATTTTAAAGGGGAAAGTTTGTGAATGTTTGTGATTGTATGTTTTTACTCTTTTAAGCAAAAACTACAGAACGGATCTGGATGAAATTTATGATGATTAAATAGATAATAGTCTGGAATAGCAAAAAGTCTTTTTATCCCGGCAATGTGTTCCCTTGGGATAATTTCCGACTTTCACGCGGGCGAAGCCGCTGGCAGAAGCTTATCTATAAAAATATTTTTCTAAATAGTTATTGTAGACTCGTACAAGTAGTATAAATAAGAATAGGAACGTCAATGAACTTGACCTGTCCATTGTCCTACTGCCACTTGAAAAGTAAGTATTGCTTAAAAAATATATTTTCGTTTATTATTTTACTTTATATTGGGTATAGTGCTCGCCAAACTTCTGGGCCGTCCTGAAGTTGGCTTTCCGAAGCACAAGGCACGAAACGGAAACGGTGCTGTATTTGTTTGAGATTTACTATAGTCCCCAGCATGTTACTTGGCAAGGTTTTGGCGTAGAGGGGGTAAGTTCGCGCATAGTGCGTGTACTGAACAACCACCATAAAGAGCGAACGGAACGTAGACGCGACGGCGACGCGATTGGAAAGTCGTTCCTTGCTTGTATCAACTGTCACCAATCGTGGGCTCGGAACGGTGCTAAACGTTCTCCGTGTACCGCTAACCAAACGGTAAACGGTAACCAAAGAGAACCCTAAAAAACTACTTGTGTGTATCTAACGACTTTTGTCAAGTTACGTGCCGTCAACTATACTGCGCAGCCATTGTAGCCAACTTCAAGGCGGCCAAGAAGTAGTTAAAACCGGTTTAAACCCAAAAATAACAAAAAACGTAGTGTAAACACTGAAAACAAAGCAAAAATGATTTGACAGCAGTCATTGCGCCGCCAGCGATATCTGCGCTCAGCTTTGCGTTCACATCCCCATAATCTACTGAACCTATGTTCTCGTGCCATGCCATGTGCCATGACGTTGTCACTGTTGTCACTTCACTTTTACTTATCCTGTCTAGAATAGTAATCTTGCTGAAAAGCGCGGGAATTTTTGAATTTGGCGGTCGTAATTTTTCATTCGGATGTTTTAAACAACACAAAACTTTTGAGATTGGAGATAAGTTGTGTAGATTTATGTAGATATTGATTAGACGAGTTAATTTTATTGTGTGTGTATATTATTGGTAAGACATTACTCTACATTTAGGGTAAGATTTTTAATATTATTGTCCGATGGACAACGAACCACCTGATCCGGGGGCACAGTCCCCTCGGTTGGCTCGGGGTTAACATTATTATTAACAATTAATCCACTATGGACACTGACTCGTCCATATACAGATCGGAGCGGAAAAGGGCTAGAGCTCCACGCAAAATGTTCAAACACTGCAATAAAAGAAAGAGACCTGGGTCACTCTTTAGGAATCAATAAGGAATCAGATTGCCATTGCGATAATGACTCGGTAGTAGTTCATCTGGAAGCCACTCCACGTTCTGTGGATGGTCCACAAAGCGGAATTCGTTCCACCTCAGCCAGCTTTTCAGAGCCGGCTTCAGAGCGGCCAGCTAGCAGAGCCCGGGCTTAGAAGTTTTCACTTGTGCTGATTGACGGGCCATTAAAAAAAAATCAAGAACGCCCTACGTTTTGGAAGTGGAAGCTTGACCGCAAATTGTGTCGAGCGGTGCCTCGTGAACAAACAACCTACGTGTACAATTTTATTGTAATATTTTTGCCCAATTGCGCCACTCGCGCCCAGTTCGGGCCATTTCCGAATTTTTTCGAAATTATTGAAACACGGGACGCGATGGTCAAGGACGGTGATAGTATCGTATATATATGGGAATGGTACGTGGTTAAAAATATGTTACAACTGTCGCCCTGTTTCGTTTGATCCACGATTTTTTGCACACCCTGTATACGGGACGTATGGAGATATGGCAACCCTACTTATATAGTATGGCCATTGGTCGAATGTGTCCTGAACAAAAAATAAATTGTAACATCTTTTATAACATTTCTTTTTCAAATAAAGACACTTATTTACTCACATAATTATTTCAAAAATAAATCTGTTGTGCTTATCCTACCGAAATGGTTTGAATTTACCGTTGATATATTACAGGTACACAATGCAAGCAACTGTCTGCTGACTAAGAGTCAGCATTTCGAACTGTGTAAACCAGGTATAAAAGGTGATACTCGTCAAAAATCAATCCCGGCAGTGCAGCCTAACACTACATAATGCATACTTACTGCTGGTTGGTGCAGAAAGTTTATTTTTCCGAATTCGCTCGATTTAGGAAAAAAAAACATCATCAATCAAAATAAACTGCAATGGAAACACCGCAATAATCCGAAATCAAACAAATAATTTATCAAATAAATATTATGCCCTGGGGGAGAGGCAGAAGAGGCGGCAGGTAAATATATTTTTTTAAGTACCTATTCCAAACTCCATTTTCATTTGGTAGGTACTACGAAGGCTCAATCAAACTAACTGAGGGAAATCTCACCTGGAATTTGCTCACCCTCTTCCAACTGTTTTGAGATGGCTTTGAGTATAAAATCATACGACGGAATACAAAGACCCGCATAAATTATATTCTCTTTTTATTTATGATTAATTTGACTCTAAATAGAATAAATATATAAAAGTGGAGACATACTATTAAAACCCGACCCGCACCCGATGCCACGCGACGCCACCCGACACGAACCGTGCACATATTATACAACACGCCACGTGATGCTAAAACACGCTCGCTAGAGTAAAAATGTTCTGTGAACACGCTTCGCTAGTATCATAGCTAGTATTGCCAGGCCTCGTTTTTAGGGTTCCGTACCCAAAGGGTAAAAACGGGACCCTATTACTAAGACTTCGCGATCCGTCTGTCTGTCTGTCTGTCTGTCTGTCCGTCTGTCTCCAGGCTGTATCTCATGAACCGTGATAGCTAGACAGTTGAAATTTTCACAGATGATGTATTTCTGTTGCCGCTATAACAACAAATACTAAAAACTGTATAAAGTAAATATTAAAGGGGGGGCTCCCATACAATAAACGTGATATTTTTGCCGTTTTTTTGCTCGATATTTATGACGGCAACAGGTATACGCTTGAAATATTCACAGAATGTTTAGTTGTATATTTACTTCAAAAAAATAATCTATATATATAAAAGAAAGTCGTGTTAGTTACTTCACTTATAACTCAAGAACGGCTGAACCGATTTAGCTGAAAATTGGCAGGGAGGTAGTTTAGAGCCAGGAGAAGGACATAGGATACTTTTTATCCCGTTTAGGGTAGGGTAGGGTAAGTAGGGTAGGGTAGGTAGGGTAGGGTAGGGTAGGGTAGGGTAGGGTAGGGTAGGTAGGGTAGGGTAGGTAGGGTAGGGTAGGGTAGGTAGGGTAGGGTAGGTAGGGTAGGGTAGGTAGGGTAGGGTAGGGTAGGTAGGGTAGGGTAGGTAGGGTAGGGTATGTAGGGTAGGGTAGGTAGGGTAGGGTAGGGTAGGTAGGGTAGGGTATGTAGGGTAGGGTAGGTAGGGTAGGGTAGGGTAGGTAGGGTAGGTAGGGTAGGGTAGGTAGGGTAGGTAGGGTAGGGTACGTAGGGTAGGGTAGGTAGGGTAGGGTAGGTAGGGTAGGGTAGGTAGGGTAGGGTAGGTAGGGTAGGGTAGGTAGGGTAGGGTAGGGTAGGTAGGGTAGGGTTGGTAGGGGGTAGGGTAGGGTAGGTAGTGTAGGGTAGTTAGGGTAGGGTAGGTAGGGTAGGTAGGGTAGGGTAGGTAGTGTAGGGTTGTTAGGGTAGGGTAGGTAGGGTAGATGAATGTTTGGTGTTTTTATGGCAAAACAATGTTTGCCGGGTCAGCTAGTAATTAATAAATTAAAATAAAATAAATTAAGGGGGGGCTCCCATACAACAAACGTGATTTTTATGCAGTGTTTTGCAATAATGGTACGGAACCCTTCGTGTTCGAGTCCAACTCGCACTTGGCCGGTTTTTTGTTTTATCCCCAAGTCTGATCTTAATTTACCCTAGATTTTAAGTTTAATAAAATATTACTCAATTTAATACGCTGATCCAGACCGACTGGATGTTACCGCGTGTGATTGCATGTCGTCACATGGCGTATTGACTGTGTTTCTGACCATATTAAATATATGGGATTGATTAGTACTTCAACGCGTCAGAAGGCGTCGCGTGGCGTGGCGTCGCGTCGGGTATTAATAGTATGTTTCCACCTTAAACGAACGCGTGGGATTCGCCTCATGCCCTCAGTGCAAGCTCAGGTTATATGCAATTTTTATTTCTGTTCATGGTTAGTGGTATTGCGTTATTTGACAATATCTATATACATTATTTGATCATAATATTTCAGTAGAAATCGGAATCAATTTTATTATTTATTTTTTTCATTAGTGTCAAAATCTTAGATAAAGTGCCTAAAGATTAAGCCTTAAAATGACCTTGATTGATAGAGCGAGATGGCTAATTGGCAGCTCCATGTAAATAATAAGGACAAAAGATTATTTTTTGTCTTTGTCACCGTGGCCGGTTTCTGTTGTTTGTCAAACTCTAATACAATGGCAGGTTTGACAAACAAACTTGGTTTTGTTTGATTTTCTATGATTTCGTGGTATTAGACAAGGAATTTGGATTATTTATAGATAATAAGTGTCAGTGCGATGGTGGGTTGTAGTGTTCTTGTTCTTGTTGTAACACCAGAACTAACTATTGCTGTCTCATGTGCGGCCACGCCAGTGCTTAATCTATAGGTTCTTTATCTAAGGTCAAAATTAAGAATGATTAAAAAAAAAAGAACGCTCCTGTAAAATTTTTGCCCTTAGGTTGGTCAATGTGTACAATTTGCTGTCTTTGTCGTTGGCTTTTACATAACCAAATGTCAAAAAGAGATAGCAACAGTTATTCTAAATATAAATATTCTAGAAAAATTTTCGCTCTTCAGTTGCAACCTTCGTTACTAGAAATTTGACAGCGAAGTGTCAGTTTTATTGGAAGTGTTGTTCTTGATTGAACAGGATTTCTGTGTAACCCCAAGTTGTAAAGTTTTGCAAAAAAAATGCCTCGACGTGGAAGATCCGCGAGCCCTCCTCCAGCCCCGCAGCGACGGTAAGTTAATTTTTTATTTGCATTGGGATTGCGATATGATATTTTATTTCATCATGCGGAGATAGATAACCTAGCGAGATGTTTTTAGGGCTGCACCCCAACCGAGCAGAGTTCCAGCTCATGCTCCTCCATCATCCCCTGCTCCTGCTATGGCCCAACCTCAGCAGCCTTCTATGTTCGGGCAGATGGCAGCCACGGCCGGCGGTGTCGCCGTCGGATCAGCAGTGGTGCGTAATTTGTTGTTACGTAACGTAAACGCGTCGATACTTTTTGACCTTAACCCTCAAAAATGTAGATTTCCACGGGCAATTACAGTTTAATCTTGAAATTATCCCTCTTTTACAGTTGCATTATGTTTGGCTAGGAGCCAAACAATGTAAAGATCGTCACATGTCAGTGTGACGTTATCATGATTCAGACCTTTGTTTACATGAATTGATATTTACATTTGCACAATAAATAATATTATTGCATGTTTTATTTTTGGTATATTAATATGTTGTTTTTCTTGGTAGATAGAACTGTGTTTATCAGATAAAATAAAATCTCTCAAATCAATAAAACAATCTTGCACTGTTCTAATAAGGTTCTTATTAGAATGAAGTTAGCAATTTACTTGATAGTTATCTTTTATGTCTAAAATAACCATTAAAATTCGTAAAACATGTTTTGCTGCAGGGTCACGTGGCAGGGCATGCTCTAACTGGCATGTTCAGTGGTGGTAGCAGCAGCGAGCCTGCACAACAGCAGGCAGCGGTACAGCCACCAGCTCAGACTCTTAACCAGTACCAGAACCAGACTCCTCAGGGCCCTTGTGCTTGGGAGATCAAGCAGTTCATTGAGTGCGCTCAGCAACAGCACGATTTGACCCTCTGTGAGGGCTTTAATGAGGCTTTGCGTCAATGCAAGATAAACAACCATATGTAAATTGTAGTTTAAATTATCTTCAAGGTGCCATTCAAATTTTAAATAATGAATTACTTTTTCCCAGCATCTTTACATAAGTTGTACAATAGATATCTACGCAAAGTGTTTTCTGTTAAAGGCTTTGTCAAATTCAGAACATTTCATCTAGATAAAAGTAAGCAGCACCTTCCTAGTAGCTATTATTTCTGATATAGTTTGAGAAATTCTTGAACTTCCTAGGTTATCCAATTATCATGTTTAGTATCGTAAATTGTTAGTGACTTTATTATTGTTTTATATTTTAAATATTTTAAGACAATTTATTGTGATGTAGAATTCTATAAACAGAATTTATTTATCCATTTCTTTTACGTAAAGTTTAGAACAATAAAATAATATACAACCAAAACACAATGTTCTTGTTTTATTTAGACCTGCATGACAACAAATCATACACCAGCAAATTAAGGGGAGCAATATTCTTTTTCCCCATCCCTAAAAAAAAAAACGAAATTTATTGCCCCATAATGAACACGTTATTCATTGTGGGGTAGCTTTTCAGAGTTATTTTCCTTTTAAGTATGAATGTGGGTTGGATGGTTGCCAAATGCTTATTGGATTGGGGTTGGGCTTTCTACCCAGTGAAGATTCTGGCAATTTTTTTCTTTAACAAGGTCATTGTCCATATTGTGGACTAATACATATAGAAAGGGAGTCCACATAGCAAAAACAATACCTAGTTAAAATAAAATAAAAAACCCGACTGCTTAAAAAGCGAACTAAAAAGACGTAAACAAGGAGAAAATCATGCTGTGCAGTCAGAGCATACATATGCGCGAGCTGGCTGACCAAAACTAGCTGTATCCTCCGACTGCACAGCATGATTTTCTCCTTTTTAGGGTTCCGTACCCAAAGGGTAAAAACGGGACCCTATTACTGAGACTTCGCTGTCCGTCTGTCTGTCTGTCTGTCACCAGGCTGTATCTCATGAACCGTGATAGTTAGACAGTTGAAATTTTCACAGATGATGTATTCCTATTGCCGCTATAACAACAAATACTAAAAACAGTATAAAATTAATATTTAAGGGGGGCTCCCATACAACAAACGTGATATTTTTGCCGTTTTTTGCTCGATATTAATAACGGCAACAGGTAGACGCTTGAAATATTCACAGAATATTTAGTTGTATATTCTCTTCAAAAAATAATAATTATTAAATTAAAATAAATTAAGGGGGGCTCCCATACAACAAACGTGAATTTTTTTGCAGTGTTTTGCGATAATGGTACCCAGCAATGGGAACATTGCAATGCTGATGATGATGATTACATCGGCCATCACTTCTTGTCCTTCCAAAGACCTTATTCACTGCCATTTCCATCTACAACATATGTCTGTATTTCTGTAGATATTCCAGTTCTTTCTTGAATAATTTTATTCCAGTTGGATGAAACTGGGGATATCATAGTCCGCTCCCTTACCTACACTCTGAGCTGACCTTGAATTTGTGGATCAATCAGGCTACTGGCAGTTAATTCTGTTCGAAAATAATGAATGCATATTAGTTATGAACCTGTATATTGCTCTCTTTATTTTGCTGGTGTGTGTACCTAGATATTTTAAAGAGTTGAGTCTGTAAATTTAAGACTTACTTACATTCCTACCATAAGATACACGTATACGACCTTTTTTAGTTCTGAATTACTTACTCACATTATTTATGAATTATCTAATTAAATTGCTTTGCAGGCTACACTCAAATTAATTAAGCACATATTCTTCATATTTTAATCTGCACCATTGAATCAGAAAGTAGGTGTAGGTACCTGCATCTCCAGCTAAATACCTACGAAATGTCATGTAGGAGCTGTCGTGGAGCTAAGACCTATGCTGGGAATAAACAGGGGTAGTAGGTATTAGCTTTTTATTTTATAGGTAACTACATACAACTTGTTAAAATACGTTAGTTTCTGCGCTAAGGTCAGCTCAAACCGAGACGCTAGTTTCGCGAGTATAGCATTTTCGCATTCGCGGGCGATACTTCCCTGTCACGGAGTAGGTACTAGTACAATTTTCAGCCAGAAAATTAAAACAGAATATTAACAAAATATTTCATTTTCTCACTGAAATGTGTCAGTACATTTTGGTCTACCTGCTACTTAGTAAACTGCGTAATACTTCGTGCGTTAATAAAGTTTAAACTCAAAGGGCGTCAATTATAAAAAAAAAAATTGGTTCTAAAAGTTCCAAATTGTAGGTATCGAAATCTTCAAAAATGCGTGCAGGCGCGTCTCGAAATGAGCTGACCTTAATGCTCAACATTTGGATGCAGTGGCTCCCGTTATTCGCGAAGAGCTCAGCACGCACCCTATCGTGCTCCTCCCCCGATGTATCACCCTCCTCCGCCGCAACGATCCATGTTTCGTGACGCTGCTTCGATCGCTGGAGGAGTCACCGTGGGCACCGCTGTGGTACGATTTACGTTAGTTTAGTTTGTGTCGTGTTGTTGCTGAGGTACGCAAACGAGTTGCTGGCGCCGGAAATGTGTGCAGTAAGATAATACTGGCCACAAGCCGTGCAAACCTTTTTGAAAGATTTAGGTTCTTTCTTCGTTCTATGTGTTCACCTTATTAGTAGGTACTTTAGTTGGTCGCTCGATCATAGATGTCTCTTAGGTAGGTATAATATCACTGGTTCAATATATTACTCATTTCCGGAGCAGTAGCCTTATTGAGTGAATTCGGCAAGGCAAAGGGTTTGACCGCCATCAATCGACCAGTTACATAGACGGAAATCCACATCGCGTCTTTCATCTCGCATGTGATTGGTCAATTGTTGACGTCAAAACCATTTGCCTTGCCGAATTTACTTACGCAATTAGGCTGCTGATCTATTTAAATAAGTATGAAAAACTTACTATTCCAGTTTGTATTAAGTGGACAGTGTAACTGTTAATAAAATAAAGATACTTAGGTTATATATATATAGCTCATATTCACCTGAAAATGTATTCCTATTAGATACAAGATGCTTCTCTAAGTTAGCGTTTCATACAAGTACCTATGCACCTTATTTTTCAATAAATCGACCGGAAAGCGCTTGCTCACATTTTTCAAACGAATATGAAAACTATCAACTTGAGAATAAGGTTCATATTTATTAATCATAGCAAAGTTAAAGTGCGATAGTGTTAATCTCCATCTCCTTATTCAGTAAATAACATCTCTCAAGTATAATAGGTAAAGATAACACGAACCGTGAACTTGTATTTGTTTTGTGTAGGTATTGTCTGATTTTATCTTTCTTTGTCATAATATGTAGATATACTGACTGTATATAATATTCATTATTCAGTGTTTTGGTAAATATTGATAGTCATGGTTATGTGACACATCTCTGCATTGTCTGGCTCCTAGTCAAAAATGCAACTGATGGCTGAAGAGGTATTTATTTCACTTCCGTTACTGAAAAGTCTCATTCATCATTCTAGGATTTTCTGACGCTTCTGAATATTTCACAAGAAGTGAAGATTGAGTACCCAAGGGCGTCGCCAGCCGATGGCCTAGGGGGGGGCAAGTTGATATGGAGAATGAGAAAATATGAATTGTAGGTAAAGTCGAGAGCACATGAAGCTTTTCAGTTGTAGTACGAGCCTTACATCTACAGCGATTGTAATAATATCGGTATAGTTCTCGCCAAACTTCTTGGCCGTCCCGAAGTTGGCTGCAATGTCTGCGCAGTAGTAAATCATACAAAAACAGTACCTACCGATCCGTGCCTTGCGCATCGGAAAGCCAACTTCAGGGCGGCCCAGAAGTTTGGCGAGCACTATTCAGAGTCCAACATGTAAAGCTACGCAACTCTACCGTACACGTTGTGCACGGAAGAGCGGTCAAAATTTTCAACGCTTTTCCGTGTCGGGAAAGAAGGTTTTTGCCTATTTTAGGATATCAACAACGGTTCGATCTGTTGGGTTTGGTTTATATATATTCATTCGCGACGTACGGGAATGATCAATCAAGCAAGTTAAGTCAAAGACTTAGGACTGTGGTTGCTTTACATTTGGCAACTTTTTTAGAATCTCTAGGGGGGGGCAGCTGCCCCCCCCTGCCCCCCTTGGCGACGCCCTTGTGAGTACCTACCTAAGTAGTGATAATAGTGCGATCGGTCGGTTCATTGCTTGCCCTGCTAGCACTTTTTACACATTAGAAAATTAGGATTAGTAGATAGAAGTATCTGGCAACAAACGTTTTGGGCATTTTATTTACATTTCTAGGGTCACGTGGCCGGAGAAGCCATAACGGGATTGTTTGGTGGCGGTCATCGCCGACAAGAAGTAGTACATGCCCTTCCACGTGACTATGATATGGGATCGGAACCCAGCGGCCCCTGCGCTTATGAAATCCAACAGTTCTTGAATTGCGCTTCCAACAACGAGGACCTCGGACAGTGTCAAGCGTTCAGTGAAGCGCTTAAAAAATGCAAGCTGCAATACCGTACGTAAATTTATTAAATTAATGACTTTTAGGATACTAAGAAGATAATCTGCCGCTGAAATCTAACCCTTGTTACAACACGAGGTTTTGAATTCGCAATATTGTATGACAAACTGTCAATTTAACTTCGTGTTAGCAACTAACTCTCGAGTTATGTTTTTTTTCGTGCAAGTGGGCGTGAGAGCTAAAAAAACCGGCCAAGTGCGAGTCGGACTCGCGCACGACGGTTTCCGTACCACTATCGCAAAAAACGGCAAAAAAATCACGTTTATGGTATGGGGGCCCCACTTGAATATTTATTTTATTTTGTTTTTAGTATTTGTTGTTATAGGGGCAACAGAAATTAATCATCTGTGAAAATTTCAACTGTCTAGCTATCACGGTTCATGAGATACAGCTTGGTGACAGACAGACGGACCGCGGGGTCTTAGTAATAGGGTCCCGTTTTAACCCTTTGGGTACGGAACCCTAAAAATAATAAATCACAAGTTTGTTATAGCTTAACAATGAAGACTAGGGTTGTTTAGAGATCCTAGTATGGAATGGTTAAATTAAAATTTGAAACAAAATGCTGATAGTTTTATTTTTGTTGCAGGATTACCGTAGCCATTCATCAGGATACAAGCAAAATCGCCACAATCAAACCACACACCTTCTCCCCAAGAATGAACTTTTAACACCTACTTAATAATAAACCTCTACAAATATGTTTTTGTTTTATTTAGATTCGTCGTGCAAATTAAGATGTTTATCATCACCATTAATCTATTTAGCCGTGGATTCGCATGCTCAAATCCTTCGTCAGTTTTCATTCGTAACATGACTTTTTATGAATGGTTATTTAGTTATAACTAGAAATATATCATGTGCCAGTGGAACGCATGCCATCATCAATCAAAAGTGATATTGCACAATAATAAGCAATCTACTTGCACGTGTAAGACTGGTGTATCCCCAATTTTATGATAGGCTTTCCTATTATATTATGTGGCATTGCACACAAAATATTGTCTTATAAGCCATAAATAGATGATACGACAATGTCTTCCCTACGAGAGTAAGCAGGCACGCTGGAACGGCATCTCTGTCCTCACACGCATTTTTGAAATTAATTAATTTAATTTGTGAATACATACTTTTTTTTATCATGGTGGAGGCCTTTGCCCTCTGCAGTGGGACCGAATAAGCAGTTTATTGTTTTCAATTTTTTTTTGTTTACTACAATCTGTCTCCTTCATGGGACATTCAGCAGTATGTTGGTTGGTGCTATCGTTGGCTCGCTCAGTATGTGACCTGTCACATCCTCATTGTTAAGACAGTAGTTATAGTTCCATTTACTGTGATTGGATTAGGTCTTGAGATGAGGGAAAATAAATAATAAATAAATAATTTGTGAATGCGTGGCAATTTCCTGATCGGTGTTTTCTTCAGGTCGTACCTTCAAATCTTAGATAAAGTACCTATAGATTAAGCCTTAAAATGAGCTTGATTGATAGAGCGAGATGGCCAATTGGCAGCTCTATGTAAATAATAAGGACAAAAGATTATTTTTTGTCTTTGTCACCATGGCCGGTTTCTGTTGTTTGTCAAACTCTAATATAATGGCAGGTTTGACAAGCAAACTCGGTTTTGTTTGATTTTCTGTGATTTCGTGGTATTATGTGTTAATTGAGACAAGGCATTTGGGTTATTTTGTCAGTCCGATGGTGGGTTGTAGTGTTCTTGTCTTGTTGTAACACCGGAACTAACTATTGGTGTCTCATGTGCGGCCACGCCAGGGCTTAATCTATAGGTACTTTATCTAAGCTTCAAATATTAAAGAAGATTGTTGAATTGGAAATAATACAATAAAACAATAGATACAGTGTGTATATGTATAAACTTAAATTTTATTTACACAAAAGTACACTTGTGACGTTTTGCAGCATAAATATTCCAATATTTTTTTTAGATTTGGTTTAACAAAACAGTTTCGGCGTGTTCATTCGAGATTTCGTTTTACATTGCTGTATTTACATTAATTTAATTAAATTAATAAGGAGGTATTTCATATCTCATGTAACATTGTATTTTGTGCTCAATACATGAGACATGAAATACATGTCATAATTACGATATTTCTGTATGTACAGAATTTATGTACATAAAATAATAAGTAGGTATCTGATATTATACAATTTGGCACATTTAATTTTCTTGTGGGTTCATCTAATATTCGTAATGCCTGACTTATCATGAAATTCTTTGGGCGTGCAAAACAAATATTGTTTTGTGAGATTACTGACCGAAAACAAATATAGTAACGATTAACTTTAATAGACTGTAAGACAATAATCAACTATTGAGAAAACAACATGTGTTGTAAAGTGATAATTTAATTATAAACTTTGACAAAACATGAGCAAACTTCATACGGAATAGCAACCGTGTTCAACAACATATTGTAGACAATTTTAACATCAAGAATATACAGTATATCATAAATTCAACAAAGGTTCCAATCAAGTATGTAAAAGCATTTCGTTCGATTTTTAAAATGTGCATTCTCGTTGCAATGCAGTTGCATTACGTTATTAAGTGCACAGAAATTTGAGAATCTTTCAAATGTCGTTTATCTTAATCACTAATAATTCCATTAACAGTACATTTTAACGCTTAGCTAAATCAGTCTAATTCTTAAAGCGACATTAATATGTCTAACAATAAAGCTTAAACAAATGCTATACAAATCATACACTGGAAATTTTCAAGTACATATTAAGGCCACCATTAGGTTATGTTAATTGTTGTGCAAATCATTTTACATTCAAAACTAAAAGTAAAATTAGTAAAATGTTAAAAATTACACAAACTAATTTAATGTTATTGGAATTTCTTCATGTAGATACAAACAAATTTTACAAATGTAATTATTCTAAACAAAGGCGGTTTGTGTTATTCATATATTATATTTTACACTGAAAATAGAATGATAAATTGATATTTTTACATAAAACCAGAGTAAATAATTTTTTGATGTTTTTTGACGTTTGGCAAGGTGTAATAAAATCTTGGTGGCAGATTAATCGACTTCTTTTCTACAACTGAAAATACAATGGAGATATGAATTCGGTTTTATATGCTTTAGCTGCAGTGAAAGTCTTTTGCTATTAAATGGAGACATTTAAAGCCTTGGTAAACGTTTAAGGTTTATTTAAGCTATCAAAACTATTGATTCTCTAACAAACTCACAATTATTCAGCTGATTGACAAATCATTCGTTCTATAAAGGAAACACTCATCAGTGTCTCTAAAAACGTCCAGTTAAATATTACGCACCCTATACAATTTTTTATGAATTGATTAACATTTTAATAGTTGATCACAAAAAATAATGCACCACTTTTCAAGTGTTAAAATATTAGACCAATATAAACGTCGAGCCAGCGGACAGCAGCTCTAACTCCAAAAAATAATTTAAAGCTTCGCATAATTTACAAAATGTAAATATTTGTGTCACACATCAACTATTTCAGTGCAATGCTAACGGACGTGTAGGTGTAGTAGCATCGTATTCGTTTAAAACCTTAACATTACGAGTCTACGTATTAGCACTATATTTACAGGCCGTCGACAAATTAAATATGACACATAAATCGCCGAGTACAATCATAGCATCCATCGAGAGGACGATCCCTAGGGGAGCGGCGAGACTCCCCGAGTCGGCAGTGCAGCCTCGCAGTCACAAGCGCATCTCCCACAGGATGAGGTGCGCGTCCTTGGGGTTGGGCTCGGCGGCCGGCGCGGGCCGCTCGGCCGCGTCCGCCACCTGCCGCCAGTCCACGTAGCCGCGCCCGCCCACCACCGTCAGCACCGAGCGCCGCGCCGCACTCTCGCCCACCACGTAGTCCGCGCCGCGCAGGCTGCGCGCTGCCGAGCGCGTGTCGGGCCGCGCTTCGCCCGAGCTCGTCTCGATGCGCGACACGGAGCGCTCGGACGCACTGGACTTGGCCGAAGCGGAGTCCGGCGTGGAGGCGGCCACGGGCGCCAGCGCGGCGGCCCCCGACGCGCCCGAGCTGGTGCGCGACACGCCGCGCAGCGCCATGGACTCCTCGCTGCCCGACGACGTGCACAGGCTGGACGCGCGCGAGTCCACCGACCAGCTCGACAGGTCCAGACTGCGCGGCCTGCCGGCGCGCATGCGCAGGCGCCGGTCCAGCGTGCTAACTCGGAAGGGGATGGCGGCAAGCTCGGGGTCACTCCGGCGCAGCGCCTCGCCCCCCGAGCCGCCCACGTCCGCCTCGCCCACACAATCCTTCACGAACATGAGGTCTCCGTACAGTCCGTATACGTCACAAGCGTTTAAGTTGGCGCACTTGGGCAGAGTCTTACTGAGTCGCACGTCTCCCGGCTTCTTCCTCCGCACGACCGCGGACTGCACGCGCTGCGGTCGGTACGGGCTGGCCTCCTCTGAAATCCGCCTTTCTAATTTCGGTTTGTCATTGTCTTCCTTGCCGTCTTCTTCCTTAAACTCATGCAGAGTGTTCACGGTCTCGGCGAGATGTCGGGCGTTTGATAGATTCCGTCGTACCGTATTGACATCTACATCTCTAGTTTCTGGCATAAGATTGAGCAGGAAAGACACGGGTCCAGCGTGCGCGTGGTAGGAGGCGGCGATGTGCCCGCCCACGAGCGGCAAGCCCTCCAGCTTGGGTAGCGGCACGGTGACGCTGATGCCGGCCGTGGTGCCCACCCACAGGAGCCCCTGGCACGCCAGCAGGGCTGACACGTACGCGGGCTTGCTTCCCTCTCGTGCTCCGATGGTTTTCGCAACGTCAGCTGCGATGTCAATATTTTGGAGGTGTTCGAAGGTTTCGGCGTGGTACAGGCTCACGTATGTTGAGTCTGAGAAGGCAGTCCAGAGACCGACTCCGGAATGCGCGAGGTATTTGACGGATCGGTCGCCGTCTCCTTTGAGTTCTAAGATCCGCATGATCTCGGCGGTGAGCGCATTGATGGCGAACACCCGGCGCGCGCAGGTGGCGTAGATGATGCCGTCGACGGGCAGCACGCAGTGCACGGGCCGGTCTCCCAGCTCGATGGCCAGCGGCTCCTGCAGCGCCCACGAGTCGTCGTGATTGCGCCGGTACACCGACACGCGCCCGTTGGCCAGCCCCACGAACATGGCGTCACAGTGGTAGCGGATCTGCGTGATGGACGCGATTGTTGGCACTTCGGTTAACTTCTCCTGCTTTTCTGGCTCGATTGCAGAGAATATGATAATTTTCTTATCTTCGGTACCGAGCCATACTGTATCACCGCAGAGTGTCGTCGCTTGCCGCACTCCACGTGCATGTTCCATTGAAGTAACCTGAAATGAAAAATATTTATTAAACAAAATTATTTATTTCAGTCAAAAAAGTCAATAGACAAGGCAATGTTGTTAGTAACAAGTATTTTTTTTTTTTTTTTTTTGTAATCTATAGTCTCGCGTTTGACCACTATCTCGCCTGACGTTAAGCGATGATGCGGTCTACCTACGGTGAAGCACGCTTACCTAGAAGAAACCTATTCACTCTTGACTTAAAGACCCCAAGGTTGTAGCTATCAGGGAACATAGACCCCGGAGTGCGTATGGGAGGGATGTCCACCATGTACCGATGGCGCATGGCCGTACGTCTTGTAGTCCGATGATGGAAAGGGCTAGGTGGAATCAAATTGTGCAGTTCCGTCGCACACTCCCCGAAATGTAACCGATAAAAAACCGACAGGCTGGCAACTCGGCGTCGATGTTCGAGGCTCTGGAACTATGTTGAGCTTGGCGGCGCGGTGCGTCAGCACGGCCACGTGGCTGTCGCTGGCGCCACCCGCGCTCACCCACAGACTAGCTAGACCCTCAGGTGTGATGGTGGAGAGTACATTGAGAGGGTCACGTTACCTTGGTGTCGGGCAGGTCCAGCGTGACGAGCGTCTTGAGCTTGGCGGCGCGGTGCGTCAGCACGGCCACGTGGCTGTCGCTGGCGCCGCCCGCGCTCACCCACAGACTAGCTAGACCCTCAGGTGTGATGGTGGAGAGTACATTGAGAGGGTCACGTTACCTTGGTGTCGGGCAGGTCCAGCGTGACGAGCGTCTTGAGCTTGGCGGCGCGGTGCGTCAGCACGGCCACGTGGCTGTCGCTGGCGCCGCCCGCGCTCACCCACAGACTAGCTAGACCCTCAGGTGTGATGGTGGAGAGTACATTGAGAGGGTCACGTTACCTTGGTGTCGGGCAGGTCCAGCGTGACGAGCGTCTTGAGCTTGGCGGCGCGGTGCGTCAACACGGCCACGTGGCTGTCGCTGGCGCCGCCCGCGCTCACCCACAGACTAGCTAGACCCTCAGGTGTGATGGTGGAGAGTACATTGAGAGGGTCACGTTACCTTGGTGTCGGGCAGGTCCAGCGTGACGAGCGTCTTGAGCTTGGCGGCGCGGTGCGTCAGCACGGCCACGTGGCTGTCGCTGGCGCCGCCCGCGCTCACCCACAGACTAGCTAGACCCTCAGGTGTGATGGTGGAGAGTACATTGAGAGGGTCACGTTACCTTGGTGTCGGGCAGGTCCAGCGTGACGAGCGTCTTGAGCTTGGCGGCGCGGTGCGTCAGCACGGCCACGTGGCTGTCGCTGGCGCCGCCCGCGCTCACCCACAGACTAGCTAGACCCTCAGGTGTGATGGTGGAGAGTACATTGAGAGGGTCACGTTACCTTGGTGTCGGGCAGGTCCAGCGTGACGAGCGTCTTGAGCTTGGCGGCGCGGTGCGTCAGCACGGCCACGTGGCTGTCGCTGGCGCCGCCCGCGCTCACCCACAGACTAGCTAGACCCTCAGGTGTGATGGTGGAGAGTACATTGAGAGGGTCACGTTACCTTGGTGTCGGGCAGGTCCAGCGTGACGAGCGTCTTGAGCTTGGCGGCGCGGTGCGTCAGCACGGCCACGTGGCTGTCGCTGGCGCCGCCCGCGCTCACCCACAGACTAGCTAGACCCTCAGGTGTGATGGTGGAGAGTACATTGAGAGGGTCACGTTACCTTGGTGTCGGGCAGGTCCAGCGTGACGAGCGTCTTGAGCTTGGCGGCGCGGTGCGTCAGCACGGCCACGTGGCTGTCACTGGCGCCGCCCGCGCTCACCCACAGCAGCGAGCGAGCACGACGTAGTGACGCGCCGCGCCCGCCACCGCAGGACGTGTAGAAACAACCGCAACGCACCTGGAATTATGACGATGTTGTTAATGTAGAGTTGGAACTGTAACGGCATCTATGCCGGCCACATTTGAACAACAAGAACTGACCTGACATCAAATCCTATATCACGCAAGCAGTTCCAGATTTGAACATAATACAAAGTCCCGTCAGAAACCATGGGGCAGTTGACCTGACACAATAACTCTAAACTGTAGGGGCGGAGGATCCTCCCTTTTCAATGGAGATTGCGGGGCTTTATTTACACCCTGTCCCTCACTAAATTGCCTTTCAAATCAAGTCGTAACAAGTAGACCCTTATTCTGTCAATGGTGCATTTAGACCAAACGCACGCATATATCTAGGGGCACGGTAGTGCCTCCGCCAAGCGAAGCGCAAGGGCACCACCTACTTTTTCTCGAACCGCTTCGTCGTTTTTTTTAAACCTTCATAACTTCAGTTTGGATTACACCAGATAAACAAAATTCTCGGGATATGATTTCAATAGTGGACTTATTAAACTTATAAATTTTCAAGTGCTGCATAGCTCTTATATTTTAGATTTAATTGATATCTCATTTCATCGATTTCATCACTTGACTCTCTCACTCACTGATGAATATCTAAATTCTTAGGGTACTTCCTGAAGTCCTAGAAAGCTGAAATCTGGTATGTATACTAGTATTAGTAAACAAAGAACAAAAAAAAAACTAAAACTTGGAACTTTTACCCCCAATCCCATAAACTAGGGTATGGAAGTTTGTATGAGACTGCCACAAATTTTGATGCTAGAGGTCTGAAATTTTATGTAGGGACTCTTTATCATAAATAATAAAATACATATTTCAGTAAATCCCCCCCCCACTCTTTAAATTATGGGATAGAACTTTGTGTAAAGTACAGTGATACATTTTTCACCTTACGTCCATGTGACTATAGTGAAACGGTCAAGCCACATAATTATTATGACTATGGTGTAGAGTTCGGGCGTGTAGAGCTAGGTAAGTTCGCGCACTATGCGCGAACTTACCCTCACTACGCCAAAACCTTGCCAAGTTACATGCCGGGGATTATAAGACTCAATCATAAGTGATTCATCGAATCAATGTGACATGACACCTTAATTAAATTTTACTAATTGGTGTAAATAAATGTTCTATGAATTTAAATGTAACAGTATTAATACACATAGTACAGTCGGTAATAGCTGTTTCCAGACCCATCCTAAAAACGAACGAATTTGAACCCTCCGCCTGTTACATTAAGGATTATTTAATTTGTATGCGTTTATCAGACTAGCGCTACTCGATGAATAAAAAATACAATAATAATACAGATACGCAAATTTGATCTTTAAAACGTTAGCGTTAGGATATTTATAACTAAAAGTTTATCAGAGTATTGTAATATAATTAGTGTCATTGCTACTAATAGCTTATTTTTACGATTGATCACATCTATATGCAAGTAGGTCTGGTCGTGGTTCGTGTATAAGGCTGAGGCGAACAAGATGCGAGTTCAAAGCCTGCATAGAGAATATTATTGTTTTGTTATCAATTCAGAATCTATTCAATAATAAGTATTTCTTACATTATTGTAAAGAACTATAGACGGACACATTCTTCAAATATAAAATTTCTAAATTGGTAATATTTTCGCCTAACTCGTAATAAGCGAGTAGTTGAAAGACAAATATGCGTATTCATTATAAAACTGGTAGTCAAATGTTACTTAGGTTAAGGTTAGGTTAGGCAAATAAAAATGAACCGTGACAATAAAACTAAAGCTACGCACAATTGCAGTGACTACGCGCGATTTTTTTTCTTGCCAATTTAGTCCCACCCCAACCCTACCCAACTGTTTGTCCCAGGTAGACATAGATTATATTTAAATCTATGTTAATTTAATATAAATTATTTTGAATTCAAAAAAACAAAATTGAATATTGTAAACATAAACCAACAAAAATAAAGGTTATTTATATAATGGAAGGTTAGTTTTGAACTCGCAGCCATGTTGATATATGTTCACTGATGCAACCACTAGACCAATACTTAACACATATTGTTGAAATTAACAAGTCCTTCATGGTGACAAAACAGTATTCAAACGCTTACCTAACCTAACGTTACGTGTTAAAGATCGAATTTGCATAATTGTATTCTATAATATTTGCCTACCTTGTACAAGTCGTTCTAGGTCGATAAGCTCATGCGTATCGAATAACACTCATCTACTGCTAATGCAGTAGGTTCAAAATCGTCTAACTTTTAGTGAGTCGGCTAACGGCAGGGTGGAATAGGTAACAGCTATTACTGACTGTACATAAAACTTTGATTGTACTAAATAAGAAATCAGCAATAAAATAAACGCGATCGATAGGATAAAGATTGACATAAATGATTAGAAATTAAATAAGGGCCGCTAGTTTTTTAATAAATGTATTTTTTTGCCGGAGAATATTTCAATTTTCGCTCTACTTCGTTTTTCGATCACTCAGGATACGACACTATTTTTATGTAAGAATAAAGTTGCTCCCTCCAAATGTCAGTTTAGTCTACGAAATTAAAAATCAGAATGTAGGTATTAACTTTAAAACTTTTGCGTTTCATAATGGAAAACAATATAATCTAAATCATCGCGTTAAATTCCCGTGATATATTGTTTTCCAGAATGTAGGTGTTTTCGTTTTCTGATTGTTTACTACACTGAGGTAAAACTTTTGCTTCATGCTGAAAAACGTCAATAAGAAACAATAATATAAATAAACTATACACACCTCAGTAAGTTGCCTAGACGAATAAACCGGCGTGGCGGCAACAAACAACGGCATCTTATGCGCGGGCGCCAGCTGCGACGGGAACCTCCAGGCGGGCGAGTTGGCCGACGCCTGCGCCAGCTGGGCCAGCCTCAGCTCCGTGGCCCACGCTAGCCGCGCGCCCGGCTCGCTGGCGCGGAAGGTCAGGGGTTCTTCACGACCTCGGATCGTGAGCTGGAGGCAGCAGGAGTCTACCCATGCCATCTCGTCGTCTTTTTTCTGCGGAGATGTATGTTGTTAATAGTCTGTCCGTTTTAATCATACTTAATATGCTAATCAGAGGGTGTAAAACTCTGAACAGACAATTTCAATGCACTGCTAAGTTGCAGTTTCAAACAAAACTGCATCCAAATTCCAATTTTACAGGGTGTGCAGTTCAAATGCAGTCCGTCTGTATAGAGCCATTCCAGCAGAAAGTGGAGGGGCAGCGACAGACCCTGCTTAGGACCGGAATATGTCCAAGAGTGGACGTCTTATGGTCGAATATTCTTCTGTGAGGTTTGCCATGCAGGAGACTGTCTCGTGTCGTGATCGTTCGGGAGTGGTAGTGAATGTTCGTCACCTGTATACTGCGCTGAATGTTCTGCAGCAGCGCGCGGAAGGTGTCGGACGCGAGCTCAGGGTAGGACATGCGCAGCGAGGCCGCCAGGTCTGCCATGCGGGAGACGGTCTCGTAGTCGTGCATCAGCGCGGACATCTCGCTGCAGAGGGAGTCGCCCGTTGATGTCGTCATGCCGCTGCTCGAGTTTGATCGCAGGCTTCCGCTGCGATTCATGCCTGTGAAAACAGATTTATTTAAGACACAATAAACAAATAGATACAGACATGCAGCGGGAAAAAAAAATATACACAAAATTGGGCCGTTGGGTCAACAGTCATCATGACTGTCTACGGAGTAGAGCTAAGAATTGTTCCGTAATCTGCTTTACCTTGAGCCAGCACCCTGCTGAGCGTGGGCGAGGTGCCGGTGTCCAGCACCTCCACGTCCTGCACGGGATGCGCCCACTTCAGGCCGAGCCGCTCGGCGTCGTCACTGCCAGCGCCCACTGACACGCACACCACAAGGTCGTTCAGCAGTAGGAGGCGACGCGGCTTGCACTTGGTAAGACCGCCCGATTGGTTAAACTCCTGTGAAAGAGGTGATTAGTTATGATTTAAGTTATCAATTAAATCTACAGGTTGTATGATCAAAGGCTACAGGAGCTCGTGACTAATTTATATTAACGGGACGGGTAGACCTTCAAGGTGACACAAAGCTTGGCGAGATCGGTCCGTGGATGGGTGACCGTCCGTTATATACCAAGACTATAGTGTCTCGGAAAGCACGTTAAGCTATTGGTTACAGCTGTCATTTGTAGTACGAAGTACGGGCATAGATCCCGTCGTTACGGGTTCTCAGAAGCCAGACAATCTTGCCAAGATAACATGCGATTCAGTGAGATAACAGTCTTGCCAAGGGTATCGTTTTACCTAGTTTCTTGATGTTAGGCAGTCGCTCCATTTTAAATACTGCTATTCAGCTGTACGCTGTATTGATGTACGCTTTCGGCGAACTCAAGTGGACTCACACTGAACTTGACGCCCTGAATAGGCGGGTCCGGAGTACGGACCCTTATACTGCTGACTGCATATCGAATGCATCACCCACGGCCGTCGATCATAAGATTGTATATCCCGCGGAAGTATGGAAGCCGAGGCTTTTTGGAATGCTGAGACCCTCCACAACCGCGAAATATGCAGTCCCAATACCAAACTACCGGCGAATTATTGTGAAGGATGGCACGGTTAACATCTGTCGGGAATGTCTTCGTCCGGGTGAATCCGTACGCCACATTATCTCTGGTTGTTCTCGTCTAGCTAACGAAGAGTACTTGCATAGGGCACAACCTTGTAGCCTGGATTATCCATCAGTAACTTGCTCTTAAATACATTACTACAGGTATGTGCCCGACCCAGTTCTCGAAAATAGCAAAATCACATTGTACTGGGATCGGTCCATCATCACTGACAGGACTTTTGTAGCCAATAAGTCTGATATTGTGGTGTCTGGTATTGTTGCTGTGAACCGAATCGAGAGGCGTGCAATGATTGTTGACATTACCGCCCCGCATGATGGGCACCTGTCGAGAAAGATAAGCTAATCAAGTATCCTGACTTGGCTCGCGAGGTTGTCGACATGTGGGATGTGGACTTAGCGATCATTGTACCAATAGTCGTGTCAGCCAATGGCTTAATAGCCACGAGCCTCGACCAATATCTTAGGAGACTCGATAGGCGGCTGGGTCAAGGGCTTGATTCAGAAAGCAGTCTTTCTGGACACAGCTCGTATTGATCGGCGGTTCCTTTTTCTAGAGCCCTGACCGCCGGTAGCTTGGACCCTGTTCCCGATACCGGTGGGCCTCTGCCTCTATATTTTATATTTATAAATGTTTCTTTTTAATTATAGTATGTACGAAATAAGAAATAATGGTTGAATAAAGGATATAATAACTGTAATATTGAGAGTGTAATTTTCTGCATGTGTTGTGTGGTAAAGAGAGCAAACCTACTAACCAATTGCAGCAAGTCATCCTGCCGCAACAGATGTCGCTTGTCGGCGCGCGACGCGAGCAGCCGCGCGGCTCCGAACCGCGCCGCGCCGCCTGCTCCACCCGCACCTGCGACTCCGCCGCGCGTTAATCGCCTGAGAGCTGCGCGGAATGCCTGCAATGAGGAGATTAGTGAGATAGGGATTTAAGCAAAGATAAATTCTGAACTTTGAAATGTTGTAGTGTCATATCGTGCCTAAGTCCACTACATAAAATACCCCTTACGCTCACTCCAAGAGTTTATGGTCACCCCCCTGAGAGGGCCTCTTAAAAATCGACAACAAAGAATTGCAAAATGTCAAACACTTTGACTAAAGTCTATATGACAAAACTAATGGATATTTATTTAAGCCAACGAGTTACATAGCAAAAACTTTTAAAGAAAATATAGAAATTGGTTCACATTATCCTATTATGCATACTCAATCATAGGTAACCACAGCTTACAGCTATCTCTATATATTTTTTATATTGTCACAAGATAACACTAAGCTAATCAATAGATTACCTGTGTCCGTTCAGCGTCTCGTTTCCTTTCGTTCAAAGCATCAGCTAGAGCTTCTAGCCTCGTCAAGGCACGTTGTAGGGAGACCCGGTCTGAGTGGCCCGGGGGAGTGTGTTTTAGTAAGTCCTGTAAGAGATAATACATCTTTAGTTTTAAAGTCCTTGACTTTGATACAGAGTTTGAAGGAATTGGAAGCTATTGTAGCATAATTATGTTCCATTGATAATATCATGTGTTGCCAGAAAAATGTTAACTAAAAATAAAAAAAGTTAATTCAAAAAATCTAAAAATCCGACAGCTTAAGAAGCGAATTTGTTGATTCTTTGAATTAGCTTTTTTTATTTATAACTTAACAACTTAACTTTAGTTATTTTTTATTTTTTCGAATTAAATATATTAAATTATATAAGATATTAAATTAAAAGAAAAAAAGGTTAAGACGAATCGATTGACGTAAGAATCATCAAAATCGGCCAACGCGATTGGTCTCTAGAACGCCACATAGGAACAAACATACATACATAGACTGATAAACATATTACCCTCCTTCGGCAGTCGGGTAAAAAGATATTCGTCCGCCTCTTATAAAATGGGACAAGAGCACGATTAGATGATGACCTAGCCAGAAACACTGAAGTTTTGCAAGAATAAAGACACTTCTAACACATTATTAAATATACAAACAGTACGGAAACTACCTACAAACGCTCGAAACGGCACACTCACACAAACATGCGCATCGACGAGACCCCTAAGCGGCTCGCACTACTGAAAGCACTGTAGATGGTCTCGTCAGTGCGTATGTTTGTGTGAGTGTGCTGTTTCGAGCGTTTGTAGGTAGTTTCCATACTGTTTGTATATTTTCACTGTGCTTATAACGCTGTTGTACAGCGTTACTCTCTAATCCAAGTTTGTATGTTCGCTATTCATGAACAAAAAGAAAGAACCGGCAGTGTGTCGAATTTTCGACGAAACACCGGTCATTGATTTATCCATCAGTGATTTATTAATGTACCATAAAGGTTTATCCACACATATCAGGGCCGTACCAGGGACGTGGACGGACCGTGCCCCGTCAGGGGCTCAAAAAATATCATTGGGTACATTTTATATGTACTCGTTCACACACGTCCGTGCACGGGCCCGGGCACGTCCCGTGCACGGTGTGAACGAGTTCATATAAAATGTACGTACCGATATTTTTTTTTGCTCCTGACGGGGCACGGTCTATCCACGTCCCGGACACGGCCCTGATATGTGTGGATAGACCTTAATAATATGACATACCTATTATTTAAAAAACATATGTGACTGAATTTGGACATCATTACATGCAATTTGTACGCATGAATATTCTTCCTCAAAACCTATTTATTTGTAACAGTGACAAGTGTAGAAAAACCGCGCTGTAGTTTTTGGTATTACCTATAACAACAGTCGGAAAACTTGTTCAATATTGTGTTTATTATAAGCGGTGAAATAAACAACGAATAAAAGTAAATAAAAAAATCTAAAACCCGACTGCTTAAGAAGCGAACTAAAAATATGTAAAGAAGAAAATCATGCCGTGCAGTCGGAGGATACATATTCGCGAGCTGGCTGACCAAAACCTTGTGTATCCTTTGACTGCATAGCATGCTTTTTTTTTAATTTGACAGGCTTGCGCTTGACCACTATCTCACCTGTTGGTAAGCACTACCTATTGAAATGAGGCGTGCTCAATCCTTACCAACATTCAAAAAAATGGTGAAGGAGCATTTCCTTTCACTATAATTAGTCTTATCCTTTCTCTGTTATATTTTTGTTATATATTAGTATATTATGTATTATTGTATATATGTATTTTATGTTATTATGTATATTTATTATTGTGTAAGATATATTGTACACTGACAACCCTAAATTTCTCTCCTCTCTTTCAGTCCATCCAAAGGTTGTCTGTAAGGGATTGCCCTGTGCGATAAGACCGTCCATTGTACACTTGCTTTTATGTTTTTTTTTGTCCTGTGTTTATATTTTTGTGGTGTACAATAAAGAATATAATAAATAAATAAATAAGCGATGATGTGGTCGACGGTGAGACACGCTTGCCTAGAAATAACCTATTTACTCTTGACTTAAAGACTCCAAGATTCACTTCATAAGCAGTCGGGATTTTGATTTTTTTGAATTAGTTTTTTTTTATTTACAGCTTTTTAGTAATCTTTTTTTCGAATTGCATTTAAACATACCTATAAGAAGTAAATATTATTCTAATTACTTCTAAAATTCCCTTTTATTTTGATACCCCACTCGATGGGTATGAAACAAAAAAAAAACCCCGAATTTGCCACATTTGTTTTTTTACGTCCCTTATCTGAGAACACTTTGGCGGTCAAGACTTATCTAGCGATGTCTTTATTATGTAAATCTGTCTAGTGGTTTGAAAGATATGAGGTAATTAGCTTGAATGGTTGTTAACCAACTTTAAATCGTGATATATCCTAAACCGTTATTTAAAATCAAAAATGGTGAAACAAACCTAAAGATAATTTTTAAATACCTTTTCAACGATACCCCTTGACATAGTCTGTGGTGATTTTTGAATAATTTCAATGTCTTTAGTGACACTCGCAAGGTTAAGCCGAATCGATTAATGTAAGAATCATCAAAATCGGCCAATGTGTTTGGTTTCTAGAACGCCACATAGGAACAAACATACATACATAGATTGATAAACACATTACCCTTCGGCAGTCGGGTAAAAACACGTGCCTGAGTGTGAGTAAGTGCCACCTGCCATACGAAGACATGTGTATGTTTGTAACATAAATAATGCCAAGCGACAGAATTTGGACATCATGTCAAATTGTCAATCAATAGCTGTCCATCTAATTTGTACGCATGAATATTCTTCCTCAAAACCTATTTATTTGTAACAGTGACAAGTGTAGAAAAACCGCGCTGTAGTTTTTGGTATTACCTATAACAACAGTCGGAAAACTTGTTCAATATTATGTGTTTATTATGAGCGGTGATATAAACAACGGAAAACACGTGCCTTTAAGAGTGTGAGTAAGTGCCACCTGTCATGGGAAGACATGTGTATTTTTGTAACATAAATAATGCCTATGTGTCGGTTCCAAAGGTCGTTTTGTTCAATCAATTATGCTTAAATTGCAAATTAATACAGAGCTGTAAGGTGTTGGCTACAAACAGAGTAATACTATTTGTTTTTCATAGTAACAATCTTCAAATACTAGTTATTTATGCTACACGATATCTCTTTTAGTAGATTTATATATATAATAATCAATTACTGTCCGTTAGTCTCGTTAAAACTAAAAAAACCGGCCAAGTGAGACTCGGACTCGCGCACGAAGGGTTCCGTACCATTTTCGCAAATAAAATGCAAAAATATCACGTTTGTTGTATGGGGGCTCCCATACAACAAACGTGATAACTTAAATATAACCACTTAAATATTTATTTTATTCTGTGTATTTGTTGTTATAGCGGCAAAAGAAATACATCGTCTGTAGAAAATTTCATCTGTCTAGCTATCACGGTTCATGAGATACAGCCTGGTGACAGACAGACGGACCGCGGAGACTTAGTAATAGGGTCCCGTTTTTACCGTTTGGGTACGGAACCCTAAAAACGGCTAGACCGATTTAAATATTTTTTTTTTCAGGGAAGGTTTATACACAAACAAAAAAATAGGTAGCGTAGGTAGGTAGCCAGTTGATGGGAGCGAAGCCGCGGGGGACAACCAGTTGATTAATAAATCTGGATAGATTCGTTCCTTGAGAAAAGTTCAAATTCAGAAGACACCAATAAGCCTAGTTTGGCAATAACTAAATCAGTGTTTCTGCGGAGGCGGTACGAAAAATAGTAGAACTACTATCGACTGCACTTGAGCATATTTCGAAATCACGTGCCAATTTGACTTTGAACAGACACAACATACGGCCATACACGAACACAAATACAAATAGCTAGATGTCCTTTTAAAATTTTATGCAAATTAAAAACAAAGAAATAAATAGAGTTAATTTATGCCATGTATTACGCAAGCCATAAAAAAACTAAGAGAAAAACTTAAATACAAATAAAAGTATGTTAAAGAAAACTTTTTTACAAAAAAATACAACCTACTGCCCAAGAAAATCACTGCAAAGTGAAAAATAACTTTAATATCGGAAGTCGGTGTTCCCGTTTTCGTATTTTTGTCTTTTGACACCGACTTCCGATGGTACATAATGGACAAGTTCTATAGATTCTGGCATCACCGTGGCAGCATTACAAGTACCTTATACTTGTAATGCCCACAGTGATGCCAGAATAGATTACCCGAATATCATGTAACTTGAACTTAACCGGTGGAATGAGAGTGTACCAGGATGAACTGTACACGTCTGCGTACCCGTTTAGAGCGTACTAGCGTGATGGTATGTTATGAAATGGTGTAAACAATAAATAGACATGCGATTGCAGCAATCCCGAGTGATTTGCCGAAGAGTTCTGTTGTATATCTCCGAAGTTCTTCATCAGATCTTTACCAATTTTAAATGGGACCATTTCGAAATAAACTTTTTGCAAATCCGTTTATATAAGACGGAGTTATACCCGAACATACGTAAAAAATATAAATATCCGAATTGAGAACCTCCTCCTTTTTGGGCAGTCGGTTAAAAAAAAAGTATGTATATTACCTGTAAAAACATAATAAACTGCGGAAACCGTTGCACCGGTTTCACCATCAGCCCGAAGAAGGACAGTCGGTCATGCGCACTGATCTGCTTCACTTTGAAGAAGTCTGCCAAGGCCGACTTCCGTTTCGACTCCATCTTTGCCAGCTCCATGGCTACCGAGAAGTTGTTGATGAAGTCTGAGTACACATCCAGCACCACGGCCTTTGAGAACGCGCTCAAGAAGACCTCGCCTGTAACATGAAAAAAAGAAATGAGCTTAGAATATTATCTAAAAAGTATAAAACAAATTCGATATATTAATACATAGGTAGACCAAGTATTAATATATATAAATATAGCGGACTAGAGTCCGCGACTTCGTCTGCATAGCGTTAGTACTTGGAATAGGCTATTTTTTGAGCCATAACAGCTTCCATCCCCCTTGCCACCCTCTTAAAGATTATTTCCTGGATAAAAACTATTCTATGTCCTTCCCAGGGTTTCAAACTATTTCCATACCATTTTTCATCTAAATTGGTTCAGCAGTTTAAGCGTGAAAAGGTAACAGACAGACAGAGTTACTTTTGAATTTATAATTAGTATATGAAAGTATAGATGGATATTATTATTATTTATTAGAAAAAGTAATAAATTAGGAAGGTTTGTGTCCATAATTTAACCCGTGCGAAGCTGGGGCGGGTCACTAGTATTATCTAACACTCTGAATAACCCATCGGTGATGGCATCTTAAAGGTTTTGGTTTTTATCTATTTCCGAAAGTGGCACAAACAATACAAATCAAGACTCGTTACACAACGTTTTGTAACAAAGGGCACGGGCACCCAACGCGAAGAAAGAATATTTGGTTCAAATAAATTGCACTAGATTGCGCGATAAGCTTCGAGTTGTTATTGAGTTTTGTGAAATATTAAGATTTTCTAGAGACGATCATAATAAATGTTATTTAATTAACTCTGCTAAGCACAAAATTAAGGAATATTGGGTTCTTAATTCATATTTCAATGATTATTTGAATGGATAATTTAAAATTGATTCCAAAAGATAGTGCGGTTTTAAATTTCTGAGACATCCACTTAATTTTTTAAATTAGTTTTGTAACACATTTTGGTACAATGAAACGGTAAAAACGTGCAAAAAAATACTATAAAACAAATCGTCGCTGTATTGAAAAAAAAGCATTCACGAAACGAGTAATCCCTTTTACTTGCAAGTCGTTGCGAACACCATCTATATCCGTGGAACGGAACCGAACGCGATCGACGTTCTTAGAAAGACATTATTACTATTCAGTCACTCCAAAGGGCAACGATTTCATAAGTTGTATGTTGATCGATTTGCTTGTAAGGTCAGTTTTTAACCATAGTCGCAAGACCATGAACTTTAAAGCAAGTTTAATCATAATTTATTTTTGATTTTATTTACTTTAATAAGTAATATTAAAGTGCTTTGACCAATTCATTACATCCGTCCATTTTTTGCTAATTTAAACATTATAACGCATTAACATTATTTATAGATTTGTTAAGCTTAGTGTGTTACATTAAAGACGACATACGCATTATCACATACGGGTTAATTATCACGATTAATCTTCAAATACAGAGTTTAAAAATCAATACCGCCGCCCGCATCCGTTGTTGACGAAGAAAAAAGCGAATTTGCGCAGTTGTTACAATCTAGCAGTGAGCATCTAGCTTCCTCTTTTGTCATCGTCTGCACAAAATACGGTAGCTTCCCGATGGTAACTGATCTAAGATTCTGAAGGCTGGTGATGGAATTACCATTTAGCTAATTGGAACATAGCTGGGGGTGCTGTCAAAGGTTGCCTAAATGATATTGTCAATCGGCATGCTTATTGCGTATCTTGCAAGAGAAAAACGATAGCGATATTTGCGCAATAATTGCTCTTCAGTACAAATTTTTTACCCTCTTACTAATAAACACAGAATAAAGTTATACCAAGTATAAACCTATGAAAATGTATGGTTATTCCTTTATTATACCTGGTACAACTTTATTCCGTGTTTTTTTAGAAAAAGGGGAAGAGTTTTGGCGGTTTTTTTAGAAATAAGTGCATTTGACAAACATCGATCGATTAACAATCGATTGTGTAGGACCTAAAATAGTAGGTATTTTGTTCCGACTTATTAATGTATGTTATTCCGACTTTTCTATACTATTAATTAATAATATTATAAAGAGGAAAGATATTTTTGTTTGTTTGTTTGTACCGAATAGGCTGAAACTACTGGACCGATTTAAAAAATTCTTTCACCAATAGACAGCTACATTATTTCCGAGTGACATAGGCTATTATTTAATCCCGAAAACGGGTCCTGTGGGGTGGTCCACGGGAGCGAAGCCGCGGGGATCAGCTATATGACATAAAGCGTTTGATCGCGCGATGATTGCTGTTTGCCGTTTCTTACGTAATACGCCTGCCGATTTTCCCAAATATTAGTGCAATATTTTGTCATGACGGTGTAGTATATGTCATAATTCACTGTTGCACTGCTACATTTATAGTAATTACCGTAACATATTGACGTACGAATTGGGGTCATTTGCTACAATATAAAAGACAGTGTAATGTGTTTACTTGTCACTTTTACTATGGAGACTACCTAAATATAAACATATTCAACACTCCACGTTGAGTTTCTCTTCTCTTCGAGAGCTCCTCGTCAACATATTACATGGCGACCCTGCCAGGTCGATACGGAATGGCGTTAAGAAACCACATCCAGAAGAATCAATACTTGTTCTATCATCAAAGAAGAGTTCCTGTAACCTTATAGAAGAGTTCCTGTAACCCTATAGAAGAGTTCCTGTAACCCTATAGAAGACTTTCTGTAAACTTATAGAAGATGCATTGCCAGTTCCTGAAAGAAGACGGAGACGAGTCCAGGGTATAGCCCGGCCAGAACGAGCGGTGTCCAGGGAAATCCCGGCCCATTGAATCCAGGGTATAGCCCGGTCCAGTCATCGAACAACGAGTCGCACGGCAACGACGCAGAGCGCCTCGTGACTTCGTCATCGAGTTACCCGGTCAACGTTCGCAGCTCCGCACCGTCAGCAGAAATGAACAGCAGTCAATTGACCCACTTTCCTAGCTAAGTACATTTTTTTAAAGTCTAATAGGACTTCACTTAAACAGTATATTATTAATTAGTATGACTGATAATCTAGTAACATGTCGAGATCAATTACATCAAATTAGGGAATATTTGGTAAAAATAGGACCAGAACGTAGGCAAAAAGAGATAGCTTATAAGAAATTGGAAGAAGCTAAAGCGATATACAGTCAAGCGCAAAATATTTTGTCTCAGATTGAACAGTCAAAATTTAGTAGCAAAGACATTGATTTGATCAATAACTTAGTGGAACAAATTAAGACCGTTTATCAGAAAATACAAAGTTTACTAACAAGCGTAGATTCAGTGTCTCAAACACTTGACGAACCAGATACCAAGATGTCTCAGTTTGATTTAAAGACTGCGATAGCCTTGTTACCTGTAATGACAGGACAAGAGCAAGTTACGAAACAGCTCATTGATGCCATTTCACTATACAGTAGCATGATAGACAACACTTCTCAGAAACTTTTATTGAATTTTATTCTCAAAACTAGATTAACTCCTAGTGCTAAACTTCGCATGAAGTTATCTTATGATAGCGTAAAAGTATTAGTTGATGATATGCGAAAGCATTTGTTGCCTAAAAGGTCGGCTGAAGCTATTCAATCTCAATTATATCATTCTTCTCAAGGACGTCGGTCTATAGAGTCTTTTGGTAATGAGATAGAGGAACTTTTTGTTAACCTGACGATTTCTCAGTCAGACGATGATCCGACCAAATACGAAATATTACGTCCTATAAATGAAAAAACTGCCATCAAACGTTTTGCGGATGGTTTGTCTGATGCGAGGTTGAGCACAATTATTGCTGCCAGGCAATTCTCATCACTTCCAGAAGCGATTAGGAGCGCTTTAGACGAAGATTCTTCATCACCAAGGCATAACGAAGTTTTAAATTTTTGACGTTCAGACGCGTACAGACCGAATAATACATCTATCGGTTACAAAAACTCGAACAGTCGTAATAATAAAAATTATCAGTTCGACAAATCAAATAATAATTATTCACGAACTCGTACGTTTGTAAATACAGGTCAAAGAGGTAAACGAACTCAGGCAACTGGTGCATGGAATGCGAGACGTACTCCTTACGTACAACACACCGAGCACACTCAGCAAAATGACACTGACTGTGTAGACAATAGTGTCGACACGGAGACCAATAATATCCATGACACTAATATTACGGATAATCAGTTTTTTCGTTCCTAAATTAGAATGCTCTATTTTGAATTAAAATAATACTAGCATAATTGAATGCACTGTAGATTCTACTTATGCCTTAGATCTTTTAGTGGATAGTGGAGCTAGCCTATGCGTTTTAAAGCACGAGTGGTTAAGATCTAAGACCCAATTAATTAATAATATAGTTCCGGAGAAGGTAACAATAAAGGGTGTAAGTGGAAATCTAACCTCTCTAGGATATATTTATTTAGATTTATATTTTAACAAACTGATATTCAAGGAAAAATTTTACGTTTTTCAAACCTTATCTTGTGCAGCTAACGCCATTTTAGGGCACAATTTCTTTATAAAATATAATGCTGTCATAAGTTATAAAAAAAAATCCTTAACGTTAGAAAATAATGGAGATCATATTAGTATACCTATTTTAAGGACTAATTATAATAAATATTTGTTTACAATACCGCCGCGATGCGAGGTTATCCGGTACATACCTACCACCATACGTGGGGATTGTATTACATTAGCACAAGAAATACGCGATGGTGTTTTCATTGCTGGACTGATTTCGAAATCTAAAAATGGGGAAATCCCAATTCGAATTCTAAATAAAACTAATAGCAAGGTGGAACTAGACTTGTCAGGGTTAGAAATAAATTCCACAAACAGCTTCGAAGTGTTGAACTTTGAGAATACGATATCTAACTCTGATAGAGTAAAAGCTCTATTTGGCCTACTTAAATTGAACACATACTTAAATACAGAAGAGCAAATAAGCATTGAAAAGATTAGTGCAAAATACTCAGATGTCTTCCAATTACCAGGCGATAAATTAAGTACGACCAACTTATTAGAACATAGTATAACACTGAAAAATGACGTGAGCCCTGCGTATAGCAAGCCTTACAGGATCCCGTACGCTTTGCGTAATGAGGTACAAAAACAAATACAAGAAATGCTCGATAATGATATTATAGAAGAAACTACGTCAGAGTGGTCAAGTCCCGTTCTTCTTGTGCCTAAAAAATCAGATAAATCAGGCGAGAAGAAATGGAGGCTAGTAATTGACTATCGTCAGTTAAACAATCGAATTGTAGATGACAAATTCCCTTTGCCAAATATCACAGAAATTCTAGATTCACTTTCCGGTAATATATATTTTTCTAAACTTGATTTATCTCAAAGTTATTACCAAATAAATCTTACAGAAAACTCTAGAAAATACACGGCTTTTAATCTTGACCGCATGTATCAATTATCTTTAGACAAAGACTCACGGAAGTATACAGCATTCACTACTGATAAGATGTACCAAATGAAACGGTGCCCGATGGGACTAAAAACGAGTCCAAGTGTATTCTCCAGACTTATGACTATTGCGATGGCGGGATTGAACTACGATAAATGTTTTATTTATTTAGATGACTGTATCGTTCTGGGTAAATCCTTAATTAACCACAACAAAAATCTCACTTGTATTTTAGAACGTCTTAGAAAAGTTAATTTAAAATTAAATCCTCTTAAGTGCGAATTTTTACGCAGAGAAATTATTTATCTAGGCCATAAAATTACTCCAGAAGGTATTTATCCCGATCCATCTAAAGCTATCGTGTTAGAAAATTATCCAAGACCTACAAATGTCGACGAAGTAAAAAGATTCGTTGCCTTTGCAAATTATTACAGGCGTTTTATTAATAAATTTGCTGACATTGCATATCCTCTCAATCAATTAAGCAAGAAAAACGCATCTTTTGAATGGTCCCATGAATGCGAATCAGCATTTAATACTTTAAAACGTGCACTCTGCAATCCTCCAGTGTTAGGCTATCCAGATTTAACAGATAAAAATAAATTTATTTTAAACACAGATGCTTCAAAAATAGGTCTGGGCGCCGTATTGTCTAACAGTAACGGACAAGTAGTAGGTTACGCGAGTCGCAATTTGAAACCCGCCGAAACACGATACCCAGTTATAGAGTTAGAATTGCTAGCTATTGTGTGGGCGATTAGGCATTTTAAACCTTATTTATACGGTAAACAATTCAAAGTTGTGACAGATCATAGACCATTAGTGTATTTATTCGGAATTACGGATCCCTCAAGTAGACTAACAAAATTTAGATTATTTTTGGAAGAATACGATTTTACTGTCGAATATCTTCCAGGTCGACACAATGGACCCGCAGATGCCTTAAGTCGTCTTCCTTTGAATATAACAGATTTAAAAAGAATTAACAAAAATGTAATATCAGTTATGACAAGGGCCCAATCTCGTAAACAAGCAAGCGGCTCCGATACTGCCGATTTGACATCTGAAATCCCTTTAACTTCTGGAACCTCTAGCCCAAAAGTTGTAGAAATTCTTAAAAAACCTATTAATAGTATAGAACTAATTCTAACTTCAAGAAAAGTAGTAAAGAACAGTTCAAATAGACCACACCTACTTAGCGACAGTGGTCACTTTGAGTTCAATGAAAACGAGTCAACAATATACCTACGATCCCGATCGTTTCCTACCGTAAGTGTGTTAGCGAGGGACTTGGAGTCATTTTGTAAAAGACTTAATACTAACGAAATTGTTGTGATCAAGAATAAAGAAAATTCACACATAATAAACGAGTTCTTAAGATGCATGAAAAGTTTGCAATCTGATTTACCAAGAATATTAGTAATTAAAGATCTAATAAGAATAAGTAACAAAGACGAAAAGACAGTTATCTTAAATGATTTCCACCTGTTACCTACTAGCGGACATGCAGGAGTAAACAGGATGTTGAATAATATTAAAAAATATTACTTCTGGCCAGGCATAAGTAATGATGTGATTGAATATGTGCATAAATGCAAAGAGTGTCAAATTAAAAAACACTCAAATAAACAAACAAAACAACCAATGTCTGTAACTACGACCCCTAATACAGGATTTGAGAGAGTTAGCTTAGATATAGTAGGACCTCTAGATGTAGACAATTATAACTACAAATACATTTTAACCCTACAATGTCATTTGACAAAATTTGTAGAGGCTTACCCTCTAACTAATAAGGACTCTGAATCCATAAGTAGAACATTTGTAAATAAATTTATTTTAAGATATGGCATCCCCAAAGAGATCATAACGGATCAGGGAACAGAATTTTTGTCAAGTGTTATGTCAGATGTATGTAGCTTATTAGGAATAACCAAATTACATTCTACTGCATACCACCACCAGACTATAGGTGGATTAGAAAACACTCATAAGAGTTTAGGTGCATATCTTAGAATTCAATGTAGCCAAAATAAAACAGATTGGAGTAGCTGGTTAAGTTATTGGTGTTTTTCTTTTAATACCACTGTTCACTCGGAGACAAAATATACACCGCATGAGCTTGTATTTGGTAAATTATGTAACTTGCCTAGTAACCTCAACTATACTTTAGACAGAGTAGATCCACTCTATAATTTTGACAGTTACCCCTTGGAATTAAAATATAGGCTACAGCGCGCATTATTAGATGCTAGGAATAATCTGATAATCAGTAAACTTAAGAGAAAATCATTATATGATAAGAAGTTAAATTCGATAACTTATAAGCCAGGTGATTTTGTACTTTTGAAAAATCAAACTGGACATAAATTAGACAACATTTATTTAGGACCATACAGAGTTCTTAAGGATTTATCACCTAATGTTGAAATATTGAAAAATAATAAATCCTATATTGTCCACAAAGATAATACTAAATTGTTTTGTGAACCATGACCTTTGTCAATGTGTTATTTACTTTATTAATTAATTATTATTATATAACTTCATTAATTAAAACAAAAGAAATTGTATATTTACTAATATGCCAATGTTATTTTTACCTAGTCTAAGTTTAACATATAAAAATGTAAGACTCAAGTGCGTACGTCATACATTTTTTTTTTTTTAATCCGGTGGTGTAAAGGGTGTCTTTTCGGGGGAGATGTAGTATATGTCATAATTCACTGTTGCACTGCTACATTTATAGTAATTACCGTAACATATTGACGTACGAATTGGGGTCATTTGCTACAATATAAAAGACAGTGTAATGTGTTTACTTGTCACTTTTACTATGGAGACTACCTAAATATAAACATATTCAACACTCCACGTTGAGTTTCTCTTCTCTTCGAGAGCTCCTCGTCAACATATTACAACGGTTTATGATTGAAGTGGTTTACAAGAGTGGTTGCAGGCTAGGACAAGAGGTTTCCAGTCAAGTAATGTTTACCAATGACATTTACCAATTTTCTCATGATCGCTTATAATGGATGCGGTTTACAGTGAGGCTTACATTTCAGGTATAGAACTTATCCCATAAATAGTGCTGCTTACCTATTTTTTCATCGCGGTCCCACGTTCTCGCGCAATCGGCCAGTGCTGTGCGGAAGTGTAGATGACATTGTAGGATGTCGGGCAGCCGGTGGAATAATGTCTGGATTTTGCTTCCGTTTAGGATAGCTGGGCTACTTTCTTCAAGGGGTTTCTTGTAGTCCTGTAAATGAAGCATGGGTTAATATTATCTTATTATATTCTTTATCTACTTGTACCAAAATGGACGAACTGAAAAACGCACTTAGGGGCCGCATCCACGAGCGAAAGAATCGCGGCGATAATATCGATTGCCACGTATATATCGCCGCGTTTCTCCCACTCGTGGACGCGGCCCCTTAGAACTCACTGTGTTAGAGCTTCACATGTACTTATTTATTCAAATACATATCCAGCATATTTTTCTTAAAATTTTAGTGCAAAAAGAGCTGAATGTATCAAGAGAAATGAAGAGATATTTGTGTCCTAAAGAACACACAACTACAAAGACATGTATTGCAAATAACTATATATTGTTCACGTGTTTGTCATAGAAGTTCCTAAGCATGAGTAAAAAGTTGTTCGTCCCTGACTTGTAGGTAATGCCATTATGTGTATCAAGAGAAATGAAGAGATCTTTGTGTCCTAAAGAACACACAACTACAAAGACATGTATTGCAAATTAGTATATATTGTTCACGTGTTTGTCATAGAAGTTCCAAGACATGAGTAAAAAGTTGTTCGTCCCTGACTTGCAGGTAATGCCATTATGCCTGTAATATAACGCAATTATACACATTAATGCACCGGCATTACCGCGTTCATTTACATTTTAATGTTAATAGTTAATACCGATCATTTCGAGCATCACTTTTTGTACTAAAACAAATGTTATGTTATAAAACAAAATAAGCAAAGTCCAGCTAAAATGTTGGTTTTGTGCCACCTTGTTCAGGTGTAGAAATAAAAACTTAGAAGACGTCATACGTTGCGTCATTTCTTTTTATACGTTGGTTTATTGAGTGTAAATTGTGGACAAAATCCTTGTGAAGCAAAGAGTCTACGAGACAAAACTCCAGTGGTTTTGATATGCGCATTTGTACTTTTGGCTAAAGTAGCAAAGACAATAAAAATCTAGACTCGATACGCTACGTTAGTTAATTAGGAATTATGGTTTAAGTTTTGGCTTATAGAACACTGAGAGCTATCATTATTTCCCCGTGAAGCCAAGAGGCAAAGATTTTACAAGATATGTGTTTGTTCAATTTGCTTTTAAAGTTGTTTTTAGGGTTCCGTACCCAAAGGGTAAAAACGGGACCCTATTACTGAGACTCTGCGGTCCGTCTGTCTGTCTGTCTGTCTGTCACCAGGCTGTATCTCATGAACCGTGATAGCTAGACAACTGAAATTTTCACAGTTGATATATTTCTGTTGCCGCTATAACAACAAATACTAAAATCAGTATAAAATAAATATTCGGGTGGGGCTCCCATACAACAAACGTGTTTTTTTTGCCGTTTTTTGCGATAATGGTACGGAACCCTTCGTGCGTGAGTCCGACTCGCACTTGGCCGGTTTTTTAACCATAGTCACCGACCATGAAGCTTAAAGCAACTTTAAATCAGTACCTACTGTAAATTGTGGACAATCCTTTATGGGGCTTGTGAAGCTGACCTGCGAGACTACTAAAGTAGCACAGATAATAAAACAAAACTAGACTCGTTACACCACGTTTGGTAATAAGGGATTAAGGTTTAAGTTCCGGTTAATAGAACATTGAGAGGCATCATTATAATGCTGACAACGAATCTTTGTGTGTCTGAATTGGCTTAATTTTGTGTCAATGTTGAAGGTGAAGATAGCATTGTATAACTGTCCTTTTCACTCGCTAACGTTTGTCACATCGTCCTATCTCGCTTACTGTATGCAGTATACTCGATGACAAACTGTTTCTAGCGCAACTCCAGAGACACAAAGATCCACTGTGACTATTATACTTGCTTGTCAAGCGAAGGAGCAAATATTTCTCAATGTATGTGTTTGTTCAATTTGCTTTTTAGGTAATTTTTTAAACATCATAGTCACAGACTAAGAACTTTAAAACAAGTATAATCTGTAGTGTAGTGTAAACTGCAGACAATCCTTTATGGATCTTGTGAAGCAAAGAGTCCATAAGACAAAACAATCGCACCGCTTGACAACGTCAAGATTGCTTCCGCGAGCGTCATGTTTCATACTCCAGTTTGCCATAGATAAAGGCAAACACGGAGAATTCCATTTAGTCTACACTTAGCTCGTTATATTCCTCAGACATCTACAGATAACTAGTTTAGATAAATATGTATGTGCATTGTTTTTGTTGCCACTTAAATGTCCTTCACGTAGATACGTTTATGTAATTATTTCTGGATTTTTTTCTCATATATGGTAATGCTATGCGACTATCTGTTTGAAATTAAATATATGAACCGTGTATTTTATTGTCCATGTATGTGAAGCAAATCATAACGGTTGCATTGTGCTCAATTTATGGAGCTAATATAATTTGCTACTGACGACATCGCATAGCAAAAAGATTGAAAAAGATAGCCGTAATTACAAGATGTAGGTACAAGGCCGTTACGCGAAGAAGATTCTCTGAAATATTGCTTATTTCCACGATTAAGTACTTAAGAATGCATCGTGAAATCAATGGACTAGTCCGAAGTGGGTTAAGGATGGTCGTATATAATGTTTACTTATTTACTGGCAACAATACCAAATAATAAGGATAAATTATGACAAAACAATACTTTATCGGGTGCGTTTGACTCGCGGTAAACTACTAATAATATTGCTTTATACGAAGAGACATGAGGAAATTTTAATAGGTAAGCGACTGATAGGTCAACAACACTACCACAGAATAAATATACAAACAGTATGGAAAGAAACTACCTACAAACGCTCGAAGCGGCTCGCACTATTGACAGCACTGCAGAAGTGCCTTAATGGTCTCGTCGGTGGGTATGTTTTTGTGAGTGTGCTGTTTCGAGCGTTTGTAGGTAGTTTCTATACTGTTTTTATATTTTTACTGTGACTCTACGTCCACTTAATATTTAATACTAGTCACGGTAAATTAATTACTAAATTTATATATATCGTCTTGAAGAACTTTAAATTAACGAGAGGAAAGTAGTGCCTATTTCAGGAACCAACACAACTTCCATATAATAGGAAAATACTAGTCTTTAATGCTCGCGGCTTCGCCCGTGTGAATGTGTTTTATTATCCCAAGGGAAACCCGAGATAAAAAGTACTAATGCCATGCCCTAGGTCAGGGATGGCGAACGTATGGCACGCGTGCGTGTGGTGGCACACGACAAAATATTTTAGGGACGCTAATATGAGGTTATTTAGCATCTAGGTAATTTGCAACAGCATAAATGACACCAACTCCTACTTTTATTTAAATACAAGTATAATTGCTGTAAGAATTTCTGGGTGCAAATAAAGAATTGATTAATTCATATCATTTAGAGTTTTATTTTTTGTCAATTAAGACAAAAGTCAAAATTCTTTGGTGGCACAACATTGTCACATAAAAAAAAAAACAATTTGAATGGCACGTTTTCTAATAAAGGTTCGCCATCCCTGCTCTAGGTCATGGTCCACCTTTGTGACAAGTTCTTTCCAAATACGTTCAGCTGTTGAGGCGTGTGCGATTAACAAACATCCAGACATTTATATTTATAATATTAGTAGGGAGCTCGATACATGGAAACGACAAACAAACGCACAGAAAGTAGGTAATTACTGAACACAACAAAACAATACACTTGATACTAATTGCTTAGTCATACACTTGATACGTACGTAATGGTTAGTCATTAAAAAGTTTTCTTTAGGAAAAATCTAGCGCAGCCTTTTGTAAAAGGATTCGCAAACTAGCTTGAACTTTCTAACGAAGTAGAAAACGCTTGCCACCGCACATCATTGAAAATCATATAGATGAATGCAAATGTCCCATAACACAAAACAAACTGTATTTAGAACAAAAGCTCTAATTTACCGCATTAAACACAGTCCAGTGGACGTCGGCGCCATTTTCATTACAGAGGGACGACCTCGTACAGTCGCTTGCAAATAGTGCCTATTCAAATTGCCCCACTTCCTAATATGCTAATCTATGGCATGTGAATTGTGGGCGAAACAATGCCGAAGTGGGCCAGACAGGTCCATATTTACATACGTTACTTGAGATTTTTGACATTACCAATGCGACGCAGCAACTTCTGTTTTCCTATCCCCCATTGTTACCTCAAAAACTTAATAAAAATTCATAACCGTTTGTCTCTGAAGAAAAAAGAAAGTCGCGAAAATAATAAACTCTAAATACGGTTGTTTAGAGAAAGCTCTCGCTCCTTTGTTTGTTCGTGAAATCTGCGCAATTATTGCAATGATAAATGTTAATCAAGCAATTGTAATTTAGTTAAATATCACGAATATTGATGAACCTATCTTGACATCGTGATTTCTCTATAAATATCAAAGTCATTGAGTTGAAGTTAGGCAACATTTCGTTACCAAAATATCCAGAGCGTAAGGTGCTAACTTTTCAAGTTCAACTGAACATAAATCGCGCAAAAACAGTCAATTGGTTGATGATTGACTGTTTCTGCGCCTATAAATCTATACTAATATTATAAAGAAGTAAAGTTTGTGAATTGTGAGTTTGTGTGTTTGTGACGTTGTAGGGGTAATCTCTGGATCTACTGTACCGATTTTGAAAATTCTTTCACCGGTATAAAGTTTCATTATTTCTGAGTGTCACAGGCTATAATATATTTTCAACAAAATTAGAGATCCTTATGAAAATTGCAATAATTTAACCCAAAGTATCAAAATGGGGGGTAATCTCTGGATCTACTGAACCGATTTTGAAAATTTCTTTCACCAGTAGAAAGCTACATTATTCCTGAGTGTCATAGGCTATAATATATTTTCAAAAAAAATAGAGATCCTTATGAAAATTGCAATAATGTAACCCAAAGTATCAAAATGATGTATATAAAATTCATTCTTTGGCGTGCGCTGAGAATACTATTGATGATACATAAAAATTATGTACTACATGATTAGGTAGGGTTGGGTATGGTAGATAGAGTAGGGTAGGTAGGGTAGCGTAAGTAGGGTAGGTAGGCAGGTAGCCAATTGACGGGAACGAAGCCCCGGGGGTCAGCTAGTAAAGTTATATAAGGAAAGTACTCCAGTAGCTATTCAGCTTAAACCTTTATACCACTTTCAGAACAAGTAATCTCATTAATAATCACAGCGAGGCGACATGGGCGCTAACGTTTAACACGCAATTTTGCAAGTCAACTCACTGCTTAATTAAGTGGCCTGTCAAGTCGATCAAGCCTCCCTGATGTAGAAAACAAAAGTGGCTTTTACTAGCACTATTTGCTGTACAGGTTACGCAATGGGAACTGTCGTTATTATGATCGTATTATAATTGCTGGCTATTATGCCATCAATCTAAACGTGCTTCCTTCCCGATCACGAATTTCACCGGAGTCATGAGAAATGTCAGCGTATGTTATTCAAACATTGTGACTTGAGGATCTGAGATACTTAGTATGATAGTAAACCGGTTCGTATAGTTGTATACAGTAACTTGGTACTACTTTTAGCTTGTTGGGTATGTTGACAGTGTACTTATTTCGGCTGACCATAATTGGTCATCGTAAATATTGAGTGAGTCGCTGTGTACGGATAATTACAGATTATTTGCCAAACATAAATGTGGCTAATTGTAGTTATTTACATTCTGCGGTGATATATTTGGTCACATACCTTCTAGTTATTTACCAGAACTAAGCGTGGTAGTTTACTGAAAATTTGTTTTTTGTCCGTCAGGTAGATTAATAATAAATATTTGACACGTATTTTTTCTTTTGACACGTAAACATAAAGTGACAACGATGTAATGCGTTGAAATATCGTGAAACGTCACGCCGCTAGTACACTATATACTGCCTTCGTGACATCACAAGCCCCCACTTCTGAACTTTGATGCGCTTTAACTTTGTAATTTTTTATTGGTTTGGTAAAGCAAAAAATACGTGTCCAATATTATTTGATAATCTCACTGACGGACTAAATAGAATTATCATTTTTCTACCCAGGAAACATCCCTATTGTCTCAAGGAGTACCCACTACAAAGGGTCACACATCAATTACACGAATGAGTGAGTGATGTCATTCAATCTCAATCTTCGCTTATTGACATCTGTCATGCATGGAGTCGCTCCATTTGTACTGCAGCTAGTTAGAATGCAACAATGGCACGAGAGTACCGACGCGGATATGATGTTAGATGCCTAAAGATAACAATGTGAACAATATTTACAAGGAAACACGTAAGAGACTAATGAGTGTGTGAAGCGAACAGTATGTTTATGTATATGTAATTTAATATCGTATTCTTTGCAAATTTTACGAGCATATGAGTTCACAAACTGCTTTAGGAGATATCGGGTTCTGGATAAGACTTACGTTGATGAGCCTCTGCAGTGTGGCGACGTAGGAGTTCTCGCTGTGTATGATGGCGGCCACCACATGTCGTCGGCGCAGCTGCACCGGCGACAGCGAGTCCGGTGGCGCGCCCAGCGATGGCGGCGGCACACGCCCGGAGCGGACATCCCCGCCGCATGAGAACAAGTCCTCCTCCAACTGAAAACGACACGCAAACACTGTACATCTTCCACTTCACAATACACAACACACATTTCTAGAGTTGACTCCAGAATCAAATTCGCTTCAAGTCTCCGATGACGCTATTCGAGTCGCGTGTCTGTTAAATGAACAGAAATAACTTGTGCGTGATGATTATTCAACTCGCGCGGCTGTAACTCGCGTTTCGAGGACGCTTTCCGGCCGCGCCGTACAAATTCACACCGAACGACAGTCACCTTCCCGTCTAATCACGTCACAAATCGCGTCATCAGAACCACTGTCTTACTTATAAAACGTAAACGTCAAAAGTAAACACCACCACAACCCGACCACGTGACTTACGTTAAAATTTGTCAACGAATACTGAGCCTTGTCATGGAGAAGTTTCATACACGACGGACAAAACATTGCAACGATATCGTCTAGAAGCGTACTGGCATTGAATTAACTTTTGACATTTACGAATCGCACGTTATTCACGTCGTCTCACTAAAAATAAACTGAAATAAGAAAATTACTATCGTGTACATGAATCCAATATGGTAACTGACTGGTACCCACTGTGACATCATTATATCACATGTTAAAATAGATTATTTGTTTAGCCACTTAAGACCTCCGAGGCGCGGAGGCGACGACGCGCACTACGATACACTCGTTACTGCGGTTTGTTGTTGACTGACTACTCAATGACCCGATCATGATTCATCTGAAATATACATAATTGTGAATCATCTATTGATAATATTGTTACATATTATAATACCAGTCATGTAAAAGGATAATTGAAGAGCTGTCTATGGCAAGTAATTCCAGAAATGTCACTATCACGTAACAACTCACTGGGAAGGGATGTACTTATGAATGTCTACTTAAATGCATTCCTTGTATATGCCATCGTTGAATGAAGACCGGTCATTCATACAAACTGAATGCTGCATAGTAATTCATTTATTAAGAGAACTGTACAGTATAGATGCACAGAGTATTACAAACTGTCTCATTTATGTATTGATAGAAAGCGCCGATCGACCGATAATGCTTTTGAGGTCCTGGAATCGATCCAGCAAGACCGTTCCAAGTGCCAACGCGTTTGCCCGTGGTGAAATCAGAATAATAAATATAAACAAAGCAAATATCTAAAGGCTGGTTCCTAATGAAATATCTTTAGATTCATGATTCAGAAGTAGGATTTCATTCTCAGAATTTCTCGCAAATCTCAATTAATTTTAACAAACCAACGTGATCCTTTTATTTTCCTCTTAGTTGTAACGACGAAATGAGTGCAAAAGCAAAATTTTGCATGTACGGGAGTTTCAGGCGCTCCTCCCAATGTTGTCAAACCAGTTGGATTAAGCAGTTTGACTACGAGGACGAAGCGAATACACGCAGGTATACCTATACCGTCTTTTCTATTTGAAAGTAGCCTAGAAGAAGACAGTCTTTTATTGGTGGCGTTGCTGGATGGTGTCAGTTAAACGTTACAGGTTTAGTAGAAACTTGGTACAAACCTCGGGCAATTTGGGCATCTTGTCGGTTTCGTGGCCATGCATGTCGTACTGGTGCGAGGAGCCGCGCCTCACGCTGAACCAGCGCGCCAGTCGCCCCCCTCCCTCGTCGTCGGGAGGGGGCGCCGGCGGCGCAGGAGTCGCTCCGCCGCCGCTTCGCCATCGCTCGCACAGCTCGCGAGCACGACTCAGCGTGTTGCGTAACTGACCGCTGCTCCTGAATCAATAAAAGAACATTGTTAATTAAATATGTAATTTATGGTCTATGGAAGACTTACATAACATAATCAGCCTTTTATGTTTTATGCCCTCTCACAGAAGCCAGACCATGATCCACACGTTGACAAAGTACGGATTGGTGGATGACGGATGTCACATGTATTAGAATTTTTGTTTTTTTTAGGACATACCGGTTTCCTCACGATGTTTTCTTTCATCATTTTGAGAGCAGTGGTGATGAAATAAATGACAATAAGGTCGACCTCCTGTGTGTATGTCCGTGCTGTTACCACTGGGACACAAGTGCATCAGGACTATTTAGGTCTGGTTGTGAGAAAACTTAAGTTATTATCTCTTTTAACGAAACAGCTTTAAGGGTACACTAGTCGACGGCACGAACTATTTTGTGCGCGTGGTTAAAATGCGTGCTATATCAACCGACAACACGTGTGGAACAGATAGATGCTGTTATGAGCAGTAAGAAGCTAGTACGCGTACGAATACACACTTTTGCGTATTTGTAGTGAAATGGATGATCATTTAGAACGAAAACGAGCGCGCGAAATTTTATAAACAGACCTTTGGGAGTCTGGATATCATGAAAAAACTACTGAATGTATCTGTTCAAAATAAAATTATTTGCATTGTTGAACTACTAATCTATTCCTGTATGGAGGCCGTTTTTATATTTTTCTTCTTCTTGTGGTACTTATTTGCGTCCAAAGATGCGTAAAAATTAGTGTTAAAATAAGGAACTTTCGAAGCTCATAACTTTCAAGTAAATTTTCTTTTTACTTTTTTGCTTCCATACAGGGCTAGATAATGATGAGACAAATTGATATCATTTTTATTTTGAACGTACATCTTCAAACAGTGGAGTAAAAGCCAGACTACGTTTGTATGGAAGAATTTTCGACTAGTGTACCCTTAAGGTCCAGTTCTAAAGAATGCAAGTAACTACCGGGATTCTAATGGCGATCCAATATGTGTGAAAGACAGGAAATACTGCAGGTCATTTGCGTCGATGGTAGTAGTGTATTCGCATTATGGCTTTTAAAACGTGACCAAGTCATGAGTTCTGGCAAATTGTAGTATTTGAACAGATGGTGTGAGGTGTTGTTGACAGTAGGAAACGTGATAAACACTAATAACAGAAGTATGCAGGTAGCAGATCCAGGAAGACAAGAGAATTAAGTTTGTCAAAATATTTACCTACGTCTATCATAATGATTATTGATATAACACCTTGACTCTAATTTTAAAGCTTTCGCTGTATTTGCTACGCTCAAAAATCTCGTAACGAGTACCGACAGATGATTTATTTAACCTAAAGTAGTGGTTTTTACCTAGTCTGTGATGTAATTTGAAGGATATGGACAATTAGTTAACACGGAAGACGTACATTTAATGATAGAAAACAATAATTACTGGTGAAACTTGTAATAGAAACTAGAGCCGATCCGACTTTCTGTACAGGTCTATTACTTTCTGAAGTACAATTGTTAAGCTTTGCTTATGTAATATGTTTTTATTTACCATGCCAAATTACATGTAGTAATAAATAGGCTATAAAATAAACTGCAATTACTTAGTAGGCGACCGCTGGAGCGATATTCTTTAATGAATTTCCGCTAATCATTCAACGTTATCCAATGATCGATCATAATATTATGTCTGCATGCAATAAGATTCAAATTAAGATGACAGCAGATGAAACAATCGTCAGACGACAATTATATTAACAATAGGCAATTAGTTAGACTAAATACTATTATACAAAGAATACTCTGAAGGTTAGACCAACCATGTAGCAACGGTTATAAAATATTTATTGAATGTTTTATGTATGAGTTGAAGTCTCGAATACATTAGATCTTATTTGGTATTGTGATGAAAGACTAAATATTGTCTTTGCGGTTGCCTCACTGAAAGCAATCTGCGTAATGCAATTTTATGTTGGAGGCGTCGACTTGGCTCGAGGGAACGCTACTGTGTACTGTTTTTGTTGTTATTAGTTTTCTTTATCCGTTATTGTTGTAAAGTGGAGCAAAACATTATTCATTCCAAGGTCGTTTATTGTTTCTCTCAGCGTAGTAAATAAAATTGCACTAGGCAATATATCTGTGTTGTGTTTCTAGGAAATAAGTGCTCTAATCATTGCACAATCTGTTGTTGCGTTATCTGCTCTTTATTTTTATGAGTTGTTTTTTTTTGGGAAATGGGAAACACGCGAGTATTGGGATTAAAACACAATTGATTGGTACGTGATCAGCATATTTGAAAATAAGAACGTTCGACTCTCAGGACTGATTTATACCTGGTGCGAGTGGGGCCAGTGGCCGGCCTAAATAGCGACACGCGGGGTTGCGACTATCGTCGAGAGGATCCGGCAATTGGGACTCGAGGTGGCCCTGCACAAGTCCGAGGCCATGTTTTTTCATATGAGAAATATGAATGCGCCAACGTCGGTTTCCCAAATAACGGCAGGAGGGGTTCACATCGGCGTCGGGTCGACGATAAAGTACCCTCAAGCGGCTCTTACCCAATCTAGGCCTACTTGCTGGATTGCATGGAAAGCTCTCTCCTCCTTCTAAGAAGCAGTAATGCTCGCACAGGAGGAGGCGGAACGCGCGAGGCAGACGCAACGGAGACGCTCTCACGCCTCTAGCCGCCGCAGAGACGTCGGGAGTCGCAAGCCGATTTAGGCCAAAGTAGGCGCGGGCTTGCGGACGGCGAGTAATGGGTAGCTCGCCGTCCGATAAAGACCAGGGTCGAGTCGACGGTGCGTCGTGTTTCAAACGCGCCTCAAAGAGATGTCAGCAAAAACAGACGGGGTTCGCTAGATGCCGATGCCTGTCTGGGTCGTGGATAAATTTGAAAGAGAGTTACCGTGGCCCTGGCACAAGCAACTGAAGGAACACGGGTGGGTTTTAATCATTAAAAGTCTGACACGCCCTCCCGCTTCACCCAAAACGATTTATCCATTCGGTTGGCATCTTTTAAGCAATTTGTTTATCTTGAAAAACACACACACAAGAATCAAAATTCATTTAGGTAAATACTTGCATGACGTCAAAACCGATTTCCTATTTGTTCTGATTTACCTTGAGAGATCGTAAACAAATAATCTTGTAGCAATATGCGTCCCTCTAATTCGCCACCAAAAACGTGCGAATGCAAAATCTGACACTTAAGCAACAGTTTGGTTATCACGATCGCCTGCCAGATTTCGTAGGCGAATAAATATAAAACAAACAAACTAGGTAACATCTTGTGTCTACTAATTGTGTTCGAAACGACAATCATCGCTGGATCCCAGGGTTAAGCCTGATTAATCGAAGAATGGTACAGTCTGCTAACGAGTTTACGATTCTCATTCTGATTAAGACGATTGGGTTTTAAAGACTTGTAGCAAAGTCAGAGCTAGAGGATAAGCTGGTGGTTTTCCAAATAAAAAAATCACACTAATATACTAATTATTATATAATATCACACTAATGTGGCGACGTTTGGGGGAGGCCTATGTCCAGCAGTGGACGTCTTTCGGCTGATATGATGATGATGATCACACTAATATTATTATAAAAGCGAAAGTTTGTGAGTGTGTTTGTATGTTTGTTACTTCTTCACGCTCAAACGGCTAGACGGATCTAGATGAAATTTGCCACAGATATAGTCAAGAATAGCACATAGGATATTTTTCATCCCGGGAATATGTTCCCTCGAGATAATTTTCTACATTCACGCTGGCGAAGTCGCTGGCAGAAGCTAGTATTTGTTTAAAATGATAAATATCAGCTTAATGGTTTGATGATACCAATTAATTAAAAAAAGGTGTAATCATTCACAAACTTTTAGACCAAAAATAATAATAATTAAAATCATTAAGGTCAAGGCAAGTTACTACAAAGGTTCGGGCAGATTTCTTACAGAATTGTCCACAAATTATCAAAACGATTTTTTACGAACATATTATAACGCATCCTCGAAAACTTATAGAGGATGCTCATGCTCACTTATTTAACGTTTACGTTTTAATGTAATGTCACCAGTAAGGACAAGCATATTTCCTAGTTTTTACATAAAGTAATTACTATTATGTATTAGGTTTACAAGGTCAAAGTCCTAAGTCTAAACAACATTACGGAAATACACAATCAGCTTTACTGCCGCAAATCACTGCACAAAATAGCAACAAACAGTAAAATCGCGAAACGTCTTAACAAATAATTGCAAATTGAAAATCCTACGCATTGAATACAAGAGGTCCGTATGATAGATGAACGAACGGTTTTTGCTAAACAATTGTGTAATTCAAAATAGTTTACAGGACAATAAAGTATGGTGGAAGATTGTACAAGTTGTAATAAATGGAAGATAGACGACGCACTGCCTGCATTCAGCCAACTTATCTGTTGCATTGACCCCGCGTCATAATTATAAACAATGCTATTCTTTACAGTTAACGCATCGATAAACCGCAAAATCCAATCACACGTACTGCATTCATTTAAAATTAGCATATAAAATAATGTTTATTAACGCCAACAGACAATGAAGAAAAACATCGACGTCATGTGGAATCCGCGTATATAAATGAAAATAAATTAACAAGTAATCGAAAAGATTTGTAAACAGTACCACCTGTTGCGAAGAATAGTAACATACAACATAACAATCAGCAACAGGTTGATTTTTGACAGGACAATCTTAATTTATGTTTTACAGATTAAAACAAAGAATTTGACATGCTACTTTATGTGAATTATAAGGTTGTATCGTCTAAAGACTATATACGTAAAACTAATAACTTTATGTGTGAATACAGCAGATTGTAAGGTAGTATCTTCTACCACGGGGTCTCATTGCTAAGAACGACAATTTGGTTCAAATAAATCTCACTAGATGGCGCGACATCTACACACAATTCAATAGAGCTGTGTGTAAAATTAACATTTTTGGAATTGAACATAAAAATTGTATGTTCTTGTTTAATCAACTCTCCTAAGTACAAAATTATGGTATTTTGGGCTCTTAATTTACATTTCAAAAATTATTTAACGAATTTTTAACGGATCATTTAAAATTGATGGCAATAGATGGCGCATTTATAAATTTCTGAGGCATTCCACTCGATTGTAAAAATTTTCACTGTAACACATTTTGGTGCAAAAAAACTGTAAAAACGTGCAAAAAAATACTATAAAACGAACCGTTACTGTATTTTAAGAAAAATATATTCTCGAACCTAGTAAACCCTTTTACTTGCAAGTCGCTGCTAACACCATCTATTGCCAAGAAACGGAATCGAACGCGATTGATGTACTTACAAAAATAAAAAGATTAATCAGACGAAAAACGCTAGTTACGTCGGCACGGTTTCTTTGTATGGGATGAGGCAACTGTATGCTAGTATTATATTATCTGTGCTTCTACTAAGATAGACGCAGACAGGAAGATAAGAAATAAGATAAAATTATATTAACAATTCTATAAGGATAGCCATCAATTAATTAAGATTTCCTCTTAAGAATTAACAATCGCAGCTGCGTACAAAAATACTCATACATAATTACATTTTGCATAAGAAAAACCTGTAAGACACAGTGCATCAGCTGTTCACCATCCCACTAATATAAAAACAGAGGGAAACGAGTTAATGCTGTGCTCTGAGGCGGCGTACACGCAACCTGACACTATTTATGAAATGGATCGGAAAGCAGACATTAGCAAAGAGCTCTGGGAGAGTGCTAAGAGCGAGAACACATAATTACTAGATAGAGGCGTTGTTTTTTATGATATTCATGTTAACAGAAACAACAGGAGTATAGATATTTGTAATATGGATTAGAATTCAGCAACAACAATTACGGAAGAGATCGCGGAATGCGATAAGCCGCCCATTGTATGTGTTTTTAGTTTCCTTTCTAAATGTAACTTATGGTGTACAATAAAGTATATAATAAATAAATAAATACGGTCTATCACCTAAGCTTTGGAAGGATTGCTTAAGAGAAAAAGTAGAAGACGTCAGACACAGAACGAAATAGAAATATCATGGTTAAATACCAAGACCTCACAATGGAAACGAGATAGAACAATTTAGAAAAACTAGTTGAATAGGCGAAGACCCAAAAAGATGCAGTTTAGACAATAACACGAAAATCCAAAGATCAGAACATGCAGAACCATTTACGAACCCTTAAAAAATCAATCTTGCATATTGTCCTGCACTAAATTTTGAATGGCATATTAACATGGCAGTAACTGCAGCAGCTGTATGTATTCGTATATGTTGCTATATAAATATGTTTAATAAACATTTCTCCAAGATAAGCAGGCAATTGTTTGAATTATTAATTGAAATCGTATATATAATAACATCAGCAGAATTGAAACATCAGCTGAATCATTCAGAATAAATAAGACTTACAATACTGCTTACTTGGGCAATATTCTATCTGGTACCATATCATCATCATTTCAGCCGAAAGACGTCCACTGCTGGACGTAGGCTTCCCCCAGTCGTCACCACATAGACCGATCCCGTGCGTCTCGCATCCAGCGCCTTCCCGTCATCGGTCGACCTAGTGGGAGGCCTTCCAACGCAACGTCTGCGAACCAGAAGACGCTGCGGTCGCCATTTCAGAATTTTTCGGCCCCATCAGCCACCCGTTCTACGAGCAATGTGCCCTGTCCACTGCCATTTAAGTTTCGCAATTCTTCGGGCTATATCGGTAACTTTGGTTCTCCTGCGGATATCCTCATTTCTGACGTGATCACGCAAGGAAACTCCGAGCATAGCCCTCTCCATTGCCCTTTGGGTGACTTTAAGCTTTCTGATAAGGCTACCATATAGTCAAAACAAAATATAAAAGTGCACTTTGTAACGGTGGGAGTACAAGTAAACATCACTTTGCTAGTAAAGGAGTTTTCTTTTCCTCCATTGGTTTACTTATTGTGGCACATGACAAGTTTTAAAGGCACTGATGTGAAGTTTTGCTTGCACTTGTTTTTACCAGACTGCCGAAGGAGGGTAGGTAATGTGTTTACCAATCTATGTATGTATGTTGGTTCCTATGTTGCGTTCTAGAGCCCAAACGCGTTGGCCGATTCTTACGTCAATCGATTCGTCTTAACCTTGCGAGTGTCACTGGCTACATTAAAATTGGAAAATAGAAAAATGGCGGTATTTGGGTGCCATATTGTGGGGACTCAATATTGTTTTTTCTTCTTCAAACATATATGACACTTGTATGTTTAAAAATAATTTAAAAAAATGTTGACTAAAAAGATTTTTTATTAACTTTTTTTCGTATAGTAAAATAGAACGCCCCTAAGATGACCCACTGACCGAACATTGGAAAAGAGAAAAATGGCGGTATTTGGGTGCTATATTGTGGGGGCCTAATTTGTTTTTTCTTCCAAACCCATCGTGTGGGGTATCAAAATAAAGAGTTTTAAGAGGTGATTTTTAAAACATTATTATTATGGGCCTATTTTGTCCCACTGTAGGTCCAAACATTAGCCCCTTATTAATAAAGGCGTACTAAAGTTTCTGCCAAACGGAAACCTCGAAGAGTGTATGCTTAATCTGGAGATTATACTGGATGCCCTTGTCACTTTGTTCTCGAATTTTTGATATTACTACATTGGTTTTGGCACTGCCAAATCTGTATATGTAACTGCTACATGGGAACTGCTTTTCTATGTTCTCCCACGTCTTTCCTTGACCAATATTTAAGTCTGTAAATGGATCAAAAATATGACCTTTCTAGATCATAAAAAACACTAGATCTAAAAAGCTATTTCCTTCATCACATCACGAGTTGTAAAGCTAACAGGCATTTGACCTCAATTAGAGAAAATAAAAACTGTAGTCAATGACAGAACAATCAATGTTAATGAATTGCGTTACAGATTGGTTAGTTCGCTGTTGAAAGTTTACGTTATTACCCACTTTGATAACTATCTGTTGCTATAGCTATTATTTTGTTTAATCAATATCTATTATTGCGAGGTTGATATGGTGTTTGTATGCTAGGTTGGGTAATAATAACTTAATCAACGGTATTTCCGTATACATATCTTTTAGGTTTATTTTGCAGATTGGGCATTCAAATTACAGTTAATTTCAATACCACACACGTTTTATTTATTTATTTAAATCAGGCACACCAATAACTTATTTACAAATTAATTTTAGATAAATTATAATTTGATGGTCAAATACAGGAATAAACATTTTTCTCAGATTACGCCTATGAAATATTGAATGAAGTTACAGTTTTGTGGGTAACTTTTTCTACCATCTATTACTAACAAAATGTCGTACTTATCACGAATATATATTAAACCGATAATATTTTTATAATTAAAAGGAACCGGCATGTCCTAGAACCAAAAATTCGAAGACATCCACCAACCCGCACAAGGCCCGCGTTGTGGATTATGGCCCATTACCTCTCTCACAGAGAGGAGGCCTGTGTCCCAGCCGTGGGAACGTAAAAAGGCTGATCATCATCATATCAGCCGAAAGACGTCCACTGCAGGACATAGGCCTACCCCAAGCGTCGCCACATTGACCGGTCCCGTGCGTCTCGTAACCAGCGGATCCCCGCAACCTTCATCAGGTCATCGGTCCACCTGGTGTGAGGCCTACCAACGCAACGTCTTCCGGTTCGCGGTCGCCACTCCAGAACCTTTCTGCCCCATCGGCCATCCGTTCAGCGAGCAATCTGCCCTGCCCACTGCCACTTAAGTTTGGCAATTCTTCGGGCTATGTCGGTAACCCTGGTTCTCTTGCGGATCTCTACATTTCTGATTCGATCACGCAAGGAAACTCTGAGCATAGCCTTCTTTCTCCATTGCCCTTTGAGTGACTGTAAGCTTTCTGATAAGGCCCATTGTAAGCGACCACGTCTCAGAGCCATATGTCATCACTGGCAACACACCTGCCCATAGACTTTCGTCTTGACACAGTTGTAAGTTGGACGTTGAAATGAAAAGGCTGATAATGATGATGAACTAAAAGGCAACGTAAACCATAAAACCAATATTGAAGTAAAGATTCAGCAGCGCCTATGATAAAAGAGATAACGTAACAAAACATTTGCGCATAGTAAATAGTTTGCTTTATACTTTATGCTTAACATTTGCTTCAGAATAACTGAATAGACATTATCATCATCATCATGGATCGTAAGGGACAGATGTATATGACTTGTATACATCTGTCTCTTTTTCACAGGCGAACCATTATACAGTGTAGTTTTGAAACGTCGTGGTACGGGGGCAGGTCATCGGTCGACTCAAGTACAGTACGACCGATGAGTCTTGGCCCGTCTGAAGTTAGCGCCAAGTGGTTGCGCAGAACATGCAAATTGTACTTTTCGAACCAAATGGCGGTATGCATGCACGAGTGTACATGTGCGATAGTTCACAAAGCCTATGTTCAGACGGGCCACGACTCATCGGTCGTACTGTACTTGTACTAAATTATTTATTCTGTGGGGATGGGAGGCCTTCCAACGCAGCGTCTTACGATTCGCGGTCGCCACTCCAGAACTTTTCGGCTCCATCGACCATCCGATATATATTATCGTCAAAATCAAAATCAATTTTTTTTATTTTACCTGGGCCTACATGGGCACTTATAAAACGTCGACAAAAGGCGCACGGTTCGGGTTGGTCGTTTCCTATGGAGAAGAACCGGCAAGAAACTCCATGGTTACTCTTTTAAAAATATGGTCATCATCATCATCAGCCTATTAATGTTCCCACTGCTGGGACACAGCAGGCCTCCTCTCTGTGAGAGGGGATTGGGCCCAGTGCGGGACGGTAGATGTCACATGTCTCCGAATTTTTGGTTGTAGGATATGCTGGTTTCCTCACGATGTTTTCCTTCACCGTTTTGAGAGTAGTGGTGATGAAATAGTTTAAACAAAGTAAAGCGGCTGCCTGGGCTCGAACCCACGATCTACACGACCACTGCTATAGATATTAAGAAAGAATAAGGAATGAGTGCGATGGAATTGCATGAACTAATTCCTCCTAGCCCGTTCCAACATCGGACTACAAGACGTACGGCGATGCGTCATCGGTACATGGTGGACATCCCACCCATACACACCAAACGTTTTGGGAATACTTTCATTATGCGTACAGCTAAGGAGTGGATTCCCTGCCAGAGTCTGTATTTCCTGATAGCTATAACCTTGGAGTCTTCAAGTCAAGAGTGATTAGGTTTCTTCTAGGTAAGCGTGCTACATCGTCGACCACATCATCGCTTACCATTAGGTGAGATAGTTGTCAAGCGCGAGCTTATTAATAAAAAAAAAAGTTAATTAAAAAAATCAAAAAACCCGACTGCTTAAAAAGCAAACTAAAAAGACGTAAACAAGAAGAAAATACTTATTCGCGAGCTGGCGGACCAAAACCAGATGTATCCTCCGACTGCACAGCATAATTTTCTTCTTGTTTACGTCTTTTTAGTTTGCTTTTTAAGCGGTCGGGTTTTTTGATTTTTTTAATTAACTTTTTTTATTTACAACTTTTTAGTTAATTTTATAGAATTAGGTACATTTAAACATATAAGTGTTATATATTTTTGAAATCGCCTTTTAACCCTTTATTTTGATACCCCACACGATGGGTTTGGAAGAAAAAAAAAAAATCCCACAAAATGGCGCCCAAAATCCGCCATTTTTGTTTTTTTCAATTTTAATGTAGCCAGTGACACTCGCAGGATTAAGACGAATCGATTGACGTAAGAATCATCAAAATCGGCCAACGCGTTTGGTCTCTAGAACGCCACATAGGAACAAACATACATACATACATGCATATTTACATACATACATACATAGACTGATAAACACATTACCCTCCTTCGGCAGTCGGGTAAAAAAAAGAACTATGGTTTTCAACCGTGCGCCGAAAATAACTAAAGGAAAATAAAAAAGTAGGTATAGGTAATGTTGGTTTAAATGGAGCGAATGAACTAATTATTGTAACCATACGGGTTGGGATGACTCATTTCAGAATAGATTGTGACTTATGAGCCGGTATTATCATCAACACACATGCAAATCATTGGCTGTGTCGGTCCTTGACATTAATTTTTACCATTTACATATTTGCTTATACAGAATGTCACAGTTTATCCACTAAAAACCGGCCAAGTGCGAGTCGGATTCGCGGACGAAGGGTTCCGTACCATTATCGCAAAAAACGGCAAAAAAAAACACGTTTGTTGTATGGGAGCCCCACTTAAATATTTATTTTATTATGTTTTTAGTATTTGATGTTATAGCGGCAACAAACATACATCATCTGTGAAATTTTCAACTGTCTAGCTATCGCTGTTTATGAGATACAGCCTGGTGACAGACAGACGGACCACGGAGTCTTATTAATAGGGTCCCGTTTTTACCCTTTGGGTACGGAACCCTAAATATAGAAGCGTAGTTAAAAGCATTTAAATATGAATATAGCTAAGGGCTTAAGAAGCTGTTAGAATATTTAATTTTATGTTATTCTGAGTTGAAGATCTTTAAGATTTTAACGTTAACGCACGTTTTGGTGCTATTTTGGGTATAATAACGACACACCATTAACAGTTTTATAACGGTTTTTTTTATTTTTTTTGGGGTTGTATTTCATATTCTTTTGCACTGTATTCCTTAGTGCATGGATGTGTTGAAACTATCTTTTAATCAGATAAATTAAGTTAGCAATATATAGTTCGATACCTCAGTTCCAAAGTGTAACAAGTCTGAAATTCAGTGTGTTTGAGATAAGTACGAAATTCTTCCTTAAACGATTACCCACCAATGAGAAACAAGTCAATAAGCGAATGCAGTTTAGTTGTTACACCCAATATCACACTAATATTATAAAGGCAAAAGTCTGTGAGTGTGTTTGTATGTTTGTTACTTCTTCACGCTCAAACGGGTGGACGGATCTGGATGAAATTTGGCACAGATATAGATTATAGTCAGGAAAAGCATATAGGATATTATCACTTATATACTTTTTATCCTGGGAATATGTTCCCTCGGGATAATTTTCGACTTTCATGCGGGCGAAGCCGCTGGCAGAAGTTAGTTTTTTCATTAGTCTAGAAAATTTTCGTTTCATACAGTAACACATTAAGTTGTTTCCTTTTGGAACTGAGAATGTTTTCAACTTCCTAGTATCATAAGACTGTTTATAATAATATTACATTTCAGTCTTAAGAATGGTTAAAAAATGAACTGGTAAAAGTATCACTAGTCGTATAATTTTCTAATTAACTAATAAGAACCTTTTTCTGATTGTTACACTTTGGAACTGATGTATCGAGTTGTAAAATTATGATAAACTAGCTGACCCCCGCGGCTTCGCTCCCACACTGGCTACCTTCCCTACGCTACCTTCCCTTCCCTACCTTCTTATTTTGCTACTTTGGGTTACATTATTACAATTTTCATTAAGACCTCAAATATTTTTGAAAATAAATTATAGCCTATGACACGCAGCAATAATGTAGCTTTCTACTGGTGAAAAAGAATTTTCAAAATCGGTTCAGTAGATCCAGAGATTACCCCCTACAATGTCACAAACTTTATCTCTTTATAATATTAGTATAGAATATGACAGCGTAGCGGCTGTAACTTATTTTGCTCTACATCAATTGTTCAGCCCAACGGTTAGGCCTAGGAGTGCCACAGTAACCTATTTCTCACAGTCAAATCTAACATCTTGCATAAGATTTTTTAGTTTATTCCCAGAACCATATGAAAAAAATTCAAGTGCTTCAATGTTTGATCCTAACTCGAACAACATCTGGTACAATAGGGGTTATTCAAAGATGGGATTATAAAGATCAACCTAAACTGTTGCGAAGTTCATTGTGAACAGAATATTTTATACAGCGATTGGATCTTGAACCGAGTGACAATAGACGGTACCCGTTAAAGCGTGAATGATCGTTTTGTCGGGAGGCAGTGCCCTCTGTTGGCCCCTGGAGTTTGAACACAGGAAATTCGTGTTAATTGGACGCGCGCCGCTCGCTAATTGTCGAGCGAGACTGGACCACCTAGAGGTGAGACGTATATACTAGAATAGGTTTTTGGAATAGGTTTTTGGCCGGACGTGTAAAGACTTATTCCGAGCGCACCACATAAACGCGTCTCGAGTATTTAAGCGTATGGCGTTTGAGACGTAGTCACGTACTACCATACTCGCTCGCGTCTAGTGTTTGCGGCGGGCGATCCACAGGCTCGGTCAGTTCCGGTGACATTCGGAGACGTTCGGTTCTGCGAGTCGATTTATTTGTTTCGCGTTTCTAAACCTAATGTCTATACCATTAGAATCACTGTTACTTTGGTAGGCAGAGTTGAAAATATTTAGCAAAGTTTGTTTTTTAAATCAGTATGTCACAATATGTCATAGGAACGGTACCTATTATTTACGTGAACGTATGTTTAATATCACGTTTATAAAATAAGCTGACAGTCCTCCTAAGCCTGTAAAGAATGAAGGGAAGTTTTTAATAAGATTTTATTTATGTATTTTTGTGCAGGATGTCGTAGATTAATCTATATCTATACTAATATTATAAAGAGGAAATATTTTTTTGTTTGTTTGTTTGTACCGAATAGGCTCCGAAACTACTAGACCGAATTAAAAAATTCTTTCACCAGTAGAAAGCTACATTATTCCTGAGTAACATAGGCTATTTTTTTATCCCGAAAACGGGTCCTGTGGGGTGGTCCACGGGAGCAAAGCCGCGGGCAACAGCTAGTAAGTTATATTTAAGTAACTTTGATGTGTTACTTGTTTAGAATTTTAGATAGCTAATTAAGTCAAGCCAAGAATACAAGTGTTTCACTATATTCACCAATCCCAGTCAATACCTAGTTAATTTACAGAAGCGTGTACAATTTTAAAATGTGAAAAAGATACGAATACCAACGCATAGTATAATATACGTTAATAATCCATAAACCAAAAATACTCCATTACATTACTCCGACTAGCGACTACTCAATCTCGATATTACTAAGACTCGGACTCGCTACGAAAACTTCAATAAACTAGAGACGCCTAAATACTCGTGGACCTAGTTTTTGGAATAAGTATTTAAGCGGACGCGTACTTCTAAGACTCAGTACGCATTTTGCCTAGTACGTCTCACCTCTAGACCACACCGCGCAACGACGGGAAGTCGCATGCGCACTGTCAACACCGCGCATGCGCCACATTATGACTCCTGTGACAAATAATAATGTGCTGCGTTTTATGAGACCCTGGTAGTGGATGAAGTAATTAGTCGAGTGGTGACTAAGCAGTTTTACGCAGATCCATTAAATTTCAAGTTAACTCTTGGTTTGTTTTTATTTTTTACCAGAGAACGAGTCACTTTATAAGAACACAAGTACAATTTCAAAATTTAAAAAAACCGGCCAAGTGCGTGTCGGGCCACGTGCAGTAATAGGGTTGTTGCATAATAATGCGGACTAAAAAGAGGGTTTTGTTGTTGTTACATGAACATTAGAACGGTTTCAGCGGCTCACAAAGTCTAAAAACGGGCCCACATAGATGACGTTTTTTTTTAATGACATGATGTTTTTTTTTAATCCATATTCTCGCGTTTGACCACTATCTCGCCTGATTGTAAGCGATGATGTGGTCAACGGTGAAGCACGCTTGCCTAGGTGACTAACTGGTAACTGAAGGAGTTATAAAATCCAACTTCGCAACTGAAGTTAGAAAAATATTATCTATTTGAGTACCACCGCGGGTGCGAATTGCGAAAGGAGCCGATACGAGCGCGCGTTAGAGCCACGGGGAATGGTATAGTTCGTTCCTGGATCCTTGCGTGCACGCTCCTTGTTTATTTCTCTTTCGGAATTAGAAAAAAATCGTTTGTATTCACCTCTGATCTCCTCTAATACCGCTGATTAGAGGTGAATCCTCTAATCATTCGCTATTTCATTCTGGAAAGTTTTACGCTACTCAATTAGTGATGAAGTCGGGTCGAATATTGACTTTATAGAAGGATATTCACAAAAGAAAATAAGTAATTTACTTGGAAATCGAATCTAATTCGACTTACTTTTACGTTTTAATTACGAAACGTCAAAAATACTGCTGCACTAACACAAAATAAACTCCACCGCGCGCATGCGCCGTATGGACTACGGACTGGTACCGCCAACGACTCCGGCCACTCCAATGCGTTATTCGAGCTTAAACATTATTAATTTAGAAATCATTATTATTAAGGATGTTATGATTTTATATTTGTATATTTTTACATGGTTCATAAGCATATATTTACTATCTGTTTTACACAGCTAACAACGTTATTTAAGTAATTTTTCAATGGCTATGTACAAAAATTTTACTGTGCCAAGTACATTTTATAAGTAGGTCGACTATTACTCGTAAACTTGTATAGCCTGTTATGATTTCATTTTTGTATATTTTTACATGGTTTGTAAGCATTATACAGGGTGTCCCAGAAATCGACGTCAAGCCGTAAATGGGTGATAGACCAAGTTATAACAGTTCTCAGAAAAATACGAAAAAATATCTATCTCATGTTTTTAAAAATTTATGGTCACTTAAAAAATTTACTAAAAAAATCAATCCCTGTAATGGTTCTTTAACTCCAATTGCTACAAATCCCATAATTTATCTAATTTTTTTATTATTATGTAATCTTGAATAATGCTTGTGTAGATTTTTGCCTAAAATTCAAAGCCAACTCCTCCTACTTGGAAGAAAATTAAACTTTTTCAAAACCAAATTATTCAAATTTACTATTTCGCCCAACTTTAACTGACTGTACTGAAAAAAAAATGTACTACGCTAGTTTGGCAAGTAACATGAAAAATTGGCGCATTTAATAAGGATTCAAAAATGGTGTAACACTTGCTAGATTACGTTTTCAATAATTGGTCAAAAAAGCAATAGAGAATTTAGCCGAGCTGCGGGAAAGAATAACGGAAGCCGTTGTCTTTGTAAATAGGGGAAGATTTGCCCGGAAAATAACCAGATCTTTTTTAAGAAGATGTCGTGCTTGCATTGCCGTCGAAGGAAGGCAGTTTGAACATTTATTGTAATAAAAAAAAAAAAAAACTGATAATTTGTATTTTTTTCTAAGATGAGAAAACTGGTCCTGACTTAAAGTAAAAAGGTTGAGTCACTAGACGGAGAGAGTCATTTTACGAAGTGTGAGCGAGATAAGAAATCGAAATTTTACGTAATTTAAGAGCAAAGTTATGATAGTGACTCAACCTTTTTACTTTAAGTCAGGACCAGTTTTCTCATCTTAGAAAAAAAAAACAAATTATCAGATTTAATTTTTTTTTATTACAATAAATGTTCAAACTGCCTTCCTTCGACGGCAATGCAAGCACGACATCTTCTTAAAAAAGATCTGGTTATTTTCCGGGCAAATCTTCCCCTATTTACAAAGACAACGGCTGCCGTTATTCTTTCCCGCAGCTCGGCTAAATTCTCTATTGTTTTTTTGACCAATTATTGAAAACGTAATCTAGCAAGTGTTACACCATTTTTGAATCCTTATTAAATGCGCCAATTTTTCATGTTACTTGCCAAACTAGCGTAGTACATTTTTTTTTCAGTACAGTCAGTTAAAGTTGGGCGAAATAGTAAATTTGAATAATTTGGTTTTGAAAAAGTTTAATTTTCTTCCAAGTAGGAGGAGTTGGCTTTGAATTTTAGGCAAAAATCTACACAAGCATTATTCAAGATTACATAATAATAAAAAAATTAGATAAATTATGGGATTTGTAGCAATTGGAGTTAAAGAATCATTACAGGGATTGATTTTTTTAGTAAATTTTTAAAGGGACCATAAATTTTTAAAAACATGAGATAGATTTTTTTCGTATTTTTCTGAGAACTGTTATAACTTGGTCTATCACCCATTTACGGCTTGACGTCGATTTCTGGGACACCCTGTATTTACTCTGTTTTACACAGCTATAAACTTTATTTAAGTAATTTTTCAATGGCATTTGTACAAAATTTTTACTGTTCCAAGTACATTTTATAAGTTGGTCGACTATTACTCGTAAACTTGTAAAGCCTTGTTATCCGTGATAATTTTCCTTTTAATTTCGTTATATTTACTACTGCCGTGAATGCTTTCACATAGCCAAGAGCAACCATTTCGCTGGCAGGGGGGGGGGGACACTTGACTCTAACATAAATTTGTAGCTTAAAGCTTAATTTTACGCAAACTAATCTCTGAATCGAAAAATGGTTTTAACAAACCCATAATATTTTTTAATGGCCTATCCAACGATACCCCACACCATGGGATAGATGAGAAAAAAAAATACACCCCCACTTTACGTCCATGGGAGGTACCCATAAAAAAAATATTTTTCATGATTTTATGTTACCACTTTGTCGGAATTATTAATATGTATATACATGCCCAATTATAGCTTTCTAATACTTAGATTCTCTGAGCTAAGCTGCGGACGGACAGACGGACAGAGCGAAACTATAAGGGTTCCTTGTTGACTTCGGAACCCTAAAAACCCCCGACAAATTTTTATTTCATACTGCATAATTTATCTAGTACGTAGTAGATACGCTTCGATCGGCAAACTATTGAACAAGTAATTATGACACGATATCTTGCGAAAACACCCCGATTCAAACAGTAAAACGCCCATAACTTTTGAACAGCTGAACCAATTTTATTCAAACATAGCTAAGAACACTCTCGACAAAATCACCTTTCATACAAAAAAAGTAAATCAATATCGGTTCACCCGTTTGGACACTATGATGCCACAGACACACGTCAAACTTATAACACCACTCTTTTATTTCGTCGGAAGTTAAAAACAAAATACTGATCCGTAGATTAGTTCAAAATCATCATAATATTAAAACGCATGCAACAACTTGGACACAAGAATATTATTGACAATAAAACGTGTTCCATTTTAGACAGCCACCCTGTAAAAGGCGAGAATTGGTTCTAATTCTGAAATGTACAATCAATCACACTTAGTTTTGACACCACTAAACGGCTTTGTGCGTTTGCGTTTGACTGTACATGTGTTACATTCGTGATACTAAACTTTATATTACTTACAGTACTTATCGATTTAATGCTTCAGAATAAAATTATTGCGATAGATAATTTTATTGCAGCATTACATTAGTAATAACTATTACATATAACCGTTTAACTATAGTAGTTAAAACAACAATTAATTAGTTATTATTTCATTATTGAGAAGCAACAACAAGATTTATGTTATTTCAAACAACTTTGGCTTTGAAAACCTGCTGAGTAAAGATGGATGACAAGTCAGTGATGATCACAGAGTTACATTGAATTACAAGGTAGAATCACACTAATAATGTTATAATATTATTATTATTATAATATTATAAAGGCGAAAGTCTGTGAGTGTGTATGTTTGTAACTTCTTCACGCTCAAACTCTTGGACGGATCTCAACTTTGGCACAGAGATAGATTGTAGCCTGGCATAGCACATTGGATACTTTTTATCCCGGGAATATGATCCCTTGGGATAATTTTCGACTACCACGCGGGCGAAGCCGCTGGCAGAAACTAGTATTAAATAAAACAAATTAGTCTTATGAAGTAATCAAAGAAGTTACCATTAACAACCATCAAGGAAATTAGTTAAAATTAGTATACTATCGCACATGCGCAGGCGCATATCGTTAGCGATTTAGAACGAGACCTAAAGGATCACACGCACACAACAGTATAGTATTATTAAAAGAACAGTATACGTCCGGAGTCCGGAGAACCGAATCACCGATTCTAAAGAAACCGGATAGCGTACATCAGGGGTGCTCAGACTTATAATGTCGGCAATCGACCTCAAAAATATTTTTGTATCAAGCGATCGACTGCCAACAATCTGAAAAGTGAATTTGAAGCTAAACTAAACTTGTCAAACTCTAATTTACTATGAATAACTGGTCGTAAGTTCATCAAGAAGCTCATCGGTGATGAGGCACTGGTCAAGTAAAAGCTCCAGACCCTTGAACACCGTCGCAGAGTTGCCAGCTTGTCGGTTTTTTATCGGTTACATTTCGGGGAGTGTGCGTTGGATTTGCACGTTCTAATTCCAAATAGCCCGTTTCATCATCGGACTACCAGACGTACGGCGATGCGCCATTGGTACATGGTGGACATCCCACCCATACGCACAAAACGTTTTGGAAACACTTTTATTATGCATACAGCTAAGGAGTGGAATGTCTGTGTTTCCCGAGAGCTACAATCTAGGAGTCTTTAAGTCAAGAGTGAATTGGTTATTTCTAGGCAAGCGTGTCTCACCGTCGACCACATCATGACTTACCAACAGGTAAGATAGTGGTCAAGAGCAAGCCTAACAAATATTTAAAAAAAAAGTTGGCAGTGTCGCAAATAGCTGTCAAATACTTCACAATTTTGATTAATACTTATCAATATTACTAAAACAAATTACGACATATCGCGCTAAACATAACATGCCACCTTTATTATATATTTGCCCCGAAGGATAAGGCAGCAATATACATGGCTATAATCACCTACACTTCGCCAGTTGTGCTTTTAAATCCCATTAACAGGTATGGCTCTAAACAACATTAAAATATTCATAATGATTTGGTCGAGGACGGTTTGAGTACCCCTGACTTACATTAGTAAAAAAAAAGAAACAAAGGTTCGTTACCTGGAGTCCAGGGTCGAGTTGAGCCTCTGTGAGCGCCGTAGCGGTGTGTTCCGCACGGCACTCACGGGCTCCTCCCAACTGCCGCCAGCTGACCGGTGCTCATCTGCCACAGAACAAAAACAACATGAACAAAAGGTTTTTGATGTGGAACTACATGTAAAGCGTCGAAAAAAGAACCTTTTTCTATATACACTAAAGCAAAATAAGTTGTGTGGGTTTGTTTACTTCGCAGACTATTTAGGAAGTATCAAGCCTTGGGCGAGTGTTTATGGGTGTTTACTTAGGCATAGCATTTCTTCAGAGTAGGTAAGTACAGTAGTCACAGCGGATCTTTGTGTCTCTGAAGTTGGCTCTGCGAACCATTGCGCAACAAACAGTTTGTCATCTAGTATACTGCATACAGTAAGCGAGATAGGACGATGCGACAAACGTAAGCGAATGAAAGCTCTACTTTAACATTGATTGACACATAAATAGCAACTGCGGAAGGTCTTGCGGGCAACTTCAGAGACACAAACATCCGCTGTGACTACTAGGAATTGAACCACTTTTGTTTTCAGAGCAGGATGCTAAAAGAATACCAGATGTTCTAGACAACTGCCATTATATCAAAGAAAGCAAAGCGAAAAAAAGCCGGTCAAGTGCGAGTCGGACTCGCGCACGAAGGGTTCCGTACCATTATCGCAAGAAACGGCAAAAAGAAACACGTTTGTTGTATGGGGGCCCCACTTAAATATTTATGTTATTCTGTTTTTAGTATTTGTTGTTATAACGGCAACAGAAATACATCATCTGTGAAAATTTCAACTGTCTAGCTATCACGGTTCATGAGATACAGCCTGGTGACAGACGGACAGAAAGACAGACAGACAGACGGACCGCGGAGTCTTAGTAATAGGGTCCCGTTTTTACCCTTTGGGTACGGAACCCTAAAAAAGAAAAAAAAAACATTGTTTTTAAAAATATCAAAAATAGGTATTTGGGATTGCCAACCAATATCAAACATTCATTTGTCTAGATCTAGAGCCTCAGGAGTGCTAAGCTAAATAAATATTATGCCTTTTACTGTCGGGTGTAAGATTTCCACTATACCAGCAGTGTTTAAAATCAGTAACTCAAACAATGTCGGTCAAAAGCCAGTCAAAACAAGATTAGGCTTCCAAGAAATTCTGAACACATTATTTAATACATTAAGTAGCTGTTCCTTGGTCACACATCGTAAACTACTGCTGATAAACATTTACTATTTCTTATCTAAATCATTACAGATGGAGACACAGTAACTAAAATATGCTGATGTAACTTGTACGAATAAATATTTAGTTAACCTTGAATTAGTATGGTCTCGTAATTGAATGATAAGAGCAAAAAAAACGGTAGTTTCATACGGGGGCTAATTTCCATAGATAATGATTATGTGCGGTGTTTACAGGATTGGAAATAGACAGACACATACAAAGCGAATGTGAGATTCTTTTTTATAATATCAATTTTGTACGTAACATCAATTATCCAAGTTTAATTTAGCGTGAACACATGGCAAATGGAGAAACACACTGGGAATGTTCGTTGCAAACATCCTTTCGGAGTTATATCGGCTCCATGAATCGAAACGCTGATTAATTGGACTAGAGGCCTTGAAGACGAGTGTGGGTGGCTGAGGCGACCACGTTTTGTAAATACGCCCAAGTAACTGTAGCTCCTAACACGAGACTAAAAAGACGTTAAAACTTCTGCTTAATAATTTAATTTATCTCAAACGTGACCATGATGTATTGCAACACTATTAGAACTTAGTATAACTACCTACTTAGCCTGTGTTTCTTTATCAACTTGTGTTTAATTTTAGTTATTTTATCACACTTTCTTGCATTCTTCATGTCACTACACCGGTTCATATCCATCACACTGTTACGTAACTGCGCCCTCTATTGTGAGATCAAGGTTCTTGAATTAATAACACGGTAGTTAACACTGCACAATGAGTACGTATGGAAGTTAATTATGTACATACTATACGAATGGTATTAAATTGGCTAATTTTTATCACAATAAACACAATTAACGTCGCCGTCCACGTGTCGACATCGCGATGTTTGATCACACACTAAGCGAGACTTCTCAATGAGCTGATGGTGTTCAACTAACAAATGATAGTAAGTTGTTTGTTAACAGACCGAGGGAGGACCACTGACCAGGGTTGACGACCCGTTAACGGTCGTTAATGGAAGTTAAATTATATATTTGCACTGTTTGTTACGCTTTAGTATTATGAATTTGTTCTAAATAAAGCTGAATTTAGAATAGCTTTGTTTAATAACGTCTCATTATTTTATAGTAGCATTATTTCTAAGCAAGTATTCATCAACAAATCTGAGAGTTGACAAACACGCATTGAAGCTGTAAAAAAAAACGAATTTTTTGCTCTGCTCCGAATTTCGGATTATACCTGTTGAATTAGATACGCTAGGTTATCTAGAAACCATATACGCTCGTAAAAGAATTGCTTAGTAGACGATACAGATGGAAAGCAAATCAACACTGAGAGGACAACTAACTATGAGATGCTGGGAAGATCAAGTCACAAGGCCATAGTCCTAATTGGGATATGGCAGGGGGTAACAAACATTAATAAACCGACTTTATGGTCGCTTTCCTCGCAGAGATATCCCTGCTTCCATTATTTTCTTATCATCATGGACGAATTAAAGACGTCTACATCCTGAACATTGTTGACCTCCCCACTACAAGATATTGTAATGACGGGGTGAAAGATAAATCAGACAGACAAGCAAAGATAGCATTTTCTAGACCAAAGCACGAGGTAAAAGTACCGACAGTTTTAGGTCTACAATCTCTCTTGGAACATCTCTAATTGTATTTGAAGGAAAGAATGATGAAAATTTGTAAATCAATCAATCATTTATCATTCCTCTTTAATGGATATTTGATGTTTGGTAGGAGGTGAGTGTATTCTGATGGATTTAAACAAAACAATACCGGAAGACGAAAATAATAAGTGCCAACAACATGTGTGGGCGCCGCCGCGGTTCAAGTTTTTCATTAGTCAGATCTGTAAGCATGTAGGATTTATTCAAGTCCAACCACTGTCGAATTTAAGCTTTAGATAAAAGAAAGATAGTTTCCTCAAATCTTTTTGGTATTTCGTGAACAAATAATCCGTATTATAAGCTTGTTCAAGTGACCGACTTTTATATCCAGGTCGAGATTACAATTGTTGACTCTTCAATTTCCGTGAAATGCGAATTCATACAGGTGATCGAGAATCTACATCATTCGGGCGGAACTCAAACTTGAGAAAGTATATCGCAGACAATCGAAGACATGACGATTTAGGCAAGTTACTAATAAAGCACAGCGAAACAGAAATCGGAACAATAGTAACTGGGTGGAAGCCGATAACCTCATTAGATGGGATAATCTGATGCAGGTAATGTAAATAGCAGGTCCATAACAAGATTCGATTTATGTTTTGGTCAGTATAATCTGAGTATCGCAGTTGGTCGAGACTGGCGAGATCTGAGGGAACCGCGCCGCGCCCGTCACTCAGCCTCATTGTTAGGCCGCCTAGATATTATGATTCATACGGCCATATTACAAGTTTCAGATAAGAATGCAGCAAATAGGGCGTTGCAGCCGACCGCTCAAGTCAACCATTATGTGCTTGACATAATTCCTGACGCATGGTGTGCCGCGGGAATAGTGTGTGTATGTTCATTCTACTGCACATCTTCACTGTTCATTATTTTGCACATTGTTCGTTTGACGTCAATCAATTCATAGGGTTCTTAGTCAGGCAATTACACGGAATACAATATTCGAATGAGCAATTAACGGTAATTTCAATCAAATGTGGTTTATATTGTATTCGAACATCATTTCTATGTTAAAGCGGAAATATACCGAATATACCTAGGCAATAAACATGTCCTACTAAGCAGTGAATTTAAACACATTACAATGATTAGCCGCGACCAATTGTGTCTCGAATTTGTCCAGCTACCGCTACAAGTAGATAAGGGCAATGGGTTGATAGAAATTGTTCAATTACGTTTATTCAGATGGTTAAGAATGTCACTTACAATATCGTTCGGTGTTGCCACACATGGGCGCCGTATGGGCAGCCGGTGACACCTACCACGCTAACGGTTCTATCGTATATTCATATATGAAATAGATTGAGCTGGTTATGATTCATAATATGGTTCTAGGTTAAATAAGCTTGCCAAAACCATTTCGCAGTTTTATCTAAAAGCTGGGTAATAGCGCATGTCGTTGATGTCTGCTATTTTTAGCCGTTATTCTAAGTGCAAATTAATGTAGGTTGCTGAGATTTTATGCTAAAATTCAAGTTAGTATAATTTTTAGTGTATTTAAATTGTGCTTTTGATGATTTCTTTGCACACAATGCCTAATATTATGGGGCACACTTGTCCCGCTATCAATAAATCAACTTAACAAATCGCAGTACACTGCAGGATATAAATTATAAGCCTTTACCAAGATGTGCCACAATACTCAGTTCTCCGCTTTCTGCATTCATTATCGACCCCATAAGAATGATCAAATTGACTCACAGGATCAAATGACAGCCACTTTAGCAACCACTGCCTACGTCATTTTGGCCTTCAGTCAACAAGTAGTTTATTGTTGATCGAATACCTCAAGCGTCATTTTGATAGCTTTTATACTATGTGACATAATTTCTATTATAAGAATTAAGTTAATTTCACATTCAATTCATATTTATTTTGAGCATTTGCCTTATCCTTAAAGGAAACTCATATTGCATGAAATCGTCCAGACAAAACATTACATAGCTGATATTCAGTTTACCTATTGGTTTCAGCGGTTCCTCCACCACCGGACATAGCTTCACTTTGTTTACGACGATTACCAACGTAAACTGCATTGTCGCACAACACCGGCACACACACAAAAACAACTCAACTTTCTCACATAACTTCTACAAAATAATAAATGCATCGTTCGTAACGTGCACTGTACTGCACAGTCCCTTCAAAACTAACCCGGATTAACATAATTGGTGCTTGTGGCAATTGCCGAGCCTACCACTCAGCAGCCATGTTGAAAAATTAATACTAACATTGGCTTATGTCCAGCAATTATTATTATCAAGCACGCAAACAAAGCTAATTGTAAATATGTGCGCCTCCCGCATCAATTGAGCGCATCGGCGGCAGCGGCACAACGGGGGAACTTTCAGTGACGGAAATAAACACAATTGTTACTATTTGTAGAAATGGCGAGTTCAGAAGGGAATATTAATCGTTGCGACAATGTAAAGAGATCGCTGACATTGCCGCAACTGTTCTCTTTTCATATTTATTGCAACAATAGCCGTTAACGCCCGTCATCCTGCCAGTCTAACAATTGGAAGTCCTAAAATGGTCATTTTTGCATCGTTCATAGACGACACCTCTGTATGGCAGTGGATGTTTATGGTCTGCTATGATGAATGGTAAATTGCTCACGATAACCGCAAAACCTAGGAATAGAGTAACCGCAAACGAGGAAACATTATCACATGTTTCATTCAATAAAGTGCATCTACTAAATCGGTTTTACCAGACCATAACAAATTATTGTAACAAAATATTGAGAAAATTAATCTACGGTAATTTGCCTCTCCTGATAAAGATTCTCAATCAGTTATTTTTTTTATGATTACAATACTGTAAGTGAATGCTGAAGGAGCGCTTGAAGTTGCTATTTACATTGGGTGTTTGTAGATTTATCTTGATGGACGTGTCACAGCCTCAACTTAGCTTATTTTACATAGGAATTACGTCATTCGCTTGAGTTCAAGGCTGGTTTTAGTAAGATGACGAGCGATTGACGAACGTCTTGCTGTTGCATTTAGCTACTCAGAATATAATAATGCATACCACACACTGAGAAGATATTCAATACATGTAATAACACATAATGACCGCATATAAATATTGCAGAACCGATAGTGTAATAACAAATCGCTGGGCCGTCGCTACATGACACAATGAATTAATACGAATGCACATCAAATAATCAAGACATATGCAATCAAATAGCCGTGCCAGTAAGCAACACACCGAATTGACGCAGTACGCAGTCGAGACCAGTCCAAAAATATACAAAAGCATATTGCAATGAGGCCAATGAATCTATGGCGATTGGCAAGCCGTGCTCTAGACTGGATAAATCAATGTATAAGGTTGACTGCCGACGGTGAACGAATTTAAATCAACATTATTGAGCTAAATATATTGCCATAAAAGCGTGCTGTGGCATCTAGTGTAATAAGGCATAATTACTGAGGCGTCTAGACGTCGAGGAGCAGGATTCTACGTGGAATCAGTGGCCTTATGAAGTAAACTGTCATTAGAATCAAATGCTGTTGGTTCGTCGTCTGTATCTAAAGGGCTTAGTAGGTGTTTCGGCCGCTGAGTTTCGTCCATTCAAGTAGAAATAGGAATTTAATTATTATTCATATTTTTGAGTGGTTTTTCGGACTATACTTTTTTTAAAGCAAATTGTGTACAGTCAGAATGAAAAACCTTAGGTTTTGTTGGAAAAAGATAAAGTTTAACATACAATTACAAATGATAAATCACAATAATCAGTCTTACCTATATATCAATTGAAACATGTATAACAAAAAACCATCATTATACGTAAATCGTTTTCTAAGAACTGAAAATTAATTCTTAGCGAAAAAGGTCACTTAAAATACTAAAACTTCAACACAATGTTCTAGCGAAATTTTGTGATTTTCCAAATCCGAAATGGTGCTAGAAATGTGGTAATTTTAATTTTGTTTCTGACGTTACTTTGCTTCTAATTAAGGATTCGTCCGAAACACCACTCAAAAATATAAATAATAATAAAATACCGGTTTCCACCAGATCGGACGAAACTCAGCGGCCGAAACGCCTACTAAGCCATCTAAAGTGAGTCAGCAAACCGCTTATTTAGTTGCTCTAAAATAAACACAACATATAAATAGATACAACATAGAACAGATAAAGTGTCGGGGATTCTGCTAACATAATAAAACATAATTATCTAATCTATGAAAACAAATTCTGGTGCCTGCATATTTATCTACATTCATACTTTGATACTCACTAGACAGAATTAAACGCGGCCATGTCGTATTGTTTGTTCCCCTAGGAAAATTAATACAATGGTAACACATAAGTATGTACAAACTTAATTAATATATACAATTATTCAACGTGTTGGTCGTGATGTTGAGAAGTAAAAACATGATCTTTGCCATCATACATTTTACGATCATGGATTCTTTCGTGCGTAGTTTAGCGTGTTTAGAAGCAGGAGGGATGGTTCCCAGCCAACTGCGAATTGTGGTCTACGCAAATGGGTTTAGCCCGCACAACAATAACAATCATAAATGTTGGCTAAGGGTCAAAGCACACTTAGACAGAAACGAAGTGAAACGACAAGTCAGTCTAAAAATGTACATAGCTTATTAAGTTATTAAGAGGAAATATGGTCACAGGCATACTGAATATCCTAAGAAAATCATAATTCGAGGTTTGGCTCTCGCCTATTTCCTCCTCCACTCCAATATTGGGCCAATTTAAAAGATATTCCATAAACTGAAAAAGAAAGATATACATATACTGTGACCATGTTTTCCTTTTTGATGATACATTAGAAACACTAAAACCCTCAAAATATGCTCAAAATTGCGCTTTCAACTAAGACGGTGTACAAATTTAACAACTATAATGAAAAAACCGGCTAAGTGCGAGTCGGACTCGCGCACAAAGGTTTCCGTACCATTATCGCAAAAACGGCAAAAAAATCACGTTTGTTGTATGGGAGCCCCACTTAAATATTTATTTTATTCTTAGTATTTGTTGTTATAGCGGCAACAGAAATACATCATATGTGAAAATTTCAACTGTCTAGCTATCACGGTTCATGAGATACAGCCTGGTGACAGACAGACAGACGGACCGTGGAGTCTTTAGTAATAGGGTCCCGTTTTTTGCCTTTCGGTACGGAACCCTAAAAACATAGAAGCACAAGATATCTCTTTTTTATTTAATTTATGGCATATCTTTTAAATTTATCCAACACTAGGAGGAAATAGGTGAGAGCCTAACCTCGAATTATGACTTTTTACTAAGGAAGTTCAGTCGGAGCTCTCTACCCGCATTTCCTCTACATACCTCCACCACGTAATGTAAGGGGTAATATAGCTATTCTTCACTTTTCGGCTCGGTCTCATGTGCTTCGACCCTAAAGGCCACAATTTTCTGGGCTCAGTAAGATGCAGTCCGTCTGTTAACACTTCAATAGCTGTTGATTCAATCACAGATAATGTTCGAGTATTCCAACTTTAGAGTAACGGTTACTACGAGTGAGTGGGTGTAACTTACATTTAATGAGTACAACCGAGTCGTGGGGCTCGCACTGCACCTGGGTGGCGTTCATGGCCAGCAGCCCGACGCTGCCCGCCCCGCCACCCGCTCCGCTCGCCTCTCTGTAATCACAACATTCATGTAAAGATAAAGAAAAGACAGAAATAATCGATATCCCCTACATATTATATGCGAAAGTAACTCTGTCTGTTACCTTTACACACTTAAACCGCTGAACCGATTTAGATGAAATTTGGTATGGAGACAGTTTGAGACCCTGGGAAGGTCTTCAGTTTTTATCCCGGAAGTCACGCTTAAAGGGGTGGAAAGGGATTGGTAGTATGTATGGTAAACCAATAATTTCTCAAGTAAATAGGCTATTCGAAGTAACTGCTAATAATACGCAGACGAGAAGAGGGCAAAAGCTAGAAAAGAAATAATTTTTTGACACAGTACAGCACATACAAAATAAAATAAAAAACCGGCCAAGTGCGAGTCGGACTCACGCATGAAGGGTTCCGTACCATTATCGCAAAAACTGCAAAAAAACACGTTTGTTGTATGGGAGCCCCACGTTACTTGTTATAGCGGCAACAGAAATACATCATCTGTGAAAATTTCAACTGCCTAGCTATCACGGTTCCCGAGATACAGCCTGGTGACGGACAGACAGACAGACGGATAGCGGAGTCTTAGTAATAGGGTCCCGTTTTTACCCTTTGGGTACGGAACCCTAAAAAGTAAATCTTAAAAAAAAAACAAAAGGGCCAATTTCAGCAATGTTGCCAGACAGAAGCTGTCTGACGCTGGTCATCCAAAGAACCTTCCAAAGACAAGTGGCGGGGCAAACAGTTTTAAAGATAACTTTTAAATAAATGAGTAAATTTGAATAGGCTAGGAATAGGAAAGTCTTAGTCTAGTCTTTGTCTCGTTATTGTTACTAATGTAAGCACAAGTTCACATGTATTTCCCGAAGGATGCTAGTATTATGGTTCGTCCCCTTTGCCATTATCTCGCCGTAATGTCCATGGGAATTTCCTAGTAGAAAAACTCAATTAGCCCTGACCTGGGTAAAAAAATATTGACTTCATGCTTCGCAGCGCGTAGTCATGATTTCTTTACAACCTTAGACCAATGAAGGATTAAGTAAATAGCTATTTTTACCCGACTGCCGAAGGAGGGTAATGGGTTTATCAGTCTATGTGTGTATGTATGTTTGTTCCTATGTAGCGTTCCAGAGACCAAACTCGTTGGCCGATTTTAATGATTCATACGTCAATCGATTCGTCTTAACCCTGCGAGTGTCACTGGCTACATTAAAATTGGAAAATAGAAAAATGGCGGATTTTGGGCGCCATATTGTGGGGGACAATTTTTTTTTTACTTCCAAACCCATCGTGTGGGGTATCAAAAGCATGATTTTCTTCTTGTTTATGGCTTTTTAGTTCGCTTTTTAAGCAGTTGGGTTTATTGATTTTTTTAATTAACTTTAATTATATCCTTTTTATGTTGATCGGTTATGAGCATGGTTATTTTCTTGTATCAAGGATCAACGGTTAACAAACAGATGGACATAAGGACATCAATACCATGATATTTTAAGCTACAGGTTGACGTTGCTATCGGAATACCAGAACTTCTTGTAACTGCCATAGTTTTCATGGACCAATGAAGCCGTACATACATAATTATTATTGCCTATCATTATGAGTAAGTATTACGTAACAAGGCCGTCTGTTTCACAAGCGAACCGATTGCAATACTGCATAGCGCCAAGTTTTTAGATTGACAGCGGAAAATATGTGAAAGTAGACATTTTCATAGGTTATTAGATAAAATCAATTAGGCGATAAGAATAATCATGTGATAAAGCATAAATGTAGGCCTAATCGTGACACAGATAGTGGTAGACTTTATAGAATATGTCACGTTCATCTTGATTGCTTACATTCATAAACGTTAGTGATATTACTCAAGAAATTGTCTAAGACTGGTATTTAGATGGACCTCAGTTTTTACGAAGCGAGCAAAGAGCATGAAGACAGATACTTTCTGGCAGGGCGAAATCGATTTTCATGACCTCGAATGCTATTCTAAGCTTCCAGCAAGACAAATACACGAAGCAAGATGCTGAAGTTATTGTACATAATAGGTACCTAGTCAGAAGCGAAATTTCCATCAGAAATCATCGACGCATGAACTTGGCTAGTGCAGTTATACACTACTACAATCAACAAATGCTGGTCGATGATGTCATCATCATCAAGCTTGGCAGGCGGATGTGTAATTGCAACATGGCGTCATCAGCGTACAAGTGGATGAAACTGTGTACCTGAATTTAAAAGCATATTTATGATCTGTAATACTAACGACTTCGACTACGTTTGGAAATTTTGTTGGCCCTATCCTTCGCTACTTCAACGGCGGCGTCAGTGGTAAAGATATAGCCTAGGTCAGGTTTTAGGGAACAGAGGGCAGGAAAATACTACGAAGAAGTAGTTTTATTTGTTTTTTAGTTGGCCTACATATTGTGTTACATTGCCATAATCACACCATGAAAAACAATTGCAAAAGCGATGCACAAAGTACTAATAACTAAGCTAATGTTGACTTGCTAAGCGTTAGTCATCAGAGCTACTCCCATATAGAACAAAGGAATTAAACATTGCGACTGTATAAACTAGGGGTACTAATAGATGTAGTCCTATAACTTGGATCGTTGAACAATTTGCAAGAACTTTATTACAAAAATTCAAAACAGTCGATTTCTTAATAACGGGACCTCAATTTTTGAATGGCTCGTGAAAATTCCGATTTCGGTGTTGCAGATCGAATTCGCGAATGATTTATTGAAAGCAAGTTCGATTCATAAACTTGTGAATTTTACACGTACAGCTCAAGTACTTTCAAAACATTTACGAATCCGAGAACTCATAATTCATATGCAAAAAGGTATTTTCAAGAGATTTTTTCCACCTTCAAGCTTCCGTGGGATTGTTTGAAGCTTTGATGACGAAGTGCGAAATATTTTAACTTTCTTTATTTGAGTCAACATTTCGGGTGATTCAATTCAAAGTTGGTAAACACAAGTTTCTCGTAAATAATGTCACAGTTTTCTGAGTCTCGTACAAGCTTGAGGTCCGACCAGAGCTAATCGGTGACATATCTGACTATATCAGCAACTGTACAAAGGAATACAGTAGCTTGTTCGGTTAAAGATCAAAGGTCTACATAACCAGTGACAACGGACAGGTTCCCAGTCTATGCCGTAATGATAATCCATTGCCCGATTGCCTTTTGTTGGGTCTAAGGCTAAATTTACACCGAGTGGACCTCTCATCCAATCTGTTTACGATATATATATGTTCTTTTCCAGTTGCTGCCCAGTCCAAGGCAACCAGTATTGACAGGAATACAATCCCAATTCAATAAATTGCAATATCTGGACGCCACAGTGACAGAAAACCATCCAAGATAATACTAGGCAAGGTGATACGGTCACGTTTTTATCCATTTCGTCAATTAAGCGAAATTGGATCTGATTAATGCTTTAGAGTAGCTACTGGGTACTCCTAGCTAGACTATTGGTTAGCCAATTTATTATTTCATGTTCAATATGAACGTGTGCTGTATTTTGCTAAAATGGGAAAGTAAAATGATGTATAGATAGACCATCGTTAGCGCTACGATAGTAGAAGCAGTTGATTTCTTCAACTTTCTTCAAATCAAATGAAATTATTTTTTGCGAAATATGGGTAGTTTTCAGGGTGACATTTTTATAAAAGTTCTTTAGACCATATCCTACTATGAAAGGCGTGCAAAATCTATACTAATATTATAATGAGGTAAATTTCGTGACGTTGTAGGGGTTAATCTCTGGATCTACTGAACCGATTTTGAAAATTCTTTCACCAGTAGAAAGCTATGTCATAGCTAAAATATTAAAAAAAAATAACATTGCAATTGCATTGCGCTGAGAAAACTATTGATGATACATAAAAAATATTAGGTAGGTAGGTACTAGGTAGGGTAGGTAGGGTATGCAGGGTAGGCAGAGTAGGCAGGGTAGGCAGGGAAGGCAGGGTAGGCAGGGAAGGCAGAGTAGGCAGGGTAGGCAGGGAAGGGTTATTCCCAGAGGTCCACGATTCTATTGTTCTCGAAAAATTTAAATTCATACTTTACTTCCCAACGGGTCCACGACATTTTAAAATATGAAATATTTTCTTTCCCAACGGGTCCATGAGAACGCTTGGTACAGTCAGCAATAAAAGCTTGGCTAAGGGATAAATATTTATTATTTCTATGAAATAAATCACAATGCATATAGATAAGTAATAACTACATTTTTAATTTATCACATGAATGGTCATGACCATTAAAAAATCAGGCTTAGTAGGCGTTTCGGCCGATGAGTTTCGCCCGATCCGGTCGAAACAGGAATTATTGAATTTTATTATTATTTATTTATTATTATTAATAATTTTTTTAGCAAATTTTGTACAGTTAGAAAGAAAACCTTGGCTTATATTATTTAAGTACAAACAGGCAATTTTTTGAAAAAAAAATAAAGCTTTTTTTATCATTACAACAACCATCAGTAAACATGATAAATCACAATAATCAGTCTTATATATCAATTAAAAAGTGTGGAATAATTTATTATTTAAAATTTTATTTCATGCACCTACGGATCAATAGGTACTAGTGTTGGGACGTTTATTTTTTTAGAACGTCAAAATAAAAAAAATGATTAAAATCAGTTGAGAGTTTAATAAAATGATAAAAATATAACTTCATCGTGCTTTTTTAGTTACCTGTTGAACATTTATACACAAACTACCAGGAGAACAGAGTCATGAAAAAGTATTTGCGGGCCTAGAATCATAAGCGGTAGAGACTAACGGAGTACCAGGAGGTCAGAATCTGAAATCTCTCGGTAATCTTTTTACATCTCATGGTTCCAGCGTCGGAAATACTTCCTCGTGATTATAATCTCCTGGTACTTACTTAAATTAGTCTTTACCGGTAAAAATCATGAAGAAGTCTTAATATTTGCGGGTCAAGCCCCGCAAATATTAAGACTTCTGGCCTCCTGGTAGTATGGGTATAAATGCTTATAATGTTCAACATCTAACTAAAAAAGCTTACGTGTCGTCACCATTCAAGACCGCATTTTATTTTGTTATGTTTTCAAAAAGCAGCTCCTTCTTACAATAAATTGTTTAACTGACTGTACTTTGGATATATCTCGTGGACCCGTTGGGAATTCATTTAAGAAACATTTAAAACATTATTATAATTTTTCATGGACCCGGTGGGAAAAGAGGAACAATAGAATCGTGGACCTCTGGGAATAACCCGCAGGGAAGGCAGAGTAGGCAGGGTAGGTAGCCAGTTGACGAGAGCGAAGCCGCGGGGGTCAGCTAGTATTCCAATAAAATTAATAAAATATTACATTATTAATTAACAATTGCATCATCTATACATTACATAATTCTATTTTTGGACAATTACTTAAGTTAATAATTACATTATTTTCTCATTTAAATAATCATTAACAGAATAATAAGCTTTTTGAATTAGGTAAATAATTTTTCAGAAACTTAACTGACAACTTAAAAGTTTATTTAAATTTATTTCTAATTGCTGACTTCTCCATTCTGACAAGGACATTAATTCCATAAGGACATTAGGTACCTACACATTAACGTCTTCTGATGAGCACGACCTCATCAGAAAAAGTGGTGGAGTCTCATAAGCTACTATTAGCTGTTATAAGGTATTTAGACACGATTCTAAATACCTAATAGCAGCCGAACGGGTCGTTCTTAAAGGTAAAGCAAACTTTGCCAAAGTCGGTCCGTGGATGCATGGCATCCCTTACACACCAAGACTCCTCTGTGCCTCGGCAAAGCACGTTATGCTGTTGGTCTTCGCTGTCCATTGTAGATCTTTGAGAGTCGATACAGGTATAGTTCTCCCCAAACTTCTTGGCCGCCCTGAAGTTGGCTACAATGGCTGCGCAGTAGTAAATCTCATACAAAAACAGCATCGTTTCGTGCGTCGCGCATGCGGTAAACCAACTTCAGGGCGGCCAAGAAGTTTGGCGAGGACTATAATCATGTTCGTGGGTATCGTATACCCAGTTACTGGGTTTTGGAGGACAGTTTTGCACGCCAGGCGAATTCATGTCATCAAAACAAATCAACTCAATAGGAATTGATGCTGATAAGTGTGTGATGATTAGCCTTATTGTTACGGCGAAATATATGTTGGAACAACTAGGAGTATTTACTAGGTTTTAGTGTGTTTAATTTTGAACAAAGACAAATAATCAATCAGCATTTCTATGCAATTGCCTAAGTGGATCTTCAGTTACAGCAAATGTAAAGAGAGATCAAGAAAAAAAACTCGCCAAATGCGAGTCGGACTCGCGCACGAAGGGTTCCGTACCATTATCGCAAAAACGGCAAAAATATCAGGTTCGTTGTATGGGAGCCACACTTAAATATTTATTTTATTCTGTATTTGTTGTTATAGCAGCAACAGAAATACATCATCTGTGAAAATTTCAACTGTTTAGCTATCACGGTTCACGAGATACAGCCTGGTGATAGATGGACAGACAGACGGATCGTGGAGTCTTAGTAATAGGGTCCCGTTTTTACCCTTTTGGTACGGAACCCTAAAAATATATTGTGAGGATGTACTGGCTACCTAAATATCTAGAAAGATTATGGAGTTTTTTGCAAAGCAAAAATATAGGTTCTTAGGTTTCTTAATTCAAGTTCAAATTCACATCTGAATAGTATTTTCAAAGTACCCATATTATGACAGAGAATTAGGCAATTACGTAATACCCATATAGGTACTCAATTACCTAGATAATTAAGCATCACTTAATTAGGTAATTCATACACAACTACAATTTGCTAATGTATGCTGCTAGTTCATTTAAATTTTTGCCAAAAATCGATACTAATATTATAAATGCGAAAGTAACTCTGTCTGTCTTTTACCTTTTCACGCTTAATCCTGAGCCGATTTGGAAGAAATTTGGTATGGAGATAGTTTGCGACCCTGGGAAGGACATAGCCTACATTTTGTATTAAAAAAAAAGTTGGGTAGGTAGGTATGTTGGGTAGGGTAGGGTAGGTAGGTAGCCACTTGATGGGAGCGAAGCCGTGGCTAGTATTTCATAAATAACATAACATTAAATTATACTTGCTTAGTTAATCATTGGTCATTATTATTAATGTCCTAATAAGGTTGAAGGGGGGCTGCTATGAGGTGGTGCAGGAAATGCGTTTGTGGAAGAACTTATGGGAAGTCTTTGCACAGAAGTGGGAGACTAGTAAAAAAATATTGAGTGGACTAGATTAGTGCTACATTTCGAGATTTGCATTACTGGTTCCAAGAGCAGATGCAACTATCTCATCTCAATCATTGTCTTTGTTAGTAGTTCCAAAACAAACATTGTAGGTATCTACTGTGAAAACAGAAGGATTCCAAGATGTTTAGAAATCTTAACAATAGCTCTTTCTCAGTGCATGAGAATTGCAAGTTCAATGATAAGTTTATTATTTACATGCATACCAAAGATTCCTTGGAATAAATATAATATTTTTTTAATATTTTGTCTCTGTAACCTTAAAGGTTCTAGACTCTCACTCACTCAAGAAAAAAACATATAAAAAAAATTAGGAAGAGTAGAGGAGCCAGAGGAGATCAAAAACAAAAACAGGCCAAGTGCGAGTCGGACTCGCGCACGAAGTGCTCCGTACCATAACCGCAAAAAAGGCAAAAGAACAAGCCAAGTGCGAGTCGGACACCCGCACGATGGGTTCCCTACCATTATCGAAAACGTGGCAAAAAAATCACTGTTTTAGGAGAGCCCCACTTAAATATTTATTTTATTTTGTTTTTAGTATTTGTTGTTATAGCGACAACAGAAATACATCATCTGTGAAATTTTCAACTGTCTATCTATCACGGTTCATGAGATACAGCTTGGTGACATACTGACAGACAGATGGACCGTGGAGTCTTAGTAATAGGGTCCAGTTTTTACCCTTTGTGTATGGAACCCTAAAAATATGATAGTTTTAAAAGTTGATAATTATGGCTAAAAAGGTATGAACAGAAGAAACACTGAGATAAAGCTTAAAGGCAGGAGAAGGATGATCTAAGCTGTACTTTCACCTTACTTTTCTTCAAGTCCTTAAGTCAAGAGCGAATAGGTACAAATAGGCAAGCGAGCTCAATCATCACCATCAAATCATCGCTTACCATCAGGTAACATTGTATTCAAATGCAAGCCTTAGAATATCAATAATAAAAAAAACAATGTACAAATGTTTAACCCCTAGATTGTGTAAAATGTGGATCCATGCAAGACAAAATGTCTTTTAACTGTTTGAGTAATTACGGCACACAAACATTAAAGAACATGATTTGAATCTATCTAAAATCTGTGCTAACTATATTTGAAAACTGTTTGTTTTTAAACAAATCTACATATGCTCATGAAAATTGAGTACTAAGCGGATATAGGTCAAATAGAGAAACCTATTACAGATAACAGTAATACACATTAAATTACATTGTATTATGTTACTGATACTTTGAAACACTTCAAAGATTACCTATTACATAAAACTTTCATAATGACTTATTATCTCGGGATCTTAAATGATTACTTTCATGACTAAACATTTGTTCAACATCTTCATACAAATAAAAGAGTAACAACTTTGAAATAACAAGAATGGTTTCTTTTATGTTTCCTTTAGGCAACATGGAAATAAAAATAAAAAGGTAGGAACAAATAATGTTACGGAGGGTGTGTTCGGAAAACATGTGGACTGATAATAAAAGTGTGACAGAAATAGCATCTGTTTCCATAGTGGTTCATCAAATGACCTGTTTCGAAACTTTCAAATGTCTTACAAACTTGATAATTAAAGAAAGATGCGAGTTCTTTACAAGTTATCATGGGTGGTCCACCATGTAGAGATGAAAATAAAATTTATTTACATAGTTACATAATATTATCATTTACATGAATGAATCACTATTCACAATGAATACAAATTGCTTTATTATCAATAAAAGTCTGTTTGTAGAATGATAATATGAAATAGGTTTTCCATGAAAGTACAGCTGGTATTGAGGAAAGAGTTGTTAAATTAATTAACTTAATTTATTTGTAACAATTACTGGAATGGACCCATTTACAAGAATTAATGTAGTTACGGGAAGTACCACATTAGTGTTGCCTATTTATTTTATTTGGGCATTACAAAAATTGTGTGATTTTCTAATTTCTTTATTTGGCATTTATTGGAAGGAAAACAATACACTTGAACTGTGTGTGATTTTCCTTCCTTTAGATTCGAAACAATAAACAATTACTTATTATCATTAATAAAAACTTGGATTTCAAGTTCCATATCAGTTATCTTAGAAATATATATATTTTTTTTAAATAAAACTTTGCCCCACACTAGGAATTTCTTCCTGTATCGTGGGTGCGTTTACAAACATAAACTCACATACACAAACACCCAACGATTTGTTTGTATTTGTTTGAAAAAATAACAAGTTTTATTATAGCTAATGTTTTGTTTTTTTATGTTGGCAATTTGGATAACTAAAAAAATGCCTACCTAATACCACTCAGAATGATATCTCTGTATTTGCAAATAATTTAACTAATGCAAAACAATTAGGCAGGTATGTTTGTTTGTGTTCAGACAACTTGATAATTATTATTTCTTTCAGAAGGATGTATTAAGATTGAGCTACCTCACAAAATAATAAAACCTGCTTATTTATTCTGAGCCTGTTATTGAATGCACTTTTAGGACAAGCTATCCTAGTTCAGCTGAGTCCAGAAGTAGGTAGACCTGATTCAACAAAGAAAAACCTCCTGTCCTAACCTCTTTTCAAGGGGAAGATTGTGTCATGCATGAGGTTTCAAAACTTAAATTTATTCCCATGCCTTCGCCCAGTCTCCATGCATTTTTCAGGAATAAAAGTAGCTTAATAATTGATACTCAGCAATAATTAAGCTTTTTATCAGTGAATGTATTTTCATAATCAGATCAAAACTCTCAAATTAAATCAAATAATTTGATATCCTTTTAAAACGTAGTTTTTGATTAATTATTTAGTCTTTCGTGAAGTCCCCAATACATACTCGAATACAATAGATACCTACCTACATGAGACATACTCAGTTCAGTAGAAATCTTATGACCCTGCTTTATATGCAAATAAGATAAGAACTTGCATAGTTTTATCAATTGTTTGGTTTTAGTCAGAAGCCTATCCCTTTTGGCTGAACATTGTTGATATGATAATTTTTTCCGTACTGTGAATTGTATTCAACCCAGGGATATTTTAGTTAGCCATCCAGGAAATAATAATTCATTACTTAGAGGAGTCCTTTTCTTCTTTTTTAAGAAAAAAATAAACAAAACGGGTGCTGGTCAAAAAATTTGAATAAGTATATCATTGCATTATGCCATGGATATCTATGAATTATACTCAAACAGTGAGAATAACAAATGAAACTAAATTTGTTCCTGCCCTTCGGAGGGAACTGAAGTTATGCTAAGTTTAAAAAATTATATTTAAATACTGAGTAGTTCCACAGTTTTGTTGTTCCACAAATCAAGTGATGTGCATAGCAATTGTTGAAACATTGACAAGTAGGGGAGTTGCCTAACCACCATACTGTTATTCAATATAGGGAACAACCACTTGTTTACAATTATCAGTATGTTTCGTGCCAGCTGGTAACTCTGTGCACCTAATTAAGCCCACTGAGCTAGTTTCACCCTGCACTCATGATAATTTACTGAGCATACTCGAGTTTATTCATTACTTCCATGTACAATCATTGGTGCAAACGTAATAAATCTAGTACGCTTCACACGCTAACACACCGCACGATACCACGTCTTGACATCTGACACTGGGCTGGTCACCAGGCGTTGTCATCCGTTGTCATAATTTTAGGTCAAAGTACGATGAACTTGAAAGCGCTTTACTCACCGTAAAATGCTTATTGCCGGCACTTGCTTCCCTACGGAATGCGTGCAGGCAGGGCCCGCATTCGCTAGGAAAGCATTACCCACTGTTTTATGCACGTTTGGAAAGTTTCCTAACTGGAAACCGGCCACGACAACAATCACTGGTCACACTGTTGGGTCCACGGGCACAAGATTTGACAATAACGTACTGAACAACTAAATACCACCACCTCTCATATAATCCACTGTTTTACAGACAAAAGACACAGGTATCCATGTATCAAACACATTTAAAAGTCACAAAACGCACTGCAAAAGTTCACAGACGGTTAGTTTCCAGTGTTGCATACAAAAAGTTCACACGCGTATCTTGTCTAATTAAAAACTTTATAACTTTTATATAAATAACAACAAATAAGAAAGGAACGTCGATCGCACCGCAAAATCCGAAAAACACAAGACGCGCAGCTGGCTAGCTGTCGCCTCTCGCTTGACTGCGGGGACAGCGGGTGTGCGGGCGGGTGGAGGGGCAGGCGACCGCTTCTACCGCGCCCCCTATCCTTCCCGCCTCGTCTCGCAAGTCATTTCATTATTACGTTACATTCATTTTATTTTATTTTGAACCTGCATTCGTCTGTGTTCAGTATCCTACTGCATCAGAGATTATTATCAAAATGCGCTTGGTGCTTGAGATTTCAGGTGTATTCAATTACAGATTTATTGATCGAGGTTGACCCCTTTAAAACTGTCTAAATGTCATAAGTAACTAAAAAGCAAATAGAACTGTTTAATTTTATACTTAATCGGCAATCAGTTTGAAAGAATCGTATTAAGCCCATCGCTTTTAAATGGCTATGTTGCAAAAAACTACCAAAGCGAACCATCAAAATTAACTGAAACTTCTGAAGGTGTGCAGTTTACAACTTAACAATAGCCCACGTTCCTTGTATCCTATTCACCGTGAGAACTTTTAGAGACGATCAAGCAATTTACTAGCACTGATCATGTCGATTGTAGATGCACCTCGTCCAACTATCATAGAAGTGGACGGGTGAGCCGTAGTCGGCTGGAACGCGGTACCTATGTGCGAATGGCAATATAAACAAGCAGCTGTTTTATTGATGAAAGCACGCGCAGCGTGCGCTGGTGGTTGGCCTTCGTCGACAGAGGTATGCCTCTTGCAATGCATATTTTCGAAAAAAATAATTTCACACGGCCGACTTTCGGTTAATTTTCGAGAAAGTAATCCTTCATTGGCGATCTATCAAGGAGTGTAACGAGTTTCTCCTTTATCATTACAGGGCTTGGATAACCACCCCTGTGGGCCTGTAATTACTGGTAGTTTGCCGGCAGATGAGTAAATGCTTTAAATTCTGGGTTGTAGGGAAAGTGAAGTGTTAATGCGACAACTTGATCATAGTGTTTCGTGCCTTTCTACCGGCGAACAGGGAAGGGATTCCGCGAACTTTGAGTTTGACCTCGCTTTAAACAGTTTACAATGTAATTGGCTATTAAATTAGCCATGATACGGCGAAGATGCTATTTACCTGTTCGCTATAGTCTGGCCTGTCAGTAGGTACGCTCGGAACCATCTGCTTCTGTTTTTGCTCGCTAGGTTACAATAAACTCTACCCCAATTCATGGAACGGAAGTAGGGTGTGGTTTGGGTGCGTCCTTGAGTCGAGTTCAACTCATCATTGGCACCGGAAATTTCTATTCCCGTATTTTTGTTTTGGTTTTTGAATAGATCTCCCCTTCACTTATATAAATAATCTTCTATGGAATAGATCACACAGACTCAGTAAATAAACTTGCATTCAATTAGATACTACACTGCTTTTCTTTTACCTACACTTGTAGATATCTACTTAAAGCATTCCGGAAAATGTAGTAGCAATAATGATGTCTTAAATAAATATATAATTCAAAGGACAAGTATTTCAGATAAATAATGTATTTAATGTAAGTTCACACAGTTCGAACGGATATCCTTTCTATTTCGGTCCAAGGATAAATGCTAATGGTACCTGCCTGGTCGGATAATATTTCACCGTTTGTCAACATGCCTAACGGTTGTACAAGCATTAAACTTGGAGACACATAATGGACGTTTCTGTAACTTTATGTTCTGCAGTTAAAGACTGTACGCCTACGATTGTCATAACAGACACTAGTTTATTAACATTATATTTTAGAAGCTTGTTTTGAAACAGCAGCTCGCAGTTTACATATTCTTAAGCACATAAGTATTGCCAATGTGGAGCTGGAGTCTTTTTGCAAAATTTACCCGACCTCCTTTCCTGTTCTTTATGATACTAAATCATTTGCAACTTCTATTATAGAATCTGAATGTGGCAAATTACAGAACTGCCAAAATTTAAAAAGTTGATTTTTAGCATTATCATCACGAAAAGAAGAATTAAGACTAACTAGTCCAGACTGAAATAATATCGTTAGGTCCATAGACTACTATTGTCAGGTTTTTATATCAAGTTCAAGTCAATCTATTTTGATGAATGGATAGTTTTGGCAATTTACCTAAGTATATGATTCACTTGGTCATCCATCTGGCTAACTCAAGGAATCCAAATGAAAATACGGCAATTTTGAGCACGTAACTCAAAATGTAGAGTCACTTAAGTGGCATTTTCATTCAGCTCATTGTTGCAAAGATTTTTACTGAAGTAAAATGCCTAATTTAAGTACTGTCACGTTTGCACCTACTTAAGCATTCTTTTCCCGTTACCAACAGATGTAGTAGCTTTTGGTCTTAGCTAAACAAATTGACTGTAATTTGCTAGAAGTGTCTGCGAGGTAAAATGCGAACAATTTGCATTTTAAAATAATGAAGAAAGTTTTGTTTGTGAATGAAAATATGTTAGTAGTGTGTGCCTAAAAGGTTTCTACTATTACCAGTAATTCAAGTGGGTAAATATTTGCGATATGAAGATCAAATGCTCAGCCATTGTGGAGCCTCAACTCGATAGAAATGGTGTTTCATCTTCTAATAATTCTTTAGGCTCTTCTTGCTGGGTTAGAGCGCTTCAGTCTTTAGCACTGTAAAATAATCTTAGAAGGCCAGTGACAATGCTACCACGAAGCCAGCTGTTGTTTATGGTCAAGAATTATCGGCACTAACAAGAAGAAAGAGTTTTAGCGGGCACGTGATGGATGGCGTCTATGTTGCTTCTCTGTTTTATTTTCCTAAAATTGTGTTAAATTGAATATTACTTAGAGTAAAAATGGTGTTTTTTTATTCTAATAATATTAGTGAACGTACACGAGTGTGGGCAAGTAAAACACAGCGGTAGAACGTGAGTTTGTACATGTTGTCGACAAAACTCCGTAGAAGCTTCCAATAAAGTTACCGCCATTTTATTGGGGCCTAACTAGGACATTGGACTAAAATCTAAAGAAACTAAAAGTTCTATTCTAAACGTGACACTGGCTAAATGCACAAACCGTGCGAAGCCAAAACAGAAAAAAAAAAAACAAGAAGAAAATAGTATAGAGGGGGCACGATAAACAACCACCACTACAAGTAAAGCAAAAATCCTTCAATGTTCATTACAGAACCAAGTGCCAGCGGTATGGCATGGGACTACATGTTATTTATACCTTTATCTACACTCACAACGTAATGTTCCAAATACGAATTCAAAAAATATTGTATAAACACGTACTTTATATTCCAGGATAGGTAAAATAAAAAAAAAAAAACCATTACAGTTCAACATTTTCCTTCGATTTTCAAACAACTGCATCATAAAATAACTTTTTAATTTTTATAGCACACTTTTACTTTTTAATTTTCTGGCGCGTATGGGCTGTAGTAAAGAAGTTTCATTGTCTGTGGATGCGCGCGCTGCGCAATGAGAATCTAAATTGCCCGCCATACCAAATATTTTTCCCTTTCCACTTTTGTTTTATTTCAACTGTATGAGTGAAGATAAAGTAGTGTATGCAACGGCATATAATTAGGTATTAAAACACTCGCGTAATATTATTATCAAATTCGGCTTCGCCTCATTTGATAAACCTACGCTCGTGTTTTAATAACCCCTATTATATGGCCATTGCATAAACTACTATTACAAGTCGCATACTCGACGCGCCTTGCTCAAAATATCGCGTCGTGCCGGCGACTTCCGTCGATTCAAACTCGACTGCCACTCATGGCGTTTTTTACCATGACGCACTCGAATACGAGATTTTATTTATTCAAGAATGCTGGACATTCGAATTTTGAATAATTATTGTTTAAGATTCATTGGAAAGCCATTAAGCAGGTGATCGTTTTGCTAATTTGCTCGAGGAACCATTACTTATACCTAGAGTTATATAATTGAATACATAATTAATTAAGCAGGTAAAGTAGACAGTGTGGTGCCTAATGAATAGGATTAATAAAGTGGCTATTAAGCATTGTTATAGGACATCGACAATGACAAAGGGCTGACTTTAAATGTACAACAATGGTCTGACGTTATTCACAATCAACTTTCTGGGACGGTATGGAGCGGAAGGAAGGACAGTAAAGAAAGAAATGTAAAAAACATGAATTATTAGAGGTGTACAATGTTGAATTCTACATGAATTTCGAACAAAAGACAATGTTAGTGTATTTTCCGAAGAACCTACCTACTTACCTAACAGTAATTTCATGTCTATCACTCAATGTAGGTTTGACATCAGTTATTCAGTGTTTTGGAGTACTAGAGCATCCTGACCACCAGCATCACAGAAAGAATAAGTACCCAGGCCGATTAGCGCGGTGTCAACAAAAGTAATTCGCGTCATTAAAGCCGTTAAAAGTTAGATTTCCCAGTGTCCTGTACGAGGCAATGGAAACACACCATGAACACATTTTTTCTGATAACTTTTTATGTTCATATTGTCCCAAGTTTTCGAGGGCAGACGATGACTTATCATTATCAGAGGGTCGAGTGGCGGCGTTCTGTTGAACTCTGCGCTTCATGTGTTTGTCTTGAGAGCTAAAAGTAACGGATAGGACGTGACTACCGACACAGAGCTAAAAATATATTACCTTTTGATAGTTATTATATTTATTTAGGTACTCACTACTACGCACTTAGATAAAGTACCTATAGATGGCGTGGCCGCACATGAGACAACAATAGTTAGTTCTGGTGTTACAACAAGAACAAGAACACTACAACCCACCATCGCACTGACACTTATTATCTATAAATAACCCAATTCCTTGTCTCAATTAACACATAATACCACGAAATCACAGAAAATCAAACAAAACCGAGTTTGTTTGTCAATCCTGCCATTATATTAGAGTTTGACAAACAACAGAAACCGGCCATGGTGACAAAGACAAAAAATAATCTTTTGTCCTTATTGTATACATGGGCCTGCCAACTTGCGATCTCGCTCTATCAATCAAGCTCATTTTATTGCGAAATCTATAGGTACTTTATCTAAGACTACGCACTTCATAGGTGAATGTTTGAAAGAAGTCATTCAAACTTGTTTGTTTTAATAATTATTTAACAGATGTCAGATTATGTATTAATGAAACTGGTTTGTATTTTAATTCACAATAACAAACAAAACAAAAAAAAGAACTCGTTTACAATATTATCCGATAGAGACGGAAAATTGGATCGTATTTGTATAATTTTATTGGTCTCGTCCACAAGTGATTTTATTTTTAAATTATTTAAATTCAGAACAGTAAATCCGGTTATTTTCAGATAAATCACTCAACCAATTAAAGGGACATTAGCGGATTGAATGGCGGGTATCAATAGAGAAGCATTGTTATGGGTTCATGGTGGTACGGACCATTTAACCTGGCTTATCAATCGGTAACGGTCGGCGCTAGGGGCGGAGGTCAATGCACCTACTTTGTTGTTGTTACCTTTTTAGAGCTCCCGAGAATATTATGTAATAAACTGATAGTAAGTTTATATCATCGTTCTCGTGTTATCGTAGCTCAGTGCTGCGTGCTGATCGTTTGATTACCCTAATTAAGTTAATCTTTATGATCTTTGCCTTAGTTAAGCGGTTGCTGAGAACATTCAAAGTTGCTAAGAACATTCAAAGTTGCTGAGAACATTCAAAGTCATTTCGACAAAATTTACTTAGATTTGCTATATATAAGTAAGTAAGTACTGCTTACACAAGTTAGATTAAATGAACTCTAATTAATTCTGGTACCTGGGTGTACTATGCCTTATCAAATGCCAAATCATCAAATAACAATTGATCAAGAACTATTAATCAAATGTCTAGATAGTCGAACGGTTATTTTATCGAATAGTTAGCAAATCAAATACTAAAGTAGCCACATAATCTAGGCTACGACAAAGCTATGACGCCGCTACGGTTGTGCTACGACGACGCTACGTAGCCGCTGCGGCAATGCTACGACGATGCTACACACGCTTCTACGGCAATGCTACCACGCTACATCAAAGCTAAGAGGCTGCTACGACGACGCTACGAATAAGTTACGATGTGATAAATCTACGATATTTTGAACATTCAATGTATTGAGTGCATAACGTTTTCAAAAGCGTTCGATTTACTAATCATTAGTACAGACACCTATTGGTGAGAGATAGCCTTAAATTACTGTGGTACTAAAAATACTTACATCCATTCCTCTCAAGACAATCCAAGAACACAACGCGGGGCGAGACAACTTTTCCTAGCATGACCTTAGTGCCTCGAAAGCAATCGTTTCTGTAAAATACATTAACAGTTACATTCACGGTCTAAATTAAAAATCTTTGTAGTAAATAATTTACACAATCAACTTTCTGGACGGGTCCAATACGATCGATAGGTAGGTACCCAGATTGCATAATGCTTTATTGAAAACATAGAGCCTAAGGCCCACCTGTTGATATTACCTACACTATTTCATTTATAGTAATTACAGGTGATTTACATGTAGTGTCGTTACGTAACCATACATAATTTCTATGCGTTCAATTTACCAGCTAATCGGACTTTTTAATTTATGCTTTAATAGTGCACTTCAACTTAACGTGGGAGGTGTGGCTCGGCTCGTAAATATGACTAATAGTCTTTCATTTAGATTCGCTTTTTACCTCTCATCTTATTTATGGAAAACGATGATACATTCACACCTAATGTAATACTTATTTTTAACACAAACGTCTGCGTGAGTAACACTATCTTCTTCCAGCCAACTTCAAAAGCATTTGCTAAACTTCAACAATAATCAAAATGTTACAGACATTGGACGTAGCCGTGAAGTGTTTTGCATCTCGTATTTAGTTCAAGAACAATATCTCGTAGCTCGGATAGTACTGTTAGCAGGCTATTACCCAAACGCATAAGCTTCGCTAACACCGCTATTGTATTGAAAATTTTGCGAATATTCCGTAACACTATTACCGAGTTTACAGTGTCATGCTCAGTTTGTAGGCGATTGCGAAACATTGGTTATTGTCTTTAAACTCTCTAACCTAACCGACCGTATGGGCTTAGAATAGAAATCCGTTTAGTGTACGCTCCCATGAGAGTCGTGCGAATTATAATCCGTCTCATTATGTAAAAGAAAATGTCCGCTTTCTTTCTGTACTTACAAAGAACCAGCGATCGAAAGTTCATCGGATACAATGGCCGCAGCCGATGACACTGCCGGCTTCTTATCGAGCATCGCTAGCTGACTCACTGTCCATAGTTCCATACAATTCTCTTAATTATTATAATTTTCGTAGTCAAATTCAGCGTGGCGCGGTAACTGGCCGGTTCAAGTGAAAGTATTCTGGATTAATCAGTCGTTCGTCTATGGACGCAAGACGCAAGTTCAATGCCTCGATTATGACTATTATTTAAATTATAAAATTATTTTGCTTTCTTACGCGATGAATTGCGGAGGCGGTGGCAGGTGGGTGCTGTAACCGCGTCCTCCTGCGCTGGACGTAACACCGCCACACTACGCGACGTCCGCGAGAGCTTTCTAGGCTGTGCTATCTTCCTCTACGTCTCAAGTACATGTCAAAGTGTCAACTACATGTATGAGCTCTCTTATCATAAATCCGGTTGTAATTAATTAAGATATCTTTGGATAAGGATGTATGTTGTAATTAGGATCTCAGCAATGTGCTGCTGTGCCAACTCCAAGGTTTCTCGGAAACGTTTACAGTGATTGGTTGCTGAATAGTGAATGTTGAACGAAGAAAATAGTCTTTTTTTTATAAAGTGTAATGTCTAGATAATGAGAAGCGATAAGTTAATAACATTGCTGCACGTTTGCATGACTTACCAATTGGAGAAATGGCAAATGGAAATATTCTCGCTCTCGACTGATGTTATCGTCTCACTGATGTGCCTTGTTATCTAGTCACTGAAGGCTATAGGCGTAACAGTGTCGTAATACTGGTAACTTGTCGCAAGTAATTGGTTTAGCAGCAGAAAGTAAACAGCGGTTTTTTGATCTCTACTTTGTAAGTTGGAATATGTGTGATATGAAGATTGCATAATGGAATCAACAGATGACACAGTAACCTAAGTATTACGAGACGTGATTCAGTCTATTAATTCTATCTATTGGTTGAGCTATTTGTATTCTTCGTAGGAAATCCAGGTCGATGGAACTGAATACGTATATAAACTGGCGTCGATGGAGCGTGAGATATACTGCCGTCTGCCACATACCTTTTAGCGACTTCATTGTTTTCTGTGTGTTTAGAATTACAGTTAAACAAACCACATGCACATGGACTGTGATTTGATTTGTTTTGGGTCTAAGAATTTGTTTGGTTTCCTTGACCTATTCAATATAATGGGTTCACCGATGTAATTGACGTTTAATTTAATTCAATGAGCCGGATATTATGTCGGTGCTGTGGTTGCAGCGGTCGCGATTGCATTCATTGTATCGTCACAGTATATAAACAGCGCGAGACAATCGGAATAAGGAATGTTTGTCTTGATACTAAAGTAAATAGGTCGAGTCTTATGAGTAAAAGTGGTCCCACCGTTGCCTTTAAAAGTTATATATAAATTGTTCCAAGAAAACCTACGCAGCGATAAAATGTAATGTAAATCATTAATTTCTTATACAGTAAAAGTAAAAACAAACCTATTATTACTCGACCCAAGAAGGAGATACAATTCTTCTAAAACTTTGATCTACAACTTCCTATTACGAAGTTTTAGTTCCACTCCTCCTACAATTGTTTAAGTTGTGGGCTTGTTGCTAAGTCATTTAATCCAGCTCTCAGCTTAATTTCCTGGTTGGACTAAATAAAGTCAAGTACAAAGTAGTTTAGACAAGGTTGTTACCGGAAGAAGATCAAACGACCGGTGCTTAGTTCAAGTCCAGGGCAGACGTTTCGGCAAACCGACATAAAACTTTAAGGATTTATGCGATGGCAGTTCTGATTGCATAAAGTCATGTAACGGTGTTTTGTGTGGCCTGCCGCATGCAATGAAGATAAGAGGGTTAACGGAGCGGGCACGGCGATGGCATACAAAGTGTGGTCATGGACGTAAAGCCCGACTGACATGAGGTTGTTACAACCAATTCAATAAGTAAGTCAGCTGTCGAATATTATGATTATGCAGAAGGCGATTGGGAACAACATTTTGGACTCACACGTAGCCCGATATTTCATTGAACCCTTTAATGAAGACATGCCAATGGGCTTGCATTTGCGCACATATCCGCATTAAAATAGTTATCAGAGCCAGCTCAATATGTGTAAAGGTATATTGAATAACTAAGGAAATATGGTCAAATGGTTTAATGGTATACTGTTTATAAGACTCCACGAAGGCACGTCCACCAGAAGGAAGGCCTTGATTCAGCATTCACCAGAAGGAAGTGACGGGGTAGGCAATTGTTGAAGCAATCAAGATCAGAGGTGTACCTGGATCATACGAAACTGTTTCCTAAATGCATGAAAAGTTACCATCATCGTGTTAGCCGGGCCGGGACTCGTGTTAATCACAAAACTATGCGTCACAATAAGTTACACTTGCAACCTAACATTACGGTGTCCACGTAAGCATGAATATGAGCTCGTAATTAAAGAAATCATGGCCGCTCGTTAGCCCACTTTATTATAGTTTTTACTGGAGACCTAAATAGTTTCCTTCTGATGGTGTCGCAAAACCGTGGCTGTTGACATTTTAAGAGAGGTCTTCTCAACAGATGACCAGTGTTTAATTCGTAGTTATAAAGCTATGTTGGTGCATTCTAAAGAGAATGTGTTTCCACCAAAGGTGAGATTTACGGTCGAGTCTCCAAATCAATTAAGCTTATGGTGATTCCGTGATTTAGCTAATTCCAGACCAGCGGACACGCCTCAAATGCGGTTAATGTTCCCCTTCCTGGCGGTTCTTTATAGAGTCTAGAAAAACATTAAGAGAATCCGCAACCAGCGTTTTTTGCACGTTTCGACTTAAAACCACGGAAGTCTAGTTAAATGACCGTAGAAGGCAGGTAACTAAAGAAATGTGGAAACGTCGTAACGACGTCATCCTGTTGGCTTATGTAACGCTAGTTGGTCAGTGGTACTGAGCAGGGCCCGGCGGGTGCAGCGGCGCTGGGCGTCCGGCCTCCTCCGGGCCCAGGGGCCCAGGCTGCTGATAAGAGCGCAGTGAAAGTGCCTCCCCAGCGACACCCGCGCCCCGCTCCTATTGTTGTGTGACGACGGTCACGCTCCGCTAATTTGAATGCAAGCATGTTTGTAATAGAATAATCTCGTTGATTGATAGACTTATTATATGATGATGAGGTTCCAGGAAAGTTCGCATTGTCCCAGCATTGGAGCGGCCGCTGATAATTTGTCAAAGATATACCCATTACGGTTCGTAATTGAATGTTACATAACGTGGAAGACGTAAACTTATAGAGAAATTGTGAGACCCCGCCTTCGGTCGGTTAAAAGGCTTTAGGCGTTATTCTCCATTCAATAGCGAGCATCGATATATATTTTTTAAATTTCGGTCGTCGACCTCTCGGATTTTATGGTCCAGGTAATAAATTGAATCGATAATTATCGCAGTAACTTGATTTCTATGTGAAATCACGGATCGGCGTAGTGTGAAACGTTACCGCGTCTATCATAACTGCACCGCTCGTGAAGGTAATTCCACGATTCGTATAACATCTGTGTAAAGATGTTTGGCTCTAATTGGACGATTAGTTGATTTATCTTAAGTGTTAGAAACTAACGTTCACGGAACACATTCTGCTCAGGTGAAAATAAGGCGGATGATGAAATAAATGTGGCTGTATTTATAGAAGTGACTGTATATTTTTGCGATGTTTCAGAAAATATAAACAGTAGCGAATATTCGGAGTATGAGAATTATCTATGAATGTAATCTATGAATTGTAATGATGTAACCATTTTCCTGTTCAATCAATTGGAATAAATGGTAACTAGTAAGGAAAGTTTTTCAATTATCTGCTTCAAGGGAGTGTTCAACTCCAAGTTGTTAGTTCGTTAGCAGAGTTAATTGAAATAGAGAAGTAACAAATGAATAGTAAGTAATTCATATTTGTACAGCTAAGTGTAAAGTAGTTAACTTTCACTAGATCAAACTGCTCGAGATTAGTTCGCCAAAAAAGTTCGCGAGTGATTTCTTTTTGTGCTCTATATAGTGTAGTCACGCCTGCCATAAGTATTTGGTTTTGTTGTTTTGTACCAAGGTCAGAAAACCGGATAGCACTACAATACTGTACTTTCGTACTCAATCGACGAAAGCGAACGCGATGCCCCCTGTCCTGCGACAACTTTCTGTAAATATTCGAACCACTTTTTGTCCTTTCCAAATTGAAACTTCGATGAAGCGTCAATTGTTCACGAATGGTAATCCTGGACAGGTTCACTTTCCACGGTTATGTAAGTACTCGGTGATATCTTCAGCCAACGTAATACGTCAAATAAAGGGTCTTTAATTAGCGTGTGGGTGTTTTATGAGTCCTCCGACAATGGGGAACACGTACATCATTTAAACATTGCGCTAACAGCAAATGAAAGTCAATGTAGACCTCAAAGGAATCTAAATAAAATGTCTGTTTTGTTTTGCCGTAGAGTCGGTGCAAGAGGAAGCATGTACAACTTCCTAAACATGGTATGGACTGGACAACTTATTTCGTTTTGTTTTTAATACATTTTAATGTCAACCAGTTAGTTAAGATGTTTTTTAACGATATGTTAATGTGTGGGCGGCACGTTAAGATGCATTGTTTCTTTAATGAAAAATGGTCTAAGAAAGTAGTGAAAATGGTTTCAACCCACATAACACTTTGGTCTTAGTTGTAGCTGTCATGAGAAATGGAGGTGAATGGAAGGTGAGCCAGCCAGACGTGGAACAAAAAATAAAAGTCACACTTTTTTGTCCTAAGGGCAGAACAGATGTCTTTAGTGATACCACGTGGCATGGCGGGCAAAACACGAACGTTTTGGGGTGTTTCTTCTAAAAATAGCAGCAGCTGAATAACTTGTTCCATTCGAACGATTTTTGCAAGGAATTTTTCGGTAGTTTGTTTTCTTTTATTTGCGGTATGCACGAAAATAGCGTCAACAAGCGAAACAAATACCTCTGTTCAATAATAAAGGTACGTAGTACGTATCTATGTAAGCTATTTTTGAATGTGAAACGTTTTATATACATCAGAAGAAACAAAAACAATACAGCCAGCCTCTGAATTAGTTAAACAATATAAAATGGTGTAACAGTAGGTATATTTTAAAATTGGGTCACCTATTCATATAGTTGAGAATTAAATAAATAAAACTTCATAGCCTTGACACAATAACATTTAACTCTGGCTGGCGAAGCAATTAATTTGTCCGCGACCGGTGGAAGCTGTACAAGTGATCCTATCATGATCCATGACAAATAGTTAGGTACTCTGTTGACAATAGATCATTTCGTTATCATTAAACGATACTGCTCCAGTTGAGGTACTTACACCCATACGGCCATACTGAATCGCCAATACATAAAACTTCGAGGTCTCTCCAACAAAAAGTTTGCTTTCAATTTCATGCGGTTATTGGCAAACCTTGCTTTGTACTCGGTGGCTATGGGAATTTAACATCACCGCTTGTTTACTTTGATTATAACTTTACCGCTATGGTATTAACGATCATTAATTAATTCGCAAATCAAAATAATTTTCGCAATAAAAATAACATAAAAACAGGACGGCCTTAAACTAAAACCTCTGGCTATAAAAGTTAAAGGCTATCAAAATTTACATCGTGTGCGTCCCAATTTGTGGAATAACAAAGTAGTGCATGTGGGTGCTTCGAAATGGCGTGTTTTATTGTGAATTTTGCGCGGTTTGCATTCGGCAATCAGTGGGAGCAGTCTGCGGCAAGGTCGAGGTCGGCTGTAAATTATTGTCACTGTCGACGGCGAGTCACTCCTTGCGTAAATATTCATCACTTGCAAAGGCGCCGCGAGCGCAACGCTTTAGCCTGTGCAAAGTCCACATGGCATGGCATTGTCTTATGATACGAGTATGAACGTTAGTGAAACAAAAAACCGGCCAAGTGCGAGTCGGACTCGCGCACGAAGGGTTCCGTACCATTATCGCAAAAAAACGGTACAAAAATCACGTTTGTTGTATGGGAGCCCCACTTAAATATTTATTTTATTCTGTTTTTAGTATTTGTTGTTATAGCGGCAACAAAAATACATCACCTGTGAAAATTTCAACTGTCTAGCTATCACGGTTCACGAGATACAGCCTGGTGACAGACAGACAGACAGACGGACCGCGGAGTCTCAGTAATAGGGTCCCGTTTTATACCCTTTGGGTACGGAACCCTAAAAACATCATACTTTCAAGCATACAAGAACATGCCACATTCACAGCGGTGAAAAAATGTAATTTTAAAACCGTAGCATAAATCTGCTTCATGTAGAAATGTGCTATATTGAATGACACGACATCAATCAACTCTGATAATGACCCTCAGTTTCACTTTTCTTTTGTATTTGGGTCGTCGGAAATTGCAGATGATTAAAGAAATCATTGTGAACTTATTTCCGAGTAGGAGTGTTCGGCTTTTGTACTTAGCCAATCACGTAATGGCTTTATCGTCAAGGTAATGTTTTCGGTCTGCAAATGGCCGCGGAAGTGACAAAAACATTATGCAGTTTAGTTGACTTTGACCAAGGTGGCTAACGTGACCTTTAGAGATAAAATCGTCTATTTACTTCGTCTAATGACCGGTAACAAGATGTATGTTTGCTGTTAACTTCTGTATATTCTTTGTTTTATGAGATTGGCAAACGGTATTGCTAAATAACACAAAGTATTACGAAAAGTGCTAAGTAGTCACAGGCGAATGTCAGTTAGTTTATTGCAAATTGAATATTTACATTCGTAAAGTAAACGTGAGCGTAGGAACAGATTACTTGCTTGTACACTGCTAGATACTCGAGTCAATATTGCCAAATAGGGCTGTCAAATATGCGTGTGCGCAGCTAGGTATGTAGAGCGCGGCAAACGACAAAGAAACAAGGTAACCGCGGCTATTGGCTGACTACCTTGTATATTTTAAATGTTTATTAGTCTCCATGTTTTATATTTTTGCACATTTAATATTGATCACATATTTATACTGAAAGTTAAGGTAGGAAGTGTCCGTACCCAAAGGGTAAAAACGGGACCCTATTACTAAGACTCTGTGGTCTGTCTGCCCATCTGTCACCAGGCTGTATCTCATGAACCGTGTTAGCTAGACAGTTGAAGTTTTCACAGATGATGTATTTCTGTTGCCGCTATAACAATAATGACTAAAAATAGAATAAAATAAATATTTAAGTGCGGCTCCAATACAACAAACGTGATTTTATTGCCGTTTTTGCGATAATGGTACGGAATCCTTCGTGTGTTTCGTATTGGCACTTGGCCGGTTTTATTAAAGTTCCTAAATCTTCGAATAGTTTTGAGGCCTCTTCTATCTGATGAGCTGTATTGTACGTTAATAATCGTCGGGAAAAAATAACAATGAAATTGGCAATATACCATATCAACTGAGAACGATTGTGAAATTGAAATTAGCTACACCAAACAGTGGGCGAAATAAACACTGTTTTCTTTAGAACTTTTTTATTATTTGGTAAATGTTGACATTGTAAAATGTTTATAAAGAGGGGCAACCCTGATGGAGTGAGAGGAACATAGTTGGCGCGCAAACTTCTTACAGCTTCTGACGCAATAGTCACTTGCTGTATTATATTCGATGTATAACAAAATAACCCGATGCGAACTGCTGCATTCCATGTCTTTAAGAAGCAAGTAGCTGTCATACTAAACGATTTATAACCACTTAACGATTGAAGTAAACACAAAGAGACTGGAAATATTCAACACGTTCTGTTGTCATTTTATTGAGTTGTACCAATAATATCCAGCATATAAAATATTTATGAAATAACCAATTTATTACTGTCATAACTTTTTGCAAATCGAAGGTGATTCAAGAAGCCATAATTAAGTGGAGTCTACACGCAAGGCTGATCAGTGATCGTAAGTTAATCGACAATTTGCTAAGCGATTTAATGTTCAGTCATTTGTCAAAACTTATCGCTCATGTCGACTAGTGTATAATTAATTGCATTAAGTTTATAAACACCAAGTACGACATGTTTGAATAACGAAATTAGAATCTTAAATACACTAAATACGAACTAACCCACAACTATTTTAAACGTTCGAACGGACTGTTTATTTAACGCTAAAAATAGGAACTTAAATTGCCCAACACCAGTTCTTTTTCGTAGCTTACACTAATTTATGAACCGTGTTTCCTCGAAGAACAAAGCACTGCCAGCACCGTTCTATTTGCTGTGTGAAAATATGCGTTCGAACCGATCGATCAATAAGCAAATATTTTCCCATTGTCGACTCCTTTCGGCGTTTCGTCAATGAATTCTCATGAGGCGGCAGCAGCGCCGAGCGCGGGTGCAATACCGAGTGTTTGTAAATGTGAAACATGTACAGTCATATGACGTAGAGCCTCGTTCGTGAGATCTTTGGTTTCGCAGTATAAATACGGTATGTTCATGGTGCATGCATGATATAACAATGCTGAGAAGAACAAGATACGAGACTCGAGAGTGTTGAGTAAAAGGCAAACATTTGCATAACGCCGCGGAAAATTAATTGTTGCGCTTCAGGAAAAATGTGCAAGCAGTCAAGCACGCGTCACTGCAAGTAAATATTGACAGAAATAATACTTGTGGCGAACTAAACAGACGTAAACAAGAAGAAAATCATGCTGTGCAGTCGGAGGATACATATTCGAGAACTGGCTGACCAAAACCAGATGTATCCTCCGACTGCACAGCATGATTTTCTTCTTGTTTACGTCTTTTTAGGTCGCCTTTTAAGCAGTCGGGTCTTTTGTTTTTTTAAATTTACTTTTTTTATTTATAACTTTTTAGTTATTTTTTTTTAGATTTCAGTACATTAAAACATATAAGTGTTATATATTTTTGAAATCACCTCTTAAAACCCTTTATTTTGATACCCCACACGATGGGTTTGGAAGTAAAAAAAAAATTATGTCCCCCACAATATGGCGCCCAAAACCCGCCATTTTTCTATTTTCCAATTTTAATGTAGCCAGTGACACTCGCAGGGTTAAGACGAATCGATTGACGTATGAATCATCAAAATCGGTCAACGCGTTTGGTCTCTGGAACGCCACATAGGAACAAACATATATACATACATACATACATACATACATACTTACATACATACATACATACATACATACATACATACATACATAGACTGATAAACACATTACCCTTCTTCAGCAGTCGGGTAAAAATATACCAGGAGCACTTGATTGCAGTTAACGAAAGGTCATGGTCACACACAATGTATTGCATAATGTAGACATCGAGAAGCCTGAACGGCCTCCTCAAGTGTACGATAAATATTTTGCTTCATGTAAGAATATTTGCATGTCGAAATAAATAAAGTTAAATGTGCTCTTTAATATATCAAGTGTACTACAAGCGTCGTGGTCATTAACTATAATTTTAAAGATTGCTTCGATATCATGTAGGTTACAGTGATGATTCTTTACACTGTGTTTATAGTAATGGATAAGAATTGATTATTTCGTATTGTTGTGGTGCATTTGTAATTATACTTTTGTATGTTTTATTTTATTATTAATACTTAAATTTTGTTTAAAAAAATAGATTAAAAAAAAGTTAATTAAAAAAAAAGTTTATTAAAAAAATCTAAAAACTGCTTTAAAAGCGAACTAAAAAGACGTGATATTTTTAATTAACTTTTTAGTTAATTTGTTTTCGAATTAGGTACATTTAAACATATAAGTGTTATATATTTTTGAAATCACCTCTTAAAATCCTTTATTTTGATACCCCACACGATAGGTTTGGAAAAAAAATATTTGGGCCCCCACAATATGGCGCCCAAGAACAGCTATTTTCCAATTTTCATGTAGCCAGCGACACTCGCGGGGTTAAGACGAATCGATTGACGTAAGAACCATCAAAATTGGCCCACGCGTTTGGTCTCTAGAACGCCACATAGAAACAAACATACATACATACTTAGGTACATACATACATACATAGACTGATAAACACATTACCCTCCTTCGGCAGTCGGGTAAAAAGGATACATGTTCGCGAGCTGTCTGACAAAACCAGATGTCCGACTGCACAGCATGATTTTCTTCTTGTTTACATCTTTTTAGTTCGCTTTTTAAGCAGTCAGATTTTTTGTTTTTTTTATTAATTAACTTTTTTTATTTATAACTTTTTGGTTAATTATTTCTTAGAGTTAGGTACATTTAAACATGTAAGTGTTATATATTTTTGAAATTAACTTTTAAAACCCTTTATTTTGATACCCCACACGATGAATTTGGAAGAAAAAAAATTTTGGGCCCCCACAATATGGCGCCCAAATTCCGCCATTTTTCTATTTTCCAATTTTAATGTAGCCAGTGACACTCGCAGGGTTAAGACGAATCGATTGACGTAAGAACCATCAAAATCGGTCAACGCGTTTGGTCTCTAGAACGCCACATAGAAACAAACATACATACATACATACATACACAGACTGATAAACACATTACCCTCCTTCGGCAGTCGGGTAAAAACAAACTCACTAGACTATTATAACACTTGGAACAAACTTTTTCCGACCAAGCCTCATCAAAATCTTCCAAAACATTAGAAGTCACGCTTTGGTTCCGATGAATAACAATGATACATCTATCCAACAAACGCATGGTATGGTTAGGTAGGTGATTTTTAAGAACGCAGTACAGAAACCCATCGATGTGACCCTTACTGATCATTAAGGCAAGATAAGATAATAGGAAATAAACGAGAGAACCCACCGCGAACTCCTTGGGTGGGCCGCCGAGCCTGTAATATTGTACGTACTCGTCCATTATTAAGTGATCTACAGCGGGGTTTAAAAACTTTAATAGCTGCATGCATTATGTATTTTGTCCGAGGTCTTATTTTATTGGCCGAGCCCACATGAGCCGACTCCAAACTGTCTCAGCGAAAGTGTGTGAACGTCGCGGTACTTGGCAAAATTTCTGGTATTTCGTCAGAATACTCAATACTTTGCAACGTGATCGATGGAACCGTGGGTGGTATGTTTTAGTTTGTAATGACATTCCAGGCATACGTTCCGTGAAAATCGATAGCGACTTTCGCGTACTGATTTACAGATAAGATCTTTCTTAATGATGTCCGTTTTTGTTATTCTATTTTATGTTTCATCATTATCGTCACTTTTCCTTACTGATTTGTGCCTCGGTCGTCCCACAGAGTCTCGTCCCACATAAAAAATTCCCCACTTGTCCCAATTTGTATGCCTCGCTCGTCCCAAAACTTAATTTTCAATATTTTATTCCCCGCTCGTCCCAATTCGTATGCCTGGCTCGTCCCACATTTTTTTCATATGAGTTAAATTTGATTTAATTGTACAGTCAGCCTAAAAACCTGACTGACCAGAAAGATAAATAACCTCATGTTGCGGAAAATTTGATGAACTAATTCAATCCGAGACTCCACTATAATATAAATTATAAAATTACAAGTCAGAAAAAAACTGTCATGGTGGCGCCATGACAGTTTTTTTCTGATCAAACTTTAGGTTTAGATTGAAGGCATTAATAAAGTACACATAGCCGACCCTAAGTACAAACCCTGTGCACCCCACTGCTTAGACCACTACTATTATTATTAACCTAGAACAAGTTTTTGAATGTTTATAGCTTCGGTATTTTTGTGCGACCGGATTAGAGCTTGCTCTCTCGCTCTGCTTTCTTTGTATTAATCAATTGACCAATGACGTGGCTTTGCGTTATCAGCGCAATCGGAGCAAATGCGGTTACAAAGTGCATCTGCTAATTTTAAATATGAGGTGTTTACACGGTGTGGGATTTTTGGGGGGATATCTACAGAACAAATAACCCAGTGGAAGGCAGTAACGCTAAATTAAACAGAACATATTCGGGAAAGCTGAACATCATTAGCTTTTTGAATGTGATCAAAAACGACGCTGTTCTTTCTTTAGCTCGCCAAGGTAAACCTCGGCGTGCTGATGATATAGCTCATGACAAATATATATTTGATTCTGTAACGGCAATGTTGAATGGCACTATATCACTGGGCCATTGCCTGGAAAAAATCAGCCCTTTTGTTTATTAATGATATTAATGTGTCTATATTAATGATAAGTTTAAAAATGTTGATTTTTTGGAGATTTAATTGTTAAAATACTACTTTCTCATAAATAGTAGGTTGATTAAAATACTGTGATTGTAATTTGATTGTGATATTAGTTACGTAATAAAGATTTTTAAATATAAATATTTCAATTTATGTTGAAATACCACATTAACATAAATAACATAACGTGGTACTTCTATAAGGTACATATAGGTAAATACAAATGTGTATACGGTCTATAATTATTTGACTGTTACTTATATACAAATGTTGATTTTTTGGAAATTTAATTGTTAAAATACCACTTTTTCATAAATAGGAGGTTAATTAAAATACTGTGATTGTGATTTGATTGTGATATTAGTCACGTAATAAAGGTTTTTCTAAATAAGTAGTTCTAATTATGTTGAAGTATCTCAGATAAATATTACATGTGTAATACATATATATATCTTAACGTGGTACTTCTATAAGATAAATACAAATGTGTATATTGATAGGTGTAACTAATAGTACTGTGATTTGGATTTGATTGTGATACTAAATAATAAAGATTTTCCTAAATTGCAATAGATCTTTTAATTATTAAAATTAAAAACATGCATCGCGGATGCATACCTAGAACTGGAAGTATTTAATATCTTTATGTTATTAGAAAAAACTATTATTTCAATTTATTGGAAGATATAGTACAATATTTTTTGTCAACTGTACTTTGAATTTGCCAGGAATGTGGGACGAGTGGTGACTTTAAAACTCAAGTGGGACGAACGAGGAATTCTTTGGAATGTGGGACAAGATAGTGGGACGACAGAGGCACAAATCTCCTTACTATACCTGCTAAACATGAACCTTGTATATATGTAATTGACAAACTTTTTTAATTTTTTGTTTTAAATACGAGGCTTTTGGCTAATTTGTAACTTTAGTGAATGCCACTCTTTATTTTGTATTGTGCGTTTAGTTTGTGCAGAATAAACAATTTTTCTTTCTTTCTTTCTTTCATGTGATTTCCAAAATGGACGATTAAATTGTATACAGCTTCTGCCCGCGGCTTCGCCCGCGTAAAAGGTTTTTTATCATACCAAGGGAATACAAACTATCCTATGTCCTTTCCAGGGTCTCAAACTATCTCCAGACCTAATTTCCTCTAAATCGGTTCAGTAGATCCAGAGATTACCTCTTTATAATATTATAGTATAGATTACCAAAATTATCGTACTGAGCATGCAGATTACCAGTACTTATTTTATCAACAACGTGTTTTTTTATACGCTGTTGTCTGTTCCTATCTCTTGGCTTGACTGTCTTTTATCAGTCTCATGACGGAAATATAGGGGTAGGCTATTTCTTTCTCTAGATTTTTTTGTCCTTTTTTGTATCGTCGAACAAAGCTATTTTCGGGCCAGTACCTGTTGAAATATTTCGCCAACCGCTTATCTTTATGGCGGGCTCGGTGTTATCATTATTTGTTCGGCCTACATTTGGACCATAACATTACCAATCCGTTACCCACCTTATCTCTATGCTGTTAGCATTAGCACTCAAAGTGTTACGGCGTATAAAAAGACTAAATTGATTATGGATTAAGCAGATATTGGGAGCAGAATTTTCCTATTTTAGGAATATTTTTATCACACGATACAAGGTGACTACCCTTCGACTAATGCCTTGATGTTCGTACTCCTTCTCGCGTGGTGTTCCTCATCACTAAGCGTCATGATTTCTCTGACGGGAGATCAACCTTTCTCTTATAATGTTCCTTCATCAGTGTCTGTTCTTGACGTCATCGTGGAGTGCTTTATGCAAGTTGGTGTTGAGTGTTGCACTAATTTGGTCATACAACCTGATCGGGCTGCGGCACCATGGCCTCCTGCCATCGCCAGTTACCAACAACTGCTCGAGGTTATTACCTTCTTTTCGGGCAATGTGACCGAAGAATTTCATGACTCTTCACAGGCGGGTGGTAGAAAGTCTGGCTCGTTTGTGCGGAAAGCAGTCCACAGAATTTGCAGTATCCTCCGCCAACACCACATCTTGGAAGCTTCCTTAGCGTCCATGTTTCCGAACCGTAGCTAACGATGGAGAATACGAAAGAGTTCACCAATTGCATCTTTGTCTTCGATATGTTGCGGTCTTTCCATATCCGCTGGAGCTGGGATATTGCGATTTTGGCCATACCGATGCGTCTCATAAAATATTTTTCTCAAGAACCTGTGTTGCTGATGGTAGCGCTTAGGTAAATGAAGTCATCCACCCTTTCGAGGGATATGGACCTGTGATATGCAGCGAGTTGGAGCGGTCTACCACCATAATTTTAGTTTTGACGTGGTTGATTTTGAGGATCATCGCCATGCTGGTCCTTTACATCCTGTTGGTTCCATGATGTTCGTATAGTTCTCGCCAGACTTCTTGGCCGCCCCGAAGTTGGTTTTCCGATATGCAAATCAAGAATCGGTGCTGTTTTTGTATGAGATTTACAACTGCGCAGCCATAGTATGTAGCTAACTTCTGGGCGGCCAAGAAGTTTGAAGAGAACTATACATCTATACATATGATCTTTGATATGCATTTATAACAGATATATAAAAAAAAAAAGTTTATTTATTGACTTAGGCAAATGTTCACAAATTGGATTAGTGACTTAAAAAACTAAGTACAATACAATTGACAGAGGGTTCCTCTGCAGCCGAACTAGGTGAGAGCCTGTATTTCGGCATGCAGGTAGAGCCTGTATTTTATGACAAGTAAGTAAGTAGAAAATGGGTCAAGAAATTTTCCAGGTTTTGGGGCCATGGTTTTCCATTGTTCGTGAAAATTCCAACATAGTGAAACACGTAAATTAAATCAACTGCTAATTCACAAAAAAAGATGTCGAAAACTTGTTAATTAACGAAATACATAATGCATGATCCGATTTATGGTAAGACAAAGGTGCCGATGTATTTTCTGCGCCTTCTTAGTCTTCTTACAAGCCTGATGAAGACGTAATGAGGCAACGTTCTTGACACGACCAGCATAATTTATTAACATTTTAACTTAATTAAAGGTTTTGTGCCGAAAACATTATTCTTAATTTCAGTGGCGTTTCGCAATTTTTTCGGCACAGATGGGTCTGTAAAAGCTCTCGTCTTACATGCGTCAATCCTGTTAATCCTATTTCCTAATAATATAGTAGAGATGAAAGTCTGTATGTTTGGATGGTTCAATGTTTGTAAATCAGTCATGCTTCATCGACTGAGATTTGGATGAGAAGTAAAGGTAGATCATAGCCTGGACTTGGAGTAAGATATACATTGAATACTTTTTTTTTAAACCAGTGGTACTGGAAGTACGTTCCTGTGGAATAATGATCAACTGTTCGAGTAGCGAAGCTGTTGGCTAATGCCAACTATTGCTAATAAAGCTACATTTTCCTCCATCGCTGCATCGGCCATTTCCGTCGTTGCAATCGCGATGCTCGATGATACGCGAGGTGTGTGGTCGATCCTCCCGCGCAAGCAGGTTAGTTCGCTGCGCCCGCGCAGTAAAAAGGCATTCAAATTTTAACGACGCGCGCTAACAAGCCCCACCGGACTCTGAACCACTTTTTCATAGATCTCCCTACTCCCTGTACAAGTCTCACTCACGGAGAGTACGGCGACGGCGGCGTACGAGCACGGTAACATAGTGAATATGGTGATAGTATCGCAGTGTTACGTACCATGTCGCAAGCCCAACATCACATAAATAATCTGCAAAGACATTTATTTTGTTACAAGGAGCATAGAACAGATGTTCTCTTGGAGATAAAATGTATTCAACTGTCATAACAGTTTGTTGTGTTATTACATTTTATGATGACGACATTTTGTTTATGGAAGAGTCCGACGGTAAACACGCAACTCGATATATTATATAATTAACTCCTGTTTATAATACACAGGCTCCGAGAATGCACATAAAGCGTAAACAAACTCTTAATTTCTTTAATGGTATGAGTACTGTAGCACCGAACAAGATCAAACAAATTGTTTGCAGCTATAATTACGGTTGAAATTATTCCACGAACAACGAGTAGATGTGCATTAACTACTGAATAATAGCACAGTATTCACATATACCGATATACTCGTTAAACGCGTTATTACTACTTAATGATGTATTCATTATCGGGCCACGTCTAGACCTATAATTTCCCATCGAACTGAAACCTGTCGATTTCTTTGATTACAAGTAATGGGCCTTTCTGAAGCTTTGTGCTCTCAACGGTTCCATTCACAATAATTGTAGACCATTGAGGTAGAGTACAAGACGGATGGGAATGACAGTAATGCAAATCTTCAGCGATGCTTCACCCATCAAGCATTCCTGAGCAGCGAGCGGCGAGGGTACTCGATCTATGTTCCGAGTGCTCGTACAATAATAAGTAAAGAATGGCGTTCCTGTCCGCTGGTCACGTGTGGCGCGGGCCCGAGGCGAGAGTGGAAGCGTGGGCGGTGCGCCCGTGCAGCCAAGACCGCTGTTATTCATATAAAGATCACACTTGACGATCGTGAGAATACACCGTGGCTAGTTTGTCCTTTATTATAAAACGATTGAGGAGAGCGTGACGGTCTAGTATGAATGATAGCCCACTCAATCGATTCAACTGTAACGCTATTAAAGTTACGATTTAGTTTTTAGGTGGTCTATTTCATACACCTTAATAGTGCTATATTTAGACGATCAGTTACGGTTATTTGGGTGGTAATTTTCAATTACTGTCTTAAGTTATTGCTGGTTTTGAGTAGTATAACACTCGAAATTGAAATAAGAAATGAGATGCATGGCGTGCATTCAATGTTACAGTCAGAAGATGAATGAAAACATATTGATAATAAATTTACGGGATCTTTAGAACATTTATTACAGACTTTAGACAATTTGTTTTGGTTGAATACTTAATTAACTGTTTGTTTTACACTCGTGAGTAAAGAAGAATATCATTACATCCAGTGTTTATACTTTGGTGTAACTGAAAAACAGAATCGATGTGTGAGTCGACGAAACGAAATTAAGATACATTGCATTTCCGAGAGATCGCTCACGAATTAGTGATGATATAAAGATGTTTTTAATGAAGAGACCGGTAATGTGATAAACAGACGGTAAATAATTCAACGAAGTTAATAAATTATGTATACGGATGGCAGAAGCGCGCAGAGGTTGATTTGTGGCAAACGCTAAGCTCATCAGGTAGTCTGTCGGCGCGGCGTGCTCTTGACCTCCAGTCGATGGTGAGTCATAGCCGGTGGACTCTGTGGAGCGGTCCGGCACATCCACCATGCTTCGACAATATGTGGGAACATACCAACCACGACATTTATTATCTGTAACCCGAACTCATGTTCAGATCTAAGTATAAAATTAATCAAATACACAAACACGAAAAGTAATTTAAAAAGTTACTCGTACAAGCACTTTCCTTACAAAAGTTTGACCTCTTTATGAGTAATGAATAGTTGTTGATCATTAACTAATACAAGCCTTTCGATAGGCGTATCTAAAGAAAGTTAAAACGAAAGGTGTTTAATTTATAAGCCCTTAAATCAGCTTTATTGCTCTCTCTCCCTTAAATGTTTCTACAACAAAATCTTACGATGCGTATGATAGAATTTTTTACGATTGCATTGGTCGTAAATATTTCACTTTCTCTAATATTTGGGATCAAAGCCGATGTTGCAATAAAGATGGTTGCATAAACGTAAATAATACTTTACAATATTTGTGGAGAGGATAAGTATCGGAGGGTTAGATGAACCTTGTTGACTTTGGAACAAGAGTGGAGACGTTTTTGTACTACATATCCAGTGAAGCTTCGTCTCTTCGTCTCATTTGTATGTGCGTCGAGCCAGTCGTGATTGTGTAGGTTTGACTGACAAATAGCCTCGTGCCTCGTGCCTTTGTCGGCGACGCGTCGACACACGACACATCCCCATTGTCCACATGTGTGTATACCTTCACTCGTTCCGGGGAAACGCGTGTACACGTCGCCATAGAACATTAAACCAACTCTTAGAATCCACATATAGCAAACGACTTGAGCCCAAGTCAGTATGACGTCTAAATATATTATACAGTCTGAAATTGAGTTTTATTGAAGCTGTTTGCATTTCTAAGCTATTTTATTGTTTTGATTATCTCTCTAGATGTGGTCGCCATCAAAGCTTTTAAGTCCACAGTTCCACACAGGAACAAACATAGCGCACGGTTATTTAATGAGCCGCGGACTGTCTCGACAAAGCACCGTTAAATCTACTTCCAGTTTTTCGACGAAACATTTGCTTTGGCCCAGTTTTGAGAATGATGGTCCCCTTTCTATTCATTGATAAATTCTTGAATGATCCGCAGCTGTTTCGTTGGTAGTTACATCACATGGAAACAATGAGGTAAGTGCTGTTTCTTTGCGGTGTGTTGGATTAAGGAATGCTGAAGTATTTTCGCTTTCTCATTCTGAACTTCAAAGGGACAAAGAAAATTCTTGTCGATAAACATGCGTGGCGGTCAAAAACCTGCCAATATCTCATCGTGTAGCGGTACTGCCGTACAGTGGAATGTTTCCCGCGGCCTGCATTTCGCCACGTTATTAAAGAGCGGCACTGGGTTCGGCGCAATAATATTTACACGCGGCGCTTCTGCGAACCTGCGGTTTCCGGCGTGTGCGCACATCGGCGCCCGACCCGACACGACCGCTGAACGCTCCGCGAGCTTGGCCGAGCCGCTCCGACTCGCGTCCGCCGGACGATGTTCCTACTACACTCACTCATATTAAACAAGACTATAAAACTTTATTGCTTTCTCTATTTACACTTACAAAAACGTTATACGAAATTTATTTGTTAATGAACACATTATCGTGTCTTTCTAAACTGCCGCTAGTCGTTGTTTGAATCGAGCGCTGACAAATGCTACGGTTACAATCACCGCATTAAGATCGAGATTCTAGAATTTTTGCGAACGGAACGCTTACCACGCTTAGTTGATCCGTTACGCTTAAATTGTAGAACGGATTTGAATATCATTTCCAGCAATCAAAATTCAGAATACTTACTCCGATGGTTGAGAATACTGCCCGGCGTGAATACCAAATGATTCATGCGTATCATACACGTTAATAATCCAGATCAAAGGATATAATAATACGAGAGGCGTATGATTCAAGGATTCATGGTCATTCTAAAGGTGTTGTTTGAAAACAACGTCATATGCGAACGGTTTCTTGGCTTTGTGCCGCCTTCTCCATGTTCCAACATTTTCAAGCTATTGATAGCGAAAAGATAAATAAGTGAGCTTTCCTGTTAGACTACGCCTGTCTTCTTTTAATGTAATATATTCTTAATTTTATTATAAGACGTCTTTATTTTATATTCAAGTAAATAATGTAATAAATTGTCTGCAGAAGCCGGTGTGAATCGAATATTTGGGAGTCATTGACTGCGAGCCAGAGTCTGAAACAGCCCGCTCCTTGAGAGGCGTTAGTCATGCATGCCTAATCTTATTTTTACATTTAGTATTGACCCTGCAGTAAATAAATAACGTTTATTTTTCGTTTTCAAGGGCTTTGTTGGCTATAAGAACTGTATGAGATCATTACACTGAAGGTGCCTTTCGGTACGATTTCATTGTTACTTTAGATGATTTCCAACTAAAGGTCTATCCACACATATCAGGGCCGTGCCCGGGACGTGCACGGGACGTGGACAGACCGTGCCCCGTCAGGAGCTCAAAAAAATATCGGTACGTACATTTTATATGAACTCGTTCACTCACCTCCGTGCACGGGACGTGCCCGGGCCCGTGCACGGACGTGTGTGAATGAGTTCATATAAAATGTACCCAAGGATATTATTTTGAGCCCCTGACGGGGCACGGCCCGTCCACATCCCTGGCACGGCCCTGATATGTGTGGATATACCTTTATTAAGTATGTTTTAGGGAGAGACGAAAAACAGCAATTCAAACCAAAATCACGAGCCAATAGTTTTACAATATCTCTTTCATTCACCATTAAACTGACGACTGAAGTCGTTTCCAAGTCTAATTTTAAATCAAATTAGTAAATACTGACAGGCTTTTCCTCTGAAAAGTAAAATTGGTTTTTCCCAGAGCTTATTTTTCTTCAGGAAAAACTCGAGTCTATTAGTATCCCTTCCAAGAATGAATGAATCTTATCGTCTGTACCAGAGCCAAAGCACGACCGTATTGCTAAAACATAAAATACACTTGCATATACATTTGATTGACATTTCTAGAGCAAACGATGTACCATGCAATTACTATGTGAAGCGAATGAAAGGGACACGTTAGAGGGGGAGCTGGCTGGGTTTTTGAGCAATCATATCCAGGGCGAAAAGTTGATAGGTAGATGAGAAGGTTCGGCTTGCTGAAAGAAAGCTGAGAATATATCTGAAAGCTATATTCTACAAATCTGACGATGAAATTATGCTTCGTCAATTATGCATATTTGTCTTCTATGTAATTTTGCGTCAAGCCGTTTTGCCGAAAATTAACGGCAATGCAAGTTATGTGTGTTTTTTGGAAATCTGAAAGTGGTATCTGAGACGTTTCAGATATTCTCGGTGTTTACTCAGCAAGCCGAACCTTATCAACTCAGATATCAACTTTTGCCCTGAATATACTTGCTCAGAAACCCTACCAGTCCCCCTCTCCACCGATCGTTGTTTACTTAGCCTCGTGGCTGGTATCTCATAGTTTCACACGGCGATTCGAATAAGTTTGACAATAATAAAAACCTGATCCAATCGAATTGTTTTAAGTTGAACACCTCCATCGTTCCGCATGGTGGAAGGCGGTCTCCTCTTACCTCGCGTAATGAGTCCGTGCCACTTTTTGTTTTCGCAACTATTTTATTAATATTTTAATAACATTGCCCCTTTGAGAGCAGCCAAGTGTTACATATGTATACATCGCTCTGAATTCTTCATATAACCGTTTGGGCGCATTATGTCCAATTCGCAAAATGTCCAACTGTCTAATTCGCAATTGGTCCAGTTCGCAATTGGTCCAATTCGCAATAGGTCCAGTACCCAATTGGTCCAGATTGCAATTAATCCAATTAGCAATTGGTACAGTTCGCAATTAGGGGGCGTCCTTGATTACGAGAGGTGTTTTTAGAGAGAACCTCACGTGACGTACATACCGAAATAAAAGTAAATCAATGAATATTTTTCGATATTTTGTATCAATTAATTGCTAGTAAAACATCCGAATGTATGTCACGTGACCATGCTAAATCAATAAACGCACGTCTAAGCGTTTACGTGAACTCAATTCCCCGTAGAGAAGGTACGTTACCTACGCATTATTAAAACATATTGATAAAGGCCTCTCTGAACAATACGTGAGAGAGGCCATTACGACAACTCACTGAGGTTAATTCCAGTTTCTATAATTAACGATACGTTACGCGTTGCGATCGATTCTTTCCTATATACAGAAAAACTGGTCAGTCAGTTACTTGAGCAAACAATCTCATTCGTCATTACAGCCGTGAAAGTACTATGAAAGTTTAACACGTCTTCGTACACCGGAGAAAATGATTGATCAGGTCTACTACTGTTTCTACTGAATTGGAACCATGTGATGAGTTAATTAAGACTACTATCAATTAGATAACAAACGCCTTTCGTTTCAATCAAGAAGAAATTTATTCGGTGAAATAAATGATAGGCATGGAATTTATAACTAGTTTTTTTTTACCTATTGCGTAATGGTGTTATAAAAACTATAATTTTGCAGTCTAAATTCATGCGGAAATGGTATATTTGTTTTGATTGATGGACGTGGGCGAGTATCGATAGATTTCGCTTGTTCATCAACATGTTCAGTCAGAACAAGTGCCTGAATGGACAAGAATGTTAATAAGACAGGCCGTCACGCTTCGGAGAAAACAGCATCAGAAACCAGCCGCTGTGTCGTTATCTCACCTCATCGAATTGTCACCTAATTGTTGAATAACAACACTGGCTGTTTCGTAATACCCGCCTTATTAGAAAATACTTCGTGCGGACCCTCTCATTACTATGACAGGTGATAGACTAGCTGGTGTCCGATTGTCTTGTCTTGTACGTTTTTTTTTTGCATTCAGATTGATGCTGTGACGTAACGTACCTTCAAACTGAAAGCTTGTGCTACCCATATAGAGCGCGGATACATAAAATATTCCTGCGTAAAATCGTAAACTCGTAGTACCTTCTATTTTCTCTTGCGGTTAAAGGAATTATATTTTAGTGTTATTTTTATACTTACTGAGAAATACGCCAGAAAGTAGCGGTCCAAGAAAATTTATTCAATTACTGCCTTTATTCAATCATTCCACGCTCTGTAATAAAGGCGTAATTGAACACAAAACTGTATAATTGGAGCCAATTTAATCTCAGTCATTCAGAAAAAACCGTAGCACCAATTAAGTTGCGCGACGAAGTGTATTATAATCGCAAGTTCAACGGCGCTACATTGACATGGAATCCACTCTGTGACTCATGCTCATGCGCATACTCCCCCCCTCTCCATGCACCACACACTCCCGTCTATCTTAGGGGCAATGTACAATAATCTGCCACGAGGAACTCATGATTGACGGTGTTGTAAGGCCTTGAAGTGAGGCCTCATTCAACATGCACGGGGGCAGCATTTGCCCGAAAAGGTCTTGGCCTAGACATTATTAAAACTGTAATTGGCACACCTCTACATTCTAAGGTACAAGGACTTCGAGAATATGAAATATTGCGAAATATCAAGCACGATAAATATCTTAGTGAGACAGGAGAGTAGTTAATATGCGAATAGGTATATAACCCTCACAAACATGAACTCCGCGCTCCGTATAAAATTCGCATTCATTGCTCAAAAACGTTTGGAGATAAAGCAATTATCCTTTTAAGTGCAAAAACGCTACAATTCACACATGAATTCGCGTCGTCACGTGTGTATTATCCCCTTAGCACTTCTAAACACGCAATTATTATCTCACCGGGCATCGGGCCCGCCGCGCCGGTCACGTGGTCGGCATTCGCACTGGCTAATTTTGGAGCTTCACTTGCGCGCTTGCGTCCGTTGACTTGATGCTCCGGACGTCGTAAAACCGGACAGGATCCACTGTATAAACTGAGGCTATGAAACAACTCGTTATGACATACATACCAACTTATACTTGCCAGTCAGGTGTACCAGTATCTTATCAAGATCTGGTTCAATATAACACCCTTTTGTAGGTGCGACGTGAGTTGTCACTTATTACCTAAAGTAGGAGACACGGTGTGTGGTCACGCCGATTTTTGCGATCAGCCTAGGAAGTAGCATCTTCAGCATCTTGGAAATATTTGAACTTAAATTCTATGAAAGGAACAAAGAACCTAACCTGTACATTCTTAACTTAGGAATCGCAAACATTTCCTAAATATTATTCAGCGACTACTCGGAATCGGTTGCGCCGCTAAAATATTCATGTCATGACTACTGACATCATAAGTTATGTCGTTGAAGCGTCGCCGAATAAATGGCCTTCCATATTAGATCGTACACTTCGCTAGAAATTGTTATTTTTGAATACTGAAAAAAGAGGAAGTCGTCGTACACACATAATAAAGCTTAACGGTCCCCTGCCCAACGCAAAACCCATTAGCAACTACGGAGAGACTAGAACAATTAGTCAAGTTGCACGTGCAAATATGAACGACATTGATTGATATAATTAATAAAATAAGTATAGACATCAAGGTCGTGGAAGCCGTTAACATTAATACAAAGATTATGCTAATGACAGGGAGTAACTTAAAGACAGTGGGCGATGTCGAGAATGAGTCAATAGAAGTGGGTGGGACAGCTGACACGAAGGCCGAACCTGGGGCTTGGTCATCGGCTGCCGTTCACTCCACACGTCGCAACCTAACTATTATTAATTTGCAATTTATTAATAACCCATACAACGAAGGGGTTGTCTTAGAGATAAGTGAAAGGTCAACAGTCGAGACACAAATTGCAGAAATACTAACCCACATATCTACCGAGTGACTAATCTCATTCACTGGATGTTTCGAGACACAGCACCTATTATTGTAACCACTGTAATGTATTATAATGTCGTCTGCATTTCTATTTATATTTGTTGAAATTTTATCATCATTCTGAATCGACGCTGCTGTTAATGTCTTCGGTATATTACTATCAGCTTATTTTTCTTCGGTTCCTTTTCTTAGAAGAAACCCTTGACAAATTAGTGAATAATTTTAATTTTATGCATTTGTCCAAAAGTAATCGCACAATCGACAGAAATTGAAAGTTTGTTACTTCTAAATGAGGTGTGTAATAACACTTGCACACTTACTATGTATTGCCTATTTCGAAATTTATGTCAATTTATGGCTTTGTAGGTCATATTGGGTCAAATATCCGGTTATCACTATCTTTCAAATCGATATTGAAATAAAAAGCAATAAGTTGATTGATGTGTTCAACCTAAAAACAGATCGGTTTGAATCCAGACGTGGGCCCGCCATTCAGTTGACCCGTTCAATGGCCCAGAACAACGCACTGACATTAACAAATTGCGGATTGTGTCTCATGCCGCATGTGTGCAGTTTCGTTATCGTTTAGGTCCTTATTGAACGACTCTAATATATCTGTAACGTGATCACCAATAATGTTATGCAAACGTGAACTCTTGAACTCTATACGTTCATCAGTATAGGCAACCGGTATCATGTCTGTAAGACCTTTCCCATTCAATTGTCATTGTGAGCCACTTCCCATACATCACCTCAATCATAGAAACAATAAAATTATTTTTTATTTCATTTCACTTTTAAGAAATGAGAGTCATTTCTAGAGCACATTTATAATTATGCACTTGACATCCCCGCTGTCTGGTGCAGCGATTGTTCTTCGATCTGCGTAAAATAAAACTCGGTGAGGAGTACTGTTAAACTAAACTGACATAGAATCAGTGAGTCACCTCACTAGCCTGCAAAGGGAACGCTGGCGCCATAAAAACCGGTGGTTTACTGTTACGGAGTACAACTCTCTATTTTAGATACATTCGCGGATATAAGTCAAACACGCGTAGCTTTGCTCCCCGACTTTGAATGATACCTTTGAATCCTCGCTGCGATATCGTTTATGGAGATTAGATGTTGAAGATTCAGGGTTGCCAACACTCACTGCCAACAGCAAACGTATTACTTATTACAACTTTTTCAACGAATTCACAACTTTTATTCACAGCTAACACAGTTGCGGTCGCAGGTAAGACGCGTTTTAATGAAGAAGACATATTCAAGAACACGACTCAAGTTATTGTATGGCAAAAATGAGCCCAAAAGTGAAAATAAGCGTGCAACATGCAAAGCTGTCGCGATGGTCGCTAGATTTGAATAAATTCCGTTAATAGGTCGATTTTAAAACTGACCGTAAATTCAAATGTCCGTTATAGTGGTTATTGGGTTATTTAATAGATCAATAAAATAAAACAATTGGAAATAGCTGCACAGGCAATAAAGTTTTATAAGGTTGATACAAATTCATTGAACTTGAAGTATACACGACTCCAATTACTATTGAGGTCACAGTTTAGAATAATGCGAACTAATCGTGGTTGGTTGCCTGTTCAGATTGGTGGTACCGGTGGTACGTAGACTGAGGCAACCGTAATCGATGGCGAGTGACTAACGGGCGGATTCCTTATAAGAATGCTTCGGGTCAAATCAGAGGTTGCTATCTGAGATTGGTGTCAGTATTCCACGTTTTCTCCTATATGTCATCCATGGCCCCTTTGCATCATTGTGTAGACTTATCAGCAGTAATGGGTGCCTGGAGGCTACCTTTTCGTATATGTACAAATAATGATATAACGAAAGATAAACATGTAATAGGTAATATTTTAAATGAATTGAAGTGTGTATAGCACCTATCGGTATGTACTTTCTATTTCAATCACGAGCTGCCGATATGACTTTAGATATTTAACTTATGTTTGGCAATACAGTTTATTGTACAAGTGTTTAATGCTAAGCGGTTGGCCAAGCTGAATAGCGTTGATTGTCTGTTATTAGTTATATTGTTACACAGTTATCTTCTTATTTTACGGCTTATTGCGATCCGGTTACAGAATTGCTGTCACTAAGATGGATTATAAGAAGTACCAGGACGTGCTCCCTCCCTCGGCTCCCTCTCTTGTTGCCACACACGTCAATCCTTTGTCATTGCGGTATAGTCTTTTCAGTAGGCGTTAATTTCACCTTCGTCTTGGTCTGCCACAGGAGATGATAATGCTTCTTGAACCATTTGTTTTATTCATATACTTACTGACTTCTTTGAGAAAATATTTAGATAGAGTTATTTACGACTCGAGACCAAAAAATAATAAATTCAAATGAACAGCAGCACTAATCGTCGGTGAAATTTGGTGGGTGCGCCAATAGGCTCCCAGTCTTACAACAGCTGTTATGTTCATACATTCGTGGCGCAGTTAGAGGCAGCTTGTCTGTCGCCTACGAGAAACTGAATCTGAGGTAGCCTTTGCAAAATTATTATATTTTACAGAGTTAATGAATTAATGGGTTTGTGATGCGGTGGAGGACGACCAAAGAAACTACGGACATTGTGAAAAATGATACCTATGATTATTATAGATATGCTGCGCCGAATCCAAATATAGCAGTAGTACACATTGGAAGCAGCAATATAAGGGCAGCGGGATGATGGTCGGTGGGTTTGCGGTGAGTGCTACCGCGTGCCCGTGTTCCCGCCATAAGGGGCACTGGAGGACACCCTGGAGTTTTAATGGGTTGGAGTCCCACATTACTGTGCTATCTGCCCGGCGCAGTATGCATGAGAATTTTACCAAGATAAAAAAAACATGGGATGATGTATGTCTAAATAAGACGCAAAACAATGGTTTTACACCACAGCTCATACGTTGGAGTAACATTTTCACCTGCATTTATCCTCTGAATCCGTATCGAACACTGCCACTCCAAATTCCTCGCACCTTATGCCGTAACCAATGCCAATAAATATGCCACAAATCATTAGAGTTTACAGCAGTACTATTCAATCCAGTGGGTGTGCCAACAGGCTCCTAGCCTTACAACAGCCAGGCCAGCTGTTACGTCAAAACATTCCGTTTGAACGCAGCACAGGTTCGGGCAGGTAGTCACAGCCTACGTCAAAGTGATTGTAGGTAACCCGTTTGTCGAGGAATGCGTGGGAATCTGGGAAGTGGGAAGGTAAGCAGGTGATAGTAGGTATTCTATGCTAATAGTTCTATTATTTTTGGGTGAAATATTGTAGGGGTTTAGCTAATGTTTTGGATTATGTTCTGTACTGTCTTTGCGATTAGTCGTTCTATGAAGAGTATATGTATGGTCTACCTCTTGAAATCTTCGTATCTTGTTTTCGAAGGTATCCTATTCTCGTGTCTTGATATCTTCTTCTGTGGAAACTGTAATGTGTAATAGCCTTAAGGGCTCTTTGAAAATATACATATATTTGGTAGAAGAAGAAAGACATCAAGTAGAAACTAGGTGACTAAAAGCTTTTCAGAGATTTTGCTTAGGTAAGTAAAAATAAGAAAACACTCCATCCCTAGAAACAGTGTAATGTCACCTTGGATCTTCATTGTTTCTTAATATCGCAATAATCAATTAAGTATACTCTAGCAAAATATAAATACCCACTGGTCTAAATACTTATGATAAATACCCAGGACTTAATATTGACTGATGAAGCCACTATGCATGACCCACTCGAAGGAGCTTATCTTCGAAATTGTTAAAAAATGTTAATGTGTGAAATCGAATATTCTTAACGCTTGATGATTGTTCTGAAATTACAATTATTTCAGTGCGAAAGTACAAAGTTTGCGCAAGTATGTGTCCAAGTTCCCATTGTACTTGAAAGTGCTGCCATCTATACGCTAAGTAAGGAGGTGCTTACTTAGCCGCCATCTATCGGAATTTGATGTCATTAGAAAGTCCGACAGAGATGTAGAGACTGGAGTAAGTTCCTGAAGTTTTAGTGTTGGTCAAAAGATGTACCTACTTGTTCGTAAAACTGAAGTTTTTGAAGGGGTAAGCAGAAGCAGATTGAGATGTGTATGTCGCATTATTTTCACCGGAAAATGTTTGCTATTGTCCTGTATCTACTAGGTAGCATAGGTCATGTATGTTAACAGATAACGACTACCTACTGTTGCCCATCTAAATATTAAGTATAATAAGATTTTTTAAATTTCTATTAGTGATTGTCCCTGGAAACATTATAACGTCGAAACCTTGTCATTAAATTACATTTGTTTTTCAGGCCTATTATTTGTAGTCATAGCAAATATGTTATTTTTATATTTTTAACCGACTTTCCTGGTGAAGAACTTCGGTGATATACAACAGAACTCTTCAATAAATAACGTTATATCGGGATTATAACGTACGTAACGTAACGTAATAATCTCTCGGGATTGCTGCAATCGCATATAATTATGTTTATTGAATACGCCCTTTCATAACATAACATCACGCCCCAGTACGCTCTAAAGGGGTACACAGATGTATACAGTTCAACCTGGTACACTCTCATTTCACCAGATTAATCAAGTTTTATTTCAGTCGGGTAATCTATTCTGGCATAACTTTGGGCATTATAGAACTCGCTTATGTACCACAACTAAAAAGTGAAAAATATAAACTTTTTTACAAAAACAAATGAAAAATACAAAGTAAAAATAACTTCAATTTTGGAAGTCAGTGTCAATAAACGAAGAAGCAAAAACAGGAACACCGGCTTCCGAAATTGAAGTTATTTTTCACTTTGTAGTGTTTTTATTTGGAAGTCGGTTGTACCTGTATGTAAAAAAAAATTCTTTAAATATTTTTCGAGAACTGCAGAGGTCTTTTCCGACAAACATGCAGAGATTTTTGCCAAGTTCTCAGAGTTGTAATTGACGACTTGTTTACCAACATTAAAAAAAAAACAAAATTGAAGCGCATTTCACTGAAAACAACCTTCTTTCTAACAATACCAAAATCCCTCTAACAGAATTTCTTCCTCCAAACGTCACTAAATAGAGGTCCTCAAACCCACACAGGAACAATGTGCCTGATAGATGGATGGATCGGCTGAATACAGGCGTTATAAATGACCGGCTGACAACGACGCGAGAACGACGTATAGTCTGTGGTCTGGACTTCGGGAAATAAGAAAAACTACCCACCACCACACAATGGTAACTGCTAGAATTGAATAATGTTTACCACAAAGGAATGGGGAGAATTGTTGCCCTGTACTTTGTGGTAATTGAAAATTGAAAATGGAATAAACTGTAGGTACGAAGGTACCTACTTAGTTTTCTTCACGAAGATATGGCTTGCTTGATAATTGTGAAACAAAGAAAAACGCGAGTGCCTTTTGATAATGTTTCAAATACTTGATCATTAAAATGACATGTTAGTCATAAAACTGATTAAAAGAGTGAGATTTTTGTTTCTATAATACGTAGTTATATAAGGGTAGTCCGTAATTGCTTTGGAGCGAAGATCAATTTACATGGCTGAAAACGTTCGTACTTATGAAGTCTCCGCCAGCTAAATAAAGGGCGGCTAGGTGTCGTAATAGAACGATTTCAGTTCATGCCACGATTAACACTTTTAATACACACAACACTGTACATAAATGTCCTTACGCGCTAACAACAGTTTATAACTAACTACTCGTACAACTAAACTTAAAGCTACGACAATAGTTTTGGCGGGAACGAGCTAGAACCGTAAAATACCCGATCTATTCGGACTCGCGCACGAAGGATTCCGTAACATTATCGCAAAAAACAACAAAAAATCACTATTGTCTGTTTTTAGTATCTGTTGTTATAGCGGCAACAGAAATACATCATCTGTGAAAATATCAACTGTCTATCACGGTGCATGAGATACAGCCTGGTGACAGACGGACAGACAGACAGATGGACCGCGGAGTCTTAGTAATAGGGTCCCGTTTTAACCCTTTGGGTACGGACCCTAAAAAGTGTATATATGTAAATTGAAAACATTATTTTTTATTAATGGAGATATTTTGATAATTTTGATCTCGAATAAAAGGTATAGGCATAGAACCATTTTATGCCAAGTAAAAGGGTCAAGGTCGCCCCTTACCGCGATACGTTTGTTTGATCGTATTAGCGACACAGCCTTTACATTTTATTCCTATCGTTATGAAATATTGGAATACATTGGTAGACAGGTGTTAATGACTTTAATTTTTTTTGTTATCTGGCTTTGCCTTTAGGTAGATACTTCTTTTACTTATTTATCAACATAATTATAAAAAAAAATTAAATAAGATTATCGTGTCTTATGATTTATAATGTGATTTTTAATTTCGTGGACTAAACTGACATTTGGGGGGTTGTCACTTTATCGTTACATTAAAATAGTGTCGTACCCTAACTATCCTGAGTGATCGAAATTTAATCGAAAATCGAAGTAGATCAACAATAAAATTATTTCAAGGCAAAAAAAAAATGGTTAGAAACTAGCGGTCCTCATTTAGTTTCTACTCATTTATGTCAGACATCATTTTATCGATTGCATTTATTTTATTGTTGATTTCATATTTAACACAATAAAAGTTCATGTACTATGTGTATGAATACTGTTAAATTTAAATATATTACGTTTATATTCATAAAACATTTATTTACAACAATAAGTAAAAATAAATTGAGGAGTCATGTCACATCGATTCGATGAATCACTTTTGATTGAGCCTTACCTACAACACTATGCTCCGCGCTTGCAACATTTAAAAAAAATAAGGTCAATGGCAGCTGTCAGTTTAGTCTACGAAATAAAAAATCACAGTATAGTAGTATTCAGTGCCTTCTTAATCTATTCTTCTTTATTTTACACATCTATCTACACGTGATCAATAATACAGTAAAGTTCAAAACTTTTAATTTTTCAGGTTAGACAGCAAAATATATTATAGTCAGATACGAATAGACCGAAAGCGTGTACCGTTGCCAAAAAAAGATAAATTGAGCAATTTATTCAGTGTTCCAGCTTAGGCCGGCTTTAGACTTTTAAAATATAAACCTGTCTAAATTCACAGCAAATGACAGGTATTTTAAATAACGATGTGTAATCACCGTGAGTTCGAACAGTTGGTGTGTGATTAATAAATTCAGGTTCAAAAATCTATTCGATCAATCATCGAGTTAACTTTGGCGTGGGCAAACTCTTTGTTTGAATAAATGTAGATGTGTCTACAGATAAGACTGTACTGACTGTACAGTCTCAGTCGGTTTATATCTTTAGAAAATAGATATTAGGGCGTACAGTCTAGGTGCAGCATAATCATCATCATCATTTCAGCCGAAAGACGTCCACTGCTGGACATAGGCCTTCCCCAGGCGTCGCCACATTGACCGGTCCCGTGCAGCATAATATTATCAGCGTAATGTGCCCACTGCTAGGGCACAGCAGCCTTATTGTGTAGTGAATTCGGCAAGGCAAACGGCAACGAGTATGAACAATCGATAAATCACATGGCGAGATGAAAGACGTGATGTAGATTTTCGTCGTGCCTGGCGCAAATAAACATTCTTTTTTCTTTCTTTTCTTTCTTTTCTTTCTTTTCTTTCTTTTCTTTCTTTTCTTTCCTTTCTTTCTTTTCTTTCTTTCTTTTCTTTCTTTTCTTTCCTTTCTTTCTTTTCTTTCTTTTCTTTCTATTCTTTCTTTTGTTTCTTTATTTCTTTTCTTTCTTTTCTTTTTTCTTTCTTTTCTTTCTTTTCTATGATTTTGGTAAATTTTTCATACTCTTTGACCTTTACCTTGCCGAATTCATTACGCAATAAGGCTGCTGCCCCCCTAGCCAAGTTACAAACGCTTCGTAACGAATCTCTTTCTACAATCGTTAACGCCTTCTATTTGTATGGTCTGACCATGTGACTTAACGTTCAGATGTGTCATTCCGATACATTGATTCCTTTTTGTACTAGCATCATCGATTATAGATTGTCAACTTGGCTACAGGTGCAGGTCTCCTATCTGTGTTAGTTAGTACATGTATGTAAAATGATGGGTCACAAGTACAGTTCCCAGCAACGAACAAAAAGTGAAATAGTGATGAGAACTGAAATTAAGTCTTCGCTGGACAAAATCCCACAAGGCCTCCATTGGACTTCAATAATACGTATATAATAGCAATTCCGGATTAAAGAAGGGTTTGAATTTATGAATGAACAAAACCGTGAGGCGCAAAAATCTAATAGAACATACGCTAGAAAAGGCGTGAAAACGGCATCTTACGCACGTGTTAGTGACAGCTTTGACAGAAATCCGTTTCGGCCACACGCGTCTATGGTATGTGCTCTATGCCATTAATCTATTGCTCAGCCCATCCGTCAACTGACACGCGACTAGGCCGTGTGTCACACCCTACTGTAACACTGTAACGTTACAGCTTCAAGGGTGCGCAAATAAAATCATTAGCGGCGATTTTTTGCGCAGATGGTATCAAGGGGAATTGAATATGTGATTGGACACGAGTGCTAAGTGCAGTTACACGGCTGTAATTAATTTAAGTTGTTTTTTTTTTGGAAATATTGCCCGCCCCCATTATAAGGGACTTAAAAGAACTGGCTTAATGTAGGTGTACTATTATATATAGGTTGTTAAGTGATGTAATTTTTACCAGACTACGGTGAAGCCAAAAGGAAGGGTTATGATTTTAGCAATTTAAGTATGTATGTTTGTATTTAAGTATGTTCCTCTGTAGCGCCTAAATTATTCATTCAATTTTGATGAATAAGGTCTCAATCGATCCGTTTTATGGCCCAGATAATATAGGCTAAAAAAACCGTAGGCGGGTTACTGTTTTAAAACTTTTTGCTTGTTGTATCCGTCTATTAATGAATTTAGATGGATTTATGTTGAAGTTAGATAGTTGGGCAATTTATGTAATGAGCCTTTGAGCTCCAGATATAACCGATGATATTTTACAATACCTAGTAAATATCTATCGTATCGACTAACACAAACCAAAACTCCGTAGGAGCTTAAAAACACCTACACAGTATACTAAGCGGATTTTCCTAAGTTATAATCACTTTTCCTGGTAGAAATATTGCAACCTACGCGAAATACTTGGTTTCCATTTCCTTCTACATATCATCTTTTAAATTTTTAACCTACTTTCCAAAAAGTAGGAGGTTCTATGTTCGACGTTCTGTTTTTTTTTGTTTATGTTCACCGATTTATTCACCGTCAATTGTGGACCGATTTTGAAAATTCCTTTTTTCTTTGAAAATACTCTTTCAAAGTAGTTTTCAAATTAGTCACATTTAAATTTTTGTGCAGATCTGATGATGAACTTCGGCGATATGCAACAGAACTCTTCAATAAATGACGGCAAATCTCTCGGGACTGCTGGCATATCTATTTATTGTTTATACCATTTCATTACATAACATCACGCTAGTACGCTCTAAAGGGGTACGCAGATATATGCTGTTCACCTTGGTACTCTCATTTCACCGGTTATGTTCAAGTTTCATTATATTCGAGTAATCCATTCTGGCTTTATAAGTACCTTACTTTTGTACTTGCTTATTAGGTACACGGACTTAAAAGTGAAAACAAAAACTTTTTTAAAAAAAGAAGTTATTTTTCACTTTGTAGTGTTTTTATTTGGAAGTCAGTTGTATTTTTTTGTAAAAATGTTTTACATAGGTATGTTCCTCAGAATCGGCGTAAGTTAATTACAGGAGAACAATAAGAAACAAAAGATTTCTTATTTAAGAAACAGGCGCCATAATCCAGTGCGGTGTGACAGACAGCTCTCGAAGACGTACTGGGTCTGATAAGCGAAGAAAAACTAAGAAAAATAGACTGAAATAGGAACATTTTCTATTATCACTGTTTTATTTTATACTGCGTTTTACGCGCGGCTTCACTCGCGTTACTATAGATTTTGTCTAAAAGTATTTTATTCTATCATCGGGAACAGAACTTTTTTCTGGAGGACAGGTCCTAAGACCTTTTCTGTACCCTTGACAACGTGTATGTGAAATATCATGATGATCCGTCGAGTAAGCGTAACAAACAAACAAACTTACACACGTATTTATAATATTATAATATTAATGCTGCCATGTTTATGTTGTACTAGCTTCTGCCAGCGGCTACGCCCGCGTGAAAGTCGAAAATGATCCCGAGAAAACATATTCCCGGGATAAAAAGTATCCTATGTGGTATTCCTGACAATAATCTATCTCTGTGCCAAATTTAATCTAGATCCGTTCAGCCGTTTGAGCGTGAAGAAGTAACAAACATACAAACACACACACTCATAAACTTTCGCCTTTATAATATTATTAGTGTGATGTGATAGTGTGATGATTGCGGTGTTGCGGGTTTTGTATGGGAACCAGCAGGTGTAATGTCTGGTTGAAAGTATTTGTCGGAATATGTCTATATTAGCGGAATAATAGCAGCGTTATTGATTCGTCGTTAGACAAGGGTGACATGAGTACCTAAGGATTGTTTGCCGTTTTTTCAATGTTTTATTTGAGCTTTGCCACGCACTGTTTGAACTGAAGGGTTGAATGCAAAAATGTTTTGATTACAATCGATGCTAATTTGTTTTCATGTCTTCCATCAAAATGGTAATCGGATGGAAATACCACTTTTAACCCCGACGGAAAAATACCGTTATAAGTTTGACGTGTATACCTGTGTGTTTGTGTATTTGTGTATCTGTCTGTGGCACCAAAACTCCTAAACGGATGAACCGAATTTGTTTTTTTAAAGGTGACTTTATCGAGAATGTTTGATGAAAATGTGTTCAGCCGTTCAAAAGTTATGGGCGTTTTACTATTTAAATCGTGGTGTTTTCGGAAGATGTCATAATTACGTGTTTAGTAGACAAATTATGTAGCATGAAATAAAAACGTGTCGGGGGTGTTTATAAAATTTTACTTATTTGAAAATCACGCACTGTTGAAATCGAAGGGTTGGTATGCAAAAATATGTGATTTATCGGGTTATTGGACGACTCGCCCGAATTTAACTCGCCCGAATCGGGCGAATTGTCCACTATTAAAAATATTCATTTTTCTGTGTCGATTCGCCCGAAGTTATTTTATCGGTGGGCGAATCGACCACTCCAATATTATTTAGTGGACGATTCGCCCGAATTTTATTTTAGAGAATAAACAATATAAAAGTACAGCCGTGCTCACCCGTATCGGTAATAATATGAAGAATTAATCGAAGTTAATAGATATTGTACTAGAAACTAGGAAAGCAATTCAAACTACCAGGAGGCCAGAATCATGAAGAAGTATTTGCTTAGCTAGAATCATTAGCGGTAGAGACTAACGGAGTACTAAGGCTTCAGAATCGAAAATCGTCCGGTACTCTCTTTACCGCTCATGATTCCAGCCTAGCTTCCTCATGATTATAATCTCCTGATACTTAAGTTAGTCATTACCGGTACCGAAATGACCTGATAGCGTATAGAACTTTCTCTTAATTTTTTTTTTGTAGCGAATGTTGCTGTCTCCCTCCTTAGTGTTTTGTCGCCAATGAATCAAAAGAATCATGAACGGTAAAAAGAGTACGAGAGTACGTTGAGATTTAAACGTTAGATATGATAAACAGGAACCTGTCTCGTAGACAATACATAAGCTGAAATTCGGTACCACAAAGGCTTTTTTCACCGTGAAACCGATACTAGCATTTATCAATTCCCAAAATTCACGCACGTTTTATAAAAGGTAGTAAATGCATTATACAGATGGTTCGATCTGGGAAGCCAATCTGATGCACGTCGGATCGTATAACGCATCAGGTCTGAGGGTGGCTGTGGCCGTCGTATCGGGTGACGAGCTGCCTAGTCTACCATTAGCCGGTTTGCCAGTTTTAGCGTTTTAGTCTTGTATGGGTTACTTACATGTCAAATCAAATCACATAAAAGGGTAGAGTGTTTTCTGAGAAGTTATTTGACACATTTTACTTTGTACAGAATGCATTTGTGTTGTTTTTTAACTTTGTACGTACACTATATTAATCCATCGTCGGTATGAGGCTAAAATGTAGCTGTAATAGAATTGACTATAACAGGGGATTTACGGAAGTGATGATCGGGACCGATTTTGGAATCGGAGGTCTTAAATTTAGTTTATCGGAATCAGAACCGGAACTAAAATCGGAATCGGAGGCGGAGGCTGAATAAAGATGTGTTAAGAGAAAACACGTTTAATAAAGTAAAATATAACACAGCGTTTTTAATTTCAGCTCAAACACAATACATCTAACTAAGCGTTGAAAACAACAAAAAAGGTTTCTACAATCGCAATTAGAATTATATAAACAAGTTTGTATGAACCCCCCCCCGCCCGCATCGACCTCCGATAACCTCCGATTTAAAAGTTTCGGAACCGAAATCGAAATCGGAGGTTTAAAGACAATCGGAAGTGCCGACTTTTCGGACTCGGAAAAGAACCTCCGTAACATCCCTAGAATTGACTAGCTTCACTCCCACCCACAGAAACAAAAACAAAAAGTAGGTACCTAGCTTACAGTTCGTAGCTGGGCTATAGTGTAGGATTTTATCATTGACAAAATTTTCGTAATTGGAACAGCACTCCTAGAGATTTGGTTTTAGGAACATACGTTTGGTTTTTGTTTGTGGAACATAATAACAATCTAACAATTTGGCCTCTTCATTATATAATACTAGCTGTTGCCCGCGACTTCGTCTGCGTCAAACTCGTAAAAAATATATTTTTATTTTTTTAGTTTCCCGCCGGAACTATGAATTTTCTCGTGATCAAACGTAGTCATGTTACTCGTTATTACATCAGCTATCTACCAGTGAAAGTCCCGTCAAAATCGGTCCAGGCGTTTCGGAGATTACCGGGAACAAACAGACAGACAGACAAAAATCTTAAAAATTGCTTATTTGTTGTTAGTACCGTATATACTTTCACGTGCATTCAATAAAACGTTGTTATTTTGATATTACATACAGACACTTCAATTTTATTTATTTGTATAGATTAGTTTTGGTAAAAATGTTTGGAAAGTGTGTCTGCGGCACCATACCTATAGTCGTGAGAATCTAAGAAGTCGGATTTGACAGCTATATGCACTTAAACTACTTAATAATAATTATACTTGATGCTTACGAATGATGCTCGTTTTTATAGAGTATGGGTAAGAAGATTATGAATTTGATTTTTCAATTTCTTACGTACAAAGTTATCGCGGCAAGTAAAATGAGAAACTTCATCGGACTTCTTAGATTTTCACTATTATAAGATGAATACTATTGTATCTCAAGCAAGAAGGCCAGCCATTAAAAGAAGGGCAACCCAGAACAATTTTTTATTTGTTCCTTCCAAACCTCGACAAATTACCGCACGATGCAATAAACTGCATGAAAGCTGGCACATTACGAAGCAGTATCGCAGGGGAATCCAAATGCGTTCAGTAAATACCGCACGATACAACGTATTCGACGATTAGGTCCACCACAGTATTATTACGTGACTTGCTCCCAAAACGGACAGGCAATCTCTATAAAGAGGTATTTGGGACCCTAATTTACACCCCCTCATGTAATATTGGCGCGGTTATGGAGGTCCAGTAGGGTCCCCTCTCAGCTTCGGTATCGAAGGGAACTACACCCATAGTGGGGTTCTGAGTTCCTACAAGATCGTTGTGTGCGATTTTGTGTAAATTATGAAGGTTAAGATTGGATGATTTTTGATTTATGTTTAGATTTTATTGAGGTTGTTCACGCATTTGGCAGCGGTAGAGTGCGCATTTGAAGATTAGATTGACAATAGTCAAAATCATCCTACAATTGTCCCGTATTACTTGGGTCGGTGCATTGCGTTATTAACACCCGACGGAAAAAGAGAGGTGTTATATGTTGTAGAATTAAAATCCAGGTGCGGGGTTTGGGACAGCCATATATTCATGTAAACATAAAAAGTCCGAGTGGTAATAATAAAATACTTATAAAAATTAGGTAAATGCTTTACAGCTGAACACTTGGTACGATCTCATGCTGAAGTCATGAAGATAACATCAGTAGTCACAATGAATTCTGACAGTGCTGTTGATTGACAATAAATGCTGAACATAAAGTATTATGTTCAGCCAGTACTTGAAAGAGTTTGTCATTATAGGTTTTATGTGTGTATCTATGTGTTTGTGTACTTGTGTATCTGTCTGTGCACTCTGTGCCATCATAGCTCCTAAACGGATGAACCGATTTTGAATTTGTCACTTTTTGTTTGAAAGGTGACTTTTTTGCAAGATACGGGTCATAATTACGTGTTCAATAGATTGTCGATCTAATGCGTGTCTACTACTAGAAAAATAATGTTACATGAAATAAAAATAAGTCGGGAGTTTTACAGATTTTAAACTTGTCTTCATCTATTATTTATCAACCGTCACGCAATTATTTAAGGCCATTTCTTTAATTAAATTTCTCAGAAAATCCTTTTATAGGTAATCCGTAATTCATAAAATACTACCTGGACAGTGCATCTTAGTGTTTTCCAAATACCTTTCCAAGCATATTTACCACCATTCTTTAACAACATACAAATAATATTATACGAACTCACTACCTGCGTCCGTGTTTCCGAACGCCTTCAACCCGAATCTCTTCAAAGTTAGAGTGAACAGGCTTCTTCTGGGTAAACTCACTCCATCGTCGACTCTGTCTCTGTCACCTCTGACCTAGACTAGAGTCAAGAGCAAACCTATCACAAAAAAAAAAAAAAAAACCCCAGCTTTCCTGAAAATCCCCAATATCACACCCCACACATAATTTGTAATATTTTCTCCTTCACGCGGTAGTTTATTCTTACACCACATAATATAAGTTGAGATTCAGCCTGTTATAGGTAACAAGGTGCTCAAGGCATTCTCAGCCACAATATTTGTGGAGGCGTGGGTGTGCAAATGCCACGACCTTTGCGGCAGCCTGTATCTGGTGTAAATTATTATAACTTTCCTCATGGGACTCAAATGATAACAGGATAACGTTTCTGAGAAACTTATTCGATAGCAAAACATTGTTTTTAGGGATCCGTACCCGAAGGGCCCAAACGGATCCCTATTGCTGTCACTCGTTTGTCTGTACGTCAGGTTTTACAGCCAAACGGTTGGAGCTACAGTCTTCAAATTTTAGTAGTATTAGGATCTTGTTGACCCAAAGCCATAAAAATGGTCAACTAATATTTTTAAATGATTTTTAGGAGTATACATAATACAGCTAAAGGAGGCCGCGAAAAAAAAAATTGACCAACACCATCGAGTGGGGTATCATTGTTTAGAGGTTGTTGAGTAGATAAATATTATACTATTGTTTAAAAAAAATGAAAACCAAGGAATGAGAAGCCACCATAGTCAACTTTTTAACAAAATTTTGTGACGAAGTATTTTTTAACTTTTCATTAACCTATGAACCTTAAATTTGGTTATAATGTATGGTATTACGTATATTTTACCAACAAATACCAATATATTGATAAATCTGTTTTTTCTTTGAAATGCCCTAATTGTTTCTATTACAACCGCGAAATCGGACACGCACTTGGCCGGTTTCTTTTTTCTGATAAGTTACTTTGCCTTTTTGGACTAGTGGTTGTATTCTTACTGCTAAGCTTTATCATAGGTTCGATTTCCGGGTAGGGCTAAGTATTATAGGATTATATCCCGATATATTCGGCAACAAACCATGGGACTTTAAAACAACTCGCTTAATATTTTGGTACTATAGTACAGAAACAGCTCTGCCTAGTTCTTTGGGAAACATAGGCGTGATGTTATGTAATTAAAATTGTTCAATCAAAATTGTTGAAGAAAGAAGGTCGGTTGTTCACGAGGCACCCTACGATTCGATATGGGTCACTATTTAACGCGCGACACACTACAGACGATCTGTCGTCCGTTCGTTTGTTCACTAGACACGATTCTAAAACGACACTGCAGTGTACCTACTGTGTTCTATAATCGCGTGAGTGATGAAACACGCGTAAGCCGTGCGGTGCGGTGTGTCGTGTTGTCAACAAGCTCATACTTCTTTTGTACAGCTACTATATCGTCAAATCAAAAAAGTTGCAACGACGGTATCGAAGTAAGCGTGTCGCGCGTAGTGTGGTGTCGTGCAATGAACAAACGGTCCATAAAAATTCTGAGTTCTGAGTACAAATTCTGAATTTTGTGTTCCGAATCGTGACCACATTTTGTCGTGTCGTGTGTCGCGTCGTGAACAAACAGCCTAACGCTTGATGAGAATATGAGCGATAATTAAGATAACTTATTATACGTAGGCACTACCTAATGAGCAGTACATCAAGTTTCGCTTGTACAATGTCTACAAGAAAATCGCGTGGTTTTACTTATAGAGAAAATGTACAACACGTAAGAATGTATTACAAGCATTTATTTTGTTATCTGAACTTTTTCTAGTCAGTCACAGACTTCTTCTTCTTTGTCGGTACACTCTTGGCAGAGAGGTCGTGGTCAGCATGTAGCAGTGAGACAACATGCCGCCGTGATTGGCATCACGATGACACGCCATCCCTCTCTGTAGGCTGTGACCCGTGTGCACTCATGAAGTGGACCATCTACCGCGCGCTCTCGTTCCTTCCACGCTCCCCTGGACCACAAGCCGCTCAATACACTCGTTGTCCCGCTGGGACACCTGACCAAAGACCAGTTAGAGAGAAACCTAGCTAAATCTCTAGAAGAATTATAGGTACTGCAACAGTAAAGACACATTTCATTTTAACGATTCTGTACGAAGATTCTATAGGATACATTTATGTCTCGAGTTATATCTTTTTAGGCTTCTAATACGTTGGACGATATACCCAGGGGCACGGGTGTAGCCAGGTTTTAGTATCGGGTTTGGTTCAAGATATTTTTTTAATTATAAGTAGGTAGTCTAAAATAAAAAAAAATACATTACAAATAAATAAGACAATTTACGTTTTGCAATGATTGCAATTCACCGAAGCAACCGTGTCCGGTGAGTACCTGAATGTGCCCGTAGGAGATGCGCTCCGCTCTTTTCAGCCAGCCAAGTGATATTCAAATAACCATTTTCCGCTGCACGCTGTTGATTGCCGTCCTGCAGCGTCGGACATCTGACAGTCTGTTTCTGCCTCCGAGATTGGGTCTATACAAAACACCCACTAACCTACCAATGCAGGGGAACAGGCGCTCGAAATGTTCTTCGAATCCCCACTGTACAGGGTTTAACCAAGATAGTGGACTTGCGCATATACTATTGTCACTAACGAGCTGGGTGGCTCTCTGCTCCTCGGTAACGCCTCAATTTTATGAGGCGCTATCTGTAACCCCAGCTCGCGAATCAACGCCACTCCGAGTTCGGAAAGTTGGATAATATAGTTGAAGGTGTACCCAGCAGTGGAGTATTTATAGTATAAAATTAATTCAGGTGGATAAAAAAGAAATTGCACTTTTACATTTTCAGTTTAGTTTAAGTATTATTCTGATTTTCCATGATATGTGGCTCCTCAGTTTCGAAATTTCGAAATGCATGCACTAGGTGGTATACGATACAAAAATATACGAAGGTTCAAATGCGATCGGATAATCGGCGGTGACGGGTGGTAGGATGGGAATCGAAAATATATATTAGTGTTATAATTAGTATTAAGTTATGCCGCTAACCTCACCTTATTTTAATATTATTATTAATATCTTAATTTTTCTAAACCCCCTTCGGTTTGAACCCCCAAAACCCTCCCCCTGGCTACGCCCGTGCCCAGGGGTATAGTTTTAAGCCTAAAGGACAATAAAGCCAAGTCCTTGTAACATGAAGACAATGAAATACTCAGACTATCACGTTAATACCTTGATCTTAAAACATATTAACCTTGAGCAGGTTCTCAAGATTTCGTAGAACAACTAATCAGAATTAACTAAGCCCAAGTTAGACATCTAAGTGGTTGATAGATGTAAACGGATATTAAGATGTGGGCCGGATATTACGACGATCGTATCTTCATGTTTTAGCTGCGAATGTGAGGGATTTCGGGACGGGAGCACTTTTGTGACTTGTGAGGAAATGTTGCTGCGGATCAAGCGATTGCTGTTTAAGTGTGCTGAATAGGTACTGGGTAGACTTTTAGTACTAGCTAGAATTTTGACAGTTCAAAAGTGCATTTAACTGGTTTGATTAAATATTCCATTCTAACTCTCAAACTCAAAGTTTGAGAGTTAGAATCGAATATTTGAAGTTTTGCCATCTTTTTAGTAAAATATTTCCTGTATTAGCGGTTGTTCAGTTGTGGAGATGACCACAACCCTAAGCTTTAATTAACGGTGGTGAGGGATCTAGAGATATAATAATAGAAAATGTCAGATAAGACTACTTGTATAAAGCGCAAGTTCGGTCATGCATGGAGTACTGCTCTCACCTCTGGGATGGATCTGCCAAATACCAGCTTGATGCACTTGAGTCGATTGACAGACGGGCCAAAAGGCTTATTGGCAACGATGGACTGGTTGCCTCAAAGCTCCAGAGCCTCGATCATCGACGCCGAGTTGCCAGCCTGTCGGTTTTTTATCGGTTACATTTCGGGGAGTGTGCGACGGAACTGCACAATTTGATTCCACCTAGACCTTTCCATCATCGGACTACAAGACGTACGGCCATGCGCTATCGGTACATGGTGGACACCCCTCCCATACGCTCAAAGCGTTTTGCTAATACTTTCATTGTGCGCACAGCTAAGGAGTGGAACTCCCTTCCGGAGTCTTTGTTCCCTGATAGCTACAACCTTGGGGTCTTTAGTCAAGAGTGAATAGGTTTCTTATAGGTAAGCGTGCTTCACCGTAGACCGCATCATCGCTTAACATCAGGCGAGATAGTGGTCAAACGGGCTCGGGTTATATTTATAGATTATAAAAATTAGATAGCGAAACTTGAAACTTGAAAGTTATTTTAGCGCTTAGCTAAAATAACTTTCATATTAATGTGTTTACCTAATGACTACGTAACTACTTAAATCTCTTATTTTGGTCATTACTATTAGAAGGTAATCTAATTCCATAAAGTTTAGTTAACCTTAATGAGCAATCTGAACGATAATTAGTCTCGTCGATACTTCCGTGTATCATTAATTAACACAAGTTTCCTCGTCATATTAGTTAGTAAAGTATCTTTATTTATGTCTTTATAAATATTAATTGGAAGTTACGGAGGTATAATAACATTATGTAATTAAGTAGTGTCATTAAAAAAGCTTCACAGTTTACCCTTGTGTTTAATAATGTCATCAAGTGCTTTAACGCGTCATCCCCCGTCTAATTAGTACGAAAATAAAAAGCTATTTACATTAATAAAAGATGTCTGCATGATGTAAATAAAAACAGCGAACACGTACAACTCAGTTCCAATTCAAAAAGCTCTCGTTTAAACGCTTTCAGCGGATATAATGGAATAAAAAATAAAATAAATACAGACTTGTCATTCCAGTTCCGTTAACGAAGCGAATAAAACTGTCCAACCCTTTGAATAAACCGTGGAAATGGCTCAGAATAGCCTATTAACACTCGGTGACAATCTTGTAGAGGCTTCTCGGAGCGAATGATAATATTTTTCTTTTATTTCAAACAGTCCGACGCCATTCCTGTTTAATTAGATTATACTAATTGAGCTGGCGCCAATTGTTCGCTTTGGAAAATAAAATTGAAACAAAACACGTTTTGTGGCTCGCCCTAGCTTCTTAACTTACTGTTATTGGGTTTGTTGTTTTAATTTACGAGGCTATTGTCTGTGGAATAGACGTGTAAACAGAAGGAAGGGGAACTGGCTGCCAAATTATGCGTCACCAGGAAGATTGTAAGACTGGTACCTAATAATACCATGCTTTTAAAGATCCATTTTCAAATTTAGGGTTGTCTCCCCACAAACTTTGTCACCTCTGCATACGTTGTTTTTTTTCGGAGTTTTTAGACAACATCAGGTCCCCAAAAATTTCGTGAAGCTAACTTATAATTATGTGCCGGTAACGTTCATTAGCAAACTTTCATGTTACAGGTTTATTCTGTAACGGAATAAAACTAATTAGGAACCGAGTTTGGGAACACTTGTTGAGTACTATAACTCGACGAAGTATTGTAACATTTACTTCTCATTTTTCAAACGAAAATTGCCGCAAAATCAATGTGAGTAATTTTAAGCGCAAAAGCTGCTGTGATTGGCTGTCTACCGTAATTTAAGTCAGAGTTTAATTTGTCAAATACATTTTACGATATATTTTTTGTTGAGAAACTGTGGTTTAGGTAACCCTACCCATATTATTAACACGCAAAAACGCTCAACAGATTAGGATGATATTTGACACAAAGATAGCTTAAAACCTGGATTTCAATACATATCATACTGTTTAACCAGATAGTAGGTTCTTTTAGGATCATTTCGACTTACACACGGGCGGAGCTGCGGGCGGCAGCTAGTGACATAATATGGGGGTAAAACTGGTCGAATACTCGAATATCTCAGCAAGAAGGGAGAGAATATAAATATTTTCCTTGCCTGCGGTCCCCTGCGCTCGCCAATTACAATTGCAATTAAGTTAATTTGAGGGTTCCGTTGTCCGACGAGCTGATGTTTTGAGGATTATGTTTCTTAAGTGGTTCGTGAATTGTGATGACCGTCGTATTCTGTGTTTTGTTGGCGGTGCTGACCTTCTTTTTGGTGGCCTAAGGAGGAAATGTTTTTGGCATTGGAGAAAATGATTATAATGATCTACTTTTTTACCCGACTGCCGAAGGAGGGTAATGTGTTTATCAGTCTATGTATGTATGTATGTAAGTATGTATGTATGTATGTATGTAAGTATGTATGTATGTATGTAAGTATGTATGTATGTTTGTTCCTATGTGGCGTTCTAGAGACCAAACGCGTTGGCCGATTTTGATGATTCTTACGTCAATCGATTCGTCTTAATCCTGCGAGTGTCACTGGCTATATTACATTTGGAAAAAACAAAAATGGCGGACTTTGGGCGCTGTTTCGTGGGGTAAAAAAATTTTTTTTTCTTTCAAACCCATCGTGTGGGGTATCGAAATTTTAAGAGGCGATTTCAAAAATATATTACACTTATATGTTTAAATGTACCTAATTCTAAAAAAAAAATAACTAAAAAGTTGTAAATAAAAAAAGTTAATTAAAAAAATCAAAAAACCCGACTGCTTAAAAAGCAAACTAAAAAGACGTAAACAAGAAGAAAATCATGCTGTGCAGTCGGAGGATACATCTAGTTTTGGTCCGCCAGCTCGCGAATATGTATCCTCCGACTGCACAGCATGATATTCTTCTTGTTTACGTCTTTTTAGTTTGCTTTTTAAGCAGTTGGGTTTTTTTATTTTTTTAATTAACTTTTTTATTTTTTCTAGTCAATTGTAGATCAATGACAGTAGTTAGGGTCAGAAACCCGAAATATATACAGAAAATACAGTGTGGCACTATTTCGAAAAATCAGTATATTACGTAGGTTTACGTACGTTTAATTAAAATTTAACAATTATGTAACTTGAGACCATCAGGTTGCAACTGCAATATTTTTATTTCATAAAAATAAGTTTCTTACTAGCACTTCGCCCGCGACTTCATTCGCGTGATCCGTATTTTATCCTACATATGACTTTTTATTCCTATAAAGGTTGAATTTCCTAAAATCCCGTCTTAGTGCTCCCTTACATCATAAAAAGGAGCCCTGTACAGTTAATTCTTCAAAAATCATTAACACCCTTAAATCGTCTTTTAGGAGTAGTTTTGAAAAACTAATAATGAAAATCTTTACTGTTTTGCTTAGGTTAGTATTTATGCCAAGTTTCAAATATAAAAGGCCAACAAATTTTCACCTTTTCACCTCCTTAGGGGTAGAATTTCCAAAAACCAACAAATACATGAATTCTTTTTATCAACCAAAAGCGTAAATCTAAAATTTCATGTGTCCAATTTACCAACTGTAAAAATTTCATGCAATCTTTTAACCCTTATTTTACCCCTTTAGGAGTGGAATTTCCAAAAACCAATAAATACTTTAATTCTTTTTATCAACCAACAGCGTAAATCTGAAATTTCACGTGTCCAATTTACCAACTGTAAAAATTTCATACAATCTTTTAACCCCCTTTTTATCTCCTTAGGGGTGGAATTTCCGAAATTAAAAAATACCTCTTTTGTTTTTTACTAACCAAGAGCGTAAACCAACAATTTCAGATGTTTTACCTCCCAAACCGAAAAAAAATTACGTAAAGCAACCCCTATTTTACTAACCAAGAGCTCTTAAATTTCATGTGACCAATTTAAAATCTGTAAAAATTTTATACAAACTTTCAACCCTTATTTTACCCCTTTAGGAGTGGAATTTCCAAAAACCAATAAATACTTTAATTCTTTTTATCAACCAACAGCGTAAATCTGAAATTTCACATGTCCAACTTACTAAATGTAGAAATTTCATACTAACTTTTAACCCCCTTTTTAACCCCTTACGGGTGGAATTTTCAAAAACCAATAAATACATGAATTCTGTTGATCATTCAAAAGCGTAAATGTAAGTGTCCAATTTACAAACTGTAGAAATTTCATACAAATTTTCAACGTCCCTTTTACCCCCTTAGGGGTAGTATTCCCAAAAATTCTTTCTCAGTGCGCACTTACGTCACTTGAGGAACCGCCCTGCCAAATTTCATCTTTATAAGTCAAGCGGTTTTTGATATTTCATGATGAGTGAGTGAGTGACCATTCGCTTTTATATAATAATATATAGATATATATGTAATTATAAATATATATATAATAAAGATAGATAGAAGATTATAGTTTATCCTAATACCTAAAAAAAACTTTCATGAAAAAGCACATTAGAAATCCTTCTCAAGCTAAATGAGAATCAGTATCTAACCTCTTCTTGTATGTAAATATATTAATTTCTGAGTCGGAGCATGAGTACACGAAGTTGATGTCTGTTGTTCACAACATTATAACAACAACATGTTGCTACACATAATAAGCAAGTTCTTGTAACCATACTGTTTTGTTTCTACGCAAATTATATGGAGCATTTAAATTGTTGGTACCTACTGCCGTCCTAAAGCTACAGTGCCGCTATCTGAGAATATATTTTTTATATATTTAGAGTTGTAGACAAAAAAAAAACTGTGAAATAATAAAAATCGATGCGAGAGTTTTCGGTGTCAAAAGATAGATCTAATTGTGCACTTTCGAATAGGTAAATTAGTTTAAATCAATTTCTTAATCTTATTAAAACTAGGTTTGTAAACATAGAAATTTGTGGCGTTTTATTTTTTATTAGGAATCTATTGATAGTAGAAAAATACTGAGTAGACACTTCAATAGAGATTTTTTTCTGATTACGATGGCATCAAAAGACAAAAATCGGTCAATTGTCAGATATCGGCACTCTATAGGACGGCCTAGCTATAATTGTTAGGACGGATAATACGTTGATATGGACTGTTTAGAGATTGGGTTACAATTTAGCGAGAACCTACTAATATTGCATGGGAATGGGAAAGAGGGGTTGGCACGTAATCTGTTTGTAATTGACATCCTCTTAATAATTGTAATTAAGTAAAATCTATTTTGTAAAATAATTGTAATTTAGTATATTATATTGTTCCTGTTATGACGTATGGCTACCAAACATGGCCTCTTATTACCGAAAATTTAAAAAAGTTCAAAACCGGCCGATATATCATGGAGCGCTGTATACTGAACCTGAAGAGAAAAGATAGAGTGAAATTGAAAGTCATAAGAAAAAAACCGGCCAAGTGCGAGTCGAACTCGCGCACGAAGGGTTCCGTACCATTATCGCAAAAATCGGCATAAAAATCACGTCTGTTGTATGGGAGCCCCACTTTAATATTTATTTTATTCTGTTTTTAGTATTTGTTGTTATAGCGGCAACAGAAATACATCATCTGTGAAAATTTCAACTGTCTAGCTATCACGGTTCATGAGATACAGCCTGGTGACAGACAGACAGACAGACGGACCGCGGAGTCTCAGTAATAGGGTCCCGTTTTTACCCTTTGGTACGGAACCCTATAAAACAAATATTACACACGTGACATTCACAATAAAAAAACTTAAATGGCAGTTTACAGGCCACACAATCAGAAGCAGAATAGAGAAGTGGGCCATAGACGTCACTGAATGGTACCCGAGAGAGGGGATGAGAAGGAGAGTAAGACCGATGCGCAGGTCCTCCTCCCAGACCTGCGATCGACAGCAGGAGCATCATGGAGGAGAAAAGCACACGATCGTGTACTGTGGAAGGGTCTGGGGGAGGCCTATGCTGAAAAGCAAAACAAACTGTTTACCTGTAGGTATAAAATAAATAATTAGTTATAAGTTTGTAAATAAAGGCTATTTGAATTGAATTGAGTAAAATCTATCTAGGTATATTGCTTTCTAGCTTCTGCAAATGTCTTCGCCTGCGTTGCATTCAGAAATTATACGAAGTAACGTACGCCCGCCCGGGATAAGAAGTATCTAAACCTAACAAAATTCATCAACATTTATTCAGTGGTTTAGGGATGTATGCGTAAAAACAGGCAATCTTGCGATATGAGTATCGCACTCCTCACCGAATAATATGGTAATGTAATGTGGTATTACGCAGTTTTCAATTTAATGCATATTCGATGTTTCGAGCATTAATTACGTCTTGTAATTTTTATGTATTTTTCTATGTATATTTATTAAAGTACAACAATTTCAATTGTCCCGTAATGAACATAACAATATTATTCTCTTAAAGTATCAGAACATTTTTTGCACGAATAATATCATAACAAGTTTTTTTTCAGAGCAATCTTTAACTTTTTCGGTAAGCGATGATTACAATTTTATTCGCGGGCAATGCATATATATCTTGTTCCACGTAAAGTATAAAACAATTATATTCGTGTGTTACTTTTATTTACTGAATTTGGTAATGTCGTTTTACAAAACAAATTGTAAAGTCGTTCACTGTATCATAATAGTAAATATTTTTAAAGCAAGCATTTGTACTTAGTTACGATGTTGTCGGTACGTAAGGAATGAATACAGTATTATTATCCCAGATTCCGGAAGGGAATTCCACTCCTTAGCTGTACGCATAATAAAAATAGGCCCAAAACGTTTAGTCTACCATGTATCGATGGCGCATCGCCGTACCTAGTAGACCGATGATGAAACGGGCTTGGCGGAATTAGATCATGAAATTCCATCGCACACTCACCGAATTGTAATCGATATAAAACCGCCAAGCTGGCAACTCGGAGATGATGTTCAAGGCTCTGGAGACTTGACCAGTCCCTCATTGCCGATGAGTCTCTTAGCCCGCTTTTCGATCGACTCTAGTGCATCAAGCTGATATTTGGCAGATCCGAAATTTGGAGACTACCTGCAAGGGCAGGTTTAAACACTCCACCATGGCCTCACGGAGAGAACGTATCCGAGGTCCGGTAGCCCGTTTGTTGGACAAGTATCTCTCAGCAACAGTGCTGTCGTCTGCATACCCAAAGCCCATTTAACAGATCGTTAATGTGCAGCAACAATAGTGTTGCTGAGAGTACCGACTCCTGAGGGACCCCGGCATTAATATCCAATTGGTTCGATGTACAGCCAGAGTCACAGGAAGTCTGCAATCCAATCACACAGACCACCGGGCAGATCGAATGAAGGAATAAGTCTTCCGCGCCAGACCCTATCAAAAGCCTTCGAAGTGTCAAGGGAGACGGCATGCGCTTCCCCGTGTCTCTCGATGGCCTCACTCCATATGTGAATGACATACGATAGAAGATCTCCAGTTGACCAATTTCGGCGGTCATTAATTATATCATTAGTTTCTAGGTATGCCAGGAGCTTATTCCTCCATACTCTGTAAGTCTGTAAATGAGTCTGTAGTTGACCGGATCAGCTCGACTACCCTTCTTAGGTACGGGCTGTACGTTAACTTGTTTCGGCGCGTTTCCAGTCTCATACGAAAAGCTGAATAGGCGTGTCGTGATCGGAGAAGGTTCAGGCGCACATTTTCTTAGAACTATTGCTGGTATTCAGTCAAGGCCACTAGCCTTGATTACGTCGAGGTTGCGCAGCACCCTACGGACGTTCTTATGATGGTTGCGAATGTGCGACATTTTCGTCTCACAACCATCAGGAGACAATGGGACCGCGCGTCACCAGAATAAAGACGTGAAGATACTGCAAAAAGAGAGGCAAATAAATTCGCCTTCGCCTCGGTGGAGCGGGCCAGCGACCCGTCGGGTTTCAGCAGTGGTGGTGGTAAGGGACAGCGGAAGTTCGACTCGACCGACTTAGCCAGGGACCAAAACGCTTTACTATCTGCTGGGTAAGAAGCAAGTTTGGACCTTTTATGGCCAATGTGGTCGAACCGGGCATCTCGCAACACCTTCTTGCAGGACTTGACAGCCATGTTGAAGGCTTTCTTCTTCTAAACCACATCAGTCGCTTTGCGCAATCGAGTGTTGACCCGTGCCAGGTACGGCGCGTCGGCGCGATTTTATTCGGTATAGCATGCGAATAAAGATCGCATCCCATCTCAATCTGCTGACTTATACCGCGATACCCACCGGGTGCCTGTTGGGCTGGGATCGGGCGGGGAGTAGACGGTCACAGAATTCACCAGACTAAATCGTTGCCCCACACTAGGAATTTCTTCCTGTATCGTGGGTGCGTTTACAAACATATAAACTCACATACACAAACACCCAGAGCCGGAACAACTATCTGTAGGTCATACAAATATTTGTGCCGTGTGGGAATCGAACCACTGCGCCAACCGTGCGCCAAGTTATCGACACAGAGTATCGGTCTGGATCTGGTGTCAGCAGAAGTCCAAGCAATTGGCCGTGTGCGAATCAACATCCGGTACCCTCATTATCCTCTGGGCCAGCTGGGTGAGGTTTAGCATTAAAATCTTACGCATCTCCCGTCTAGCATGATCAATGCACTGGTATGGGAAGAGCCACTTTTGGTGGTGGGCAATAAAGCCCTCAGTTAAACTATTTGGGCGGAAGGATACCGCTGCTGTGCCGCATCAGCCGCCTCATTGAGGTACTCTGTGAGCCTGGTTGTCTCCTGATCTCTACTGTGCGAACAGTAAACAAGGGCTCTGGTAAGCACAGAAGGGTGACCATAAGCTCTTAGAGTAAGGTTATTTTGAGATCGCATAAGTGACAGATGTATACAAGTCATATAAATCTGTCCCTTACACACACTCAAAATAACCTTACTCTAAGAGCTTATGGTCACCCTCCTGTGCTTACCAGAGCCCAAAGCGTTGTGAATCAGGAGTTCTCAAGATTACGGAGACGCCGATAGCCCATTTAACTTCCTAGTGATAGAAAACATTACCTGAATAAAATTATTAATAAATAAAAGGACTGATTATGATTAATAATAAAACCTTCGTTTTATTTCATAACTTTTAACAAATTATTCAGTATTAATATCATCTTACTTTTATATTGTTATTTTCTGCCAATTCAAAAAATAGGAACTTTGTGAATTATTCAATAAAACATGTTTGCAACATTATGTTACTGTTAATCTTTTAACACTACACATCGACGAATATTATTGTCATGTTATATTACAGTCAGTATATACTATTGCTTGGATTTCACCCGAATGTAATAATTAATATCATATTGCCGGTAGGCTTTATGGTACCGTATTTCAACGTTTCAAACCATAATGCATTAATACTAACTACGATATCGTTGAGTTTACACGCGAATAATATCGTAATGATGTGTTGCATACTATAGTTTTGCCCTACAATTTCAGTAACATTATTTTCGCCAAAAACTTTATCTTGTTACAAAAAAAAAACATTAAAACAGACTGTAAAAAATATCTTTGTTTTCTATAATATTTTTTCTATAGATTTTTTTGTTTGTACCGAATAGGCTCCGAAACTATTGGACCGCTTAAAAAAATTCTTTCACCAATAGATAGCTAAATTATTCTTGAGTGACATAGGCTATTTTTTAATCCCGAAAATGGGTCCTGTGGGGTGGTCCACGGGAGCGAAGCCGCGGGGAACAGCTAGTAATGTATAAATGGCTATCATAGGATCCGCCCGTACTGAAATATATGCATAAAACAGTTTTTTATTTTTCCTGTAAAATTCAGAATTATCGATTACCATATTATTCGGTGGGTAGTGCAATATTTATAATATTAGTTGGTATTTATTTAGACTTCACGCACAAAAGGTAGAAAGTAGCCTTAGGCATTCTCTACCAATCAATCAAGAGTGGTGAAGAGATAACATGGATTTATGAATTTAAATTGTAGGTGTTTATTTTCTTTAATTGTTAGGGCGGATAATAATATCGCTAATTTGGACTGTTTAGAGATTGGGTCGCAGTGTTTAGCGAGCTACTTATATTGCATAGTATAGTGGGGTTTGCACGTAATCGGTAGGCAATTAATATTTGATATGCCTTGTAATCATCATCATCATTTCTTGTAATAAGTTATCTATATTCTAATTTAATAAATCAATCTATAATTCTGCCTGATTTTTATTTTATTGTCGAGAATTTAGATTGGGTTTGTATTCCAGTGAACTAATTACAACAGCTTACGTATAACAGAAAATTACAGTGGTGATGTTGGAGGTGTATATGACTATGCTAGCACGGGGTCTCATTGCTAAGAAAGGAAATTTGGTTCAAATAAATCTCACTAGATGGCGCGATATGCACCTACATCTGTTATTGAATGTGTGTAAAATTAAAATTTTCTGGAATTGAACATAAAAATTGTAGTTCTTGTTTAATCAACTGTCCTAAGTACACAATTATGGAATATTGGGTTCTTAATTCACATTTCAAAGATTATTTGTACGGATCATTTAAAATTGATGCCAATAGATGGCGCATTATAAAATTTCTTAGGCATTTGTATTGTAACACTTTTTGGTGCAAAAAAAACTGTAAAAACGTGCAAAAAAATACTATAAAACGAACCTTTACTGTATTTAAAGAAAACAATATTCACGAACCTAGTAAACCCTTTTACTTGCAAGTCGCTGCTAACACCATCTATCTATCACCGTGAAACAGAACCGAACGCGTTTCGCTTAAGCAGATGAAAAACGTGAGTTAAGGGCTTATTACACTACACGGTATTCAGGGCACTGAATACCGGGTCACTAAATCTTTCCGAAGCAATAAGGTCGATATTATGAGAACCCTAACTCCCTAAAAGTTATTACACTACCGTCTTTATTATTATTATTTATTATTTACGTCGGCACGGTTTCTTTGTATGGGATGAGGTATCTGTATGCTAGTATTATATTATCTGTGATAAGACTAAGATTTCTGTAACTGCAGTGCACCTCTGGATCTCTCTCCCACACCCTACGCGATAGCCCTTCTCTCGATGTCTGCAAGAGGAAAATTAAAGAGCATTTCCTTTTAACGCGATTTTAGTAGATATATATATTTGTATTTATGTAAGTATGTATATATTTCTGATTATAAATATTTTATTTTAAATCTGTACACTGGATCATCCATCATTCTCTTACACTCTCTAGGGTTTGCTGTAAGAGAAATCAACGTTGAGTTAAGCTAGCCATTGTACATGTACTTCATGATAACATTGTATTGAATATTCTTTTTGGTGTACAATAAAGAATTAAGAATAAGACTCGCAGAAAATTATTTCCACATTCATATAAAGGTCTTGACGTGACAGATCACTCGCTCGTTCCAACACCTCCATAAAACCTTTATTTTTTAAGTTAACATGAAAAATAATATTCTTACAATGTACTCATATGGCATAGATAATAAATAAAATAAAATAGCCTTTATTGCTTTTCATAGATATTAAAAAAACAATGTTTATTGCATGCCTTAAAACTGAATAACTTTAAAAAATAATTTAGATTTATTTTAAATTAGCTGTTGCCCGCGACTTCGTCCGTCCGCGTCAAACTCGTAAAAAAAATATTTTTATTTTTTTAGTTTCCCGCCGGAACTATGAATTTTCTCGTGATCACTATGTATATACTATATACTCGTTATTACACCAGCTATCTACCAGTGAAAGTCCCGCCAAAATCGGTCCAGCCGTTTCGGAGATTACCCGGAACAAACAGACAGACGGACAGACAGACAAAAATCTTAAAAATTGCTTATTTGTTGTTAGTACCGTATATACTTTCACGTGCATCAATAAAACGTTGTTATTTTGATATACAGACACTTAAGTTTTATTTATTTGTGTAGATTAATCGGCAACCGGTTTAGCTTCTCTTTCGACAAAGGCCTCCTCTAAAGCTTTCCATTCAACTCTATCTTTTGCTATTCTTGTCCATTCTGAACCAGCTACTCTAATATGACATAGATACATCTATACAAAAACCCCATTAAGTATTGCTTCCTTTCGCTTTCAAACGACACTACTTCAACACCATAATAACACTACGACGGTCATAGCGGATACCTATAGGCAGAGAAAAGGTACTTACTTTAAATTGACTGGCTGTCTACGTGTAACACCAGTCATGGTTGAAGGCCCCTATAACCCCCATATCACTTTAGTTGAGCCATAAAAATCCAATGGCTCGACAATTTGTGACTTTTGTTACTTTCTCGATTTTCCCACCGATTCTTCGTGAACAGTTACGGACAAAAGTAACGGAACGGAGGTTGAGGACTCTTCCGTAAGTCGACAAATAAAGAATATATTGGATTTTTTGTTGGATGATAAAAAATATAAGGAAAATGTAACGTTTGTGTCTGTCCTTCATATATGTACACATCAACACAAAACATTGTTCACTGAAATGTATCTTTTACCTTATGTTTGTAAATATATGGGACTGTATGTGTCTGATGTCCTCCTTCGATCATGACGGATAATTCATCTTTCTTATTCGTAATACATCATTATATTTTCATGTAAGTAGATATGAAGGAAAACATATTATATTTTATCTAGCTACAATCCAGCAATTGATAAATAAATTGTACCAAGTTTGTATCCTTCTTGTGACACAATCATTCATAATCTATCATCCTTTGAATAATAACGCAAATAAAACTAGTACGAGTGCAGAAAGCGAGGCAACTAAAACTTAGCCATAGTGGCTAACTTCTCTCGGCGAGCCGTCAGTACTCAAGGTCACGTTCCGTCGAACACAGCTCGCGAGTAAATAATTTAAAATAATTGAAAATAACAGTTTGTAGCGTGAAGGGATGTCATAACACTTTAGGAAAACAAAAGAAATGAGATCAAATTACATTTCACAAATAATTACTTACATTTTATAAATTATTTTTATGTAAATCGATTACCAAACAAAAATTCTAATAACCTAACTTATCACAATACAGTGTTGCTATTATGAGGAAAAATATTGACTTTCAATTTTGTTCAAAAAGTTTTGCAAAACAAAATTGTTTTTGATGTACCTTCTACCTACGCTATTAAATACGATATAACATTTTGGCAAGTTACGAGAAACTAACCTGGCATTAGGTATTTTATAATATTAGTCTTTGTTATTAAGATAATGGTGGCGATTCTGTGTGCGTCAAACTAAACTATATTTATTTACAACCTCTAAATTATGGTCGTAATCGACACTGCTACCTTTAGTGTTTTTAAACTAAAAGCTAATTGGTAATTTACTGTAGTTAAATAAAACCGGACCAAATAACTAAGTTTGTTTGTGATTATTTTCCTGTAATTGTTTGATTAGGTACATACACCAAGTCCTATATTAATTACCTGGTCATCATCTTCATCTTATCCAGTACCTGATAACAAAAAATACTTGACTTGATTTCATCCAGCAGTATAGTTAGCGTTATACCATATTTTTGTGGGTAACGGCCTGGTAATGGTATCACTAGAAGCTTTATTTGTGTGCGTTTGAGGAACCTAGACACATTCGGCTCACGCACACAAAGAAGACACTCGATACTCGTGCTTTGTTCTAGACGCGGCTTCTATGTGATGTATGTTCTATGCAAGTCTTTTCTTATAAACAGTATACGCTTTTATAACAAGTTGCCAAAGCCAGTTATAGAATTGACCGATGGAAAGTTCAAAAACTACATCAAACGTGTCCTTTATTAAAAAAGCATATTACTAAATCAAGGACTACGTTGAAGATAAAAATTTTAGCTCCTTCTGCGCATGCGGCTTCCCTGGTAACTCATAAACGGCACAAATATGTGGATGTCTCTTACTATTCTCAATCTCATTTTTACTTTTTTTCTTTCTTTTAATTAGACTTTTTACAATGATTTCAATAATCTTTATAGCCCTTTGCTATGAATAGTTACAGCACTGATAACAACATTTGTGCCACATGTTAAATTTAGTCTTGTTATATATTTTTATTTACTTTTTCCTTTGTATAGATTCTTTTACTGATTGTTTTGTGAATGTGTGAACATTGTAGGCCTTCTAGATTTCTAGACGCTTGTTAACATTTGTTAACTCTCTCGTTTATACAATTTTTTTTAGTTTCTTACGACTTATTGTCGGGCCTACGTTGTCCCCCCATATCTAAGCACTAATACTGTAACATGGAAATATTGTAAAAACAAACCATTTTGAGATTATTAAGATTTTGATTTTGATTTTATGCGTTATTATTCTAAGGTATCATCCCTACATTGAAGTTGAAGGGCAAAAAAGTCTCCCTCCGTAACTATTTATCTCAAATATCAAAAGTACATGTACCAAACCGAATATCGGTTTCTACCATAAGCTGTTTTATTTGTTATCAGAAATGTATGTAAAATAGAATTCAGTAGTTTGAAAATCGCTGGCAATTGATTGCCTAAGCTCCGTCGTTCAATCATTATTTTTAATTTTTTTTTTCACTTTGTTGTGTTTATAATTGGAACTCGGTAGTATTTTTTTGAAAAATAGATTTTTTTTATGTTTTCATTCGTTGTGGTGCTCTGGAGTGCTACTAGATGGCACGCAGCAAATCTGCCCTTACTTTTTTGTATGAAGTCGATATTCACGTCTCTGCTGTCCATCACTTTGTTTCACAAAACACACTTTATAGTTATTACCCCAGTTCCGCCGTTCCGCGAGTCACGTAACATACTCATCCTTCTCCCTAGATTAAATACTCGAAGTATTCTGTGCAGTGAACGCTCGATCTAGGTAGGTAGGAAGGTAAGTAAGGTAGGTAGGTCTTGGTAAGTAGGGTAGGTACAGGTAGGATAGGCAGTAAACGGGAGCGAAGCCGCGGGCACAGCTGGTTTAAAAATAAAGCCCAACGTACCAACCAATACGGACAAGGAACCACACACTCCCCACACCCTTAGCACCAATCCCGCATCTCTTCAATCACTGCGAGAATTAACGAGAATACGCGTATGACGTATGTATTACGTAATTTCCTGTGAAGGCGAGTTTCCCACACCTGCGCTGTATCTACTTTCTGAAGTTGCCAGTTGCCAGGCGTGATTATGAAAATCCGTATACTAGGAAACCAGTGTAATCTGCATAACACAGAATGTTTGAATATGGTAACACTGGACGGAATTCATCGCTGCTGTTGTTCAAATCAAATGGTAAATTGTATTCTCCTCTTTGTACGTGTAAACACAAGAAATTGCTGTTATATTTTATTAATGCCTTTTCAATTGGATACCTACCTATAATAATTCTCGCATAAAAATTAGAAAGGCCTAATTAAGACTGCAATTTGCTCTTAATTAGTTTAGAAAAATAATTAACGTCAGAATTCGCACATTTAGATTCACCAAATTTCAAGTTCAATGGGAAGTAAAAAAAAATCATCGCCACAAAATTGTGTGACAGACGACGACAGACTGACGAACACGTGAGTGACATCAATAGGGCTCCGTTTGGAGCCTTCGGGTACGGAACCCTAAAAATCATAGGCTCGAATTTGACCACTGTCTCACCTTATGGTCAACGATAATATAATCGACGATATTGCACGCTTATCTAGAACTTTTAGAAGTAATCTATTCATTCTTGACTTAAAAATCCTCTGATAAAGCTGTCAGGAAACAGAGTCCAGCAGGAATAAAACAAAAGAGAATTGATAGAAGTAGTAAAGTATCTATCAACTGTTGAAAACGCGTTATTCAGGCGTCGGTAACTGATGAGCCTGACGTGTCACCATTGTGCAGTATTGCGATCTATAAATCCGGCGAGTAAGGGTGCTAACACAACGACTTGCTAAACTGTCCAAGCATTCAATACAAATACAAGCAAAAAAAGATAAAGCGCAGAATTTTTAGGATGACATTTAGGCCACGGTAATGATATCTAATCTTTACCGTGTTTAGGCCCTTATAAAAATCTCTGTTCAGTAGTTTTTTTAAATCAGTTGATTAGCGGGTTCTAAATTCAAATTCGCTGTAGAAAATTTGAATGAAGAACCTACTTACCGGTTTTTATACAGAAATGACCGAGTTTAGTTAATAGATGGTACTCGAATCGTACTTTTATCAGTTTAATTAAATTTTATAAACACATTCTTTATTCAAATATTTAATTTAAAATACACAACATACAGGAATTAAAAGTATAATTATGTCGCGATGTTATATGATGGTGATATTAGAAAAGAACGCGTTGCATTATAGAATCTTGCGCGTAGCAAGCACGTAGGTGCGTGTAGCAAGCGCGTAGCAAGCGCGTAGCATGTGCGTAGCATGAGTGATGGAAACACTGCCAATTTTTGTATCCATACCAAAACCAAAGGTTAAATATTTTAACCAATGGTTCCGATAAAACGCGTTTATTTATCAATTGTTAGTCTAAGATATGGTCAAATAATTCACTCTCCAACTTATTTGACCATTTGTGACGCTAATAATTGATGAAAGAAACCGTTCATTTGACCGAAATTCAAAACCATTGCTTAGCATATTTAACCATTGGTTAAGTTAACTACAGATTAAAAACTGGGCCTTAGCTTTCGCGTAGGATATTCTAAGCACAGTGTCGTAAATTGGAAATGTTTTGCGCACCGTTCACGTAAGCGTCTATACCGGCAAACGGTAACATTTTGCAGCGATTCAGTTACGACAGTAAAGCAATTAAGTCGGTGCGCAAACGTTAGTGGTGACGATAAAAATGGCTGCTGACCGCAAACTGGATGCATCTACATGCTGTAAATCACAGAATTCGCAGGTAGGTCGACTAGCTAAAATAATAGTTGAGCTCTTTGGCCTCAACGTAGATCATTCAAAATGGCCTGATAGGATTTCTATTATAGTTTCGCCATGTCCGACTGTCCGTCTGTCCGTCCACAGCTTAGCTCAGAGACTCTTAGTACTAGAAGACTATAACTTGTCATGGATATACATATTATTAACCATACCGATAAAGTAGTAAAATAAAATAAAAAAATTGTACACGTAAAGTGGACAACTGGACACAACAGGTCTGTGAAAACCACTTTTCGATTCAGGGTTTGCGTAAAATTAAGTTTTAAATAGCTATTAACGTTTGTGTGTTAAGTGTCAGCTAAATGGTTGCTTTTGGATATGTAAAAAAAAAACACGGCTGTAGTATATAAATATAACGAAATTAAAAGGTAAACTTTTATCACAGCTAAGTATTCTTTACAAGTTTATGAGTAATAGTCGACCAACTAATAAATGTACTTGGAAAACTAAAAAAAACCGGCCAATTGCGAGTCGAACTCGCGCACAAAGGGTTCCGTACCTTTATCGCAAAAAATGAAAAAAAAATCACGTTTGTTGTATGGGAGCCCCACTTAAATTATTTAGATTATTCGGTTTTTAGTATTTGTTGTTATAGCGGCAACAGAAATACATTATCTGTGAAAATTTCAACTGCCTAGCTATCACGGTTCATGAGATACAGCCTGGTGACAGACGGACAGACAGACAGACAGACAGACGGACCGCGGAGTCTTAGTAATAGGGCCCCGTTTTTACCCTTTGGGTACGGACAACTCAATTTTTTTTTTTGATGTATGGGGACAACAGTTTTCGAACGGCAAAGTTAATTTTGTCCCTTCGTTAGAGCAATGTTCGGTGCTTTCATTGTTTATGAACGTTAGTAGTGTTACCTATTTGTTTTGGTGAATGTGGCTGTTTATACGAAACCCTCTGTGCGCGACTCAGGCTCGCACTTGGCCGGTTTTTAGGGTTCCGTACCCAAAGGATAAAAACGGGACCCTATTTCTAAGACTTCGCGATCCGTCTGTCTGTCTGTCTGTCTGTCTGTCCGTCTGTCACCAGGCCTCATGAACCGTGATAGCTAGACAGTTGAAATTTTTACAGATGATGTATTTCTGTTGCCGCTATAACAACAAATACTAAAAACAGTATTAAATAAATATTTAAGGGGGGGGTCCCATACAACAAACGTGATTTTTTTGCAGTGGATTGCGATAATGGTACGGAACCCTTCGTGTGCGAGTCCGACTCGCACTTGGCCGGTTTTTTCTATTAGGTAATGGTAGTATGAAAGGTTTTTTCGAAATTGCAAACCTTAAATAAAATCCAGAAACCGTGTTTATTTAAACCGCTCTCTTGCATCAGTAAACGATTAATTCACCCTTTCACTGAAATATATTACAAACAAATTGTTGCCGTAATTGGAAACGGATGTAAGAAGCTTCACAGTAATTGACTTGTGTAATTTGGTAAATAATTTTAAATTCTGTAATTATACGTAAGCTTGTTATGTATGGCTTCGCGAAGCTCGAATTCATTTTGATTGGATTAGGTTTGAAACCGATCCTTAAGTTCAGTTTCAAATATCCGTCACACAGATTTACAAACATGGCCGACCAAAAGTCAACGACGACAAAACAGTAAGTGAGTAAATACCCTAAGGGCTTAGATACATAACAGGCATGGCTATAATAATATACAATAAATCGATGCAATTCTAATACACAGAACATGTCCCAAAACTTTCCTCCTCCGGATTTCTAAGATAATGATCATGTATTTGTGACAAAAACAAGCTAATGCGACATAAGATCGGTTTATCGCGACACTGACAGCGCGCCATTTTTCACCCCGACATAACGAAATGTCAGTACCAATGCAGACCTTTATCATTGTCAATAAAATGGTGTATAAATCAAACAAGCCAGCGGGTATATGGAACACGACTGTGTTACACGATATCTGGTATATTTGTTACTGCCGTTTATGTAGCCGAGTTAGTCCGAACTGCCAATAATTTGCTACGAAATTGTTCGGTAAACAAATCAAAAGGTTCTGCGGTATGAATAGTTAAATTGATAGTTATAAATGTATTGAAATGTCCACAGGTCTCATAGTTGAATATTTGAATGAATAAAATAAGCAGTCCCACTGTTATAATCTGCAATTTTAAATGCATCACAATGGCGCTCGGCAAGTGTCGTGTCCGAGAGGTCGCCAGGTGCCTCCCCGGTTCCTAGCAGGGCCTTTGACTGCAGAATTCCTTCCTAGATTCCTGCCAATGCTTTGTGTCTTTTCTCCCGGTAATGCAAATCAAGGGAAGTCCGATTGTCCCTCGCAGCTCGCTATTCAACGAGTTTAATAAAGCGCCTGAGAATCCTAGAGTGAGATGAAAAATTCAATTAGATATTTTTACGTTTTCCCTACTTATTCCTGTTGTCCTCCAGGGTAATATCGCCGGGTGAAGCCATTGTCCCCGAAAGAGATATAAACGGACTCATTTACACCAACCACTAGCAATAGTCGTTTGATATTGTTTGTGCAAGCGCAACCTGTTAATATCCCGCTCAACTGTTTTTCATAACGCTATGATGTCTTATATTTGCATTTCATTGGCAAAATAAGCTAATATCGAAACTAAGGACGTTATTAACACATAAATGTCTGACATTTGTGACAGGAAGTATGGTTTTGAATTCAGGTTATTCTTTGCGAGTGATTTTTTCTAATCACAAGGATAGAGAACAAAATACCTAAATGTTTACGAGTCGAATTACGCTTCGTGAAAACTTCATTTCCTTTTTTCCTTACTTCTACTTTCATTAATCCGTGCGTGCTTAGCGAACTTAAGTATCAAAAGCTCTTCTATCTGTTTTCATCAGGAACACAGCAATTGTATAGAGATGAAAATCTTAATACATTCATTTGATTAAAAGAAATTCTTTGTAGCAGCTCGTTCACAGCTCGAATTCTAATCTGCCGATTTAGTTTGAGGAGTGAATTGAGCGGGATTCCTCGGGTCGGGTGCTGCTTTGTCCGGGAGTCCGCGATGCAAATCAATTGAGTGCTTGCGCCGCCGCCGCCGCCGCCCCGTTTCATAAAGCGATTGCACGAATACCTAGCCCCTCAACCTCCTTGCACTTTCTTAGACTAGAATAGACAGAAAATTGCACTGTGTAGAATGTTGGAATATTGCACGCTCCACAGAATATAATATTTTATAGGAAATATAAAACTCTTGTGGATTGGTGAGACAACTTTGAACTGCGCCGTTTTACGAGCACCGTTCCAGTTTTATAACTAGGGTCGATGAAAATGCTGCTTTATTCATAATAATATAGACACTTATGTTACGACCTATGAATTGATAATACGGTAGTAAAAACATAAGTGGTTCAAAAATTGCCTCCTTCACGAGACGAATGTGTTTAATTTAAGATTTGTTTGTTTATGGTGTTCGATATAACATTTATTTTGCATCTAAAATCAAATAACGTAAAGTAATAAAAAAGAGGTCCCATATTGCAAAGGTTTTATTGCTTTCAAAAGTGGCACGGTATGTAATCTCCTCATAGCGAAATTTCATCACTTTGAATTTGGTGTAATTTATCAAATTGCTCGGCGGGAATGCACATGCACCCCCGGCTCAGCTGCGTGGTCACAGTCGTGAGGCAATTTTTTATCTCCCCTCTTTATCCGCACGTCAGCATTGCGGTCCTTGGGGAAAGAATCGGAAGGGCGACGCTGAGGGTAAGACGTCGCATCGGTATTGTGGTGGCGGATACCAATTTTATGCGGCAGATTGCCGATAAGCGGAACTTCTAGCGTATCTATGCGCTTTATTTGGAAAACTTGTAAATTGCTAAGTGGCGTCAGCATCTTATCTGAAAGCGACTACGACTAAACTTGTATATTTATATGGCTTCGTTCGTGGTATGTCGCCTGTTGGGGGATTCAATTAGTGAAATGGTATAATTAACTGAAAATCATTTAAGTCATTTCGATATCGTAGTCGACAATGTCCTCGGGGGCTGAGGCAGTGGGGCTTGTAATTAATTTGCAGCTCGCAGGTAATTCATTAGGTAGGAATCGAGCCGCTCGACACCAATATCGTAATTATTTCTACGGATGGTGCACCGCAGATTTCCTAATTAAATTCCCTAATTGAACTACAACTAATTTGTATGCGCTTATTTTCTATCGCATATTTTGACGTATTCAAAGACGTGTGGGCAGGGGTTATTGATTCATTAAAACATCGAGAATTTGCAATTAATTTGTTTAACTAATGGTTTAATGAATTCTACGTAATCTGTACTATTCGTATAAGTCAAGTTACTGATGATGCTTTAAATTTATTGGTGGTTGGTTATTGGACAGTGGCAACATGTTTTTAATTTTTGGAAATTCCATCGTGTTTATCTCTTTGGCTTCTTTTAAAATATCTCATTTTTAGAAAGAGTAACATCGTACTTAACTTATTTCTCAACTTAGTAAAGTAGCCTTTAAACTCGTCCAAAAGAAAAGCAATACGAACAAAAACAAGCAACCCGTCACTACACTCAAGGGCCCAACAAACTCAAAGGAAAACATCATCAACATAAAACTTTTAAAACTCACTAAACGATAAACATGGCTCTTAATTCCCATACATTTTTTAATGATTAAGGTATTTTATTAAAACAGTGTTTCATGGTTTCCCAACGGTCTTATAAAATGAGAGTGCTCTTTTAAACAGCGAGTAAAAAGGTCGATGTAATTATAACAGGAGGCTTTTTAACATTTTTTAACAGCTTTAAGGGAATTTGAAGTGGATTTTCGTCGCGATTTATACAGTGGTTTGCATTTAATTAAAGTACAAATCTTTTAGCTTTCCTTTTGAATATGTCTGATGACTTTTTCGGCTGTTGAATATTTATGCGGTTAGCTTTGTCAATATTGGGATAAACCGTGGGGGACTACGGTTTGAATTTCTGTCAAGTGTAAGTATCACTTTTTTATTATTATGTAATGTATCTAACTGCTAGAGGGTGGCGACTGCAGCCTAATTGCGTAAGTGAATTCGGCAAGACAAAGGGTTTTGACCATATCAATCGACAAATCACATGCGAGATGAAAGACGCGATGTGTATTTCCGTCTATGTCACAAACAGAATGATGTGAAACACAGGCCTTTAAAGCCTAGCTTCGGAACCAGGCTCCCACAGGAAACTAAAACATATCATGTACCGTAAGTGTAACAAAGTAAAAAAGTTAATTAAAAAAATCAAAATACTTACCCGTTTTTTTTTTTTTTATTTTTTTTTATTTGTCTTTGGTTTGCTCTTGACTCTAGTCTAGACTGCTTAAAAAGCAAACTAAAAAGACGTAAACAAGAAGAAAATTATGCTGTGCAGTCGGAGGATATATATTCGCGAGCTGGCGGACCAAAACCAGATGTAACCTCCGACTGCACAGCATGATTTTCTTCTTGTTTACGTCTTTTTAGTTTGCTTTTTAAGCAGTCGGGTTTTTTAATTAACTTTTTTATTTACAACTTTTTAGTTATTTTTTTTTAGAATTAGGTACATTTAAACATATAAGTGTTTTATATTTTTAAAATCGCCTCTTTAAATCCTTTATTTTGATACCCCACACGATGGGTTTGGAAGAATTTTTTTTTTCCCCACAAAATGGCGCCCAAAATACGCTGTTTTTTTTTCTAATTTGAATGTAGCTAGTGACACTCGCAGGATTAAGACGAATCGATTGATGTAAGAATCGTCAAAATCGGCCAACGCGTTTGGTCACTAGAACGCCACATAGGAACAAACATACATACATACATACATACATACATAGACTGATAAACACATTACCCTCCTTCGGCATTCGGGTAAAAAAGTCTGCAACGTTTATTGTGAAATCAATCAATATTAAAAAATCTTATCCTCTCCCAGAGAGGACGCCTGTGTCCTAGAAGAGGCAACATTGTAGGCTGATTCTGCTGTGCTTAGTGATTATGCTATGCTGTGTTAGTAACTTAGATGTCTCGACGACCCAGCACAGATACTGGCAAATAATGACGAAGAGAAATGCCCCCAAATAATGGGTTAAGTCAAGCTAAAAGTATAGGACAGGGGGGTGACCATAAGCTCTTAGAGTAAGGTTATTTTGAGTGTGTGTAAGGGACAGATGTATATGACTTGTATACATCTGTCCCTTACACATACTCGAAATAACCTTACTCTAAGAGTCACCCCCTGGTCACACAAACGTTATCTAAATTTTATTATTATAATCGTGGCAATCTATAAAGTCCGTTGACGTTTCTCATTTCACATGCCGCGATAACTTTGTACGTAAGAAATAAAAATAAAATTCCTAATTAATTACTATGTTACCCATACTCTATAACAACGAGTATCATTCGTAAGCATCAGGTTGAATTATTATTAAGTACTAGCTTCTGCCAGCGGCTTCGCCCGCATGAAAGTAGAAAATTATCCTGACGGAAATATTCCCGGGATAAGAAGTATCCAATGTGCTATGCCTGACTTTGATCTATCTCTGTGCCAAATTGCATCCAGATCCGTTCAGCCGTTCTAGCATGAAGAAGTAACAAACACACTCACAAACTTTAGCCTTTATAATATTACTAGCTGTTGTCCGCGACTTTGTCCGCGTCAAACTCGTAAAAAATATATTTTTATTTTTTTGTTTCCCGCCGGAACTGTGAATTTTCTCGTGATCAAACGTAGCCTATGTTACTCGTTATTACATCAGCTATCTACCAGTGAAAGTCCCGTCAAAGTCAGTCCAGCCGTTTCGGAGTTTACCCGAAACAAACAGACAGACAGACAGATAGACAGACAGACAAAAATCTTAAAAATTGCTTATTTGTTGTTAGTACCGTATATACTTTCACGTGCATTCAATAAAACGTTGTTATTTTTATATTACATACAGACACTTCAATTTTATTTATTTGTATTGTATAGATTAAGTAAGATAATATTTTTATATAGCTGTCAAATCCGATTTCTTAGATTATCACGACTTTGGCTGTATTCATTAAAATTTCCTACAAATGATTTTGAAGACCTGAAAAGATGACAGAGAGGCCGAAAGACAAAAGGCATCAGCACCAGCTGTGGTTAATAATCCCATCGAAGCAATTTGATTAGTGAACTAAGCCTCTTGTTGTTTCGTTCTTCAGTAAGTTGAGGAGGAGGAAAATTGAACTCAAATGTAAGTAAGTATCCCAACCAAGTAACTCAAATTGAGTTGGCTTCAGCAAAAGTCACGTGTAAGGAAGTAAAGTTTTGTTTAGCCTTCGACACGGTTGAGGCAAACATGAAGAAAATTAAATATAAATACAATTTATTTAAGCTCTTTGTTATTCAATTAAATTTGTTAATTGGAACCGTATGATTTCTTAAAGCGCTTCTATTGTGGTTTTAATAACTGCTGGTCAATTTACTGTCATAGCTTTTTTTTTTTTGTGAATTTTGTTTAATCTTATACATCGTTTGATACTTAATGGATTAATATGTTACTTGGCTTCTTTTTACTGTTCATTCTCATTTTCATCTCTTTAAACTTGGTGGTTTCTTTGGTTCTTCATGATTTATGTAATATTTTTTCTTGATGCTGAGTTCATCATCATCCACAGCCTGACTTAGCCCACAGCTGGGAATCTCTTCTCTGTTTTTTTCTTTACCTCTCTCATTTCTGCCATTCCGCACGCTCCTGTGCTTCTTTTATCCACTCTTATAATGTGTAGATGATTCAATCGTAGATTATCTACGCTTTTCATTAGCAAATTTTCATTTTTTTAGGCTTCTGTACCCAAAGGGTAAAAACGGGACAACTATTAGTGCCTTTTCACACGCCCCGGTTTCCGGGTAGCCGGTGCTGGGTACCTCGCGGTGAATGTATAGCCATGTACGCCGGTACGTATAAAATCTAACATACATGGCTAAACACTTCACCGCCGGTTACCCGGTAGCGGCTACCCGGCAACCGGAGCGTGTGAAAAGGGACTTATACTAACTGCTGCACTCAGAGACATTTAACGGTTACTTAATGCGCTCCTTAGTATAGATTTTGTACTAAAAATCTCTACTAAGGAGAGCTTTAAGTAACCGTTAACGTCTCTGAGTGTGGCAGTAAGCCCCTTTTCACACGCTCCGGTTGTCTGGCACTAAGACTCCACTGTCACTCTGTCTGTCTGTCACCAGGCTGTACCTCATGAACCGTGCTAGCAAGCAAGTTGAATTTTTTTCAGATGATAGAATAGAATATATTTTATTGCACACCATAAAAGTTATACACATTAACAAGAAAAAAATATTTATACGGGTATAAAGGCGGTCTTATCGCTGACAGCGATATCTACCAGACAACCTTTGGATGGACAAACACTGCAAAACGAACTATATCCTTTCAAACAAAAGAAGAATTTTCCAAATCGGTCAAGGCGTCTTGGAGTAATCGAGGAACATACATAAAAAAAAACAAAAGAAGATTCCGACGAATTGAGAACCACCGCCTTTTTTTGAAGTCGGTTTTTTGCCGTTTTTTGCGATTATGGTACTAAACCCTTCGTTTGCGAGTCCGACTCGCACTTGGCCGGTTTTTTGTATTGATGATAGGCTCGCGTTTCACCACTATCTCAATTGATGGTAAGCGATGATGTGGTTGACGAAGTAGCACGCATTCCTATTCACTCTTGGCTTAAAAACCCTCAACTCTTATCTTTTAAATGATCGAAAATAAATGAATACTTAATGTAAATACGAAATCCCCTTCATAAATAAAATACCAACGACCCGTGTTCCTGTTTACACTTTCGCCGTCACGTTTTTATTTGAGCGACGCACGTGGTTGAAAATGTATCGAAATAACGGCACACGTGACATCGCGAGTCGCGACCTTAGGAACGTGAAATAAAAGTTGTATGTACAGTCAAGGGTCAAAAGTGCAGTCATACTCTCCCAAAACTCAAATGGCTAGTTTTTGTAGAAGAAGTTAAATTATCCACAACTGATTTAATATTTTTTATAGAAATTAAAGTATAGATTATTCCTACTAATCGCGAATACTGCTGCCTACAAAAAAAATGCCTTTTCTGTTTTGGTAGAGTGTGACTGAACTTTTGACCCTTATAGTACGTAGAAAAGATATTTTTTGAAGTGTAAATGACGTTGTCTGTGGGTTGGTTCTTTTTGGAAGCAAGAATGCTGGTTAAATATTTAATTAGCTTAAGCATTGACCCAGTGTCCAGTACACCAAAGAGGAGCTCGTGGCTAAATAATAACAGCGCAACAGGTCGATCGATCTTCAAGGTTCAGCAACTTGCCGAATTTGTTCCGTGGATGGGTGACCATCAATTACGTACCGAGACTCTTCCGCGCATCGGACAGCACGTTAAGCCATTGCTCTCAGCTCTCATTTGCTGGTCTTTAAGAGTTGTTACGATAGTCGCAGTCATAAAATCTGACACCAGTTTTTTCTAAGGGATATCGTGTTACCCAGTATCTGGGTTGTGGAGCTGAATCCGGTTAGACTGGAAGCTGACCCCAACACAGTCGGGCAAAGGCTAAGGCACATTGATTGATTATCATATCCGGTAAGTAGTCCGACAAATAAACATCATCATAGACCTCCCCCAAGCTTCGCCACACTGATCGGTCCTGTGCGTTTCGTATCCACCAGACGCCCGCAGCCTTGACCAGGTCGTCGCTCTACCTAGAGGGAGGCCTTCCTTCCTTCCTTTTCGACAAACAATAACCAATGGCAATGTACCTACTTTTAACATACTCTTCGAGAAAAGACAACAAGATCACTGGTCAAGTCAAAGCTCCAGAGCCTTGAATATCGTCGCCAAGTTGCCAGCTTCTCGGTTTTTTATCGGTTACATTTATGGGAGTGCAATGTGCGATGGAATTGCGTGATCTAATTCCACCTAGCCCGTTTCATCATCGGACTACCAGACGTACGACGATGCGCCATCGGTACATGGCGGACACCCCACCCATACGCACTAATCGTTTTGGGAACATTTTTATTATGCGTACTGCTAAGGAGTGGCATTCCCTGCCGGAGTCCCGTGTTTCCCGAGAGCTTCAATCTAGGGATCTTTAAGTCAAGAGTGAATAGGTTACTTCTAGGCAAGCGTGTCTCATCGTCGACCATATAATCGCTTACCATCACGTGAGATAGTATTCAAGCGCGAGCCAATAGAAAAAAAAGATCCATGTATACGACTTGCATTGTATGTCGTCGTCATCAGTTTATATGTTTCCACTGCTGGGACACAGTCCTCTCTGTTAGAGACGAAATGGGCCTTAATCCACCACGCGGGCCCAGAGCTGGTTGGTGGATATCACATGTCTTCGAATTTTTGGTTCTAGGATATACCGGTATCCTCATGATGTTTTCTTTCACGGTTTTTAAAGCAGTGGTGATGAAATAATTTAAACAAACTAATGCGCCTGCCTGCATCTAAGACACGTAATTCGGGACCAATATCACTGAGTCACACAGCTCATTGTATGTGAGAGTACCTAATTGATTTTCCTCAGGTTACTGAAATGAGATTTTGAAGTTAAGAACTTGTGCAACTAACTCTAATGCTAAAGTTTGACAAGTTGTCATGCTAACGTAGAGTTAGACAAAACTTTTTTTTATTTTTATAAACGTTGCCCCACACTAGGAATTTCTTCCTGTATTGTGAGTGCGTTTACAAACATATAAACTCACATACACAAACACCCAGAGCCGGAACAACTATCTGTAGGTCATACAAATATTTGTTTCGTGCGGGAATCAAACCCGCGACACGCAGCGCAGCAATCAATCTCTCAACCACTGCGCCAACCGTGCGCCCATAATAAACTCTCGCAAAAGTAAGCTCGATAATATCTACGTTATTTGAAAATCTTATAAAAATTGCTTGTTCACTACCTTACAGACTGCCAATAAATAGGCACAAAACAACAACGCCTGGCAACTTTTTCCAATTTCGCTGACCACGATATAGAACAACAAGCACAAAGTTATAACTACACAGGGCTGCGTCGAACCATCTATGGCGTTTGATCACTTTTGCTTTGCTCGTCTTCAAACTTGCGAATTGTCACAAACTAGTTTAATGGGCCGGCGAGACTAGTCTATCTACGATCTTCGTACTACTAGAAATCTTTGGATCTTAGTACGTTTTGTTTGCGTTCGTTTGCCATGAATATTTCAACGCACCCTTGAGAAATATGTAGAAATATTAATTTGATAAATGGATGATACACGGTTATGAGTCGTTTCGCCTTGAAATGATCGTGAAATATGGTTTTCCTACGACAAGCGAAATAAATTTAGGCTCACATAAATTGAATTTGATGTTTCCTTCTGCTAATAATAACCTGCTCTCAAAGTTCCAATGATAACTATTTTTACCCCCGACGGAAAAAGAAGGGTATTATGAGTTTGTTCGACCTGTGTGTTTGTCTATATGTCTGTCTGTGTGGCATAGCTCCTAAACGGATGAACCGATTTAGACATCATTTATTTTTGTTCGAAATTTGACTTTATCGAGAGAGTTTGATGAAAATCGTTTCAGCCGTTCAAATGTTATGGGCGTTTTACAGAATCGGGCTGTTTTTGCAAGATATCGTGTCATAATTACGTGTTCAAATGGTGCCAGCGCCAAAATCCACATTCGCGATTGTTCATATTATTTATTTTACGAATTCTTTAAAATATGATTGTTGATCGAAGCGTGTCTACAACTAGATAAAATTATTATGTAGTCTGTATCTATACTATTAATATTATAAAGAGGAAAGATTTTTTTTGTTTGTTTGTTGGTACCGAATAGGTTCCGAAACTACTGGACGGATTTAAAATATTCTTTCACCAATATAAAGCTACATTATTCCTGAGTGACATAGGCTATTCTTTAATCCCGAAAACGGGTCCTGTCACTGTGGGATGGTCCACGGGACCGAAGCCGAGGGGAACAGCTAGTATGAAATAAAAATGTGTTGGGGTTTTTTTAATTTTATTTTTTATGATCTATAAGTAAATTAAGGTCTATGTAAGTCTGTGAGGAGATTTACGACGAGTAGTAGTGGACATGCTTTGCAGAATAATTTTCCTATTGTGAAATAACATATGACTTCATCGACCCATACTAAATTGTCTCTAGCGATGTCTGTGTATGTCAATGCAGGTATTGAAAATCGATATTTTAAAATTCTATTATGCCCCGAAGCCTGACTTTCACTGCTGTGTAGATGGCACCTCGCCAAGTTCGGAACCGACCAATATACAAATTAAACCCCTGATTCATATATATTTCACTACCCGAGGGTCGATGCCAGACTTCTAGTGTCATTTGTGTTATTATGGGCCGAATAGAATGGTGATTAAGAACAATTCATTTTCAGATGACCTAAGAATGTTTGAACTAGAATGTTAACTTAATCTGTGAACAGAAGAGCTCGTGGCTTAGTAATAACAGCTGTACGGGTTGATCTTCAAGGTTAAGCAACGCTTGCCGAGTATGGTCCGTAGATAGGTAACTATCCATTCTAAGTCAAAGCCAAAATTATTTTTTTCAATTATACTTCATAAAAGATAGCTTGATCTCTGCGACATAATATGTCAAACTGACGTATACGTTATTGTTAGCCTGTCAAGCGCTACTGTTACTGTATTTATACTGGCTGTCGCAGAGATCAAGCTGTCTTTTTTATGAAGTATAGACCATTAGGCGGCAGTTTTGAACGTCCGAGAAATTTTAGTTTGAAAGTAATAATAATTGATACAACCGTCCATTCGGAAAAGTAGCGTGTTATGGAGAAGAACGGACAAGAAATTCCACACTTAGTCTTTAAAAAGAAGGGTTTTAGAATATTTGAATACATTCATATACGTGAGGACGATGCACCCAGACTAACACTACTATATTACGTATAGGTATAAAATATTACAAGCACTAACAGGTAAATACATTCATTTGATAAATAGGAACATGGTTCTCACATACTTACAAATATTGCAAACATATGTAAATTACTTAATTCAACAACAACGGAACAGTGTGAGAATCAATTTCTAAAAGAAAAAGATAAAAAAAACAAAATTATTATATTATAAATACACAAATTAACCAGTTTGATTTTGTCTTCACTAAAGATTGCCCAATGGAGCAGGACCAGCATGTTTCCAAGCATTCTCATTAATTTCAATCACACTTTCAAAAAAAAAAAACTTGAATAAAATCATCTAATCTATAATTATGCTTGTTTACAAAGTGTGCAAAAGGATTTTTATTCATTTAGTTTTATTTTATCACAAGATATTTTGTTATAGAATTTTTCACAGTATCCCATGAAAAAAGTTTGTACTTTAGCTAATCTATAAGATCGTTGATCTAACTTAACTTTAATTGTAGTATTACAATAGTGTCTATTACTAACTTTACTAAAGAGATGTATGTATATATTTCCTTAAATACATAATATTTTCATAAATCAATTGACAAAACACTGTCATAATATTAATCTTTTTAAATAGTTTCAAACAGATTCTCGGTGACTTAACTTATATATGGCTTTGACAGCTCTCTTTTGCAATATTCCATTACATACAGAGATTCCTCATTGTCTCGGAAAGAATGTTAAGCCGTTGGTCGCGAATGTCCTTTGAATATCACTGACAATCCTTACGGTAGGCAGAAGCAGTATCGTGTTACTCAGTTACTGGATTGTGGGGGTCGGATAGGCAGATTCTCCTTGTAAAAACTGCAAGCATACAGCGTGCTGAAAAAGTGCAATATCAATGCAGTTTGACCACGAGGAAACACAATTACTAGTTGTCAAACCAGTTGGACTAAAAAGTTTGACTACGAGGAAGAAGCGTAAATGGTATCCAACTGGATCCAGTTATACTGCAAGTCGACGCCAATGTACTTGGTAAAAAACTAGGCAGATATGTACCTAACCACTTCTGCCAGCGGCTTCAACCGCGTGAATGTCGAAAAAGTATCCAGACTATAATCTATCTCTGTGCCAAATTTCACCCAGATCCGTTCAAAAAAGAGTAACAAACATACAAACACACAAACTTCCGCCTTTATAAGTAGTAGGATAACTGATTCTTTATAAGAATCGGTTTCGTCTATGGCTCTCTTTAATTGCTATTTAAATTGTATCTTCGGCGAATGTAAATTCTATAAATACCTATATCTCATAAAAATCGGGTTGTCGTAGATTTCTCAGAAACATGTGAAATGCTCACAAAAGCCTTTTTCAATTTATTAGATCTGGGATTATCCGGCGACCGAATAGGTAGGTATATTTTTTTGAATACCTAATCGGATTAACAAATAAATTATATAGGTACAAATTGAAACGTATTATGTTAATGTAGATTTAAATAGTGTTCAATAAATAAATATAATCCCATTAGAGAAAAGGAAAAAGAATAATTTAATGCCTAATCAAAAAAAATCCCTTATAAGGGCAGGCGGATGAATGAAGAATGACAATGATTTAATATTGGAATTAGTGGTGTTCAATTAATTATAACTTTATTAATTGAACGTATTCGTTAATACCTACGCTATTCTAGAAATCAGCTTTTCTCATGAAATATCGAACTGCTATGAAAATTTTTATGAACTACTTTCTATGAAAAGAAATGAGACCGTTCTGAAAACGCTTGAAATAAGTAGATTATGCAATCAATATGATAGCAAAACATTCAATACAAAAAAAAAATACACCAATTGCCAGGCACTAGTTATCTTTGCTTTGTATCCACGGTTGGGTTAATATTTAGAAACAGCTTTCAAACAGCCAATTCAGAGAAATACTATCCATTTGGAAACATGGAATCATCAATTAAAACCGGGAGCTTTATTTTTTCAAATAATATATTCGCACTCGCTGTTAGAATTTCTGCATGTTTGGGTAACTCGGCGTGAGCAGAACATTGGCTCCAATTAAACTTTGGAAACAAAAGTTACCTATTCTGTTCTCAACAATTTATATTTTGGACTATCTATTGCCCGTTACTTCGTCGGCGTCAAACTCGTAAAACATATAAACATGAGGTTTATTTTTAACCCTAACTCCTTTTTTAAGTAATAGCCAATTGTAACATCAGTTATCTGCCAGCAATAGTTCCGTCAAAGTCGGTCCAGCCGTTTTGGAGATTAGCCGGCACAAACAGATCGACAAATATTAAAAAATGGTCTTTTTGTTAAAAGTACCATACTATGAATTTAGTGATAAGTCGATATTTGGACCAAAAATACACTTTAATTATATTAATTTGTATCGATGAATTGATAATGGGCGAGGTCTTCACTCAAGGTTCCCCTAGTCGACGGCACGAACTATTTTGTGCGCGAGGTTAAAATGCATGCTATCTCACCCGAAAACACGTGCGAAAGAGATAGATGCGGTGATGAGCAGTTAGAAGCTAGTTCGCGTAGGAATTAGCACTTTTGCAAATTTGTATCGAAATTGATGATGATTTAATCGAGAACGAGCGAAAACGAGCGTGCGAAATTTTATAAACAGACCTTTGGGAGTCTAGATATGTTTATTTTCAAAATAAAATTATTTGCATTTTTGAATTACTAATCTATCCCTGTACGGAGGCCGTTTTGCAATTTTCCTTCTTCTTATGGTATTTCACGCTCATAAACTTTCGAATATTTTATTTTTTTACATTTATGTTTCCATACAGGGCTAGATAACACGTAGCGAAGAAAGCTTTGCAACTATCTGAACACAAGAGAGGTAGAGGACGACCTCCGGCTACGTGGTGGACTAGCATGACGAAACTCCTATTGGAGGAAAAATTGCCCGACCCGACAACCCAGGACAGATTGTCCTGGCGCCAGAAAATTAGGAGAGCCGACCCCACCTAAAGTGGGATAGTGCTAAGAAGAAGAAGAGACAGGGCTAGATAATGATGAGACAAATTGATATAATTTTTTTTCATTTTGCACGTACATAGTCAAACAGTGGAGTAATTGCCAGACTACGTGTGTATAGAAGAATGATCGACTAGTGTAACCTTAATAGGCGTCTTTTTCAAGAACATATCAATAGACTGTTAGATAGTTTTACAAATTGTGCTGACATTATCGGCAATTGGTCTATTATGGAAATTAAAAAGGAAATGCCTTGTAGTGCCATTTTTGTTTAGCAGTCATACCTTGATTATTTTTTATATATTGTTACTAACTTCTGCCAGCGGTTTTAATCGCGTGACAGCCGGAAATTGTCCCATGGGATAACTTTCTCTCAGAATAAATTATAAGTTTCTTATGTCTTTCTCCAAGGTACAATCTATCTGTATAACAAAATGCATCAAATTTGCTTCAGCGGTATAGGTGTGAAAAGATACCAAACCAACGGGTAGATAAAGTTACTTTTGCTTTTATATCTAATATTAAAATAAAATATGGATTATTGTGTAATAGAATGGTATTACAAAGAACTGTGGTAATAGTTTGTTTCGAAAATGCCAATATTATAGAAATCATAATACTAAAGTGTTCTATGTTCTACAACTGGTGTTACCAATTACTTTAATTAGGGGTCCGCTTCTAAAACATTATAATATTACCGTCGCGGACTGTAAGATTTGAATGCAAACAAATCCCCCCCCAACCATCTCCTCATCGGCCGGAGTTAAAATTGACTAAAATATTAATGTGAAAAGTGAAATTTTTATTAATTTATTTTTTCATTTACACATCATTCATTCATTTTTAGGCTTTGAACTATCCATTCGGAGTTTGGACTAAATAATTTGGTGCAGGCTATAATCTTCGTACTCAAGTAAATTATATTGTACTATTTACTTAAGGTCCACACAAAATAGAACGGCGGTCCACCATTTGGTTTACCCTGTTCTACAACATCTAGCGTACCTCATGCTGGCCATTGATTTTGTAAACGAGGCCAAGAAGCCTCGTCTATAAGTAGTCTACTTAAATACTTTCTCGGCCTCGATGATCAGCAAGGAGGCTTAATTTTAACGGAAGCCGTCTCTTGAATAAAATATTAGTCTGTGGTGCATAAATCGATTTGTGAAGAGAGGTGGTACCTGAAAAATAAAAATAAACAGCTTTTGATGAAAGAAAGGCAAATCTGCCTATCTTATTTTGTAAAAACTTTTTACAAAAAAACAACCGACTTCCAAACAAAAACAAAGTAAACAGTAAATAAAGTAAAAAGTAACTTCAATTTCGGAAGTCGGTGTCAAAAAACGAAGAAACTAAAACAAGAACACCGACTGCCGAAATTGAAGTTATTTTTTAGTTTGTAGTGTTTTTGTTTGGAAGTCGGTTGTTTTTTTGTAAAAAGTTTTTTTATATTTCACTTTTTAGTTGTGGTACATAATGGACCAGTTCTGATGTATATCTCCGAAGTTCTTCATTAGATCTTGATGAAAAAAAAATCCAGCTATCAAATAAAAAAAGAATCATCAAAATCGGTTCACCCAGTAACAAGTTCTGAGGTAAGACACATAAAAAAAAAATACAGTCGAATTGAGAACCTCCTCCTTTTTGGGAAGTCGGTTAAAAAGTTTCAAACTGTATTAATATTATCAATATGATTCTGTATAAAATTAACAGTAAGCTCCAAGAACAGGAATTTTAAAATTACACATTTTCATATCACGCTCCAAAAATTCAGTATGAATACTTGCATATTTACCAAACTCGCTACAATACGTTTCGCCCGGTTGGCTGAACTTGATTTTTGTTTGAAAACCTTTACCGTAGTATCTCACTCGAATCCAATAAAATAAATTCACTCCATTCCAATAAATATTTGCGTAGAGTGCGTGGGTAGGACACTAATTAAATACTCAACATTTTGTGCATAAAAAGTGGAATGATGGGGCCACTATTGGATTGGAACTATGAGTAACCGGAATAGTTGGAATACCTCAACAACCAATGCAATAAACATTAATTATTCGCCAGTTAATTACTGATAAAGTTCTGAAACTCCATTTAAATCGTAGTTGCCTTATAAATTGGTCTGAGTTAGATATCATGGCTGTTTGATCACTAAGTTGTGAGGCTGTGGTCTCTAGGGCGGACATATCATCTCAATTAAACAACTCATGTCCGCTAGAGATCCAACACTTCAGCAGTACATAATTGCGAGACGGGCGCCTGTACACACAACATGGCTAGATTAGAATTGCTCCCCAGTGCTACATCAAAGAAATATTATCGCAGAAAGTGCTATTAGTTAAGAGTAAGACGTTTTTGGGTCTGAGGGCCATTGTTAGCGGTAAGAGGGGTGTTTATGAGACTTCTCGGTTGGTTTCTTCAAGGACATAATCAGGAGCGAGAATGATCTTGGCAACTTTATAAAGTTTTTATTCTGTGTTGATGCTTTCTTTTTCTTTTCATGTTTGTATATAAAATTCTGTTTTTAGCCTATGAATTTGGTTGTAGGTAATACTAAAATGGCGTATGTATTTTGTATCCACTCGACACCTGTAGCTTCTAATTCTATACTTCCGCACGTTGAGACCGGTTGCTGTACTTGTAAATAACACTTTTAACTCAAGTTTAGGCAGAGCTCTGGTAGGTTAAATAACGCAAAAACTAACACAGTTTAATAAAAAGTGTATAATCGTGTACTTAGAAACGGGTATCAAATGTAAACCCATTTTAATTAAGGACGTTTACGTCCAAAATATACAAACTTGCTAAAATAACGTAGAATAAAAATGTTAAAATCATATTGCATAGACACAACGCATTTTATTTGATTGGCTACAATATTTCCATTTTTGTCAGCGCACCATACAATACTAACAATTTATTATAAAATAGCGACCAATATCATGCATAGTTTGAGATTCACAAAAGGAGGAAACGAATAATGGAAACATACGGAAATTGCGTACGGGCCCGAATTAAATTCTATTGTTATTCAAAAAACGACCGTATGTACTACAAAAAGGGAGAGTTGAATACAATCTTCGAGCACACATTTTATTAGTAGGCTTCACATTTTACGAGCGGACTCGAAACCTAAATAAAAAGAGGATTCTTCATATGAAGTCCCTTTGTCATTTTTTTACGGTGGGCTGTCAAAAGCTTTACGGTTTCATCTTTAGTCCGTCGGCGTTATGTGCGGCGTCTAATACCTGAAAATGAAAGAAAACCTCTTGTTATAATGATGACGAAGTTGCTTTCAATATCACGGTGGCTTGCTCCCTTTTATCTCACTAATGAGCCTCCAGCGTTATGGATTCTTATCGGATTTGTTTTATCATTTATTTGTTTGTGTATATTTTACAATATTGAGAATTTCTTCTGTTGTCGTTAAGGAAAAATTAATGTCTGAAATTATTCTGCTCATGTAATAGGGTCTCAACACAATGGGACATTCTCACCACTTTTTATGAGTATGGTAATATTGGTTATGATGGTCAGGCTGGTATTATGGATATTGGCATTATAGGCAGCCGAATTAACTTCTCCGCTACTAATATCCATGTTTATTATTGCGTCATTGTGCCATGCCGGCAATATTGTGTAATTATGAGAAGTTTCATTACACAGACCACAACGAGGGTCTGTAACTTTAATTTTTCCTCGAAAATCCTTAACTTTTTTTTATTTTACATTTTACAACGCGCATTGCTAAGTTAGCTAGTTCCATTCACAAGTTCAAAGTTGGCATATAAGTCATACAAAAGAGGCCAGAAGTATCCTAGCAAAGTATAAGTTTTCATCAAACTTCCATGGCTCGGTGGCGAGTGGTCGGCAAACAAATTCAATGACCACAAAAAAGTTATGGGGCAAACTTCATCAGTGTTCTCTGCCCCCGGGAAAGTTAAACCTGAAAATATAGCGCACGTAATGCTGTGGAAATACATCTAGACACATTTTAGGACACAATTTTCTGCCATTTCAATAAATAACTGGTCTATAATTTTCAGTTCTTTTTCGTTTTTTACAAGAACTGCCGAATTTGGTCACAAAATACAAAGACAACATGGTAAGCAAAGCAATTCGTTTTCGTATATAACCTCACATTAGATGTCCACGATAGAGCTGTTTGTAGTTCATAGCTTAGGGATTTAGAGATTCGAAAGTAATACGAAAATTATCGACCCTATCAACGTACTGAAGCTCTGCAATACATTCTCTAACATGAGCACAGCTATGTGTTTATCAAGCACTAAGAAGAGAATGGAGAATCCTCGCACGGACGTGATTCGAGCTCAGGGGATGGCATAAATGGATCGCCGGGCATTCGTTATACCGGGGTTTAGTCGAGATTTCAACTTCATACCCTCAACAATTATTATTAATATTGGCAATGCCTCTCTGTCTTCTATATATTCGTTTCTACCGTGAAATATAGACAAACATTATCTACACTGAAAATCTACAATTCAGATCACAAATAGCTCCGTTTGGAGAAATAGATGGGGCCATTTATTTATCCACGGCTTTTTCTGAGTTATTCAATACAAGAATCGTTCGTTTTTAGTAAAAGTATACATTCTAGTGATTTAGAAACGGTTCACGAACAAAACTTATGAATTGTCACACATTTATCATGGGCTACGTTTGATAGTCCGTTTTATTGGCTATATTTTTGACGATAGGCTTCTAGAGCCGTCGGTGAAATGTGGCGACTTTTATTAGTCTTTTAGTAAAACACGAAGTTTGCCGACATTGGTTGTAAAACTTTATTCTTGCAGTCTATTTTGGTACGGGATATTATATTGGATAGAGGTTTTTGGATTTATGTTCTGAGAACTGATACTAAACTTTCTCACAAAAGTTAGAAATAGTTATAAAAATTAATGTAGTTGTTAACGGATAATAAGTGGCCAATGTTATTGCTTTAACAACTAATGGAGTGGTCACAAGTTTTACTACGTTGTAGCACAGATAATATAATACTAGCATACAGATACCTTATCCCATACAAAGAAACCGTGCCGACGTAACTAGCGTTTTTCGTCTGCTTAATCTGGAATTTTTTTGTACATCGAACGCATTCGGTTCTGTTTCACGGTGATAGATAGATGGTGTTAGCAGCGACTTGCAAGTAAAAGGGTTTACTAGGTTCGTGAATATTTTTTTCTTTAAATACAGTGAAGGTTTGTTTTCTAGTATTTATTTGCACGTTTTTACAGTTTTTTTTGCACCAAAATTTGTTAAAATACAATCTTTAACAATCGAGTGGAATGCCTCAGAAATTAAAAAATGCCCATCTATTGGCATCAATTTTAAATGTTCCGTCTAATAATCTTTGAAATGTGAATTAAGAGCCCAATATTCCATAATTTTGTACTTAGAAGAGTTGATTAAACAAGTATGTACAATATTTGTGTTCAATTCCAGAAAATGTTAATTTTACACACATGGACGTGCATATCGCGCCATCTAGTGAGATTTATTTGAACCAAATTTTCTTTATTAGCAATGAGACCCCGTGGTTGTAGTAAAAGTACATAAGTACCTACTGGAAAATCCGAAATTGTATTACAAGTTGGATAACTTCATTAAGTTGTCCTATTACGAATTTCGTATACATTTAAGTATTCCTAACAGCATTTGGAGGAGTGTTTTCATTCAAATCGAGTGCACTGTAGTACAACTAAGCAGTCTTTTCAGTACTCTGTATATATCTCAAATTGAATGGCAAGGTTCCATACTAAGTTTGAATACTAAATAAGATGCTTTTAGTGGGAGCGCACGCTTAGGTAATTCTGTACCTCGGTCGTTTGCCAATGGAATCGCCACTATATTCACGTTCTTAATAAAATTCACTATATTCAAATTGCTCTTGTAAAGACCAGTCTACTTTATTTTATTCACTAATGTTATTGGACGATCCTATATTGTCAAATAAAGTGATTGGATTGACCTAAAATCCTATAGAAAAGCCTTTTATTTGTTAAAATAATGACAGATCCCAAATGGACAGAGTCCGTTCAATAACGGACGATAATCCCGATTGGACTCTCCAGAGAAATCTCGGTTAGCTAGTTTGAAAGAAGAACGTTTGTGTAAGCACTAACCCGTTCGGTACACTTCAAAGAGCATATTGAACCAAAGCTAGGAGTGACTGGAGCATAGCAGTGTAATCGATGAGAGCACACTCCCTGCGGAACCCTAATAAATCCGCTGTGGCCGGTGTTCATTAATTTGCTGCTGTCAAGTCGGTATCTGAAATTGTTGATGTTTTGCGCATGTTTGTGGCACAATTTATTGGGCCAATCATTCGTGAGCCCTAAAGTTGAGCGGTACACATGCTATGATTAATTATAATAATAGATTTTCCGTGGGTTAAATATCATGTAATAATACACTTCGGGTTACCTTGTTAATCTGGGTGCTTGTACAGCCAAATACGAGGCAGGTTTGAACTCGAAATAATTTTAATTAAGGGTTTGGCGTACGAGTTAAACAGGATCTAAAATACATCCCTAATTATTTTATTAACCAGCTGAAAAACTGGAAAAAGGATAGAAAATTAAACCCCTCCTCATATTAGAAAACAAATAAAAAGTACCTTAAATTTTCTCGATCGTTTACCAATACACTACTTTAGTGCCTCAGTACTTAAGAGCCGACCTATTCAGGCAACACTTTTACAGGCGCTAGGTCTGAACAGCTGATTGGATCTTACCTCCTCCGTAAAGGAAATGAAGCACGTAAACCGTACCCGAGCAATAAAAGAAAATAGCATAATGTGCTATACCTTTTACAAATTAAATTGTGGTGTTTACTTTGGCTTCTCTTTACCAGTAAGCGTTTGGAAGCTGGGGCAGCCGTTTTAGGGAACACTCTTTAATTTTGTCTTTACTCCAGGGAGTTCATTTGATACTAAGTGCTAGCAGTTTTCGAAAGTTCGAAAGCTTAAAGCCCTAGAGATTGGATTTTAACAATGTCCCAAGTACGATCATTCTGATTGAATCTATTATAGCAATTTACAAAAGTAAAAACTGAGATGCGGTTTCCATTTTTAGGGTTCCGTACCCAAAGGGTAAAAACGGGACCCTATTACTGAGACTTCGCTGTCCGTCTGTCTGTCTGTCACCAGGCTGTATCTCATGAACCGTGATAGCTAGACAGTTGAAATTTTCACAGATGATGTATTCCTGTTGCCGCTATAACAACAAATACTAAAAACAGTATAAAATTATTATAATATTTAAGGGGGGCTCCCATACAACAAGCGTGATATTGTTGCCGTTTTTTGCTCGATATTAATAACGGCAACATGTAGACGCTTGAAATATTCACAGAATATTTAGTTGTATATTCTCTTAAAAAAATAACAATTATTAAATTAAAATAAAATAAATTAAGGGGGGCTCCCATACAACAAACGTGATTTTTTTGCAGTGTTTTGCGATAATGGTACGGAACCCTTCGTGTGCGAGACCGACTCGCACTTGGCCGGTTTTTCAGATTGTAATAGTTCTGCAGTGATAACTTTTCTTACTGAAACCCCAAAATAAATAGCTCAAAATAACATAATACACCAAACCGAAACTCTAGGAATAAAAACCAAAATATATAAATTGGAGCCGTCACAGGAGTGGCAGGAATAAAGTTATATAACTCAAGTATTTTGCACGAGTCGAGCCACGAGCCCCGAGCCACGCCACTCTCAAAGTGTTTTTAGTGAAATCACGAAGCGGACCTCCAAATTCATCGCAGTATCCTACTTCGCGGATATCATAACAAACGTAATAAAAACTTTTCCGCAAAATATTAGTTTTTCTGACCATCAGAGTTTACAGAGGACTGAAAGACAACAAGAAATGGCTCTTCATTTATTCCCAATTTTTAAGTTAAATAAAACTTCTCCTTGTTATGATCGACGTTCTGTTAAAACAGGGTTGTATAAACTTTTAGGCCCTCTCATTATTTTTTCAAGAAATCGGAGCAATTTTATGGTTCCAAGAAATAAAACGGTAATCCTGTTAATACAGTATTAGGAAGGAGCTTCTCGGATGCTATTTTCTAAGTGATACTTTCTTCATCTCAAGTGCCTATAGAGTGGTGCCCTAATAGATAGTACGTGTTGCCATTACGGCTAGTGGTTACAATTTGCTCCAGGAGCTTTCACCTAACTTAAAAGGGCTCCCCATCAAATGGGCGGTATATCGAAAACCCATTCGAGTAATTTGAGGCGAACCGAAACGACATTGTCGCTTAAGCGATTCAATCCTCCGCGACCGCGCCGGGACCTACACGACGATTTGAATTTAAGCGATTTTATGTGAGCGGTAATGTCACCGTTGTGAGCGCTTTGTAGCAATAAATTATATTTGCTTGTTCGTTTACAGCCTGTTGTTTACACGCGGACAAGTGGCGGGCGACGCCGACAGGCGAGCCGTGTTTACACGAACATCGTAGATGACTGATAATCGTTTTACGACATTCGTTTATGTCACAGATAAGGTTCGGCAATCACGAATCCGTTTGTCTCTTTGTGTGATTTCTTTCGTGTTCCATGTTTAGTGCCGTCTCGGATTGATAGCAGCGTCTTTACGACTGAACTGTACGCGTCTTGCACGACTTTGTAACTGATTTGTGCTTTCAGTTGGAAAACTCTGAAATAATGCATCGTTTATGTAGAACTATTTTGAAAATAAACAATGAATAAATTCTACACTCTTCCTCAAGTTGCAGGAATGGGAAAATAGTTTATATTTTTTTCAGTGTGCCCTATTTGGATGTTTGACTTCCATGTTTTTGTCTCACAGGACTTGTACTCAATTTCAGTTATGATTTAAGTGCATAAGAGTCGAGCTTGTAAAGTATTGGTGTAGTTAGAGGAACAAGAGACGAATAAATTACTTGCTTGCACACGTTACGCTCTAATAAAATCTTGCTCGTAAAAATGTACTCGTAGTTAGTTTGTTCTGTACTATATGTTACTTAAGCAGATAGTGTTGTTATCTATCTTAGTCTGAAGTTGGCCAACTCAAAAATTATATATTTTTAACTTAAGATACGTCATCAGCAGTAGGTTGGTCCACTTAGGTAAACACAACACCTGAAAATAAATTCAAAGAGGATCAATGTTATTTCTTCGGGAATTTTCAAATGCCTTGCTACACATCGGTGTGACAGTCAGTCAGATTTTACTGTCGTCATTCTCGAAAGCGATAGCGGCAGCAATCGGCACTGATATGTCTACACAAGTATTACGTGTGTAACGGCCCTAAGCTTTTACTCGCCCAAGAAATTGTTAAGCTACCGTTAACGAGTTCACTCGCTCGTGTGCAGCCCGCCTAAACCGGGCACAGCCGACAAACTTTAAGTTGCATTTAAATGTGAATTTGTTCGTACAAGACTTGTATTGTGACTGTTGCTGCCGTTGTAACCGTCTGGGACTTGACAAATTGTGTTGTCAGATTTTATTCTTTGTCTTAGATTTTGTTTGTGCATTATTGAATTGTAACTATAGCTTGTGCAATTGCTGCTTCGAGAGCATGCTCCAGAGAACGCGTTATTTAATTTATAAGAGTTCTGTAAAGAAAATAAACAGATCCGAAACTCAGCTACCTAGTTATTGTAGATTTTGATCCGGGATTGAAATGATTAGTAGCTTCCCCAATCCCTTAATTGCCTCTTTTGATCGACAAATTGGTTCTAAGTTCGAAATAAGATCTTTCAATCACCTCGCGAAGGAACAAACGAATACATTTCTTAAATAAATAATATATAATATCAATAAAGTCAGTATCTACCAATGTAATTAAAGAGAGCAGTTAAATTCTATCCGGTTATAAGCTTCTTATTATAAACAAATACTTCCTCAACTCAAAAATAATTAGGATTTGCGTCGCCAATACCGGGGTTTATTACGTTCAATGTTCGGAGACCCGTGAACTTCCACCAAATCAATCGTAGACCGGGCAATCAATAAGAAATTTATGGAAAAAAATATTGGAGCATTTTTTCGTCAATTTACCACGTCAATCGTTGACGTAAATTAAATTGCGCGAATTAATATACGTAGTCGTACATCTACGGCGTAATGTTGGGGCGTACCTCCTTCGTCGTGAAAAATGGAATCACAGCGATGAACAATTTGTCATTTTAATGTTTTCGTGTCCGCAACCGGTACGCCGGCACTATGGATAGACAATTTATAACGCGTGTCATATCCCCTTTGTACGGCAAAGCAAAATATCTAGCTGTAGGAGAGGAATGCAATTTGTTGGCGCGTACATATCGCGTACATAGCGCATACCATGCGAAGTGTATACGTAATTGTAACGTATGCTACGTAATCATTTTGTATGGATCTCGGAACCGCGTCGCTTGCGAAAGTTATTCGTCGTGTTTTGCTTAGATTTTAGAATATAAGTATTGTAAGTACTTGGTACTTTCATACGGTATTCCTACAGTGGCTTACAGTGATCGAGAGCTTGGTATTTAATTCATTTAATTTGCCGCTAAACTTTTATAATTTAGTTGCTTATTTGGATCACGAGCCTGTTTAGATATGCATCTGTATGTAACTACTCCAATCCAAGATAAAAACATTATGAAACTGCACTGGTATAAGCTTATACCTAATTCAATAGGGATGCTTCCTGATAATTTAGTTGCTTATTTGAATCACGAGCCTGTTTAGATATGCATCTGTATGTAACTACTCCAATCCAAGATAAAACATTATGAAACTGCACTGGTATGCTTGTACCTAATTCAATAGGGATGCTTCCTGATAATTTAGTTGCTTATTTGGATCACGAGCCTGTTTAGATATGCATCTGTATGTAACTACTCCAATCCAAGATAAAAACATTATGAAACTGCACTGGTATGCTTGTACCTAATTCAATAGGGATGCTTCCTGATAATTTAGTTGCTTATTTGGATCACGAGCCTGTTTAGATATGCATCTGTATGTAACTACTCCAATACAAGATAAAAACATTATGAAACTGCACTGGTGTGCAGTGTACCTAATTCAATAGGGATGCTTCCTGGGTAGAAAAACGATAATTCTATTTAGCCCGTCAGTGAGATTACCAAATAATATTGGACACGTATTCTTTGCTTTACCAAATCAATAAAAAAATACAAAGTTAAAGCGCACCAAAGTTCAGGAGCGGGGGCTTGTGACGTCACGAAGGCAGTATAAAGTGTACTAGCGGCGTGACGTTTCACTATATTTCATCGCATTATATCGTCGTCACTTTATATTTACGTGTCCAATATTTTTTATTAATCTACCTGACGGACAAAAAACAAATTTTCAGTAAACTACCCTATTAGGCTCTGAAACAAAGTATGGTCACAATATACCATAAAGTACGTACGTCGTAAATGCCACAAATTCGAGCCAATGTATAAGCATAAAATCGTATACCAGTATATGAAATCTTGTACCACAACGGTAGCCGTAACAATATAACTAAAACTTTCCTTAAATTATATGTTAGTAGATTTATCCCCGACCCAGTCGGAGACGGTCAGAAGATAAGCGTAATATCATACCAGGAGGCTACTGAAATTCCCACATCATAAAATTGGACGCCGACGCTATAAAACTGATCATTTATTTTTACGACATCGATCCCTGGGTTAATAATTGTGTCGCCATAATTTTTTCCAATTCCCATACATTTTACTACGAGGTTTTTTACGAGGTCAACGCACCTACCTGTTTGTAGATTTTGTTTGACGTTTTGATAGCTTCATCTTCATAGATGTTTGTTGACTCTATTTCGAATTTATTTAAAATACTCTTTTACTAAGTCACATTTTTGTATTATTTCAAGGCACCTGTTCAAACCGGATGACTAAAATACTTAAGGATCTGTAATTTTGTAGGGTTCCGTACCCAAAGGGTAAAAACGGGACCCTATTACTGAGACTCCGCGGTCCGTCTGTCTGTCTGTCTGTCTGTCACCAGGCTGTATCTCATGAACCGCGATAGCTAGACAATTTTCACAGATGATGTATATCTGTTGCCGCTATAACAACAAATACTAAAATCAGAATAAAATAAATATTTAAGTGGGGCTCCCATACAAAAAACGTGCTTTTTGTGCCGTTTTTTGCGATAATGGTACGGAACCCTTAGTGCGCGAGTCCGACTCGCACTTGGCCGGTTTTTTAACTCTACATCATGAATCTTGGAATAGCTTAGTTCTGCTTTTCTTTAATTTTAAAACTTTTTAGGTTGCTTTCAATATTGGAAGGCGTAGTCAACGTGGACAACTTCCTTTAGAGCTCCTTCGAGCTCCGATAGCAAAAGACGTGTTCTCATAGAAATTATTATTTCATTTAGAGAATATATTTTTGTAATTTTTTTATAAAACACTTTGTCGCATTGTCGTCTCGCAAGGCAGTAAACATATCATACATTTTACCATAGCCAACGACTCTGGTTTACAGTACCTAAGTAGTTCCTGCGACGTCTTTAATGATCCTCCCCCGCCCCTTACCCGTTAATTAAGCTTATTAATCCGAAGGCACGACCACCTTGTTTTCCTTAATTGGTCCCAGTTTTATTTCAGAGTCGGGCTTCAGTTTTCATTATGAAGTATATATCAAGTGTCTTTTACGTGTAAAAATGTGAGGCAAGTTTGGTATTTTTCGTTTGTTTATTGTGATATTAGAGGGGTTATCAATGTGAAATTTTGTCCAAGACATTCTTTGTCGTGGTACAAACTGTATAATCACTAAGCACGATGTCCGTAGTTTCGGCCTTCGTTACGGACGGATGCACCTTTCGGGGCCCGAACTAAGAATGAATGACAACACAATTTGACAGTTATCCCTACTCCCGATGTGTTTTTACCCGTCCGAAAAATTGAACTTGGCACTTGTTTTAACGCATCTACGAATACGGATAACTTTCGTACGGGCACTTTACTTCGTTGACGGAGATAGGGAGTGAGCCCCCTGTAACGAATCAAACTGATTCAATCTGTAACCTGCTGGATTAGCTCTATTTCAAAATGTTGTATATGGCAACTATAGTAATATAGACAAAAGAAAATAGAAGTCAACGACTGGACATGAAAAATACCTCTTTAAAGTTCATAGAACAATTGTTCCGCGATTCCAATTAATTTAATAGGTAGGTATATAAACTAATGATGAAACAATATAAAAAAATAATCCTACTACTATTATTAACGTGAGAGTTTGTGAGGATGGGTGGATGTTTGTCACTCTTTCACGCAAAAACTGTTGTACGGATTTTGATGAAAATTTACAGAAATAGGTATAGCTTATTCATCAGAAGTAATAATACAACGCGGGCGGCAGCTAGTTGGCTATAACTGAATAAACTAATGGTTGGACTAATAACATTGGTAGTACCAACAAAATAACGAACTAAATCCGCTGTTCTGTACAATTCTGCGAATCACAGACACAAAGCGAATTAAACTGATTTGTTACAACAAGCTTTGATGCATCGCTGACAGCAACAAACACAATGATGATTTTCAAATTACGTACCAGTATAAAACGAAAGTTAATATTGTTTTTGAAATATTTCATGCAAAGTGAGAGCAGACGAAAGAGAGGGCAATAATAGAATTATTTTTCTGAGCATCCGCTGAGCCAGCAGGGGTCGTTATTCAATTACAAGGGAGGGAAAATACGAGGCGATGTTTACCTGTGTTGCTGCGGGCCATCCGACCGAATCTTTTTACCATAATTACCAATACCGACGTATTTTTAAGTATACGAACCCCTCTCAAAGATACCGAACTTAATGAATTCGGTGCGAGAGAAAATCTCGCTCATTTCGATATCCTACGTGATATAAATTGCATTTTTACGAATCCTGTATACGCCGGCGGCGCGATGCTAGATCGAAAACCATTTTTGTCATTTATTCGCAATAATCCAATATGGAAGCGGGTGCGCGTGATCTCATTGACACTAAGCTGGGCACGGGTTGCTATCCATTATTCATGGTGTCCAACCCGTCGTGAATAATATTTGATGCGGTTTTGAAATGGCATACCGTTAGAGAAACTTCAGTTTCGGAGAATTTACTGCTTCATTAGAGGCAATGGGCTGGTTGGTAGATTCGCTGTTTGTTCCTGATCCCGAACACTGGGTGACGTTTCGAATTTCAAAGGAATGAAAGGCTCTCTGTTATGTGAATATGTTTACATGGAAGCCTTAATATATAGGTTCCTGTGAATGCCTGTCTGAATCCGTTACGATGAATGATGAATTCTGGGATTTCATTTTGGACTGTTCAATGTGGAGCTTGTGAGTGTTCGTAATTTCATAAACACTCATTTCTGCGTATTTGACTGCGTTTAGTTTCGTGTTTATGATGTTGATCGTTCCATTAGTTCAAATTTAAATCTGCGTAATTCTATATTATTTGTTTCTGAGCTCGTCGGTTACATTTGCTGCAAATGAAAACGGGTGAAATTTATAATTCAAGAAAATGAGACTTGCGGAATCTCGGTCGGCGATCACTTACCATAATATGCAGCATTTACAGCCCTCATATATACATACAAAAGACTTTGGCACCAAGTATCGGATGCTTAAGCTGTAGAAAATATGTAATCAGCGTTTTGGCACCGCTGTACAACATTTTTGGAAGAAAAGTATGTCTCATTTAGTGTGTATATAGTGTATGAAAGTGGGTAAATATATGGTTGATTCTGTCGTCAAGGGAGCGTGTCCAGGGGCGACTCATTTTAGATAAGGAACCCGTAGGATTCCCGGTTCCTCCTTGTTGACTTATTGCGTCTATCGCAACATCGTCGCAATGCCAGCCATTCTCTGGCAAATTGTGTATTTACCGTACAAAGTATATGTGCGATATTTCGAGGCTAATTTACTATTTTATGAGAATGTAGTTTCGAGAATTATGTTAAGTTGGAAAAAAAATTAGTGTCTTTTGCTTGGGCGGACGGAGAAAAGTAATTTGAGTAAATGTAATAGTTTATTTTATTTGTGAGTTCTAAGAAACGACGGAGTTTATTAATTTTGTCATAGATTAGGCCATTTCGCGCATGGCTACTCTTAATGATCTTGTGGAGGCTGGCTACATATTACACGAATCTACCTCCTATCTCTCTCAATAAATTTCCGATGAAGGCAATGTATATCTCATCTAATCTAATGTGTAAAGAGGTAACATCGTTTGTTTGTTCACAGGATGTAATTTTAGGAAAAAAAAAAACTGTCACTAATAGAAATAATTTTGCAAACTGGGAGAGGAGCTGCGCGAAAAACCAAGCTTACAATGGATGAAAGAATTTATTATCTACCAACGCGAATGACAGCTAAATCTCCACAACATTTTACTTTGTACCAAACTTAACAAACAAGAAACAACCGTTAACTACCCTCACCAACCGTATCAGTGTACATATATAATTAGGTACAGTCAGCATCACATTAAGTTAGCTCGCAAAGCTGGGCATGCGGTGCTGCAGAGTGACATCCCGGCCCTTAATGCGGTTAAACAGTTAAACAGCTTTAAGCCTACTGTACCCAGTGTACCGCTAGCTAAGTTGTACTAGTAGCTAGGCTTAGCTCGGCTTGTGGTTCCGTCTTCATTAAAGGACTAGAGACTTTGAATTTATATTAGGGTTGGAAAGTTAGGAAAGTGCAGTGCTATAGTTTGTGTTGGTGCAGATGATTTGTTAAGAACCTTTTAAAATATTGATGGACATCTAATAAGTTGACACAGTCTTTCAACTTTTCAAATACAAGATCCAGGGGTATGCTAAAAGCAAATACATCGCTTTGGGCAAATCCATTTATGAATATCTGAGACATATTTCCTTTGAACGCAGCTGCGAAACCTAGTCTTGATCTTGGATAACATTCCGTTTGAAAAAAGATACATTGTTAATATATTCAGCAGGTTATATACAACTAGCTGACCCCCGGGGCTTCGCTCCCGTCAACTGGCTATCCTGCCTACCCTGCCTACCCTGCCTAACCTGCCTACCCTGCCTACCCTGCCTACCCAGCCTACCCAGCCTACCCAGCCTACCCAGCCTACCCAGCCTACCCAGCCTACCCAGCCTACCCAGCCTACCCAGCCTACCCAGCCTACCCAGCCTACCCAGCCTATCCTGCCTTCCCTGCCTACCCCGCCTGCCCTGCCTACCCAGCCTACCCAGCCTACCCTGCCCACCCTGCCTACCCTGCCCACCCTGCCTACCCTGCCCACCCTGCCTACCCTGCCCACCCTTCCTACCCTGCCTACCCTACCTATCTTACCTACCTACCTAATAATTTTTATGTATCATCAATAGCTTTCAGAGCGCACGCCAAAGAATGAATTTTTCAGGCAACATTTTGCTACTTTGGGTTACATTATTGCAATTTTCAAAAGGATCTCTAATTTTTTCGAAAATATATTATAGCCTATGACACTCGGGAATAATATAGCTTTCGAACGGTGAAAGAATTTTCAAAATCGGTTCAGTAGATCCAGAGATTTACCTCCTACAACGTCACAAACTCACAACATCACAAACTTTACCTCTTTATACTCGTAATATTAGTATAGATATAGGCTGCAGATTTATGGTAGACCGAGGCCTAGGTAGACCGATGCCCTAGTTGGAATGCGAGAGCCAGGATCCGTTCGATTTGACGACACTTGGGGGAGACCAGCAGGAACCCAGCAGGTCTCAGCAGGCTTGGGGCATCTTTCGGCTGAAATAATGTTGTTGATGATGATGCTGAAAATTGTAATAATGTTTTAACCATTAAAACTATCAGCTTCAAACTGAACCAAATAAATTCCGGTATTTTTGTGCCCTTAATGAGTTTAAAGCTAACCTCATCAATTCCAGATGCCCATAATTTCCAATATCTTCCTTACCTTTTTCGCCTTCATAAAATTAATCCAAGTTAAGTAGATTATTTATAGCTTCAGAAAATAGGTTGGTTGCGTGTAGGTGCACGTGCTATGCATTGTGATTAATCATTTGTTTTAACTACCCGACTACCCGATTACACGAGTTCCTGATTACCCGTATGAAGGAGTAGGCGGGCCAGCAGTACATCATAGTAATTGCATTCTCCTTGTTTTTTTTATTAATAACAATTACTTTTTTAACTTTGTGCTTCCTTTGTTTTAGTATTTTGGCTGGATTTAGGAGAGTAATCATCGTAAAGTTATTATTGCTGGCAATAAAATGTAGTCCAGTCGTCACTTTGTATTTATTGTTTAACCAAGACAAAGTTATGTTTACAAAAAAAAATAACCTTTGGAAATCGACATTAAAATCAGAAAGGTTGATGTACTTCTGGATTTTTAGTAATGTTGTATGGGCCAGTTAGGGTAGTGTTAATTTAAATTGGCAATCACTGCGAAATTTTGGGCCTTTTTTTACTTTTTGCTATAAAAGTCATAAACTATGCGTTTTTAGACAAACATAATTGCGTAGTTTTTTGAATAAGCTTTAAAAAGTTACAAAATTATGCCGTAGGAGGTTAATGTGTTTATCAGTCTATTTATGTCTGTATGTTTGTTCCTATGTGGCGTTTTAGAGACCAAACGCGTTGGCCGATATTGATGATTCTTACGACAATCGATTCGTCTTAAGCTTGCATGATTTTCTTCTCGTTTACGTCTTTTCAGTTCGCTTTTTACCCGAGTGCCGAAGGAGGGTAATGTGTTTATTAGTCTATGTATGTATGTATGTTTGTTCCTATGTGGCGTTCTAGAGACCAATCTCGTTGGCCGATTTTGATGGTTCTTACGTCAATTGATTCGTCTTAACCCTGCGAGTGTCACTGGCTACATTAAAATTGGAAAATAGAAAAATGGCGGATTTTGGGCGCCATATTGTGGGGGCCCAAATTTATTTTTTCTTCCAAACCTACCGTGGGGTATCAATAATATCAAAAAAAAAGATAACTAAAAAGTTAAAAATAAATAAAGTTAATTAAAAAAATCGTAAACCCGACTGCTTAAAAAGCTAACTTAAAAGATGTAAACAAGAAGAAAATCATGCTGTGCAGTCGGAGGATACATCTGGTTTTGGTCAGCCCGCTCGCGAACACAACACTGAAGGATCCCACGCCGTTTACAGATATGACACTTACATGCCGAAACGTAAGCTGTACAAGTAGAATTACAATAACAGTACCTGAAATTAATTGTTATTTTCACGTAAACAACCACGAAAACAATAATTAACCCTTACTTTGAGATAATTTGCGATGATGAGCCATTCTGCTCCCTGCATGACCCACTGAGCACGAACAGACGCCCTAATTATAGAATAGTTGTGTAATGAACATCTCACGCTAAGCGTAAACAATCTAAATGTTTATAATTACCAAGCGCGCCCACCGAGCTTAATCGTTTAACTTCAATTAAACTTCAAGCATTATGCTCCGATAGAAACGTAATTAACAAAACGATATTAAGTGGAAATTAATACAAGTTCTCTTTACAGCTACAAAGCTCGTCAGAACTCGAGGTCGGCTGAAACTTGGCTTAGCGTGTTTTCACCATGACAAACTCACACTTGAATTTGACAACATTCCACACACACACCGCCTTGTACCATCCTCTGTAAGGTCCATTTTCCCATGGCGTTTGCGGATGCTATCAGCATTTTGTAAGGTGGTAGGTGTGAACAAGTAGAGCTAACTGTCATTGTCATGCCTGGCCTTTGTACTAGAAACGGGGCTAACTTAATCCACGCTCATGTCGACGCGCAATTGACTTAGCCAACCTAATATGTATTTAAACCATATTTAAACACAGGACGAAATAGTTTGTATTTTTAAGGATAGCAAAATAATGGGCACTTTTGTCGAGGTAATAAAATATTCGGAGGTGCATTTAAATTGTATTGCACCGGTCTTGTGTCCGAAAATACACGGTCCATAGAAAGTCTGTTCAATTAAATGCCACACATTTATTTGAACAGACTTTCTGTGGACCGTGTGGTGTGACCATTTTGCCGTTTTCGGTTTTGTTTGATCACTCCTTGGATATTGAACGAATAAAAGTCTGTTTACAAGTATTGTTTGAAGGAGTTACTGTACTATACAGGAACTGTGAAGTCTTTACAGTCAGACAATTATTTGTGCTAAACACAGTCCTACATCAGCACCAAAAACCTCCTGTGAAAAAATCACCACAAGACGCAAAGAAAAGGTATGCCAACACTTCCGTTGTCAATACTCTTTCACACGATGATTTCCCTGTTTCTAAGGTCCTCATCTCTACAATGAACTCAACAAAATATTAAACTTTTACTCACTACCTAAAGTGTCACTTAAAAAGAAACTACATAATTGGCTACTAAGTCTTAACTATAACAAAACAGAACAGTTATTGATGACTCAAAATAGCTCCCATTAAAACCTATCCTATCACAATCGCTCATCACAACCATTACCCGTAAACATAGAAAATACTCACTTTCTCGCCTCAAAATGCGTACATACACACACACACACACACCCCACATACACACATACACACACACAGACACACACACGCACTCATACACACTACGCTACTCCACTCATTTCATAAGTTTTATTATTTCCTTTTGTAATTAATTTATTTGTCTATCTACCTATTCAAAGCAAACAACACGCTATAATTATAATGAACTATTCGTATGCTTACAGAATATTTATGTAACTCCCCAAATACAATTAAGAAGCATCTACTTAAGGGTCGGGCCCAGCATCTTTAACACAAGTTGTCTTGTCAACTTAGTAAGGGTGCTGGTGTCGCCACACTATTGTGCAATTTGGAATTTGCACAATAGTGTGCAAATGCACACTGTGTGCTGTGTGTGTTGTGTGTGTGTATATGTTTGTTTTTGTTATGTACTACCATGTTTTTAATATAAAATGTAAAACTAGTTATGCAAATAAACTATTATTATTATTTCGTTTATTTATCTTTTTCTTATTATTTTATATTTTTAAATATTTTTTACAAAACACACAAAAAAGAAAAACATTTAAAAACGACGAAAAAAGGGACATGGTCATTTTCGAGAACTGGGTCGGGCACATTCTTGTAATACTGTACCTCAGAATCCACCAGATTGTATTTCAAAGCAAGCTGCTGGTGAATAATCCTGGCCACTTGATTATGTCTGTGTAAGTACTCGCCGTTAGCCAGACGAGAACAACCAGAGATAATATGTCTGATGGATTCACAAGGACAGTGGCATGCCCGACACACATCATCCGTCCCGTCCTTCATTATATATCTCCGGTAGTTATTCGTCAGGATGATTTCGTCCATAATTGCACAGACAAAACCTTCAGTTTCCCCGAAAAGATCGCCGAAACGTAGCCAGGTTACGGACGCTGAAAAATCTACATCGGGCCCATGGAGAGCCAATAGAAGCGCCCGTGTAGCTCCTTGCCTTGCCATACCTCTTTGCGTTCGTCAGTCGATAGTATTACAGGCTTGCGCCTTGCGAGTCCCTTGTCCACTGCGACCACATCCCGGTGCATACCCACTTCAGCTTTTAAAAAGTATTCTCTGAGGCTGCACACCTCGCGCTTGTGAAGAGTCTTGGCGTTTAAAAAGCTTTGACCCCCACACTTCCACGGGATGTACTGTCTCATTACCGATGATCGTGGGTGATGCATCCGGTTTGCGGTCAGCAGTGTCCGGACCCTCCTATCGAGGCCGTCGAGCTCGGTCTGAGTCCATTTGAGTATGCCGAAAGAGTACATCAAAACCAGTATGACCCAACTGTTGGCGCGCACCTTGTTTTCGCCCGAAAGAAGGCTATTGAATACCTTCTTCAGGCGGCCAAAGAAGCGTTCCCTCAACGATTGCTTCATGTCAGTAGTGCTAATACCTAGCGCTTCCGACATACCCAAATACTTATAGGTTTCGTTTGGAGAGAGGTTTATGGAATCCGCGAGTTGAATTCCTACGGATTCCACAATCTCCCCTCGCTTTACATGCATGACCGCACATTTGTCCACACCAAACTCCATCCTTATGGCGTTACTAACAGTTTCAGTTACCTTCAGTAGCTCCATCAGCTGAAGATTGCTGGGGGCAAAGAACTTCAGATCATCCATGTAAAGGAGGTGAGATATAACCTGACCACCTCTCTTCAACTGATAGCCTAGCCCTGAATTCTCTAGCAGCATGCTTAGAGGATTCAGGGCTAAGAAAAAACAAAGTGGACTCAAACTATCGCCCTGGAATATACCTCGCTCGATGCTTACAGGTTCGCTATTCCTCTAGATATTTCGACATCCTGGATAGTGAAGGACTGTGCTCCATTGGCCCATACACGACATCAGGAAGGTGCGTAGAGTTGTATCTATTTTATACAATTCTAGCACCCTCATGAGCCATGTATGAGGCACCGAGTCATAGGCCTTCTTATAATCTATCCAACATGTCGACAGATCCTTTCGGGAACGCCGAACCTGTTGGCTAATGACCATATCTATAAGGAGTAGCTTCTTAGTACCGCGGGACCCGTTCCTACATCCATTCTGAGAGACCGACATGATCGAGAAATCGTCGACGTGTTTATTAATTTTAACTCTCAAAATGGATGTAAGAGCCTTATAGACTGTTGGTAAACATGTAATAGGTCTGTAATTTTTGGGTTCCGCGGTGCTACCAGACTTGTGGAGTAGGTGGGTTATTCCTGTTGTAAGGAACTTGGGTAGCGAACCAGACTAGCCAGTTATAGAATTGACCGATGGAAAGTTCAAAAACTACATCAAACGTGTCCTTATTAAAAAAGCATATTACAAAATCAAGGACTACGTTGAAGATAAAAATTTTAGCTCCTTCTGCGCATGCGGCTTCCCTGGTAACTCATAAACGGCACAAATATGTGGATGTCTCTAACTATTCTCAATCTCATTTTTACTTTTTTTCTTTCTTTTAATTAGACTTTTTACAATGATTTCAATAATCTTTATAGCCCTTTGCTATGAATAGTTACAGCACTGATAACAACATTTGTGCCACATGTTAAATTTAGTCTTGTTATATATTTTTATTTATTTTTTCCTTTGTATAGATTCTTTTACTGATTGTTTTGTGAATGTGTGAACATTGTAGGCCTTCTAGATTTCTAGACGCTTGTTAACATTTGTTAACTCTCTCGTTTATACAATTTTTTTTAGTTTCTTACGACTTATTGTCGGGCCTACGTTGTCCCCCCATATCTAAGCACTAATACAGTAACGTGGAAATATTGTAAAAACAAACCAATTTTTTTTAAAAGAGTAACCGTGGAGTTTCTTGCCGGTTCTTCTCCACAGGAAACGACTAACCCGAACCGTGCACCTTTTGTCGACGTTTTATAAGTGCCCATGTAGGCCTATGTGAAATAAAAAACATTTGATTTGATTTGATTCGATTTGACTCCAAGGCTGCCTGGTACTGAGATGCCAAACGAGCGTGCGACCTTTGTACGTTGCCACTTACTACTTGATCCAGAAGTTGTGCAGCCCGTCCGGCCCTGGGGATTTGATGGATGGATTTCTTGGGGGCTTATCGTGATAGCCCCCATTTCTTGAATTGGATCGCACGCTCGTTCGACCTCCCGAGTCCATTCACCTTCGGTGTGACTGACAGGCACCGACCAGATACTGCGCCAGAATGAACACATAGCGTCATCATCCGGCAGGCGCGTATCGGTCACACCTCGGTCGGGTCGCTCCCAAGCCCGATAAACCCACCTTTCATTACTTTGGAATGTACGATTCTGGGTGTATCGCTCCACTCTCCCCCTGTACCTACGAATACGGTTTGCCAATGCAAATACTTTTTGTTTCAGGAAGTAGATGCGCTCTGTGATATGGGATATATAGTATCGGGGGCTGATATCAGTCCCCGATAACGCCCGTCTCACAAAGCGCATCACTCTTGGGCGATTATTGCCCTCCCTGAAACAAATTAGTTTGCCGATGAGTGCTCTGGCCCCACCAATACGACGTTCGATCCTGCACTGCCAAGCCGGTACGGCTGGTTTCGGTCGTGTAGCTCTGTCATCTGCAAATTTGACGCGGGCTACACGACATGCCGCTACAGCCGCGCAGTACATGATCGAATGTGTATCAGTGAGGTCTTCGCAGTCATCAAAATAGTTTGACAACTGCGAATCCAGTACAGCCACCAGCGCCCTATTTTGGTTATGCATGGGCAAACGCATGCATGTAGCGATATTCCCGAATAGCACACTCCAAAGCTCTCCGTTATTTATTTATTTATTTATTATGGCACTCCAACGGATTGTTCACAGAAACAATGACAAAAATAATAATATCAATTTCAGTAACTACAGCAAACTTTCCACTTATAGGTGTGCACAGCACTTACATCACTTAGAAAAAAAACAATTAAAAGATACAAAGTAAAAAATGTCAATAATCATTAACAAGTAATCAATTAATAATAAATAATATACAAAACCAAACACATAATAATTCAATAATAATAATCATAATAACAATAATCGTAAACATTAATAATAAACATAATCTTCATCAAAAATAAAAAGATACAATAATTATGGAATTAGGCAATGATGGAATAAAACAGTTAATCAATTAATTTCCTCAAGTTGTCGGGCAAGTTGTCTTCGAAATTGAGTCAAGTTGTTGGAGAAGATGTCAATGCTGTTGGTGCGAGAGTGGCTCTCATTATAGGTCCTCATGAAACGGCTCAATGGCGCTGATCGCCCTAGATTTGTTCGAGCTGCAGGTGGTACAAATAAATCAACCTTACGTTCAGGCCTGGGTTGACTACAGCGGGGAACAGATATATTTATGTCGTACAGAAGCCCAGGGACATCGACCAAGCCATTGACAATTTTGAAAAAAAATATTTGGTCCATGTTTTTTCTGCGGTTTTCTAGGGTAGTTAGTTTGAAGTGATTTAACCTCTCAGGATAAGTAGCTGTGTGAGGACAGCTGTTTGACTTATACCGCAGATACCTTGTAAATCCTCTTTGGACACGTTCGATACGATCGATATGGACCTTATAGGTAGGATTCCACACCTGCGATGCGTAGTCCAGAACACTTCTGACGAGGGTGGCGTAGAGAAGTTTAAGGGTGCGCACCGACTTAAACTCATGGCAGATACGTTTCAAAAATCCTAGCATTTTGGTTGCCTTTTTGACGATATTGTCTACGTGTGGGATGAAAGTGAGCTGACTGTCCAGGCATACTCCTAGATCGCGAATTGTGTCAACCCGTCGCAGCGTTAGACCGTTCAGAGAATACGAGGATGGAAGTGTATTCCGTTTTTTAGTGAAGGTCATATGGTGACACTTTTCAACATTAAGAGACATCCCGTTTAATACACACCAGTTGTGTACCGAGTCTAGATCCTCTTGTAGTAAGGAAATATCTCTGACCGAGTTTATTTGTCTGTAGAACTTGACATCGTCTGCAAAGAGTGAACATTCACTGTGTTTGATGCAATTAACGATGTCATTGACGAATACCAAAAACAATATCGGACCCATATGGGAGCCTTGTGGAACTCCCAAAGTAGAATAATAAAAGGGAGACTCATGCCCTTTTACTACAACCCTCTGTTTTCTTTCAGTCAGATAGGATTTGAACCACCGGAGAAGCTGGCCGAATATACCGAGGTCTGAAAGTTTCTGAAGCAGGATCCGGTGGTCTACCTTGTCGAAGGCACTACTAAAATCTGTATAAATGGCATCAACCTGTGTGCGAGCGTCAACAAGTCTGCTGAGGTCATTGACATAAAGGGCTAGGTTGGTTGTGGTGGATCTTTTCGTGCAAAATCCATGCTGTTGGGAAGCTAGCTCGGTTTTGAAGTGCGATGTTAAAATGGGACACATCATGGATTCAAAGACCTTCGAAAACACTGATAAAATGGATATTGGGCGATAATTTTTAATGTTGTTAGCTTCACCCTTTTTGAAGATGGGCACTACGTTAGCATCCTTCCATTTAGAAGGGAATTCTGCTGTTTTAATTGAGTGGTTTAATATTATTTTAATCGGTAGGGCTAAAGTACTCGCACAGTTTTTAACTAATAATGGTGGTAAACCATCAGGTCCCGGACCCTTGCACACGTTTAGTTTTTTAAGAACCCTGAAAACATCCCTCTCAGAGAATACAACCAGACCCAAGCTTCTCTGGGGATACATGTGGCCTTCTTGCAGTGAATCATGTATTACATTGTCCGATGAGACGAAAGTTGAGGAAAAATGGTCTGCAAAGAGCTTGCAGACCCCATCCCCAGTAGTGGCCATTAAGCTATCAAGCTTCATCTCAGACGGTATGTCATTGGACTGGGATCTTTTTGCCTTAACGAATGACCAAAATAGTTTGGGGTTTCGTGATAAGCCCGTTTCGATTTTACCCACGTAGTCATTGTAGCTAGTTTTTATCATAATATCTGCTCTTTCACCTAACAATCTGTATTCATAGTTATCGCGGGGATTTTTATATTTTTTAAACCGTTTTCTAAGCTTTTCCTTCTCGTTTAACAGTTTTATAAGAGCCCTCGGGAACCAAGGGGGATATGTACTTAACAATTTACGCGTTTGTTTTGGTACGATCTCATCAATTATACTATAAAGATGTTTATATAATACTTCCACCATTGCATTGACATCTGCAGACTCAACCAAACACGCATTCCAATTTATTTGTTTTATTCGCTCATTTAACAATACATAGTTTGCTTTGTGGTAATGGTACTTTACAGAGCGATTACATTTAAGTGAAGTAAAGTTGATATTTTTTATAAAAATGTCTAATGGTGGATGATGAGAGTCTACAACCGACAGAGGAGTTTTACATTCGTGGACAAAACCGCCAGGAAAGTTACACAATATTAGATCGAGGGTTTTGTCAAGATGATTTCGTACGGGGTTCAGTTGTTCAAAATTATTAAGAGACAAGCAGTCAATAAACGAGTAACCCAGTGGGTTATTATAGTTACTTGGTGTCGTCGATGTACTTTCAGATCTGGCCACGTCCAGGTTCCATTTAATAAATCCAAGGTTGAAGTCGCCAGCCATCAAGGTTTGGTTTCCGGTTGTCTCGATAACAGAGGTAACCTTATCAAGGAACAAGTCAAGTGTTTGCTGCTGGACAGGTGGTGGAAAATATACAGCACAAATGTTCAGGCGTTGGGCCTTTTTCCCGTTTGCAACCTTCAGGCTTACCCATAAGTTTTCTGAGTCAGTCTCAAAATGGGGCATGCGAACAGACTCGATTGACTTCAGAACAGCTATTAATACACCTCCACCCTTACTCTTCCTTGCTTTTGTCGAGGTTCTGTCCCTGCGGTATATATTGTACCTACAGTCAAGTATTTCCCCGTCGTTGATACTGTCGTCAAGTCATGTTTCTGTTCCTATAATTATGTCGTAGTTTTTGTTACGTGTTTACGTTTAGCATAATTTTATTCACTTTTGTTCTCATTCCTCTAAAATTTTGATAATAAATATTGAATGTGGAAGCTATAGTACACGGTTTTGTGCAGGAATAATTTTAGAGTTATAGCAGTGCAACTGCTTCGAGGCTGCGTACTTGCTTGGCTGGCGCCCCATCTGCTTTCCGAACAAGGATGCGTCCATCCCGCACCCAAACATACTTGTAACCCTTGTCACGAGCTGCTTTCCGGGTTGCAGCGTGGATTTCCTTATTAAGAGGAGACAGATGCTCAGACACGAAAATTGGCTTCTTTGGGCCCCCATAGCCTAAAAGACTCGAGTTCAACTTGTCTTCTGGGTGTTCTTTGTTAAAACTCATCACAGATGTTAATATTTCGTCACGGGCTATTGTACTATTCAACTTAACAATCACGGTTCGAGGATTACTGTTTTGGGGATCCAGTTTTCTGACACGTACAGCCGACACAATATCCGCTTCTTTTAAGGTGCACGAGACCGCCCTTCCAAGTTGCATTACAGTTTTGACCAAATTCTCAGATTTGTTCTCCGGCACTCCGTTGACTTCAATATTTTGCTGGCGTGAATTTTGCTCAAGCATATTTACTCTACTAGACAGATCCATCACAGACTTTTTGAGCAACTCGTTATCCTTTTGTATTTCTTTGTTAGTAACTCTGCAATTGTCGAGATCACTTTTTAATTGGTCGAACTGGTTGCTCATAAATTGAACCGATGCCTCGAGTTTCTTTATGAGTACTAGGGCTTCTTTTAATTCGCTCAATTCAGTAGCAAAGCATGCTTTTACGGATGCTGAAATTTCGGCTGACACAGCTGTTTTTATTTCATGGCGAATGGTCTCCAGTAACTCATCGGAAGAACGATTCACGTGCTCGGTAGAAGGTGGGCTATCTACCCGGGGTCGCTTCTGCTGTCGGTGAGGCACAGCAGAATTATCGGGAGTGTCTAAGAGCGCTTTTTGTATGCCCCGTTCAGGCTGGACGGGCGGTATATTTTCATCATTCGATGGCTTTGGAGGTGTACCAGCAGTGTGAGAAATCATTTTGTTGTTTAATTAATTTGCGAAATATTCAATTCAGATGACAATGTGAACGGGGTGGCGTCACTAGTCACAACGCAGTATGTTGGTTGCGTGATGGATCGCACCGTATTCGTTACCTGGAACGGAACACAAACGTCAACTGTGACGTCGAGACGTTGGTAGCTCTGCTCCGATTCAACAGCGATCCAAGCGCACCCGCACAATTTTGAATTCTTGACAGACACAAACAGTCACTGTGATTCGGCACTTATAATGTTTTTATGAATTTAAAACACTTGTGGAATGTTATTATTATATTGGAGTTAAATTTTTGAATTCACTAAAAGCATCGAACGACTTTGCTGGGGCTCGAACTTGCGTTCAATCGCTTAGTTGAGAGGTGTCGACTGTTTAACCACCGAACCAAATCGACTTAGTTAAAATTGGTGAAATTGAGCTTAGCACTAGAGTTAAACAGTTCGAAGATTTAAACACAACTCGACGACGGTTATAAATGAGTCACTTGGCTAGTTTTTTTCCACCGTTCAACAATTTTGTCACTTTGTCTTTGTTTACTAAGTGATGGTTTCTTACACTTTTTAAAAGCACTTTGTATTGTTTGTACATTAGCAAAACTGTTTACTCGTAGGTTTTCAACGAGATCACTGTTCTAGATGCCACTGCACTTTATTGTCAGTTTGTATTCATTGATTGTATAAAGTTATTTTCACTTTGACTTTTAGAATAGATATTGTTAGATTTTCTCCATGATAACACTGTCACTTATTGGTTCTAACTTGTTTAACTGATTGTACCAAAAAAAATCTTCAAAAAGAAAGATTTACTATTTTATAACAATTAAAGTCACAGAGTAGATTCGAACGCAGGGCCGGTCGGGCAAAATGTGACGGGCAGAATGTTATTATTATTATTACTGTTGAAACTGAAACCATGGCAGATTTACGAAACAGATTCGTGTTTCTGCTCTTGCACATAACTGTAGGTATTATTGACAAACTCTTCAAACAAAGGATAATCTAAGAAGAAATATGGAATAAGCTTTCCGTCTACTAATATCATTCGGCACTTCTTCGGATGAAAACCATGTTACTTGAGCCCAAATAAATTGGGATAACGGCTACAAGAGAATTCTAGTACTATTCAAACACTAAACCATTTACAAAACTTACCAACTGATTATGGCAATATTAACCCTAGCATCAATTTATTGGCAGCCCACCTAAGCCAACATTCATCATATAGGTCTCATAAGATACCGATGCTCCTCTTGAAACGCAATCCCACAAAGGACCTGTAACCCGAGCATAATATGAAGCACTAGATTACTCAGTAATCATCAAGATTAATTGCTAACTGCCTATGCGTAACAACCTATGTAGGTTTGTCGGCAATATAATAACATTGGTATGTAATTATTGCAATAGTCTCCCGGCTGTCATTTGTCGATTTTTGACAGTCGTTACGGATTGTCATGGCTCAATTAGGTCGTTTTGACCGATTCAGTTGCTGCCCGTATTCGGTCACCGACTAGTGTAAACAGGTTTTCGGTTAGCCGTATTCAGCTGCAGACCGTTTTCGGTGACCGAACACGGCTGACTTGTTGAAACGCGCCACTTATTGTGAATGGTTGAATGCGATCGCCGAATCCGGTAAACTGACAACTTAATTAAGGCCCTTCCCTTGAGGAGCTGATTTGAAATTGATAATCACGCACGTCTAAACGGCTAGTCGTAATTTTTTGGAAAAAATATATGTTACATTAGACCATTTTCTTAATAATTTGATCTAAGAAAATTTTGAGTTTTCTTCGTATAACATAGTGTAATTACTTTGTAAAGTTATGTCTAAAACGAACAAAAACACGACAATCGCATCAAATCCGCTGGGTGTATTTTAATGAAATCGACACCATCTCAAAGACAATTTAATTATCAACATTTTGATCTGAGGCTTTCTTTTGTAAAGTCATAGAATATTAAGGAAAGTACAAAAATCTACTAATTTTTGGGTCGTGTGGCAGTGAAATGAGTACGCATTTTGTTCCCTTAAGGTCGTTGGCGTTAGTCGTCGTCTTAAACGAATACGGTCGCCGTATTCGGTGACCGACTTAATGTAAACAGCCCAATTCGGTAATCCGATCCGATTCACCTGAAAATGGTCGACGTATACGGTTGCCGACCTAATGTAAACGCGCCACCAGAAGTCTGAAATCTGACTTCAGTCTTGCCAAGGTATCGTGTTACCCAGCTACTGGGTTGTGGAAGTCTGAAATACAATGGCTCCATGTAAAATACTGATGTCCAGTTGAATCCTATTAGATTGGAAGCCTACCCCAATATATAGTTGAGAAAAGTCTAGGCGGAAGATGATGACTCAAACTCTAAGCATTGATTTCAATTAAAACATTTACTTATAGGATTCTTGTGAATTGACAAGGAGTCGTTCATTCAGTTAATCAATCCAAAGTAGAAAAGCAAGATCTCAGTGAAGAAGATATGAGCATAGCATTTGATTTTGTCACACATAATCACCTTCTTTGCAAAATGGAGAAATACGGCATAAGAGGCAAGGCCCATGACTGGCTTACAAGCATTTATCGAGTCGCCAGCAAAGGACAGTTGTATCAAAAATTGACAATAACACAAAAAAACATACAATTCAGAGTTAAAAATAATTAGTTGTGGGGTTCCTCAGGGAAGCGTGTTAGGGCCTCCATTATTTATACCCCCATATAATAACCTTTGCTAGAGCCTAAAACATAATTGTACACTATTTTCTGATGACACTACTCTCAACAATAAAATCTGCAAATAGGTATGACCTAGAAACTGACACTAACAATGAAATACTAACAGCAATTAAATGGCTGGAATCTAATAATTTACGTGTAAACATTGAAAAACAAAGTTAGTACAATTTCAAACGTACAATTATTTGGTAAAACCACCTCAAATACACTACAATAATTCAATTTTGGAACCCGTAACTTCAACCTAAAAAATGTTCCGGTCTCCACCAAACTTTACAGGATTATCCGCTGGGTCAATCTAAAGATTGCTTGAAAATTTCATTAAAATCGGTCCAGCCATTTCGGAGTCTATAAGGTACATAATGTTCCCACTGCTGGGACACAGGCCTCCTTTCTTTGAGAGGGAATGGGCCGTAATCCACCACGCGAGCCCAGTGCGGGTTGGTGGATGCCACATGTCTTCGAATTTTTCGTTCTAGGGCATGCCGATTTCTCCACGATGTTTTTCTTCACCGTTTTGAGAGCAGTGGTGATGAAATAATTTACACAAAGTAAAGCGCCTGCCTGGGTTCGAACCCACGACCTACTATACGTAAGTCGCTGCCGTTACCCATGGGGCACCACTGTTCTCTTCTCTCTTTCCTTATATTACATAATAAAGATTCTTAAATTGTCTACTCTACTTCATACAAGTAACTATTATTTCAGTGCTGAAGTCTATGCTAGGTATCCGCCTTTCACAATATTATTAAACAAAATTTCTCATTCTATAAGTTCAAACTGTTTCAAACCTAGGTGCTGAATAAAATTAATAAATAACGAATTGCGACCTATTGTCGGGAAGTGATAGAAGTGGAGTTTGTTCTGAAACTAACTTACGGGGCGGATATCGAAGTTGTGGCAGGAAACCACTCCGTAACGGAGTCACACCAACTGTTAACTACGTTACACTCTGCTGAATTGTTTGCTTTTTCCTTTTGTTGCAAAAAAAATGTTGAAGAAATGTACTTTTATTTCTAAAGTTATATTTTATAGAAGAAAATTTTAAGTTTATGCGGAATGTTAAGCATGAACGGACAAAACATGGTGAACACGAATATCGATCACGGAACATTTGGTTCGTACGTGTGTGGACGTAAATTAGCAAAGCGAACACGAACACCTTGCGAACACAGTTCACTTGTGTTGGCGCTCAACCCCTCAGTAACCATGCATTCACTTTACCGTTGGATGTGGTCGACAGTGAAGTAGCCAAAATTTATTTGCTATTCGTTGTGATTCACGAAATATTGTTGCCAAGGGAGGACCCTAGGTAGTAAAAAGATGCCCTGATGCGAACTGATGTTCCCGCGCCGCCACCGCGCGCTTTCCTCGAGTTAGGTATGAATAATGTTGCATCAAATTTCTCCGAACACCGTCCGCACAGAATAACCAGATTGGATCGCCACGAACATTGACGAACACATTGTTTGATGTTCGTTAGTGGTACGCACGTGCGATGAAAGTGTACGATGTTCGTGTTCACCATGTTTTTGTTTGTTCGTGCAAACGGCTTAACGGAAAGGTGTGATCATCATCAGGTCAGCTGATGACCACAATATATTTTTTTATTTTTTTTATTTCGCTCATGTTTGAACACTATCTCGCCTGTTGTTAAGCGGAAAATAATTTATTTTTGGGAATTACCTTTGACTTCCTTGAAGAAATTTGCTCATATAAATAGCAGTTTTTAGAATTTGAAATAAATTTTCATATCCATATTTCCGTTACATCATCATATCAGCCAAAAGACGTCCACTGCTGGACATAGGCCTCCCCTAAACGTCACCACATTGACCAGTCCCGTGCATCCCCGCAACATTCACCAGGTCATCGGTCCACCCGGTGGGAGGCCCTCCAACGCAACGTCTTGCGGTTCGCGGTCACCACTCCAAAACCTTTCTGCCTCATCGGCCATCCGTTCTGCCTGCCACTTAAGTTTGGCAATTCTTCAGGCTATGTCGGTAACCCTGGTTCTCTTGCGGATCTCTACATTTCTGACTCGATCACGCAAGGAAACGCCGAGCATAGCCCTCTCCATTGCCCTTTGAGTGACTGTAAGCTTTCTGATGAGGCCCATTGTAAGCGACCACGTCTCAGAGCCATATGTCATCACTGGCAACACACACTGGTCACAGACTTTCATCTTGAAACACTGGGGTAAGTTGGACGAGAAGATACCGCGCAACTTCCCGAACGCTGCCCAGCCGAGGCGAATTCGACGGTTGACTTCTTTCTCGAAGTTGGCCCTACCCAACTGGATCGTTTGTCCCAGGTAGGCAAAGTCGCCACAACTTCGAGTGTAGAGTCTCCGACCTTGATATGAGTGGGTGTAACATTTTTTATTTTTTTATTTATCGATAGGCTCGCGTTTGACCACTAAGGTAAGCGATGATTTGGTCGACGGTGAAGCACGCTTACCTAGAAGTAACCTATCCACTCTTGACTTAAAGATTTTTTTTTTTCAAGAGGTTGTAGCTATCAGGAAACAAAGACCAGCAGGGATTTCCACTCCTTAGCTGTGCGTACAATGAAAGTATTCGCAAAACGCTTTGTACGTATGGATGGGATGACTACCATGTACCGGTGGCGCATTGCCGTACGTCTTGTTGTCCGGTGATGGAAAGGGCTAGGCGGAATCAAATTGAACACTACTCGAAATGTAACCCATAAAAAACCGACAGACTAGCCAATTGGCGTCGATGTTCAAGGCTCTGGAGCTTTGAGGCGACCAGTGCATCGTTGCCGATAAGCCTCTTGGCCCGTTTGTCAATCGACTCAAGTGCATCAAGTTGATATTTGGCAGATCCATCCCAGAGGTGAGAGCAGTACTTCATGCATGACCGAACTTGCGCTTTATACAAAACATGGGCATTCAATATCACATTGGTTTTGTCCATGTTCATCCATCATTTGTAGAGTCTCCGACCTTAGAGTGGGTGCGACATGCCCGTCAATTTTCATTTTTAGACCCACTCTTTCGGAAGCTATACTGAGGTCATCGAGCATTGTACTGAGGTCCTCCATGGTCACAGCCAAAATCACTGTATCGTCGGCAAACCGAAGGTGAGTGATGTACTCGCCAATGACGTTGATGCCTAGTCCTCTCCAGTCCAGAACCTTGAAGACTTCCTCCAGTGCAGCGGAGAACAGTTTCGGAGTTATGAGAAGGACGGGTTCCGAGGTCTGATCCTGAAGTCGAACTGATATGGTGGCGTTTTTGTACAAACACTTCAACACCTTGATGTACCGGTAGTCAATTTGGCACTGTTGAAGAGACTGCAGTACAGCCCAAGTCTCGATGGAATCGAAGGCTTTCTCGTAGTCCACAAACGCTAAACAGAGAGGCAGGTTGTAATCTTCGGTCTTCTGTATAATCTGCGGCAGCGTATGTATGTGGTCTACGGTGCCGAAGCCTTTGTGGAATTTGGCTTGTTCGGGAGGCTGGAAATCGTCAAACCTGCGCGCGAGACGATTCGTGATGACTTTTGAAAACAGCTTGTAGACATGGCTAAGGAGTGAGATGGGCCTATAGTTCTTTAGTAGGGCATGGTCACCCTTCTTAAAGTGTATAGCAATAAGTTGATTCACACTTTTCCAAGAACAAAACCATGAAATATTATATTATCTTATAGCTTGAGGGTTATTATTATTACAAACAGACCGAGGGTCTAATAACAAAGAATTTATCGGAAATCAAACCTTCAGCTGCAAAACTGAAACTAAACAAGCAAACGCGGTGGTAAGCAAACGTGGAAATTATGGGCACCATGCCTGTGGCGTTTGCCCCTCATGTATGACGGAATGAAACTACTTCTGAAGGGCCGTACTGGTTTTCTACCCGCCTTCAGGAGTTCGGCCGTAATTCCATCATTACCCAGTGCCTAGTTGTTTTTAAGCTGTTTCAGAGCCATCCTAATCTCTTACAGGCTGACGTCCGGCATGTCTTCGGCATAGTGTCGGGTCAATCTAGCTTATTTATAGATTTCCGTTTTACTGTATGTTTTAAGGGTACTTTTCTGGATATACTGATACGATTATGAAACATTTATCACTGATAGAAAGCTACAGTATCGTTGAGTGTCATAGCCTCTTGTCTGTCTAGCCATTTTATCCCGGAATATGCACTGTTTCTGTGGGAAAGAGCGCGGGAGCGAAGCGAGTTGAAAAAGCTAGTATTTAATTTTACTTAGAAGAACAGAAGCTCATATCTCCTAACATCAACCTCTGAAAGGACGCTTTCGTTCCCAGAAACGTATCCCGTAATATCCTCATTACGTAAAGATATCAATATCAAACGTAATTTAAGCGTCGACTGCGACAAATCTAGCAATCATTCTCAACCAATGATGCGACAGAAACCCCTCATTTTTTTCACAAGACGTATTTTATCAAATTCCTCCAAAATTAGATCACATTGCGTATCCGCGGACATAAAAAGGGTTCACAATATTTATCTAGGGCGCATTAAATAACGGTAGCATTGGAATAACAAATGCCCACCGTTGGGACCAACAATAGCCCGAATATATCACGACTCAAGCGCTGGAGGGCCGCAATTTCCGAAAGAGCCCGCAAACGGCTATGTTCGTAACTCTAGTAAAGCCTTGATTTAACTTGGTATTGGCTACTAAATATTTATTGAAAATATTAATACTTATTGATGATATTTGCCTTCATATAATATAGATCTACATTGGGGAGCGGCGCTGCGACACATTTTTATTTCCGCTTTGTCTGCTATCACCCCTTTACTAAGTATGAATCTTCTTCGTGTTTTCAAGTCAATATATGTATGTATGTTTTGGATATTTTGTGCTCAGTAGGTTGATACCAGCGGATGGATTAGGTCTTCAAAAGTGCTGAAATGCGGGAACCTGTCAAATGATAAATCTTACTAATAATATAAATGTGAAAGTTTGAATGGATGGATGAATGTATCTTTGTTACTCAATCACGCCAGAACGGCTGAGCGGATCTGGATGAAATTTGTAGATTAAAGTCTGGAATAGTACATAGGCTATTTTATCTCGGTATAATGTTTTCTTGCTATGATATAACACTTTACTCGGGCGGAGCCACTGGCAGAACCTAGTTCAATATAAACTATCGGATAAATGATAAAATGATAAATGATTTTATTTCTGTAAGTTGGTTTGTACAAAAAAAATTTCATGTCGATCATATTTTTTAAAACTAGATGAGGTCGGCGTTTCCTGTCTGACTACTCTGAGAAGAAAGGCCGAAACAAACTCAGAGGTCACAGTCTCTTTTAAAGTCCAGACAAAATCTTGGTTAGATCATGTGAAGACCATGAAGACTGATGTCTGAAATGGTCTTTTGAGGAAAGAACCATCCAGATTGAGTGGACCTGTCCAGTCAGTACACGCATTTGTCAATAACCGGATAATTTAATAGAATTACCGTAACAATGTAGTCTAGCATTTCTAAATTAATTAACTTTAAAGCAATAATCGGGGCGTTGCAGCATGTCCCAAAACTAATTTAAACTGCGGTAGCCCAAACCGTAAAAAATAATTATTGTCATAGTAGTCAATACGTGTTGCTTGGTTACGGTTGTTGACTACAGTTATGTCATTGAATATAATACTGCTAACAAGAAATAATATGTTTTAATTCATATATAATATCTGGCGACGATGCCGTGGGAGAGTGGTGGGATACTGCACAAGGTTCGTACAGTTAGAAGTCTTCTCCGGGCTACGCCAGTCATCTCAGGCGACTCGCCCTATATGCTCATGTTCGGAAGAGAGGTAAGAACGAGATTGGTAGCCAAGATTAGAGTTCCACCAAAGGCACTACAAAGGGGCAGAAGAGAAGGGGTGAGAGAGTTTGCAGTCGGAAGCAGAGTGCAAGCTCGCAATTACTCTGTATCAGGAAGGAAGTGGGAATTTGGTACAGTGACCCGCCGAATGGGAAACCTCCACTATGAGATAGAGATCGACAGCGGACGCACATGGATGCGCCACCTCGACTAGCTGCTCCCGGCTCCTCTGATTCCTAGGAATCACGGCGGAGGCGTGTCATAGACTAAATACGTGTTGCTTGGTTACGGTTGTTGACTACAGTTATATCATTGAATAGATGAATTTTGATAAGATGCTAACAAGAAATAATATTTTTTAATTCATATATAATAATTATCATATACACTGATAATAAAATCAGCAGCCAGCAGCCGGTAACCAGTAGGTAGTAGACCTACATATTATAAAATTGGTTAAGTAATGACTACAATTTAGACCTGTAGTTTATGCATCATTTTCCTAAAAAAAAAACAATTTTTATACAATAGCTTCTACCTGAGGCTTCGCCCACGTGATAAGTGTTTATTATCTCAACGAAACTTTATACCGGGCGGAAAAGTATCCTATGTCCTAATTCAGGTTCTTTTCTATGATAAATAAAATATAATAAATTGCTTTTTATTCCGATCAACTTATTTAATTACATTTAAACTTAATCTAGTCTAAAATTTTATTCTTGCTTATTATCTGCAGATCTGTATGCTAGTCAGCATAGGCTCCCTTTTCCATTCGTGTATTTCTTGAGCCACTCTGTTTACCATCACTCCAGTCACTTGTCTAATGTCATCGTCCTACCTTTTCTGTGGTCTACCTCTTTCCTGTTTTCTTCTGGGGTAACATCAAGTCACAGTTTTACACACAGGTCTATGCCATAGTCGACGGCACGCACTATTTTGTGCGCGGGGCTAAAATGCGTGTTATCTCATCCGACAACACGTGCAAAAGAGATAGATGCTGTGATGAGCAGTAAGAAGCTAGTTCGCGTACGAATTTGTACTTTTGCAAATTTGTAGCGAAATTGATGATGATTGAGGACGAAAACGAGCGCTCGAAATTGTACATACAGACCTTTGGGTGTATAGATATGATGAAAAAACGCCTAAATGTATATTTTGACAGCAGTGGTGGCCCAGTGGTATCGGCCGCGACTTACAAGTTGTAGGTCGGGGGTTCGAGCCCAGGCAGGCGCTTTACTTTGTGTAAATTATTTCATCACTACTGCTCTCAAAACGGTGAAGGAAAACATCGTGAGGAAACCGGCATGTCCTAGAACCAAATATTCGAAGACATGTGACATCCACCAACCCGCACTGGGCCCGCGTGGTGGATTACGGCCCATTCCCACTCACAGAGAGGATGCCTGTGTCCCAGCAGTGGGAACATTAATAGGCTGATGATGATGTGATGTGGGTGTATGGATATCATGAAAGAACGCCTAATGCATATTTTCAAAATAAAATTATTTGCATTGTTGAACTACTAATCTATCCCTGTATGGTGACTGTTTTGCAAAGATGCTTTAAAATTAGTGTTGAAATATGGAACTTTCGACGCTCATAACTTTTATTTTATTTTACTTTTTTGTTTCCATACAGGGCTAGTTAATGATGAGACAAATTGATATAACTTTTTATTTTGAACGTTCATCGTCATACAGTGGAGAAATCGCCAGACTACGTTTGTATGGAAGAATGATCGACTAGGGAAACCATAAGACGTGAAAGCATATTTCAAACAAATTTAGAATCGCATTTATAATATTAAGTTATGATTAGTGATAGTTATCTAAACGTAATAACACGTTTAGATAACTATCACTAATCATAACTAAACTAATCATATCCTAAAATCTTTATTTCAAAGTTGTGATACTAATCTGTCCATATTTGTGATTTTCGTAGACTAAACTGACAGCTGCCAATGACATTCTTTTTTTTAAATGTTGCAAGCGCGGGTCATAGTGTTATAAGTAAGGCTCAATTATAAGTGATTCATCGAATCGATGTGACATGGCTCCTCAATTTAATTTTACCAATTGATGTAAGTAAATAAATGTTTATGAATAAAAATAGGAATATATTTAAATATAACAGTATTAATACACATTGTCGCGACGTGTAGCTCGCGAAATAAACAGGTAACAGAATCAAATTAATATTGTTAGAGCGAAACGTGTAACTAGTCTATTCATAAATGACAACATTAGGTGATATGCTAGCAATACTGACATAATCGTAATATGGGTTCACCACTATAGATAAAGAGTATTTATAGTTTATGGTTGGGGCGCTTAAGTGATATCTCTAGATAGTCTATGGCATTTGCCGCTTCATTTTGTGTCATTTGAAAACGTAAGCTAATTCAATAAGTGCAAAGTAAAAGTGATTAGTGTTTTGATGGAGACTTCCAGCCTAGTGGCAGCTCATCAGAGATAAATATAAGCTAAGTGGTAACACTATGTCAATAGTGTAGAGATTCCCCCATTTAAATGTCTAAACTCTAGATCTACTAACTTTATGAAAGTTTCTGATGCTTTAGAAGTCGGTTACATTAAGAGGTCTTTCGATACTGCAATGCGAAAACCTCGTGAGAATTAGACTGGGCGAAAGGCCGTGATCAGTCCGTTAGAGGAGACCTTCGGTGCTGCAATACGAAGTCTCCCTAACTAATTTGTACAGTTGTATGTAGTAAGATATAGAATATTATATTATGAGAAAGAGTCCTGTGGTGCACACAGAGATAGCAAGAGGTTAATTAGCAGACTTGGCTGCGGTTAACTCTTTAATACCCAAATTATGATGACTCGGTTAATTGGCAGACTCGGCTGTGGTTAACTGAGGTACACACAGAGATAGCAAGAGGTTAATTAGCAGACTTGGCTGCGGTTAACTCTTTAATACCCAAATTATGATGACTCGGTTAATTGGCAGACTCGGCTGCGGTTAACTGAGGTATACACAGAGATAGCAAGAGGTTAATTAGCAGACTTGGCTGCGGTTAACTCTTTAAAGACCAACAAACTACGATGACTTAGTATCTCGTAGAGCATGTAACCGAATATCTAATTCTAGCAGATGTGTATGCTATAACTTCACACCTAAGACACTAGAAATGTTTTATTACGTAATTATGTATATGAAAAAATATAGAATGGTGGGAATCAATTTATTTTTAACCACAGATGGCGAGCTGAATCGCGGTACGAGCTAGTAAGAACTAAAGGTCGATTACGCGAAGCAAACCTCCCAAAGTATTGAAGATTCCTCTCGGATCAAACCCCAGGTACATATAATTATTCACAAACAACAAAAACTCCGACTCGCCGCCGCGGCTTCCCTCGGCGTTGCGTTATCCGGGATGGTGCCGGACGCGCGTGCCTGGCCACCATGCGCGTCCTGGTCCTGGCCCTGGATGACGTGACGGCGGGCCGCTAGCTAGGGGCGGCGCGGCGGCGACATGGTGGAGATGCTGGGATCTGAGAGGAAAAATCAATAAATTACAAAAATAACATTCAAAGTTCTTGCTAGTGCTACCATCTGTGAAAGCTCTATGTATAACTTATCGTGTCAAAGTTGAAGAAATTATGCAAAAATATTGAATGGATTTGATACACGTTTCGCTGATATTGACTCTGATATTACAAATAAATATTATCGAATATTTCTCTATGTAATTATCTTAGAATTAAGTATCACAGATTAATAAGTAAGTGTTGTGATTGATTTGAGGTGATGAATCGATGCGACAACGTTGACGACAACGACGACTAGATGGCGTTACTTGTCGTTGTAATGAAAGTCGATAAGTTTATTTCTTTGATATGCGAAATAAAATAAGTGATGTTGTTTGATTATTCGTTTCATAAATTATTTAAGGGATTCTATCATTAATATTCATAGTTTACAAAGATACGTAATAAGCCTGCGGATTTATTATAAACCGGAAGTGAAACAAACATGATTTGACAGAGACAAAAAATTCCCCTGGCCATAGTTGCTGTTTTGTACTCCGCCTTCCTGTGCGAGAAGCTTCGCAGTGTTTTCAAAGTTTACTGGTAACAGAGTTTGTGAGAACAAAAATATCTACAGCTTATTGATTTACCCTACGTCTGGAATAAAATAAGTGTGCTTGGATTAATAAAAGGTCAGTATAGCTTGGATGTGTGTTGATTACAATTTCGAATTTGTGATCACAGTTCTTGGGATACTTTATGTGTAATAAATAAATACTCTGTTAAACCTAGATTTACATGTAATTCGTAAATCTGCACCTTCTCTCGGCGATAGATTTAACTTGTCGCGTGAGATTATCCTAAAGGATTATTAGAATGTAAAATATAGTCCGCCATAATATCAAATTAATGGCGGTTGGTATAGCGTCCTACGAAAAACAAATTTAACTCATTTATATGAGAATACCTACGTGTTAAAACCTGTGCACTTATCCTTTCAACAGGACTAGAATTATTAATTATCGGAGGTAATTAGCATCGAAAGGAGGTGATTAAATTAGACTGCCTACAGCTAAAGAAAAGGCTATTGGAGTTGTAACTGAAAACAACATCTCAAGTGAGTAATAGTTTATAATCTTATAACTTGACAATGGATGAGTATCCATGCTACCTTATTTACAATAAATAAATGCTCGAGTGGATATCTCGCACATGACCATTTGGTCCCAGATTGACCAACGAAGCTGGTACCTATTAAGGACCTCTGTAGACAATACATACTGTGAATGAGTACTTCAGGTACACATGGCAAACACAAACATTTGTCTAAGGTGCAAGCAGAAGCACTGCTGACTAGGCAGAGGTGTCTTCAATACTTGAAAATAAATACTTTAAGAGAGATTATAAATTCTTGTACTCTGTAAGCACCTAGTAGTGTCTGTTAGCTGAAGGCACACTATATAAGAAGAATGACATTTCCTTACTGTACCCATTATGAATTCTATGATTGATTATATGCACTTGGTGCTTGAGTACTTATGTTGGGAGCATTCTAAAAGTATTAAGTGACATTTACTTACCTGTACAGGGTGATCCAAAACACCTTAATAAATCTGAAAGGAGATGATTATCTCCATGATAGTGAACAAGTTGAATTTCTGAAAATTTATTTAAGGAAAGTAGATAATATTTTTTTAAATATCCTATACCTATGTATGATGTGTGATCTATTGCAATTAAATCATAAGTTTTTGCGATTAAATAAGTCATCAGAATTATTTCAGTTAATAATACAAACATTAATTTATTATTCCCTATTTTAAAAATGGGTAGTTATAATTAAAACATACTACATCATAATTACATTTATATAACAAATTAGAACTTGTCATGTCATGAACTGTGTATGTGATGGAAGGATATTATATTACATTACAGAACGCTAATATGGAGGAAGCCATGCTCATTATTATTCGCAGTCTGTGTGATAAAATAAAAACTCTGTCCGAATGTGCTCAAAATGCAACTAGCAAACTCACTAATGAATTGAATGACCTAACCTTGTATGAAGCAAAGGTGGTATCCTCTAAACTTCATACCTGTCTCCAACGATTGGAGAGGGAACTAAACAATTATTTTCGACTCGTTAACGAACCGCAAGTGGATGAGGTCTCTGCCATCTCTGCAATTCAACTGGAAGCTGAAGAAAACTGCTGCGAACTTAAAGTGAAAATTGAAGAATGTGAGAATTCAACGATAAATAGCAACAAGAACGACGAACGTTCCTTATCAGGAAAACTACCGAAGTTAGAGTTACCACAGTTTGAAGGTAGCATTCTCCAGTGGCATCAATTTTGGGACCAATTTAGTTCCAATATTCACAATCGAAATTTACCAGACGTTGACAAGTTATTATATCTAAAGAATTCTTTAAAGGGAGAAGCCAAGGGAGTGATAGACGGGTTAGACATTACTAATAAAAATTATTCCATAGCCATACAATCTTTGAAAGATAGATATGGGAAACAAACTCAAGTGGTAGATGCACATTATTCCTCACTCTATAGAATAAAACCAGCAAACAAAACCGTATCAGATTGTCGAAGAGTTTTGGCTGAAATTGAAAAACATTTGAGAGTTTTGGATTCAATGGGTGAAATTATTAACCATAACCACTTGAGGTTTATGGTAATGGAGAAATTTCCGGAAGATATAATATATGAAATGAAATTAAAATTAAAGCAAGAATCAATTGAAGAGATAAGGAAACATTTGGAAATTATTATTTCAGCACGTGAAGATGCAAATAGACTAACGCAAGAGAAAAACCTAAATGAGAAAGAATATTACACTGTAAAGACACTTCATTCCTCTGGGAAGGATGATCATACAAATCAGAAGAGAAAAGAAGACCAAAGGAGGCAACAGAAAGGTAACTACAGAAACAATCAAGAAAAGGCTCGATACTATCATACACAGAACAAAGGAAATACTCCCCAGAGGAACTACGGGATCAAGCAAAAATATACAAGTTATCCTAGGAAAAACCAGGGAAGGGAAGGGCCACCTATGAAGAAGTCTAAATTTCATTGTGTCTTCTGTAAGGAGTCACACTACAATGACGAATGTACTAAATACAAGGAAATAAAAGAAAGAAAATCCCTATTAAAAAATAGATGCTATGGTTGTCTTAGAATAGGACATTCTTATGTAGACTGTAGAAATAAAAGAGAATGCTTTCATTGCAATAAATTAGGTCATAACCGTGCTTTATGTCCTGCAAAATTCTCAAGTGTACACAAAGATAAGTTAACAACAACCAATGTCCTATACACAAGAGATAAAGGACTCACCGTTTTACAAACAGCAGTAGTTACTGCCAATAAAGTAGGAGATTTTTCTAAAGAAACTCCATGCAGAGTTCTATTAGATTCCGGAAGCCAAAGAACATACATCACCCAGAAATCTGCAAGAAACCTTAATCTAAAATTTGAGGAAGAAAGTACACTAACTGTATTCACATTTGGAACAATGACTCCTCAAGAAATAGACAGTCCCGTGGTTAAGGTGCAGTTGAGGACAAGAGTAGGTAAGACAATCACTCTATTTGCTAATGTGGTACCAGTGATATCACATAGTATTCCATATCCTCATCAAGACCTCAGCCACTGGAAGGATACATCAAAACTAGCTGATGATGGTTCTCTACAAGACCAAGTAGACATTCTGATTGGTAATGATTATTACTTTTCACTTATCTCAGGACAGAAAATTAAACTAAAGGAGAACTTGTATTTGGTAGAGTCCGACCTCGGATGGATACTAAGCGGAAAAATGGATTCCAGTCCTATTCATGAACTATCAGTGGTGACATATCTCCAGTCTAATGTGGACATGTTATTCAACGAACCTGACCTGCCACTGATCGAGACTAACATGAAGAGTTTATGGGAACTTGAATCCATTGGCATAACCGATTCTCCGAGGGAAAATCGAGAAGATGAAGCTGTAAAAAGATTCAATGAAACTACTGAATATATAGATAACAGGTACTCCGTATCCTGGCCCTGGATTGAGTACTCTCCTGCTCTGAATGTGAACTTTGGATTGGCTTATGGCCGACTTGTCAACTTATTGAAGCGGCTAGATACATCCACATTATTGGCATATGAAGACACATTCAAGGATCAAATGATGAAGGGAATAATTGAAGTCGTACCTGATCTGAGAGATCAAGCAGTAGGACATCCAGTTCATTACCTTCCACACCATGGGGTAAAAGTACCTGACAAACCTATGAGAATTGTCTATGACGCGTCATCTAAAACAAAAGACAATAAAAGTTTAAATCAATGCTTGTATTGTGGACCCATGATGTTGGAGGATCTGACTGGATTACTAATAAAGTTCAGATGTCGACCAATAGGTATAAGTGCAGATGTCGAGAAGGCATTCTTACAGATTGCACTCAATAAACCGGATAGGGATGTAACTCGATTCCTATGGTTAAAGGATACAAAGAAACCCGCTACAGAAGACAATCTTCTTCACTTAAGATTTACAAGAGTTCCATTTGGCGTTATATCTAGCCCATTTTTGCTTAATGCAACAATCAGATTACACTTACAAAGTTCAGATAATGAACAAGTTAAGAAATTAACTAAAGACATATACGTGGATAATGTCGTAACTGGAACAAAAACAGTGAAGGAAGCACTTCAACTTTATAAGAATTCTAAAGAGATATTTAACCAACTATCCATGAATCTTAGAGATTGGAGTTCCAACTCTGAAGAATTTATAAAACAAGTACCTGAATCTTGCAAAGAAGATAAGATCAAGATTCTTGGACTAAACTGGAAACTGAAAGAAGACACGCTTCAATTAAAAGATAAGGTTATTAGTGAACCTAAATTTACAAAAAGAGATGTCTTAAGAGTCATGGCGTCAATCTACGATCCGTGTGGATTTGCTGTACCGTCACTGTTGTCTAGCAAACTGTTCATACAAAATCTGTGGAAAGAAAAGGTAAAATGGGATACACCATTTTCTGAGATATTAAAAACCGATTGGTCAAAAATATGTAACGATTTAGATGAGGTTCGAGACATATCATTGGCCAGATGTTACTTCAGTGACGCTACTACAAGTACTTGTCAAATTCACTGCTTCACAGACTCTTCTACGAAGGCCTATGCAGCTGTAATCTACATTGTTAACGGCAAGGAGGTAAAGTTTGTCCTAGGTAAATCAAGGCTAGTCCCTTTGAAGGATCAAGACGATCTGAAAATACCACGGTTGGAATTACTAGGCGTATTAATTGGAACTAGGTTGATTAAATATGTATGCCAATTTTTACAATTCAACATCACAAGTCAAACGTTATGGACTGATAGTCAGATCGTTATCGACTGGTGCAAGTCGGACAAACTGCTCACACCGTTCGTAGCCAGAAGAGTAGAAGAAATTAAAAGGAATAAAAACTTAATAATACGACATGTTCCATCAGACCTAAATCCAGCGGATGTTGCCACAAGACCATTCAGCTCTAAAGAAGATAGAGTAATATGGCTGAGTGGCCCCCAGTTTTTATTACAACAACCGGATTCCTGGCCGTCAGGAATCAAAGAAATTTCTTCTCTTTATGCGGGGGAGGGTCTCCCGAAAGAGTCACAAGAATATACAATGGATAAAGAAAATAAACTCGATGTGGAAAATCGAGAGGCATGTACAAGTAACCAAACTAAAATGGATGTAGACATAAGTGAAGAAAAGGGTGACAAAATTAAGCAGCTTGAGAAGCTACAAGCCGAACACTTTCCAAAAGAACTAGAAGGGAAAGAAACAAGCTTAAAAATTAATCTTGGACTATTTCTGGACGAAGACGGTCTTTTACGTTGCAAAGGACGTTTAAAGAACACGGATTGGTCGTACGACCAACGTTATCCAATACTTATTCCAAAGGATTGTGATTATACTAACAAAATTATAACCCAGATTCATAGCGACAATCATCATGTAGGTGTTAACCATACCCTCGCTATAATTCGTCAGACCTTTTGGATTCCACATGGAAAACGCCAAGTCCAGAAGATTATAAGGAAATGTCCTAGATGTCAGAAACATGGAGGGGGACCATTCAAGCTACCACCAACACCTGCGTTACCCACTGAAAGAGTAAATTACACTTCACCGTTTACATTTACAGGCCTGGACTACATGGGCCCTGTACTAATTAAACATGGAAATGAAACAAGTAAACGTTGGATAGCACTTTTCACTTGCCTAGCAGTCAGGGCGGTGCATTTAGAGGTTGTTCAAGATCTCACAGCTGAAGAAGGACTTCATGCTTTGAGAAGAATGATATCGACAAGAGGTGTGCCACGAATGATCACATCAGATAATGCTACGAATTTTAAGCTTATGTCAGAAATACTATCAAATTCTTATTGTATTAAACACGAAATTCGTTGGAGGTTTATACCCCAACTGGCTCCCTGGTTCGGGGGATTTTACGAACGGCTGATTGCAATAGTGAAGAATTGTATGAGAAGAACATTGGAAAAGCACATGCTAACAGATAGTCAATTGGTTACATTAGTCAAAGAAATTGAAGCAACTGTTAATACAAGACCGTTAACTTGTGTCGATTCTGAATTGGTACATATTTTAAAACCATCCGATTTCTTAACTATGGGGAAATGCATAACGATGGAAGGTTCAACCGAAGATCTTTTAGTACAAGGCACTACGACAAAATCCGACCTTATCAAGGCTTGGAAAAGAGGTTTAGTTATCCTCAACGAATTTAAAGACATGTTCACGAATCGATACTTACAAAGTCTGCGTGAACGATATGGACATTCTGTCAAAGAACCTAGAATCACGGCAAAAATAATCCCAAAGGTGGGACAAATTGTGCAGATAAAGGGAGATGGTAAAAATCGAGAAGAATGGAAAGTAGGAAAAATTACTTCATTAGTCAAAGGTTCCGACGGACTTTGCAGAGTTGCGAAGGTCGAAGTTGGAAATAAAGAGTTTGTAAGATCTTTAACTCATTTATATCCATTGGAAATGGAAGACAAAGAAGAAGTAGAATACGATGCGAACACGTTAGAAAGAGAAAGTGAGATACCACGGAATATAACAGTACACGAATTGACACCATTAGTAGCGGAAGTCACAAATTCAAAGGATACATCAGATAGTTCGAAAAACGAGAAAGAAAGCACAGAGTCGATAATACCAACAGAAAAGAGTATGTTGGAAGACATTGATAATGCATCAGAGAGCACGGACAGAGATAAAATATTGAGTCAGAAAGAAGATGAACCTGATAAGACAGTTCAAGTAAACAATGAGGTTAAACAAAGGAGAGGCGCGGCCACCAGAGCTCTGGAGAAAATTGCAGAGTGGACGCGTAACTTACTAACCCTGCTCTAAAATTATTCCGGCGGGAGTGTCGCGACGTGTAGCTCGCGAAATAAACAGGTAACAGAATCAAATTAATATTGTTAGAGCGAAACGTGTAACTAGTCTATTCATAAATGACAACATTAGGTGATATGCTAGCAATACTGACATAATCGTAATATGGGTTCACCACTATAGATAAAGAGTATTTATAGTTTATGGTTGGGGCGCTTAAGTGATATCTCTAGATAGTCTATGGCATTTGCCGCTTCATTTTGTGTCATTTGAAAACGTAAGCTAATTCAATAAGTGCAAAGTAAAAGTGATTAGTGTTTTGATGGAGACTTCCAGCCTAGTGGCAGCTCATCAGAGATAAATATAAGCTAAGTGGTAACACTATGTCAATAGTGTAGAGATTCCCCCATTTAAATGTCTAAACTCTAGATCTACTAACTTTATGAAAGTTTCTGATGCTTTAGAAGTCGGTTACATTAAGAGGTCTTTCGATACTGCAATGCGAAAACCTCGTGAGAATTAGACTGGGCGAAAGGCCGTGATCAGTCCGTTAGAGGAGACCTTCGGTGCTGCAATACGAAGTCTCCCTAACTAATTTGTACAGTTGTATGTAGTAAGATATAGAATATTATATTATGAGAAAGAGTCCTGTGGTGCACACAGAGATAGCAAGAGGTTAATTAGCAGACTTGGCTGCGGTTAACTCTTTAATACCCAAATTATGATGACTCGGTTAATTGGCAGACTCGGCTGTGGTTAACTGAGGTACACACAGAGATAGCAAGAGGTTAATTAGCAGACTTGGCTGCGGTTAACTCTTTAATACCCAAATTATGATGACTCGGTTAATTGGCAGACTCGGCTGCGGTTAACTGAGGTATACACAGAGATAGCAAGAGGTTAATTAGCAGACTTGGCTGCGGTTAACTCTTTAAAGACCAACAAACTACGATGACTTAGTATCTCGTAGAGCATGTAACCGAATATCTAATTCTAGCAGATGTGTATGCTATAACTTCACACCTAAGACACTAGAAATGTTTTATTACGTAATTATGTATATGAAAAAATATAGAATGGTGGGAATCAATTTATTTTTAACCACAGATGGCGAGCTGAATCGCGGTACGAGCTAGTAAGAACTAAAGGTCGATTACGCGAAGCAAACCTCCCAAAGTATTGAAGATTCCTCTCGGATCAAACCCCAGGTACATATAATTATTCACAAACAACAAAAACTCCGACTCGCCGCCGCGGCTTCCCTCGGCGTTGCGTTATCCGGGATGGTGCCGGACGCGCGTGCCTGGCCACCATGCGCGTCCTGGTCCTGGCCCTGGATGACGTGACGGCGGGCCGCTAGCTAGGGGCGGCGCGGCGGCGACACACATGGTGCATAAACTTTTATTGTGATAAATAAGAAATCAACAATAAAATAAATACGATCGATAGAATGAAGTCTGACATAAATGAGTAGAAATTACATATGGGCCGCTAGTTTCTTAACAAATGTATTTTTTTTGCCGTGCAATACTTCCATCTTGGAAAGCTATGGGGAGACCTTTGCCCAGCAGTGGGACAATATAGGTAGAGCAAAAAAAAAAATACTTCCATCTGCGGTCTACTTCGATTTTCGATCAACTGTCGATCACTTAGGATATGACAAATGTCAGTTTAGTCTACGAAATAAAAAATCTTAGATTATACTTCTAAGATTGAGCTTGATCTCTGCGACATAATTATGTCAAAATGACGTAAACCTTATTGTTAACCTGTCAAGCGCTATTGTTACTATATTCATACTGATAAATGATTTTATTTCTGTAAGTTGGTTTGTATAAACACATTTACATGTCGATCACTGAGAGCTGTCGCAATGATCAAGCTATCTTTTATGAAGTATAGTTAGTTTATTTGATCAATGGTTGAAACCTGCGAGCGATCAATTAGACTAAACTAACGTTTTGCTTACAAATGGCATCGCCCCACACTAATGATTGACACGAACTAACAGTTCGGTCGATCATGGGTCTGGCTATTAATTGCACAAAGAGACCATGAGCATAGACAAAGAGCCCGATTATAGTTTGGACTGCCCTACCAGAGACAATAGAGTCACCTCTACGTCAAATAAACAAAAAAGGTTTTCGTTTATTTTGATAAAAGAACAAACTTGTATAACAAGTCCCAATTTGGTTACAAAAACCGATACAATAAGTTTTACTGTACATACATTTACAGCGAAGGTTCGTACAGAGCTGAAAGTTCTCTCGTCTCATGAATTTCGGCGTGTTCGACCTTCACTGGTAATTTTCTCTCCGTGTCGATGTTTTTCCTAAGATAGATTACTTTCAAAGATGCGGATTATATGGCTTGGTAATGTTAAGTTAATATCAGTAGGTATGAAACCTTTTGCTTCTACATAAAACTCTGATGCTACTTTTCTTGTTATACTGATTAAACATTTTTTTACAAGCGCTTTGAAGGGTTTCTATTTATTCACTAAAACACTAAAGAAAATGTAATGAAATTTAATTTCAGTCTGCAAACGGTAACTTTCAGTAAAGTTAGGAACTCTTCTACACGGTTACACTTACACCTGAAAAACTTTTGTTTTTTCGCAAAATTAAATCATGTGGGATTTAAAAGGCTTGGTAGAAATGAATTAATTTGGTATTTTGACTTTTAGAAGTGGTTTTCGAGCTAAAATATTTTTTAGGTGTCCTACTCTCGTAGGCGCGGGCTTGCGAACGGAAAGTAATGGGTAGCTCGCCGTCCGATAAGGACCAAGCCCGAGTTTACGGCGCGTAGTGTTCCACGCGCGCCTCAAAGAGATGTCAGCAAAGTGACGGGGTCCGATAGGGCCGATGCTAGTCTGGGTCGCGGATAAATTTGAAAGAGAGTTACCGCGGCCCTGGCACAAGCAACTGAAGGAACACGGGTGCGTTTTAGTCAGTAAAAGTCTGACACGCCCTCCCGCTTCACCCAGAGCAGGAGAAGTCATTGGATGATTTCACACCCAAAAAAAAAAAAAGTATCCTACTCTGCTGAGCCCAGGCAAAAACGGTAAGATATACAATCATTACAATATTTTGCAAATTTGATTACTAAATCATAGAAAAGTAGCGTTTATTCTATATATATAAGCTTATTAGGTATGCTTAATCTGTTAATGCATCAGTAGACATTCGCAGAAGTCATAACCAGTAAACCCATAAGCTTCAAATCCGTCTAGGTATTTATCTAAGTCCGTCTAACGATAATTAGGACAACACATAAGCTTATCGATGGCAGCAAAAAACAAAATGACATCTGCATTTTTGCGAGTTTCACTTAACCACCGAAGGAAAATGAGGGGTGTTATAAGTTTGATGTGTGTACCTCTGTGTTTCTGTCTGAGGCATCATAGCTTCTAAACGGATGAATCGATTTTGATTCCGTACTTTTTGTTTGAAAGGTTTCTTTATCGAAAGTGTTCTTAGCTATGTTTGATGATCGGTTCAGCCGTTCGAAAGAAATTGGCGTTTTACTGTTTGAATCGGGCTGCTCCCGTAAGATATCGTGTCATAATTACGTGTTCAATAGATTGTCGATCGAAGTGTGTCTACTATTAGTACTAGTAGAGAAATTATGTAGTATGAAACAAAAATATATCGGGGGATTTTTACTTGTTTATATAATTGAATTCTTTGCTTTATCTAGAGACTAGCTTTTCACCGCGGCTTCGCTCCCGTGGTTCATTCCACAGGAGCTGTTTTCGGGACAAAAAAATTGCTTATGTCACTCCGGAATAATAATGTACCTAGTTCCATAGGTTCTTTTTTAAATCGGTTAAGTAATTATTGAGTTTATCCATTACAAACAATTTTACAAACAATCATATCATCAGCTTCATTGCCTCGGCGCTTTTCTGGTGGTCGCCACTGTTGATTTTGGCTTTCAGGAGTTGCTGTGTTTTGGGAATAGTGTTGTGGGATAGTCCCAAAAAAATATTAAAATTCAGTCAAATCTATCTTCTTTATATTATTAGTGTAGATTAGCGTAGATAATATTAGTGTAGATTAATGTAGCTAATATTAGTAGGCGGCCGGCTGCGGGAGACCAGTGGATGCGAAACGCGCATGACCGAACAGTGTGGCGACGCCTGAGGTAGGCCTATGTCCAGCAGTGGACGTCTTTCGGCTAAATGATCATGATGATTCCTACAACCTCATTTTGGTTTATCTACATTTCAAAGTAATAAGTTATAAGAAAAATAATTATAGAAGAAATAAATAATAGAAAGGCAAGAAAACGAAAACAAACGGATTTAGTTTTTTATTTTGTGCGAAGTACATATATTTCGTACTTTATGACCTACTGCAAATAGCCACAAATATCGCCGTTTCGTTTGATCCACGATTTTAATGCCCACCCTGTATATCATGTATATCAGTTACTTGACCTGTGTTTTCTTTGAAATACCTTAATTAACTATTACAAATTTGAAGACGCTAGCATTGTTCTTGTAGAAGTTATAGTTGTAGTTGTTCTTGTTTTCGCGTTAAAATCGCTCTCCGGAGCACTAGTGCTTTTTGCCGATAGCTTTTTGTTCTTTGCTGCCGTCTTTATGATGCTACCACATCTTAGTTATGGTCGTCAATATAGGATAATTATCAACAATTATTGATGATAAAACACTATTATCTATTATCTATAACAAGCTACTTTTCCGAATGCACAGTAGAATCTATTTTTATAACTTGTTAATTTTCATTTTAATTCTTAATTCTTTGACGTATTAAAAAATGTTTGTACATTATCCAATAAAAAAATTGTGTTGTGTGGTGACCTTAACATTAATGCACTGTTAAGAAATAAGATTACTCTGGATTTGGAACATTTCCTACTTAACTATAACTTGACTCTAGCTCTAAACCAGCCAACTAGGCCTCATAGTAAAACGTGCATTGATAACTTTGCCCATAATCTAAGAAAAGGATGGAAAACGAAAATTATTGACCTCATGTTATCAAATCACATCACAAATACTTAAGATACCTGCCAATAAAACGTGTCGTTTAAAATTTTGTAAACGGTCAAAAAAATTACTCCAAAGAGAACCTTGATAAATTTAAATCGTGTATACAAAATTTATCTTTCAAGCAAGTCTACGAAAGTAATGATGTTAATGTGGCCCATAAAGCCTTTTTTGATATTTTCTCATTGTTTTACAATCTCTGTTTTCCAGAGAAAATAATAACTATATACACCAACAAACAGGTTCAATGGATTTCTAATGACATAAAAACATGTAGTAAAAGACAGAGACGGTTATTGTGGGCTTACAAATTACACCCAACAAAAAAAGCTAAAAGTGACTTGAAAAAGTACACGACGCTGTATTAAAAAAAAATTAAACTAACTCAGAAGGCACAAAATAACTACTTTATAAACAACTCGCAAAATAAATCAAAAGCCACATGGCAGATAATCAATAGATCTGAAACTAACGTGCCTAAAGAACAGATACTGACAATAAAAACAGGCAATTTGACTTACACAAGCCCGAATGACATAGCAAATGCATTTAATGACTACTTTATAGATGACATTGAGAATAATATAATAAATTACATTAAAATAAACAATAAGTTAGATAATTTGACAATGCAATCAATGTTTATACAAAATGGTATTTAATGTTTATAAGCTATACTTGCATCGTTGAAATGCTGTTACAATAAGACCGACAGTAGGCAGTGTTAACGTAAGCCGAGTGTTTTTGAATAACATAAGAAGGACAAGGGTGCTAAATGTAAAAATATGTTATTATAATACTAACAATTTATATCCTGCAACCAACAAGCTAGCACACTTCGACACAACAACCGCTATAGATTACAACTAATGCACACTTTAGTACAAAAGTCAGACTTAAAATTTAACGTTTTCTAGCCACAGAAGTAACATGCACGTTATATTAAGATAAATTATGCAGCTTGTTTTAAATTTCGATATTATTTAAGCCACAAAAACGCTTAAAAATACTAGTACTGTAGGTTATGACGGCATATCTACAAAAGTTATTAAATATGTAATTGAGCTACCCTACACCACCTAGCACCTAGCACCTGCCCTAGCACATATTGTTAATATGGGTATTACCGAAGGCATCTATCGCGAAGGCTTGAAAAAAGGTCTTAATAAAACCGCTACACAAAAAGGAAGATAAGACGCATATAAAAAATTACTGGCCAATAGCCAAAATTCCTGTTATTTCCATAATCTTTAAAAAAGGTATTTACAACTCGCTATACCAATATCTTTACAAATATAATATTTTGTGCAAAGAACAAAATGGTTTTTAGCGAAATAAAACAATTAACATGGCTATTTTCGACCTTTTAAATAATGTTATGTCTGCTGTTGATAAAAACACTCCCATCTGCGCTGTTTACACAGACATGACTAATGCCTTTGATTATGTTGATCACAAAATCTTTCTAGACAAACTGCATTGCTATGGCATCAGAGGTAACATTTTAAAACTGCTAGAATCATATCTAAGTAATAGATTGCAATGTAATGAAATCACAAGAGTGTGCGCAAAAACCAAAACGGAACGAACGTATGTGTCGAATTTCAGGAGTATAAAATATGGAGTGCCACAAGGTAGCGTGCTTGGGCCACCTTTATTTCTCATTTATATAAATGATTTGCCATGAGCACTGCCATAGTAAAATGTAAGGACTTAAATACTTATCAATTTGACATTAATAATACTCTAACTAACATAATTAATTGGCTTAATATGAATAATCAACCTTAAGAAAACCAAAGTAATGCATTTCCACCAAAGAATTGAAGCTCCAAAAATCTGTGTCAATTACAATGGCAACGAAATCGAAGAAGTAAAAGTAAGTGTGTTTTTAGGTATGCATATTGACAATAACCTTAATTGGAAAGCTCATATAGAACAGATATGTAAAAAAAAAAAAAAACTGCCTACGCGCTTTTTCAATTAGCTAGAAAAGTAAATATAGAAGCGTTACTTGTTGCCTATCATGGTCTAGTAGCCTCACTTCTACCATACGGAATAATTTTTTGGGGTAATTCCACGGACAAGGGATTACTATTCAAGGCACAAAAAAGGTGCATTAGAGCCATGTGTGGTCTGAAAACAGATGACAGCTGTGCAGTGTACTTTAAATCATTAAAAATACTTACGCTACCGGCGACATACATATTAGAAATCAGTATCTTCGTCAAAACAAATCCCAACCTTTTTGAAAAAATGACAATGGTACGAAATGTTCCAATTCGTAGTCAGTACTAAAACTGCATTGGTAAAAAAAAGTGTCCTGGGTATGGCTCCATGCATTTATAATAAATTTCCAGACGCTTTAAAAGTATTAAATTTTACACAATTTAAGAAAAAAAAATTGTTCTTAATTGATAAATTTTATTATAATATTGACGAGTACTTAAATGACGAATTAATTTAGAATTACAATTAATTAATTAATTAATTTTAAATTATTTTGACATTTTTAATTATTTTGACATAGATTTCTTTTTTTCACATTTTAATAATTCCTCATTTAGATCTGACATAATTGGAGTATTAAATAATAAATAATTGTTGAACTTAAATTTTCTAATTTAATACCATAATTATGCATGATTTTCAATTATTTTTTAGTAAATTTTAATTTGAAAACCTCAACTAGAATTGCACACCATATTTGTACGCCTCCTGGCATAACATAGCGCTCTGTTCATCAAACATAAGATCTGTATTTATTTACCTATGTTAACAAATAAATAAATAAGTGACTAAATGACGTTCAAAAGTGCCGCTTAGTGGCATGGTTGAAATAAATATGACTTTGACTTTGAATTATATCCTAATTTTACAGGTGTGTTACGTAAATGGGTGTGAAACATTCGATTGGATTAATTACTTATTAAACTTTAACTTCCGTTATAGGTTATATTATCACGTTGGCAAGGTTATTTTGTGATACTATCTTGTGTGAGTTGGAGAAGATAGCTGAAAAACTTTCTTCCTACCACTGTTTTGCCCCAAATCATAACGGTTTCCAACTTGTGTTTATTTACACACACAACAAGTAAATATTTCCAAAAACCCCATCTATTTCCTTTATTTCATACTTTTTACCCGAATGCCGAAGGAGGGTAATGTGTTTATCAGTCTATGTATGTATGTATGTATGTATGTATGTATGTATGTATGTATGTTTGTTCCTATGTGGCGTTCCAGAGACCAAACGCGTTGACCGATTTTGATGATTCATACGTCAATCGATTCGTCTTAACCTTGCGAGTGTCATAGGCTACATTAAAATTGGAAAATAGAAAAATGGCAGCTTTTGGGCGCCATATTGTGGGGGGCCAATTTTATTTTTTCTTCCAAACTCATCGTGTGGGGTATCAAAATAAAGGGTTTAAAGAGGTGATTTCAAAAATATATAACACTTATATATTTAAATGTACCTAAATCGAAAAAAATGTTAACTAAAAAGTTATAAATAAAAAAGTTAATTAAAAAATCTGGTTTTGGTCAGCCAGCTCGCGAATATGTATCCTCCGACTGCACAGCATGATTGTCTTCTTGTTTACGTCTTTTTAGTTCGCTTTTTAAGCAGTCGGGTATTTTGATTTTTTTAATTAACTTTTTTATTTATAACTTTTTAGTTAACATTTTTTTCGAATTAGGTACATTTAAATATATAAGTGTTATATATTTTTGAAATCGCCTCTAATAACCCTTTATTTTGATACCCCACACGATGGGTTTTTAAATTACATAATTTAGCTAGTAGTAGACACGCTTTGATCAAAAATCTATCAAACACGTAATTATGACAAGTTATCTTGCAAAAATACCCCGATTCAAACAACGAAACGCCCATAACTTTTGAACGGCTGAACCGATTTTCATTAAACATAGCTAAGAACACTGCCGATAATGTCACCTTTCAAACAAAAACAAACTAAATCAAAATCGGTTCATCCATTTAGGAGCTATGATGCCACACACAGATATACAAACACATAGGTACACACTTCAAACTTATAACACCCCTCTTTTTCCGTCGGGGGTTAAAAATATGTTTTTTAAAACATTATTATTATATTTTAACTAGCTATTTAGAAAATTGTTAGCGTAAAATCTGGGTCAGCTGAAATATAGACACAATTATACCCAGTTTTATTTATTGCATAAAAACCAAAAAGGTATTTTTTACGTTTCCTCTTTATTATACCGTCAAATAGAGCTTTTTTAACAAAGGCAGTCCTCACAAAGACGAGTAAAGCCTGTGTGACGACAACTCGTTAAAATTTTAATCCGATCCGATATAAATCTGATTGAAAATGCACCGCCGTACGGATCGTTACGCTCAAACAACGGCCAGAGAAAATATTTGGTGCGACGTTACGTGCTCCCGATATTTTTGATCTGTAAAACCATTTATTTTCACAATATATACACCTATAGGCACGTATCCGCTTTGTTTGAAAATACTGTTACGCTTTAAAATTTTATGCCCCTTGATTATAACAAGATTTCTGCGCACAACGGCTTAATTAAATCAGTGATCGTGATGACCAACCTCTGATATCTACCCTTTATCATTTCGAGTCTGCAGGCGATAGGTAGGGGTGATAGACATCGTTATATTTCATTACCGTCATTATATTAGTCTGGTCGGTCCGGCCGGGAGAATTTCCACAAAAGGCCAACCCTAAAGGTTCAATCGGCAAATTGCGCATACGATTCAATGAGGTTTGAACGTCTTGGAGACGAGTTTCCGGCGCAGACAGTAAGATGGCGCCTCATCACGTCTGCACATGCAAACTGTATCATATGTACCTAAGTACCTCATTCAAGAATCTGAGGTGTTTTTGTAGCAATCATTTTCAGCTTGAGTGAACGTATGGACTGCGCGCAAGTATTTTTCTTCAGCAATTTCATCTGATATCGGTGCAGATTTGAAGATGATTTTTCAGGTTTGTTTTTCTGATTTCGGTTTGATTCCGCGAATTTAAATAACTTTTACTTAATATATTTTTAATCCATGTAAAATCACTTGGATTCGCGTAATTTTATGTGTTCTTTATATAATGTAAGTGAAACATTAATTTATTAAAATTACGGACACATTACAACCCCAATGAGTGTTATAATTCACTAATTGTGACAAAACTGTGCCAAAGCACTACTTTCGACCAGGTTTGGCATAAATATGGTGTGTTAAAATTTGTTCAAATTGCACTATTTCGTGGCGGCTTGCCAGCCAGCTCCAATTCGTAGTTAAAGTTACCAAGGTTAGTGTAACTGGACTGTTATGTTAGCTGTTAGTAGGAAGTAGCCATATGAAGAAGCTGGTAAATGAAGGTATATTTCTTAATTCTTTATTTTCATACTAAAACAGTACTGCTTTTCCTTTCATTTTTAAAATCCATCTAAAGGTTGTCTTGAAAAGATCGCTTTTAGTGATAAGGCCGCCCATTGTGTCACCCAGTGTAATGTTTTCTTTTTCTACACTTTCTGTAACTTATATGGTGTACATAATAAAGAGTATTCTATTCTATTCTAAAAACAAAACACCTAATTTAATGTGAAAATGAAGTATGCAGTCAAAAAATAGACGCTTTTATTTATTTATTATATATACTTCGTTGCACACCACTTAAATAATTACAGGACAAAATATTTATAAAGATAAGTGTACAATGGGCGGTCTTATCGCAAAGAGCAAACTCTTACAGACAACCTTGAACTAGCTTTTACAGCAAACCTTATAGTGAAAGAAGAATCATTGTTTTGAACTTGTTAAAATCGAAAAATTAGATAAATGACAACTATGTTAAATTCGATTGATGTCTTTGCTACATAATAAAGAGCTCCGTTAAAGTCCAAAACAAAACGGCAAAGCCCAAAATATAAAAAAAAAAATACTTAATTTACTATGTAGAAATGAGAGTAGTTACTAATAAAAGAACCTCTTTCATTACTTTAATACCTGCACCATTCAAGATCTGAACGTGGCAAATGACAGAGCTGTCCAAGTAGCCACATACTGGTCGGACAAAAAAATTGTAGTGTAGTACGAAAAGAAGAAGATGGAATAATAGTAGTTTATGCAATGGTCATATAATAGGGGTTATTAAAACACGAGCGTAGAGCCGAATTTGATAATAATATTACGCGAGTGTTTTAATACCTAATTATATTGCATACACTACTTTATCTTCACTCATACAGTTGAAATAAAACAAAAGTGGAAAGGGAAAAAATATGTGGTATGGTATGGCGGGCAATTTAGATTCTCATTGCGCAGCGCGCGCATCCACAGACAACTGACAATGACATGAGTCCATACGCGCCAGAAAATTAAAAAGTAAAAGTGTGCTATAAAAATTAAAAAGTTATTTTATGATGCAGTTGTTTGAAAATCGAAGGAAAATGTTGAACTATAATGGTTTTTTTTTAATTTTACCTATCCACGAATATAAAGTACGTGTTTATACAATATTTTTCGAATTCGTATTTAGAACATTACGTTGTGAGTGTAGATAAAATACTTTATCTACTCTCATATCGTAATATTCAAATTATAAACTTCAATACGAGTTTATATTGACATACTTTATAAACACAATACCGAAATTTAAAAATAGAATCTTATTATAACACTTTTTGTCTAACAAAATAATGCTATAATACAATTTTTTTTCTATTACGATACAGGACAAATCCAAGAAGTTAATCACTAAGGAGTTTTCATCAATTAATTTTTGGAATGCCATTTTTATAGTACCTATATAAAAAGATTTGATTCCAATTTTCACTTGTCTATGACAATGCCCGCTTCAGGCTTAGCACGCACTGCCAATTTTATTCGCGCGAATTTTGTCTCTTTCTACATGTTCATAGAGCTCAAAATATTCGCGCGAATTAAATTCGCGCCGCGGTGCGGTGGATTCTGTGGCAGTACACGGATTTCTTGCGGATTTATTTCTGCACGATTTTTTACCGCAATGCGAGCAGCTTCATACAATTCCATAGGTCGCAGAATAGGCGAAAAAAATTCGCACGAATAAAAATCGCAGTGCGTGCTAAACCTTAGCGCATGCGCGGTTAACGCGGTGATGTGCTGGGTTTTGGCGCCATTCATATTTTGCAGGTTTTGTTGTATCGAATTTCATGAGTTTTTTGAATTCTTGCTTAAAAATGTCTGATATCAGTGAATGTGAAGAAAATTTGACTTCGCCCGATATTTTAGATGCGGCGAAGGAAATTACTCATAATTTATTACCAGCAAAGTCGAGAAAATTATATGATAAATGCTATCACGACTTTATGGCATGGAAAATGCAGAAAAGGTATTTAGTAGGTTCAATCCCAATGTATGAGTGTAGATAAAGTAGTGTATGAAACCGTACATAACTAGGTATTAAAACATTCGTGTGAATAATATTAAAAACCTCGCCTACGGCTCGGTTTTTAAACACACACTCATGTTTTAATACCCCTTATTATGCAACAGTTTCATAAACTACTATTAAACAGTGAAACCTAGGTAGTGGTAGTGGTAGGGACTCCCTTTTCCGCACTTAGACTCCCATTTGGTCCGTTGTGCGTGGGGGGCTGTACTGGCTAACACAGCCAGCCTAGTTCCGTCCACAGTGAAACCTATAGAGATTCAGTAATAAACAAACTGAAAAGTAGTTCAACATTTAATTAGAACTTTCAAAAAGATCTGCTGAAGGTGGTTTCATTGGGATTACACTGTCTGCCACTTGTCTTGAAACAGTCCCTGTTTTCGTATAGACTTGAAATGGGATTAGTCTGAGCACCTACCTCCGCTCCCAATCGATGAAATAAGCCCCTTCTCCCCTACCACGGCTACGTAGTCATTAAGGGAACTTTTAAAGACTACTTTCTTTTCTTTTAAAAGGTTTTAGCCACTGAGTAGTAGCCAAGTGTTCTCAGAAGTGAAGCTTGATGATTAAGTGTCCATAGTTTACGTAGTGCTAATGGTTTCTAAGAATTGATGTTAATTTTTTTATTGAGGGCTCATTTTCTTGTTTGTCTATGAATCCAGATTTAAATGCTATCTCTCTGTTTAGATACTCTAAAAAAATATCTAAGCTCATCCGTTAAGACGACGACTAACGCCAACGACCTTGAGGGAACAAAAGGCGCACTCGTTTCACACCTGCGCGACCCAAAATTTAGTAGTTTTTTGTACTTTCCTTATTATTCTATATCTTTAAAAAAAAATGGCTCGGATCAAAATGTAGATAATTAAATTGTATTTGAGATGGTGTCAATTTCGTTAAAATACGCCCAGAGGTTTTGGTGCGATTTTCGTCATTTTGTCCGTTTTAGACATAACTTTACAAATTAATTACACTATGTTATACGAATAAAACTCAAAACTGTCTCAGATCAAATTATTAAGAAAACGGTCTAATGTAACATATATTTTATTCAAAAACTTACGACATGCCGTTTAGACGTGATTCTCATTTTAAAATCTGTTACTCAAGGGTATCTGCGCCTTAAGTAATACAATAAGACAAGCTCTTCAAGTCGATTGTCGAACTCATTGAGCAAAGTATTCCTCAAACACTTGCATGCCACACGATAATACGTAACACGTCAATTCACACACGATAATACGTAACACGTCAATTCAATACCGTATCTGTGATTGTCACGATAAGTGATTCAACAAATTGCGCATTTTGTCGTTGTCTCGAGGGGAGTTGTTACAGTATTATTCTTGTGCAAATAGTAGCGAGCTGCGATCGGCGGCGGCTCGTTCTATCAGTTTCCGGAACATCAACTCCGCTCCTCCATACTACGCGATGCTTTGTTTCTGACGGCCGATGTCGGCAACTTTCACACCGACACGTAACTAGCAACCCTTTACGTAACCTGATTACCAGTCCGCACGTATCGAACAATCTAATGTACTGTGTGATATTGTTTAGACCCGAATTTAATGAAGTGTAACGGTGTGAGATACGGACGCTTTAATATGTTATTGTTTCCATTTAAAATAATAAGGTCTCGATCTGAGTTCGTGATACGGGCTGAGTTTATTTTACGTGGAGTATAATTTAATTAAGGCATATTGTATACGTTGTTCGTTTAAACTTTGATTTAAATTTTCGGATTGAGTTTAGACAGTTCGATTTAATTTTGTATTTGCGTTGTATCTCGTCGAAATTTAGCTCTCTTAATGGAGGCAATCTTGCTTAAAAAAAATGTTGTGGTAAATGAGAGCCCAGGGCAGGACATGCAAAACCTCCTTTTACATTTAATTAAGAGGATATCTACGCAGAGATTATTATATTACCTATCTTTTTCTATTATTATTCGACTAAGATCATGAAAGAAAACTAATTTAGGTTTTTAAATAAAAAAAAAATTAAAAAGGCGCCTATTTGAAGTTGTTGAAATATTTATGGAAAAAAGGCGCGCCGCGCCGCCCTGTATAAATTGGAAAAAATGAGTTTGGTGGTTTCTTGGTGGCATGAAATTTTTTTTTTTTAATTATAGACAGGCTCGCGCTTGACCACTCTCTCACTTGATGGTGAAAAAAAGTAAAAGTAAAGTTATTTTGAATTTACAATAAGAAAATACCTACCTCAATTAGTGCTTACTACACAAGCGCTGCACTGCACTCTGCACTCTGTCTGTATTTAAGACATGTTTTGATTTTTTTTTTAAGTTATTGTTTATTTTTTAAAGGTTTGTGCGTCTACCCTTATATTTTTTCAACCTGCACAACCATGCCTGGTTTTTCTCACAATTCTTATTTTTCTTTCTCCATTAGGCATCTATGATTTTAACCCAGTCTCCGTGTGTAACATCTGACCTTACCTACCATTAAAACTTAAGGGACCACATTTGCTAAGAATTGCCCGAAAGCCAGGCTACCTTTTAGCCAAGTAGGCCGAAGTAGGGTATTATTTATAACGTCTGAAACTGTTTATAACTTAGGGACATTATTTGTAACGCCCACCTACTTACCAACTACTTATATTGTCTCGTCCCTGTCTCTTATATCTTACAGTTTTATTGGAGGGGTAGAGATTGGTATAAAGTATTGAAGTTACGTGTAATACAATGTATTTTTTATTGGGAGATAATTTTCCTTCTGCTGGACACAGGTCATCTATCTGTAGGAATGACTGGTAGAGAATGCCTCAGGCATTAAGTCCGCCTAAGTACCTGTATGTTGCATGAAGTTTTAATAAATAAATAATTCACTACGTGGCGTGGGCCCGGCACAGATTGGTGAATACAGATGTCTTCGATTTTTTTGTTGTATGACATATTTCCTTACAATGTTTTCCTTTACCGTTTTGTGAGGCATCATAATAATCATCAGCTTTTTAATGTTCCCATTGCTGGGACTCAGGCCTTGTCTCATAAAGAGGGAGTGGGCTATAAATCCACTACGCGGGCCTAGTGCGGATTGATTGAAGCCACATGTCTTCGACATTTTGGTTCTAGGACATGCCGGTTTCCTAACGATGTTTTCCTTTACCTTTTGAGAGCTGTTGTGATGAAAAAATTTACACAAATAACATTAACATAATAACATCATTATTTTGTTACGTTAGGTAAAAGTAGGTATAGCTAGTTAAGTCTGTATCAAATTACGTAAGCAAAGCCCTGGCTTTATGTTCAATTAGTTAACATAATACTTAGGTATTTAAAAACAAGTGCATTTCGTTTAATACATAATACTACTCACTTAATTTTTCAGTAGGCTGAAAAGTCAGACAGAATTCCACGTAAAATTGCAAAACAAGGTTCTAAAGTGAAGGTCAAAAGAGGGTCAGACTTAGGCTCGGCGCAAACGGGCCATCGACCGCTACCATCGGTGGCCAGCGACAGCGATTTAACATACTATTCCATACATTTTGTAAAGACGCACCACACAAGTGTAGATGGAGGCGGCCACTCGCTACAGCAGTGTTCGCGACTCGCCACTTGTGGTCACTGCGGGCTACCCAAGACGCCGACACCCGCCAATGTCGCGCTGCTCTACCGCCGTGCAGTTAGTCGTTAGGCATCCTACGCATCGTACGTGTCACCATGGAGCACAACGACGCCTCAATGGATATCGATACTTTCATATCGGAAATCCAATTACGTCCCGCTATTTGGGATTCACATTCTGATCTACACAGCAATAGAAATGTGGCGGCTTCCGAACACCGGTGGCTGTCGCGCATTTCTGCCACTGTTACAAATGTGGCGGTAGCGCGCGACAGCCACCGGTGGCTGGGGTCGTTGGCCCGTTTGTGCCGAGCCTTATGAATGGATAGATATCGAGGTTTTTGGCACTTTTAGCTTCTCAAAGGATTGAGTATGAAACAACAGTTGTCTAAAGTGGATTTATTTAATAATAGTACCAAGTGTTCAATGTGGAATCTACCGGGGAATCCACAAAATCATCCTGTTAAAGGTACGTAATCATGATCTATCCCACATCCCTGCCCTCCATCCCACTAGGTAATGTAATTAATGAAGTATCAGAGAGCCAATTAAACAGACAAGTAACGACATGTTGCTTTGACCCGCCCCCGGGTGCGCCGCCATGTCAAAATTTGCAAATTTTCCTCAAAGGGTTTTCCAACTCTTTCAATTTACACCAATTAGTGAAAACACGTGGCTTATTATCTTAAGATTAACACTAATTAAGACCCTACGGAGCTCGGCAGAGACCTCAAAGCGAGAGCTTTCCTTTGAAAACATTGCTACTTAATTAAAGCTCATGCTGTTAAACGTTAAAATTATATTTGTAAAATGTTTATTTAAGAATTTATGCTCCGAGCTGCATTTGTCTGAAAGAGTTCCGTCTGCGTGCCGTACTTAGCGAGCTGTGCACGTGCAACGTGTTTCAACAAACTGACTCGGAGATTTATACGTGTCTAATTATTAAATATCTCGTTACCAACTTTATTCTTTTAAAAAGCAAATAGCTTTGAAAAAAGAAGACAAGTTTTAATGAGTGTAACATTTCTAAGAAGAGAGAACTTTCGCAATAGAACACTTCATTGTCTTTGAAAAAAGTAATTTTATTTAAAGTGATTTAATGTGCCGTTTTATGTAAAGATGATTCCAATGTATGGTACAATGTTGAGTTCAGAGGACCGTTGCCAAAAACATAATGAGATTTGCCTATACGCATAACTAATGCCATTATCAAAGGGTTCGATAAAACACAAGACCGTAATCAATCGTGTTCACTGACCCGTTAGTTAATTTAATTAATGATTGTGCTTTATACCCTGATCTAAATATGGTATTACTTCGGATAATGTGCATTGTCACATCTGATTACTGAGGCTATTTATGTTCTGGATTCGATCTTAATGCGTGCGATTTTTCGTCGGGAAAACCATGGAAAATTCGAGGAAAGTAATCTGTGTTTGCTTCTTTATCTTTCCACTCAAGTTGTAAGAGTTAAGGGTACACTAGTCGACGGCACGAACTATTTTGTGCGCGGGGTTAAAATGCATGCTATATCAACCGACAACACGTGCGGAACAGATAGATGTTGTTATGATCAGTAAGAAGCTAGTTCGCGTACGAATACACACTTTTGCAAATTTGTAGCGAAATGGATGATGATTTAGAACGAAAACGAGCGCGCGAAATTTTATAAACAGACCTTTGGGAGTCTGGATATCATGAAAAAACGACTGAATGTATCTGTTCAAAAAAAAAATATTTGCATTGTTGAACTACTAATCTATTCCTGTTTGGAGGCCGTTTTTCAATTTACCTTCTTCTTATGGTACTTATTTGCACCCAAAGAAGCGTTAAAATTAGTGTTGAAATATGGAACTTTCGAAGCTCATAACTTTCAAGTAATTTTTTTTTTACTTTTTTGCTTCCATACAGGGCTAGATAATGATGAGACAAATTGATATCATTTTTTATTTTGAACGTACATCGTCAAACAGTGGAGTAAAATCCAGACTACGTTTGTATGGAAGAATTTTCAACTAGTGTACCCTTAAGTTGGGGATATGGAAACTATTCTGTTCGTAGAAAATGGGAAAGTGTGCTGTCACAACTTTCATACTATTGCTACAAGTGGAAATTCAGCGCAATATTGCTGTGACTGGAGGTCAACACACCTTTATAAAGAAACATGGAGCAGTTGTGCTCTAAGTAGAAATAAGATCTATATTTAGCAACAGTAATTGCTCTAGTTGCCATATTTATTTGTGGAGGTTAAATAAAACCGTGGGTCGTGTAGTCGCGCTAAGAAAAGTGTAAATTCATAGAAAATTTAATTTACAGAAATTCATTGCTAAAAAAATCTTTCCACAAAAAAATAAACCTACTTCAATAGCAAAACACTAAAAAGTGTATAATAACTTTCGTTTTGGAAGTCGATGGTTTGGTACCTCTTGTTTAATCTTTTTTCGACACCGAAACGAAAGTTATTTTGCACATTTTAGTGTTCAGTTTATTTTATTGTGAAAAGGGTTTTTATTTCTCTCTCTTCAGTTTAAGTACACCATCACTAAAAATTTGCAAGTTCAGCATATTAAGGTACCTAAAGGATTGACAAAGTATCCATACTCGTAATAACTCTATGTCACATTCGTGCTGTTTGTCGTTTTGACTTCACTTGTATGCTCCATGTATCTTTGAAACTGCTGTACCGATTTTGATGAAACTTGCACTGTTTTCTAAGTTGACAGATACTCTAACCTACTGAAAATAATATCATATAGAATAGAATAGATCGATATCCGATAAGTAGTCTCGGAGAAATGTGTGAACAAATATACATACAAACAAACATACATACACTTATGAAATTTGGGACAAGTGTTTAGAAGACTCACAACATATGTGAATATTGTGCTTCCAACAATATTACAAACATACGTATCAAATAGATTACCTCCTTTTTTTTTGAAGTCGGTTAAAAAGAGCTTGCCATGATAGAATATACTTTATTGTACACCATAAAATTATACACATTTACAAGAAAAACTTATTTATACGGGTACAAAGGCGGTCTTATCGCTGACAGCGATATCTACCAGACAACCTTTGGATGGACTGAAGAAACACAATAAAAAAGGGGGTAGTCTGCGGTGTACATAGTGCTATTAGATTAAAACATAATTATATACAAGATAATATTACTATAATAAATACTATACATAAACCTATATATAAACATACATACGCAATATGACATGAAATTTATAGAAAGAGAGAGAGAGGAAAAATAAAAAAATAAAAATATTGTCTAAATAATGATGACAGAGATTAGATCAGAATAGAAAAACGTTAGAGAGAAAGGAAATGGTTTTTAACCAGGTTTTTAAAAGAAACCAGTGACTGGGCTTGTCTAACTGACAACGGCAACTCATTCCACAATCGCACAGCCTGGACTGTAAACGATTTGTCGTAAAACTTAGTGGAATGAGCAGGCATCAAAAGTTTCAAATTCTCCGATGATCTCAATTGTCTAGAATGTGTGTCATGAAGGAACTTAAAGCGTTCTTTGAGATAAGTGGGGGTTGAAGGAATAAACAGAATACTGTAGAGTAATGATAAAATATGGGCATTCCGGCGAAGGCGGATTGGCAGCCACTTGAGCTTATTTCGAAATTCGGAAACATGGTCATATTTGCGTAAACCAAATATGAATCTAATACAAAAGTTCTGGAGTCGCTCAAGCTTATCTAGCTGCACTTCAGTTAGGTCTAAATAGCTGACATCGGCATAATCTAGGATTGGGAGAAGGAGGGATTGTGCAAGTGCAGTTTTGGTGGCAGTCGGAAGGAAACTGCGCAGTCTGCGCAAAGACCCCGCAGACGCAAACATCTTGCGGCTAACTTCCTGCAGCTGAGGACCCCACGAAAAGTCTTTGTCAACTAAAATACCCAGATCTTTCACTGAGTCGCTGTATGGAATAGCTGAGCCATCAAAAACAATCCGGGGGAGCTGCGTCCAGTTAATTTTCAAGCGCAACCTAGGACTACCGACAACAATGACCTGAGTCTTCGTAGGATTTATCTTCAGACCATGAGCCAAACTCCACTCAGAAATACGAGCCAAGTCTTTATTGACCATATTAACTGCCTCAGACAATTCTTCTACCGGAGCTTGAGAATATATTTGCAGATCGTCAGCATAAAGGTGGTAGGACGAGAGAAGTGCATTGGAAATAGAATTAATAAAAATAGCGAAGAGAAGAGGAGATAGAACGCCCCCCTGTGGTACACCTGCAGAAGTATTGCACCATGACGAAGAAGAACCTTCAATGCAAATACGTTGTCGGCGGCCACACAGGTAACTACGAAACCAATCAATTGCCGTTGGAGATATGTTAAGAGAGCCAAGTATGCCGAGTAAGATATCGAAATCGACGGTGTTAAAAGCATTGCTAAAGTCTAGTAAGGAAAGAACCGTCAGATTTCCATTCTCCATACCGAGTCTAATATCGTCTGTAATGCTAACAAGAGCTGTCGTAGTACTATGTCCTGGACGAAACCCGGATTGGAAAAAATTAAGGAGGTGGTTCTTGCAAAGGAATGTACTAAGCTGATTATGGATAAGGCGTTCGAGGACTTTGGACAGAAACGGTAATATGGAGATAGGTCGGAATTCAGAGAAGGAAACAGGATTATTCTTTTTAGGAAGAGGGATGATTTGGGCTTCTTTCCAAGAAGAAGGAAAAACACCGCTGGATAGGGATTGGTTAAGGATATGGCAGATGACAGGAAGGATTTCGTCAAGGATAAGGAGTATCATCTTGCGACTGATGCAGTCACTACCAACAGCATTAGACGAGATAGATTCTATGCTCTTCTTAACATCACAATCGGAGAACTGATTAAAGACGAATGGTGAATAATCGGGAGTAGGAAGAGACGAAAGATCATTTAACGTTTTTGCTTTGATAGTACCATTGAAGCTAGAGGAAGTAGAAAAATGTTGATTAAGTAATTCAAGATCTATATCTTTAGGAATAGAATCTTGGCGCGACTTTCCCACTCCCATTGATCTAAGAAATTTCCAGACTTTAGCTGGATCACCGTTTTCAACGGACTTATGAATGTGGCGGCGTTGAGCATCCCTACACACCACGTTGCTGCGATTGCGGATTGCAACATATTTCTCTCGAGTAAAAGAATTTGGTCTGCTTTTAAATCTTGTTTTAGCTGCTGCTTTCCTCTGCAGTAGGTCTTTTAGGTCGTCTGTCAGCCACGGCGCCGGCAGGTGCTTCATTTTTACGGGACGAACAGGTGCATGGACGTCGTATAGCTGGAGAAGCTTGGTATTGAGTATATTGACTTTGACATCAATCGACTCAGCGGCAATGACATCAGACCAGTCAATGCTGCCAGCATCCTCACGGAGGTTCTCAAGGTTCATACCACCAAAACTACGACGGAGGACTATCTTAGGTTTAGCCTTAGGAGGGCGAATTTTGTAGGAAAGGAATAAAAGGTCATGGTAGGAGAAGGCATCAGCTGTACATTGTCCATGCTTAGCGATATGTTGAGTAGAAGAAACAAGTATAAGATCAAGAAGTGAAGGAGTGAAGTTTGGAAAATGATGAGTGGCACCTAAGGGAAGAAGGGACAAATTGCAAGAATGTGATAAAGATTGGAGGGAGGAAGACCTTGAATCCTTTTTGAGAAGACAAGTGTTGAAGTCCCCCATTATAATAGTGTGGCTGTAAGAAGGAATTAAGTTAACGAGGAGACTTTCAAAAGAAGAAAAATAGTCGATACGTAAGGAGGGACAATAATAGACACCAAGCAGGATCTTCGAATGATGAAGATTGATTTCCAAAAAGAGATGCTCACCAGCGTTCGGCGGTGGCGGCTGTGATGACATATGAACAACTGTGAATGGAATGTTAGCACGAAGATATATGGCAATACCGCCGCCACCGCAGCCCGTGCGATCATTTCTAATTAGTTGGTATCCGGGTAGAGAGTAGGAAGTGGATGGAAGGCATGGCTTTAGCCATGATTCAGAAACAAGGATAGCATGTATGTTCTTACAGTCCAGACTAGCTAGCATGTCATGGTAATGGGCCGGTATACTTTGGGCGTTAATATGGACTACATTAAGATTCCTCGGAACATCGGAGAACTGAGACTCAAGGGTATCAGCTAGAGACGGGATACTGCTAAAGCTGTCGCTGTCACTACACGCTGATAAAAAGCTGCCGTTATCACTATCCACCATTATGCAATACGTAAATATAAAATAAATATAAACACGAAGATATAAAAATATGTAAAAATAAAAAATAAAATGAAGGTAGGTTGAATTTGGTCCACCTGCCAGTTGTGTGTTAACAAAAATTAAAAATAAATAAATAACTTTGAAACACAAAAAAAAAAACAAGTTTTAGGTGCATCGTTCGGGTATTTACATCGAAATAAAATACACAAAAAAATAAAATAGTAACTTCTAATTCCATGATGGAATAGGTTATGAAAGAAAACTTAATTGAAAAATCGTAGACAGAGAAAATGTTGCATCCTATGTTACCATAGACAAAACATGTTCTAAATGTCACGTAAGGCATAACAAGTAACTGGAACGCAACTATTGGCTTGACACTTGACTGCTGTCAAATGTCAGAATAGAGAAAGCCGTACGTAATGTAAACAAAAACAAAGAAACTTTACTAAATAAGTAGGAAAGATTTAAAGTTAGGTAGGAGTAAAATAAATAAGAAGATTGAAGTACGAAGGTTACCAAACAAAGTCAAGATAATTGAATCAGAATACCCGAACGACGCTGGCAGTAAAAATGGGTCATCACTTTTTGGAGACGGTAGCAGCACGCCTCTTCTTCAATGCAAAAGCGGCCGGCCTATTGGCCACCACTGCCTCTTGTTTATTGGAGTCCAGCTTAGGCTCGCCGATAGATTTGAGCTCGCTTTGGGTGACGACACGATGCTTGATCCCATCAGGCCCCTGTATGTGTATATGGCCTTGCTTAGTCCAGCAGTTGGTGACGCCAAACTTTTCACGTGCCGCCATAAAAACCTGATGCCGCGACCTAGTCAAAAATTCTGATAAGGTTATACCAGAACCTTTCAATTTGGTTTTCGCATACCAGATCTTGTCACGGATCTCAACGTCCTGCAGCTTCACGAGAATGGGCCTTGGCTTGCCAGTGCCGGCCTGATTGCCCATTCTATGGCACCTCCGTATAGCGGCAACAGAAAACGCCTCCAGCTGCAGCTTATCACGCACAACTTCAGCAACCACCAGCGCCGTCTCTTCCCTGCTCACCTCACCAACACCATGGATAAGGAGCATTTTTCGACGACCCCTCATCTCAAGTGCATCAACTTCGCCAGCAACCGCCTCCATCTGTTGTTGAAGACAGCTAAGGGCCTGGAGCACGAAGGTTTTGAACGACGCATAGTCAGCCGCTAGTTCATTTGGATTGCTGGCTGCTGTGCTGGATGTCTTGGCTAGGTCTGCCTCAAATTTTGACATTCTGTCTTGAAATTGGGTCATTAATTCAGCCATTGACCCCTTCAGTGATTCCATTGTTGTTATTGTGTATTTTTAATCAATGAAATTTCGAAATAACACAAACTAGCAGGTAGCTATTATTAAACAGTATAATACATATACAATTATTTACTTTAACTATTAATATTAAATTATAATTATTAAATTTCGAATGCTTTTCGAAAGCTTGCCATGATGTCAGTCTTGTGTTTTATAAATCAATTATAAGTTTGTGTTGATCGCTTCCAATAACGGAAAACCATCAAAGATTTCATCGTGACCGTTTATATTTATGTCCGAAAAACACATTAGAGCATTAATTTAAAACTAAAGGAAGACATCAATAACAAAATGTGAAATGTAAATAAATGAATCCGGAATCAAACACGGGGAAATGCGAGCCGCATCGGGCACGGCGTCACTTGTCTGCATTCACTCGGAATAATCAGATTAGAGATGTAATTTCCTGTGTCGCTGACGATTGGGCCGTCATCGTCATGACGTCATCAACACAACAAAACGTTTCAATTATAAGTTTTTGACGCATAGAAATACGGCAGAGTTTTGACTACGTGAAATGAGCAAGGAAATTAAAAGAGCTGTTGGAAAGTTTACTTACCTAACAATATTTTTGTAGAGGGATTTGGGGTCTGTTTGAAACATGGTTTTAGAAGTGTTTTTGTTTGTGTTTACTAGCAGAGTTTTAGAAACTTTTACGTGTCGAATTGATGTACTTAAAGTCCCCGTTACGAGAAGCTTTGAATTTTGTAAATAAAGAACTAATTGAGTATATTTTGTGGTACTAGAACGCTGTGTAACGTTCCAGAACCACAAAACATTAGACGACAGCGCTTTATATCGCTAAAATATAACCCGACCAAGTAATATTGTTAGTTAGTTTCGTATTACTCGTATGTTACTTTTAGTTGATTGAATTTAGGATTATTTGTTGTTGATTGAATTGTCGAATTGTCGCTACGTAACTTAGTAAAAGTTCTTTATTTACAAAATTTATAGCTTCTGGTGACGGGGACTGTAGGTAGGTAGACCTACTAAGGTCCCGATTTTTTTGGAAAAGCTCACATTTCGTAAATATTATGTAATACAGATGTAAAGATACCTTCCATTACCAAATAAAACGAAATCCTTTTACCTAAACGCAACCATTTTACTGGCCAGCTAAATCAGTTGCGCCCCTTCGAAATGTTTTCAATACATCTTCATTCACCGCCGACTTCCTCAGTCAATAGCCAGCGATACACCTGAGGGCCAATTGTTTCGCAAATTATTCACATCGCTCTTGTACCCGGGTTGACCCGCTCGTAAGCAACTGGGGTCCCTTTCAATTATGCGGTCACGTGTGTAATTCGGCTAATGATACCATTTCGTGACTACCATTCGAGTTTACTGTGCCATTCGCCAGGTTCCGAGGTGTTAAATGGAACTTACATGTTCAGCGAACGTGATATCATCTCCTGTACAGTTTGTAGTAGTTACCTGTGACGTCGATGCGGACCGTTGCTATTAATATGTCACAGGCGCTTATTTGTTGTCAACTCCTGGCTTTGCGGCGCGGCTTTAACGTGGCAATAAAGTGAGTGCTGGATAAATACAACTTCAAGTTGATTTTTTATAATTTAACTTAAACTCAGATATCCCAGGTAAGCGTTTATATTACTTATGAAACGGCACAGATAATAATACTAGCATACAGATACCTGATCCCACACAAAGAAAACGTGCCGACGTAACTAGCGTTTTTCGTCTGAATAATGATTATTTTTCTAAGAATATCGATCGCGTTCGGTTCGGTTCCAAGGATATAGATGGTGATACTACTTTTTTTTTAATATAACGTCGATTTGTTTTATACTATTTTTTGTACGGTAATTAAACTGTAATCTTCAAAATTGTTGTATGAAGCTGTAAATCGTCGTTCGATTTTTTAAATTGGTTATGTATAACCAATTTAAAAAAAAATCTGAGGCACTCCTTGCCTCAGAAATTTGAAACCGCGCCGTCAATTGGAATCAATTTTAAATGATCCATTCATATAATCTTTGAAATGTGAATTAAGAGTCCAATATTTCTTAATTTTTTGCTTAGGAAAGTTAATTAAACAAGAACATATTATTTTATGATCGTCTCTAGAAAATCTTAATATTTCACAAAACCCAAATAACAAATCGAAGCTTATCACGCCATCTAGTGCAATTTATTTGACCAAATTTTCTTTCTTCGCGTTGGGTGCCTGCGGAAAAGGTTAGCGATAGCAGCTTAGTTCCTCTGACAAGTTTCCAGATAATAATTGGTAAATAAATAAAAAAAAGGTAAGATAAATCTTTAGTTCACCACTAAAGATTTATCTCTTACAGTTTACTATTAATTAAAACCGGGTCATTTTCATTCCAGTTTTCTTACAACTAAATAAAAACTTAAGATCCCATGCAATATAAATATATTTAATATAATCTTGTTAAAGTTTTGTACTAGTAAGTAGGTATCTATTGCTAGGTACTATGAATGGTTTTATATTGACAGTTACATACTTTTATATTATTTTTGCTTTTAAGAATGCTCATGCATACTGCACTATAGTTCTCGCCAAACTTCTTGGCCGCCCTGAAGTTGGCTTTCCGATGCGCAACGCACGAAACGGTGCTGTTTTTGTATGAGATTTACTACTGCGCAGCCATTGTAGTCAACTTCAGGGCGGCCAAGAAGTTTGCCGAGAACTATATCACGGAGAGATAGTGCAGTTATATGGGACTCCAACCCACTAAAACCCCACGGTGTCCTCCTGTGTCGTTTATGGCGTGAACCCGTTAGCACTCACCGCGAACCCGCCGCAGCTGTCCATCACCGGACTCTCCTCTGGAGAGAAACCCCCATCACCGGCACACCAAAACACACTGTGCGCCGTGACCACCAACACTTGAGCACCAGACGACCCCGTGTATGGCACCCTTGGTCCCTCTCTGAGGGGTCAAGTTCAATGGCCCCGCCACCTACCATTTTTCGGCCGCGGAAGGTAGGGAGAGCGGCGCACCGCAATACCGGCACTCCTCTCCCACCGGGGCCTCCAACCCTCAGCCGCGTTATCGTATGGGACCTAGCTGGGACGCTCCATAAGACATCGCGGCCCACCTCAGTAGCGATGTCGCCTGTTACCAACCTGCACCGCAACCTACTAGTTGGCCGCTACGTCGTCGGCTTAATCGGCAAAAGCCCTGACGAACGGCCCCTCCTCCCACTTTCAGTTACATACCTAGGGTAGATAGGACTACGCTTTGCCAGCCACTACCTTAGATACAATAGGTACATTTCACCTCAACCAGACTCTTTATGTAACAGTTAGGTATGTAGCACACTTTATTACACGCAGCTTATTTTAATATTTATCATGCACTTCCACGGAAGTAGCTTCGTACCTAATTTGAATGTCAACCCAGTATTACGTTATAAAGAGTCTACAGTCCATAGTGAAACATTATGCAAGGTCCTAACGGCATAATTTACCTGTCCCATATGAATTAAAAGTAAATTGGAGGTGAGAACCGGACCGTAAAATCTTTTTATGGTTTAATTCAGACTGGCTGGATGGAATTAGCTTTAAACTCATTTATAAAGGGGAAAATAAAGCAGGCTTACCACCTTCTGGATCAATGAAATACCTACATTTATTTAACTCGTCTGGCTCGGTTTATTAAGGTACAATTGGCCTGGGCTGGTGCAATTTAACGTTGATACGTCGAGGGATTCCCGATAATTCGCTCCCTATTGCTGATTATATATTTACGCGGACGCGTCGCGGTGGCCTTATATCTGGTATGTGCAGACGGGTGTTATTAACTATAGCTGCTTTAATATGATTGATCCTTTAGCTAAAACTTGAATGTAAGAGATTTGGCTTGAGAGTAACAACTTCTGAGTATATGGAGTTTGTATACCTTTTTTCCAAGTGTACATGACCAAATCCAGAACTTTATTTATCTAGTCTAAGTTTTATACGTACCCGTTTAGTCCTCAAGCAATAAAGAGTCCGTCAGAATGATCCGGCTTTTATTGTATTCACCTGATTTAGATTTTGTCCTGTTCCTGCGTAAGGTTTTATTTTCTCGTGGGCCTAAAACTTGACGGATTAGGGTGATAGAGGTACCCTCCGTTAGATTAGAATCCCTAGCGGCCTAGATACAAAAACCTGCCAACCGTCGTCCTCGTAAAGCATTTTTTACACTTGAATGGGCTCAGAGGTTTCTTTTCTATGTGGTGACATCAACAGAAATGGAATATATTTTAGATTTTTGGCGATTCATTGTTTGGCATTACACAGACATGTATGTAGTTATACGAGTATATAGTCATATATTCGTGTTAAGACTCATTTTAGCGATCAAAATGATAACTTGAAACTTTGAAACGGCGACGTTACGCACTGAAAAATTATCTTCCCAGAAAACAGTTTCTGTTCTAAGCAGCAGTTTATGCTTTTATGCTTTTGGTTTTCTGCTAAATAAAATCGAATCAACATTCTCTATTATCAACGTTAACTCCTTAAGCAAACGCTCACAAGCCAAACAGTGTCACGGACTGTCAGTTCCACTATAATTCCAGATTGGATTCCTAGGTCGCGACGCAAAGCTTACAGTTTGCATTGCAGCTTTAGGTAATGCAATTATTGTAGCTATATACCAGGGTGGCACAATATTCTATGCAGAGTACAAACTGCAGTCTTCAAAGACTAACTTGCTAACTCAAACACTTCAATTTTAGTCGGCTAACTTCGGGTGTATTCGTGTATTGGTAATCCAATCTATCGGTTTATTATTATGTGTACAAACTGTTCATAGAGGTGTCTTAATGGATTGATGGTTGTGATAATGAATTGTATCTTGTGATTTGTGGTAAAGGGGTTTTGAATGAGGCTGAATGAATTTAAGATCCTGCTTTATCCATTCATGTTTTGTTGAATGTAGTATCTGTCTTGTCATAATCATGTTCTCAATCAAGAAATTAATTGATCAATTCAAATAACGACACAGAATAATAAGAAACCATCTTAATCAGATATAATATTTTTAAGCTTAGATACATATTTCTTTCAAGTTACACGACTACCTTAATAGCAAGGGGTGGTAGCTATAAATTAAATTAAAAATTAAATTACGACATAATCTTATCACTGTGGCCTTTAATTCAGTTAATGCGCAATAAGAAATTATGTCCGCTAATTCGTTTTACGTTAAACTTATCCTAAAATGTTGTATAGATATTTCGTTTCAGTGGTGAAATGGAATCACCTCCCAGCAATTACATTAGCCAAATTGTATTTGAATGAAAGTATGAAAGACTCAGTCGCCGCTATAAAATGAATTTCATTTCTCTGAGTGAGCCCGGAGCCATAATTTTTTGTGGTGTTTATTTATTAGAAGTAAAGTACACCTTTTTATAAAACGGTCTATTTTTAATTAAAGAGATTTACTTTTTAATTTTGTTCCGATTCCGTGTCAAAGTAAATGTTCTGTTCAGATAAAAACGAAAGGATAGGTATTAAGGGTAAGGATATTTTTTTTTTTGAGATTTTCATTATTGTTGCCACTAAAATTGTGTAGACTTTATTGAAAAGATCGGAAATTTTGGGAAACTAAATGAAATCAAGCAAAGACATAATATACTGGGAACCCCATAAATAAACAAGTATGTCTTACAACTAAAATTTGAATGTGACATCTACAACTCCGCACTGAGCCCGCGTGTTGGATTGTATTACGGCCCAGTCCCTCTAAAATAGAGGGGACCTGTGTCCCATCAGTGGGGTGATTATAAGCAGATTATGCTAAAGAGCGGGCATATATCCTGGACTCTTGGATTAACACGTGGTGTAATTATTAATACATTATTTCTCCTGCTTTTCACAAAAACCAGCGAAGAACGTATTTATCAAAAAAGCGAAACAACGTAACATGTAAAACAGAAAAATTGTCCACATTTCTTCGTAACATTTTGTTTTATCAGTAGGTGAGGGTAACTCCTGGGAGGGGGTACGTTTTATCTCTTCCACTACATGGGGCTCCCTCAGGGTGTTTGTTTCTCGCGATTGATACGTATTATGTGACATCAAGTCGAGCGAGTGAACGCAATGGGGAAATCAAAAGGAACCCTGTTTGTATTAGGATATATCTAATGCAATTACGACTATCGTCTGTCTAATCTAGAGATTTGATGGTTCTTCATTGTTTGTATATTTGTTTTTATTATTGAATACGGGTTTGGATTATTTGTTCGGAGAGTTGAGGTATCTTGATAGAGACACGATTCTGCTTAGATATTATTACCATTTGTAGGCAAATTGTGCCTTTTCTCTGTACTCAAGGTTGATACGTGTAGGCAAAACTTATTGTAGCTTACAAAATATCAACATTGTACCTTTTCAGAATATCATATGTTACAAGGTTTAAGCAGTTACTCAACATCACAAAACCAACATAAGTTTATGTCATCGGTATTTGCCAACAATTTCCTTACAGAACTCAACTCTTTCGTATTTTAATCCGACCCTCGGAAACGCGGCAATATTTATCACAGCGGTATTAAATAAGGGTAATAATGGAATAACAAATGCGTTGCCGTCGACCGACTTGACAATACCTCGTGTATATCTTGCGGGAGCTCTAGAAATCTTTCTTGAAAACTTTTCTAAAGAAATACATGATGTTACCTATCTAGGTATATATAGGATATTTTATGTACGTCTATTGTTATGACGTCTCCGGTCTGCTGGGTTTAAGTGCTCGGTTATGGCCGGTCGAGCGAGGAAAGTATGAATTTTCCGAAGCCCAGGTCAAGTTGGGTCGTATGTCAGAATTATGAGAATTTGTTCTGTGGAAATTGCGGGTATCTACGACAAGTATGATGGTAAGTAGGTAGGTATTTCCTTTATGTTGATGGCTCTTTCCTGACATTTTTCTCAAAAGGTAGAGAAAGCCGTTGTCACGCTGCCAAGTTGCCTGTAGTGATGCTAAATTTTTCAGCAAAAGATTGAAGGATAAGTTTAATTTTAAAAGGAGCAAAATGCAACATGCTTACCAATTTATGTATTTCTTTTTTATTGATTTATTTTATTAGTATTTCCCATCTTCTCTTTTCCAAAATCCATAACGCAAGAAAGAAATGTGTTCCCTATTTTGTATTTTCCTCGCTTGTTCGCTCGTTTTCCTTTCCAGCGTAAGCAGGGGTTTTCGCAGAACCCCTTTACTAAATATTGGTGTTCAATTCCTGCCGGATCGGTGCTTAATTCCAGACATGACAGGTGACACGCCCCTGTCTTCCTCAAATGGCATAACCTTTCCCAAAATGTTGTTCTTTAATGTTGGTAGTTTCCTTTTGATAGATTAACTGAGATTTTCATGTTGGGTTGTTGATCTGTTTATGTTTAATTTGTAATGGTTCTATTGTACAGAAGATTAAGCTTACGTTTTTGATAAGAACAATGTTTTGATTCGGTTAAAGTTTTCTTGGATCTTGGACAACGGTGAAGGAAACCTGAGGAAACTTAGACTTCCAATTAATTAGTATAAGTTTGAAATCGCCAACCCATCTTGAGCGCACGTGGTGAACAATGCTCGTGCCTTCTCTGTATGAGAAGAGGCCTTTTCCCTGCAGTGGGACAGTTAAGGGCTGACCGTCTTCATGACCTCATGATCATTTTACCTAGTTGAATAGTTAAAGGATTATCCCTCTTAAGGCGCAGATATCCCTCAGTAGCTGATTTTAAAATTAGAATCTCGTCTAACGGTTAGTCGTAATTTAAAAAAATATATGTAACATTAGATCATTTTCTTAATAATTTCTTAAATCTATTAACACATTGAAAACTTTTCTAAAGAAATATACGGACAAAAAACGACAATCGCACCAAAACCGCCGGGCGTATTTTAATGAAATTTTCACCATCTCAAAGACAATTTAATTATCTACATTTTGATGTAAGAAATAAGGAAAGTACAAAAAACTACCTACTGAAATTTGGGTCGCACGGGTGTGAAACGAGTGCGCGTTTTATTCCCTCAAGGTAGTTGGCGACTGTCGTCATCTTAACCATTTAACCTTAGGGTTGAAAAGGTGTGACCTATTAATTTTCGAGAATAACACTGTTGTTTGTTGTTATCCCAAAACCTGACAAAACTTTGTTGTTTTCGATGATTTCAGCTTGAAAATTAACAACATTTAATTGAAGGTGTTTTGTCTAACTTAAATGAACTTAAACTTTAACAAGTTAAAGTAAATCTCAAGTTAAAATTACAAAGTATAATATTTCTCTAAGTTGGCTAGCGTATGAATAAATTTGCATTTAAGCAGTTAGGCCACATTCTGTACTTGCATAAACTAAGATTTTTCAGGTGTTTTAAATCGAATTTCTAGACTATAGTTTAGATATGTGAAGATGGTACTTTTTTGCAAAAATCATACAGCAAAAACGCTTTTGGGAAAATATTTCTAAATGTTGGACAGTGCCAGGTATGCCCTGAGAATTAAGAATTTTTGTTTTTAGGACCTTTTTCCCTTAGTGACAAGTTTCCACACTAAAAAATGTGTAGCACTTTATGATCTATTTATTTATTTAGTGGCCTATCTACAATTGTCACACTAATAATAACCTTATAATACAAGCAATAATATAAACTAAGTGTACAATATGATGCGATAGACACAGCATGCAAAAACGAAATTATAACAGAAAGTTACAATAATAGTGCAGAAATAACACTCGTAAACAGTGAGTCTTCAGAAATTAATACAGTAGTAGTATACATCTATCTACAGTAGCGTAACGTTCTGTGTACAAAGGCAGTCCATAGTTCCACACTGGTTAAAGTCATAGATTTATCAGCGTCGGTGATCACCATAGCGACAAGCTTGGTGATACGTCGAGTGTTGACGTGCCTGGAGTTATGAGACCCTAGTACTCTGTTAGCTATAAATAAATACGGAGCCCTAAAAAATTACAATATAATCTCTCTATATCACTGAGGTTTGAGGCTGACAGAGAACCCAATTATGGGTTAAGCTCGCCTTTGTAAATAAGTTGTTCTTTTGTATTTGAATATGTTTGTTATGAATAATGAATATGAAAGGTATTTTATTTTGGTGTGGAAAGTTTTCCAATGAAAATCACTTTTAAAACTAGCTTCTATTTTAAGAGACTTGCTTCAATCAGTCATGGCTGGCAGCGGTTTTAAGATCTAGTTAGGAATTAATAGGAACAAGAGGAAGTAACTTGATAAAAAATGTGCAGCAGTGGACTGCCACTCTTAAAACTATGAGGACTACATAACATGCAGGACTTAACTTATGTGATTGATTTTACATTTTATTAATTTCCTACAATTTCGTTGTCAGGGCCAGTGTTCGAAAGTGAGTAGGGGAGACCAAGGTCTCTTGAAACACAGGTGAGTTGTTTCAACAAAATCAATTTCGCGGCATCTATAATTGTTATCTAGCTAGTAACAACACTGTTTAGTCGTGCCCCACCGCCCGCAATATGCGTCCTTGCCACAAGGCTTTGTTTCGGAGTTCTAGCACCCATGCCCAAAAAGATACGAAATGTAAGCTTTCATCGTTTTTTTAGCTACTTATAATTTGAAAATGTGTTGGTGTTATGGCTTGTGCTATGTATGTTTCGAAAGCAAAAAAAAAATATATATATATATATATATATATTGATGGTGCAAGTCATTGCTTTGTAGTTTGATTTTAGGTTGTAATTTTATAACGGATGGGTGGATTTTTGCTACTAAGGGGATTTGAAACAGATTGTTTCAACTTTCCTCGGTTCTATTTTGTATGAATGATTTTCTAACATGGTGTAGTTAATCTTATGTTTTGCTTTTTTTTTGTTATTGCATGCCTATTGAGTACCAAAGAAAAACAGACAGAAATAATAATATGGCGAGCCAAGAAATATAACAATATGATCTCGGCAGAAGAGGTTATATTGGCCAAAAAAATTGTTTACGTTAAAAAAGGGTGTTTTTCGTTTGTTGAAAATACTTAACTCCGCTCGAGCACTGGTTTAATTTACCTCGGTATTAGGGAAGTTGAAATAGAATGACTGGTCACGTTTAAGTTAATTTTTCGCACTAGCATTCATACTTACGCTTTTTTTGTTGGTCTCATATAAAAGTGAAAGAAATGAGCTATCGATTCGTACTAATCTCGTACAATTCTAGCTAATAGATTTTTGTGTACGACAAATAATTTCAAAATTGTTTCAACTCCCCTCGGTCTCCCCTACTTAAGCTACGTTTGAGCATCGTTCATGCTCGTAGCAGCTTCGAGCGTAAGCCTATTATCTCATCGTCTAGAGTTTTTGCCTACAAGCCATTTGCTACGGTTAATTTTTTACAACTTCATGAAAAAGGCTGATGTGGAAATCTACTTTGTTGTTTCGTAGTAGCGGGAAGCCGATATCGTAAAACATAAAGTGGAAAGACTGACACGAGAATGATCCAAGTTTTAGCCAAGAGGAACGTAACCCTGTCCATCTTAGCGTACATTTGAGTAGAAAGGGTACAAATAAATAAGCGTTGACACATTTGGAGGGTTAGCATTGTAAATCTATCGGCAACCGGTCCTATTGTGAGTGTATTCTAGCCCTAAAATGTTATTTTTTCTTGACTAGCCTAAGTAGAACGTTTAGGGTATCGTATTTAGATAAAAGCCTTCGATTTTTTGTAACCTAAAAGTATGTATTTTTTCGTTATTTTTGGTAAAAACATTAGATAAATTTGTACTAGTCGCCAGCTTACAGCTGCGTCTTTTAGAAGGACATGCGACTGAAAGAATGAGAAATGAGCCGTGATTAAGGCTAAGATGTACAAGAAATGGTGACTTTAGTTACTAGTACTTTTTAGGGATCCGTATCCATAGGGTAAAAACAGGACCCTATTACTAAGACTTCGCGATCCGTCTGTCTGTCTGTCCGTCTGTTACCAGGCTGTATCTCATGAACCGTGATAGCTAGACAGTTGAAATTTTCACAGATGATGTATTTCTGTTGCCGCTATAAAAACAAATACTAAAAACAGTATAAAATTAATATTTAAGGGGGGCTCCCATACAACAAACGTGATATTTTTGCCGTTTTTTGCTCGATATTAATAACGGCAACAGGTAGACGCTTGAAATATTCACAGAATATTAAGTTGTATATTCTCTTCAAAAAATAATAATTATTAAATTAAAATAAAATAAATTAAGGGGGGCTCCCATACAACAAACGTATTTTTTTTTGCAGTATTTTGCGATAATGGTACGGAACCCTTCGTGTGCGAGTCCGACTCGCACTTGGCCGGTTTTTTCTAAACACTAAGACAACAATTCTTTATTTCAACTAGGCCATTAAATACAGCGCTTTAGCTAATTTGATTTTAAAGTTTTTTGAATATTTCGCAACACATTTATCAAAGCTTATTTATTTTCATGTTGCTTTATTAGGCCATACAGTTCATATAGCTTTGCCCTGTTTTTACGAATGCCTGGAGTCTTTAGAGTGTATGTCAGTTATATTAGACCGTATCTCAAACAATCAATCTGCCTAGCCTTTTCCCAATTATGTTGGGGTCGGCTTCCAGTCCTACCGGATTCAGCTAAGTACCAGTGTTTTACATGGAGCGACTGCCTATCTGACCTCCACAACCCAGAAACTCGGTAATACAATACCCCTTAGCAAGACTGGTGTCAGATCTCAAGCTTCTGACTACCCGTAACGATTTGGGACAAACCCACCGCACTATTCCCAAACCACTGCAACTCCTGAAAGCCAGAATCAACAGTGGCGACCACCAGAAAAGCGCCGAGGCAATGAAGCTCGACGAAGTCCCGGAGAATGAATTTAACTGTCTTGGATCCCGCAACGAAATTAATCAGAAAAGAATAACGGAGGAGTAGGAAAAAACATAAATTTCCACTTCCCTCCATATCAAGCAGGAGACAGAACAAACAAGGCCACTAGGCACAAAGGGTCGTTTACAACTGGGATAAGCCCAGTTGCCTAGCACCACGGATAAAAATAAGAATTAATAATTAATGGGTCCTAACATTGTGAGCTGCTATGTTTGATTCCAATAATAGGTATGGCAAAAACGCTTGAACGCACGGAAATTTGTTCTAGTTTCCACAAGGTCCGTATAGTAAACAACTCCTGAGGTAGCCTCTACATTATTCAACATAATATTACGTTCATTCTGCCAAAGAATACACTGCCATAAGATATGATGTGCAGATTGTACATATTCGCAGTCAGATGTAGAACACTGACATAAAGGCGAGGCAACGAGCTTGAAGGAAAACAATTTACTTTTAAAGTTACCATGCCCTGTGAGAAATTGGGCAACACAGTGATCCACCTCCAGCCACGTCCTGGCCAGCCGAACGCGAACGGATGGAAAGAATTGGTGGAGATGTCGGCCCTTGATAGAATTATCCCACCTACATTGCCATTCGGATAAAAGTTCCTCCCAGACGTCAATAGGTGGTTTAAATAATCTAGAGATTTTCTCACGGTCACTCCGCGTTAAAAAGTTCGCGTCCGTGGTCTCTCGTGCGGAATAGTACATTGCAGCACGTCGCTGCACTTCAAGGTCGACCGGAAGTACGCCAGCAAGTACCGGTAAGGCCTCAGTACTAACCGTCCTGTACGCTTTGCATAAGAATATCAAAGCCAAACGCTGACTCTGAAGCAACTTACGTCGCACCGCCCCTATGGTGGCCCTATCAGCCCAAACTGGCGCCCCGTAGCAAATACAACCCAAGTAAGTAGCCCCATAAATAGTTTTTAAAGTTAAAAAAGACAGACCCCACGTAGATTTAGATATTCTCGTTAAGGCATAGAAATTTTTTTTTGCTTTTTCACCGACTATTTTAATATGATCTATAAATGCAAAATTCCTCTCTAACACGAGACCAAGATAGCACACGGACTGCTTCCTTTTTACGGGAACGTTATTAAATTTAATAGTAGGACACGATTTAAGATTACCCTTCAAAATGAGTTGATAAGTTTTGTGCGGAGCAAAGGTCAGGCGGTTTCGATCGCCCCACTGAGATACCAATCGTAGGCAAGTGTCAGCCAAGTTCTCGAGTCCAGCTCGAGTACTTGATTGAATGAGCAGAAGAGCGTCGTCCGCGTAACCGGTTAATGAACAGCCGCTTGGAAGAGGAATCGCGAGGAAATCATCAAAGCCTAAATTCCATAAAGGCGGACCAATAACCGAACCCTGAGGACATCCCATGGTGAGAGACTTCGACATGGAATGATGGCCGAGTTTGAGCTTCGCGGAACCATTCAAAAAGTAAGAGTAAACTAGATTATATATATTTCTATAGCAGCCCCGAATTTTCATTTTAAGTAGTAGCATTGGCCACCATGCGTTATCAAAAGCCCCAGAAATATCTAGAAAAATCCCAATTACGTACTTATGTTCAGATGTATTAACTATTTGCCTAACAGTAAGGGCCGCATCTACGGTAGATTTTCCAGTAGTGAAACCGAATTGATTGTTATGAAATTTTGGTCCGTCCGGTAGCAAACGTGGAACGATAAGGCGCTCCAGGAGTTTTCCCAAAGATGGAAGTAATGTTATGGGCCGGTACGACTTAGGGTCGTCCGGGGGCTTGTCGCCATTTTTCGGGATGATTCGTAAAAATCCGCGTCGCCATATACGAGGAAAAACGCCCTCCGCAATACAACGGTTGTAAACGGTCAAAATCGCATCAGCGGCTGTTTTACACGCTTCTATAATCATCCGATTAGATATTTTATCTTCACCCGATGACTTGTTGAGTGGTAACCTCTTGACAACGTTTATAAATTCGTCAGTGGATGGAAGGTCTGACGCTGGTGATTCAGGTGGTACAGCTGCCCACGCTCTGATCTGTTGATGGTAGTCGTTGTCATTAGCAAGTAAGTCATCAGGTATAAGAGTATTCAGCAAAACTTCAGTTGTTTCCTCAATACTGGTGGTGTGTTTATTATTTACTTTAATGTTCTGAACAAACGCGAGGTCGACTGACCGATTGGCTTTAAACTCATGATATAAAGGAGACCACGGACCTTCTTTATCTAATTTATCTACTATTTTACGCAATAAATTACCCTTAGATTTTTCCACCGAAGCTCTGTAGCGGGACCTGGCAACTCTAAACGTATTTAACGCAATGGAAAGAGGGTCACCGGTGACCTTACGTTTTTTAAGCTTGTTAAGATGTTTACGCGCTCGGCGATAACTTTTACGCTGTTCAGTTAGGTAGTCACACCACCAATCACATCTACGTATATTGGTCACAGATCCACGACCAATGGCAATGTCAGCACAGTAAGTGAAGGTGTCTGACATAATTTCAGCACTTTCTTCAGCTGACAGCCCAACACGAGTGAAGTCTTTGGCGTGACACGCAAGAAGCGAGCTAAAGAACTCCCAATTAGCACCCTTACATTTATACCTAAAGTTGCCAATGACATGTGACGTACCCTGAGTAAAAACCGGAACAAATTCGTACACGATCAAACGATGATCACTACAAGACGCGTCCGGTAGGACACGCCACCTATCCAAGCGTACGTCTGCACTAGAAAGTGTGACGTCAATACAAGATTCGCCCATTTGGCTACAAAAAGTTGGTGGTGCGTCAGGGGTATTATGAATAGTCAGATTCATTTCAGCAATGAAATCTTCAACAGCGCAGCGTCGTTCATAATCCGTAGACCGAACTTTGCCATACCATAGACTCGAAGACGCATTAACATCAGCGCCAACGATAACTTTGCAGCCCGCGAGCGACTGCAAGACATGACGGAGGTTATGTATATGAGGAGCAACAGGGTCTGAATATTGAAAGTAGCAGCTCACAACGTAAACTTTAAAAGAAGACGATGAGACCTCCGCAACGGCACAATGGGGTGTCATAAGGTTACGTAAAGACGTTACTGTGAAGTTAGAAGAACGCGCCACGTAAATTCCAGCTCGTGCTTTGCCATCCAACTGTACTACTTTGTGACGTAACCGCACGTTTTGATATTGTTCTTGAACGAGCACTATATCTAAGTTATAATCGATAATTAGTTTGTCCAGTTCAGAAGTCGCCACCCTATCGTTGTGGAGATTTAATTGTCCTATGGTTAATCTATCCATTTTCTTAGTAATTGGTGTTGAGGATCAGTTGTTCGAGCTTAAGTTTATAAGTAGCACACTCAGGTGACCCACAGCGATGGTCAGATGGTTTCTTTGATCGTTTGCACGCTACGCAAGACGGTGTATAATTTAAATTATCCTTATGCGGGCAGTCTTTGGTTTCATGTGCCTCAGAGCAATTAGCGCAGGTAGGTGATTTAATAGTGCAGTGTTTCTTAACATGACCGAACTGTTGACAATGTGCACAACGTACTACGTCGACATCATCAATGAAACGGCAAGTCGCCCAATCAATAAACAATTTATCTTTAGTCGAGACTAAATGTTTCCGGACCGCGGACTCGAGTTCTATGCCTATCCATTTCCGACCGTTGTCTAGCGAACGCCTACGTATAATTTTTGTTGATTTAATAAAGTCGTCTTCTTTTAATGGCAACTCGTCTTTAATGTTTTGACAGTACAACGCATGCAAAAAGGCACTGTCCTCCATTGACGATGGGACGTCTTTGACTAAAATACGAGGCCTACGGCCTTTTGGTTTCTCAAGTCGCAAGCCAGCGGACCTAATGGCATCGACCGATTGTAATTTTTTTATTTGATTATCGTTAGCGACACGTAACACGACACCAGACTTCGCAGCTTTCTTGACACCTACAATTTGAAAACCGTCACTAGGATTTATTGCTTTCATGAGCGCTTGTTTAGTCGCGGAAGAAGTTGTGTAATCATTTGATCGCTCATCAGTGGGGTAAGCCACAAGACACGGAAGTTTGGCACGTGAGTCTACCACTGGAGCAATTTTGGGTAAACGAAGTTTTAATTTATCAGCATATGAAATATTACTGACATCAGACTTGGCAATGTTGATACCGGAATTAAATTTAATTTTGTCTAATTCGCGTTCCGTATTGGCTAATTTGGTTTCGTTAGCAGATGATTTTATGGCTAGCAAGGAAACAATACCCGTTATGCGTTGAGTCATGTCCATAATAGCGGATTTATTTGCAACATTTATGCGGGACCCTTGGTCATTAACAAGGTCGTTAATTTTAGACAGGTATGCAGACGCCTGAGAAAACCCGTAACGATTATCAAAGATCTTCAAATGACAGCCGGGACCAACGGCTTAACGTGCTTTCCGAGGCACGGAGGAATCTCGGTATGTTGAAATGGTCACCCATCCACGGACTGACCTCGTCAAGCGTTGCTTAACCTTAAAGATCGACCCGTGCAGCTGTTATTATTTAGCCACGAGCCGTATCTCAAACAAACAGTTAAAACATTCAGTTTAATGGCGTTTGTGATTAGGTAGATCGGTTAAATTCAGTCAGTTTCAACCTTAGTAAAGGTTAATCTAATCGGAATTATTATCAAGTGGTGAAAAATTATATAACATAGGTACTCACTTGACTTTTTCCACAATACGACTGTAAAACGTCACAAGAATACCCTTAAATAATAAAGCAATTTTCATTATGTACAGCAACAATATTCTTCCATGCCGTACATTGCAATGTAGAGTTAATTCTAATTAAGTATCTAATTGGTTGATTGTACAACTTTGTTCGTATTGTTTCTTTAATTCGTTCCCACTTGTTTAATTGATTAACTCAATCATTGAATTAGTAGCAATGGAACTTTTTCTTGATTTCTGGTTACTTGAAAATTGTCTGCAATGGGAATGCATTCTTCAGCGAATCGTTGAAAGCTTTGTTTGAACCTGAGACGTGAGTACATGCGGTACCTAAATCTGTATAGATTTTCAATACATTGTTTAAAGTGTAAGTGGAAAATTGTTGAAGAAAAGGAGATAATTCTTGTTGTTTGAAGCGTAGGCCACCAGGCTATATAATAAAAGTGTCAATCCGACAATTTTGTAAGTTTTTTACAAATAAGTCGAATTGTATAAACATTTTGATAAATATGACAATTATTTCCAAATGCGACACGTAAAATACTGACAAAATATGTAAGACTAAAAACCCATTTAATAAAGGTGACAATTGTCAGATTTTACCTTTCGAATAGTCTTCGATCGTTTATGGCCACCGAGGGTGACGGGGTTCGCATTAGGTCATGCGGGCTTATACCTTGCCGGGCAACTGTGTTGAATTGTGCAAGAATTCCAACGCCCAGGTCAAAGGTATAAGTCTAATAGACCCCTCCGCCCTCTCCATGGCGGAGAGCATCCATGAGAATGTCTACACTTGGACTAATTTATAACTTACTATTTAGCTTCTGCCAGCGGCTTCGCCCGCGTGTATGTCGAAAATTGTCCCGAGGGAACATATTCCCGTGATTAAAAGTATCCTATGTGCTATACCTGCCGGCTGCCAAACATGGACGTATAACACAAAAATAAAAACAAAACTAACAAACTGTCAGAAAGCGATGGAAAGAAGTATTTTAAAAATAAGAAAAATTCAAAAGATAAGAAGCAAAGACATAAGAGCAAAAACCAACTTAATAGACGTACTTCATCATGCTCGCACACAAAAATGGCGATGGGCTGGGCATATAGCGAGATACACAGACAATAGATGGACATTAGAAACCACAACATGGAAAGGACCGGCGGGAAAAAGAAAAAGAGGTCATCCAAGGAACAGGTGGATCGGCGAAATAATTCTAGTAGCAGGAAAAAATTGGAGAGACAAAGCAAAAAATAGAAAATTTTGGAATAAGCTAGAGGAGGCCTTTACCCAGCGTGGGGTTCCAATAATATATTAGTAATAGTTATTTAGTATTAAGAGAAAATGTTATTTAAGGTTGTTGGAAATAAATGGGCTTTATTATTATTATTATTATGTGCTATACCTGACTATAATCTATCTCTGTGCCAAATTTCATCCCGATCCGTTCAGTAGTTTTTGCGTGAAAGAGTAACAAACATACATCCTAACAAAATTTCGCATTTATAATATTATTATATATTATACTAGCTGTTCCCCGCGGCTTCGCTCCCGTGGGCCACCCCACAGGACCTGCTTTTGGGATAAAAAAAATGGCCTATGTTACTCAGGAATAACGTAGCTTTCTAATGGTGAAAGAATTATTTAAATCGGTCCAGTAGTTTCGGAGCCTTTTCGGTACAAACAAACAAACAAAAAAATGTTTCCTCTTTATAATATTAGTATAGATATAGATTATTATTATTACTAGCTTCTGCCAGCGGCTTCACCCGCGTAAATGTCGAAAATTGTCCCGAGGGAACATATTCCCGGGATAAAAAGTATCCTATGTGCTATTCCAGACTATAATCTATCTCTGTGCCAAATTTCATCCAGATCCGTTCAGTAATTTCTGCGTGAAAAAGTAACAAACATACATACATCCATCCATCCTCACAAACTTTCGCATTTATAATATTAGTAGGATTAGTAGGACATTGTAAATTATCACTTTCGAACTGAACGCAGAAAAACAATACATTAAGTTTATCATTTGGGTTTTTCTTTCATTTTATTATAAAGTTATCAATCTCAAGAAAATGTTGAATAAAATGATTTCTACTAAAATCTCATATTTATGTGGTATGACTGTACCATTCCCATTCTTTTGTTTATAGGACGTTTTGCTTCTAGGTCATTTTGAGAATAGGACGATCTGCTCTATATGTCGTTTTGAGAATAAGACAATTTGATACGGAGTCTTTTTTATTTTTTATTATAGATAAGCTAGCGCTTGACCACTATCTCACCTGATGGTAAGCGATGATATGGTCGACGGTGTAACACGCTTGTCTAGAAGTAACCTATTCACTCTTGATTTAATGACCCCGAGGTCAAAACAATGTCAAGGCATACATAATATGAGAGAATGCAATGCACATGAGGGTAATTTTAAAAAAATATACCAGCCAAGTGCGAGTCGGACTCGCGCACGAAGGCTTCCGTACCATTTTTGTGATAGCGGCAAAGTGAAAATTTCAACTGTCTAGCTATCACTGTTCATGAGATACACGCCTGGTGACAGACAGACAGACGGACAGTCTTAGAAATAGGGTCCCGTTTATACCCATTGGGTACGGATCCCTAAAAATATAACAATGTTACTTTTGGTTTTTTCTTGAACTTCAAAAAGAAGAATTAGGATTCTAAAGATTCCAAAGAAATAAGTATCTTAAAACAAAAAAAGAAAACAAAAAATAAAAAGTTACCCACAAAATCTTCTATAAAACAATGACAGCTGGTACTAGTGCGTCGAAGGGCAATCCCAACTCTTGCATCGCGCTAACCAGGGATACAAACCAATGCTTTTCGAATTCAGTGTAATAGATTCAACTATCAACACTTGAAAATACAACCTTCGAAAAATCGCAATAACAGCACAGTGATCAATTCTAACAATGTTTTATGTTCGAATTAGTGCTGTGCAAACGCGAGCGTGTTACTCGGAGCGTGTTTATTGGCAACATGTTAATGGAGTGAGCTCGCTGTCCCGATATTGTTGCTCCTGGACGCAGAATAGGCAGGCACAGAAGGTCAGCATTTTTTTCCACTCCACGCAAAACGCACGCTTACATAGATTCGCATCATGTGCACCGAGTGCAAGATGAATGGACTGAGCTTTCCTTATATGAAGTGGATACGGACAGAAAAGTGTGAGAGAGATAAAATATTGCGATCACACAGCACAAGTCGAATCAAGCTTATAATATAATTATAGCTGTGAAGTTGTTTTTGGGCACTTGTCACCCCGGTGTCACATAAACTTGCCGGAGTTACATATACCTATTTGACTTCTTCTGGAGTTGTAATTGGCCGCGTTACAGGCATAGGAACATAGTGGGACCCATATCACCACCACCTAGAGAAAAAACACAGGTCTCAGATATCGAGACAGGAACAGTCACTTTGTCTCCTTCTACAGAGGGGTCAACTCTGTGTGGGTACAGTTCAGTTCATTCTCTATTTATTTGTATGGATACACCATCTCCACTATTCTGTGTCCCGAACGAAAGTCCGTGTTCACGCAATTCCGTCTGATGCCCGACGCATAACGCGAGCCCGCTAAAATGAATAGAGCACCGATTGAGCTTCCACTTTGAATAAAAAAATATTTGGTTTTAAAAATTCTTGTTTGTGATATGGGCATGGAAAATACTCGCGGTTTTTTGTCAGCGTAAGCTGTTAAATCGGAGATGCCTGAAATTCATAAAACAAAAGGTGATATCCAGTTTCAATCGATTACAACGATGTTTTTGTTCCATCTTATTCATCTTCTTTGTCCAATCCTCTTCCCAGTTTAGTTGGGCTATGTATGCACCAGATAACTCTGTTCTCGATTGTCTGAGTGTGTGTTGTACCCATTTATCTTATAATAATTCTTATCCATCTTCTACAATGACTTGAGAAACCTTTGCGAGGCCAGCGCCAGGGATGTCGATGTGGGTCGTGGATAAATTTGAAACAGATCTACCGCGGCTCTGGCACACGGCAACTGAAGGAACACGGATGGTTTTTAGTCAGTATAAGTCGGACACGTCGCTCTGGATGAAGCAGGAGGAGTCATTGAATGATTTACCAACCCTGAAAAATAAAGTGCTGTCCATGTGGCTGAGTTCAAGTCAAAGTTAATCTTTTTATGTTAAGACAAACGCTTAAGACACAGTTTAGTTTGATGTTAGCTATTTACCTATTCAATTACCTATCACTTATTGTAGCAGGCTATGGACCATGTCGAGCTAAGCGAATTAGACGAGAATTAATGTACTATGATGTGTTAATGTGAGCCATTGAATGTTAGGTGTCGATGCATTAGGCGTGTGCCACATTAACTGGGCCATAAATCATGCCGATTGCACAATTTGCACTCAGTTTTGATTATTGACATGCGCGCACGCAAATAGCTACACGCTATTGGGCTCGTTAAGAGGGAAGAAAGCTACATAGTGATCTTGTTGTGTTCAGAATTCAACTAATAGGTGAATTTATATCTTTTAGAGGAGGTAGCCATCAGCGTGGTCGGGTTAGGTTAAGCTTTTTGTGCCTGGCTGGAGGTTTTAGTTTAGTCTCCACAGGATCGCCCGGTTAAGCAGTAGCAAATCACTTTGATTTAATTGAGAGAGGCCAAAAAAAAACTGGCCAAGTGCGAGTCGGACCCGCTCACGAAGGGTTCCGTACCATTATCGCAAAAACAGCAAGAAGTCGCGTTTCTTGAATTGGGCTCCCATTCAAGAAACGCGACTTTTTGCTGTTAAATACGTATTTAATTCTGTTTTTAGTATTTGTTGTTATAGCGGCAGCAGAAATACATCATCTAGGCAAATTTCAACTGTCTAGCTATCACGGTTCATGAGAACAGACGAACAGACATACAGACGGCCTGCGGAGTATTGGTAATAGGGTCCCGTTTTTACCCTTTGGGTACGGAACCCTAAAAAAGGAGAAGCGAGAAAAATAGAAGAGATCACTGTGGCGACGCTTGGTAGAGGCCTATATTCAGCTATAGATGTGTTTCTGCTGAAATGATTATGATAATGATATTAAAGGCCTGTGTCACCTCCTTTCAATAGTCACACAGAGCACGTAGAAAAGTAGGTAATGGCGTTTGTAGTGATTGTTGGCGCCGCAGTGATTTCGTGGTCTGTGGATAATCAGAAGATTTGTGAAATAACAAATCATTACAGAACAGTTCGTATATTTTCCTGCCACATTGTCGGTACCTAATTTAATTGAAAGAAGAAGGTGGTGAAACAAGCCCTCAATCTTTCAAACACTCCGTGTAAATTGGAGCCATAACTCGAAACGTTATTACAAATGAATAGTTCACAACGCGTCTAGTACAAAAGCGTACAGAACAATGCGAAACAAAGCTACTACAGTACTGAACTACGTCTCTACTCAATTTGCGATTTTCTATCTGTACTCGCGGAATTTTTCATCGGTTTGTAATCCAGTGCAATCGCGATGCGGACAATCTGTTCGGGTCGGGTTCGTACACAAAAGACCTTTCCACGAAAATAGTGGACGAGACGCGGATATCTGAGGCCGCAATAGATACCAGTCTATATTTCGGTTTCGATATTTTTAGTTGTTTACTGGAACATGATTTTTTCAGAAGGTATTGTAATGAGAACGTTTAATTCTTAAAGCATTCCCTTCTAAATTAAAATGTACATTTTGCTGAGTTATTCTTAGGAAGCAAAATCTACGGTAATTTAAAAGCTATTTCGTTTGCGAAGGCTTAAACAAACTCAGAGGTCAATGTCTCACTGACTCGTTGTTAAGGTCTATTTTTAGTCGAAACAAATTGAAAACGTCCTCGAAATATAACAACAACTGTGCCTATATAAAATTGAAGACTAATAAACGTTTGATATCTAAGAAAGAAAGAAAGAAAGAAAGAAAGAAAGAAAGAAAGAAAGAAAGAAAGAAAGAAAGAAAGAAAGAAAGAAAGAAAATTGTGTTTATTGGCATTAAAAACAAAAACACATTAAAATTAAACAAAATAAATAATTAAAACTATTAATGCCGAAAGGGCCTCAGCTCAGCATAATGCCAAATGGTAATACAGGGTATATCACCTGACGCTGATTTTCAGCTGCAGCACACATCTAGTAAGGAGACCATTGAGATGACGGCGAATAGAGTTGTATGGAAGAAGAAGATGGTGAAGCAAAACATCGTGAGGAAATTGTCATGTTTTAGAACCAAAAATTTTAAGATATTTGACATCCACCAACCCGCACTGGCACCGTGTGGTTGATTACGGCCCATTCCTTTTAACAGAGACGAGGCCTGTGTCCCAGCAGTACATTAAAATGACGATGATGATAAGAATAAGAATAGAATAAGAATAAATTTGACGGAAGAAGAAGAAATATTGCGCAGATCCCAAATCTTCTTCTTCTTTGCGTGTGAGAATGTGGCCACCTCTGGTGTCAGAGTTAAGAGGAAATGCGGTCGCAGACATCTGACTGAATATTCTAAGTAAAAAGTCATAATTTGAGGTTTGGCTTTCACCTATTTCCTCCTCCAATATAGGACCAATTTATAAAGAAATTCCATAAACTGAAAAACAATGATACATACTGCTGTGCCCCTATGTTTTTCCTTTTTGATGATACATTATCTTTAGAAGCAGTAGAACCCTCAAAAGATGCTTAAAATTGCGCTCTCAACAGTGAGCTAGTATACAAATTTGACAACTATAAATAAATAAAACCGGCCAAGTGCGTGTCGGGCCACGCGCAGTAATAGGGTTCCGAAGTTGCATAATAATGCGGACTAAAAAGAGGGTTTTGATGTTGCTACATGAACGGTTTCAGCGGCTAACAAAGTCTAAAAACGGCCCCACATAGGTGATGTTTTTTTTATCTATATTCTCGCGTTTGACCACTATCTCACCTGATGGTAAGCGATCATGTGGTCTACGGTGAAGCACGCTTGCCTAGATGTAATTTATTCACTCTTGACTTAAACTAAATAAGGACTGGAACTGGAACTGGTAACAGAAGAAGGAGTTATAAAATCCAACTTCGCAACTGAAGTTAGAAAAATATTATCTATTTGAGTACCACCGCGGGTGCGAATTGCGAAAGGAGCCGATACGAGCGCGTGTTAGAGCCACTGGGAATGGTATAGTTCGTTCCTGGATCCTTGCGTGCACGCTCCTTGTTTATTTATCTTTCGGAATTAGAAAAAAATCGTATGTATTCACCTCTAATCTCCTCTAATACCGCAGATTAGAGGTGATACTCTAATCTGCGGTATTCACTATTTCATTCTGGAAAGATTTACGCTACTCAATTAGTGATGAAGTCGGGTCGAATATTGACGTTATAGAAGGATATTGACAAAAGAAAATAAGTAATTTGCTTGGAAATCGAATCTATTTTGACTTTACTTTTTAATTACAAAACGTCGAAAATACTTCTGCACGAACACAAAATAGACTCCACCGTGCGCATGCGCCGTATGGACTACGGACTGGTACTGCCAACGACTCCGGCCACTCCAATGCGTTATTCGAGCTTAAACATTATTAATTTAGAAATAATTATCATTAAGGATGTTATGATTTTATTTTTGTATATTTTTACATGGTTCATAAGCATATATTTACTATCTGTTTTACACAGCTAACAACTTTATTTAAGTAAATTTTCAACGGCATTTGTACAAAAAATTTACTGTGCCAAGTACATTTTATAAGTTGGTCGACTATTACTCGTAAACTTGTATAGCCTGTTATGATTTCATTTTTGTTTATTTTTCATGGTTCGTAAGCATTATATTTACTCTGTTTTACACAGCTATCAACTTTATTTAAGTAATTTTTCAATGGCATTTGTACAAAATTTTTATTGTTCCAAGTACTTTTTATAAGTTGGTCGACTATTACTCGTAAACTCGTAAAGCCTTGTTATCCGTGATAATTTTCCTTTTAATTTCGTTATATTTACTACTGCCGTGAATTTTTCCACATAGCCAAGAGCAATCATTTCGCTGGCAGGGAGGGGGGGACACTTGGTTCTAACATAAATTTGCAACTTTAAGCTTAATTATACGCAAACGAATCTCTAAATCGAAAAATGGTTTTAACAAACCCATAATATTTTTGAATGGCCTATCAAACGATACCCCACACCATGGGACAGATGAGAAAAAAAAATACATCCCTACTTTACGTCTATGGGAGGTACCCGATAAAAAATTTTTTTTCATGATTTTATGTTACCACTTTGTCGGAATTATTAATATGTATATACATGCCAAATTATAGCTTTCTAGTACTTCATTCTAGTTCTACATTCTCTGAGCTAAGCTGCGGACGGACAGACGGACAGAGCGAAACTATAAGGGTTCCTTGTTGACTTCGGAACCCTAAAAAGAAAAACATAGAGAGAGGCGAGCCGGGCCACCACGACACGAAACCAAATGAATTGGTATAAGAGAAGAAGAATGATGAACCAAAACTGCACGTTTTCCGAATTTAGGCCTCTGTAATGAATTGTTTGCCATGGAAAATTCAACGCTATTTTTATAACATGCCGTCAATATTCAGTGCTAATTGCTTGCCTTGTTTATTTATATGCACATTGGCAGACAGACGTTCCACTGCGGATGTTCATAATTCTCCTTGTTTTAGCAAAAAATATTTCGAATTTAATCGCAATCGTTTTATTCGCGTTATGTAGATGGTAGATAGCCGTGTATTGCTTTCGGCGAGACTGCTATCTGATAGTGTATTTTTAGGGTTGGAAATTTAAACGCTAACAACTGTAGATTAACTTTATGCTTGGACGCTTTTTTAACCTGTTCATTTAGACGGTTTGGCTAATTTTGGATATCATCATCATCATCATTTCAGCCGAAAGACGTCCACTGCTGGACATCCAGCCCCGCCCCCAGGCGCGTCGCCACCTTGACCAGTCCCGTGCGTGCCACATCCAGCGAATCCCCGCAACCTTCAACAGGTCATCGGTCATCGGTTCGGGGTCACTACTTCAGAAGTTTTCGGCCCGATTGGCCTTCCGTTCTGCGAGAAATGTGCACCACTTGTGTGCCACTTAAGTTTCGCAATTCTTCGAGCTATATCGGTATCTTTGGTTCTCCTGCGGATATCCTCATTTCTGATGCGATCACGCAAGGAACCTGCGAGCATAGCCCTCTCCATTGCCCTTTGTGTGACTTTAAGCCTTCTGATGAGGCCCATTGTGAGCAACGACGTCTCGGTCCCGTAAGTAATCACTCGCAACTCACACTGGTCATAGACTTTTTATTGAGACACTGCGGTAAATTGGACGAAAAGATACCGCGCAAATTCCCGAACGCCACCCAGCCAAGTCGGATTCGACGGTTGACCTCTTTCTCGAAGCTAGACCTATCCAACTGTACCGTTTGTCCCAGGTAGATGATAGGAATGGGTGTTACATGAACATTAAACATGATCTTGGTTTTGTACATGTTCATTTTAAGAGTGGTTCTTTCGGAAGCTCTACTGAGGTCATCGAGCATTGTGCTGAGGTCTTCCATGGTCTCAGCTTTGACCACTATGTCGTCGGCAAACCGAAGGTGAGTAATGAAATCTAAAAATCTAAAAGTAATAAACGTTAAAATTATAAATATTTTAGCATACTCGTATTCTCAAAATTGACGGCATGTTGAATCGATCGAAAAAAGTTTTAGTTTCTTAGGTGATCGGGAAGTGCCTCAAAAATCACTGCAAAAAGGTGTCAGTTGTTGGTGTTGATTTATTCCATTATTACACTTTTTCAGTCTAACCCCTCAAGCCCGCAAACAAATTAGAACTATAACCTACGATAAGACAATCCGTAAAAAAAATGTATATTAGTATACCAAATATTATAGTCCTGGGTGATAAAACAGTAGAGTAAGTCAATAGGAATAGGGTGCAATAAGTATCGCCCAAAATAGCAACATATGCATGAACGTATTTTCTAATTAGCGGAACGTGATCTATGTGGCATGGTAATCATTAAGTCCATGAGGTCAGTACCTACTTATGGTAAATGATTAAGGAGCATATTTTCAACGAATAATGTTAAATAGCTCATTTGTTAAGACAAAAATTATTGGCTGTAAAAAAGTAACATCGAGCTACCTAATATCAGAAAGGAGATTAAATAAAAACGACAGCGATACAGATTCGAAGGATGTTAATCTAATCTAATTTAAAATTAATCTGCAAGATGAAAAGCCTGCCTGAGGGCTTGCCGGGCAAAGCGGGCAGGGCAAAATTGAGATGTTTCGGTATGCCCGTAAATTTCATTAGGGACAACGTTACCACTGAGAGTATTTAAAAGTAAGTAGCTGTATATATGTGACTCTAATATATTGGAATTGCGATCCCTCCCTAGATATATGGATATCGACGAGATTGATGTCCAATTTTGTAATTTGTGAAATTCTTCGTCTTCTTTATTCTTACGGTATTTTCAGTTATTATGGGCGTGTGGGTACCGAAATTTGAATAAGGCTTTCTATTGATTTTATTGGTAGTGAGTTTGTATATTCGTTAAAGTTTAGGCTAGTGCTTTTCTTAATAACATTTGCGAAGAAAATTTAGTCACTCTGTGTGTGATTGATCATTCTAGAGGGTGACTTTTCATCATTATCATCATCATATCAGCCGAAAGACGAAGACGTCCTCAGTTGGACGTAGGCCTCCCCCAAGCGTCGTCACATTGATCGGTCCCGTGCGTCTCGCAACCAGCGGATCCCCGCAACGTTCACCAGGTCATCGGTCCACCTGGTGGGAGGCCTTCCAACGCAACGTCTTCCGGTTCGCGGTCGCCACTCCAGAACCTTTCTGCCCCATCGGCCATCCGTTCTGCGAGGAATGTGCCCTGCCCACTGCCACATAAGTTAGGCAATTCTTCGTGCTATGTCGGTAACTCTGGTTCTCTTACGGATCTTTCACTTGACTTGGTGACTTTTCATTCATTGGTAATCTTTCAGAGGGTGAAAGGGTGTAAGTACTCATAAATATGAACAACTTTCGCTATGGGACTAACCATTATATCGCGAAATTTGTTGACCCTACAATTTGTCGAGTAATGTACTCTAAATATTGATGTACTAAATAGCTGTCGTTAGGGTTCCGTACCCAAAGGGTCCAAACGGAGTCCTATCGAAAAAGAAAGAAAAGAAAGAAGAAAGAAAAAATATTTATTTGTGACCCGCACAGGAGACACGAGAAAAAGCATAAAATTAAACAATAATTAAAATAAAAACCCCTTGCGAGACCAAAAAGGCTGCTATCTCAGCATATGCAGCGATATCCGAAAAAGAAATAACGCTGCGCTGATATTCTGATAGGGCCCACTGTTGATGCCACGGACACACTTACGGAGAAAGATCTATCGCTGTCACTCATGTGTCTGTCTGTTTGTCCGTCGTCTGTCACAAAGGTTTTGTAGCCAAAAGGTTGGCGCGACAGTCTTCAAATTTTCACAGCATAGGCATCTTGTTGATTCAAAGTCATAAAAATTGTCAAATAATATTTTGAAATGTTTTAGGGGGGCTCCCATACAGCGAAAGGGGGCCGCGAAAATTTCTAGTTTTCCATCGAGTGGAGTATTATTGTTTGAAGTATTCCCATTTGAGCACCTATTTTTAGAGCACCTATGCTAAGAGCACCAAAGGTATTCCCATTTGAGCACCAATCAACATAATAGCTTGGTGCTCAAAGGCGACCAAAAAATAAATTATGACTTTATCCCAATTGAGCACCTACGGTAGCTTCTAGTGATAGGATGTAAAATAAAACATATCGATAAAAATTAACAGTACTTTATTACATTAATTTTAGGAAATAAACTAATTATTATTAATGTAACAATCAGCCATAGATTTTTTTTTGGTCCACACCTACTTAAACAAATTACATTCCTTGTAACAACAGTAGTCTTTACGCTTATTTTTTTAGTTAAATAATATTTCTTAATAATACTTACATATATAATACAAGTAATGATTTTGTATGTTTTAGAAACGACAAATATGAACTCTATATCAGTTATAGAAACTTTTGATAGTAGTAATATAATAAAAAATAAATAAATATTTTTCTAAAGTTTAAATTATCACCATTTAACACGAAAATAGATTAATAACGCTATGCTTAGGCCCAGTTTCTCAGCCGCTTGTTACATTTCGAATTAGTTGGCAATTTGTCACAAATTATCCAACTGTCAGTTGTCAACCGTTTTTGTGCGAGGGGTCGATGCCAACTCGCAGAAGCCTTATTAGGCATGTATCAAGAAATGTGACACCAACCGACGATTATCCCTGTATGCACTACGCAAGTGCACCCAGGGGCAATCCCCGGTTGGTTCAGGACTCTAGGGGTCTAGTAGATTTAGTGGATCGAATGCCTAAAACTATAGGATGACTACTGGCCCCTGCTTGACCACTGTTGAACTACACGGCTATAAAATGTTAGGGGGTGACTTGCACCCTCAATTAATGGGTCCCCGTAAAGGGTCGCTAGCACTCAAGCACGAGGAGTGGAGATGTATACCACGGCTATCAGGACAATCCCGAAATTACGGTCAAGATCCCTACCAGCATCTTACTGGGTTAACTTCCTTCCTCCGAGCACGTTTGCTTTTGCGAATCTCCACTCAATCCAGCCAATAAGGCAAGAGAGAGGTGGGAGTTCTGGTCCCCGTCAGTTTTCACTCCAACCGGCCAATAAAGGCAAGCCAGAGATGAGGAACAAAGCTTCTCCCTGGAGATCAGGTCCGTGGGGTCGCCACTGCCCACCAGCTCACCACAAAGCTGCCCTACGGATTGTATCTCTCATAGTCTGGCCCCTCAGCCTAGGCATGTTACAGCAAAGCAGAATCCAAAGGCACAAACCTAGAGATCATTTGCGCGCAAGCCCCACCATGACGGATGTCAATGTAGAGATACTGCGGTGGGGCTATTTATTTTGTTGTTATTTTGGAAATATTATCGTAAAGGAAAAAGATGGAATAATCACAAAAATAACAACTGTAGCTGGGGTTTGAACTCAAATCTCCAATACATTTTGTGTCTTCCTTTAAAAATACCGCGGGAAAGTAAAAAAAACAATACACATCTAATGCAACATTGCTCATCGTCCATTAAGAATAGCGCGATATTTTTTTGTAATGGTTGCTCAATAAGTCCCTCGCCGCGTCTGTTCGCGATAAACTCAAAAACTACTGAACGGATATTCATTCAGTTTTCATCAAAAGATATTGTGATTCATGGGGAAGGTTTAGGTGTATAATTTGTTAAAATTTTGTATCTTACTGACACCCAAGTGGGCAAAGCCGCTGGCAAAAGCTAGTTAATAATAAATGATTAAGTAAACTTTTATGGTTATGATGATAATTATGTAGGTAATTATCAAATGATAACATTCTGCAATCTGCTGACAACAGATCCAGACAGATACTCTGTGTCGATAGCTTCACCTTTAGGTAGTTCCGACCACTGTCTGGTGAAGTCTGTGTCCGTCTATTCCCCGCCCGATCCCAGCCCAAGAGGCACCCGGCGGGTTTGGCGGTACAAGTCAGCAGATTGGGATGGTATGCGATCTTTCTTCGCATGCTATCCTTGGCAGCCTACTTGCTTTTCTTCGTCGGATCCATCGTCGTGCGCGGACGCCGTGACGGATGTGTTGCGTCAGGGAATGGAGTACTTCATTCCGTTCTCTGACGTTTCAATGTCAAACGAAGACCGGCCATGGTTTGGCGCCGAATGTAAGCGCGCCGATGCGCTTAAACATGGGGCGTACCTGGCTTGGGTCGACGCTCGATCGCGTAAGGCGAGTGACGTGGGTCTGAGGAAGAAGGCCTTCAACAGGGCTGCCAAGTCCTGCAAGAAAGTGTTGCGAAGGGCTCGATTCGACCGCATTGGTCGAATAGGGACCAAACTTGCTTCTTACCCAGCAGGTAGTAAAGCGTTTTGGTCTCTGGCTAAGTCGGTCGAGTCGAACTTCTGCCGCCCCTCACTACCACCACTGCTGAAACCCGACGGGTCGCTGGCCCACTCCGCTGAGGAGAAGGCAAATTTATTTGCCTCTCTTTTTGCGGAATCTTCACGTCTGAATCCTGGTGACGCGCGGCCCCCTCCTTCTCCTGATGGATGCGAGACGAGTATGTCGGAAATTCGTATTCGTCAAAAGGACGTACGTAGGGTGCTGCGCAACCTCGACGTGAACAAGGCTAGCGGCCCTGATGGAATACCAGCAATTGTTCTTAGAACCTGTGCGCCTGAACTGTCTCCGATCTTGACACGCCTGTTCCGCCTTTCGTATGAGGCTGGAAAAGTGCCGAATGCTTGGAAGCAGGCTAACGTACAGCCCGTGCCCAAGAAGGGAAGTTGAGCTGACCCGGCCAACTACAGACCCATATCTGTAACCTCCATACTCTGTAAGAGTATGGAACGTGTACTTAATATTAAGCTCCTGGCATACCTAGAAGCAAACGATATCCTAAGTGACCGACAATACGGCTTCCGCCGAAATCGGTCTACTGGGGATCTTCTAGCGTATGCCATTCACATCTGGAGTGAGGCCATTGAGAGGCACGGGGAAGCGCTTGCCGTCTCCCTAGACATCTCAAAGGCTTTTGATAGGGTCTGGCACGAAAGCCTTATTGCTAAGCTTCCTTCATTCGGTTTGCCCGGTGGTCTGTGTGATTGGATTGCAGACTTCCTGAGAGATCGGTCCATTCGAGTGGTTATCGATGGCTGCTCGTCGGACCACTTGGATATTAATGCCGGGGTCCCTCAGGGATCGGTACTTTCAGCAACTTTATTCTTGCTGCACATTAACGATCTGCTAAAACCCGGCACCTTTGGGTATGCAGACGACAGCACTGTTGCTGAGAGATACTTGTCCAGCGCTCGTGCTACCGGGCCTCAGATCCAGTCTCTCCGGAAGGCCATGGTGGAGCGCTTGAACCTGTCCATGCAGGCAGTCTCCGAATGGGGCGATGCCAATCTGGTCAGGTTTAATGCTGCTAAAACCCAGGCATGTCTTTTTTCCGCTAAAAAGAGCCAATTTCACCCGGCTCCAACTTTCCGAGATGTGACTGTGCCAATAGCTGACCATCTTGAGCTTCTTGGCGTTACGTTGACATCGACTCTCAATTTTGGCCCATGTATTGAGGCGAAGGCTCAGCTGGCTGCCAGAAAGCTGGGGATCCTTGCAAAGGTGAGAAGGTACTTCACGCCAGAACAGCTGCTCAGCTTGTATCAAGCGCAAGTTCGATCATGCATGGAGTACTGTTCTCATCTCTGGGACGGATCTGCCAAATACCAGCTCGATGCACTAGAGTCGATCGAAAAGCGGGCCAAGAGGCTCATCGGCGATGAGGCACTGGTTAAGTCAAAGCTCCAGAGCCTTGAACATCGTCGCCGAGTTGCTAGCTTATCGGTTTTTTATCGATTACATTTCGGTGAGTGTGCGATGGAATTGCATAATCTAATTCCGCCCAGCCCGTTCCATCATCGGACTACCAGACGTACGGCGATGCGCCACAGGTACATGGTGGACATCCCACCCATACGCACTAAACGTTTTGAGAATACTTTTATTATGCGTACAGCTAAGGAGTGGAATTCTCTGCCGGAGTCTGTGTTTCCCGATAGCTACAATCTAGGGGTCTTTAAGTCAAGAGTGAATAGGTTACTTCTAGGCAAGCGTGCTCCATCGTAGACCACATCATCGCTTACCATCAGGTGAGATGGTGGTCAAGCGCGAGCTTATATCTAAATAAAAAAAAAAAAAAAAAAAAATATATACTGTGTTAAATTTCATGAGTTGGGAAATCATCCAATGCCTTTTCCCGCTCTGGGTTTTTTTTTTAAATACAGTACACTCAGTCAGGCCTGGCCCTTATCGAACGGCGAGCTACCCATTACTCACCGTCCACAAGCCCACGCCTCGGCTTGCGTCTCCCGATGCCAAGGGCGTCTCCTGCGGTGGCTAGGGGCGTGAGAGCGTCTCCGTTGCGTCTCTATCAAGCTTTCCGCCTCCACCCTCGGGAGAATTACTGCTTTGCTGTAGGAGGTGACAGCTTCCCATGCCCTCTCACCCCGTACCATGGCCTGAACCAGGGCTGGACGCTAGAGGTCACCACCGCCGATCGCCGCCACGAGGACACAACGGTTCTCCATCCAAGGGGAGCAGACCCTCTCCGTATGCTCCACCGTGTCCTCCGGGCGATCCACACAATGTTGACACCTGGGCGTTTCCTCCCGTCATATCCTGAATAGGAACCTCCCGAAACAACTATGTCCGGTGAGGACCTGCGTCAGGCGGAAGATGAGGACGCCTCGCAAGCCACTCATCTAAGAGGGGCCTTATCACCGCAATTGTGGCATGCCCAGCGTGTTAGGTCGCGACAGTCGCTCTTTCCATGTCGCCATGAGATCCTGCCGGAGCTCTGTTCGCCGAGCTGCGATTTGTGGCGGCAACGGAGTTTCACCCCAGCGTTTTGCCTCCCTGCGCCACTCCCATATATGCGGGAGGACTTATGCCTCAAGTGTTCGGATAGGAACCAAAACCGTCAGTTTTATTTTAAAGTATGTTTATAACCTTCACTGTTATAAAAACAGCTGTACCTCCAAACCAAACTTTAAAACCAGTGTTTGAATAAGAGCTACATCAATTTAATTTGACGCCATCGAAACACAACTAAAGTCTCGTCAAAAATATGCACTGCCAGCGACTCAATCCCTAGGGAAGATGGTGTCCGATCCGCTCTGGGGACAAACACGGTACAGCTCTAACGAACCATCCATGGCTTGATTGATTGATTGATTTATTACTGTGCCATGAAATTCTATACGATATGGATCCGATATCACAGAGATACTGTAATTTTATGAGTATTTTATCATAGATAATATCGTCTTGGTATAATTACTTCATCTAAAATTCACAGACAAATAACGCACAGCCTAAACTATTGGGTCTAATGTCTGAAGTTTTGCATAAGATATCCTTATATTATACCGAGGTTCAAAAGTTAGGTACTATATTTAAAATGCGGATCTCTATATATATGAAATTATCTCTTATTTGCCCCCAAGGGGAGATAAATAAGAGATAATAATGGTTTTCTGATGCGAAATCCTATCAGGCACAAGGCCTTTCAGCCAGTAATCATCTGCTGTTGAACAGCACACTTGCTGTACAGACAATAATTGAGCAGTCATAGGCCTATGGCCTACAGCAATTTCAGGGCACATAGGGCATTCTATCCAATTCACATTTTTAGAGATGTGTTGGTGGTAGCAGTAATACAAAGCAGTACTTATAAAATAGGTTTAATAAAGAAGAAAAAATCTTTGCCCGATGAGATTACCCTATCGTTTTCTTTAATGATACTTAGGGTGGATAGCCTAGGTTATGGCTTTTCCAACATCAAAACCTACACGGCACGCCGCATATTCGAAATTCCAAATATTAGTGGGTCGTAAAAGTGAGTTGAAAACTTATCAAATATTCACATAGTCGGCGCTTTACTACTTTGATTATTTCACAGATTCGAGGAAGTTGAATTTTATGAGGCATACGGCTCCTTATTTAGGCAATAATGTCTCGTTATTACCATCCCACAATCCCGTGAAGGCGATGGATCAATACTTTATGTGCTCAGCTTCGGATAAGGGGAGATATCCGCTGCTTTCTGATCGGAGCGAAGAGTAATCCTTATCAAGCGCGTTACGCTCAACTCTGAAGATAGGTAACTAATTTATGTTTGTCCTTTCGTGCTTAACCCTGTATAAGGTTTGGTGTTCTGAGGTTCGATAATGGCATGTTTTTAGAAGGCAGTTTTCCCACAGATTTTTACTACATTTGAAAGTTTGCCTTGTTTTTAGGGTTCTATACAATAACAATTTTTTAACTTCCCATTGACCTACGGACTTCAAATTTGGTGATAATGTTTATTATTACGTATACTTTACTAACGAATAACAATATATTGATAAATCACAGTTTTTCTTTAGTACGTATCCTAAATGTGCAAAGTACGACACGGACTTGGCCGGTATTTTCTGAATAAATCTTACTCTTACTCTATAATAAAAATGTAAAAGTTTGGATAGATGTGTGTGTGGATGTATGTTTGTTACTCAACCATGTTAGAACGGCTGAACGGATCTGGATGAAATTTGGCACAGAGATAGATTATAGTCTGGCATAGCACATAGGCTATTTATCTCGGTATAATTGTCCCTTGGGATAATAAAAGACTTTTCACGTGGGCGAAGCCGCTGGCAGAAGCTAGTTATATTTTTTTTTTCTGTGAATTTGCGCGTGTATCCACGGAGTGCAAAGCGGTGTCGATTATTTTATAAAGAAGACAAGATACTAGGATAATGATCGCACTCTGATAGATGATACCTACTGATTCAACAGACTTTTCATGAAGTGTATGTAGGTAACAGCTGGTTACCTTATCCGAATGGTCACTATATTGATCAGTGTGTTTAGACATTATTATACTTGGGATATAATAGATCATCTAGGGTTTGAATGAAGATACCGACAACTACGTATTGATGGTTATTTCTATGATTATTGTTTTACGGCTCATTGAACGCTTGTTCCTTTATATGTTTACTAGCTGTGCCGGTCGATCGGGGGCTCGTGGCATCTATCCAACCTCTACAACAGAGATGATCTCGGGCAGTAAATTCCGAGGATGCGACGAAGACATCGGTTGACGAAGACCTGGATTTGGCGTGAGATGTCCTTTGTTACCTTCCACGTTTCGCACCCGTAGAGCAGCACGGATTTGTCAATGGACCCGAAGATTTTTTAAATGGAGGGGCGAAATAAGACAGCCCTGGCGGACACAATCTACTGCTACTGTAATGCACTGCAATGTCCTCCGAAATTAGACGTGCGTGAGTCACTTTGCAGGAATATTACCTGTAAATGCTCTCTACCTTTGGGTACGGAACCCTAAAAAGAATTATTCAAAACTTTTAAGCCGATTTTTAGTTCACTTGGGTAAAATAACGTATCGTTTAAATCAGTGCCTGTTACTGCAGCGTAGAAGTGAGTACCAAATTTTTAATGACGGTCGTAACTAACCTATAAAACAATGAATAAGTTTATAATGCGTGACGTAAAGTTGTAAAGGTAAATAATGTTTTTTATTACGCCTTTTGTTTGGTTAAGTTTTACCGGTCTGTTGGTTTAAGTTATTGGTGCCAGCTCCAAAAGAAAATCCCATAGAATACACTTAGCGTATGTTCTTTTATACTTGGATACATCCCGTACCTACTTACCTTATACCTTTACAGTTTAAATCGTACGGCTACCTTACAGAAAGCAACTATACATTATCTTTGACACCGACGTGAAGAGGAGTACTATGGTTTCATTACATGATATCTGTAAAGATGTTATAATTGTGGATTATAAATAAATAAAAAAAAAAAAAAAAATGATTATACGATACCTATATTGTTGCCTGGAAGAGATCGCGTAAAGCGATAAGGCCACCCATTGTATGTGTATTAATTTTAAGTTTCTTTTTATAATTGTATATTGTATTTTAAGGTGTACAATAAAGCATATAATAAATAAAATAAATATACCCCCTCCAAATATTCCATCGGTAGGGGGTTCAGAATATTGTACTTTTATACTATTGTTTGACGATGCGGCCATCTCTGGTGTCAGGGTTAATTAGGCCGCCTCTGGGAACCTTACAGGTAAATCCAGGTTTCCTCATGAACGTTTCCATCACCGTTGCCTGTGATGTCCAAGATAAACTTAGAAAATACATATGAATTTGAAAAAGTCACATTGATACTTGCCCGGATTTGAACTGGGGTCGTGCCTCAAGCACGAGAGGTGAGGTCTAGACACTGGGCCACCACGACATTAACTGAATCCATGGTACCTATTATTTCACGTCAGTGCCAAACGCACCCTGTATAATGGCCAGTGTCAAGTACCTGAATACGGTATTGTCACTGAGGCATTCCCAGAAAATGCTGGCGTGTGAACCTGGACGTGGACTCATTCTTGACTGAATGGGCGGCAATAAGGCAGAAGAACAAGTTGATTGTAAAAACAAGGGCGAGTACTTTTCACTGCTGTGGGACTGGTAAAAAAAATAAAATGTGTGAACCAAAGCTCATAGCGAAAAAGAACAGAAAACCATAGTTAGATTTTACTCTGTCAATCACACTTCACACTAATATTATAAAGGCGAAAGTTTGTGAGTGTGTTTGTATGTTTGTTGCTTCTTCGCGTTCAAACGGCTGGACGGATCTGGATGAAATTTGGCACATGTTTAATTCCGGGAACATGTTCCCTTGGGTTAAGTTTCGACATGCAAGGGTACGAACCCGCTGGCAGAAGCTAGTTTATCATAAATTATTGGGCATTTTGTGGACCTAATCCATGTTTAGTGGCAACCCCAACTAAAAGACTGTTCGATACAAATACATTTTGCCGAATAAGTTTTATTGACAGCTATGTATTGCTAGTTATTTATTGATATTAACGCCCTCAATTCGATTTTTTTTTAGTATTCATCAGTCGCTCAACTCGAGAAAAGTGGAATAGGTCTCCTTCAAGTTTGAATTTAGAATATGGCGTCATTCAAGTGTTACTACATTACGAAAGTAATTAATGTGCACTCAGGCGTCGTCACAGTAAAGTTGCGTCATCAAACTCAAAATTGAATTTGATGAATTTTCGCGAACATGTTTTCTCATAATCGCGTCCTCATTGACACTTCATACGGCACGTTTAATGGCTTCTGACTGAATTTAATAGCCCATTAGTTAATTACTCATCGGGCCTTAGTTGGGCTCTGAGGGCTTTTGTCTACGCTTCACAAATTTTAATTAAAACATTGATTACATTTTATATTGTAAGTTTAAAATTGAGAATTTAATGTTGGTGATGTATGAGAGTAAGTTGCAATTTTGGATAAAAAATCATAATTTTATCACGTAAAAGAGATTCAATAATTTTCTTAGATCCTTTACAATGGTTGGTTTCAGAATTAAGTATTTGGAGTTAAGTATGTGCCAATGCCTTCTTTAATGGCGAAGGTTGACGGATTTTCGTCAGGCTAAAGTAGTGATCCACAAATAGTCAACTTCAAATTCTTAATTAAGATATTGGCTGTAAGTATTGGGCAGTAAAAACTATGAGATTAAAAGAAAAGGGGTAAAGGAATGACGAAGTATTTGTAAAGACATATATTTGTATATTGTTTTAACAAAAACTCTTTCACTTCTATATCCCTTTCCTTTATCTCATTCAAGTCAAACATAGGAATATAGTAACATAAAATTACATTGTAATAAGTAAGTTTGTTTATTTAACTCGGCACATATTCAATATCTACGCTACGGACACGGTATCGAAACATTTCCTTTGCAGCATTCAATTTAAAATATTCTAGATATATTTTTCGTTTCCATTTGTACCCCTAACTGTGTTGTGACTAACAAACAAAAGAAATTCGTTTTTATATACAAAGTTAAACTTTAAATTGATGAATTGTGCTTTATTTTGAAGCTGATCTTGGATTTCACTTAAACACACTCGATAGAATGTTCTGTGAGCAGATTTGTGTTAGAATAATATTAAGAATAGTACATTGTGATACAAGGGTGGAAAGTAGGTTATTGCAAACGAGCTGTCATTAACAAGCCCGAGCCGAAGGCGAGGGTTTTTAATGACACGAGTTTGCAATAACCTACACGCCCGTGTATCACACGATATTTTTCAATACAGTTGTGGGAAATAGTAAAAACAAATCAAAGAATTAGATTTGTTAATTAACAAAAAAATAAAATTTTAGCGCTTTTTTGCAACCGGACATATTTTTTTTACAACAAAAACAGCCTACACAGCCTATTCGATTTTTGACAAATGTTGATGTGAAAATAATTAAATTGAAACTGGTAATTAAATATATTGAACAACCATTTAAAAGACTTTTGAGAATTAAATGCTAAAACGTACGGAATCATTCATTTTTCCTCGTATAAAATCTATTCCATTTTATTCTATGTATGAAAACTCCTTGCTACTAAACTTTTTTAAATTGACTTATAACTAAAGGCGCGTTTTTGCAACTGGACATTTTTTACAACGAAAACAGTCTATACAGCCTATTCGATTTTAGACAAATGTTGATGTGAAAATAATTAAATTAAAACTGGTAATTAAATATATTAAACAACCATTAAAAAGACTTTTGAGAGTTCAATGCTAAAACGTACGGAATCATTCATTTTTCCTCGTATAAAATCTATCCCATTTTATTCTATGTATGAAAACTCTTTGCTACTAAACTTTTTAAATTGACTTATAAATTTAAAACTAAACTGCAAAACTAATGATCGAGCTCGTAAACAAAAGTCACGACCGCGTAACAGAAAGATCCCTATGCATAAGATTTAATTTTCGAATCATAATTATAGCCTCTGAAAGTACGCCATGTTTAACAACTGCATTGAAATAGTACATTGTGATACAAGGGCGGAAAGTAGGTTATTGCAAACGAGCTGTCATTAACAAGCCCGAGCCGAAGGCGAGGGTTTTTAATGACACGAGTTTGCAATTACCTACACGCCCGTGTATCACACGATATTTTTCAATACAGTTGTGGGAAATAGTAAAACCAAATCAAAGAATTAGATTTGTTAATTCACAAAAAAATAAAATTTTCGCGCGTTTTTGCTACTGGTCATATTTTTTTTACAACGAAAACAGCCTACACAGCCTATTCGATTTTTACAAATGTTGATGTGAAAATAATTAAATTGAAACTGGTAATTAAATATATTAAACAACCATTTAAAAGACTTTTGAGAATTAAATGCTAAAACGTACGGAATCATTCATTTTTCCTCGTATAAAATCTATTCCATTTTATTCTATGTATGAAAACTCCTTGCTACTAAACTTTTTTAAATTGACTTATAACTAAAGTCGCGTTTTTGCAACTGGACATTTTTTACAACGAAAACAGTCTATTCAGCCTATTAGATTTTAGACAAATGTTGATGTGAAAATAATTAAATTAAAACTGGTAATTAAATATATTAAACAACCATTAAAAAGACTTTTTAGAGTTCAATGCTAAAACGTACGGAATCATTCATTTTTCCTCGTATAAAATCTATCCCATTTTATTCTATGTATGAAAACTCTTTGCTACTAAACTTTTTAAATTGACTTATAAATTTAAAACTAAACTGCAAAACTAATGATCGAGCTCGTAAACAAAAGTCACGACCGCGTAACAGAAAGATGCCTATGCATAAGATTTAATTTTCGAATCATAATTAGAGTCTCTGAAAGTACGCCATGTTTAACAACTGTATTGAAAAATAAGTTTTTTTTAACTTATAATTACATCACGCTAAGAGTTAGGCAGAGACACCCATATTTCGCCAATTATGTTTAATTACCATTTACCTATTAAGGTCTATCCACACATATCATATAAAATGTTCCCACCGATATTTTTTTGAGCCCCTGACGGGGCACGGTCTGTCCACGTCCCGGGCACGCTCCTGATATGTGTGGATAGACCTTTAGGGGGCGAGCGATTCAATTGCCATCAACCGGGGGTTTAAAACCAAATAGTGTTTTTATTTAATTCCTTCCAATACAAATACAAATGCGTTTATTGGTTTAAAAAATAACAAGAATACAACAAAAATACTCTGTCACTTAAAATAGGATTCCCTGTGCCATAAGTGACAGTAGAGATCGCAGTTGGCCTAATTTACAATTATAGTTTTTCAGAACGTATTAATGTAATTAAAATGTAGTTAATAAAGAAAAAGTAAAGTAAAATATTGAAATTACCATGTACCATGTGATTGGGAAAATCACATATATATACAAGCAAGCTTTGGGCTGGAATGCCCAAGGGAAAAGAAAGTGTGGACGTCCCCGTCAAACTTGGCGTCGCACTGTGATGGCAGAAGCGACAACATCGGAATGACATGGAGCGAGGTGAAGCGTAAAGCTCAAGACCGATCGCGATGGAGGACATCTGTGGACGCCCTCTGCTCTATATGCCCTATGCTCCTATGCGTATGTGTGCGTGTGTGTAGAATTGTGAGCTTGTGAGTATATGTGTGCATGAATGGAGTATGTATGATTCGTGATTGGTAGGGCGTGTTTTAATTTGAAATATCCAATGCTGGTTGCCTTCTTTACACAAGTTGGCAGTTATGCAATAATTTTTCAGATCTAGTATTCTAGTATTTTTCTCGATAACATTACAATACCTTACAAAATTTACTCAACCAAATAAACGCTCAAAGTGAACCCAACGAAAAAAATCCAATCCAACCATTGGTTGATACACGATGATCTCCCATGGACAAGCCGATACAATTTTAATAAAGGCCTCGTAATATTAAATATATGTAACGGACCTCGTACGCGGCCCAACCATGCGTGTAATGAAATTTTTATTGCGACGAATTCGCACTTGAGTTGATGCGATGGGATCGCGTTAGTACATTTTATGTGACTATTTGCGACCTTTGATGTAATAGTATTACCTTTTATTTCCGTCTGGTGACCTGGTGACCTTGATTCAGTGGGTGATCTTGTATAATCCTGGTTCTTGATAGTGTGGGTGATTAGTTTCTGGGCTTTGTTAATCATAGATTTTCTACGGTGTCTTCTACTAAGAAAACTTAGCCTTAGCTTAGCCAATTTAAACCCAATATGCACAGTTTTCTTACATCACACTCATACACTCTCACTCACACACTTACACACTCTAAACCGCATCATAATAAGATGTGGTGTAGAGTGTGTAAGTGTGTATTTTTTTCCGTAATGTTACTTTGGTTTTTATTTTTTGTTTGGATTTAATTTAATTTTAGTTTAATTTTGATTTAATTTTAATTTGATTTGTATATAATCTAATAATAATAACTAATACTTTGGTTTTTATTTTCTGTTCTGATTTAATTTGATTTCATTTCATTTCAGTTTAATTTAATTTTAATTTGTATGTACAGTTTTTTGATTTAATTATGTCATCATTTTTTTATGCTAGCCTGCCTTGATTTTATTGGTATCACAAATTAAAAATGTGTTTCAATTGCTGGGAGATGAAATTCTGGTCATGTAATACAGGTTCTCATTACCAACCACGAGTACCAGAGTTTCATGACCATTTGTTTTGGGTTATTGGACGACTCGCCCGAATTTAACTCGCCCGAATCGGGCGAATTGTCCACTATTAAAAATATTATTTTTTCTGTGTCGATTCACCCGAAGTTATTTTACCGGTGGGCGAATCGACCACTCCAATATTATTTAGTGGACGATTCGCCCGAATTTTATTTTATAGAACAAACAATATAAAAGTACAGTCGTGCTCACCCGTCTCGGTAATAATATGAAGAATTAATCGAAGTTAATAGACATTGTACTAGAAACCAGGAAAGCAATTCAAACTACCAGGAGGCCAGAATCATGAAGAAGTATTTGCAGAGCTAGAATCATTAGCGGTAGAGACTAACGGAGTACTAGGGCTTGAGAGTCTAAAATCGCCCGGTACTCTTTTTACCGCTCATGATTCCAGCCTAGCTTCCTCGTGATTATAATCTCCTGTTACTTAAGTTAGTCTTTACCGGTACCGAAATGACCTGATAGCGTATAGAGCTTTCTCTTTCATTTTTTTTGTAGCGATTATTGCGGTCTGCCTCTTATTGTTTTTCATATCTAACGTTCAAATCTCATCGTACTCTCGTACTCTTTTTACTGCTCATGATTCTTTTGATTCATTTGCGACAAAACACTATGGGCGATTTTCGATTCTGAAGCCCTAGTACTCCGTTAGTCTCTACCGCTAATGATTCTAGCTCTGCAAATACTTCTTCATGATTCTGGCCTCCTGGTAGTTTGAATTGCTTTCCTAGTTTCTAGTACAATATCTATTAGCTTCGATTAATTCTTCATATTATTACCGAGATGGGTGAGCATGACTGTACTTTTATATTGTTTGTTCTCTAAAATAAAATTCGGGCGAATCGTCCACTAAATAATATTAGAGTGGTCGATTCGCCCACCGATAAAATAACTTCGGGCGAATCGACACAGAAAAATGAATATTTTTAATAGTGGACAATTCGCCCGATTCGGGCGAGTTAAATTCGGGCGAGTCGTCCAATAACCCTTTGTTTTTAAGCCAAATAACTTATTATTATCATTAAACTTAGGTACTATAGCTAATTTAAATCTTTCATACATGAAACTTTCAGAATATATCTTATATGTTTATGAATGACTGGGTTGACTTGGTTCTACGGGACACTTGGTACATAAAAATTATAAAGCCCTTAAACATCTTCGATAGATTTAAAAAATCACACCTAACTCTACTATAAGTTCTACTTCCCCGGCTTTATTGCTTTAGTAGACTTGGAATTACCATTTTACAACAATTGGTGATAGCAAATAGCTTTATTATTTTTATGAACCAAGTCTTCCGTAGTATCAAATCTCCCCAGTCTCATCTGTGTATGTACAAGCTACCCGCCCCGGCTTCGTAAGTGACAAATTATATACAAAAATCTTCCTCGTTTATCACTCTTTGTATTAGTAAAAACCGTATCAAAATCCCTTGCGTGGTTTAGAAGTAGTTAACGGAAAAACCGAAATGTCGTCGATAGACGCGGATAGCGATTTTGTTTTATTCTATTCAGAGATTTATTAAAGCTTGATATGCTACAAGGCATTCTTTACCAGTCTACCTTTAGGTTAAAGAGACTTCTCATCTTCGTTAATTACATTGTTCTTTTAAAAGCTCAGTATAATCAGCTTACAACAACTTAGTAGGTAAATATTCTGCCCAGTTCTACTTTCTATAGAAATAGCTGCTGTTTAATGATTCTACGAAATATTTACGCCGTTTGATGACCGATTCCTGTAAATACTTCAATAAATTACTAACTAATCTGTAATGAAACGAACTGCTAATAGTTCCACAAATTGTAAAAGTAAAGAAAGGTTTCATGGGTGCTTGTGGCCAATGGTTAACAATCTCGTTAATGGTGTAGTTTTAAATACCCAGCCGTTTAAGGATGCTTTCAACTAGAGATGTGCGAGGTAGGTGGTGCGCAAGGAAAAATCTACCAATGATCACTTCGTTTTCCTAGCCTGGGTTAGTGCAGCTGTATTGGGAAAAGGCTAGTGGAGCTAAGTATATGTACATACAAAAAAGTGAGATATATGAGCCATGCGAAGGTGGAATATGAATGCGGGTTGCAAGCGAGAACTTTGTGCGGACGTGAGCGAGGAAAGTTTGCTAGGGATGCGTGCGAGGGACTCGAGCGAGGAAAGCAAGCGCGCTCAGCTATCTCTCGCCGCTATCTTTACTAATGCGCAGACATTGTAGCCAACTTCAGGGCGGCAAAGAAGTTTGGCGAGGTCTATAAATAGAGGCCGCTACGCACCCTCCCACCATTCATTTACACACCGTTTCACAGCTTCGCTACGCATCTTCACACCACGCAAGCTCCTCAAACAGTTTTAGTTTAAACAATCATATTTTCCACAGCTCTGCTACGCATCTTCGCACCGGATAACTACCTCGCACATCTCGGTTGGAAAACACCCTTATAGTGTAGTTTTAAATGCCAAGCTGTTTAATTGTTTACGTAGTACCAAGCTGTAACAATATATTGCGTGTTGGTATTCCTACTTTATTGGTTCACAGATAATTGCTTGGTCTAGTTACTTTACAATGTTTTCATTGCGTTTGATATTATTGTCAACAAGCATTTTATAATCGGGTGGTTGTTGCTCTAAAAAGAGTTAATTTGTTACATAACATCACGCCTGTATCCCCGAGGGGCTGGTAGAGGTGCAATAATAAGTTTATTATCTATTTATACAGGATAATGTGTCGCAAAGACAGCTCTAAGCCGTTTTAAGAACTAAATGCAATTTTCTCAAACATGCTTGGAAATTTGAGCATTATTTTGACAACCTTCTTCGAGATAAATCGATATTGCAGTACTGGCCTAATACATGCGAGCAGCGGCCGGCAAAAGTTGTATGAAAATTCATATCTGTCGAGTTTAGCGGCCAAATAAATTACATAGTAAACACATATCTGTCGTGTAATTTAAAAATGTGACTATCTTTTACTCCGAAACATGGGAACCAAGGAGGTAATTTATCAAAGGTTTTATTTAAATTTCGAACTGGCTTGCTAAAAGAAAGCTGTTTTCTCAAACATGCTTGGAAATGTGATCATTATTTTGACAACCTTCTTCGAGATAAATGAAATTGCTGTACTGGTCAAATACATGCGCGCAGCGGCCGGCAAAAGTTGTATGAAAATCCATATCTGTCGTGTCTAGCGGCCAAATAAATTCCATAGTAAACTCATATCTGTCGTGTAGTTTAAAAATGGAACGATGTTTTACTCTGAAACATGGCAACCAAGGAGGTAACTTATCAAAGGTTTTATTTAAATTTCGAACTGGCTTGCAAATAGAACGCTGTTTATTGAAAAAAAAACAAAGGAACACTTTAAAGCGGGAACAATTATTGTTGTTCGTCATTGATTTTGACAAAATGAGTTCTAGGTACTACTAAGTTTTAATTTCCGCGCATTATTTGAGAAATGTACTATACAAGCCTTGGCCACAACTAGGCATTGATGGACTTACGTATTTATGCCTCGGCTTCGCCTCGGCCCACATTTACACGTTCGTCCATTGTAGCGTTACGTATAGTTCATTTGAACTATACGTAAGCCACGTTAATAAAATTAAAGGTAACTATAAATTAAAACTAAGAAAAGGATATAATTAACAAATTAAGGTCCGGCTTCGCACGACGTGGGCAACTAGGAAGGTCCGACCTCTCACGTCGTGGGTAGTTATCTCACAGCTAGGCAGCTTGACGGGCAGGAAGGCTTGGAATGCCCGAGGTAGGCAGATGAACAGGCAATCAGATAGGTAGGAGTAGCAGTAGCACTGGTGCAGGAACAGGCAGCTAGGAGTGTGGCGGTCGGGCTGTGGCTTAATATGCTGATCAATGCAGCTGGATGGGCAGGAAGCCCTTTTGGTATGAAGCGGTGACCGTAAAGAACCAGTAAAAATGCTCAGATTTAAGTTCCACACTCAATAAATAATATTTATTGCTTTTCACAGAATTGGTAGATTCACAGGCCTTATATATAATAGATTTAAAGAGATTTTCAGATTCAATAGTACACGTAATACATATACACGTAGTACTAAGTAGTCAAACGACTTTCAGCGTTCAGAGCAGATTCAAGACTAAAAAAGTGACACCCGTTTTTCTTCGTTCCGACATGTCTTCTAAATTTTAAATTTGAATATCAATTAAGAAATCGTGAACGAATAAAAACGGTTTACAGAGGCGCAGTCTGCCGCTGCCCTTATAATGAAAAATATAATGTACAACGAGCTTAATAAGCTATAGAGAATGGTATCTTATGTCTATGGTTTAAGAAAATAAAATAATGACAATGTCATGTCAGGTAAAAATGTCAAGAGTTAAAAATAATATAATTGTTTTGGATGTTAAAACAAATCTTATGATTTTCAGGTTTATACCAATGTAAAGAATACATAAAAATGGAAAACATGAGATGATACAATTTCAAAAGTTACGGTGATGAAATTTGTAAAATATATTATAAAACGTAAGTAAACTGAGACATGTGGAATGAACACCACACCATCAATGCCTATTTTGCTGGCCGCTGCAGTAATGTACTATCATTGAAAAACAAAACAAATTTATTTATTTATTTATTTAAACTTCATGCACAAAAGTACAATGGCGGACTTAATGCCTTAGGCATTCTCTACCAGTCAACCAACAGTGGTGTAGAGACAACATGGCAGGTGCATTGTTTAAAACGTGGCAACAAAAATAATAATAATAGATTGCATTAAATACACGTACATACATATTTTATATAATACATACCTATATATATATACATATAAGTTTTTAAACTGTCATGGTCACTAACACTAACATTAACATCAGAAACGGGACACTCACCATGTTTACCATGTTTGTGTTTTTTGTAATATCGGAAACTCGAAACAAACAGTAAACATGGCAAACATCCCGTTTCCAATGTTAATGTTAGTATATATACATATATTTAATAAAAAGAAGTTACCGAGCTGACCCTCCCCCCCGCTGATAATAATACCGCAATTTCTGCTTGAAAGCATACCGACTGGTGGCCGTCCTGATTTCGAGAGGAAGCGCGTTCCAAAGAAGAATAGACTGAATATGAAAGGAAGAATGAACAAAATCAGTAGTATGAGAAGGACAGAGTAGAAGAAGATTGTTGGCAGAACGCAGATTCCTAGTGTGAGACGTACTTAAATATTGAAAGTGAGACATAAGGTAAGAAGGTGGGGTACAAATGAACACAAGCTTAGTACGCACTGCGATTTTTATTCGCTCGATTTTTTTTCCGCTCATACTGCGAGAATAATAGATATGCGAAATCGAGCGGAAATAATACTAATAAAATCCGCGCAAATAAAAATCGCGCGAATTTTTTTATTATTATTTCCGCGCGATATTTTTTCCGCAATGCGTACAGCTTCATACAATTCCATAGGCCGCAGAAAGGGCGCAAAAAAATCACGCGAATAAAAATCGCAGTGCGTGCTAAGCCTAACGCGGGAAAAATTATTGTTGTTCGTTGTTCGTCATTGATTTTGAAAAGTAATTGTATTTGACAAAATGAGTTTTAGGTACTACTTAGATTTAATTTCCGCGTATTATTTGAGAAAAGTACTATACAAGCCTTGGCCACAACTAGGCAATGATGGACTTACGTATGTGTGCCTCGGCCCACATTTACACGTTCGTCCATAAATGCCTCTTTTGCTGGCCGCTGCAGTGTACTATTAAATCTAGATGCGTATATAGTTCCTGATTTAATATAGGTAATGAAAGCTTTCCTACGTCTTTATTGAATTTCGAATAACAGTGCACAAAAACGCTTCAGTGTCGTACGAGTAATTTTTGGGCCACCGAGATATAGATTGTGCCTAGTTTGAGGGCCGGCCATTTCCGTAGTGTTTTTGTTGTCAACAGTTTCTTTGAAATAACTTGTGAGTCAGTAATGTAATTATGTTGAAAGTGAAAGAAAATAAAACTCGTTAAAATGATTATAATGGTAGTAACCATACTACTAATTAAGTTCAGAGTAACCACCCAAATATACTACATACAAGTTGCATTTCTATAAAGCTTAGGTGCAGTTAACTCATGAATAAAAAAAGTTAATTAAAAAATCAAAAAAACCCGACTGCTTGAAAAGCAAACTAAAAAGACGTAAACAAGAAGAAAATCATGCTGTGCAGTCGGAGGATACGTATTCGCGAGCTGGCGGACCAAAACCAGATGTATCCTCCGACTGCACAGCATGATTTTCTTCTTGTTTACGTCTTTTTAGTTTGCTTTTCAAGCAGTCGGGTTTTTTGATTTTTTTATTAACTTTTTTTATTTACAACTATTTAGTTATTTTTTTTTAGAATTAGGTACATTTAAACATATAAGTGTTTTATATTTTTGAAATCGCCTCTTAAAATCCTTTATTTTGATACCCCACACGATGGGTTTGGAAGAAAAAAAATATTTTTTTCCCCACAAAATGGCGCCCAAAATCCGCCATTTTTGTTTTGTCCAATTTTAATGTAGCCAGTGACACTCGCAAGATTAAGACAAATTGATTGACGTAAGAATCATCAAAATCGGCCAACACGTTTGGTCTCTAGAACGCCACATAGGAACAAACATACATACATACATACATACATAGACTGATAAACACATTACCCTCCTTCGGCAGTCGGGTAAAAAGTTTCATGCTGCCGAATACGAAGATACCGAATTTAAAGGTTCATAGCTCGCTGGCATTACGTTTTTACGGCCAAATTAAACCTGTCAAGTACAATTTCACTGAAACCGTGTCGACATTTCAACGTTTCCGAGTTTATTTTGAAGGATGTCGCGGTTTCACCAGCGTTAAGTAAAATTCGAAAATAAATTCAGTCCCAATAAAATAAAAAGAGATGTTAATTTTAGGAATAAGTAGTTTTTTTTTGTGAATTTGTACTTATTTTAAGCTTCTGTTAAATGCTTCTGGGTCAAAGAAGGTAATATTTACTTTAAAAAATAAGTAAAGTAGTTACCACAAAAGGAGTTTATGTACTTAAAGATCACAGCAGATGGCGTTTTGTAGTTTCTACCTACTCTCATCGAAAAAAGGCATGAGGTTATGTTAGTCACCATAAATATCAAGAAAATTATTTCAACCCGAAAATCACATATAATAATAATAGTTTATTTGGATAACAAGTATTACATTTTATATTAAACACATGGTAGTACATAACATCAGGCAAATTGCACAATAGTGTGGCGACACCAGCACCCTTACTAAGTTGAAAAGACAACTTGTGTTAAAGAATGTAATCAAATAAATTCACTCTCCAACACCATCAACTACACCAATATATTCAGTAGGAATAAAAGATGCGTGTCATCAAAGGCCAAGAGCACACTATTGGAACTCCTTCATAATAGTAATCTATCTCTGCCAATAGTCGCCTTATTAATGGCGTCACAAGACAAACGTATTGGATGTACAATAGAACAAACATCGGGTTATTTGCGTGCCAAAGCCGTTCAGGTTCTATAAAGCAGGATGATGTAAACACCGCTTTACAATAACAGTCACTTGTATAGAGCTACTGAAAGTGCTTTAATGAGGTATTATAAGGTTTGTGTCTATTCTCAAAAGACCATCTCAGATATTTAACCAACATGGTTCTCGTAATGAGTAGACCATTACGAATTGTACGAACTTTAAAAGAGCGTTTGAGTTTTGAGTTTGTTTTGATGTTTCTTCTCAGAGTCGTTATTTAGGAAACTCCGGCCTCATCTAGTTTAAAATGCCAAAAAAGATCAACGTGTAAGGCCTATTGTTCACACGACACCGCAAAATGTAGTCACGATTCAGAACTCCATATATTTGTATGGACCGTTTGTTCATTGCACGACACCACACCACACGCGACACGATTTACAAACGGTTTATTGGCTATATCGTCGATGCTGCTATGTCGTCGCGACTATTTTGCGGTGACGATTTAGTGGCTGTACAAACCAAGTATGAGCTTGTTGACGACACGACACACCGCACCGCAAGGCTCACGCGTGGTTCGTCACACACGCGCTTATCAAACAATAGATATAAAAGATCCGTCCAGCCGTTTGAGCGTGAAGAAGTAACAAACATATAAACACACACACGCTCTAAAATTTTCGCTTTTATAATATTAGTGTGAAGTGCGATTGGTTCAGCTCCGTTTTGTCTCCTACTTGATATGGAGGGAAGTTATATGTTTTTTCCTACTGCCCAAATATCTTTATCTGGTTAATTTTGTAACGGGATCCAAGACAGTATAAACATTTCCCCGGGACACGTCGAGCTTCAATACCTCGACGTTTTTCTGGTGATCGTAAATGTTGATTCTGCTTTTGAGCAGTTCAGCGGTTTGTAATATTGTGGCACGCTCGCTTGTCCCAAATAATGTACGTTTAATTTACATTTTATTCAAGCAATAATGAGCTCTTTTTTTGGTTAGTATTCCACCTGTGCAAAGAGAAAGTTTTTGTTTTAATAAAATTATCAACTGCAGTAAAACACATTAAATACAGAAACTAAGTTTATTTAGTTACGGCCCGTATTTGAAGAACTCTCTCATTAGTATAGATTTGATATCCCTTCTTGTACATTCAGAGGCCCCGTATTATGACTATTACTAAAGTAAGTAAAATATTTCTGAATCGAAATCAAAATTTTAGTGATACGATTCAGAAATATTTTACGAAGATGTTCGGCAAATATAGATTATGGTACTCAATATTTTCCTTTAAAATCGACAAATAACAAGTAGTATATCTTTCCAACCTAAATACCAGCTCGTTGAGCTCGTTTATCCCAAGACGTATCCAGGAACACGGGTCGCACATCGGTGTGAGTCGTGTCTGTCCGGTAATTGATGACACGCAATAATTCATCGTTTGTGTGGAGTCTCACGCTCGCCCAGCGCCCGTCGCTCGCCTCCCGGCCGGCCACGCTTGCTCCACGCTCCACGCTCACTTAATGTTGCCAGCTTATGGAACAAACATACCAGACACTCTTGTTCAAGAAAGGGACACGACAACACATATCTTTTTATTTAGAACAAAATAACTTGTGCTTTCTTTTCCCTTCGGATTGATGTGGTCTAATGATCTGGATTTATCGCGTCTACGTTCACACGTTCGCTCATAGGTCGTTACAAAGTTCGCGTGTAGTTTGTCTTGTCACTTTCAGTCCTATATTTCAATGATACTGAGGTAGGCTTTCTCGATTTATTTTTCAGTTTCCACCGATTTGATCTCTACATTTTTCCATTAACGAATTTTATACTTGAAATGTAATTAACCTAAAGCTGAAATAAGCCGACATTTCGTTTACTTTCCCCACAGTCTGATGAATTCTGAATTAAACGTCAAATACACAATTTTAGCCCGATTTAGGGCTATTGACTCAGCAGAGTTTGCACGAAAAAAATGTTTTAATAACGGAGTGTATTTGCAAGTACTCGTAAGCAATAACTATTGGGTTGGACTGTCAAGTGGTTCTGTGAATTATCAATATCGTAGTAATCCATTAGGGTGCCGGCAGCCGGCAGGTGGATGGGTTGGAAACGTTTAGTCGCAATAAGGGCGTGTATTGGAGAGTGTAAACAGTCCATTATTGCTCGGTGAACGTAGCGTGCTGTTGACATTTCAACTACAGTGTGCTATCTTGTCGAGCTATTGCACTTCATTGCATACCTACAGTTGCTGCGTCAATATATACTACGTATATATACATATGCATAAACATGTTTATCAAAACGCTATTCTGGCTTGGTTTTGGTTTTCATGAAACATACCTAGTTATGCTCGTGGAAGCTTGTCAGGCTTTTCTAACTAAAAAGATCCTTACAAAGTTTTATTTCTGCGTAGGTAACTATTAATATCAGTTGCAAAAAAAGAGACTGACCAGTATCTGCTACTAATTATTCGTTCTCGTGAACTAAACTGTTGTGCTAGGATATCGGAGTTACGAAATGAAGGATCTTTGTTCAGATGATTAAATCTAAGGAGATTCTTAGGTATAATAATTTGGGAGGATCCAGACAGGCTGAGAGTAGATACTTTAACAATTTCTACTTTATAAAAATCCTCATTTTATTTACGTTATGAAGACTTCAGTTTTATATGAATTTATGATTCCAAGCGCAGTACTTGCGAGAGACGGCTTTATTATTCTTGAATAAAATTACAAGAGGTAGATAGCCAAAAATAGACTGGATTTATGAAACCAAGTATGTCCTATTGTTAGCTTAGGCTGACAAATTCATTAAAATTACCTTTGTTCTACTTACTGTAAATACTTATTTAATTTAAAGAGAAGGTTTTATAGCAAATAGAGAGCTGACTAATTAAGGAGTGCTGGAGTCAGCTCAGATATTTACCCAAGCAGGTTCACATAAAGAAACAATTTAGTGGCGCAACCGACACGGCTCAAACCACGCAAAAAACTTAAAGAAGAAAGTTTTTTAATTAAAACTTGAGGTGGTCACGTATTTTTTTCTGTATCTACGAAATCTTCAAACTACTCGGCGTATATAAAGTTTTCAGATTGTAATCTATAGCAGGTACTGGAATATACGACAAAAGGTTTCAGAGCTCTGGACGCTTGGTGTTGCTTGTTTTTTAATTCCCGATGGAAAAATAGGGGTGTTATAAGTTTCACGTGTGTACCTGTGTGTTTGTGTTTCTGTCTGTGGCATCATAGCTCCTAAACGGATGAACCAATTTTGATTTCGTTTAGTTTTGTTTGAAATGTGTCTTTATCAAGAGTGTTTTTAGCTATGTTTGATGAAATCGGTTACTGTTTGAATCGGGGTGTTTTCGGAAGATACCATAATTACATGTCATAATTACATGTTCAAAAGACAGTCGATCGAAGCATGTCCACTACTAGATGAATTATGTAGCATGAAATAAAAATGAGTCGCGGTTGCTTTTTTAATTTTAAGTTTTCAACTTTTTGTCTTTCAAAGTTTTCAAAGTCTACAGATTTTCTGCGCAATGAATTTCATTTCGGCTGCTTGGCCATTGAAGAAGACCTCTTTAAAATTAAATAAGATTATAAACAAAATCTTTGCTTGTTTCTAACATTTTCATAGTATCTGCATTTATGTTGTTTCGTAAAGCAATGTAAACAAACCCTTTTAATTCAAAGTATCGCTTTAAATTTCCCGTCACACCTCCTCAGTGTAATATCAAATTAAAAAAATAAATTCAGCTCGCATACCTGGCAGCGTACTGCTCACATGACCCACATTTTAAACTCGTGTAACATTTTATTTTGAACTAGCTGTTGCCCGCGACTTCGTCCGCGTGGTTAAGAAGATATAAAGTTTAATGATGTTTAACGCAAACTATTTTTATATTTCAGTCAACAGAAAATGCCTATCACACTAAGCATCATATTTTAAAGCACGAATTAGGAACAAAATATAGAGTATCACAAAATTATTTCTTAGCTTACTTGCTTAGTCTCCTACTCATAAACTCTAGACGTGCTAAATTTCAGGACTGTAGTAAAAAAGACATCCGGGCTTTCATACAAACATGCGAGAGCCCTTAAACCGCCTTAATCCGGCCCTGTCGCAAAATCCGTTCTTAGCGTTACTAACTATGAACTACCTCCATGCCAAATTTCAAGATTGTAGTTAAAAAAATGAAGCACTTTCATATAAACTTTCGAGAGCCCTTTGACCTCCTTTATCCGGCCCTGTCGCAAAATCCGTTCTTAGCTGACATCTATTAACTAATTAACTATAAACTACTTTCATGACCAATTTCAAGTTTGTAGCACAAAAAATGAAGGACTTTCATACAAACTTGCGAGAGCCCTTAGACCCCTAAATCCGGCCCTGTCGCAAAATCCGTTCTTAGCGGTCGTTTACTAACTATGAACTACCTCCATGCCAAATTTCAAGATTGTAGTTAATAAAACGAAGCACTTTCATATAAACTTGCGAGAACCCTTAGATCCCCAAAGTCCGCACTGTCGAAAAATCCGTTCTTAACAGACGTCTACTAACTATAATCTACCTCCATGCCAAATTTTAAGTTAGTAACTCAAAAAATTAAGGACTTTTATATAAACTTGCGAGAGACCCCATAAATCCGGCCCTGTCGCAAAATCCGTTCTTAGTGGACGTCTACTATCTATAAACTACATCCCTGCCAAATTTTAAGTTAGTAGGTCAAAAAATTAAGGACTTTCATACAAACTTGCGAGAGCCCTTAGACCCCCAAAATCCGGCACTGTCGCAAAATCCATTCATAGCAAAAATCTACTAACAATAAACTACCTCCCTGCCAAATTTTAAATTAGTAGCTCAAAAATGAAGGGCTTTCATACAAACTTCGAGAGCCCTTAGACCCCCTAAATCCGGCCCTCGCAAAATCCGTTCTTAGTGGACGTCTACTATCTATAAACTACATCCCTGCCCATATTTTAAGTTAGTAGCTCAAAAAATGAAGGACTTTCATACTAACTTGCGATAGTTCTTAGACCCCCTAAAGCCGGCCCTGTCGTAAAATCCGTTCTGAGCGGACGTCTACTAACTATAAACTACCTCCCTGCCAAATTTCATCTTTATACATTAAGCAGTTTTCGATATTTCGTGATAGGTGAATGAGTGACCTTTCGCTTTTATATAGATATAAATAAGATTCTTCAAAAAAACTTTTAACACCAGGGGGTGTTAAAAGTTTTTTCATCGAATCAAATCAAATCGAATTTTGGGGGTAGGTTCGAAAAACATATAATGACAACCTTTATTGTTTACTTAGGTTAATATTTGTGTCAAGTTTCAAGTTTATTAACCTAAGAAGTAAGATTCTTCTAAAAAAATGATCGACTTTCGGGGGTATTTTCGAAAAACTAATAATTCCAACCTTTTGTTGCTTACTTAGTTGGGTATTTATGCCAAGTTTCAAGTTTATTAACCTAATAATAAGATATTTCAAAAAAAAAATAACAACCCCAAAATCGTCTTTTGGGGGTAGTTTCGAAAAACCAATAATAACAACCTTTATTATTTATTTATTTTGGTATTTGTGTAATGTTTCAAGTTTAGTTACCCATGAAATTAGATTCTGCCATACAAATTTTAACACCCCCTAAATGGACTTGAGGGGCAAGTTTCAAAAAACTGGTAATGTAAATCTTTATCATGTATTTAGATTACTATTTGTGCCAAGTTTCAATAATATAAGCCGAAGGAATTAGATTTTTCATACAAAATTTGCCCCCCTTTTAAACCCCCTTAGGGGTAAAATTTCGGAAAATCCTTTCTTATCGGATGCCTACATCACACAAAGAATAAACCTTTCAAGTTTCAGGTCTCTACGTTCAGCGGTTTGGCCTGTGCGTTGATCCGTCAGTCAGTCATTCAGGACAAAGCATTTTATATGGGGGTATTTTTGAAAAACTAATTATTGCAACCTTTTGTTTCTTACTTAGTTGGGTATTTATGCCAAGTTTCAAGTTTATTAACCTAATAATAAGATTTTTCAAAAAAACTTAAACACCCCCTAAATCGTCTTCTGGGGGTAGTTTCGAAAAACTAATAATAACAACATTTATTATTTATTAATTTTAGTATTTGTGTAATGTTTCAAGTTTAGTTACCCATGAAATAAGATTCTGCCATACAAATTTCAACACCCCCTAAATCGACATGAGGGGGTAGTTTCAAAAAACTAATAATGTCAAACTTTATCATGTACTTAGATTACTATTTGTGCCAAGTTTCAAAAATATTAGCCGAAGGAATTAGATTTTTCATACAAACTTTGCCCCCCTTTTTAACCCCCTTAGGGGTAGAAATTCGGAAATTCCTTTCTTATCGGATGCCTACATCATACAAAGAATAAACCTTTCAAGTTTCAGGTCTCTACGTTCAGCGGTTTGGGCTGTGCGTTGATCCGTCAGTCAGTCATTCAGGACAAAGCATTTTATATATATAGATAATAATAAAGCCACGTGTAAAAAAAAAAACTTCGTTTGAAACTCACTATTTCAGTGTCCTTTATAGACGATATATTTTTTGAGATAAAGCGAACGTGAAAAAAATATACAATATCGGGCGGACGCGTACTCGGACAGTGAAATAAAAATCCCTCTCAGATTTTCCAAACGCATAAATCGCCGGTAAATTTTAGATGTAAAATCAGATTGGGTACTAAAACCGTACATAAAAACGATTTCAAGTTTGGCAATTAAAACATTTTACTCATACACTTGTAACTTCAGGCACTTGAAAGTGATCGTAACATTTTAGTTTTTTTACTGAAATTCAAGTGCTTGTGCAACGTAGGCTGCGTAGTTATTTTCAGATTTATTCATGATATTGCACTTTGATTAATTGTTTTTAAATAAACACCATTTTGTTTCGAACCGTTACGCTCTGTTTGCGCGTGTTTCCCAACTTTGGTCGTCCAACGGCTGAATTTAATATATTATTTAATTCTGCAAGTAGGACTCTAATATATTATCACTTTTACAAGACAGGTTTTTTAACATGTCTGAATTGCCCATTGTCACGTCCTCTCAAAGTAGTTGTTGTTTTCGTTTAAAATCTAAATAAAAAGAAGTGTAAATAATTTATTTATTGATTTATTAATAAATGCCGTATATCTGAATATTTCTGAGAAGAAATGCAGCAACAAACTCTAAGTTCGATGTCTCTTATTAGGTTCAAAGATACCAAATACCATTTAAATTTATAGAACATGGGACCATTTATTCCTTCTCCAACCTTACCTTCACGTCATAAGTTATAACATTTTAGAGTCTCGTCGGTCAGGTCGTAAGTTTTCACCAACCCCACGACCTTCGCTCGTTTTATGACTAGTTTATGGTTTCTCGGATACCGTCGACTGACTTTCTGAACACTTAGGGGTACTGGGTTACCCTAGTAATACCTAATGAGGGTGTTAGGTGGTCTATAATAATGTTGACTTATACCCGACTCTTAGGTATGTACTAAGGATGTAACAGCGGCAATTTAGTTGAAGCTGATGAGAGGTGAGCAGTTTTTCGGTTTTGTCGTCTTTTAGGAGAATTATTTGTGTTTCATAAAATAAACTGGCTCCACTTATCAGTTGGTCATTTGGTACAGAACTTTGCGGTGGCTGTGACGTTGGAGCAATAACTTAAAAACTCCAATATTTTCATAGCTAAATTTAAGTGCAGACCTTTAACGTGGTGGACTACAATAAAGCTTCTTCGCCTTATATACCTCCATTATGACTCCGCTAAAAACTTACGAAGGCGGAGTTATGTTACAACCCTAGTATTTTTCTACCTACACACAGATTAAATGAGATGTTTTTTCAAATCACCACGAAAATGTAACATTTCAATTTTCACTCCCACGCTGTATTGGATTCCTAGAAATAATACAATTTCTATCGCATCACCGCGGTGCCCTGGAAGCTCATGACAGTTGAATTAATGATACTTTAAAGGCAACAAGTCTCTGCCTACTTAATTTATTTTCCTTCGCTTGACTGACTCCATTGATCTTCTTTATGAAGTAGAAAGGTATTCAATAACTTTTCATTTGGTATTTTTATGAAGTTAATCATGAAAACAGTGATATTTTTTAGATCACTATAATTGAATATTAACAAAGAGAAAATAATGTTGTCTGTCTTTACAAGTATTCTTGCAAGAAAATATACGTTGTTCCCTATCTAATTAGGTTCTGCTGTAGGTTGCCGAAAAGTATGTTAGCTTCATTCTGCGGTGAACGATAAATCTATCGTTTGAAGCCATGCACAAGGGAAAGTTATTATGTTTGAAAATTGCAATAATCTACAGCTGATCGCAAATACATGGGCTTTTTATTGACAAATTCAAACCTCATAACCATTTTCAATATCGAAGAGCAAATAATGAATGTGATTTAGATTTTTGTAAATAAACGATACAATAAAATGCTGGTTAAATCTTCATTTATTTCAGACACAAACGTCTGGATAAAACCAACGAAGCTTGAAAAAAATACCCACACAACTGAACATTACCCTGCACAATTAAAACTCCAAAGGGGTTAGTTCGACGATCTCGCGGCAAAGTATAAAAATAGCTAACTGAAGCTGCTTACCGCCGTGACATGCTCAGTAGCCGTAAACGGGCGCTATCCGGCACTCCGGCACTCCGGCATGGCCGCACTTAGAGCGACCGCCTCGGGACTCTTGACATGAATTAAAAATGCACGCTGCATTAGTGTTCCAATGGCGGGCCGCTCGCAGTGCACATGTGAAATGGGACCGGGAAGCTACTCGGTGTCGTGTCGTTCGCTGCTTGGCTTCACCTTTGATCTATTAATGCTGTGCCGTACCTTACTATTGCGTTTTTGTCTTTTTTAATTAATTGGCTTGATGACAGCGTAGTTTTAGTACAGACGTTTGCTTGTATTAAAAGAATAACAGCTAACGACCGTAGAAAATAATTAAATACTAATACTAGCTAAATACTAATGAGACTTGCGTATACTAGGGAAGCATGGCCTATAGGGTAAGAAGCCCGTGCACATGTGAAATGGAACTTTTCGTCTTTTTAACCGACTTTTCAAAAAGGAGGAGGTTCTTTGTTCGACTTCGTTTGTATGTTTGTTCATCAATTTCTCCGTTAATTGTGGACTTGTTTTTTTTGTTTGAACTTCGGAGATATAGAACAGTACTCTTCAACGACAGCAAATCTTTCGGGATTGCTGCAATTGCAATTCTGTTTATTGTTTATACCATTTCATAATATAACATCACGCCCGTATGCTCTAAAGGGTTACGCAGATGTGTACAGTTCACCTTGGTACACTCTCTTTTCACCGCTTATATTCAAGTTTCATGATATTCGAGTAATCTATTCTGGCATTATACCTTACTATAGAACTTGTCTATTAAGTACCACAACTAAAAATTTTAAAATAAAATACTTACAAAAAAATACAAGCGACTTCCAAGTAAAAACTTCTTTTTCGGAAGTCGGTGTCAAAAACCGAAGAAAAGAAAAAAGCAACACCGACTTCCAAAAAATAATTTATTTTCACTTTGTAGTATTTTACTTGGAAGTCAGTTGTATTTTTTTTGTAGAAAGGTTCTTTTAAAATTAATTGGCTAATGGCAACTTGATAGATTTTTTGATGAGGCGTGCATAGAGTAAATAATAATGAAAGTCCGTGGGTACGACCAATGAAACTCTTGCAGACCAGGATAGCATTGGACAAAGGGGTAAGAGACTTGTAGATACTCAGCAGTACAACAAGGCCAATCAATATGTAAAATCTGTCCCGCCAGCAGTCCCTTCGTTCAAATCCTTTTATTTAGCAACATAGCCTAATAAAAGGCTGGCCTCAATCCACTCGTTTCACAAGTAGATTTAGGCTACGTTGATGACGTACATAGCTGGCGGTATTCCCTAAAGGGACTCAAAAGGTAAATTATGATTACTTTAATAAACCCGTGCTTTATTAGCGTTTTTGAGGAGCAATATGACAGGCTGAAAGCCTTTTGCTTATTTGGCATAGTTAATAGCTTGTTTTGACAGAATTTCCATTAATAAAACGTAAGTATTATAGCCAGACTATTTAAAGAACCAAACTAAAGAGAACTATAGATAATGCCGTAAGCCAATATTAACTATCACTTAAATGATGAGGCGATTATAGAATAGTACACCCACACAATTTATACTCCAAACGATCAATCAACAAATGCATCAAACAACAAAACTAATCGAGGCGTAACAAATGAAACATGTTACCAACGTATTAAAACAAACCGTTCATTTTCACGTTCCATTACCAAATTAATAAACAGACACCGCAAACAAAGGACGGATACGGAGGGATATGAAAAACGCTTACAATGAGCGAAAAAAATTAAGCACCTTACCAGAGGCGCGTGGGTCAACAAAGATAATTTTCCCGCAATAAATTGAAGTAGCGTCGTGGTTAATTACCGTACCTGGGTTCCGGAGATAGAGAACAAAATCAGCAGAAGCCGGCAGCCACAGATAAGCTCACCATAATAGAGACTTTAGAAGAAATTAGCAGTCGCTCATTAACTGAAAGTTTCTGTTGCATTTTATGTGGCCGTGTGGATTGGCGTTAGCGCGGTTCGGGGCCTGTCTGACTGACGTTAGACGTAATTGAGCGCGTTTAAAAATGGAAGCCTTTTTGTCGCTTTATTTTCCATAGACTGAAGTTGTGTTTTTTGGTCATGCTTGTTGTGTCTACCGTGAAACGACATTATTTGGTGAATAAAAAAGGATACCTCGTTTCAAAATTTAATTTGAAATTTAATTTTGAAACGAGGTATCCTTTTTTTTGTTATCTATTACGAGTATGTTGACGTTATGTGTTATTTTTAGTCAACGCAACACGTTCTACCAATGTAGGTAATTACTGTCTGTAAGCTATTTTTTTACTTAATAAGAAGAAAAAATATTTGTTTATACGTTTGTAAAAGTTTCCCAATCCCTGAAAGTACTGATCCGATTTCAAAAATGTTTCACTGATAAAAAGTCCTCGTATCAAGAGGACTTTTCTATATTTTATGTATTTTAAAAGCGGTTACGGTTTCATGAGTATGACAATGGAGGATTGCAATTATCTAAGTATGTAAACATTGCAAACACATAGCTATTTCTTGTAGGTATCGCCAACATCAAGTTTCGTATAATGTTACCACTGTAAAGAAATAATTTTAGACTGCTGAAACTTTTGACATGAACTCGGTCACAGACTAAAAACAGAGCAGGCAAATGAGTTTCCCGCTCCATATTTTTAGACCCTTTCATGGCTTGTATTTAGTGGCTGTGTTATTTATTCATAACTTATTACGTTACGGGATGATGTATGATGGCTGTGTGATGGACGAGTAATATAGGGTGTGATGTATCATGCATAATAATCACTTACCAAGGGAAACTACCTTTGTGTTTTTACAACTTTGTTTTAATAAATAGAAGAAATAATGAATTATAGGTCCATATCCCATAAACATTTAGCAAAAAGCACAGCCGTATGGGTCGTTCTTTAAGGTAAAGCAACGCTTACCGAGATCTATGGATGGGTGACCATCCATTACTTACTAAGACTAAGGGCTCTTTCAATTTAGACGTTTGGTGCGGGTCTGCTGCGGTGCCACAGCGATGCGTTTGTCGACTTCCGCTCGACCGGCAGTTGTTATTTTCCATTCAATTTATATACTAAGAGGCGGACAGCAGGACGATTAAGTGTGTGCATACATTGTATGAAAAAAAAACAACCGACAGTGCGCAGTACGACAAACGTACCGCTGCAGCGCCGCAGCAGGCCCGCACCAAACGTCTAAATTGAAAGAGCTCTCATTTGTAGGTCTTTGACAGTCATTATGGGTAGTCAGAAGCCAGAAAATCTGACTTCAGTAAGGTACTGGGTTGTGGATGTCACAGAGAAAGTAGATCTAGTACACTGGAAATCAAATCAAGTATGGTTGGGATAAAGCTGATTGATTTTTTTTAGTAAATAGAAGAAAATAAATAAACTCCATAATATTGGAGAAAAAAATACACTTTTGTTTTCTATGATTTACTCTGTAAGGTCTTAGTACTCGTAGCCATTTATATTTGCTTTGTTGACTTCTCCAAGGCATTTGGCTCGGTGAAATGGCCAGCGCTGTGGAGGTCCCTTCTTGCTATGGGCACTCCCAAACACCTTGTACATCTTTTGAGGCGTCTTTATGAGGACGGAACAGCGTCAGTGAGGACGGATGGCGTACTATCGAATGTCTTTCACCCCAGTGCAGGCGTCCGCCAAGGATGTATAATCTCGCCGCTACTGTTAATCTAATCTACACTGAACTTATAATGCGGATTACCCTTGAGGACTGGACGGACGGTGTATCGATAGGAGGTATAAGAGTATCGAACCTACGATATGCGGACGACACTACGCTGTTCACGACTAGTGCCGACCACATGGAACGGTTGCTATATATCCAAAATGGAACATACCAGCTCAGCATTCAGTTTGAGAATTAACAGAACCAAGACGAAGATGATGATTGAGATCGCATTAACGAAAATTCGCCAGAAGTTAGTCAAATCGCGAATTGTGACGTCGTACAATCATACGTCTACCTGGGCGATTTAATATCAAACCATGGTGGTTGCGGGGACGAGATCAAGTGACGCATGGCTATGGCCAGGTCTGCCATGGATAGGCCGAAGAAAATATGGAGGAATCACAATATCACCAAAGCTACGAAAATCCGGCTCATACGGGCACTTGTGTTCCCCATATTTCTATACGCAGCCGAGACCTGGACGCTGAGAGACACTGAGAGGAAGAGAATAGACGCTCTGGAAATTTGGTGCTGGAGAAAAATGCTTGGAGTGTCGTGGACAGGGTTTCGCACTAACATATCCATCCTACAAGAGCTTGGTATCAGGCAGCCTCTGTCGGCTATAGTCCAAGCTCGAGTACTCCAGTTCTTTGGACACGTGTCCCGACGAGGCAACGACTCTATCGAGCGGCTTGTAGTTCAGGGTAGAGTGGAAGGAACGAGAGCGCGCGGCAGGTCACCCATGCGATGGACTGACCAGATTAAGTCTGCAGTGGGTGGCCCATTGAATGAGTGCACACGAATAACGGCCGATAGAGATGGATAGCGTCGCATCTTTAAACAAAGTATGGCAACCCGAAGTCTTACTGCAACATGATGACCACGACCGCTCTGCCAAGAGTGTATCGACGAAGAAGAAGTACTCGTAGTATTTCTAAAGTTTTACCTTCATTCGGATAAGTTACTAATGCACTACCGTAAATTCAAGTAATTTTATCATTAATCTAAGTAGAAGTTACTAAGTAGAACTCCACGTACAACGAACTATGGGTTCCTACACCTTGATCGCTTTTCCACGGTCTTCAACGTTTTCTGTCATACCTTTGCATGGGTTATGTCGATGTATGAACGTAAACGAAGCAAAAGTAGTATGTGTGGATCACAGATATAAATCTGACTAGATGACGCGATTGTATGTACTTCGCGTGTCAAAAAACGGAGTAAAAAAAAAAAGTTTATTCAAAAAATCAAAAAACCCAACTGCTTAAAAAGCGAACTGAAAAGCCGTAAACAAGAAGAAAATCATGCTGTGCAGTCGGAGGATACATATTCGCGAGCTGGCTGACCAAAACCACTGCGGCTTTTTAGTTCGCTTTTTAAGCAGCCGGGTTTTTTGATTTTTTGAATAAACTTTTTTTATTTATAACTTTTTAGTTATTTTTTTTTAGATTTAGGTACATTTAAACATATAAGTGATATATATTTTTGAAATCACCTTTTAAAACCCTTTATTTTGATACCCCACACGATAGGTTTGGAAGTTAAAAAAATGTTGGCACCCAAAAGCCGCCATTTTTCTATTTTCCAATTTTAATGTAGCCAGTGACACTCGCAAGGTTAAGACGAATCGATTGACGTATGAATCATCAAAATCGGCCAACGCGTTATAAACAAACATACATACATAGACTGATAAACACATTACCCTCCTTCGGCAGTCGGGTAATTACGATAAATGATCGTAATTTGAGCTTTTCATTTAGCATTAACGCCACCGGTAATCCACCGAAATCTAGAAAAATGCCTTTTTATGCCATATTGAGCTGTAAATTTTGTATAGAAAAAGTTGGCCGGGGCATTGGAAATGTTTTCTTTCATTGGCAAGTAAATTTGTTTTTAAAAAGTGGTACGCTTGGTTTTCATACAGATGGAGGGACTTGCGTTATCTAGTTAGATTTATGTCTGTGGTATGGATCGTAACAGCGTTCCGGGGCCCTGTCAATGCCATCATGAAACCGTTGTAGAAAAGGAATAGTGCTCTTCGTTCTGTATACCTTTTGCACACACTGCCCATGATGGATTTGGCACATCATATAAAGGCCTCTGTAGTTTCTGCCAACCCCCATGAGAAAAAGGTGCATGTTTAGGTATGTATGTCGACAAAGTTCCGGCCTTTCCTGTTTCTGAAAAAACAAACAAATGCTCGCCCTTATCAATCGTCCGGCTTAATTATAAAAGGCTAAAACATTAATTAGACAGCAAAGTTGAATGAAATCAAAATAATAAACAGGAAATGTTTAGTATTTCAAACAAAAGTACTTAATTAATGCTGTTACAAAGTTTTGGGATTACATAAATGAAGAGGGTTACAGGAACTGACGTGAAAAATTCTAGGATTTGTTTTTCAATATTTTTCAACAAATTTTAAGGATTATTTTTATCAAGCGCTGGATGTTTTCAAAGTATATTAAACCTGGAATTAAATCTGTTTATTCACATTTTCTTGGTATATTTATTTATGGAGTAAGCAGAAGCTTGCTGCAGATAAGTTTTAGCTTCGTTGAATTAATTATTAGACCATCAACTGAATATGCTCGTAATAACTAGGTCGTTGTAAGAAAATCATGTTTGCATTAAATTACTTTAATGTTAATGGAAATTATGGCAAATATATGAGAGGTCTAAAATTTCTACTTTTCCAATACAATTTTTTGGGTAAAATATTCCGCAAACTCTTGGACCTTTCTTTGTAGGTAGTTGCTGGTACTATAAGCCTGTATTATCCCACAGCTGGGAAAAACCTCCTCCATGACTTCCAGATTTTTCGTTCCAAAGCTAGCGTGGACTGTTGGTTAATACAATAGTTGGTCTGGTATATACCTAACTATTGTTAAAGCTGACGCTACTCTTTTTCGAAAATTGCAAAATTGTGTCCACTGTTGCGTTTTTAATTAATTTATTAATAAATTAAATAAAAACGCAACAGTGGACACAATTTTGCAATTTTCGAAAAAGAGTAGCGTCGGCTTTGTTCGCAATATTTTATTACCAAACCAGAAGGTTACATGAATATTTCAACAATTCGTTGTTTTGCCTCGCACAGCACTCATTTTACAGTTCACAGAAACAAATGTAAAAGCAAGCCAATCTTGGCTTCGATTCTCACCGTCTCACCGTCTCGGCGAGTGTGCACTCTACTTTAGATGACTCTTTCTCAAATGTATTTTTCTACTGAAATCAAATACTACGTGTTTCTAACGTGTTTCAAGACTGGGGCAAAAAGGAAATAGAGACCGTAGGTAATTATGTTATGTTATTTGTGGAAAGGATGCAGAACAAGTTTACAGGTTACCTATATATGAGGCAATTTGGCGTCTACCCGTTTTACCCGCTTATTTACCCAACTCTCTTATAGTAAGGCGCAATTTTTCTCTGGTGAAATATGTCTTTATGGTTTTTCTTGGGATGCTAAACAATCCACAAATCTTAGAGTCGTTGGGATTACTCGTTCCAAAAGGTAGGCTACGGTTGGGGCCGAGGAAGTCTGTTTGAAACTCCCGTAGCCCATACAAACATATTAAAGTTTGCTTCCGTGTGTCGGGCAATTATGATTATTAATAGCGTTTATCAGCGGTTGGAAATTTTTTCCTGCTCTTTGGTGGAATTCCAGAGGGTGACAGTTAGTGTAATGTAACTTGTACCGGCACCCGGAGCTGTTACTTGGGACTGGTCAATCATGGATATGAGTAGGTGTGTGATCAGTTTTCGAAGGGCATCTCTGGATGTCGCATTGTATGACTACTTTTACTACCTTGGGTTCTATCTGTAAAAATAATTGTATGTGTAAATGAATAAATAAAAAAATGTTTCCTTGTATTTTGTTTTCTCTACGATGAAAATTTTAATTTTTTGTTCGTAACTTGTATGGTGAGTCAATATATGTGAACCAACGATGTAGGCACGCTCATAATTCTTGTGGAGCAATAATAAGTTGAAGTGTACGTGAAAGTGTGCATTAAACTGCATCGGGCATTGTGAGCAGCAGAGTGACCGCTGGCCGGCCCGCCGCCGCTGCGCGCCGCCGCCCGACCAATTTAAATTTATTCGTGCCTCTTCTGCCGCATCGTTAAAGTCAAGGGCGTGCTTAGTGCCAGAACCCATTAACTTAATATATGGGTATGAGCAATCGGCTTTTTGTTATGTTCCCCAGTCAAACGTTACTCCTTCTCATTCGTAATTGCTAAATGGCTCGTATTACAAAAGTCGTTACTGTCAATGGGACGACGCTGTAATCAGTGTTATTTAACTTAGTATAATAATAATGAAAGTCTTTGCTTCTAAATGAGATATTAATAAATAAAGAACAAACAAAGATTTATGACTCGCTGAAAGTTAAGTGCTTTATCAGAGTATTAATATTTGGATTTTATAAACGAGTAAATAGCCGGCTATTAAAACATTCGTTTATTTAAAACTTGAATGTAAATAAGAACAGTGTCTAGTGATATTTGCGTCGGGTTGATTGCCTCCACCCGACAGAGTTCGCCATACATATATCTATTTGCCAGCATATGTAAATTTTCAACAAGCCTTTTCGATTCGACGGACGCGTCCAATTCGCTAGTGGAATGGAACTGGAATTGGAAAAATCGCCGTGAGCCATGTATGAAGTTTTCCGTACTGATGATATAATATCATTATGGTTGCAGGAGTTATTTAATAAGGTCTAATTTTAAGGTTTTCATGACTTTTCTTCTTTTATTTTCGGTTGTTTACGATCGAAGTATTATTTGTGCGATATAGTGTGTCCATGTGTGTGTGTGTGACATTTAATGTCAGCGAAGGCGAAGTGTTGTACTTCGTATCGCGACCATGAACGCATTCATTATAACTTTAGATGGTACTAAAATCCTTTTAATTTGTACTATTTCATACCACTAATTAGAAATTTTATACCTCTAAATTATCGCAGATATAAAGGTCGTGCTGGCAAGATTCTTTCCCAACACGACGCTAAAATTCCAGCTGGCGTGGTGTTAGAATAGCAACTAACAATTTACGACAATTCACCAGTAATGAAATAAGAGTACATAATGAGTACAAATTTTTAGGCATACTTTCGTTTCACCACTTCTACGCCAGCTGGAATTTTAGCGCGGTCGTGCTGGGAAAGAATCTTACCAGCACGACCTTTATATCTGCGATGATTGGGAGGTATAAAATTTCTAATTAGTGGTATAAAATAGTACAAATTAAAAGGATTTTAGTACCATCTAAAGTTATAATGAATGCGTTCATGGTCGTGATACGAAGTACAACACGAAATATAAGGGATTGATTACGTGATTTTTCGATATCGCTTGTCAATACCACACAATTTTGTCTTTTGTCAATCGCTATCGCCTCGTTTTCGATGTTAGAATGTCACTTGTCTAGGGCATCTGGTTATTGGTTAAGGTTGTAAGAATCCGCTGGATACGATACTTATAGGACTTTTCGATCTCGTGACAGTTGGGTGAGGTCTAGGATTCAGCAGTGGTCGTCGTTCAGGTGAAATGATGATGATAGGTGAGGTTGAATGTAGCCAATCCCCTCAACTGTCGCGACACCTTATAAGGTGTCTGTTGAATTGATTTACTATTGTGTCTGTAATGACGGCAGATGAGTAAATTCACAGTCAAAATAAACAGACTAGTATTTACGAAATTACAATGCTTTGATTTAAAATAGATTAAAAAAACTGAAAAACATGCTTTAATAAATAACCAAACAAAAAATTAGAAAAAATTTGCAATAAATTTAAATTAAGAATAGTGTGATAAACAAAAATAGTAGTTTATGCAACGGTCATATAATAGAGGTTATTAAAACACGTGGGTGGTGATAATAGTATCACACGAAAGTTTTGATACCAATTTATATGCCGTTACATACACTATTTTATCTAAAAAGCGTGTTTTTTTTAGTTTTTGTAACTGTTGATATTTTTACTTTTTAGTTCAATCGCTAATCCTGAAGATCCTGGTAAGGATAATAGGACAAACCATTTCATAATAACTACATTATCATCGGTCCTTGATAAGTGTGCAAAGTTTCAAATGAATCCGACGTTTTGAAGGGGGTGAAAATTACGTTAAAAGATTCCGATACACAGATTCATAGATACATACATACCAAGCTAATAAAATCGTGTTAATAAAAAGAAAATGTGTCGTGTCCCACAGTTGGTTTCCTTTTTCGCAGGCGAAATAGCAGCCTTCCAGGTTTAAAACTTAAAACATAATAAACTTAGTATTCCGAAAAGGAGAGCGCAACACGCTTAGTTATAATGGCCCTTTCTTTTGTGCAACTAATTTTAGATACAGTCGTTAAAATTGCCTGGAAAATTTCATCCTGAGAAGTTCCTCTATTTTAATTTTAAACTCTAAACTAATTGGTAGTTTATTTATATTAGAGCTAGGAACTAGGTAAATAATGAAGGAAGGAATGAGTTATTTTACTTTGACTCAAAATTTTGAAAGTGGCCATGAATGTTTTCTGAAGAAGTGGTACCTCATTAATTACTACATAGCGTGTATTGAAAATGGGTAGTCATGTTTTAGAAATTGCTTCTGTCATGTTTTAGGAATGGACAGCTTTGGTCAAGAAAGTCATAACCAATTCCCAAAAGTAAAATGGACGTTTCATACAAAGTTATCATCAGCTGATAACAAAGTATGGGAGGTATTTTTTTTGATATTTCGCTTTGGCTCCTTTGAAGAAAGTTATTAATTTCTATGGGCAAATGCAGTTCTTAAAATATGACTACCCATTTCACTTACACCCTATACAAAGATTTCAAAAATATGCAAGTGTTATAAATCCAGTCATGTTCTTAAGTTAGCATGTTTTACTAGGACTCCGCCCAAAAAAAAAAAACTATTTCATTGATTGCTTGGATAAAAAGTTAAACTTTTTGGAGATCAATCCTAATATCAAGAGAAAATGTTTTATCAAGCAAAGAAAACGTAGCCTTTAAATCTTGTTGTAATATTATACGAGTATCTCATAACCCTGTTAACAATGCACGCTCTAGCTTATTTATCAAATTAATTACAAGGATAACTCAACAAAAAGAATGTCCATTTTGCAGCATTTGCTAGAAGGTACAGCGGGCAGATATTCCCGGTATTCGCGACGTCTGCCTTATAATGAAACTGTACCTAGGACATGGGTGCTTCAGACAGACTGTCGCGAGCTAAAATAAACTTATATTGGCTCTGCTTCATTGTAATGCTTAGAAAATAGAACCGTTTTAAGAAAATATGGCTCTAGAAATGTTTTCATTTGGTTCGTGAACCATTTTATGTGGTGACTTATGAACTCTGGCAAACTGTTTGCACGATAGTAAAAGAATTGCGCTTACAGCAGAAGAAACTTGAGAAAAAAAGAGAAGAGAAAAATCACTGTCACTACATTATTATAAAACAAAGTTATGCCGGTTATGTTCGCGTTAAACTCAAAAACTACTGAACGGATTATCATGCGGTTTTCACCAATATAAAGAGTGAGAAACGAGCAAGGTTTTTGTATATAAGTCACGGACGAAGCCTGAGCGGGTCGCTAGTACGGAATAAGAGGGGTTTGCTGTAAGAGCAGGAAAGATATATATCTTTCTTCTCTCTCTAGTAACGTAATCATCACATCATCAGCCCATTAATGTTCTCACTGCTGGGAGACAGGCCTCCTCTCTGTGAGAGGGAAAGGGCCGTTATCCACCACGCGGGCCCAGTGCGGGTTGGTGGATGTCACATATCTTCGAATTTTTTGTTCTAGAACATGCCGGTTTCCTCACGATGTTTTCCTTCACTGTTTTTGAGTGCAGTGGTGATGAAATAATTTACTCAAAGTAAAGCGCCTGCATAGGCTCGAACCCACGAGCTACAACTTTGTAAGTCGCGGCCGATACCACTGGGCCACCACTGCTCTCACTGTAACGTAATGCGTGCTTGAAATTTCACTCTCAATTCTCTTCCAATTTACCGAATCACCGCTTAGGAAGTTTCACTTCACAAAATATGAAAACTAGGAATTACGAATAACCTACCTAATTAAAATTTGAATTAGTCTCTTTTAGGTCTCAGACGTTTTGCCTAGCGATTTTGTTCAAACTGAAACTAAACAACTAAGGACATACTTATCCCATCAAAAACATAAATGTGAAAATCGGAGCCAAGTTCAATATCAAGAATATGCGTGGTTGTTGACTTCACCGACAAAAGAATTGAGATATAAATGTGTGCCAAGTTCTGTAGATAATCCTGAAATTTATTAATAAGAACATATATACAACTCTCTATAAAAAGTCATCTGGAAGTGGGTTAGGTTTTTTATCTATCCATCAGTCATTGATATAAATGACGATATTTAGACGTTATTATCTCAATATATTTATGAGATTTTGGGTTCTAATTAAACTAAGGAGTTTACATAAATAAACCAAATTTCATGTGTCTATGGTAAATAGATTTAGAGTTATTAAGGGGTCAAAAGTGGCTCCAAATGGTTCGTGTAATATAACACATGGCTGCTGCGTCGCCAGTGCCTTTGCTTGAACTTGGCTAAACACGCTGCCGCGTGTTTATTATTATTATTATTTATTTATTAAAGTACAAGTTTATAACATCTTAACTTAAGAACTATGCGCCACAAAACCGTTTTCAAGGTTTGTCTGTGGGAACGGAACAAACAGTATTAAAATAATGTACTTTATTTTACAATAACTAACAATAATATATTAACTTTTGTAATGTTAATAATGGAAACATATTATATATCACATGACCCATATCTTATAAAACTACTTATATACTTATTTGCTAACCCTCCCTCCACAAACTGCAAACCCCTTTCTGAAGAAGATCATTACAAACGCCTTAAAAAGAACTGCTTAAGTGATTTGGCAAATTTACCTTTTATTTCCTGACTTCTTGTATCAGCAGGCAGCTGGTTGAGAAGGTAGGGTACTTTTTACCCGACTGCCGAAGGAGGGTAATGTGTTTATCAGTCTATGTATGTATGTATGTATGTATGTATGTATGTATGTATGTATGTATGTTTGTTCCTATGTGGCGTTCTAGAGACCAAACGCGTTGGCCGATTTTGATGATTCTTTCGTCAATCGATTCGTCGTAATCCTGCGAGTGTCACTGGCTACATTAAAATTGGATAATACAAAAATGGCGGATTTTGGGCGCCATTTTGTGGGAAAAAAAAATTTTTTTTCTTCCAAACCCATCGTGTGGGGTATCAAAATAAAGGATTTTAAGAGGGGATTTCAAAAATATATAACACTTATATGTTTAAATGTACCTAATTCTAAAAAAAATCACTAAAAAATTGTAAATAAAAAAAGTTAATTAAAAAAATCTAAAAACCCGACTGCTTAAAAAGCAAACTAAAAAGACGTAAACAAGAAGAAAATCATGCTGTGCAGTCGGAGGATACATCTGGTTTTGGTTGGCCAGCTCGCGAATATGTATCCTCCGACTGCACAGCATGATTTTATTCTTGTTTACGTCTTTTTAGTTTGCTTTTTAAGCAGTCGGGTTTTTAGATTTTTTTAATAAACTTTTTTTTTTATCAAGCGTTCGGTCGTCAAAATAATTCCTTATTCTAGGTACATCAAATTTATCTGCCGATACCATTCTCGTTGCGTGGTTAAGGGTAACGAGCGAGCTGAGAGCGTCCAGCTGCCATGATTGTTAAGAAGTAGGTATTTATGTTTTAAGAAGATGGGGAGAATTTTGCAAATTTTAAAATAACTTATTATAATCATCTTTACATTTGTTTTTAGTTTTCTTACTTACTAATAGTTTTAAAAATCTAATTTGTTGTGCTTCAAATTTTTCTAAGTTACTTTTGAATGTAAAAAATTTCAAAGTCAAATTTTTCTAAGTTACCATAGCAGTCGAGGGCGTAACTTAATATGGGATCAACTAATTGTAGATAAAGGCACTTAAGGGTACTATTCGGTACTTTAAAGCTTAGATGGTAGAATTTACCGAGTAACATTCTAAGTTTATTACACAAGTACTCAATGTGGTTTGACCACGAAAAACTCCCTTCTTACTATATGACTGTTGATTAGGGTCTATCCCACTAGTCCCAGTGGCCCAGTCCCACCATGGGACAAGTGGGAAATGCATACAATTCCCCTGACCTTCTTTATTATTTGTCTTGCTTATTATTTTGCATAAACAGTGTTACATAAACAAAATATTGACTCCAGAATACTCTAGTTTGTATGCATTAAGCAACCCGTGGTTTCCTAACCGGTAGTCCGCGGTTTCAGCTCCTACTACTATTGTACTGATGTTAGTTAGTTATGTTTAACTTACCTTCGTAAACAAACTATTATACTTCGGTAAAGTATCTTGTTATTGTTAAGTAAACAAATCGCCCCATAGTTTAACTTGTTATACAGTTACCACAAAATGAACTGTTTTGATCGAGAAACTTTTGAAATGGCCTAAAGCAGTTGCAGGAACTTTTTGAATATAAAATTAGGTACCTACCTGGCATTCAAGACTTTTGAATAAAATTCTAGAGTTTGTGAAGCAAAATACTTAGCATTTAATCTAATGAACAATTAATCGAATTAATGTAAATCTAGGTAACTAAAAAAAACAGAAAAGGTATCTAGTTAGATAGGTATACTTAAATTTTTACTTAGGCCATGAACACACTAACAGTTTTATTGCTATAATATTTTCGCATTGATTTCAAGTCCTCATTTGTATTATCTACAAAATTTCAATTCGTTACGAAATTCGACAATTCAGTTACACTTTTTTAATAATCTGTAATTTATTGAATACGAGCAGTTGCCCGCGGCTTCGCTCCCGTGGGCCACCCCACAGGACTCGTTTTCGGGATTAAAAAATAGCCTATGTTACTCAGGAATAACGTAGCTTTCTATTGGTGAAAGAATTTTTTAAATCGGTCCAGTAGTTTCGGAGCCTATTCGGTACAAACAAACAAACAAACAAACAAACAAACAAACAAAAAATCTTTCCTCTTTATAATATTAGTATAGACTAGCTGCCACCCGTGGCTCTGCCCGCGTTGAGTACATTCCCCATATCTTTGTAAATTATGGCCTGTGTGTTATTCTAATTTATAAGCTATATTACTGTAAAATTTCATCAAAATCCGTTCACCAATTCTTGCGTGAAAGAGTAACAAACATCCATCCATCAAAATCAAAATCATTTTTTTTATTTTACCAAGGCCTACATGGGCACTTATAAAACGTCGACAAAAGGCGCACGGTTCGGGTTGGTCGTTTCCTATGGAGAAGAACCGGCAAGAAACTGCATGGTTACTCTTTTAAAAATATGGTTTTTTTTTACAATATTTCCATATTACAGCATTACTTAAATATGGGAGGACAACGTAGGCCCGACAATAAAACTTTAGAAACAAAAATAAAAAGTAAAACGAGATATAAAGTTATCAAATGTTATCAAGCATCTAGGAATCTAGAAGACCTACAATGTTCACACATTTACAAAACAATCGGTAAAAGCATCTAAGATACAAAGGAAAAAAAAATTAAAAAAATGTATAAAAAGACTAAATTAACATGTGGCACAAATGTAGTTATCAGTGCTGTAACTATTCTTAGCAAAGGGTTATTAAGATGATTGAAAACCATTGAAAAAGTCCAATTAAAAGAAGAGAAAGAAAAAGAAAAATGAGATTGAGAATAGTTAGAGACATCCACATATTTGTACCGTTTATAAGTTACCAGGGAAGCCGCATGCGCAGAAGGAGCTAAAATTTTTATCTTCAACGTAGTCCTTGATTTTATAATATGCTTTTTTAATAAGGACACGTTTGATGAAGTTTTTGAACTTTCCATCGGTCAGTTCTATAACTGACTTTGGCAACTTGTTATAGACCTTGTTGTTGGCCTGTTTATAAGAAAAGACTTGCTAGTTTTCGGTAATCTGATTTTGGGTATTTCAATTTCGTGCTTACTGCGTGTATTTAAATTATGGAAGTCGCTTCTAGTTTTGAAAAGCCCTCGATTTTTGCGTACGTACAAAATACATTCCAAAATATAAAGTGAAGGTAGAGTCAGTATATCGATCTCTTTAAATTTTTCTCTGAGGGACTCGCGAGGACCCATTTTATAGATCCTCACAAACTTTCGCGGTTATAATACCTACTTGGTGGTAGGATTATTTGTGCGGATCAAAGATTCACGAAATGTAGAGAGCTTTCAAACTTACTGTCGACGTTGCATGCATCAGCCTGTTAGTCCATGTATAAATGCCCTAACATTTAATATGACAATGCCATAAACATCAATTGGATTAGCTCGGTGTGATGCGAAAGGCTGCGGTCGGTGAAATTTTGCATCATAAAGCGAAATGAATGAAAACCGACAATGTCACTCTGAGTACTGAGTAGTGTTATGTCCAGCTTGTTCGGATTAAGTGACAACGACATCACGATTCCGTTGTGAAAAAGGGATGGCACTATTCGTCCTGGATAGCTCCGTCTCTCACTCTCAACGGGATTATGAAACCATTGACAAGTTATAGTCGGAGGGTGATTCTTCTGTACTATGTCAATATTGTTCTACATAAGCTCATTGAAAATAGTTACATGTGGCCAATTTGATGGATGGAGTTAAATATAATTTGAAAGTACTGCCATTATTATGGCTACGAAAACTTTTTGATACTGTGACGGTTGCTTGTCGAAGGGAATGGCAACTTGCTGAGAAATAGATATAGCTTGTATTAAACTATTGAGCTATACTTCATAAAAGATAGCTTGATCTCTGCGACAGCTGTCAGTATCAATAGCGCTTGACAGGCTAACAATAACGTATACGTCAGTTTGACATATGTCCCAGAGATCAACCTATATTTTATGAAGTATAGTTGAACTCATTTTAGAAACAGTTTCATTGTTTCGATATGGTTTCAATAGTAAAATTTGTTTAGGGGGCGTCCATAAATTACGTGAGGTGTTTTTTTAAATTTTCTGTCCCTTCCTCCCCCCCTGGTGAGATGTCGTGAGATTTTATTCAACCCCCTCCCACATCCTCCAATCTCACGTGAGATTTTTCAAAATGTGGGTTTCCTGCGTAAACGCGTTGGATTGTTATTGTAAAAAGAAAAAATAAATTTGCTTCGTGCTTTTATTTATGACGTACGTTCGGCTGACAGTGGCGCGAAAACAAAGGACGGGCTACACTGTACCGTAAATTCAGATTAAATTGAGCAATTTGGTATAAAACAAATATGGTGGTTTGACAGTCAGTAGATGTATAACGTCGAAGTATGAATGAAATTATTTTCTTTCGAACGAATTAGTGAATGATCTTAATCGTATTAATAGTATCGTACAATCTGGATTAAATGGACCAAAATAGTATAATTATTTTTCTGTTTCAATCAGAAAAAAAATTGCGTGATATTTGCCGAGACCCCCCTCTCTCCAACGTAAGATTAGATGAGATTTGACTCGACCCCCTCCCCCCCTTAAACATCTCACGTAATTTATGGACGCCCCCTTATTGTAAAACCAGAGACGGAGAGCCGTAGGATGACAGGCGCATTTTCTATGTGTACAAGAATTTATAGTATTTTTTATAGGAATTAGTTCCTATCCTAGCGTCAATACCTACTTTTATTATTTACTGCGATTCCAACAGTACTTATTCCGTGTATCATACAAGCAGGTTTTTAAGTGAAACATTGAACTTTTTGTGTTGTTTATGGCTTACCTAATTCGAAGAGGAACACAATGTTCCCTTAACCTCGGAGTGAAATAAAGAACAGTGTATATGTTTATTTCATCTCGCGTTACTACAATAATTTATAATCAATTCAAACTAATGTTAGAAATGTTGCTCTCATATTTATAATATTTACGAGTGATTGTTAATCATATTCAGAGTCGCGGGTGGTCGCAGCTTCACAAGCTATACGGATTGTCCACAATATCTTGACAGACGGCGAAAAGAGGGACTAAAAGTTTAATGTACTGATTTGACACTTAACCTTTGAAACTAGCGCCACCGTCAGCCGTCAACTTATACTGGTCGTCCAGTAATTAATTTGACGTTCATGAGTGCTATATTGTTTGCCGTATGTTATAAATTATACAACATATGTATTTATAATGGATTGAAATAATCCTTTATGTGTCATTACATTTTGTTTGGGCTTTTGTGTAATGTTTCGTGAATCGTGAGCCGTTTTGTCGACAAATCTGTTTGCGTTTGTGTTGCGAGTTTTGGCTTTATGTCGATTTATAATCTACAGAGTTGATTTATTAATGTTTTTTCCTAAATATGTAATGGCTTTTGTTCTGCTGCGGAGGAGAAAGTTATTTTTACCCGACTGCGGCGGGTTATGTTTGTTTCTGGGATTGGCTTCTTGCCGGACAACCTACGAGTGTTTTGGCGGCTTAGAGCGCAGATACTCCAGAGCAGCTGATTTTAAAATGAGAATCCCGTCTGAACGGCTAGTAGTATTTTATTGGAAAAATATATGTTACATCAGACCATTTTCTTAATAATTTGATCTAAGAACAATTTGAGTTTTATTCGTATAACATAGTGTAAAAAATTTGTAAAGTTATGTTTAACACGGACAAAATATTACGTATTTTATTGAAACTATCTAAAAGACAATTTAATTATATAAATTTTTTTACAGCGTTTTACAGGCTTTCTTTACAGTAATAGAATAATAAGGAAAGTACAAAAAACTACAAAATTTTGGGTCGCGCGGGTGTTAAACGAGTGCGCGTTTTGTTCCCTCAAAGTCGTTGGCGACTAAACCTTAACCGGACTTTTTAGTGGTGTGATCCTAAAAATTAAAGCCTTAAAATACAGAGAACCTGAGGCTGTGTCATTGGGGGTGAGTAATGGCGATGGTCAAAATGCCAATTTGACATTGTTGTTGTGATGATTGATCACGTGACATTTCGTTACTGCTATGAACTACTAACGAAATTATTCCAATGTCAAACACCTTTTTAATCTGTATCATGTAAATAAACGATTTGATTTGATGTAGCTTGCGGTGAATCCATATCTTTGCAGGTGAAGAGTTGTGTTGACAACAAGTGACGTTCGCTCAGTCATCTGGAAGCGCACGCGTCACCGAGAACACAGTAAAGGGTACGCCACATCTGCGCTTCATATGCCATTGATTAGCTGGTTTATTAGCAGAGGAATGGGGGAAAGCAGGGAAGTTATTGGTAAAGTCGCTTTGGTAATTAGTAACGTATGGTGGAATTGAACTAGTGAAATCGTTAGGATTTTGTTGTGGTACTTAAGTATACAAGCTAATTAGTAAGGACCGGATAATATGCAACATAAAAAGCTAGAAATACGCATAAAATATAAATGAAAAATGCATTAAATATGCATGAAAGTGGTAGGTTTATCTTTTTATTTCAAAATTAGCATAGAAGAGAGAATGAAAGAGAATAGAGTAAATTATTCAATCATAAATTATCAATACCAAAATATAACTTTGTAGACGATAATAATGCACTAAAACGAATCATTATTTAACATTTTTGTTAACGAAAACGTTTTAAGTCAAAATTGTTAGTGTATATGAACGAAATTTTGGTTATAGAGATTATTATTACAATTGTCAATATTGTAACCTACGGCAAAATATAATAAACTAGCTGGTCCCCGCGGTTTCGCTCCCGTGGGCCACCCCACAGGACCCGTTTTCGGGATTAAAAAATAGCCTATGTTACTCAAGAATAACGTAGCTTTCTATTGGTGAAAGAATTTTTTAAATGGGTCCAGTAGTTTCGGAGCCTATTCGGTACAAACAAACAAACAAAAAAATCTTTCCTCTTTATAATATTATTAGTATAGATATGCATCATCAATGGATATTAGATATAATATGCAATTTCCCCTGAGAATGGGGTAAATATGCAATTTCATATGCAAATTCATAAATAATCTGGCCTCTACAGTAATGAGGAATAGCTAAAAAGAGCTTTACATCATTACAAATTCTGGTGTATACCTAAAACGTTATAATTATTCACTTAATCTTGAATATCATCTTATGATTAAAATGGTTAACAAGTCAATTTGTAATCTTTAACGCGGATATTATTATAACATCAAGAAGAAACACAAAACTGAATAAAGAAAACATGAAACGGACATGCTCCACTTATTTTTACAAACGGCCTCTTTCATCACATTTTAATAAATACTTTTATTCATCAAAAAGGAATTCCTTTAAGTTGTGAGCTTTAGTATAAATTTATAACCGGGTAAAAGGGCAAAAAGAGAATGGTTATGACATGACAGGGCTAATATATTGCATGGCCGATGTATCCGGTGCCACGTGTGCGGTGCGCGCGCGCCGATTCCTTCACGGCTTATTAGCGCGGGAAATTAGTGCAGGGACAAACCACCCAGTGTTGGGACACAGAAAATAGAACTCAGATTAATGACTGATATTAATCTGGTTGAAACGTGTGTTTAGTTGAGTCTGTAAGTGTATTTTATGGCCTGTGTTCGCGGTTTAGACTTTTGTGATCATTGAGATTTTGTTGTTTGATTAGATGATGCATTTCTAGTAAGAGGAGAGTTTAAACGATACCATTACTTTTAATAAAAATAAAGATAGCTTTACTTTTAACCGACTTCGAAAAAAGGAGGAGGTTTCTCAATTCGACCGTATATTTTTTATGTGTGATCGCGGACAGCTTCGTCGTTTACGAACCGATTTTGATGATTCTTTTTTTGAATGAGATATAGCAAGATGAGGATGATGGCATCCCAGAGAAATCGAGGAAACTCATTAAATATTATAGGCACACATATAGCGATTTTGATATTTTTATCAACCATGCAATCATTTACACTCAGAAAGTGTCATTTGGTGAAATGAAACTGATGAAGAAGACCACAGATGGCCACTGGAACTCCTTAATGCTAAGTATGTCACGTGTATAAGATATATTGAATAGCTAACCGACTATAATGAAGCAAATACTTATAAATAAATGGTACTGATGAGAATGGTAACATCGAACTGATCTGATGATGAAGCTGAAGGTAGGCACTGGAACTCCCCCCCCCGGTGGGTTCCCGCATTGTCGAGGCGGGGGGGCTCAGTAACCGTGGCTTGGTCACCCACGGTGAAGCGAAGAGGAACCCGAGGAGGGGCCGCTCGTCAGGGCTTTTGCCGATAAGCCGACGACGTAGCGGCCAACATGTAGGTTGCGGTGCTGCCTGGGCAACACCGCAACTGAGGCGGGCCGTGATGTCGTATGGGGTCTCCCAAACCCATACGATATCACGGCTGAGGGTTGGAGGCCGCGGCGGGAGAGGAGTGCCGGTATTGCGGTGCGCCGCTCTCCCTACCTTCCGCGGCCTGGACGGGGTCGCCACCGTCTGATGGCGGACGCGGTGGGGCCGCAGGGGAAGAGGAGTGTCGGTATAGCATTGGCCGCTCTCCCTATCCCCTGCGGCCGAAACATGGTAGGTGGCGGGGCCATTGACCTTGACCCGTCACAAGGGGACCAAGGGTGCCGTACACGGGGTCGTCTGGCACCCATGTACTGGTTTGGTCCCTGGGGTGGTCACGGCGCACAGTGTGTTCTGGTGTGCCGGTGATGGGGGGTAATCCCCAGAGGAGGGTCCGGTGACGGACAGCCGCGGCGGGTCCGCGGTGAGTGCTAACCCGTGTTCCCGCCATAAGCGGCACAGGAGGACACCTTGGAGTTTTAGTGGGTTAGAGTCCCACATAACTGCGCTATCTCCCCGTGGTAGCGCAGTATGCATGAGCATTTCTCCAAGCAAAAAAAAAAAAAAGGCACTGGAACTCCGAAATAAAACAATGGATCCTAGTCGTTTTTGGGCTTATTGGAATCGTCATGAGATTTACTTCGGCTATAAATGATTTTCATGGTATTTTGAGGTACCTACCAAAACTAAAAAGAGATAAATAAAAAACTTTGTAACAAAAATATCAAAGTTACGACTAAAAAAGATTTTTTTTCATCTTACGAAAAGCGTTTGTAAAGTTGGTCCGAAATTGAATTTTCACACTCCTTATACAAAATGATCTCAAGTTTTGTATGAGTATCTAATAGCAGTGGAGTTACTTACGTAAAAGTAAGACAAAAGTTCTTTAAAGACAAGCAAACCGTGAAGTCAAAGACACTGGCACTATAATTTCGACGGTAGCTGATACAAACGGGGTCGGGTGCGAGGCTTGTTAATTTTACGTCTTGCTGGGAACTGACACGCGACCCGGCGACCCGCGCCTAGAGATTCCGACTCGCATATTTCTTTGTTTCTTTGAAAGTAAACGAAACTTTGGGCACCTAGTTTTCGAAGGTCGAATGGGGTGGCCGATGGGAAATCCTTTTATTACGTCCTTAATTTTTAATACAAAAATACTCTGGTGTTTGATAAGTTGGTGTGTATGCTTTCACTTCAAAGACCTTTTATTGATAGCAAGGCCTAATGGACATAGAAACATTGGCTCATGCTGTGCCTAAGATATTAATGCTGATTACGAAATACGTTTGGCAATCGCAAAGGTCACTTTTGATATACGAGTAGGTAGGTAGAGCCGTATCTGTGGAGTTTCTATTCATCATCATCATCATCGTGAGAGGGAATGTGCCGTAATCCACCACGCGGGCCTAGTACGGGTTGGTGGATGTCACATGTCTTCGAATTTTTGGTTCTAGGACACCTAGGAGGTTTCCTCACGATGTTTTCCTCCACCATGTTTAGAGCAGTGGTGATGAAATAATTTACAAATAGTAAAGCGTCTGAGCAGTGGTGGCTCAGTGGTATCGGCCGCGACTTACAAGTTGTAGGTCGTGGGTTCGAGCCCAGGCAGGCGCTTTTCTTTGTGTAAATTATTTCATCAACCACTGCTCTCAAAACGGTAAAGGAAAACATCGTGAGGAAACCGGCATGTCCTAGAACCACAAATTCGAAGACATGTGACATCCACCAACCCGCACTGGGCCCGCATGTTGGATTACGGCCCATTCCCTCTCACAAGAGAGGAGGCCTGTGTCCCAGCAGTGGGAACATTAATAGGCTGATGATGTGAAAGCGTCTGCCAGGGTTCGAACCCACGATCTACAACTTGTAAGTCGCGGCCGATACCACTGACTGGCCTCCTCTGCTCTCGTTTCTATTATTCTTTTGAAATAAAGCAGTCACAACTTTCTGCTACAATTTATAGCCTTCTTGTAATATTAAAGCCTGTTTTCAAAGTAAAGTCTGCTCAACAAAGTCAGTTAAGCTGAATTCGGCACTCCAATATTCCATTCTAAGACGTATCTGGCTTGTTGTTCTAAATAACAACGGCTTTCCTGAGAAATACGAATGTTTCGAACCCCTAGGGCTCCGAAGTTTGAAGTCCGAATGGCTGTTACACATAGTCGTTACTCGTTTGTTTGCAGGCTCGCCGAGACTGGAGCCCGGAGCCTCGCAGATGTTGCACGTTTGCTGCCGAGGATTGCTGCCACATCCTTCCCTATAAAGATGTTTGTAACACGTGATCACGCAATCTCATAACACGGCCGCAGCAAACTTCCTCACACGATTGTTGCATACGAAAATGATACCTATAGTGTGCGTTACAGCGGTATTATAAAAGTTTTCACGGCGCACAACTTGTCACAAAGGGGAGGATATTGCCGGGGGATTATAGCTCTTATTGTTATCGTGGTAGAGTGTTTTGATTAAGGGTTTGTGCTTGGCAAAGAGTAGAGTAATATTGGTGTAGATGTAACAGCCGCCGGCACTATTATGGGGGGTCAATAGCTGTATCCGTCGACGATCGATGCCGGAAGCCGCTCACCAGTACCTACCGGAAGTAGCGATGCCTGTCGATCGCGAATTTATTTTTTGACTGACACTGGGGAGAAAGGTTTGTCGTGTACCGCTCGATTGAACTAAAACAATTTTGGGAAGTGCATTTTATGCTTTACACCTTTTTATTGGTTGATTGAATTATTTCTGCACGAGCGCCTCACCGAGAAAATGCTGTGGTGTTTGTGTTTGATGTAGAGGGCTGAGGGGTGATACACCTTGCTACTTACCTGTAACTTATTGGCTTTTATAAGCTTCGAAGGGCAGCATAATGAATATTAATTTGGAAAGTTAACTAGAAAGTCGTGGTTGATTCAAAAACTGAAACAAAACATTTTGATTTACTCCAGCAAGTAGGTAGTAAACGTAGGAAACATTATTATATTTTAATTATTAAAAAATTGCTCACTCTGATCAAAAGGCAGAACTTGATATTTTCTGTTCTAATATCTATGTAATTATCTTAGCAATTTAGCAAGAACAAATGAAAGCTAGGAAAATTAAAGGTTTCCTAAGAAAGTAGGTAATTGTTAATCTATTTTAAGTTTCCTTATTTCCTTCTACACACTCTGTGTCTTCGTATATCATCCAACTTTCCTATCGCAGGTCTGCTGGAAGAAATTTCTATTGAAATAAGCAGTACCTTTGTATCTGTATTATTATTTTTTTCTGTTAAGTGTTTTGTGTGTACATAAATAACTAAATAAGTAGGTAAATAAGATTTATAATAAAGAAGAGACCTTCCATAAATTAATTAAATATTGCTTCGTTTTATAATTTTCTAGTTTATGAGACTACAGTAAAATGCTTAGGGCATATAGTCCGCCTTTGTACTTGAGCATAAAGTTTAATAAATAAATAAATATTATTAGGTAAGGGTTTGTGTTTAAATGAAATAACATGTAAGCCCAGGTTTCTGAATTGTCATTTTGTTCTGTAATTAGGTTTAAGCTGTTAAAATGTTAGGGAACAAATCAGTAAAAGCTGGGTGTAGTGTATTTACTGGGGTTCTATTTTTAAAGTCGCTCGTGGTAATTCCACCACTCGCAAATGTTGTCGACAGGTGTTATTTAGTATTAATCCTGAAACTAAAACCCGCTGTCGGCCTACCCACTACGGCGACTAATCAAAAGCCAATAGTTTGATATAGACAAAAACTGGCACTATATTTATGTTTTTGCATTTTGTTGTAATAGATAATAATATGGCAATACTGACAACTGTGAAACAACAGTGTTCTAAACAATTTTACAAGACCTTTATCAGTCATTAGCTTCTGCCAGCGGCTTCGCCCGCGTTTATTATACATATATACCTTCCTCTTGAATCACTCTACCTATTAAAAAAAACCGCATCAAAATCCGTTGCGAAGTTTTAAAGACTTTGTTTTATAATATGTAGTGATTTTATGTTTCATGTACTTACCTATTGACACACTATGATCTGTAAATGCCATGTTAGATTGTGATGTAAGAAAGAAGGTGTGGTCACGTAGAGGTGCACTAAACTCTGATTTTTAACTCACTTTATCGTTGGTTAAAAATAGTGTCGTATCGAGTGATCGAAAATCGAAGTAGATCGAGAATTGAACTATTTCACGGCTATAAATATACATTTGTTAAGAAACTTGCGGCCCTTATTTAATTTCTACCCATTTATGCCAGATTGCATTCTATCGATTGAGGAATCACGTCATTCTGATTCGATGAATCACTTATGATTGAGCCTTACCTACATCACTATGCTCCGCGCTTGCTAGTATATGAAATTAAAAATCACAGTATAGGCAAGCATTTCTCGAAACTCAACAAAATCTTTGTAGTAGTTAGTTACCTGCTTTTGCAGACGAATTCACACATTCACAGCAGGTCAAAGATAAATATGTTAAATAACATTCTTAGTTCGTTATATTTAGTCGCCAAAAAGATGTATAATCCTCTCAGATTTTAAAGTAAGATTCAATAATACCCTCCATACGTTAATTACGGGGGTCGCACTGAAAGTTTTTATAAAATAAAAAACGGAATGATGCAGAAACCTGTTAATATTTTTATTGCTTTTCAAAGTAGGCTCCGTTTTTTTCAAAGCACCGTCGCATGCGATGGGACCATTGACTGAAGCAGTGGAGCCACTTTTCTTTAGGGATCTCTTCCACGCCTTTTTCAAATGCAGCCACTGCATCTTCAGGGTTCATAAAACGAATTCCTCTTAGTTTACCTTTCATTTTTGGAAATAAATAAAAGTGACAAGGTGCCAGGTTGGGAGTAGTTGGGACTGTAAGGAGGATGACTCATTAACTCCACACCTTCCACAGACAAATCATCGATAGTCCGTCTGGCGGTGTGAGCTGGACCATTGTCGTGGTGGAAGAGGACCCTGCATCTTGGGCGCTGCTGTCTAACATTTGCCAAGAAAACTGGTAAACAATGACTGACATACCAATATGCGGTAACAATTCTTTCATCTTCTAGCAGTATTGTTGTAAAATGACCCGTCTTTCCAAAAATGAGGCAATTATCATTTTCCCTTGATGTCTGTTCTGCCCTTCTTAACTTTTGTCGGTAAATCCTCGAATGGATACACACAATGAGCAGACTGTTTTTTTTTATACCACTTAGGTGGCAGACAAGCACACGGCCCATCTGATGGGAAGTGGTTACCGTGGCCTATGGACGTGTGCATCACCAGGGGCGTTACACTCGCGCTGCCGACCCTGAAGAAACCTTCTAATGCCCTTCTTGAAGAACCCCATATTGTAGGCGCTTGGGAAAACCGCTAGGTTTTTAGTTTTGGGTCCGTTACAATAAATCCAGCTTTCATCACCTGTGACGATATCATATACATCATCCGAGTCACCACCGTCATACTTTTCTAACATTGCGCGACTCCAATCCAAACGACGGCGTTTTTGATCTTCCGTCAAATTATGAGGTATCTATCTAGTACAAGGCTTTCTGACGCCTAAATGTTTATGTAAGAGTTTTTGTACTTGGCTCATACCAATGCCTAAGCATGCCCGAATCTGTTGATATAATATCACCCTTCTACAGCTTCTTTCATTAGCCGCACATCACTCACGTTATCTTCAATAGTCACCGTAAAAGGACGTCCTTCTCGCGAACCATCAGTGAGGTTGCTTCGACCACTTTTAAACTCATCAAACCAGTTGTAAACAGTGGCACTGGATGGGGCTTCGTTATGAAACACTAATCGAACTCTACCATAACACTGTTGTTGAGTAGGACCGCAACGAAAGTCGTAATAAATCATTAAGCGAAAATTTTCCCTAGTCAAATTCATTTTGACGCACGACAGACACTTTTTAAATTGCCGCCAATTTGTAAAAACATTATGAATTCATTACACATCTAAAAATTCCCAAAGAGTTCCTAATTTGAAATTTAAATAAATTTTTCATCGGCTGTTTTCTTCCTGGCCTATTCTAATAACTTTCAGTGTGACCCACGTGTTTGCACGCGCGCAACCGTGTGTTTCCATTAGCCATGTTTTCTTAGCACTGAGCGGCCGACTAAGCCAACAGGAATAGTTATGTCGCACTTACTAACACCTAACTACTTACATCTTATTTTGTATTTATTTGAGGTGATATTGACTTGTGTACTGTTTTTCGGTAAACTATCTGTCATACTTAACCACTCTGCTCGACAAGATTTTGACACATGACACACCAGCTGAGTCGACAGGTTGTTGCAAATTACGTCATGAAATTCAGGAATTTACTTGAACTTTCAACATTCAAATTTATTCAGAAAAATAAGTTTACGCAGCTATCTTACACAGTAAATTTGAAAAAAATATCTTTATTTACATGTTGCGCTCGGTTAAACCGCGTCAGTCTACTGCAAAATGTGTACAAAATACGAATTACTACACCTTTCCAAACGGTAGACAATTTAGATTTGCTCAAAATATGTACATAAACAACCTTTTCCCTTGCTGAAAAGATGCAAAAGGACAACACAAAGATATACTCATTTTATTTGCGTCCTTATGTTCCTAATTTGTCATACAAAAATTCATAAAAAAACAAGCCCAAATCTGGAAAAAAAATGCTTAAAATTTTGATGCAACCTTGCAACATGACATTTCTTTGGTGTTGTTTTTTTTTGCTGTCCATTCACGCGTCTCATAATCGATTAAAACTGCATTCAGCCTAATCGATTAAGTGTATTTCGATTATTTTAAATTATTCATTTAAATAAAAAAGTGATTTTCAAAAATGTATTGTTTTAAAATTAAAATTAGTTTATAGGCACAAAATAAAATAACAACTTACAGTAATAATATATAGTAATAACTATACCTAAATGCTTTCATAATGTTATCAGAAGAGTAAATTGAAAAAAAATAGGATTCGTGGCTAATTTCGCGCCGAATTCGCCGAACGTAAAAGAATTCAAAATTCAAATTTGGAATGCAGTCGGTATTCAAAATATTTTATCGGGCACATTTTAATATAAAAGAGAGTTTTACATTGATCATTTCAGACGGTTTTATACAGAATGACCAGTATAAATATGAGTATGTTTATGTATGACTAGCACTCCGCCCGCGACTATGTTCGCGTGATTTCGTTTATCCTATAAATGATTTTCTTATATGCAATTAGTAAAGGCAACCAAAAATAAGATATTATTAAAACTATTAAAAACTGGGTATCGTGGATTTGGGTTTGGGGTTGGTGGGTTTATTGGATTGGGACGATTCGTTATTTGACTTAAACAATAATACATTTTAGGTTATCGCCACAAAGTAAAATCCTCCCATAAAAACTTATCAACCCTTTTTGCCCCGTTGAGGGTCTAGTTTTGAACAACCTAAATATGCTATTCACTCCTTTCTTCTCTTTTTACACGACTGCCGAAGGAGGGTAATGTGTTTATCAGTCTATGTATGTATGTATGTATGTTCCTATGTGGCGTTCTAGAGACCAAACGTGTTGGCCGATTTTGATGATTCATACGTCAATCGATTCGATTCGTCTTAACCCCGCGAGTGTCACTGGCTACATTAAAATTGGAAAATAGAAAAATGGCAGATTTTGGGCGCCATATTGCGGAGGACAATTTTTTTTTCTTCCGAACCCATCGTGTGGGGTATCAAAATAAAGGGCTTTAAGAGGTGATTTTGAATGTTTTATGTAAATTTTGATCATCAACTTTATCCCCAAAGAATTTGATTTTACATACAAACTAATTTTTACCCTTTTCACTTCCTTAAAGGTTGAATTGTCGCAAAATCGTGCCTTAGTGCTTCCCTAGAAAACCACGTCAAAAACGAAACCCTGTCCAGTAAGATTCTTAGCTTGAGTTAGTTTCGAAAAATGTATAATGACCACCTTTATTGTTTCCTTAGGTTGGTATTTGTGCCAAATTTCAAATTTATTAACCCGGAAAATAAAATTCTTCAAAGCACTTTAACTCCCCAAAAATCGTATTTTGGGACTAGATAAGTAAAACTAATAATGAAAACCTTTATGGTTCACTTAGGATGGGTATTTATGTAAATTTTCAAATTTATTAACCAGGGTGTTAAATTATTTTTTAAATATACGATATTTCAAAAATAATTTAACACCCCCTAAATCATCTTTTGGGGGTAGTTTCGAAAAACTAATAATGAAATCCTTTATTGTTTATTTAGGTTGGTATTTGTGCCAAGTTTCATGTTGATTGACCCAAGAAATCAGATTCTTCCATACAAACTTCAACATCCCCTAAATCGTCATTTGGGAGTTTCGAAAAACTAATAATGGCAACCTATATTGTTTACTTAGAATAAGAATAATATCGGCCATAATTTTTGAAACTTAGCACAAGCTAAGTTTCAAGTATTATGGCCGAAGGAATTAGATTTTTCATACAAACTTTCAAACCCCTTTTTACCCCCTTAGGGATGCAATTTCCAAAAATCCTTTCTTACTGCACAATTACGTCACTTGAGGAACCTTTCTGCCAAATTTCATGCTTCTAGATGATTTTCAGCTTAGTTGGTTGACAACCATGCCATAACTCGCTTGGAAAGGAACCGCGCAAGAAGATACGCACAAGGTTATTGATATTAATAGTTTTCGGGGAATGCAGATGTAAATACAAACCAAACTTATGTTCTTAATGTTAAATGTTCTTAATGTTAAATGTTATCAGAAGAGTAAATTGAAAAAAAATAGGATTCGTGGCTAATTTCGCGCCGAATTCGCCGAACGTAAAAGAATTCAAAATTCAAATTTGGAATGCAGTCGGTATTCAAAATATTTTATCGGGCACATTTTAATATAAAAGAGAGTTTTACATTGATCATTTCAGACGGTTTTATACAGAATGACCAGTATAAATATGAGTATGTTTATGTATGACTAGCACTCCGCCCGCGACTATGTTCGCGTGATTTCGTTTATCCTATAAATGATTTTCTTATATGCAATTAGTAAAGGCAACCAAAAATAAGATATTATTAAAACTATTAAAAACTGGGTATCGTGGATTTGGGTTTGGGGTTGGTGGGTTTATTGGATTGGGACGATTCGTTATTTGACTTAAACAATAATACATTTTAGGTTATCGCCACAAAGTAAAATCCTCCCATAAAAACTTATCAACCCTTTTTGCCCCGTTGAGGGTCTAGTTTTGAACAACCTAAATATGCTATTCACTCCTTTCTTCTCTTTTTACACGACTGCCGAAGGAGGGTAATGTGTTTATCAGTCTATGTATGTATGTATGTATGTATGTATGTTCCTATGTGGCGTTCTAGAGACCAAACGTGTTGGCCGATTTTGATGATTCATACGTCAATCGATTCGATTCGTCTTAACCCCGCGAGTGTCACTGGCTACATTAAAATTGGAAAATAGAAAAATGGCAGATTTTGGGCGCCATATTGCGGAGGACAATTTTTTTTTCTTCCGAACCCATCGTGTGGGGTATCAAAATAAAGGGCTTTAAGAGGTGATTTTGAATGTTTTATGTAAATTTTGATCATCAACTTTATCCCCAAAGAATTTGATTTTACATACAAACTAATTTTTACCCTTTTCACTTCCTTAAAGGTTGAATTGTCGCAAAATCGTGCCTTAGTGCTTCCCTAGAAAACCACGTCAAAAACGAAACCCTGTCCAGTAAGATTCTTAGCTTGAGTTAGTTTCGAAAAATGTATAATGACCACCTTTATTGTTTCCTTAGGTTGGTATTTGTGCCAAATTTCAAATTTATTAACCCGGAAAATAAAATTCTTCAAAGCACTTTAACTCCCCAAAAATCGTATTTTGGGACTAGATAAGTAAAACTAATAATGAAAACCTTTATGGTTCACTTAGGATGGGTATTTATGTAAATTTTCAAATTTATTAACCAGGGTGTTAAATTATTTTTTAAATATACGATATTTCAAAAATAATTTAACACCCCCTAAATCATCTTTTGGGGGTAGTTTCGAAAAACTAATAATGAAATCCTTTATTGTTTATTTAGGTTGGTATTTGTGCCAAGTTTCATGTTGATTGACCCAAGAAATCAGATTCTTCCATACAAACTTCAACATCCCCTAAATCGTCATTTGGGAGTTTCGAAAAACTAATAATGGCAACCTATATTGTTTACTTAGAATAAGAATAATATCGGCCATAATTTTTGAAACTTAGCACAAGCTAAGTTTCAAGTATTATGGCCGAAGGAATTAGATTTTTCATACAAACTTTCAAACCCCTTTTTACCCCCTTAGGGATGCAATTTCCAAAAATCCTTTCTTACTGCACAATTACGTCACTTGAGGAACCTTTCTGCCAAATTTCATGCTTCTAGATGATTTTCAGCTTAGTTGGTTGACAACCATGCCATAACTCGCTTGGAAAGGAACCGCGCAAGAAGATACGCACAAGGTTATTGATATTAATAGTTTTCGGGGAATGCAGATGTAAATACAAACCAAACTTATGTTCTTAATGTTAAATGTTCTTAATGTTAAATGTTATCAGAAGAGTAAATTGAAAAAAAATAGGATTCGTGGCTAATTTCGCGCCGAATTCGCCGAACGTAAAAGAATTCAAAATTCAAATTTGGAATGCAGTCGGTATTCAAAATATTTTATCGGGCACATTTTAATATAAAAGAGAGTTTTACATTGATCATTTCAGACGGTTTTATACAGAATGACCAGTATAAATATGAGTATGTTTATGTATGACTAGCACTCCGCCCGCGACTATGTTCGCGTGATTTCGTTTATCCTATAAATGATTTTCTTATATGCAATTAGTAAAGGCAACCAAAAATAAGATATTATTAAAACTATTAAAAACTGGGTATCGTGGATTTGGGTTTGGGGTTGGTGGGTTTATTGGATTGGGACGATTCGTTATTTGACTTAAACAATAATACATTTTAGGTTATCGCCACAAAGTAAAATCCTCCCATAAAAACTTATCAACCCTTTTTGCCCCGTTGAGGGTCTAGTTTTGAACAACCTAAATATGCTATTCACTCCTTTCTTCTCTTTTTACACGACTGCCGAAGGAGGGTAATGTGTTTATCAGTCTATGTATGTATGTATGTATGTATGTATGTTCCTATGTGGCGTTCTAGAGACCAAACGTGTTGGCCGATTTTGATGATTCATACGTCAATCGATTCGATTCGTCTTAACCCCGCGAGTGTCACTGGCTACATTAAAATTGGAAAATAGAAAAATGGCAGATTTTGGGCGCCATATTGCGGAGGACAATTTTTTTTTCTTCCGAACCCATCGTGTGGGGTATCAAAATAAAGGGCTTTAAGAGGTGATTTTGAATGTTTTATGTAAATTTTGATCATCAACTTTATCCCCAAAGAATTTGATTTTACATACAAACTAATTTTTACCCTTTTCACTTCCTTAAAGGTTGAATTGTCGCAAAATCGTGCCTTAGTGCTTCCCTAGAAAACCACGTCAAAAACGAAACCCTGTCCAGTAAGATTCTTAGCTTGAGTTAGTTTCGAAAAATGTATAATGACCACCTTTATTGTTTCCTTAGGTTGGTATTTGTGCCAAATTTCAAATTTATTAACCCGGAAAATAAAATTCTTCAAAGCACTTTAACTCCCCAAAAATCGTATTTTGGGACTAGATAAGTAAAACTAATAATGAAAACCTTTATGGTTCACTTAGGATGGGTATTTATGTAAATTTTCAAATTTATTAACCAGGGTGTTAAATTATTTTTTAAATATACGATATTTCAAAAATAATTTAACACCCCCTAAATCATCTTTTGGGGGTAGTTTCGAAAAACTAATAATGAAATCCTTTATTGTTTATTTAGGTTGGTATTTGTGCCAAGTTTCATGTTGATTGACCCAAGAAATCAGATTCTTCCATACAAACTTCAACATCCCCTAAATCGTCATTTGGGAGTTTCGAAAAACTAATAATGGCAACCTATATTGTTTACTTAGAATAAGAATAATATCGGCCATAATTTTTGAAACTTAGCACAAGCTAAGTTTCAAGTATTATGGCCGAAGGAATTAGATTTTTCATACAAACTTTCAAACCCCTTTTTACCCCCTTAGGGATGCAATTTCCAAAAATCCTTTCTTACTGCACAATTACGTCACTTGAGGAACCTTTCTGCCAAATTTCATGCTTCTAGATGATTTTCAGCTTAGTTGGTTGACAACCATGCCATAACTCGCTTGGAAAGGAACCGCGCAAGAAGATACGCACAAGGTTATTGATATTAATAGTTTTCGGGGAATGCAGATGTAAATACAAACCAAACTTATGTTCTTAAAATGAATAAAAATAAAATTTTAAAAGTATGTATAGAATAACCAATTTTCATAACATTACAACAAACTCGACCGAATTCAAAACCTAACCATACCATACTCTCAACTCATTATTCAATATATAATTATAATAATAATACCAGCCTATAATTGTCCCACTGCAAGGCAAAGGCCTCTTCTCATACAGAGAAGGCACGAACATTCATCACTACGCTTGCTCAATGCGGGTTGGCGATTTGAGACTATAAGACCAGGTTTCTTCATGATATTTTCATTCACCGTTGTCAACGATTTCTAAAATATACTTAGAAAGTACATTAATGAATTTGAAAATGGAAATCATTGGTATTTGTCCAGATTTGAACCCATGACCTCAGGTGACCTCAGGCAAGGCGAGGCCTTTAGCCACTGGGCCAGTACGACACTCATTGCAATATAACAAATAATCACAAAATCGTTGGTTCCCCGAAACTAAATTTATCTACACTTGCGTTACAAAATTAGCCAGGCCTTTAGCCACTGGGCCAGTACGACACTCATTGCAATATAACAAATAATCACAAAATCGTTGGTTCCCCGAAACTAAATTTATCTACACTTGCGTTACAAACTTACATAAAAATATACTAGGCACTCTGTATACTTCTGAGACTATCAAACATAAAGACTCAATCATTATTATTTTTATACAAAATAGTTTTGAATAGCGAACGCATTCCGAATTTGAATTTTGAATCGGATAGATAATTCGGCGCGAAATTATCCACGGTTCGATGAAATTGTTTAGTTGGTTGTAGTCAAATAATGTCCAAAAATCTATTAAGATTACTTTTAGAAATAATTAATAGTAATAATTTAAGTACTAATTGTATTTTATGCCTAAAACAGGATTTTACTATTTTTTAAGAATCGATTTGGGATAATCGCTCATTAATCGAGTGGATAGCATAAATAAAATCGATTGCTAACATCGTTTTGCCACACAACTATTACATTAAAAAAAAACAATCTACTTGACGAATTGGAAATTTAACAAAAATAAAATAGTGGTAATGAATTTTACGTATTATTGGACTGGTGTTTGTTAATTACGTTAAAATCAGGGCTTCTTCTTGTTGTTTATTATATTTAGAGACATAATTGTCATATTTGTAATCAATTTTACATGTGGAAGGGTGATATTTGTGTAAAATAAAAATGTAAACAAATACGATTGGCGCCTAACTTCGACTTTGAATAACAAATAACTTCATTACCACTAATTATTTATTTTGAAATATGGATGAATTCGACCAATAATTAAACAATTAGCAAACCTTTACCCCTGTCGTGGAGTTTGGGTGTCCAAAATCTGCATTTTTATGTTTTTTAGCTTCGACCACCACTGTCATCAAAATGGCGATTATCGTATTATTACACTTGTTTTTAACAAATGTAAATTAATAAACTTGCGCACTTAATCTAAAAAAAATATTTGCGCTAACATGTAAGCTTTTTATCCAACTATTTTAATTAAAGCCCCCACATAAGATTCGTTAGGTATCTTAATCAATAATTAAGTTATTAATTAGGATGTCGTATGACGTAAATCTGGGGTCCAAAATGAGCCGCGGCTGAGCCAGCGGAGGTATGCTTGTCAAGCCCCAAAATGTACCCCGTCCGAACTATACGGTTAATAGTTCATCGGATTCCCTTGGCGTAAATTTTGGCGAGAGAGGGCGATGGTTAGTTGTTTCGTAACGGCTCATTTTTGATGTAGAAGGGCCAGTCTAAGGATCTGACTGAGGCTCTTTCAGTGTAATGGCTCCTACGATGCCTTTACATATTTTAGACTTATTTTGGATGGAATCCTCTATGTATCCCTCTACAACCGCATTGGACTTCCAGCCTCCATGGCGCTTAAGGGACAGGAGATCAGCTCCTGAATCGGCCAAAAGTGAGGCTGAAGATCGTCGGAAATAATGACCCGTGTACAACAGGGGTTCTGTAAGTTCAAGAAATGTTGCTATTTCTCGTGGGATACTGCTAATTTCATTAGCACCCATAGGCTGTCTTACACAGTTTCCGTTGCGATATTGTAGAAAAAATTGATTGATTGGAGTGTTAGGCGGGCGTTAGGCTTGATATTTCTCAACAATTGTTACATATTCCTTGCGAATGACTAGAAGTTACGGTCTCTTTTTGTCTTTGTATTAGGTAAATTAATTAATAGTAAGTCATGTGAATGTTTCTCAATGTTTTTGGCAGTTAGTTCATTAGTTCGACATGCTCGTTTATACCAATAATAATAACAACCTGTAACGTAAAGAAAAAAATAAAATTGATATGTATGCATAACTAAGTACGTATTAGATTATGTTAAGTAGTTGATTAATATACTTAAGTAGATACTGAATGTGCAACTGACTTACTTTTGCCGCCAAATATACGGAATCAGGTGCTTCGTTAAGAAACATTTCAATTTCAGATGCTGTGTAAACCTTCGATATTTTTGTTTAATGACCAGATAAGGCTCTTTTTAAAAATGCTTCAAATTTAGGATAGGTGTCGATATGTATGTCTTTTTCATCTTTATTGTTTATTTTTAACATTGAGCAAGTACTCCATAGAGTGCTTGATTTCTTGGTCTCGGATAATTCAATAAAATATGCCAGCAAAACGTTTTCTGAGAAAGTTTTGGCTCCTTTAGCTAGTCGCCTCGTGTTAAAAATATCGTACTGTTTCAAATATTTCTCGCGTGATCGTTGAGGAAGAAAGCTCATTTACGCATTATTAACAGTTTCAGTCAATTCTGTTGGCGTCAAATGAAATGAAAAATTTTTACCTGCAAAAATAAAGGTGTGCATTGTGCTACAATGGTACCGGATAAAAGAAAAAAAAAAAAAACAAGCTCCGAACCTTCACAATATATGGCAAATAATGTAAAATTGTGAAGAAATAAATAGGTCTGACGTTGTGATGATATTCAACGCACAACAAATAAAAACAAATATTATTTACATAAACAACTGTTTTCTCTTGACTGTACTTACCTGTCAAAAAGAGTAAGGGGATCAGACCGGAATGTCAAAGTTTATAGAGGATCAGAAAGGAAAAAATTAAAAAAAAAAACCAGCAGGGGATCAGATCGAGGGGATCCGACCGGAACAAATCAAATAAACTTCCTCGTCGCTAGAATCACTCATTTTAGGTTTTTCACTTGTTTTCAAGTTTCATGTTTTTAACCTAATGGTGGCACTTCACATCGCTATTCGATGTTCTCGGTTTTTTTCGTCTTTGTTCGCTATATTCGTGTTGAATTCCAAATAACACGAATACACCGACTACACATCGTCCATGAACAGCAAATGCCGAACATTTACGAATATTTTTGCTATAGTTTACGATGGACGTGTTAACTGCAGCAGCGGCTTATTATTTGGCGAGCGATGTGTGACCGGTAAACGAACATATTCGCAATCCTTTGATATGTTGCAAAAAACCGACAGCCGGGCGGATACGGGTGTTCGGGTATTTGGCGTATTCGTATTGTTCGTGAGAATAGGCAAATAGAGACGAATACAGCTACTTCACATCGTCCTATGCGAAATAAGACAAATACGCGAACACGAATAGCGATGTGAAGTGCCACCTTAAGGTTTTAACAATATGACGTGAAAAGAAAATGGCGCGCGCAAAGCAAATTTAAAAAAAGTACACCAAGAAGGTTCCAAATCTGAGCAACCTTTTTTAACAAATTAAAAAAGGTTGTATGATAAATTCGGCACCATGGAGGTAGAAGTAAATAGGTTTAATGATGTTTTGAATTCACAAACTTAGTGCAGACGATCTTCTAAATTAAATTTACTTTATCCTCTAGCGGATAAAAACGGCTTTTGCACTCAGATATCGAAGAGCAAAAATACTCTTTCCGAGATGGGGGGATGGAAAAATAATAATTTGTATGGCCTACTAATATTTGTTCCGGAACTGGGTGTCTTGTCTTACCCAAAATACAGGAAGAAATTCCTAATGAGGGGAAGAAACCCACCAAAGTCAGCATTATTTACAAAATCTTGCTTCCCATTGAACTTCAAATTTGGCGATAATGTTTATTATTACGTATATTTTACTAAAAAACATCAATGAATTGATAAATCTGATTTTTCTTTGAAATTCCCTATTACAGCCAACTTGATTTTGAGCAGTGGTGGCCCAGTGGTATCGGCCGCGACTTACAAGTGTGGTCGTGGGTTCGAGCCCAGGCAGGCGCTTTACTTTGTGTAAATTATTTCATCACCACTGCTCTCAAAACGGTGAAGGAAAACATCGTGAGGAAACCGGCATGACCTAGAACCAACAATTCGAAGACATGTGACATCCACCAACCCGCACTGGGCCCGCGTGGTGGGTAACGGCCCATTCCCTCTCACAGAGAGGAAGCCTGTGTCCCAGCAGTGGGAACATTAATAGGCTGATGATGAGATGTGATGTGATGTGATTTTGCGGTTTGGTACGGAACCCTAAATATGCGAAGTCCGACACGCACTTGGCCGGTTTTAATTTTCTTATAAAGCTCTTATTTCTTTCCGTATAATGTACAACCAGATCTTAATTTTCTTATAAAGCTCTTATTTCTTTCCGTATAACTGATCTGCTTAATTATTTTCTTCTACCTTCCAAGAAAATTGCTATTCTTGTTATTATGCCGAGTTTTTCACCTCTTCAATTTAAGACGAAAGGCAATGAAACTTAAGGTAAACAAGCAGAATTTCCACGAAACCCATATTTCGTTACTTCTGTCGTCGCCTCGTAACAATTGGATAAAAAGTATCTTGAGCAGAAAATGTCCTTACGGCCGGCGGCCGGTCCTTCACTTGCAACTTCGGGAACCCAACGACACTCCACCCGAAGTACGTTACACCGTCTGAATATTAAAACCTTTGTAGCTTTTTTCATACATAGGTATTAAAGACTCTTAAAAACACAGTTCTTTGACGCTACTCATCAAAACTGGGTGTTCAAAGAAAGTGCCTTAATTTTTCCTGCCCCACAATACCCTACAGTTGTATTGAAAATGTAGCCTTCCCACTTACAACACAAAGTTGACTTTAAGTGTGACGTAGGGGGAACATAAGTTTTCTGTTAATATAAGCCAGCGCGGTGCTAAGTGACGTAAAATGAGGTGCGACATTTGGTCCGAGAAGAGTCTGCGATACAGGCCGTCGTTTGACCCAAATTTCGGCACTTGGCATCCACTTTGACGTTTTAAGAACCCTATTCTACACTAGCGTGGAAATGGTATTTAGCAGAATCATTAATCACACAACTCGCTCGTGTGTGGATCGCGCGTTTTAAATAAATAATGAGTTCTAAATTGCTGTTGGGACCGAACGTTGTAGGTATCGTTGTAACATATTGTTAAAAACTAAACTGGGTCGCTGCTTTTTCGGAACACTCGTATTTTTAAATCTAGCTTGCATTTTTTAAATGTTTGACTGTTTAGTTTGGATATTTACGGAAGTTAATCGAAAGTAAATCATGTTCTGTGATGTGGATAACTAACGTATCGCGTTCAAGAAGTTCAAACGAGATATCCGGCAAAAGAAAAATACCTGTAGGTATATATTATGGAGTATTCCTTTTGTATTTTTTTTTTAATAATCTTTATTTATATAAAAACAGATTGCAGTACATGTAACAGTTTTACAAATTAGGTAGTATTAAATCTCTGACAATCAAGTGGGTGACGTGCTGTCCCCCTTGCTAGGCTATGAAATATCCTGTATTAAGGAGTAACAGTGCCGAGACCCTCTAATTGTATTGCTGCAATTTAATTTTACAAGACTTTTTTTAAATTCTTCTTATGCTATTAATATATTATGAACTATCGGACACCTCGCGAGCCTATGTCACCCAGGGATAGTGTAGCTTCCCAACGGTGAAAGAATTTTTGAAATCAGTCCAGTAGTTTTTAAGTTTATTCGTTACATACAATGTTATATACTAGCTGACCCCCGGGGCTTCGCACCCGTCAATTGGTACCTACCTACCCACCTACCCTACCAACCCTACCCTCTCCTACCTACCCTACCCTACCTACCCTTCCCTATCCTATCCTACCCTACCTTCCCTGCCCTACCCTACCCTACCTACCCTACCCACGGGGTCTCATTGCTAAGAAAGAAAATTTGGTTCAAATAAATCTCACTAGATGGCGCGATATGCCCTCGCATCTGTTATTGAATGTGCGTAAAATTAACATTTTCTGGAATTGAATATAAAAATTGTATGTTCTTGTATAATCAACTCTCCTAAGTACAAAATTATGGAATATTGGGCTCTTAATTCACATTTCAAAGATTATTAGACGGATCATTTAAAATTGATGCCAATAGATGGCGCATTTTTAAATTTCTGAGGCATTCCACTCGATTGTTAAAGTTTGCATTTTAACACATTTTGGTGCAAAAAAAACTGTAAAAACGTGCAAATAAATACTAGAAAACAAACCTTCACTGTATTTAAAGAAAAAAACATTCACGAACCTAGTAAACCCTTTTACTTTCAAGTCGCTGATAACACCATCTATCTATCACCCTGAAACAGAACCGAATGCGTTCGATGTACAAAAAATTGCCAGAATAAGCAGTCGAAAAACGCTAGTTACGTCGGCACGGTTTCTTTGTATGGGATGAGGTATCTGTATGCTAGTATTATATTATCTGTGCCCTACCTAATCATGTAGTACATTATTTTTATGTATCATCAATAGTTTTCTCAGCGAACGCCAAAGAATGAATTTTATATGCAACATTTTGCTACTTTGGGTTACATATTGCAATTTTCATAAGGATCTCTATTTTTGTTGAAAATATATTGTAGCCTAAACCTACACTCAGGAATAATGTAGCTTTCAACTTGTGAAAGATTTTTGATAATCGGTACAGAAGATTCAGAGATTACCCCTTCCAGCGTCACAAACTCACAATTCACAAACTTTACCTCTTTATAATGTTATATAGTATAGTATAGAAAGAAATACATACATCATAATTGGCAACAAATCTTTCTTGCTATAATAATGTTCAGTATTTGCATCGATTAATGTAGAGAAGTACTTAAGGCTCTACTGTACAGAAAAAACCATTTACCCTATAATTCCAACCATTCAAATAATGACTTAAAAAAACCGGCCAAATGCGAGTCGGACTCGCGCACGAAGGGTTCCGTACCATTTTCGCAAAAAACGGCAAAAAAATCACGTTTGTTGTATGGGAGCCCCACTTAAATATTTATTTTATTAGATTTTTAGTATTTGTTGTTATAGCGGCAACAGAAAAAATCATCTGTGAAAATTTCAACTGTCTAGCTATCACGGTTCATGAGATACAGCCTGGTGACAGACAGACAGACAGACAGACAGACGGATCGCGGAGTCTTAGTAATAGGGTCCCGTTTTTACCCTTTGGGTACGGAACCCTAAAAATACTGAATAACAAATAAAGTGTAACAATTATTGTAGCCCTTTCCATCCACTTAGCAGATATTGTAAAAACAAAACGACCATGTTATCTTAATGGAGTACTACATCTGGCCTTATTTCAACCGAGAGCTTTCTGAGTATTATTGTAGTCTGTATATTTAAACATTGATGCTGATATATGTCGAATTTCAAAGAAATGCTGGGTTCAATCGGTATTGAATAAACCTTTTGTATCTTTATATAAGAATAGTCTTACTTCATTCAGTCTTATTTCACTGGCTCTTTGTCTTATATGGTTGGTATTCTCTGTGGAGATATCTTACCAAGACGTATTGTGTTATCCAGTTTTTATTTTTTTATTATTACAAGTACAAATTTAAAAGACCCCCGAGGCTTATTAACTCACGCTTTTTAAACTACATAATTTAATTATACTTCATAAAAGATAGCTTGATCTCTGCGACATATGTCAAACTGACGTATACGTTATTGTTAGCCTGTCAAGTGCTATTGTTACTGTATTGATACTGACAGCTGTCGCAGAGAATAAGCTATCTTTTATGAAGTATAGTAGTAGACACGCTTCGATCGACAATCCATCGAAACACGTAATTATAAGACATCTTGCGAAAATATCCCGCTTCAAAGAGTAAAATGCAAACATAACTAAGAAAACTCTTGATCAAATCATCTTTCAAACAAAAAAATAATAAACAAAATCGCTTCATCCGTTTAGGAGCTACGATGACGCACAGCAACACACGTCAAACTTATAACACCCCTCTTTTTCCATCGGGTGTTAATAAATAGTCTCAAGTTAGACCACCATTCCACTGATAGTAAGTATTAATGTGGTCGACGATGGAGCACGTTTGCCAAGAAGTAAGTTATTCAAACTTTACTTAAAGATCCCCAGGTCCAGGTTGAAGCTATCAGGAAACATAGACTATAGTAGGGCATTCCACTCCTTAGCTGTAAAATACTGGATTTGAGATGCAATGGGTTAGATTCGTTGCCTTTATAATAGACTAGCTGTCCCGCGCGGCTTCGCTCTCGTCAACTGGCTACCTACCTACCCACATACCCTACCCTACATACATGATTGTTGCGTAACTTAAACCGTTTACGCAGCGCACGCAACGGAAGCTCTCAAAAAGGATATTTTTCCCATTTTTCAACATTATTCATTTATACTCCGCTCCTATTGGTCGTAGTGTGATGTTATGTAACCTATAACCTTCCTCGATAAATGGACTATCCAACACAAAAATATTTTTTCAATTCCAACCAGTAGTTCCTGAGATTAGCGCGTTCAAACAAACAAACTCTTCACACATCACACACACATCATCAGCCTATTAATGTTCCCACTGCTGGGACACAGGCCTCCTCTCTGTGAGAGGGAATGGACATGCCGGTTTCCTCACGATGTTTTCCTTCACCGTTTTGAGAGCAGTGGTGATGAAATAATTTACACAAAGTAAAGCGCCTGCTTGGGCTCGAACCCACGACCTACAACTTTTAAGTCGCGGCCGATACTACTGGGACACCACTGCAGCTCTTAAGCTTCGATGAACAGTTTTTAAGCACAATTTAATGGACATGCCTTACTAATGTTAATTCTTGTTTTAACTATGTTAGTTACAGGCGATAGATTTGGTCCGGCCTTAGGTTGATGTAAAATGTCATCCATCCTAACCTATGAAAACTACCAGAACATTCCTATATTGATTTTTGTCTACTACGAGTCAATTAATCTGCCTAGCCTTTTCCCAACTATATTGGGGTCGGCTTCCAGTCTTAACGGATTCGGCTGGGTACCAGTATTTTACATGGAGCAACTGCCAATCTGACTTCCACAACCCAGTAACTGTGTAAAACGGTACCCCTTGGCAAGACTGGTGTCAGATCTCAAGCTTCTGACTACTCGTAACGACTGTCAAAGATCTTTAAATGACAGCCGGGACCAACGGCTTAACGTGCTTTCCGAGGCACGGAGGCAATTCGGTATGTTGAAATGGTTACCCATCCACGGACCGACCTCGTCAAGCGTTGCTTAACCTTGATGATCGACCAGTGCGGCTGTTATTATTTAGCCACGAACTCCTCTTTTTCTACTACGAGTATCATCATATAAATAACTAGAACTTCGCCCGCGACTTCGTTCGCGTGATCCGTGTTTTATCCTACAGATGACTTTTTAGTTTCACCCCCTTAAAGGTTCCCAAAAATCCCTTCTTAGTGCTCCCCTACATTATAAAAAGAAGCCCTGTACCAATTATATTCTAGTAAACAGATACGTTATACACTCACAAAACAACATGTGTCATGTGTCCAATTTACAAACTATAAAAATTTCATACAATCTTTCAAACTTTATTTTACCCCTTTAGAGGTAGAATTTCCGAAAACCAATAAATGTATAAATTATAAAAGTATTGAAGCAGTCTTGAATATGAAATAATTTATTTTGATAAGGATTAAGAAAAGATATAAATAGAGAGCCTTTTCTAGCGGCGGCATTTCAATTAAATTTTAAAATAAAAGAACACTTATTGTGGCATAACTATAATAGTTAGACATATGCTGTCGCGACACTTTTTACTCGACTGCCGAAGGAGGGTAATGTGTTTAACAGTCTATGTATGTATGTATGTATGTTTGTTCCTATGTGGCGTTCCAGAGACCAAACGCGTTGGCCGATTTTGATGATTCTTACGTCAATCGATTCGTCTTAATCCTGCGAGTGTCACTGGCTACATTAAAATTGGAAAATAGAAAAATGGCGGCTTTTAGGTGCCAACATTTTTTTAACTTCCAAACCTATCGTGTGGGGTATCAAAATAAAGGGTTTTAAAAGGCGATTTCAAAAATATATAACACTTATATGTTTAAATGTACCTAATTCTAAAAAAAAATTACTAAAAAGTTGTAAATAAAAAAAGTTAATTAAAAAATAAAAAAACCCGACTGCTTAAAAAGCAAACTAAAAAGACGTAAACAAGAAGAAAATCATGCTGTGCAGTCGGAGGATACATCTGGTTTTGGTCCGCCAGCTCGCGAATAAGTATCCTCCGACTGCACAGCATGGTTTTCTTCTTATTTACGTCTTTTTAGTTTGCTTTTTAAGCAGTCGGGTTTTTTGTAAATAATGATGTGTCCTGCAAAGTCGTGAGTACATTATTTTATTCTATCGTTAATAGTTTACGCAGCGCACGCGATGTAAAGAATATGGTAATTTTTCTACACCTTAAGGCGCCGATTCCCTTGAGTAGCTGATTTTAAAATGAGAATCACGTCTAAACGGCTAGCCGTAATTTTTTGGAAAAAATTTATATTACATTAGACCATTTTCTTAATAATTTGATCTGAGCAAATTTTGAGTTTTATTCGTATAACATAGTGTGATTAATTTGTAAAGTTATGTCTAAAATGGACAAAAACACGACAATCGCACCAAAACCGCTGGGCGTATTTTAATTAAATTAACACCATCTCAAAGACAATTTAATTATCTACATTTTGATCTGAGGATTTTTTTTTTAAAGTCATAGAATAATAAGGAAAGTACAAAAAACTACTAAATTTTGTGTCGCGCGGGGGTGAAACGAGAGCGCGTTTTGTTCCCTCAAGGTCGTTGGCGTTAGTCGTCGTCTTAAATTACATTATTGGAGTTTTAGTAAGGATCCCTAATTTTTTTCAAAATATCATATAGCCTATGTCACCCGGGGATAGTGTAGTGTGGTTCAGTAATTTCGGAGCCTATTCAATACAAACAAACAAACAAACAGTCAAATCTTTCCTCTTTATAATATTAGTATAGAAGTATAGATATGGATAGTATAGATAGGTAATATTTTGTTAAGTATAATAGGTAGATAACGGAGTAAGCACATCATTATTATTTTTTAATAATATTCAATTACTAAGGTAATTCCTGTTGTTTTATCAAGCTAAATACAATATTTATTTTCTTTTTAGTGATGTGTCATTAATTAGGTAAGTCCTCCTTCAAGATCAGACATATGCTATACCTTCCAACTAAAAATAAAATCTATCCACCACAACATAGAGGTTAAATTCGCTTGCTACTAAAATGTAGTCTTCGGAAAATCTAGACAGTAAGCTCCTCTGTACATTGTACCAACTTAGGCGTGGTATTGAAAAGATTAATGAAGCTGCCTGTGCTTAATACATAATGTGATCCAGGATAAAATGTACGGGAAGCTAAACAAGTAGTATGAACTTTATAATTAAAAAATGTAGGTAGCTATTGATTTTTACTAGGGCTTTTATTTCGTTTGAGCTTCGGACCAGAATAGTTTCTAGAGATTTTCTTCGTATTGAGTAAGTATTTTAATTAAGTGAACGTATATTAAGTTAGTGGAGGCGTTTATTTTTAATGTAAATTTGGATTCTGGGAAGATTTTTTTTTGTATTACATATGTTTGGTATTTGCTCTAGAAAATTTATTAGGTATAACATCGACCAGGCATGGTACACGTCCAACCCTTGTTTTAGGTAAACCACTACGGGTACCCTAACCCATAGTCCAACACCTTCATGTTTCCACGTTATGCAAATTCCTGCATTAACGGCAGTTTTCCTTGGGTACACTCAAGGTACATACAGAGATAGTCGTGGATTGGTGTCTGATATAATTTAACGTTGTTTAAAGAGCCTCTGCGAATTGGCTTTAGAGCAGTGGTGGCCCAGTGGTATCGGCCGCGACTTACAAGGTGTAGGTCGTGGGTTCGAGCCCAGGTAGGCGCTTTACTTTGTGTAAATTATTTCATCAACAGTGCTCTCAAAACGGTGAAGGAAAACATCGTGAGAAAACCGGCATGACCTAGAACCAAAAATTCGAAGACATGTGACATCTACCAACCCGCACTGGGCCCGCGTAGTGGTTTACGGCCCATCTCCTTTCACAAAAAGGAGGCCTGTGTCCGAGCAGTGGGAACATTAATGGGCTGATGATGTGATGTGAGTTGGCTCAGGCCATAAGGCTGTAATTGAAAAATGCCATAATGCAGTACCCAAAAGATAGCACAGCCAAAACTACGGCAATAAACATGCAGAATAAAAATAAGCTAACAGTTCTATCTACCGCCATCTCCCTTGAGACCCTACCAAGCCCACTCGCTCTATTTGGCATTCCCGTCCACATGTGACATAAGTGACATTTTCTTTTGTCGTTCTTTACTGCACTAATGACACGAAGACCTATTGAGTCAATTATCGAGCGTTTCGTCGGAATATGTCATAGTTAGGCTATGGTTCCAAGACTGTTTAGCGGATAGCGGGTACTAGCGGGTAGTTTCGTATTGTATTGTATACTAACGGATGCCTCGCGTTTTCACCCGCGTAGTTCCCGTTCCCGTGAGAATACAGGGATATAAAGCAGCCTATTTCATCCGGGGATAGTGTAGCTTCCCAACGGTGAAAGAATTTTTGAAATACGTTTAGTAGTTTTTATTTTATTCGTTACACTTGACACACAGACAGACAATGAATTGATCCTTTATGTGTTTTTTTTTTTTGTGAAACGGCATCCTGAAATATAACAACATTACTCTATCTGTCTCTATCTTAGCACCTGGCCTGTAACTGAGCAGTCATTTCTATAGCCCCCGCTAACAGGCTTTACCCAGTTTTTACTATACGAGAGAATAAATACACTCGCTAAACGCTATCCATCCCGCATTCTTATAACCACAGTCTTGTTTATACGTTCATATTTGCATACCATGTTAGAACGCGCTCACTAACCGTGTACTGCGACTTGGGAGCGTTACAATTGCATCCGAATGGTTTGATGTAGCTCTGTGTTGCGTTTCTGACATGTTGCAGTCTGTCAGAACATAGTTTACACGCTATTATATTAAATTGAGTGCTAAAGTGTCAGTCCTTTTACGTATATAAAGCACACAGCAACTTTGTTTGTTTTGAGCAGAGATGTTAGTGCGAAGAGGGCTCCAAAAATCTAATACCTTTAAACGACCAATTCTTGTATATAACGGCGCGTGACGTTATTAAATAATGAAAAGCAGTTAATTTGGAGAACTGTAATTTATGTTGTTATTCTTTAAACATTGGTCATTATTCTGTTATTTTAAAGATTAATTTTAATTAAGAGCGGGTAACACCGAATGGAGTTGCGTCTGTCATGATGGGCGAACGTCATGTCAATTTTATGGAGAAAATGGTTGTCAGGCGTTGCACATTTTTGAACACTCGCAAACCCATTGGCTCTAAATAGAAAATTATTACTACAGTACTTAATTGTTTAAATAATTGAAATGTCTGTTTATTTAAAAAAAGTGAGCAGTCAACATTACAGTGTTTTTCTTTTGAACGTCTTCCTGAAATTTAACGCCCACTATGAATTCCCATGCTGACGAGGTCACGAATCAGCAGCCAGATGCAACAGCCCAGTCTCCCGACGTCCCGTTATATATATATCTGAATCTCGGAAACGACTCCAACGATTTTCATGAAATTTAGTAGTCAGGGGGTTTCAGGGGCGATAAATCAATCTAGCTAGGTTAAATTTTTAGAAAACGTCGTTTTCTCTATTTTCACCCGAACAGAGCTCGGTCGCCCAGGGACTATTATTGAAACCTTGTAGAAAATGTGTAGGAAGCTAGCTCCATCATAGATCTTATTCATTGCTTACCATCAGGCGAGGAGAAGTCAAGAATGGGTTCATCAGAAATAAAAAACCTACTGACATGTTGGTATTAAGTGCTTGCAATTTTCAAAATAAATCAAAATAAGGACGAGGTTGTAAACATAGAAATAAAGCTGAAGCCAGCTTTAAAAACACTTGGTACCTTCATGCTTTTATAGAACACGTCACGAATACGTAGGAAAAATCTAAAATTTAAGTGTCGTTCCCGTCCCTAGGCAGTCTCCCTCGCTGCCTCAGAACTGGTATTTGATCTGGCAACCAGCCAGCAATATGCCTAGCGACCGAAAAACTATACATCCACCTATAGAATTTTTATAACCTAGATAAATTTTGTGCCATGTCGTTCTTTTTCAAAAGGGTATAAGAAGTTTTTTTGAAACGAGGGTGATTTTGCACTCATACAAACACTTGGACAAAGAGCCAATGCAGTGATTTTAGTTAGTAAGCCACCCAATTTTGGTTCGAATTGGAATCGAGCCTTCGGCGTCGAAAGCCAAGTATTGCTACGCCAATTAGATGCTGCGCAAAACTGTCTACGATCACTAATTGGTGATCGCAAATTGATGTCCATTAAACAACAGTAAAAGAGATAAAATCTTGCTAAAATGTGAAGAGAGTAATAAGTTTATTTCTATAAACATTTCCGTAATGTCAGCGAGTCTACTTAATCTTCAGTTTGTGACTTGGAATTATTCGGAGGTCTTAACTTGAAGCTTTTATTATCCAAAGGGTTTACGGGGTACACAACTTTGATCATAATATCAACAAGTCAAATGACCTAGTTTCCTATTTTTGTGTTATGTTAGCATTTTGAGGGGAATTATTTTATTCAAAATGTTAAAATGTGAGTTTTGCTGAGCGATTTATTTGTTTTATGATTGTGATTTTAATTACAATGTAAACCAGTAACAATTAGATAAATTCATTGTTGTCAGAATAAATTGAATGTTTAACAAATTCTGTGGTTACTGCATTTTATGCTGAATTTTAATCGAATTATTTGCATTGTAATTTAAACATAATTTGTCATTAAACAAAACAACAACGTGAATTATTGAAATAATATCCCAGTTTGAAAACTAAGTCCATTATAAGCGCCAACAATTCAAAAACTACCATTAGTATACTAAATGGCGACACGACGTTACCAAATAAATCAATATAATGTGACAGGATGCCTGCTTACTTACAAGAGTTACAAGTATGTCCTGCGGCTTTGTAATCTGTAGCAGGTGATACAGACGACTTCGTAAGTCGCACACAAACACGCACACATGCACGCTATCGATGATTCCGTTCCGAAGTTACGAAATCTTGCCTCCGCCTCCGTAAATGCGGCATTTCCCGATTTGGACGTTTAAGCGGATTCCGAATAATAACGGAGGTCTTTTAAAGAAAATCGTCGGCAATTTACCTCGAAGTTTTTGCTCGCATGTATGCCTTCACCAGGTTCAGTGATACCAAGTGAGCAACTGCTCTGCTGCTCAGCTGCAGAAATCACCTACATGGGGACCAAGTTGCAAAACAATTGTTGTAAAATATAGTTAATTAAATGGCTGTGGCCAGGGCAGCATATTTTGCTCGCAGCGGATGGGGCCAAAAAGTTCTGGAGTGGCGACCGCGTACCGGAAGACACGCTGCGTTGGAAGGCCTCCTTCTAGGTGGACGATGACCTGCACCCTAATAGGGATGATAACTAAAAAATATTTTTAGTCCGTCAGTTAGATTTCCAAAAAATATTGGACACGTATTTTTTCTTATGTCACGTTAACAAAAAAGTATGACGATACAGTGTGTTAAAATATCGCATGACGTCACGCCTTGGTACAATTTTTACATAGAAGTGACGTCACAAGCCCCACTCCCGAACTTTGATGCGCTTTATCTTGGTGAATTTTGATTGATTTGAATAAGCAAAAAATACGTGTCCAATATTTTTTCATAATTTAATCGGCGGACTAAATAGAATTTTCTGTTTCGTACCCCGTCATCATCCCTATTGTGCTAAGTTCAAAGAGTAGGGTACGGATTGTTTCCCTTGCATTCATTGCTTCATATGTTCAAAAATCCGTCTACTCGACAGCGTAAAACACGCAATGAAAATTGTTGAGTTACCAAAATGGATCGAGAGCAGTGGTGGCCCAGTGGTAACGTCCGTGACTTACATGTCGTGGGTCATGAGTTCTAACCCAGGCAGGCGCTTTACTTTGTGTAAATTATTTCATCACCACTGCTCTCAAAACGGTGAAGGAAAACATCGTGAGTAAACCGGCATGTCTTAGAACCAAACATTCGAAGACATGTGACATCCACCAATCCGCACTGGGCCCACGTGGTGGATTACGGCCCATTCCCTCTCACTGAGAGGAGGCCTGTGTCCCAGCAGTGGGAACATTAAAAATGCTTATGATGACCAAAATGGAAGGGAACTGTGCTGCTAAAACTGATACGCAATTAGGGTGCTGGTTAAGGCATAGGTGTTCCTGCAGAAACCGCTGGATTCAAGACTCAAAGGACCGGTGGATGTGGTGACACTTGGGGAGGTAGATGTACAGCAGTGATCGGTTTTTGCCATTCTAAAATTTGACTATGATTAAGGCGACTTTTTACCTAATAATAAAATCTGTTTATTTTTCCACCTCCGCCAAGGCAGTCTCCGTCCTTTACATCCCTTATTCCGTGTGGCATACTGACACACACACATCCTACAGGTGCACATCTACACACACACACATACTGTGCGGTTGCAATTTGCGAAGGAACCGACCATAAAGTTATGCGAGTAGATGGCACAAGTTATTGTTACTATATTTCACCATTAAATCTCGGATCTTTATCGATGTTAATTTGCTTTGCGTTATCCTAACGGGCGGATGCATAAAGAGAGCTAATAAGTTTGTATGTAATTATACAGCTACTTATGATTAACACGTTAATGGAGTTTTCAAGACAAGACAAGACAAGACAAAGATATTTTATTTCAACTAGGCCACCAAGCGGCACTTTTGAACGTACATAAAAATGATTCTACCGTATTTCATTATACTTCCTACAAGATAGCTTGATCTCTGCGACATATGTCAAACTGACGTATACGTTATTGTTAGCCTGTCAAGCGCTATTGTTACTGTACTGATACTGACAGCTTTCGCAGAGATCAAGCTATATTTTATGAAGTATAATGAATTGGGTTAACTATATGTTTTTGCAGAGGGTGTGAAAAAACGAAGATCTTCGGTTTTAGGGTATTAACGAAAAGCAGAACAGAACCATTATATACCTACGCACGGTTGAAGTTATAGAAAGCGTGTTAGCCATGTTAAAACAAAAAATACGTTAGATACAAAATGAGTCAATAAAAATAATTTAGCTTTTTTAAATCTACGCATTTTTAGGGATCCGTACCAAAATGGTAAAAAGGAACCCTTATGGTGCAACAGTCTGTCTGACCATCTGTCACAGCACAGCTGAATATATCAAGAACTACTGATGCTATCAAATTTGGAAAAGTTTTAGATGACATTTGCACAACTATATTGCAAATAAGAAAGTTTTTTTTATTTTTTTTGTGCAACTGGCACTGAAAGCGGTTCTTAAAAATTCGAAGTGGGGCATGTGGGGTATAATATGAAACCGATAGTATGAAAACCATTGTACGGTAAAAGAAGGTACGTATGTATACTTTTTTCAGCAATAGCGTATTTGTCACTCACTGTACAATAAAAAATGGCAATGTAAGCAAATTGAAGCTATACCACACACAGCCAAATAAATTGTCGAAATTCAAACTGTGAGTGCTACGTCCGGAACCCTGTAACTCTTTGCGGTACAATTAAAATTTCATATTGTGAAAGCTTTTCAACTTAACTTTGCCTCCACCGTGTTCCTCTGTTCAATCATTTAGCCTCCAGTCCTCCACTCCGTTACTTTGCATCTGTTACTGATGATATGGAGAAAATAGATTACATGCATTACAATACAAAGATGAAGTGACAGGTAACAGGCAATCAATCTGACATTATATTTTAATTATACTTGGTCCAAAATTCAGTCTTTAGACAAGAAATATCTAGTTGTAGCGTTCAATTTAAATCTACACTAATAAAAAATTATAATAATAAAAATGTTTAATTTATCTCCACAAATTACATCAATTACATACATTATACAGCTGATATTATTATTTTTTTACAAGTTTGTAATTTATGATCATAATATAATAATTATAATAAACTAATAACTTGTAACTTGATACCCTGGATAGGATGGTCCGCACACTGCTTACCGCAAATCGTATGCATCATCCACGATCAACGGTCATGAGACTTTATATCCGCGCGGAGGTCGAGGCTTTTTAAATGCTAAGACCCTGTACAACCGTGAGGTATGCAGTCTTAGGAAATATTTCCAGAGAGCCAATGTGGGTATGCATCGAGATGTGGTAGCGGTGGACAAGGGTCCACCGCTACCACCGCTCTCCTTGGCTAACGAGAACTGGCGCAAACCTATAATATTAGATACTAATGACCGCAGCGAGGTACGGCTGAGCAAGGAGCTTCACGGATGTTTCTACCTAGGACCCGGGCCCGATGTAGATTTAGCGTCCGTGATCTGGCTGCGATTTGGCGACCTTTTCCGGGAAACCGAGGGTTTTGTCGGTTTACGATTATGGACATAGTTATGATGACGAACAACTACCGGTAAAATATTGTGAAGGACGGCACAGTTGTCATCTGTCGGGCATATCACCGGCCGGGGGAATCCTTCCGTTACATTATCTCCGGTTGTTCTAGTCTAGGTAACGGAGACTATTTGCATAGACACAACCTTGTAGTCTGGATTATCCATCAGCAACTTGCTCTTAAATACAATCTTGTGGAATCGGAAGTGCCTTACTATAAGTATGTGCCCGACCCAGTTCTCGAAAATGGCAATGTCACGTTGTATTGGGATCGGTCTATCATCACTGACAGGACTATTGTTGCCATAGCCTGACATAGTGGTAATAGATCGACTAGAGCGTCGCGCAATGATTGTTGATATAGCGGTCCCCCATGAAGAAAACCTCGTGGAGGCTGATAGAGATAAGACAACTAAGTATCTTGATCTGGCTCGCGAGGTTAGCATGTGGGATGTGAACACAGCAGTCATTGTACTGATAGTCATGACGGTCAATGGAAAGTTGCTGATGGCCAAGAGCCTCAATGAATACCTAAGGAGGCTCTCATTGGGCAGTTGGGTCAAGGGCTTGATCCAGAAAGTGGTACTCCTGGACACGGCGCGTATCGTTAGGAGGTTCCTCTCTCAGGTGTCCTGACCACCGGCTTGTACCCTGTTCGCGATATTTTTAAATGTTTTTATTTATTTTTAGGGTTCCGTACCCGAAGGGTAAAAATGGGTCCCTATTACTAAGATTCCGCGGTCAGTCTGTGTGTTTGTCTGTCTGTCAGTCTATCTGTCACCAGGCTGTATCTCATGAACCGTGATAGCTAGACCGTTTACATTTTCACAGATGATGTATTTCTATTGCCGCTATAACAACAAATACTAAGAACAGAATTAAATACTAACTCACCAATATCGCGAATGTGCAAAATATTAAATAGCTACAGTGACGTGATTGACGTGCACCACTATAGCATAGGCAAATTTTGTAAATTAATTATTAAGTACTATTCGCACAAATATGAGATAATATGATTGCCAATTTGTTTATTAATTTATATACTAATTTAATGTTATTTTTTATTTTTTATTATTATCTAATGTGAATCAATTTTATTCAGTTGCTATTTTTTAATCAATCAATATAATATTTTTAATTTATTTTATTAATCTTGGTTTGTTTGTTAAATGCCTCGATTTAAGCTTTGTCGTAAAAAAGAAGGAAAATATCATTCATTATCCTTATAAGATAAAAAGATAAGATAAAATTTATTGAGACACCATTCTATACATACATAAAGCACAACAGAAATAAAACAAATAATATAGTATGTACAAGAAAATACAAACATTACGTGCATTAAAGTAGCCCTAGACCCCACACTAGGATACCCTGTGTCGTGGGATCTAGTATTTTCGTATTTAATGAATGACACAATATTATAAGAGCACTTGGAGGTAGTTCATGAATATTTGGTTACATCACTAAACAATATTTAAACTTAACTTAATAACTAAAGGAAACATGCAAAATTAAAATATTTACGAGAGGTTTGTGAAGAGTGTAGATGTGTGTGAGTGTGTGTAGTGTGTGTCTAGTTGTGGTTTAGTGTAGTTTTTATGTATGTGATGCGCCTGGATGAGTAATTAAGGGTGATTTATAGTAAGGGAATCAGGAGAGCTTCAGTCTGTGAATATTCTTGAGCTGATAGCCATTCAACTACTTTTGCTTTACAATTGTGCTTTGAACATCATACTATGTCCAAAACCTTGTTAATATTTTGGTATATGAAAGGACCCGTGCATCTAGGAGACCTGTTAGCAAATTTAGTACGAGTAGTAGGCGTTTTCCATGTTATCTGCCTACATGACCTGGCAGATTTGTTTTGGGTATGAAGGGCTTGTCGGTGAAAACGTAATAAGACAGACATAATAAAAAGTTGTCTTACCCTAAGAACTTTACATTCCTTATATAGTCTGTCAGTTGGATACCGATAGGGCCTTCCATAAGCAACCTTTAAGACGCCTCTTTGTGCTCGTTCAAGCTTAATCAAGTGACTCTTTGCTGCTGCATCCCATACCGCTATACAATAATTTAAGATAGATTGGCACAGAGCGAAGTATACACCTGAGGGTGTTGTGGTCTGCTATGTTCCTGAGTTGCTTGAATATGAACATAAGTTTACGGACCCTAGCAGTAACAGCATCAATTTGTTTGATCCAAGATAATTGGTTGTCGATCAAGACGCCAAGGTATTTAATATGATCAACTTGTTCGATCTCGACACATTGACAAGAGTCACTGCCAAGGTGCATGCAGGAATGGAGTTTAATACGGAGTGGATTTTTGGGCTTCACACGCTTAGAAATTTCAAAGGCCACGTATTTTGTCTTACTGGCATTCAACGTAAGAAGGTTTTGCTGCAGCCATTTCATCACTTTATTTAGTCCCCTCTCAGTAGCATCAACGACCCCAGCCCAACTACTACCATGGAATACAATAGCCGTGTCATCCGCGAAAGTTAGGATCTTTGCTTTGTCTATTTGAAGGCTGCAGAGATCATTTATGTAGGCTAAGAATAGAGTTGGCCCGAGCACACTACCCTGAGGAACGCCAAAATGGATATCAGAGTACTCACTTATTGCATTACCTTTAGCTTTTATTCTCTGCTGTCGGTTTGATAGGTAAGAGTTGAACCAGTTCTGTGCTAGACCCCGTATTCCCATTAACGATAGCTTCTGTAAGAGTATCGGCCGAGAAACTGTGTCGAATGCCTTAGCCATATCTATGAACACACCAACGCATTTATCACCAGCATCCACCCTTTCAGTGACGTGGTCAACAAGTGTTACTACTGCATCCTCTGTAGACATTTATTGACGAAAGCCATATTGGTTATCGGATAGCAGTTTTTCCTTTTCTAGAAATTTTTGCAATCGGCTATTAGCCAGTTTTTCAAGTATTTTGGACACTGAAGATAACAGGGAGATCGGTCTGTAATTAGTAACCAGAAGAGGGTCGCCAGATTTGAATATGGGACAGACATTGGCTACCTTGAGACAGTCTGGAAAGACACCGGTGGACATACTAAGGTTAGCTATGTAGGAGAGTACAGGGGCAAGAGAGATTTTGCATTGTTTTAAAATCGTATTGCTTATCATATCATTTCCTGGGGCAGACGTCCCTTTAAGGTTGTCAATGATTTTAATAATTTCTTCTGGATCTGTTGGAGTAAAGAAGAAGGAGTTCCCAGAAGTACCATCGAGTCTTGTATCATCCGCCAGTTGTTTCTCAGTCACTTTTAGCTCAGACAGAATGGGATCAGCCAATTTTTTACCAACTGTACTAAAAAAATTATTTGCTGAGTTAACCGATGCCACAGGGTCTTCCAGAATTTTGGTGATGTCTGCGTTTGTATTGGTATTTTTTTTCATATAGCAGACTTCCTTAATACTATGCCAAAGTTTTTTGGTATTGTTTTTGTTTTTAGCCAGCAATTGCCGGTTGTACTCTTGATTAGCTTTTTTAATAATGTCATTACAGAAATTTCTATAAGTTTTATACTCTCTTTGAGCTGTGGTATCGTCCTGATTTTTTCTGGCATTGAAGTGCAGAAGATCCCTTTTTCGGACGCATCTAAGTAAACCAGCCGTCATCCAGGGTTTACGTATCGCTTCTGAACTACGTACTTTGGCTTGAGAACTAAAATCTTTAATTTTTTGTATCATCAAGTTAATGAAACAGTTAGTGGCAATATTCACGTCTGATTCGGCTGTAATCTTAGTCCAATCTGTCTCGACAATACTCGCTTTCAGTGCCAGGTAATCAATTTTCGTGTAATCTTTCGAAACCTTTGTGGTGACTGTCGTTTTGCTGACACCAGTGATTACTGTATCATGGTCAGTAATGTCGGAATCACAAACGATGACGCGGGCTGGTGACTTAGTTTTAAGCAGCATATGGTCCAGGCAGCTTGGTCCCCTAGTTGGTAGGTTGTGACCGGGTATAAAGCCACTGTACGCAATAAGGTTAAGATAATCATTAGCTCTTGAGTCAGCAGTATTCACTTTGATATCTAGGTTTATGTCGCCGGTGATAATACAAGTTTTACCTTTAGCCAAGTTCATCACCTCTTCCAGTGACTCCAAGAAGTAAGTAATATTGTGTATGGAGGGTGAGCGATACAATGCAATAATACTGTAGTCCGTTCCGATATCAATTAAAAGGCAGTTAGCGTCTCGAAATTTAGGTTCACGTACCTGTATAGTTAGACCACACTTTGACAAAACCACGATGCCATCATTTTGGTTTAAGTATATTTTAGAGACGTGACAATCGTAATTGGGTAGGGTTACGGAGCTGAAACTGGGATCCAGCCAACACTCTGTCAATATGATAACATCCGGCAGAAATCCTAGTCTAGATAAAAATACTGAAAAACAGTCAAAGTTCTTACGAATGCTTCTTATGTTCTGACTTAAGAGAGTCAAGAAGTTACGAGGGTTACCCAGCTTGATCACAATATCTTCTGGGATGGAGACCCGGAAGCAATCCACTATCGAAGAGTCGTCAATATTACGCAGGAGTTCACTATCCATTATGTGGACAAATTAAGAAGGAAGAGTAGACTAGAGATTGGTGTAACAGTTTTTGATTTCTCTTCAGGAAGTCCTAATATCTCCCCATTGCATCGACGGTAATCACATATGGAATTTGGACGAATCAGAGTTTTATGCAAGACAATAACAAAACAAGATTGTGGCAAATAAACAAGGAAGGAACAAAAACTCACCATGTAAGCGCCAGAGATGGCAGTGATGATGTGTAGAGAACTTGTGAATGTGTAGACGCGACGAGGCATGTGGGTGTTTGTTATGTGTGTTTCGTAGGTTATTGTAGTAGTAGAAGTACAATAAGGATATGGCACAGAATTTATGAGATTATTACATTGATTCAATAAGTAAAGATTCAGCTGAATACATTTCAAGGCTAGTCATTTATCTTGTTTGTCGTGGGTAAGTTTAAGTTCATGGAGTTGTGCTTCTGACTTGATGCGTATATAGGGCTGGCCTTCTCGTTTTCGGAGGTAAACTTGACCATTCGATATCCAACAATGCTCGTAATGAGCATATTTAGCAACGTCTCGTGCTAAGAAATGGAACCGCTTCATTTTAGCTGTGAGGTGCTCTGATATATATATCCTTAATTAATTGTAATAATTTATATTTATAATCAATCAAATACGTGCATGTGGTGTTGGCTTGTAATTAATTGTTGCACTTATAAATGTATATCGTGTAATTATATGAAATGTAATGTGTAAACAATTGTAAGCTTACCTGAATTAAATAAATAAATAAATATTTAACAAATGTGATTATTTTGCGATAATCGTACGGAACCCTTCGTGCGCGAGTCGACTCGCACTTGGCCGGTTTTTTAATACAAATTTTTAAAGATGTAACAAATATGTATAGGTATAAAATGAATAAATGGACTATAATATTATAAGGAGATAAAAAACCGGCCAAGTGCATGTCGGGCCACGCGCAGTAATAGGGTTCCGAAGTTGCATAATAATGTAGACTAAGAAGAGGGTTTTTTGTTGTTACATGAACATTAAAACGATTTCAGCGGCACACAACGTCTAAAAACGTGCCCACATAGGATTAGGTTTTTGTAATTTATATGCTCGCGTTTGACCACTATATCGCCTGATGGTAAGCGATGATGTGGTCTTCGGTGAAGCATGCTTGCCTAGATGTAATCTATTCACTCTTGACTTAAACTAAATAAGGACTAACTGGTAACTGAAGAAGGAGTTATAAAAGCCAACTACGCAACTGAAGTTAGAAAAATATTATCTATTTGAGTACTACCGCGGGTGCGAATTGCAAAAGGAGCCGATACGAGCGCGCGTTAGAGCCACGGGGAATGGTATGGTTCGTTCCTGGATCCTTACGCGCACGCTCCTTGTTTATTTCTCTTTCGGAATTTGAAAAGTTTCGTATGTATTCACCTCTAATCTGTGGTATTCACTATTTCGTTCTGGAAAGTTTTATGCTACTCAATTAGCGATGTAGTCGGGTCGAATATTGACTTTATAGATGGATATCGACAAAGAAAATAAGTAATTTGCTTGGCAATCGAATCTAATTTGACAAATACTTCTGCACTAACACAAAATAGACTGCCCCGCGCGTATGCGCCGTTTGGACTACGGACCGCTACTGCCAACGACTCCGGCCACTCCAATGCGTTATTCAAGCTTAAACATTATTAATTTAGAAATCACTATTATTAAGGATGTTATGATTTTATTTTTGTATATTTTTACATGGTTCATAAGCATATATTTACAATCAGTTTTACACAGCTAACAACGTTATGTAAGTAATTCCTCAATGGCATTTGTACAAAAATTTTACTGTGCTAACTATATTTTATAAATTGGTCGACTATTACTCGTAAACTTGTAAAACCTGTTATGGTTTAATATTTTTACATGGTTCATAAGCATATATTTACTCTGATTTACACAGCTGACAACGTTATTTAAATAATTTATCAATGGCATTTGTACAAATTTTTTACTGTTTTAAGTACATTTTATAAGTTGGTTGACTATTACTCGTAAACTTGTAAACCCTACTTTTACGTGATAGTTTTCTTTTTAATTTCGTTATATTTAATACTGCCGTAATTTTTTTCACATAGCCAAGAGCAACCATTTCGCTGGCAGGGGGAGACACTTGGCTCTAACATAAATTTGCAATTCAAAGCTTAATTTTACGCAAACGGATCTCTGAATCGAAAAATGGTTTTAACCAAACCCATAGTATTTTTGAATGGCCTATCCAACGACACCCCACACCATGGGATAGATGGGGGAAAAAGCCCATTTTACGTCTATGGGAGGCACACGAAAAAAAATATTTTTCTTTATTTTATTTTACCACTTTGACGGAATTATTAATATGTATATCCACGCCAAATTATACCTTTCTAGTACTTATATTCTCTGAGCTAAGCTGCGGACGGACAGACGGACAGAGCGAAACTATAAGGGTTCCTTGTTGACTTCGGAACCCTAAAAAGATTTGGAATGTTTGTAAAGGAAAAACTCAAAAAAGTCCTAACTGATTTTAAAATTCCTTCGTCTATGGGAAACCACATTATTCCGGAGTAATATAGGCTACTTTTTATCCCGAAAAAAACAACGGGTCCTGTTGGGTGGGCAACGGGAGCGAAGTCGCGGGGATATAAAGTATTCGAAGTAGTCGACTTATAAATTAAATAAGACTTGCACAATTGCTCTATCCAGTGCTAATTCTGCTAAAAATATGATTTATTATTAGCAATTATGTTTTCATTACTGCATGTGAATTAAAATGAAAAGCCTTTTAAACTGAACATTTTTAATAAACATATTTAAAACAATTTCTACAAATTTAGACGACTGTAATTAATACGGAACACAGTTGTTTATCTCCGGATAAAATTTGATTATCCCTTGTTGACTGTATGTTGAACAGTAAATAGACAGTCGGAAGTCCAATTAGATTCCTTTGATGTTCCTAACGCGAAATAAAATGCTCCCAAAGTCAGTTATAGCGGAACAATTTTCATTAGCTTACATTACGTGACTGTGGAATTAAGAGGTTGTATAACTTGCCTTGCATTCTCTGAACTTTAATTTTTACATAATTTACAACAAGATTTGCGTATTCATGACAGCGGCAGCGCTTGGAACTGTGTCTTTTTGTTCGACTGCAAATGCGATGTTGGATTGCAATGTTAGACTGATTGCGTATTGTGATGTGTGCTGATACCAAGCTCGCTTAAAATGCGAGTGAGAGTTAGGGTACAGAAGGTAGTTTCCTGGGTAGAAAAATGATAATTATATTTAGTCCGTCAGTGAAATTATCAAATAATATTTGACATGTATTTTTTGCTTTACCAAATCAATAAAAAATTACAAAGTTAAAGCACACCAAAGTTTAGGGGACCTTAAGCTTGACCTGAAGCTCTTAGAGTAAGGTTATTTTGAGATCACGTAAGTGACAGATGTATACAAATCATATAAATCTGTCCCTTACACACACTCAAATAACCTTACTCCAAGAGCTTATGGTCACCCCCCAGGAGTGGGAGCTTGTGACGTCACTAAGGCAGTATAAAGTGTACAAGCGGCGTGACGTTTCACGATATTTCAACGCATTATATCGTCGTCACTTTATGTTTACGTGTCAAAAGAAAAAATACGTGTCCAATATTTTTTATTAATCTACCTGACGTACAAAAAAAAAAATTCAGTAAACTGCCCTATTGGTTTAATGCACCGGATTGAGTGTTTCACAGTTTCATGTGGTCATCATCACTAGTCGATTCAATAATCCACCTATTTGAAAGTATACCTTTTCATCTCTGTATTGTACCTATTGTATGTTAAAGTATTTTTTAAGGAAGTAAATAGTTATTTTTTTAACCACCGACGGTAAAAGTGGGGTGTTATAAGTTTGACGTGTGTTGCTGTGTATATGTGTGTCTGTATGTGGCATTATAGCTCCTAAACGGCTGAACCGATTTGAAAATGATGTTTTTTTTTTAAAACTGACTTTATATAGAGTGTTCTAAGCTATGTTTGATGAAAATCGGTTCAGCTGTTAAAAAATTTGGGGCGTTTTACTAACAAGATATTTTGTCATAATAACGTATTCGATAGATTGTATATCAAAGTGATATAAAATAAATTATGTAGTTTGAAAATCATGAAATAAAAACTTGTCGGGTTTTTTTTTTATTTTACTTTTTATTGAAATACTGTTGCTGTTCGCCAATCCTCATGCTAAAAACACGTGAGCGTATGTAGGTTGGTAAGTATAATAATAAATAAAGAAATACAGATAGAAACTGGTATTTTATTCTTTGTTGAGTTCATGTTCTAGATATAAAAGTCACATTAATGTAAATTACATTGTATCTACATATACATATATAATAACAACATCATTTAATCAAAATCCACTAGAGTACCGAACCGTACGAGTTAGATCCCCTCTAGTACTTGTATGTTTGCATCCCTATACCCACGTAGCGGCAGTAATTCAGCCCAGCATAAGTGTATCTGCAGAACTACTTTGTGTCCTGTCAGCAAAAATGTAGAGATGCACGGTATTTGTGGGGAATGGGTAAGCAACCTCACGTACATATCTAGTGCGGAGTTGCTGACGGCTTATTTGAATTTGCTTTCAGTTTTCAGTTTTTTTGAGTATTTCATAGATTTGAGGAGCAAAATATTTTTTGAAAAGTGTTTTATTATCCCAAGGGAACATTATACCGAGATAAAAAGTAGCCCATGTGCCTATCTCATGTCGTGGTGGCCCAGTGGCTAAGACCTCGCCTCTCGTGCTTGAGGTCGTGGTTTCTAATCCGGGCAAGTACCAATGTGACCTTTTCAGTTCATATGTACTTACTAAGTTTATCTTGAACATGGCTGACAATGGTGAAGGAAAACATCGTGACTTATAGTTTAGTATTTGTAAGTTTGTGTTCCATTGGTGTAATTCCTGCAAGGCGTTCCAGTGCGAGGGTAAACAAACAAATAAATTAATAAAATAAATCTCTGTGCCAAATTTCGTCCAGATCCGTTCAGCCGTTCTAGCGTGATTGAGTAACAAACATACATCCACACACACATCTTTCCATTGTTACACATTTATAATATTAGTAAGATTTAGGTATCATGTGTAATGATAGTCAGTTTTTCACATCACATCACATCATCAGCCTATTAATGTTCCCACTGCTGGGACACAGGCCTCCTCTCTGTGAGAGGGAATGGGCCGTTATCCACCACGCGGGCCCAGTGCGGGTTGCCGGTTTCCTCACGATGTTTTTCTTCACCGTTTTGAGAGCAGTGGTGATGAAATAATTTACACAAAGTAAAGCGTCTGCCTGGGCTCGAAGCCTATTTTTTTTTTTTTTTTTTTTTGGGTGGGAAATCATCCAATGACTTCTCCCGCTCTGGGTGAAGCGGGAGGGCGTGTCAGACTTTTACTGACTAAAACCCACCCGTGTTCCTCCAGTTGCTTGTGCCAGGGCCGCGGTAACTCTCTTTCAAATTTATCCGCGACCCAGACAGGTGGGCTCGAACCCACGACCTACAACTTGTAAGTCACGGCCGATACCACTGGGCCACCACTGCTCAGTTTTTATTAGCCTTTAATTACTATATTTTACTTTTATAATTTAGGCAAATACTTTATTCTTGCTCTCGCTTTATTCTTAGCACGAGGAGCTCGTGGCTAAATAATAACAGCCGCACGGGTCGATCTTCAAGGTTAAGCAACGCTTGACGAGGTCGGTCCGTGGATGGGTGACCATTTCAACATACCGAGTTTCCTCCGTTGGTTGGCTCAGCTGGTTTCTTAGAAGCAACTAAATATACTTGTTCAGCACAGGTGGCGGGAAAGTGATGCTAGGAGTACTAATATAATTAAAACTTTTCAGTTCTTGCAAACCGTCTCTTGAGTCACATTATGCAACTTCGTCTTACTCAGTTTTTGTCTGCATTCGTGGAGTCTCATAAATTGTTTGTAAAAAGCAAAAGGGCAAACTAGAATGCAATTCATCCTCTATCACTCTTAATAAGGCTAAAAAAGCTAACAAATTGTACGCACATCCCGAACTAACAATCAGTGAACAAATTGGGAACTCGCATCAACTTGCGAACACTGTTATTGCCTACTTTGATGTTAGTGTTAAAAACTAATTTGGCCAGCGGCGAGGGTGAGGTCGGGGGAGATCGGGTGAGGTCGGGAGAGGTCGGACTATCGCAAGTCAGATAATGTTTACTTAAGGCCAACTTACCCCGCGCAGATAGTGCCTATCTCCGAGGATTCCTGAACAAAAACAACGCCCAGAGGCGTTTATTGTTACAAGCCCGTTCATTATACATAGTTATCTCTACTTTGTTATATTAATTTCGTGTTGCGGTTTTTGGGCCGAAGCGGAGCAGTTTAATGGTAATGCTCCATTATATTTAAGGTTTATTTAACACTGCTGTTCCTTCTTGTTTAGGAGATTAGTGGGTAATGAGGACTTGTTTATGCTGCCCGTTAATTCGGAGCCTTAATTAACTGAAAATTATTTTTTTATGTACTGGTGGCTCGCGCTGGCTTTGGTGAATTGGACGATGTTAATTTTGTATAGCTGTGGCTTTAATATTCCTCGTATTTATAGGTTTATGAATAGTTGATGAGTTAAGTTACTACATATGTTGTAAGAGCAGTGGTAACTGCCCCGACTTACGTTCGTAGGTCGTGAGTTCGAACCCAGGTAGGTGCTTTACTTTGTGTAAATTATTTCATCACCACTGCTCTTAAAACGATGAAGGAAAACATCTTGAGGAAATCAGCATGTCCTAGAACCAAAAATTAAAAGACGTGTGACATTCACTAACCCGCACTGGGCCCTCGTGGTGGATTAAGGCCTATTACCTCTCACAGAGAGGAGGCCTGTGTCCCAGCAGTGGGGACATTAATAGGCTGATGATGTACTGAGGTGTAATTAGTGCTAACGCTGACTTTGGTGAATTGGAGGATGTTAATTTTGTATAGCTGTTTATGAATAGTTGATGAGTTATGTTACTACATATATACATACTACATACTATACCTTAACACTCTATTGAAGCAAAAATGTTTCTTGATTTATTCAAGAAATGTCAAACTGATGAAACGTTAGTTTGTACTAAAAACTGGCCAAGTGCGAGTCGGACTCGCGCACAAATGGTTCCTTACCATTATCGCAAAAAACGGCAAAAAAATCACGTTTTTTGTATGGGGCCTACACTTAAATGGGTATCTATTTTATTCTGTTTTTATAGCGGCAACAGAAATACATCATCTGTAAAAATTTCAACTGTCTATCTATCACGGTTCCTGAGATACAGCCTGTTGAGAGACAGACAGACAGGCAGACGGACAGACAGATGGATCGTGGAGTCTTAGTAATAGGGTCCCGTTTTTACCCTTTGGGTACGGAACCAACAGTTAGAAAGCAATACGGTAAGTTTGTTCAACATTAAAACCTACACACTTACATGTTGTATTAATAGTCACCAGTAGAGCAGTATTTGCAGAACCTATAAACACATCCCGCAAATCCTTAATAAAAGCCACACAATGGCATTTCAATTAAACAAACAAGATAAGTGTGCCGCTCGTATCCCTGACAGACAATTATTAGTGCTAACAAACGATACGGCAGAGCAAACAGATTCCCGTACATCCATCAAGGCACTGCCAATATGAATGTCAATACATACGGCATTCATCCGATACGCGATACAAACGACACGAGAATTCATCGCGAGCTCCACTGTATGCCTGACACTAATTTATCGAGCCGAACATTCGTTCAAACAAACAATTCGAGACATGTAATGCCCGCCATCTGTATGGTATGCTCAAATCCCTGCACGCTATATTGATATTAATTGGACGACACAGAAACCGCTCAGATGGGACTAACAACAGATTAATAAAGGACGGGCCCGATTGTAGGAATTCCCTTTGTGAGTTTGTGATACACGCGTCAAATAAATCCAAATGAAGCGAGGATTTTTTTTAAGCTATTTTTATATATCTCCGTATAATTTACCTAATCAAATTGAATATTTCTGATTCATGCACCGCCGTTGTGTTTATATTATAAAGTCAAATGAGATGAGTAACAAACAACCATGCTCAAGTTCAAAACAATCGATGAGTCCTCAGACTTGAATTTGACCTGTTAGACATTTTGTAAGTTGAGTAATTTTCTATTACACTTCTCAAAGTGGTCTTAAGTCCAAGGTAAGTGGTCTCGGTAGTTTAATCATTATTCACTGTGGTCTAGCAATAAGTTTAAATTAATTTATCGTCTTTTGTTATGCTGGCAACTTAATTAAGCAAGGACATAGGAGTCTCTTTGGTCTTTGCGCTCGAAACTTTTCCAACGAAGCATTTTGCTAAAGAGATGATGACAAATACAATATATTTGGTCCGTCTGTTAGATTAACTAAACATATTGGAATCGAATTTTTCTTTTGTCACGTAAACAAATAAAAACCGGCCAAGCGCGAGTCGGACTCGCACACGAAGGGTTCCGTACCATTATCGCAAAACACTGCATAAAAATCACGTTTGTTGTATGGGAGCCCCCCTTAATTTATTTTATTTTAATTTATTAATTATTATTTTTTGAAGTAAATATACAACTAAACATTCTGTGAATATTTCAAGCGTCTACCTGTTGCCGTTATTAATATCGAGCAAAAAACGGCAAAAATATCACGTTTGTTGTATGGGAACCCCCCTTTAATATTTATTTTATACTGTTTTTAGTATTTGTTGTTATAGCGGCAACAGAAATACATCATCTGTGAAAATTTCAACGGTCTAGCTATCACGGTTCATGAGATACAGCCTGGAGACAGACGGACAGACGGATCGCGAAGTCTTAGTAATAGGGTCCCGTTTTTACCCTTCGGGTACGGAACCCTAAAAATGAAGACGATACAGTGCGTTGAAATATCGTGTGACGTCACGCCGTGCTACACTTATACTAACAAAGTTACGTCACAAGCCCCCACTCCTGAACTTCGATGCGCTTTATCGTGATGGTGATGTGTTTATCAGTCTATGTATGTATGTATGTTTGTTCCTATGTGGCGTTCCAGAGACCAAACGCGTTGGCCGATTTTGATGATTCTTACATCAATCGATTCGTCTTAACCCTGCGAGTGTCACTGGCTACATTGAAATTGTAAAATAGAAAAATGGCGAAATTTGGGCCGCATATTGTGGGAGCCCAAATATTTTTATCTTCCAAACCCATCGTGGGGGTATCAAAATAAAGGGTTGGAAGAGGTGATTTCAAAAATATGTAACACTTATATGTTTAAATGTAACTTACTATAAAAAAAATACTAAAAGGATATAAATAAAAAACGTTAATCAAAAAAATCAAAAAACCCGACTGCTTAAAAAGCGAAAAAGAAAGCTTCGTGTTTACGTCTTTTTAGTTCGCTTTTAAGCAGTCGGGTTTTTTGATTTTTTTTATTAACTTTTTTTTTATTTATTTGATAAAGCATAATATACATTGTCAATTTTGTTTGATAATCTCACTGACGGACTAAATAGATTTTTTTTTCTACCCAGGAAAAATGCCTATTATTGCAAGGATGATCTCTGTAGTCAATGGTTTCTTAATGCGATAGAGAACTTCTTAACGTCTGTGACTTGACTCGGTAATTTCTATTGGAATATTCAGCAAAACCATTTCTAGTTCAAAGAGCGTCTGGTGCTTGATTTATGATCCTGGGAACCTCGGTGACACCGAATTCCTTGCCTTTAAAATTACCCCGAAATTGATCTGTATGCAAATTCATAAATTGTACCTTATACAACCTATACGCTCTACCTTTCCCGATTTAATAAACAATAATTTTACAAGCAGCTGTATATTGCATGTAATCGAACAAAGAGTATATGTGCTCTGTTTTTTATTTTTATTGCCAATTAAACAATTAACCCGTCGAGAGGCACAAAGGAGTGGAGGCTCCCCACTGTTCGGGGCGAAATTTTATACTCATTGAAGGCGTATTGTGGTGAATTTAGGGATTGTTCTCTGGTTCGCGAGATGAAAGCTTTGGCCCCGTGAATGAGTATTCCCATTATATATAATAAAAATGAGGCAGTCTCACAGCTGGGTACTGAGCGCACTAGTAAATTAGGTCGCGTTTGTGCACTCTTTGTATTATTCATGTTATGTATATTTTGCTAATATACGTGTACCACGTCTCGTCTCTCTTCCGTTCTACAGGTTCCTGTTTAAAAAACTAAAAGAACAAACACTTTTTGTAATTTATTTAATAAAAATCTCTTTTGACTTGAACACGATCACTAAATTACAGACAATTAAAGAAATATTATTTCATGTAACATTGAGATTATTTTACGTCGTATCAGTCGAGCTTAGAATAATAATAGTTACAAGTAAGACTCCTTCACTGACTGATAAAATCAAAATTTACATTATTACTACGTATTTACATTGCTCTTGTGACGTTGATGATAAATTATATAATCTTAATCACGATAAAAGCTTTTCACTCTACTCCTGATTAGGCTATAAAAAACCAAAAAAACCAAAGAAAAAACCAAAGGAAAACAGTAGTATTCACATTATTAAATGAATTATAGTCGCTATAAGAACGAACATATTGTGAACTGAATCAGAAAATTGACTTGCCATAAGTTAATTACAGGAAGGATATTTTTAAACAAGACGTAACATCTGTAAATCTGTAGCCATAATACAAAATGATGAACAATTACTTGGCGTAGAGTGAAAGCCGTTCAGTTTTATTAATGTTTGTAAATCAGCACACATAGTAATTCCCACAAATGTTAAAACTGTACACGTAAAGCCGGTGCTCATTCTGAGACTGGCTGAGCTAAACGACTGCGCGGATACAAACGACGCCTCAGGCCGAGTACGCATGTAGTGGATCAGCGACTTATTAGGTACCAAAATACTACTTGAGTTCCAATTCAACACAGCATAAGACATCCATGAATGAGATACCCAGTTACAATTATTCAATATCCCACAAAAAACAAAATACGATATTTACTTATGACATCTTTATTTCAAACTCTTATGACGAGAACACTCAACTGTTTATGAGAAATGCATGTAAAATAATTAAAGCGTTACGACTGTGACTGTTTACGTACATTTAGATATATCTATTTACATAAATTATAAACGAAATAGTGCACCATGTTTTTCGCATGTATTTACAAAATATACAACTATCAACTAACAATTATTAACAATATTTTTTTACCGAATGAGATAAACGTTTAAAACTTTTATGAAACAAAAATTTTACACATGTTTTCATGTTGGAAATAAATAGATTGGACCTTAAATTCTCGTAGCCCGGGTCATGAAATTCTTTATTTACAAGATCGGTAAAGAAAGTAGTAACAGATGTTACGGTATTGTTATATAAAGCACCATGTTTTGGGCAAAATCTGTAGCTTTAAGAATAATAAATGTTCTTATATCGAATTACATTTATCTAATATTTCTGATATAGAAAAGTCGCAGATAAACGCCAAACTGGTAGACAAAACTGAAGTATTAGCTAACATGGCAGCTTCATATCATGTACAAAATCGGATTCAACTTTGTCAGCCTTTTCATGTACCTATTAACTACTAAAAATTGATAAGTAACAACAACGTAGTCATTACGTTTCTATGAAACGATCGTTATAACAATACAAATAATTAATTTAGGCTTTTCTATCACTTCAACGTATACTCTCCTCATTTGTCCTACAGTTATATTCAACGTCTGTTCACTATATTTACACTGGATACACCTACGAACAGTTTGTCTTTGAGACTCGCTGAGGTGTCGACAACTTAATCGTGCCCATTGTTGGGCTCAAATGGAATGTTTTCTTGAATGTAACACGAAAGATTAACGAAGAGTTCCCCATTCGTATTACGTCACTAGCTTGCTGTTCAGCGTTGTCCTGCGGTGTTGAGGAGTCCCTCTGAGGAGTTGGAGGCGGGAATGCCGCGGGGGACCTGCCCCTCAGCTCTGTGCTAGGGAATCCAGCGGCACCACCAGTTTTCCGTTGGAGTAGCTGTAACAACAGAAAACTATTGAAATCACAGAGCATTTTCCACTGCATATTTTAGTTAGCGTTTGTTTATAAAAGTTGTAAACTAGTTGCTATGTATGTTTAAGTTAGGTTAACGAACCAACAGTAAGTAATAAGTAGTTATTAACCTGTATGGAATAGTGGCTGTTCTGGATTTAGCTCTGCTTGGCCTACACGCGTCATCTGCAACCAAGACATTTCAATGTGAACGATTTTAAATTGTATCTATGGTCTTATTAGTAATGAACGTTTGTCTTGGCGGATTAAACGGAAACTTTCCGCTTGTTCATAGTTTATATCGTATCGACGAGGTTTAATTAAGTGGTAGCGCACGCTATTGTCTCGGCTCTTGCGGAACAATACTTATCTTAAGCCGAAGTTAGCAGAAGTAATATCTGCGATACCTTAATGAGGGAACTTTGTATCGACTTCGTTAATCGCTTCTGACCCGGCCGATTCGATCTGTTCTGCCTTTATCATTTTAAGTAGTTTTGTTTGTTTAAAATTACATTGTTAAGTGTTCGATTGTGCTGTGTATAGTGAGATGCAAACAAAAAAATAAAATAAAATCAGATGCATGAATCTATGCGATATAAATTTTGAAATGGACGCGCATTTGCCAATTCCAGGAGCTATTAATACTGTAAATCGTTTAAATTACTGGTAGAAAGTTATATATTATATGAGATATTATTCCCAGCTAATTAGAGAGGAAGCCAGTGTACTTTCTGCCAGCAAAATGACAAGTGTTGGCGGAGAGCCTTACCATAGAGCGGCTAACATCGTTGTGAGAGGCACGCATCGCATTGGACTGGCTCGGCTCGCCGCTTGCCCTGAGAGCCCTGAGAGCCCTGCGAGCCGGACTTACGCCGGAAAGTGTACCTAACGAGCAGACCTGCAATGCAAAACGCCGCACCGTTAACAAAACAAACAACTAAACCAAAATGAAAACAACAAACACAGAGCCACGCGCGCGCGTCCATCTGAAAAACGCCTATGGGCGTACGAAAGCGGGCCAAAATAAAAAAGAAATGATGCTCTCAGGGTTTTCATGACTTGATACCGCTAGGATTCATTTACGTTTTATGGGAGAATGAAAGTTTATGCTTTATGCATTTCTGTACTGGATTTATGTTTTTACTGTGTATCGTGGAACTTCCTAAGTGGCGACGACGAATGTTTGGAGTATGTGCTTTATGTTTTAAGTTTAGTTTGAGCTAAATACAGAAGTTATGAACTCATTAAGAACTAAGACAATGCTAACAGTCTAAGATAAAATAGCTACATTACTTAAACGTTTACATGCATAACTAGGTGGTGAAGAAGAAAAAAAGGTGACTATAGTAAATTATATTAATCTTACCAGTTAATCCGGCTTTGTTGATACTGTTGGAACTAGAGAAACCAGATATTTTCTTCCAGGCTTTTTTATTCCAAAACCCACTAGCTTTGGCGTCTCCACAGCTGGAGCTGCGTGGTGAGGGTATATCCTTGGGGCATCGTAGACCACACTCGTCAGCCCCGAGGATGCGCACGCCAGCGCCACGCGTACCGTACGCCACGGCGGGCAAGTGCGGCACTGATCCCGTAGGTTTACGACGCAAACTACCCACATAACTTGCCCCGCTACTGCTGCCACTAAACCCGCTGTCTAAGTCTGGTGGATTACAACTTGCTGGCGAAAGTAACTCGTCCGTCGGACCAACTCGCAACAATTCCTCGATATTGTCTCTGTCCTCAGCGCGTTCCGAATCGGGCGACTCGCATTCGGGCATGAGCATAGCTTCTACACTAAGATTTAACTCGCCCAAAATTCGTTTGTGCCTCGATTCTACTCGACGAACTTCCTCCTCAACAACACTTCTGTCTAACGACACTAGCGACTGTCGTGGAGCGTATCGGTGTTTGGGACATGTCCTAGATCCATCGGTGATCTCTTCATAAATGTTTTCTTCAGTGCCGTACCTCGTCACGTAGTTATGTCGCGATGATCGGTCTCGCGGTATGCCCCCCCTTCCTCGCTGACGGTTCACCTTCCTTGATGATGAAGGCATTGATAAGTGGTGGTCGTAGTAAGCATAAGAGTAGTCTACCGGTTCAAATCTTTCCATAGTGGCTGCGATGTTGCTCCTATTCCAGGTCTGAGGGGGCGGTTCCCTTGATAAGTTGACAGCGGCTAGTCTTGCTGGCAGGATTTCATCCAGATCTCTTGCACAGCGTTCATCAAGTGATTGCGCACCGTCGTCTTCCTCTCGTCTGTGCTTCCTGTGCTGCCGACGAGATGTTTGTGAGCGTGCATGCGCTCGGTCGCAATCTGATCCATGACCATGATTGTAATCAGGTGTGTGGCTACGATTGTAGTCAATAGGCCTATGTTTACAGTCCAGCGTGTGGTGATATTCGGGTGTGTGCCTTAAACTGTAGCTGGAGTTTCCTTCAAAGTCTGAGCGATCGTAAGAAGGACTATCATCGGCGTTGCTAGTATGAGCATGAGGGCAGTCGGCTGCGATGCCGGACTCTGAGGAGGGGTAGTCGTGAACCTCTGCTGTGACGAAGGACTGCTGCACGTGGTCTTCTGGTCGCGCGGGCTCGGACGTGGCATGGCGGTGGTGCGGGCGCGGCCGCGTGCCCTCGCGGCAGCTGGCGAAGGTGCGCTGGAGCGTGGGCGGGTGCGGGTAGCGTCCACAACGACTGTCGTACACCGCCTCCCCGGGCTCGTCGGGGCTCGGCGGCGCGCTGCGTGATTCCATGGCTCATCGTCTCATATCCAATTAGTACCTGTAAAAAATGAAAGACCATTATTATTTGACGGAACATTAGACAAAAATATGAAATATTTTCTTTTTAATAAAAGCCACGGACCGACGCCGGCGGCGGGGCCGAGGGCAATGAATCCGAAATTACGTGCTGCGTGATAAGGGTAGGGTAAGTGACGATCAACACAGCAGCCGACGTCGATATATCATCATCAGTCGCCGGGTAATAAATCGGGGACTTTGTGCCGTGTTTACATTTTATATGGCGGATTTTTAGAAGCTTTGTTGCTTGGTGATATGTGACGTAATGTCACGACTGCTTTGTTATGGGAATTAAGAGTGATGAAGGTATATTAGAAGACAAATTACAGTTGTGTAAAATAAAATGTTTTTTGTAAATTCGTCCTAAGTTGCTAGCAATGCGTTGAACATATATTTTTCACATTGCAATGCAAATTCGATGTGACTTCATTCGATTTATCACCCACAAATACAGTAACTATTATAACCGAATTCAAAATCTAAATCTTTATTGCGTCTCGCTCGGATGTTATTGCACGAATTCCAGACCAATTTATTACTCTAACGATAAGTGTCCGTGAACTAGTGACAAGGGCGGCGTCAGCGTCGGGTGTGACACCCTCGGTTGCCATGGCGACGGTCCCCGCGGTTTATCGCGCTTCCGCCCGATATTCCTTGCATCTAAATCATCATCAGCGCTGGGAAGCGGATCGTAAAGAGCCCGTTGACCGTCCGTCCGCTATAATTTGTATCATAGCCCACCATCGCATAGCTCGGGTTTCGACTCGCCTCTATCTCCCAAACGACGGTCTATACGGCCTAACTTTCGTTCTATGGCAATTTCCGAGACACTTTTGAGTCCTCGCGATCAAAATATTGTTTCGCTTACAAATATTTTCGTGAACGCTGCAGGTGCGATCGCACCCTCCGTCTAAACCAAATATTGATCGATTCAATGTAGTATACATAAAAAATGAATTTTACTGTCGAAGTGGAATACATTTAGTGACAGAACGATACATTACCATTGCGTTCTCATACTGCGTTGTAAGCACATTTTAGCTCCCCTTTCTGCTTTCCCCTAAGCTTAAGAATATATTACGTTTTGTGAGGGTTAAAAAATCGTGCAATGCACATAACAGCGTCGTAATTGCAATGAAATTTATTATTGTTACACAGTATTACTGACACTAATTGCCAACATTAATTTAGGGGATTAAAAGTGCGCATTAAAAACTTGACATTGCTCTTTAATGGTTATACTAATGCTTTTTGTACGGCTCTATAATTACAACGATTCATATCGTGACAAGTTTTTTTGGATTTTCGTAGTCTTACCCGCCATCATATAAAGTTAAAAACAAGTAGTACAATACAAGAAACTTAAACCTCTGAAAAACCCACGAAGGAGTTATACATTTGTTGTTTGTAATACGAACTGTGGTATTACAAACAACTATAATAATAATTTTGAAAAACTGGTTTAAAAAAATATTGGACACAATATGTGGAAGTGATTTCGATTGATTTAAGATTGATAATATGTATAAATAAAAGACACCAAGATATACCAGGGAAACACAGAATCCCCAAGATTAAAATCGAATATACTCTAGCTGGAGATTGCCCAGTAATAATTATATATGCAGTATTAATGTAATCGCCATCCATCAAGCGATACAATAATAAGTGTTTGCATTTTCTACGAGTATGCACCCCCCCTCGACCATCATTATAAATAATAAGTTTTTTGTCCTGATAGAGTATGGACTCATGTGGTCGGTACCATCCGTAGTAATTCGTGTTTGACGATATTTTCTTGCTCGTCTGGTTGGCGTATTGACAAATTGTTGATTAAATATTTATAGAATGTTAGAGTTAGGATCAGTTTAGAGGGATACGGATTGTTTAGACGCATCTGGGGTATGGTAAGTGAAAAGTATGTGTTTAGCAGCTGTATCTAGTACTGTCATAAGTTTTCATTTTTGGACTTGAAATTTAACTGAATATATTTCTCGTGTTTCTTCTTTATTTATTTTTTTATTGTTTACCTTTTTCTGGCACCTACTTAAATCATTTTTTTTAATTCTCATTGTGCCATTTCTTAGACAAAATTTGAAACACACTTGAAATCGAGGCAGAATAAAACCAAAATCTTCAGGTTTTTCTTAAAAATTATCACTCTACTCACTGTCTTATGCACGTCCACATTGAAACATCTGTAAGAAGCTCTACAGTTCAGTGGTACCACACTGGGAACCAATTATTTATGTATCAAGTACCATCGCACTAACAGTCTGGTGACTCAATAGGTGACGACCTAATGAAAGCTTGTCACGTTTTAATTTGTCGTTACTTAACTACGGTCTATGATTGACTTGACGGGCTGTGGAGAATGCAGGGCCTGATCTACCAATTTCATAGACAATATTTGCCGTCCTTGGCGCCTTAAAATAACTCCTAATAAGGAGGTAAATGTTTTAGGATAATATCTATTGAAAAAAGAAAATGCGGTTTTTAACCATCGGATCAGATAAAGCCGCTTTTTTATAACTTCGAGCGAAGTGAAAACGATGTGATCTCGAAAACTTCACCTAAGAATTTTCGCAACATTATGAATGTCAAGTTATTTAACGGTGGGTTTACAACAAGAACCAATAACATTCGACAGCGGAGCGAGCTTGAAAATTTGAGCACCACACCACGAAAAAGTTAGGTTTTTTTGATGAAATTAAAACGGCTGTTCAGTTTGGCCGCCCCTCATTTATGGCATTTTCCCTGCTGCCCCCCCCCCCCCCCCTAGATCCGGCCCTGGGGGTAAGCAGGCGTTATTAGTCAATTGTTTTGCTAAGTACGATATGTTTTGTCAGATGCGAATTTTCAAGTCTCCTGTACATTACATCCACCACGCCTGTATTCTCCGAAGTATTGGGCAGACACCTTAGGATACCCACACATAACCAACCTAGGTGGTAAGGTTTAAATGGAAGAGTGCGGAAAGCTAAAATTATCCTGAAACGTTATACCACTAGTTTCTAAGGCCCAGTTTTATAATTCGTAGTTACTCGTATCTCAACCAATGGTTAAATTTTCTAACCAATGGTTTAAATTTTCGGTAAACCGCATTTATTCATCAATTGTAAGTCTAACAAATGGTACAAATAATTAAATCTCCAACTTATTCGACAATTTGGGAGGCTAAAAATTGTAAAAATTTCATTCAGAAAATAAAAAACCCGTCCGGGTTTTTTGAGATTTTGAATTAACTTTTTTATTTGAACTTTTTAGTTAACATTTTTTTTCGTATTAGGTACATTTAATCATTTAAGTGATAACTATTTAACCCTTTTTTGGTACCCGTGGGTTAGGAAGAAATAAAACTTGGGACCTCACAATATGGCGCCCAAAATCCGCCATTTTTCTATTATCCAATTTTAATGTAGCCTATGACACTCGCAAGCTTAAGACGAATCGATTGACGTAAGAATCATTGAAATCGGCCAACGCTTTTGGTCTCTGGAACGCCACATAGGCCCAAACATACATGCATACATAGACTGATAAACACATTACCCTCCTTTGGCAGTTGGGTAAAAAGGCCATTTTACCGCAATTTGAAACTGTAAGATAGTATTTTTAACCATTGGTTAAATTAACTACGGATGAAAATACTGCGCCTAAGACAATGCGTTGTCGCATTGTCATGTTGCACCTCGTTTACGGAATCCTTTAAGAAACTGTTGCTGTTATTTAAAAGCTATTTAGCAGAATACGAAGATCCAAGCCATGCTTTTATATTTCAAAGAGTTTAACGAAGGAATACAAGTTTTAGTGTTTAGGAATACATTTTCTTAAACATTTCGGCAAACAATTTTAAAGGCGGATTATTTTGTAACACGTGTACAATCCCAAGTTTAGTATGTTTTTATAAAAACTTATGTGTGATAAGATAAGGTTTACTCTAAGTGTATTTACATAGGTAAGTAATATTATATCTTTGCGCCAGATGCGTTGATAATATTCATTGCCTGAAAAAGATAGATCACGTTCTTCTTGTCTAAAATCGGTTCACAGATATATATTCATATTTGTACTTTTATTGATAATTTTGCCGATGCAGTTAAGAATATTGAATGTTTGACCAAATAAAAACGTTTGTAAAGAGTAGTGTTGATATATCTTGCCTTCATATTTTTTTGCAATCCGGATTGTATAAAATTTTGTGACATGACCGTAGTTCGGGCTTTTACAGAAACATATACTTATACTGTGTTTATAAAGTGTGTAGTGTGTGTGTGTATGTGTGTAAGTGTATATTTGACTTCGGCTGTTATAAATCAATGAAATAAATATCAACTCCACAAAAAAGAGAGGACAATGCATGATTAGAAGTGAGCGTAGTCGGTTTTGCCCAGTACCTAGTGACTACCCTGTTGCTGGGTCCAAAGGTCTGCAGGGCGAGCACGGCCTACTGTGACAGACTTGAGTCACACATTATTATCACAGTTTGATGAACTAGAACCGTGATAAATGCGTGACTCAAGCCTATCACAGAGGCCGTGCTCGCCCGGCAGATAGGAAGTGGCTCAATAAAAAATACTGGCTAGACTCGAGGCCGATCCCAAGATAGCGTGCGTTGGAATTGCATGAACTAATTCCTCCTAGCCCGTTCCATCATCGGACTACAAGACGTACGGCGATGCGTCATCGGTACATGGTGGACATCCCACCCATACGCACCAAACGTTTTGGGAATACTTTTATTATGCGTACAGCAAAGGAGTGGAGTTCCCTGCCGGAGTCTGTATTTCCTGATAGCTACAACCTGGGACTCTTCAAGTCAAGAGTATAGGTTTCTTCTAGACAAGCGTGCTTCATCGTCGACCACATCATCGCTTACCATCAGGTGAGATAGTGGTCAAGCGCAAGCCTATCGATCAACAATAAAAAAATAAAATAAAAATATAGCTAGGCAAGGCTAGTTGATTAATACAAACTCAATTTTATCAATCTGTGTAGAGGTAGTTATTTAAAATACCTACAGAGCTTGTTATTGTAAAATTAATTTACTTTGATATAACCTATATAACCCGGTAATAACGAAGTGGGTTATACAGTTGATTGAATATTACTGCGTAATGGCTCCAGCGTCGGTTCAGAAATAATCCCTTGTATGTTCGATAGCAATGAAGTTATTTACCCATTCGCATTTTAATTGCTGAAATATTTCCGAACCATTTATATTATTTTAATATCTTTCCGATTTCGGATTAAATAAACATGAAAGTCATTTTATACTCACTTATTTGCAAATTGTATTTCAGGAATTACAGGAAACGCAATGTTAATCAAATAGAAAATAATAAAAGACAATATAAAGTCAAACTGTGTTTAAAAGGTCATAGGATTTTTATAATAGCCCACCTACTTAGGTAAGATCTTGCGAGTTTTGAAATAAATTCTATGGATTTGTGATGCGTCCCTATAAAATCAAAAGTTTAAAGACAATAATTAGATATCAAAAGAGTGTGCAACACGATGGTTTGACCATGTGAATGTAGCTACATCCTCAAGCAAATTTTAGCAGGTCGTAAATGGCAACTTTGGACTGGATTCGATGGAGGCAGATTGTCCGCTTTCCTAAAGGGACATGTTCTCTGTACGAGCTTGGCAACACGATGGTTTGACCATCTGATAAAGCTATGTCCTCAAGCAAATTTTAGAAGCTGATAAATGGCAACTTTGGATTGGATTCGATGGAGGCAGATAGTCCGCTTTCCTAAAGGGACATGCTCTCTGTACGAGCTTGGCAACACGATGGTTTGACCATCTGATAAAACTATGTCCTCAAGCAAATTTTAGCAGCTGGTAAATGGCAACTTTGGACTGCATTCGATGGATGCAGATTGTCCGCTTTCCTAAAGGGACATGCTCTCTGTACGAGCTTAGCAACACGATGGTTTGACCATCTGTTAAAGCTATGTCCTCAAGCAAATTTTAGCAGCTGGTAAATGGCAACTTTGGACTGGATTCGATGGAGTCCGCTTTCCTAAAGGGACATGCTCTCTGTACGAGCTTGGCAACACGATGGTTTGACCATCTGATAAAACTATGTCCTCAAGCAAATTTTAGCAGCTGGTAAATGGCAACTTTGGACTGGATTCGATGGAGTCAAGGGGACATGCTCTCTGTACGAGCTTGGCAACACGATGGTTTGACCATCTGATAAAGCTATGTCCTCAAGCAAATTTTAGCAGCTGGTAAATTGCAACTTTGGACTGGAGTAGATGGAGGCAGATTGTCTGCTTTCCTATAGGGATCCAGTGACCACGATACTTGGTGATAAGGGACCGACTGAAGTTGAAGAAGAAGTAGAAATAAAAAATAAAAGCAGGTTTATGTAAACAGTGAAATCATCCTTTTAAACTAATATCCAAAGTTTTTAGTGCTCACGGAGAGGAAAGACTTGTATAATTCTTCCTAGAGCCATTTACAATGGCTGCAATGAAATCCAAGATGACTCGTTAAAACAAACGCAGTAAATTCTCTTAGAAATATTTGTTAAATCTGTTTTTATTAAGGACTCTACAAGGTAGGCAATACGTTTACCTGTTAAAGAGAACTGTATTTTAACTAATTAGGGTTCCGTACCCAAAAAGTAAAAACGGGACCCTATTAATAAGACTCCACTGTCCGTCTGTCTGTCTGCCAGGCTGTATCTCATGAACCGTGATAGCTAGACTGTAGAAATTTTTACAGATGATGTATGTCTGTTGTCGCTATAACAACAAATACTAATAAAAGAATAAAATAAATGTTTAAGAGGGGCACCCATACAACAAACGTGGCTTTTTCGCCGTTTTTTGCGATAATGGTACGGAACCCACTATTTTTTTTTGCTTATAGAAATTCTCATGCATACTGCGCTACCACGGCGAGATAGTATAGTTATGTGGAACTCTAACCCACTAAAACTCCACGGTGTCCTCCTGTGCCGCTTATGGCGGGCACACGGGCACGCGTTAGCACTCACCGCTAACCCACCCTGATGGTACGAAACCCTTCGTACGCGAGTGCGACTCGCACTTGGCCGGTTTTTTTAATTTATATTTTAGTTGGTCTAGTGATGTCCTGGGTTCGATTCCCAGGTCGGAAAAAATGCTATTCTGTTTTTCGATCTGGCATTTCTCAGTAGCAGCTTCAGTAGATCTGGATATGTGCACGGTTGTTGGCAATAGCCTCGTCCCCTAAAACATGGAACTTAAACACCAACCACCAACTGCCCAACCCTTAATAATTGAAATACAGGCGTGATGTTATGTTTATTTATATATTTTTATATTATAATTTGGGGTATCCCCCTCTTGGCATAAAATTGTTTGGCATAACGTTTTCGCATAACTGTTATTAGCATAATAATACTGCACAATAATAATACTTCGGCATAATGCAAAGGTAGCAAAACTGTCTTTTGGTCTAATTTGTTTTGGCATAATATGGAGTTGCATAAATAATCAAGAAACTGAAAATTAAATAATATATTATATGTTTTTACATTATGGATTTACTCTATTTGATTAGGTAAAGGTGCGGCAGGGGAGGCTCTTGGACCACCCTTGAGCCGCGAACATGTTTGTTTTTATGAGTTATATCGTTAATATCATAATGCTTTTATAACATGTAAATATAATTATGCGTTTATAAAATTATGGTTTATTATTGTTATCACATCACATCATCAGCCTATTAATGTTCCCACTGCTGGGACACAGGCCTCCTCTCTGTGAGAGGGGATGGGCCGTAATCCACCACGCGGGCCCAGTGCGGGTTGGTGGATGTCACATGTCTTCGAATTTTTGGTTCTAGGGCATGCCGGTTTCCTCACGATGTTTTCCTTCACCGTTTTTGAGAGCAGTGGTGATGAAATAATTTACGCAAAGTATAGCGCCCGCCTGGGTTTGAACCCACGACCTACAACTTGTAAGTCGCGGCCGATACCACTGGGCTACCACTGCATTATTATTATGCCAACAGTATTTATGGCAATAAACATAATGGCAAATCAATTATGCCTAATAATATTATGCATAATGATCATTACATTGTAAATTTTGACTATTATTTTGATTATTATAAATATTTTATGCTTATCATTAGTAAACCCTAGTTTACTTCAGTGTTCAGTCCCACTCGAAACATTTTGGTGGGTACATTCTATATATTAGATCTGTATGTTCAAGTAAGTACCCGCATATAAGTAAGAGCCTAAAGTGGTACATTTTACAACACGTATAAGAATGCTATTACACTGAACGGCGTCGTTCACAGATTTGAATTCAAAACGAGCTGAGCCTTTTTCGCGACGATTCTGTTTAGTTTAAGCTCCATTTTCGAAGTGCTCGAATTCCGGAAATAAAGGCGCTTTGCAGATGGAGCAACTATTGCAGCAACTGTTTACTAGCTGTTTACAATATCTTTATGGAACTGCGCACTCGAGTTGCGAGTCCCGGTGATCGACAACAGTTTTCAGTTGCTGCAATCGATGACTAAGTTAGTTTCTAATTGTAGCAACTGTTGAATTTGTATCAGTTGTGTAAAGTTAATTGAGAATAATAAAAATAAAATAAAATGAGACCAAGTGTTCTCATTTTATTTTTTACTTGTTCGATATACATCATCACACTGTACGTAACGTACATTGAGCAACTCCAAATCAAAGTTGTTCAAAGATTGCCATAAAATTGCGGCAACCATAAACTGGGTATTTGGTTGTAGCAACTGGCAACTTTTATAAGAAACTTAAAAAGTTGATAGTTGCCTCAACTAAAGTTGCTCCATCTGCATAGCGCCTAAGTAACAAATGAAAGTTTAGTTAAAAGGTAAGATGAAGCAAAGCCGAGATAAGCGCCAAGCCGATTGGTCGACGAGAGTCCATTAATAAAGATAATGATTCTTAAGACGTGTCTATTAATAGTCACTAATCCATAATCTTATTTGTGATTCTGAGGCCGATGTAATTACTTATGTAAGTAATAAGCAATGGTCGGTTTGTGCTAAAGTTGTTAGGAAAGCAACAAAATAGGGATGTTGCCTGGGTAGAAAAATGATAATTATATTTAGTCCGTCAGTGAGATTATCAAATAATATTGAACACGTATTTTTCAAAACAATAACAATTGACAAAGATAAAGCGCATCAAAGTTCAGAAAGGGGGCTTGTGACTTCACTATGTCAGTATAAAGTTTAATAACGGCGTGACGTCACACGTTATTCCAACACATTATATCGGCGTCACTCGTGTCAAAAGAAAAATACGTATCCAATATTTTTTTATTAATTTACCTGATGGACAAAAAACCAATTTTCAATTAACATCCCTATTTATTATTACAGTTGAGCATAAAATTCCACCTCGTTGAGTTTAATTTCTTCCCTACTCATTCCTATTAGTCTCACTTACGTAGTATATAAATAAGGAGGTATATTTTCGTTTATGTCGGCGCGATAGTAACCATATCGTGCCGCTGTTCGCTCAGAATGTAATTAAAGAGACTAGGGTTGAGCCTTCGAAACTATTACTTACAAATGTTATAGAGAACAGTTAATTCCGGTACCTATCGGCCGGTTTATGTGACACTCAACGCAGAACGGTTTAAGTGCCCTTTGAGAGAGATCTCCGCGTTTTATTGCTAAGAAAGTAGTTAATAAAATGTGCGAAAATATCTCTGCAGACGTAACCATTCACAGTTTATTCGACTACTAATACTGCCCTTAAGTAAGTAATAGTTCTTTTGGAGATTAAGCTCGTCTACTTCAGTCTTTGTTTTTCTTCGAAATCCTTACCTAGCAAATTAATTGACACCCTTGCGCCATTTCATGTTCCTAGTTCGGCGGGCTCTGCTGCTCCGGCTGCTGAGGCCCTCAAGCGGCGCAAATACTGTAACCTAAGTGGTAATTACAGTTTTGAGCCGTTTGGGGACGAAATGCTTGGGTCATGGGGCCCAAGTGCACGTCTCCTTGTTAAGGAGATCTCTCGCCGACTGATCGACACTGCGTGACCAGAGGGCTGGCTCGTTCTTTGCGCAAAGAATCAGTGAATCATTCAACGTGGCAATGCTGCCAGTCTTCTGGGCAGGTTCCCGAATGACAGCGATGTGAAGGAATACTTCGACGCCTAAGGGTACCTTTCTTTTATATATAGTGTAAGTAGTTAGGGTTAGTATAATTTTGTATAGTTTCCTTTTGTTTAGTGTTTAAGTATCCTATTTTACATATTTTTTTACAAATATCATTATATTGTTTTATCAGTTAATTTATAAAATTACTTGTTAACTTGTAATTTAAGAATGTAGTATAGGTACGAGTGTAATTAAGCTCAGGCAATTAGTTAGAGTTATAATTAAATCTTTGTTGTTGTTCAAATTAAATACTGGTTTAAATATAATGTAATGAATATAAATAAGTGGTTGTACCGTTGAAACTTACAGGGTTTTTTGTGGTAATAAATTAACTCTAATAAAATGTTTCGCTTAGCGTTTTTCTGTCGACACGCTTGTCTGGTTCTTGTGGTTTTTGCAAGGAGTACAACGTTGTAGTAAAAAGGTCTGCATAATGTTCTGAACAATGACGACGCTGTAACAATTGTAATGATATGTAATAATGACTCCGTATCGAAACGTCCTATTCGAAAAACGACATATCAGCAGAATTACCTATTCTCAAAATTACCTAGTAGCAAAATGTCCGATTGAAAAAGGTCCTATTGTCAAAGTGCAGTCATGCTGAAAAATTGTATCATCATCATTGTATAATTTATTTTAAAAGTAACACACAAATAACATCAAGCCTGTATTTTGCAAAGGTTTAGGCAGAAATGCGTCGAAACGTGAGTGTTTTAAAAGTAATATTGAAACGAAAAAGAAGAATTAAATCATATTATTGTACTAAACAGTTTTTACTAAACGTTTAAAATGGCACTTATGGTCGTTTTGTGAATAGGACGTTTTTATACGGAGTCGTACATTGTGTGTTCCTTACAATATGTGGATTTTTGATATTGTTTTTATTTACGTGATACGCTTGCCTAGAAGAAGTAACCTTTTTACTCTTGACTTAAATACCCTTAAGGATCCTACCACAATTTTAAACGCAAAAGCCAGTGAGGATGGATGGATGTTTCTTACTGCTCTTTCACGAAAAGTCTACTGGTCGGATTTTGATGAAACTTCACAGTAATATACCTGATACATCAGATTATCACATGGGCCATAAATATTTATAAAGATATTCTATACACGGCGGCTAGTCATCAATAAAAATGACCAACGTGTTTTGTATGGTGTAGTTTTTTTTCTTAAAAGTGTCTACAAAGTTGACCACAACTTTTATTGCTAAGTAATATGTTTCTCAATACAAAAGTGTATTCTGTCTAGCTTCGACACAAATTCTATCTTTAATTTTATTCCATGTGTGCCTATAAGATAATGAAACCACCATGTTCATGTTTTTCGTCTTCCTTTGTGTACATTTATAAACACATTTCATTGTAAAATAAACCAAGTGACAAGTCCAACTTGTAAACAAAACATAGACACATAAGACATCCCAATAAAGTACAAAATGTTTGGCCATGTAAATGAACTCACGATGAAATGATGCCACGAACATTTGAATTTAGAATTGTATACCCCGAAGCTTTAACTAATCGAGCGAGTCGAAAGTTTTAACACAATTTCCAACGTACAGTTAAAGGCAAAAATAGGGGCACATTTAGCGAATTTCTAACCCTCTTATTTGCAAAACTGAACATTGAAGTTGAGAGATATTTTTTCAACACACACTCAAAAAACATAAATTCAAATCATTGATTAAACATAAGTTGTGCCAGAAAGCGTTTTATAACATTAAAGATTACGTTGAGGACAAAAAGGCTTGGGATTGAGCTGCTCCAAGTAATTTAGATTTTTCTTTTTATTTTGCACCGTGAACTAAGTTTTTATTTTTATTTTAATTTTTCTTGCAATGACAAGAACATTTACTTTTTAAAGTATTATATAATTTTATTTTAATTATTGCGAATTTGAAGACTATGTGGATCTTTTTTTTTTATTTTTTATTTAACTTGGTTTTTAATCATGGTCTTGCAGTTTGAGTATTTATGCGGCCTACCCGAATGTCCTTGCTTTGGTATTGTACGTCAATTCATTGAGCTCCTCAAATTCTGAGTTGAGCTGCACGGTTATTGGCAAATGCGTGCACTGACTGGACAGGTCCACTCAATCTTTATTAAATTATTATTAAATTATTATTAATCTGGCTGGTTCTTTCCTCAAAAGACCATTTCAGACATCAGTCTACATGGTCTTCACATGATCTAACCAAGATTTTGTCTGGACTTTAAAAGAGACTGTGATCTCTGAGTTTGTTTCGGCCTTTCTTCTCAGAGTAGTCAGACAGGAAACGCCGACCTCATCTAGTTTTAAAAGATATGATCGACATGTAAAAGTGTTTGTACAAACCAACTTACAGAAATAAAATCATTTATCACTAACTCATATTTTTATAATGAGGTAGGCATTAGTTCAAAATTAGGATCAAAACATTTGGGAAAATTCGTGAAGTGTAATATATTTCTGGCTTTGACTGTACATTCTTGATTTCGCGAACGCGCGATCCGTCACCAGGTCGGGAGGCTCGTTAAAATTCAGTAAAGCTAAGAACACATTACAAACGAATAGGCTCACTTCGTCTTTACAATTATAGCCCAGTTTGTACACGCTTTGCAACCGAAATTAGGGACGTGCCCCGAAACCCTGATATGTAAAGAAGAGCTATTATATTTGTTTAATGAAATTGAGTGCGTAATTACATACAGATAACATCACGCCTGTAAACTCCGAAGGGATAGGCATAGGTTCTCCTATAGTAGGGACACCTATATTTAGCCCGTTATGTTTAAGTCTCAGACTCCAGGCCATTTTGCCCAACACAGGAAACGAACCCAGAACCTCATGCCCAGTAGTATTGTTTTTTCGTGTGGAAATCCTCATGTATTTCCTCCGAACCAGGGTTACCGACATAGCCCAAAGAATTGCCAAACTTAAGTGGCAGTGGGCACACTGCCCGCAGAACGGATGGCCGATGGAGCGGAAATGTTCTGGAGTGATGACCGCGAACCGGACGACATTGCGTTGGAAGGCCTCCCACCAGGTGGACCGATGACCTGGTGAAGGTTGCGGGGATCCGCTGGATGCGAGACGCACGGGATCTATCAATATGGCGACGCTTTGGGGAGGCCTATGTCCAGCAGTGGACGTCTTTCGGCTGATATGATGATGCCCTCCGCATTGGGGCAGGTGGAGGGGTCTGTCAGACTGCTACTGGCTAAAACCACACGGAGTTTCTCTTCGTCACTTCTTGCTTCGTGCGGGGACACGGACGCATTCTCCACAATCACTACAGCAGTGACGGTTTCCGCTAGCCAACCCCATCTATGGCCAAGGGGAGGAGTGAGCTAATCCTCACCCTTTCGTCATTGAGAGAGGCGCGTGGCAATACGAAGCGACGCAAACTCGGGCTTATGTGCTTGGACAACAGACTTCCCCAAATCCGTCACCTGGTGGTCGGAAGAGGGCATTATCATCTCTTCTCCTGCGCCCGGTCCGTCGGACGGGGATTGGAGAAGATCTCCTTCTCCCTTTCTGCAACCTCTTTCATTGCCATCACCTCTTCGGCGAAGGCAGCCACTGCTTGCCATGATCTTTCGCTTCCGACCACAGATTTGATTACGGACGGAAGAAACAAGACCAACAAGGCGGTGTTTCGCTGCCGTTAGTGTTTTGTTTGAGCCTGATCCCGTAACTTGTGCACGCAGCGGGCAAGGAGACACCCACGTAAAAAGGTTTTAATTTATTTAGTTTAAAGCGGTGTGCCGTACAGAATTTTAACATAAATGAATATAACATCCTGTATTTTATACGAGGTAATGTAATGTGTGCCTTTGTATATCTTCACAAAACAATAATTAAATGCGTTGTTCATTAAAAATACTGTATAAATTGCATTGGATCAACCTCCGGTTTCTAGAAATAAATAATCGACGCATCAGAAATAAACAAGTGACGCGATTGGCTTTTAAAAATTCATTGAACGAATCACGGCAGCTGACGGCGTTAGAGTATTTGTCAAATTAATTAAGCAATAATTTTTTTACTGACAGAAAAAGAGAGGTGTAATAAGTTTGACGGGTGTAGCCATGTATTTGTGTATCTGTCTGTGGCATGTGAATGAACCGATTTTGAATTCAAAAGTTATGGGCGTTTTACTGTTTGAATCGGGGTGTTGTCGCAAGATATCGTGTCATAATCACGTGTTCAATAGATTGTCGATCGAAGCGTATCTACTACTAAATAAATTATGTTGCAAGAAATAAAAATGTCGGGGTTTTTTAAATTGTTGTTGCAGTTACTGGGCCCAAAGGTTGCTCATAATTATACAACCTACATCTCGATTGGTTTACTGTTGAAAGGTATGATGCAATAATAGAACACTCTAGGTACATAATGTACACCATAAGGCCCCCATAAAGGTACATGTAAATATTCATACACCGTTAGTAAGCAACACAAACATCTCAGTGAAAGGAAGTTTAAGAGCAAAGTTTACATGGTAGGTAACCGTAGAATATATTAACATTAAAATAATAGTCAAGGATCCCACCGCTTAAATCTGCAGGTTAAAGATTTAAAATTATTCCCAGGTAACCGTGTCATCTATTCTACAATCAAGTATCAAACATGAAAATGAAGTTTTATTAAAAAGTCAGGTACCTGCAGATTTTAGGTGTGGGATCTTGTATTATAAGGAAAGATATTCGCTCTCAACACGTTATTATTGTACGTGGTTCAAGTGATATCCTTACTTGGCGACTTGCAGTTTTCATAACACTCTAGGGAGCATGGAGCCCGCCAGCGATCTTTCATATGTGGAATCAGAGATGACATAGAAGCTTTCTGTTAAACTTTCAAAATTATAGCGGCAATTGGACTTCTTAATGCTTAGTGATTAGTTAATAGGTAAAATTTAAAAACACCGACACATTTTTATTTCATGCTACAAGTACATAATTTATTTAGTAGTACATACACTTCGATCGACAATCTATTAACGATATCTTGCGAAAACACCCCGATTCAACAGTAAAACACCCATAAATTTTGAACGGCTGAACCGATTTTGATCAAACATAGCTAAGAACACTCTCGATAAAGTCAATATTCAAACAAAATAAACTAAATCAGAATCGGTTCATCCGTTTAGAAGCTGTGATGCCACAGACAGATACACATGTACAGAAACACACAGGTACCTATGCATTTATGTTCATTTGTTACCTCAGGCTCTGCAAAACCCCAAAACATTTTAAATTAAATATAAGTTCAAAAACTAAAACCCGACAACTGAAAAATCGCACCCTAAAAAGTATGAAACAAGAAAATATTCCCGTAAATCGTGGTCGTATGCTACCTACCATAACAAAACAATACATTCTGCAAAGTAGCATACGACCACGGTAGGTTCATTTGCCAAGTTATGATAAGTTATGAGGGAACAGATGAACATACATACATACCGGTCAAAAACATAACCTCCCTTTTGCTTTGCCGAAGTCGGGCAATAACATGATTACCTACTAATCCTTTCTGATGCCTGATTGCTGCTAGAATCAAATACGTGTTACCACCAACCAGAACCTTTAATTCTTAAAATACTCTACCGTATTTCAAAACCCCTCGTACCAAAGAGTTATAGGTACGAACATTGCAAAATCTTACCGTTTCAAAAATAGTTTTTCAACATTTTATACAACGTCGCGGATTATGAAATTGTCCATTTATTTTACGGCAAGATTTTCCTAAGGTGGGACGCGTGACTACCTTCAATATTGCTCCGTCCTCGTGGCTCTGGCCCCCAATAACACATTTTTAAGGATTTGTGTCAGGATCATTTTATATGAAAGGGAAAATATTTCCGAAGCTCAACGATGGAATTAAGCTTTACAAAATCTGTCTTTCATCTTTAACATTAAATATGTATTGGGTGAATGTTAGCGCGATTATCGTCTGCCTTCAGAGGATTACGACATTTATACTCCACTGCGAGCTATTAAATCTCAGTTAAATATAATATTGAACGATCATTTCACTATAATAATAATCCGGTTTTCAGACATCAAACCTTAAATTAAATAGCATTATGTTTGTTATTTATGCTGAGAACTTAATTCAAAAACTGTTCATTGTATGTACAATCCGTATTGTTGAATCTAATTGTCTATACCAGACCTATTCCCATACCCAGACTATCGTAAATTACTACACGCAGACAAAATTACTTACACGAATATCCCGATATTATGTGGGAAGCAGGTTTAAAATTAAACTTTGTGAAATTCAAAGTTCTCTTCGATGTTCTATTACTTAATCTGATTGTTAAATCGCTTCGATGTGGAATCCATTGAAATACCACTAAATCCGAGGGCATTCTCTAAGTGAAAATTTGCCGTCAGCTCCAAGGAAACGAGCCGGCGAATTGGCTACCAGCCTATAAAACGAAATGTCACATTCATTTGCAATTCAAGAGTCCTCAGTCTGTATTATGCCTAATAAAATTTACATATTTAAATTAAACTGAGAAATAACAAGATACTGTTACCATCATGGCGCTTAGATTGCATGGACGTTTGTTATTTTTAAATACACACACACACACACACCGTGGCTAAATAATAACAGCCGCACGGGTCGGTCCGTGGATGGGTGACCATTTCAGTATACCGAGTTTCCTCCGTGCCTCGGAATGCACGTTAAGCCTTTGGTCCCGGCTGTCATTTGAAGATCTTTGACAGTCATTACGGGTAGTCAGTAGCCTGAGATCTGACACCAGTCTTGCCAAGAGGAATCGTGTTACCCAGTTACTGGGTTGTGGAGGTAAGTTAGGCAGTCGCTTCATGTAAAACACTGGTACTCAGCAGAATCCGGTAAGACTGGAAGCCGACCCCAATATAGTTGGGAAAAGTCTAGGCAGATGATGATACATACTTGCAAATCTTCCGATTTTTCATTAAATTTTTAATTTAAGTCACGGCGGACAAAACGGAGTCTCGTGGTACCGGCTGTGTGAACTCACGCCTTGAATAAATTAGTTTGCGCGTTGCATGAGAACTAACTCAAACAGCTGACTGAAAATATTAATGTTATTGTAACGTCTAGCTTGTGTCAATTAACTGACATAGAACTAACATCAAATCAGCATTTTACTTGAGGTGCAAAAATGAGAGGTCATTGCTCTCGAGTACTCGAAGCTTGCATAGTAAACAGAGATAATTAATCCAGTATTAGTCACCACGAATGGCCGGCATTCGATGCGTCTCTGATACGTCGGCGGTCACGCCTCAGTTGACAGATGAAGCTGTCTAATGACGTTATCTTAGCGTACACATGTTGAGGACTGACTAGTTCATTCAGTTGTAAATGTGAGGAATTCAGCACGATGTTGCTGTATACCGGTTATAAATCAGAACGAAGCCTACGCGATGTCAAATTGTCAAGCGCGCAATATTCATGATTGTAGCTGTCCCTTTACAATTAGCCTATCTACGCGATGGTATCAAGAGAGAAATGTGAGGAGCTTTAAAAATGATTCACACGTTCAATATAAAGTTGCGTTCACGCTGATATGGGCGTCGCATCATAACAGATAGGCAGATTACGTCATTCGGGCTTGCGACCTTTGGCATCAATCAGTCAGTGCAATATGATAATGTAGATAGCCTGTCTGCGATACCAATGTTTGTCACATGCAGTGTTTAATATCTGTTGTGTAATAAATAACACTAATAATATTATTGTACATTTAAGTCAAAATTTGGTAAATTTTAATGGCTATGGCGTTACTGAGTAAGAATTATGAGATAAAACTGTGAGACAGAGTTTTGATTATAAATGCTTTTAATTATTGCGATCGTAAGTTTGAAAAAAATCATGTCTTACATTATTCCAAAAAATATAATGTTTGGAATAATATTATACATACACACCTATACTTATACAGTACTCCAAACATACCGTTATTCTAAAATATATATTTATTGGAATAATGTTGAGCTATAGGTTTTATCTTATATATATAGGAATTTGTTCTAAAGCTTTGTATAAGAAAGCAAAGCTACGCTGAAACTTATCTATCTAATCGTTCATCAGCTTTAGGGTTCCAGCTTATCTTGCTGAAATATACCAGCTATTACACATTTTACCAGATAAACGATATGTTGAAATATATTGCCCAATCTTCCGTTACCCATCGCAGCTTTCGAGAAAAACACCATTCATGTTTCATAAATAGGCTAACATTGAAAGTTATCGAAGAAAATATCGTCTAACGCCCCAACACGCTGATAAAATATTTTAAAACATATTAAATTGAAAAATATGGTGACATTTTATTGCTTATAATTTGAACGTAAAGAAAAGAAAGCTATCCAAAATTGTTGAAACATTTTTATATTATTTTGAAATAGGTTTTACAACGAATTTACGTGCAATAAAATTTTGTACCGACTAAACAGTATGCATACGGTTGTAAAGGAAATTTTGTCAGTAGGCAAATACAAATGGTCGTGAAAGCAAGTTAGTAAAATACAGGTAATAATTTTACAGAAGTTTACGATCCAATTACGAAATAGTGTGATGAGGCCCGGCTTTATAGCACTGCTATCGACGATGTGCCGGTGATACCCCCGCGTGTACTTCGCTGATACCGTTAATTTTAAGTGCGCGCGACTGTAGGTAAAAGGCCATAGACATTATAACTCACGACGATAAAGATAAGAGTAGTTCACTATTTACACAAAGTACGTAGCTGCATTTTAATAACAAGAAAAGTTAAACAATAAAGACAATATTTTGTAAGCTCCTGCTAAATTTTATCAGATAAAGTCTGGTGTTAAAAAAACTTTCGTAAACTCGTTCCAAGTAAAATCTGATAAACTCGAATTAATAACCAACACGGTTGTGGGTTAATTTCATTTTTATAGCATAATTAAAAGTTAAAATATTATTAATTAGTCGATTTTTGAGTCAATTAACAACCGGAGTGTTTTTATTATTGGTGGCTCAACTAAAATGAGTCAATTTGGACACTTTTAAAGTTTTATAAGGGCTATAAAGTTTGGACAAAACAAACAAAATAAATAAACATGAGCGGTCTAAATTCGAAACGTAATTAGTGTAATGGAGCCGGTGAATCCGGGTTGTATTTTAAAAGCAGTAAAACTGTGGGGGCGGTCGCCATCGGTCGCCATAGGCCGGGCTCGGCTCGGGAGCGGTCGCCGGTGCTCGGTGACATTCGCTTTTACACTGCAAGTCACGTGGACTAATGAATCCACTCACCTTCACGTCCGAACCCACCTTTGTAAATAATTTAATCAATCTGTTTATTTTGACACTTAACAAATTAAGCGGTGATGCTTCACAACCTGATTAAACATCACAAGAATGACAAGCTTTTAAGTACATATTTTAAGCTTAAATTAAATATGAATGAACTCGCAATTAATACCAAACAAATGTAGAAAACGACTCAACCAAAATGAATGAAATAAATGAAAAAATGAATGCGAATTTGGTGAATGCCACTCTTTATTTTGTATTGTGCGTTTAGTTTGTGCAGAATAAACAATTTTTCTTTCTTTTCTTTTTTCTTTTAACCAGTGATGCGGCTGTTTGAGCTTTCGTCGATAATATTTTCAGGGCAAGATTTGGATACCGTAGAAGTTAGTACTTCGTCATTCATGGATCAACGAAAGGGTCGTCGTAACCTCTTTTCGCGTAGTTTGGACATAAAAAATGTTATCTGTGGAGCAAGGGAGGCATGCAAGTCATGAAAACAATCAAATAAATTCTCCGAGGGGGTAAATGTTTATGTGTGGACGATTTATTACGGGATTGTGGGTTTGTAATAAAACTGTGATAACGATCTCTGTAAATAAATGACCGTTTTAGAGATATTAAATGTAATTAAAAAATAATGTTTCTGGTTATTTAACAATTCATGGCGATGTGATTATTTTATTTTCAACGTAGCTATTAACAGACAATAAATTGATCTTTCAAGGCTATTTTAAAATGAACTGGTTAGTGAGTAAGTTAAACGCAGTAAAAAATATAAGCCCGAACCGGGCACTACCCGCATCACACACTCGACTTGTTTCAACACAAGCAGCAAAGCTAATAAGCGTTACAAAACCATTAACGTATCGTAGACTCGCAACACAATGCAAGTCACCAAACTAATGAATGCCCAGTTTTTAGACTGTTACACGTGAATTTGCAATCTCCCCTCATATGAAGTTTAAAGTAATGGCTTCGGGGAAAATTTTACGGACGACCGTCGCGTCGGTAGGTAGAACGAACTACTATATATTTCATGTAATGACTGTAAGACCATACGATCACGTACACAAGAACAGTTACTGTTGGAACCATTACTAACGACACGTTTACTTTCGTAGAAGTGCAAGCCGTGGGGAATATTTGGATGAAATATTTTGTTAGAATGATTTCTGGAATTCCGTAGTGTTTGCTTTCAAATTGAATAAATTCTGCGAAATGCGAGCAGTTGTAGATTTTATCGCGATTTATTTAACTTTGGTTTCATACAAAGTTTTTAAGCGAAACAGAAGCTTTGTCCTTTGATATTTCATTACGAAAATACGTTACTGTTGTATTCAGGTTCTTTCTAGGTACAGCTCCATACAGTTTATGCAAGTTCGTATGTGGATTTTCAGAAAATATTTTGTCCATGCCACGCGTGCCGTCCTTCACAAAACCGGCAAAGGCTGTCCGTAGCGATTCGTATGAAATACGGAAGATCCCAATTGTATTCAACGGAATTCCAATAATATACCGTGAAGGGTTCCTATTTTAAGAGCTCCTTTTTCATTGACCTTTCACTCTTGCAACTATATCAATCGGCAGAGTTATGGATAGGTTGGTGCCTACCTACGTCTATATTTGTGACTTCAGACAGGAGACAGACAAAAGCGATTCATCTGACAACGCCTGGCGATCTCTAAAAATACATAAATTGTGTGAATTTCTTTTCAACATTTTTCTAAGATTTTCCTCCCTGTTTTTATCAGACTTTTATCAGTTTTAAACTATTCATTATTTGCGTTTAGACAGGCATTCCGTTAAGGTATAATTTGTTAATTAGTGGATGGCGTGCTAATAAACATTACAAGTAAATGAAAACAGACAGCCTCGTTTTGGTACAATGTGTTAATTATATTTTCTTCACAATAATAATGGACACGATATTAATGTAAAAACTTTTAGGAATGTCGCCTATTAACCTTAGGCTCAAAATAGACCCGGTAATCTAATTTATTTCTTGTGCTCACATACCTAATAACGAAGGGCTTATTCAATTAATGCTTTAGTTTCAGTAAGTGCCAATGGCTTTGGGGAGCCGCCGACGCATCAATCATTTTCTCATCCACTTTATGTCAACTTCAAATTTTGATACTAGGATGATGGATGACCGTTTCCACAATGTCACCGCACGGCCGTGGAACCCTCTGGTATGAGGTAATACTCATATGAGGAGTAGCGCCAGACTAAATGAAATTTCGACAGTCTGCAGAGACCATTAACATATAAATCAAAGTTCATAACTCGTAGACTTTGGTTTACGACGTAAAAATAAAAATGAAGCGAGTGGTCCCCGTCAGCGCTGGCGGCGCGGCGGGTCGGTGCAGGCGACGACACAAAACGAACAAACACGATTTCTTCCACCACGACTGGAAATACTTAAGACAGAATTGTTTGAGAATTGCGCATTGTTGTCGTTTGTATAAATACATCGGGGAAAGTTTAAGGTCGCGTTGTTAAGCGATATTTTGGTATTGACTGCGTTTAAAAATATTTGTGAGTTGTATGTCAGTTGAATGGTACATTTTCAGAGCCAACGGGTCTGGTAATCAGACAAAACGGTCAATTACTCGTGAAATAATGGCCGTGTCGTTGTGTTGGCGGGCTAGCGGGGCGGTGGCGGGACGGTGGCGGGGCGGCTGCGGCGCGACGGGGCGCGCACGATCGCACGCGTCGCTCACCGGAAAAATGAACCTCTCATGAAATTTAATGTGGAAATGTCTTGAAACGACGCCAAACCCGCGCTTGAATTATTTATGATCCGCTATTTTAATGGCGTCCCCGTTCGTTCATTATAGTAAGAGTGTTTCTTAATTTCAAATGCGAAATAGGTGTTGCGATTCCTTATTATATTTCGCCCATAAGCGAAATAAAACGTTGCCAATTATTTATTGTTTCGTCCACTTCTTTATTATGGAAATGCATTCATTGTGGAGTGCACAGGAAGTGTTCTGTCTGCTTGTTGCGAGAATGTAATATGTAAATATATAAGGCACGTACAGTTATTTATGGTGATTCTGTTTTGTTTTTGTCACGAAATTCCCAAGGGTAAGTTAAACGGTGGTGTGGCTTCAGTTAAAGCCAACTTGCAGGTTTGTGATGCAGTTAGGATTGCGTGGATTTGCTCAACTGACAGGAAAAGTTGTTCCTACTCGCATAGTACTTTATAAAGCCAACGAAATAAAAGAACACCAAATTTTTCTGTACTGTCGAGGAAACATACTCGTATTAAAGTTTGTGAGTCAAATAAAACCTTTCCTTTTGTATTTTATGGAAAAAGGAAATATAAAAGAATTCGCATTAAATAACCTAGCTATTACTTTGCCCTCGTATGTAAACGAACACAACAATAAAATGAGTAATTTAATTATGTAAGTACCAATCAAATATATTATTTACTTTAATATTATTAAAGGAGTTCCATGAACTCATTTATCTGTCGTCAAACATTAGTGAAGTCATTTTTCTACATGTTTTTTAGGATTCCGTACCCAAAGGGTAAAAACGGGACCCTATTACTAAGACTCCGCGATCCGTCTGTCTGTCTGTCTCTCTGTCTGTCCGTCTGTCACCAGGCTGTATCTCATGAACCGCGATAGCTAGATAGATGAAATTTTCACAGATGATGTATTTCTGTTGCCACTATAACAAGAAATACTAAAAACAAAATAAAATAAGTATTTAAGTGGGGATCCCATACAACAAACGTAATTTTTTTGCCGTTTTTGCGATAATGGTACGGAACCCTTCGTGCGCGAGTCCGTCTCGCACTTGGCCGGTATTTTTCTATTATATAGGTACCTATATTATGAATTTACATTATTTATGTTACATTATAGTGAAGGCAATAACTTAGCTAGATATGGTAATTTATCATCATCAAACCGCCATATAATTGATTACTGTTGAACATGAACCGTTCATATAAGCTACTGCCGCAATTCTGAGTAATATTGCTATAATCAACGTGCCTCATAGACAGCGCAGGATGATAACATTAGTACTACACAGGTGCCGCAACCCGTGAATAATCTAGTAATTTCAGGACACCCACAGGGCACGTTGAGGTGGTCTATTCTTATAAAAATAAGACTGCAAAGTTTTCTTTTAATAAAAAATGGCCAAGTGCGAGTCGGACTCGCGTACGTAGGGTTCCGTACCACTATCGCAAAAAAATCACGTTTGTTGTATGGGAGTCCCACTTAAGGCGCAGATTCTCTTGAGTAGCTGATTTTAAAATGAGAATCACGTCTAAACGGCTAGTCGTAATTTTATGGAAAAAAATATATGTTACATTAGACCATTCTTTTTATAATTTGATCTAAGCACATTTTGAGTTTTATTCGTATAACACAGTGTAATTAATTAGTAAAGTTAAGTCTAAAACGGACAAAAACACGACAACCGCACCAAAACCGCTGGGCGTATTTTAATTAAATCAACACCATCTCAAAGACAATTTAATTATCTACATTTTGATCTGAAGCATTTTTTTTTAAGTCTTAGAATATTATGGAAAGTACAAAAAACTACTAAATTATGGGTCGCGCGGGTGCGAAACGGGTGCGCGTTTTGTTCCCTCAAGGTCGTTGGCGTTAGTCGTCGTCTTAAATATTTATTTTATTCTGTTTTTAGTATTTGTTGTTATAGTGGCAACAGAAATACATCATCGGTGATTCAACTGTCTAGCTATCACGGTTCATGAGATACAGCCTGGTGACAGACGGACAGACAGACAAACTGACAGATCGTGGAGTCTCAGTAATAGGGTCCCGTTTTTATCCTTTGAGTACGTAACCCTAAAAAGTATTACTTTCGGAGCCTTACTCAGTAGTTTTGCTTTATAAAAGTTTCTACTCCCTGGCGACGTGAAGACGACATTGTAGACACTCAGCACTTTATAACGACCACAAACAACGGCAGTGTGGGCAGTAGTCCTGTAGCCTGTGGCAAGGAGACGCCTATTGTCGCGGGATCGATCGCACTAAATCAGAGCCCACGCAACAGGCTGCCTCGCAGTACGACCATCAGCGAAATATACCACAAATCGTAAACACATCAATAGCATAACTTATACGCCACATTGTGAGGGCGTCAATAAAATAAATAAACCTATATCTGTTACAATTCGCGTGCTATGCGCCGCACTGCAACTTCTAGCGAAATTTGCGTGAAACAGGTCAATTGTTTTATGTGCTACGTTTTTTGAAAGTTTTATTGCTGTTGTTCTTTGTTCGTTGGTGTTTTAAAATTGTTTTAATTCGGTTTACCTGGTAACTTTCATGTACATTTTGCTTTGTAATGAAATGGTAAAAGTTTTGCAAACAACAGTAAATACTCAAGTTCTGACAAATAAGAACATCAATGAGTTTAATGCAAAGACGAGAAAAATCAATAAGAGAGGTACCCTCAATAATGCCAAACTAAATACTTGATAAATTCAAGTCGGTGGAAACGTGGGGCGAACAGTCGGCAGCATGAAAATGTTATGTAAACAGCGGAGTATCTCTCAACTGTGGCCCCGGGTCGTCCTACTGAATAAATAACGCTAAAGCAAAAGCAAACTCAAACAAAAGTAAATTTATTCACCAAATACGACGATTAATACACGATCTCACGACTGATTTATACTCGTGCCCAGAAGAATGAGTATTCCGATGACTATGTGAGCGGTACGTTCGAGTGTATTAGTTGAGCTAGAGATATGTCGCGCGACGCAACGGTCGAGATTGTTTGGACAGGCGTTTGTTATATTCTTGGTAATGATAAATCAATAAACTTGTGAAAGTAATTTTCTGTGGTGAGGATGTTTTGGTCGTTTTCTAATTAGACATTCCTATAAGATTTTAGGGAAGGGGAAATTTTAAGGACGGATAGTACTTAGATTTCAATCTGCCTAGCCTTTTCCCAATTATGTTGGGGTCGGCTTCCAGTCTTACCGGATTCAGCTAAGTACCAGTGTTTTACATGGAGCGACTGCCTATCTGACCTCCACAACCCAGAAACTCGGTAATACAATACCCCTTAGCAAGACTGGTGACAGATCTCAAGCTTCTGACTACCCGTAACAATTATGAAAGATCTTCAAATGACAGCCGGTACCAACCGCTTAACGTGCTTACCGAGGCACGGAGGAATCTCGGTATGTTGAAATGGTCACCCATCCACGGACCGTCCTCGTCAAGCGTTGCTTAACCTTGAAGATCGATCCGTGCGGAGCTCTTCAAGGATGGTACTTAGATTTATTTAACAGAAATTGTAATCTTTAAGAATATGACCTTTTGTGGTCAACTTATGAATCGAGTGTCGTAGTGGACGTTCAAGAGGCTGTTTTTGTATGACTGTGGACAGCAATACTTACTTGAGATAAAAACCTCGTTAAAGATATCTTGTATATATAAAAGTACCCACGCAGTGCAAACCTTCTTTATCTCAGAAAACTATGAAGATAATGCACTCTGTGCTTTAAAGCTTCGAATTTTAATGAACTAAGACATGACATTAAATTCTTATAAATCTACAGGAACTGTCAATAAACTCAGTTTTACCCTCTTAAATCAAAGAGATGACAGCTCACGTAATTAAGAAGGTCTTTTCCAATTTGTATAAGCATTGAATACTAAATTCTGTCAATAAGCATCTTAATAAAAAAAGTAAATAAATAGAAGCAGTGTTGCTGTCATAAAGGGAAAATCAGCTTTGGAGCGGAAATTGAAGTTCCGTGGCTGGGGGCGCGCGGGCGCACGCCGGAAGCTACGCCATTAAGTCCACTTCCAACGCTTTATACAGTTACAGTAATTATTATTATTTCATTTAAAAATCTCTGTTACTTTCAGTTTTCTTCTCACTTTGAAACTGAAACGATGCAGCTGGAGGTTTCCTGATTTTATAACTACATACTCTCTTTGCATAAGTAAAAGTGATTTTGAGGATTCATTTTACATGCATGATTTATTAAATTATTACTTACAGAACATTTACAAAGATAAAAGTAAATACAGTGTATAAAATACTTAAATAACTAAGACTACAAATACACTTTAACCAAAAACTTCTCACTAACTAAAACAAAAAACTCCTCCACATCGTTGCACGGTGGTAATGTACCCAAAATACTGGCAGCATTGCCATTGGAAATCCATTTTACATTAGACTTCAATTCCGAAATTAAATTTTCATTAATCTTTGCTCAAAAGTTGATATTTCGTAGGCTTTCATTAAATGTAATGTCACACAATTGAAAACAATACATAATAAAATAAACTAAAAGGACCATTGGCTACCAAACGATTCCCAACAACAATAAACAGGGCGATTGTTTACAGTTTGACGGACAAACCACTAAAATAAGGATTAATATTCATCACTAACCGACAGTTTACAAACTGTTGGAGTACAACAGAACACAGAATAACAGATAAAAGTTCTCACAGTAACGGTTCATGATGGTCTTTGTTTTGGCTGGGACTAAGACAAACAAATTTTAAGGATACGCGTCCCTGAGTCCAACATGTGGTGTTATTTCTATTTAAATTTTGTTGGATAACAAAACACAGAATAAACTTTCTGTGAAAATAACAAACACGTGTGCCTACCGGGCCGTTTCACAAATAACTGAGCTTTGTACAAACGGAAACCCTAAATTATTGTTTGCATTGAAAGAATTATTTTGTGAAACATTCTTTCTCAAGCGTGACGGAAGAGCCCAGATGTGACAAGACCTTGGTTCCCAAAACAAATAAGTTCTACTGTCACCCAATCAGTTGTCGTTCAAGGTGATGATGGAAATATTGCCGAGGGTTTATTCAGAGGCCGAAATAATACATTGTACAAGGAACACGTCATATATATGTCATATATATTATTTAGTTTTAATAACTGACCTGAGTAAAAATAATTGAGACTGTGTAGTTCAACTGTTTACCTATGCTGCGCTGATTTATTTACTCTCAATGCTGTAATATCAATCGCCTAGTAAAAACGTTAATAGTGAGTTAGCCATCAATTTTATTTTCTTACAACAATAGATTACCGTCCAGATATATAAATTTGTATTTGTTTTGTCAGACCATAGTATTCTCAACAAGACGTGATCATGAATTCCGACATTGTAACACCAATATCGACGCTTCGATTAAATCAAAGTCTGGGATAATATTACCTGAGGTATATCAGCTTCTCAAATAATATTACCTTCTATATTAGTGTCAGTATTAAGTAATATTGTGGTGCAAGCTGACAATGGATCAGTGCGGATTGCGATCGAGGATTTCACTCTGTCAGTTGTCTGGATTAGGGAGAGCCGCAACTGTCATGTCTGCGTTTGTCGTGACACCAGAATGAGGTCATTGCATAACTAGTACTGTATATTATGTATTGATAATTGAGTTGTAGGTATTGTTAATTGGAGTGTAAGCTGAATTAGCGAAGCTAAGGGTCGAAGCACATTTGGATGGAGTCGAAGCGACGCGTCGGTCCTCAAATGTAGATAGCTTATTATGTCCCTTCGCCTATTTCAACAACGTAACGTTGAGTTGAAGTGACGCGTCTAATTCTGTAGGATTATGTGCAATTTCGGGCGCATTCGATTGACTGTGCGCGTCTTTTGTTTATCTTTATAGGAATATGTGGATTAAGTGGTGGAGATAGGTTCCAATATGTTTTGTATATTTTTAAACTTACGCGTCGCTTTGCTTCGGCTCTGCCTGTGTGTGAATTGACCTTTAGGAGGGTAGGTCGGTCGATGGTGATGATAATAATCGTAATATGTGTAGGTTTACAAAGTATTTTCATTACTGAAAAGAAACATTACCACAAATTGTTTAACAAAATGAGCGACTCAATTATTTAGATTGTTTAATCTTTTGACCCTTATTTATTTCAGTAGGTACAACTTTTTAAGCTGCCTACGCAAAAAGCCAAAGTTAGGTTAGGTTGAAGGTCAATTATTATAACAATTTACTTAGTGCTCGTTTCTCAACCAATTTGCCTGATTTATTAATAGAAGCATCGGAATATTGACCTCGGTAATGAGCAGTTATTTATTGGAAAAGGTTTCAATAGACGTATCCAAGAAAGAAACTACTTACGAAACTGCGGATACCAACAAAGAATTTAATAAAGTGACATCTGGAATGCGTTCAAAGCACAATAAATCGCAATTGATTCGCCAAATGGCGTCCTCAGTTCAGCCAGGGAAGGCCGGAGTGACTTAGGCACAAAGAAAGCGGATTATGGCGTAATCTCGACGGGCGATGCCGGGACACGCGTCTCGGCTCGGGGCCACATTAAACCCACATTAGGTCTCCATCGATTACGACTTGACATTTTGTTACGCGGAGGTTATTTTACGTGATGTCGCGAAAATGTCCTTTTCGTGCACAGTGGAGTCAGCTGGGGGTTTATTTCGTTGATATTTTCTAAGTGTTTCTAACATTACGCTAATTTCAAAAGTTAGTCAGACAAATTTATCAGAAAGCATAGAATAGCAATCCAAATATCACGTCACCTCTCCGTCGTACTGTCTAACGTTGCTAAAATAAGCACCCATTTGAAACAATAATAGATCGAATTCAAACCTGCGCTGTAACTAGACAAAACAATCGTAACTTAGACGATCCAATTTTGGTCTAAGTCAAAATACGCAGTGAGCTATTTGGGTTTTAAGTAGACAGGTAATTCAATTCCAATAGTTACTTGTTATGCCAATGTCAAATATTGAAATTGTTACTCCAATAATACCCTCACTTTATCAGAATTTCGATTCTTTATTGATAAAGGTATCGAAAGAATAATAAAGAAGGTTTCAGAGAAATCCAGTCAAGTAAACAACAAAGAGATGTTTCAACTAAAAAATTTCATGTAGGTACAAAGTTGTTTAAACTCTTGCCATTTTTAAAAGACTGCCCAAAGAAAGGAGTGTATTGTTATTGAAAAAATGAAGTGTAGGTACTCCCGATATTAAACATTCTGAGAACCATTTAATTACTTCATTGCATGTAGAAAGACGAGAAGAGCACAAACATCCTATAAATTATTAATCCACTTGTAATATTACAAGAGCGTGCTTGTTTGTCTGCAATATCAATATACAGACTGAATCAATTAACGGGACTTGCCAGTTGTAGATATATTATCTCCTGGTCAAATAATATAATATATTTTATCCTGCCCATAAATTACCTACTGAACAATAAATAATCTCGAAAACAGAGCGCTAGAGGCAAACGGCACTAAAGGCATAGATGATAATAGTTTAGCGAAGCGTATAACTATCACTCAATAAAGCTGTGTAGTGGCGCGTACAATATACATCACAGGGTCTAAACAGATTCGGGCCACTTGACGGGCTTCGGCAACATTCTCAGCACAAAGCAATGAAAGCGGCTTAGTTGAGAGAAAGGGGATTAGAGCATAATCTGCAGTGGAGCGGTTGACATACGGCCGGGTGCCCGGGGCGCCGGGCGGGGCGGAGCGCCCGAGCGCCGGAGCCGTGTGTCCACGGCAAATACGCGGACGCCAAACAACCACACAATAACTGTTATCGAAGCACACAGATGCGACAATTGACTCCATAGGCTTTTCCGGTTAGTGCTAGAACTGGAGCTCTTGTTTTCGTTGTGCAGCGAAGAGGTCGATCCATTTTGCTATCTCTCCAAAATTTATTACTCAGCTAGGCGGGCTTTTCGCCCAACAATTCGTTTGACATATACTACATAATATGTTGTTTTATAAATGTAGGTATTCCTTGTAATTTTAATCCCTCATATATCCTAACCTTATTAACCTTTATGCTTTAATTAATTATACAATTTATAAATTAAATTTTTAACTAAAATGGTTCGAGATTGCTTTTTTGATAGCAAGGCTTCTATATATCTCTGTGGTTTTATTAACGTCTCTTCTAGATCAAAGTAACCGAGTGCACTATCATTGCTGAATTATCTATGGGTAGCTACATGATATGTATTATTATTGGAAATTACAGCTTTGTGGTTTTTGTCAGTGGTTGCTACTTTATTATTATCGCCATTAGCCGTATGATTCGCTATTTCATTAGGAGTAATTAAAACTAGTATGTATTTCCAATTAATCGAATTGTTTTTGTGGTTCTGGCCATTGGCATGTGGTTTTGAATTTAGTCGTTATTTAAATTAAAATATTAGTAGCCGTATTATTGTGTAGGTAGAATTTTAGTTTTATTGTTGTTTAATTGAATATTAATTCTTATTAGGTTACTGATAACATTGTTGACTGAACAAAGAATTATAAAATAGAAACAAATAAATTAAAACTAAAACCAATGATGACTTCATTACTAACAATCGAAATCTAATAAATTAAGTAAGTGGGTACAGTAGTTACATTTCCATAGAACAATCTCGTGTATGCGTATCTCTAGTGGATCGCTAGAACCTCATAAATTTCAAGAATTGATAGCTGGATTCTACAATGAAGTGATTTAATAAGGGCTAGACTAACATAATTCAAAGAGTTTGCGAATAAATCAAAGTTGTGCACTAACTTCGCATCAATATCAAGTGGCTGTTCTCAACTTATTTTTATGTTCTCCATTATGTTTGACTTCAATGTAATATTATTTATGAAGTCGAAAGTTTTATGTTTCCCAAAATTCTCTTCTTTCAGCTTTAATAAAATACCTGGACAACTTTGTCGGGAATTACCCGTAAGGACCATTATAACTTTTATGGGTTTTTAGAAGTTATTTTCCAGTGTCTTCGCAACTGACAATGAGCGAGATTTACTAGAATTTTATTTTATTGACGTGGACTGGAGTAACGCTGAATCCGTGTTAATTAAGCTACATATTTATTCGACTGTTATCAATAAAAAGTCATCGTAAAGTCGGTTTTAATTAAAATTAAAAATTATACAGTGTGGGGACGACGATACGACAATAATTTCAACTTCATATACGAGTATCGATTAGCATTCCCAGTCTGCATTTAGAACTATATCCAATAGTTTAGTCAATATAGTTAGTTTGACTACAAGATTTATTCGATAGTATCAAACTACTCGTATGCACTAGTACCGCCATTATTGTCGTATCGTTTTTCCCACATTGTATATAGTTTATTTTGTGATAGTAAAGGCCTTTACAAAAGCTCACACCAGAACTTAATGTCTACAAGAACAAATATACACATAAGAGCAAATATAACAAAGAACCAACCTTATGACATGTTTAAGCTGCACTCTATCCTTCCAATTCTGAAAAAGAAAAGAAAACAATGTCAGACATAATGGAAGCAGAACACAATAAAAGTGATATAAAAATGTCGTAATGTCAATATGACGAGGAAGGCATACGTCAACTGATTAGTGGGTCCTGACCGTGTGAGAGCTTGACCGTCAGAGAACGCCTCAATTGACCGATAATAGAGCCCTACCCACATGCGGGATTATTGACTTACAATAAACGTCACATATTTCTTAATAAACACACACGTCATTCACGACGGTGACAGCCACCTCAGTGACCAACCATCATTAAAGCACTTTACGTGTCTTACACACACAATTACACCTACACAGGGTGCGAATAAATCACGACTATTCTAGTTTACTGTTTATTTATGTCCCGAGTTTGATAACCTACTGTCACACCGGGTTTAATTACGTCTACGTGTTGGAGCATAAATAATAACCCAACACTAACAATTTATTGAATATTCAGCCAATTATGAAGTAAATGTTTATTTTCAACGAATAATATTAGACGTATTTAAAATCTGTTCTACGATTAATGTGACTGGCTGTCGAGACTATTAAGCTAAAATATGGAAATATTGTCAAGAGAAAAAAAATGATGGACGTTCGAATTGGTAGGAAATTAAAAACCTGAGAGACATAATAATCGTTATAAATATTGTTTTAATGTTATTCATTAGTAATATAATGATATAATCACAGTATAATATTACTAAACGTGTAGAAAAATAATTAAATATGAAAAGAGACAAATCTTTCTCTCGAGTAGAGTTCCCGGATTTAGGAAATTGAGAGAGTATTTTTACGTCGGTAATTCTGTTAGGCGACCTAGTTCTGGTAATCCCAAGCCTTTGTAGATTACTGCTCAGCCTTTTGTGAACTCAATCCATTTGTTTATGTACGGGTACTTCAATCATCGGTGGATTCTAGATCGGAATCGGTTGTTTCATTACATTATTCATCTGGTCGCCATCCAGACGACAGGCCATTAGCATTTTAAATTATGTAATGAATTTACTAGGCAGACGACCTGTGGAGGCGGCCTAAACTTAAAACGGTATATACGGACGGAATTAAACCCTATTGTAGAATATACATTATACATATTATGTTGGTATAGGTACTAGCTTTTGATGTATGTACAATACAAACCAAGTTTCTACTACTTACTTGCATCTTAAATTCTGTAGTATTTTCAAGGAGTAATTGTTTCTTCTGGTATAAAACGCTTGTGTCAAGGCAAGACGAAAATTCATTATTCCAACTAGCGGCACTTTTGAACGTCAAAAATATAAATTTAAAGTTGATAATAATTGTACCGTCCTTTCGGAAAAGATGCTTGTTATGGAGAAGAAAGGACAAGAAACTCCATGTCAAACTTCGAAAGTACGTTTTTCATTCAACATATTTATACATATGCATATGATCGCTACGCAATCATAAAATTTCAATACACAATCCGCGTACAAAAATTCATATATGTTGAGCGTAGCATTGTAATATGAATAAAAAAGTGTGCCAGAACGTGATATACATCTATAATAAGTGTTTGTATAGCGGCCTAATTCGTTGTAAAAGCCCCGTCACCTGACTTACGGCATTATAATTACGCCGGCGGTATATAGATAAAGCTTTTTTTAATTTTGTAGGGCGAGCCGACTAAATTTCGAGCGAAGGTTAATCCGCGCCCACACTGCGCACGAGACTCTAATCGTTCATTTGGATTACGATTATGTAGACGAATATGCATGAGGACGTTATCGCGCCATTGATTTTAAATGGGATAAGCCGTTGAGACGCTCAGACCGGTCCCGCCGATCATCAATTAGGAATTGTAAGCTGGTGTGAATCATGTTTATAATTCAACAACTAATACTGTTTCTTGCCACCTGCTGAGCGAGCTTAGATATATTTTCTGCTTGTTTTTTTTTATTGCTTCCGCCATAAAACTGTAGCACATTATTAGCTCCACAATTTCTTTAAGACCTCCAAAAACTGGCAACACTTTTTCTTGACGTCCGAGCTTTTTACATTTTTTGTCCGCATTTTTAAACGGGCAATTCTCGTTAACTATTCAACGAGGTGACTAAACGATTATAATATTCCGTGATACTTGTTGATAGTGTTTCGAAATAATTAGCTTATTTATATTCCTTTATAAGTTTTGTTTGATACGTCTGGCTTTGCTTGTATTTCGTGTTTGACTTTCACAAACTGAGTCACGTTAACTTACTACTTTGTATTGCTAGCAAGTTGAAATTCTTGAACTTTAGTTCTGAGCAATGTCTTGCTTTTATAGACGAAGAATAGATCAAAATATTAATTTATCTTGTGAAACTGTTGATTGGCCGAATGTATATCAATTCAAATTGACTTCAAATTCTGAAACCTACAACAATAGTCCGAATTTGAAGACCGAGTAACTTTTGCTTATTTTAAGTCTACAAAATCATTTCGATTCGAATCAAACTTTCTGTGTTTCGTCTGTATTTCAATATTGAAGTTCAAGAATCGAATGTCACTTGAGTCAAAGTAGTTACGAGCGTAATAATAGTTGGAAAGAGATCAATGGCCAAGGAGTTTCTGCTATCGTCACCCAAGTTTATCATAATACATTTTCTGCTTATAAAATGTCACTATCAGAAACTGCAAGCACATAATCCTCGTCATTTGGATTGAATATAATTGTGAAAGCTTCATTTATCTTAAACAGGCCGACGTCAGGGACAGATCTGAAGTACAAAGGGCCTGGCTACATGTGAACTTGCCTCGGGGGCGTCGACAATAGCACCGGGCCCTAACAATAAGAGGTCTAAAATTTCATCGTGTCTTCTACTGAGAGATCGGTTAATGAATTGGGTCCATTATTTAGGCTGTCAAGCTTCATGTCTGCGACGGATGTGGTACCGAGGAGAGATCCTATCTGTAAAGCGTTTGTGATAATCCTTGAATGGAAGGTTTTGGAAATTCCAATGATTTAAATGATTAATATTTATGAACATTTATCTTAAATTGCTTTTGACTGGGATTGTTACTTAACTTGATTAGAAGTACCTGGGTGACCGAGCTCTGCTCGGGTGAAAATAGAGAAAACGACGTTTTCTAAAAATTAAAGCTAGCTAGATCGATTTATCTCCCTCGAAACCCCCTGCATACTAAAATTCATGAAAATCGTTGGAGCCGTTTATATATATACATATATACATGAATTGCTCGTTTAAAGGTATTATTATTAGATAGATTTAAGTAGTTGCTTTCTCACCATAGCATAGCTTTGAAACTTTCAATAATTATTACTTGCAATTTCAAGTATTCTTATTACCTTGATTGTGAAACCATCGACTACTTTGAGTGCCAATTAAATTTAATTTTGATTGCACTCAAATATGTCACAGAACTTAATCAAACTTACATAACATAACGCTTTCATAACAAGCATTATATCCGCAGTATAACAGCATCAATAATCCGCAGCTTACCTCTTGACTAATGTCGTCAGAGTAATGTCTTCTTTCAGGCTCCTATTGCATTAGCCGTAAAATTTCCTAATTACGGCGGTAAAGACCCTGTCCCGGCCTCACATGTAATCACAAGCTCTTTCTCCATAATTAATGGTGTGTTTTTACCTTTATCTTATCACCTTAATATGTGAGATAACTTAAGGTCTGTTTTACCACTTAAAGATATCTTCGAGATAAGAAGATCCCAAATTGTTTTTGTATAAATCCGTAAGGCTATCGCTGACGGGAATTACTAATTGATATCATTAATTTTATTGGCCGCAAATATTCTTTTTATGTTCACTGATTGTGTTGTAATCAGATGTTTCCTTAAAAGTAATGTTTAAATACGTTTTAACGATTGAAAGCTTTTAAGAGGGGACAGCGAAACGAATGTATAACTAAATTAAATACTTTAGCCACCAATCATTGAAACAGAAAGCCGAGAATGTGTGAATAACATGAGTTTGTGGACCCTGGCAACAGTATGATTTCTAGGAACTAAGAAGACGAACATGGAGGAAAAAGTAATAATCAAACTGCTTAAGGATATTTCAAATAACAAAAACTTTTATTCAAAAAATTAACCTCTCTCTCAACTTAGGATAGTGCTCAATCACACACAAAAAGAATGATCTCGATCCGATAACTAGTTTCGGAGAAATTATTATTTATTTATTATTATAGGGAAAACAGTCAGTAGTTTACTAAAACTATACAAATTGTCTTAAACATATAAAATGCGTGGACAAACTTAAGTACAATCAAACATACATATATTTATGTAATTTGCACACGTGTTTAGAAGCCCTTCTAGTGGCATTTAGAATAACATATGTGAAAAATGGGTGGTTCTAACAATATTACATACAACGTGTCGAATTGGTGTTGAATTGATTACCTCCTTCTTTTCTTTGAGGTCGGTAAAAATATAAAACCTCAATCAAGTCTTGCCAACTCTGAATTCCATAAATTATAACATCATTCGCGATAATCCAGCGAATCCCGGTACATTGCGTACCGTTACACAATACATCACGGAGTGCGTGACAAACCGTAGTAACGTCACCTGCTTTATTTCAATTATTGCCCAAAGTAAGGTACGAATGTTGAATACCCTTACGTGACCAACCCAGAGTGTTTCCTGAGTTCCTGACTTATTTGCTGAGTTGGAACGAGGTGAGTAATGTCCTCTCATTGATGTTTAAACGACTCTTGAACCCTCGATAACGTTTCTAATTATATGCTCGTCAAATTTATAGGTTTGACAGCGTATGTGATAGCGTATTTCAATCAAATTATTTCCTGCTTGATTGTTATTTGTGGGGCAATTAGATTGTGTATCTTAAAATATACTATGGCTTCAAGAAATTTAATAATCACGTTTATAATGTGTCGTTTAACATTAATTAAGTATGTTCAAGTTTTTCAAAAATAATGTTCAGTTTGTATCTACTATTTAATAATCGTTATGACAAACGACTCACCTTTTTACCCGACTGCCTAAGGAGGGTAATGTGTTTATCAGTCTATGTATGTATGTATGTTTGTTCCTATGTGGCGTTCCAGAGACCTAACGCGTTGGCCGATTTTGATGATTCATACGTCAATCGATTCGTCTTAACCTTGCGAGTGTGGCTACATTAAAATTGTAAAATAGAAAAATGGCGGCTTTCGGGCGCCATATTGTGGGGGGACAATTTAATTTTTTCTTCCAAACCCATCGGGTGGGGTATCAAAATAAAGGGTTTCAAGAGGTGATTTCAAAAATATATAACACTTATATATTTAAATGTACCTAATTCGAATAAAAAAATAACTAAAAAGTTATAAATAAAAAAGTTAATTAAAAAATCTAAATACCTGACTGCTTAAAAGCGAACTAAAAAGACTGCACAGCATGATTTTCTTCTTGTTTACGTCTTTTTAGTTCGCTTTTTAAGCAGTCGGGTATTTTGATTTTTTAATTAACTTTTTTTAGTTACTTAAATCAATCAATCTGCCTAGCCTTTTGCCCAACTCTATTGGGGTCGGCTTCCAGTCTTACCGGATTCAACTGAGTACCAGTGCCTATGGAGCGACTGCCTATCTGACCTCCACAACTCAGTAACTGGGTAACACGTACGGTAACCCATGGCAAGACTGGTTTCAGATCTCAAGCTTCTGACTACCTGTAACGACTGTCAAAGATCTTCAAATGACAGCCGGGACCAACGGCTTAACGTGCTTTCTGAGGCACGGAGGAAACTCGGTATGTTGAAATGGTCACCCATCCACGGACCAACCTCGTCAAGCGTTGCTTAACCTCTTATGATCGACCAGTGCGGCTGTTATTATTTAGCCACGAGCTCCTCCTCGTTAGTTACTTAAATATTTTTTGTATAATAGTTAAACTTTCGTTTTATAATTTACTCAATAGTTCCCTAATTCTGAATTAATTAAACATTCAATAAAATTGTAAATGGTATCTATCTTGAGTTACATATAACAAATTAAAAGCTGAATAAGCTTGGTGCCTAGTCCCGCCACATCAAATACTCAAAATAACTGTTAAAATTACCTCTTTTAAATAAATTGACTGCAATAACTTCTCAAATAACAGGTGGCATGCATAATGTAGGTGTGCCTAATGTATTCCGTTATTTAATCTCACAATAATAAAATACGCAACATTATGTGGCGTTAAGAACTGAGGGGGCAACAGCGTAATTTACTACGACAGAGCCCACCGTAATCTGTACGAATTGCGTGATACGAAATGAAATGTCACTCGTTTTGTTTCAATTATTCTTATCCACGTTAGTCCTAATGTATGTAAATCGCCCATATAATATACATCTGTGATATGTTCCGTGGTATATTGACGGATTTTTTCCGCAATGTTTCGTGTTTGCGAAAATATTATTACGGATTTTACGCACGAAAATGTCGGGGACACATGATAGTAACTGTCAGGGTACGTTGACACTTGTGTCACGCGGATCATATGCGAGCTCCTGTAATTTCCACTTGATAAATGTCACTCAAATAAAAATGCAGTAAAAATAATAACCGTATTTTATTGTCATTACAGCGAAACGTAAGTCTATTATTATATTGATCCGGTTACGATTCAGTTCTCTTTATTATATATTTTTTGTGGTCGTCAAAACAAAAAATATGGCTACTCCAATTGTAATTGATAGTTGAAAGTTAATTGAATATGTGTAAAAAAATATCAATCGTTATTTATTGGACTGTAGCGGTCTTTGTCCGATATTAATATTTATAGAACGGCTATTATTCTTATTCTGGTGCTGTTAAGACGTACTATAAGCCATTTGTGGTCTGTGCCTCTATGCGCTGGCTTGCCAACGGTAATTCCTTCCTGTTATATAGTACCCAGGCTCGTATTTAGTTAGATATTTCTCTACCAGAGGAGCTCGTGGCTAAATAATGACAGCCGCACGGGTCGATCTTCAAGGTTAAGCAACGCTTGACGAGGTCGGTCCGTGGATGGGTGACCATTTTCAACATACCGAGTTTCCTCCGCGCCTCGGAAAGCACGTTAAGCCGTTGGTCCCGGCTGTCATTTGAAGATCTTTGACAGACGTTACGGGTGGTCAGAAGCTTGAGATCTGACACCAGTCTTGCCAAGGGGAACCGTGTCACCCAGTTACTAGGTTGTGGAGGTCAGATAGGCAGTCGCTCCATGTAAAACTCTGGTACTCAGCTGAATCCGGTAAGACTGGAAGCCGACCCCCAACAATAATTGGGAAAAAGGCTAGGCATATGATGATTTCTCTACCAACATTTTTGAATGATTGTCTATCTATTCTAATATTATAAAGCTGAAGAGTTTGTTTGTTTGTTTGTTTGAACGCGCTAATCTCAGGAACTACTGGTTGGAATTCAAAAATAAATTTTGTGTTGGATAGTCCATTTATCGAGGAAGTTTAATATCATAATAACATTACGCTACGACCAATAGGAGCGGAGCATAAATGAAAAATGTTGCAAAAACGGGAAAAAGTATTACTTTTTAAGAGTTTCTGTTGCGTGCGCTGCGTAAACGGATTAAGTTACGCAACAGTCATGTAGGTAGGGTAGTTAGGGTAGGTAGGGTAGGGTAAGTAGGGTAGATAGGTAGGTACCCAGGTAACTGGCTACCCAGTTGATGGGAGCGAAGCCGCATGGGACAGCTAGTATTTAACTAATATTATAAAGAGAAAATATTTTTTTTGTTTGTTTGTTTGTACCGAATAGGCTCCGAAACTACTGGACCGATTTGAAAAATTCTTTCACTAATAGAAAGCTACATTATTCCTGAGTGACATTCCGAAAACGGGTCCTGTGGGGTGGTCCACGGGAGCGAAGCCGCGGGCAACAGCTAGTATTTAATAATATCTCTAATTTTGTAGTACTTAAAAAGTTAAAGCGAAAGCAAATTACGACCAAATTAAACTAATTTCGCATTGACATAATTCCAAGAAGCTTCTTATCTTCAAAGCTTAGGTATTTATTATAAATGATTCATGAATGACTAAGTGGCTTTATCGGTTTATACCTACAGTATGCAAAAGAACCGAGTGTGTACCGATAAATCGCGACCTCATTTTACATTCCCCCACGAGGACAATTCAGTGCGAGCCAATAATAAAGTATGAGCCACTCATCCACCATCGACGGCCCTCAAGTCTTTGAGCACGGAGCTCCGCAATGACGAAACAAAATGAAAAGCGAATTATTATTTCTCACATCCGAGTGTTTACTCACCCCAGGTAACACTGGCCCTTTGTCGCACAGAAACAAATGAATTATAAAAATCGCTTTTGTTTATGTACCTTTGAATTTGCACGCAATTTCTGAAAGTAAATAATAAAGCGCTCTTTGTCCACTTTTTCGTCAACAAGATAAACTTTTGCTGGTTGAAAATGGGACAGCACGACTCAAGCAGTAACAATATATGTAAAAGGAAACTTCCAGAAGAAAATATTTGACATATTGCTACGTAGTGACGGTTGACGATCCTATGTAAATATCGCACCGAATATTCCGTAGACTTGAAATTCTACCCACATTTCTTTTATAAGTTTTTCATACGGATAAAGCGCCTTGCAAACCATAGGCAATTCGTGAGATGGATACCAGTGAAGCAAGGGATGGCTCAATATGTGTCAAGTCAATGTAATGAGAAAATATAATAATATTATTATGTGTTAAAGCTGTTTTTATCCGACATTGTTGTTGATATGTACACAGATAATATAATACAGATACCTCATCTCATACAAAGAAACCATGCCGACGTAACTAGCGTTTTTCATCTGATTATACCTACCGATTATTTTTTGTAAATCTATCGCGTTCGGTTCCGTTCCACGGCGATAGATAGATCACCATCTATATCCATGGAACGGAACGGAACGGAACCGAACGCGACCGATGTACAAAAAATAATCAGAATAATCAGTACAGAACGTCGTCACGGTTTCTTTGTATGGGATGAGATACCACGATATGTATAATTAGCCTGAAAATATAAGATACGATATTCTGGGAGCTGTATAATTTAGAAATGAAACCATTGTAGCAAGCAAGAGACATTGCCATTCTTACCAATTGGCACGCAACTTACTAACTGACAAGTACCTACATATATACCTAATCATGTTACTTGTATAAAAACTTTTCTTTTTAAGAAAATTTCTTTCTCCATATCCTTTCTCAAGAAAAACGTGTACGCGAACAAATTTGTCTCCCAACTCACGTTCAGCACAATTCGGGGAATGTTAGAGATACGTAATGCGTTGGTTTGGCGCATATTTCTATATTGACATGCGTACATCACTTTTTTTCTTTAAAGGAGGAAAAATGTTCGAAAGATCCACTTACCTGAAGTAGGTACTTTTGCTTCCTTAAAAACTTTACACAGTGCTTCAATTACCACGGGCACCCAACGCGAAGAAAGAAAATATGGTTCAAATAAATTGCACTAGATGGCGTGATAAGCTTCGATTTGTTATTGAGTTTTGTGAAATATTAAGATTTTCTAGAAGCGATCATAAAAAATGTATGTTCTTGTTAAATTAATTCCCTAAGCACAAAATTAAGGTTTATTGGGCTCTTAATTCAAATTTCTAAGACTATTTGAGTGGATCATTTAAAATTGATTCCAATAGATGGCGCGTTTTTAAATTTCTGAGGCATCCACTTGATTTTTTTAAATATGTTTTGGAACACATTTTGGTAAAATGAAACTGCAAAAACGTGCCAAAAAATAATATAAAACAAATCGTCGCTGTAGTAAAAAAAAATTACTTGCAAGTCGCTGCCTAACACTATATCCGTAGAACGGAACCGAACGCGATTGATCTTCTTAGGAAAATAATCAATTTAATCAGACGAAAAATGCTAGTTACGTCGGCACGGTTTCATTGTATGGGATGAGGCATCTGTATGATAGTATTATATTATCTGTGGTATTACTCAGAAAGTAAGAGTAGTACTTTTGATTCACATTACCAACCAAGATTAATAAAAAAAGGATAGCAGAGAACCTTTTCCAAGCCTTTGAATTTTCAAGAATATAAAACACATTTTGTTCAACCTTGTAGTTTACCCAGGTCTTAACGCTCCTTAGCTACGGTCGTGTAGGCACGTCGGAAAATGTTTCGGGAAACGTCGACATAAACACAGGGACGTTATTGTAGCCAGGCCTTTACATTTCAAATCATCTTTCATTCAAAATAATGATACCGTAATTTAAAATGAAATCTCAGACAGTAATTGTTTTAAATTGTGCCTATGAGTTTGTTTATTTAAGAATTTTCTTTGTGAAATAAATTATGATTTACAGCCCCTGACGGCAGGGGTTGTCGAGACGGCTCGAATAAGATACGAAGGGTCAACTGCGTAGGGTGAAATTCTCAGCAAAAACTCGAGGTGAACCGACTATCAGCTTATGAAAGATCCTACTACAGCACTTTTGGTTCGCGCTTTGATGTGAGGAAATACAATTTGATACGTTCATTCAAAGAATCCTGTCAATTTAGACGATATTCTTTACGTGAAGTGCCTATTTCTCAGATGTTTATGATTTCTTGAGAACTACAAACGCGCTTTTGGTTTAAGAGAATATTCATAGTGATATTATATTGTTTAATATTAGGGTACATACATAAAGGATTGATTAGATAGTAGAACTTATTTGAAATTGAAGAAATGATCATATTATTCACAAAATAGAAAAGGCTTACACAAAAGTAGAGACACAATTTAGACATAGATAGGTACTGGAACGTTTGAGGTTACATGAGTTCCGAACCTTAGGATAATACTGGCGCGAAATGCTTCTGTTTTTAAAGTCTTTCATATTTCGAATAGGTTTGAAATATTTTAGAACGCATTGATTTTGTTTAGGCCAGTATTCGTGTCATGCCTTGCTTGTCACACGGGCAAGTAGGTTCCGAAAATATTTTAACAAGTCGAAACGTTGTTTTAGAGGAATTGCGGGCAGAGGGCTCCGACTGAATTTCCTTAGTATAAATTCATAACTCGAGGTTTGGCTCTCGCCTATTTCCTCCACAGTATTGGACAAATTTAAAAGATATTCCATAAATTGAATAAAATAGATATAAATATTAACATATATATAATTGAACATTCTAGTAAAAAAACCAAGCCTATGTACAAATACAAAAGGCAGGAGGAAAAGGGCTCATTGTGCATCAAAAAATTTGTCTTTTTTTTTTTTTGCTTAAACATGTCTAGTACGCTGGCAGCATTGCCTGGTTGGATGGCAATACTGATTCTCTGGACAAAGAAAAGGCCAGCCCTCTGGTCACGGGAAGAGTCGACGAGCTTTGTGCTAATGACCCGAAAAACTCGATGCGCACTTGTTACAACACCCCATGTTACAACCCCAAACGGCTCAAACATATAACTGCCAAGGTTGTTATATTATCGCCGCTTGAGACCTTCTTAGCTCAGCCCGCCGTGCTAAGAAGATGGGATGGCGCAAGGGGGTCGATACTCGATACATGATGCATCCCACAACCAAAGGCCTACCCACCTTCCAAAACATTATGGTCATCCCGTCTGGTCTCTTCTCATCGTCGCGTGCAAAGCCATTGAGTTCTAAAACAGCTGGCACCCCGGCGGTGACAAGAGCTCGACGTATGATGTCATTAATGCTGGCGTACCGATAAAAAAAAAATATGTTTTGGTTCTGTGTTGTATTCTATGACCTTTCACTTATATTCAGTCGTCCTCTCACAGTTTGGCGGTGTCGCCGGTTATTCTATCTACTAATGTTTATTTACCCCATCCTATAGTTGTCTGTCTAACCAAACCATCGAACTTAAATTTAATTTCCATACAAGAGAGATGGATCGATAACCGCCTTAATGATCATCAGCACTACTTTTATTCCATTTTTTCTGGCATTAGTGGTAATTAAGGGTAGTTAAACACATTTGACGGTGGTTACGACTGATCGTGGCCACGATAGGGACAAAATACTTCCTGGCCAGGCGTCTCACTGGCCACTGCGCATTAATTATGATCTACACTGTAGTAGATTTAGATCGAAGTCAGATTACGTATGATTAACTACCGCCTGTTGGTTTTCGTAACACAATACTAGTAGTTAATAGTAAGACTACTCGTTATTTGTTAGCGATCGGCGACCGCTGCGATGTGTCAACGGTCGTGTCCCGTTCATTTGTTTTAATGAATAATGCTTGAGCGTGTTCTTATTAACCGACTTACCAAAAAGGAGGAGGTTCTATGTTTGACTTTATGTATGTTTTTTTTTGTGTATGTCCACCGATATCTCCGTCAAATGAGGACCGATTTTGAAAATTATTTTTTGTTTGAAAGAGTTCCGAAATTGGTGCCATTTTAATTTGGTGAAGATCTGATGAAGAACTTTGGAGATATACAACATAACTCTTTCAATAAATAACGGGAAATCTCTTGGGATTGCTGCAATCGCATGTCTGTTTATTTCTTATAGCATTTCATAACATAACATCACGCCAGTACGCTCTAAAGGGGTCACATCACATCACATCACATCATCAGCCTATTAATGTTCCCACTGCTGGGACACAGGCCTCCTCTCTGTGAGAGGGAATGGGCCGTAATCCACCACGCGGGCCCAGTGCGGGTTGGTGGATGTCACATGTCTTCGAATTTTTGTTTCTAGGACATGCCGGTTTCCTCACGATGTTTTCCTTCACCGTTTTTGAGAGCAGTGGTGATGAAAATAATTTACACAAAGTAAAGCGCCTGCCTGGGCTCGAACCCACGACCTACAACTTGTAAGTCGCGGCCGATACCACTGGGCCACCACTGCTCTAAAGGGGTACGACGACACAGTTCACCTTGGTACACTCTCATTTCACCGGTTATGTTCAGTTTCATGATATTCGGGTAATCTATTCTGGCGTTATAGGTACGTTTCGTAACTACTTGCCTATATGTTAGGTAAAACTAAAATAATAAACTAATATTTTGAATTTAATTAACGTAGCGTTTCTGATATCTTGCCGGTTTTAGAACGATTGTTCGAAATATATTATTTTGTTTCCTACGAAAATACCTATCGTGAATATTCGAGAAACTCTACACTTCTGAAACTACCTACCTAAATAAATAGAGTTTTCGTTACTGTTGCTTTTTGTAGATTGTATTTCAATTGGTTATGAAAACATCAGTTATTTTATCTCTTAGATTACGCCCAAATTCACTCGAGCAAAAAATAACTGTATCTCTAGTATTATTTACATAAATGGTTTTCGTTTACCCAGCAATTGTTATTTCTTCTAGATTTTTCTATAAGATCCAATTTATATTTCTATCAGCCTTCTAGATATTACTATTTATTAAAAATACATAAACAACGAACGTTCGCTTTACATTCAGACACGAAATCGTTTCTCAGAAATAATAAATTCCTAATAAAGATAATCCATTCCGATAACGAAATAGCTAAGAAATACCTACACTCCTATTTACATATACAAGTTCTTCCATAAATTATCGTCGTACAAATGACCTTCGGGACTCGAGAATAGGTACGATTTATTTCCGTCTCGAGCCGTTTCAGTGAATCAGGATTATGGCAATGTTAGAAAACGTAAAAGTCGGTGGCTTCTCGGCGTCTTCCGGTTTAACATATTCGTCTGGCCCGGGATATTAGGGGTAGTGATTAATGAACCATTCCTCGAAGGTGCCTGCCTACCCACCCTTCGTTTTATAAATAAACGACAGTTAAAATTTTGTAAGTTATGACTACCGTTTCAATTTTTCGTGTTCAAATTGTTGAGCTTAATTTTTTGTTATTCTAGGTCCCGAAATAACTGTTCGATTCCGTTTGCTTTTAAGCTTGGTGGTCATAACTTACGAATATTTTAGTAATAATTTTGCAGTAAGACAATGGTTTTTATTCGTTTAAATAACCAGCGTCGGAAAAATAAATTTTTCTATACATTTAAGTATAGCAGTCAAAAAGTCAAAGGAAAGATTTTCAAATATATTTTATCTACCTCTCCAAGTTCTTTTTAGGGTTCCGTACCCAAAGGGTAAAAACGGGACCCTATTACTGAGACTTCGCTGTCCGTCTGTCTGTCTGTCTGTCTGTCTGTCTGTCTGTCTGTCTGTCACCAGGCTGTATCTAATGAACCGTGATAGTTAGACAGTTGAAATTTTCACAGATGATATATTCCTGTTGCCGCTATAACAACAAATACTAAAAACAGTATAAAATTAATATTTAAGGGGGGCTCCCATACAACAAACGTGATATTTTTGCCGTTTTTTGCTCGACATTAATAACGGAAACAGGTAGACGCTTGAAATATTCACAGAATATTTAGTTGTATATTCTCTTCAAAAACTAATAATTATTAAATTAAAATAAAATAAATTAAGGGGGCTCCCCATACAAACAAACGTGATTTGTTTGCAGTGTTTTGCGATAATGGTACGGAACCCTTCGTGTGCGAGTCCGACTCGCACTTGGCCGTTTTTTCAATTTTACCAATTATTACCATAAATTTATCCGCCTTTTTAAATATAGAATTTAAAAAGTAGGTAAATACCCTCATTTTGATCGAAAAATGTAGTTAAGTGATGTCCTTTTTAATTTAGATAGGTATGTACTGAAATAGGCAAAACTTAAATTGTATAAATCTATTGAAATATGGTAGGTACAAAACAGTTCAAAGTACGTAATTCAAATTCATCACCAATTTAGAACCACTTTAACTCACATAACTGCAATTAAAACGATCATTAATTTGTAAACTAGTTTGTGACGTCACAAAACAGAGCTTCAATTACATTTTACATAATCGCAAACGTTAGTGTGTTGCCATACCCACTACTTCAGCCCCCATACATCGCGTGCATTCAAAACATAAGCATTTGTTACCGAAAGCTTTCCTCTGAAGCTGTCACTATATAAATTGAAATCCATTTATCATGCAATACATAAGCAGCTCAGCGCTATCATATTTTTATATGTCAACGTTTACGTGGTTAATACAATATTCGATTATAGCATCTATTTATTGTAAAGTCTAAACATTAATCTACCATAACCAAAATACAGGATTAGGCATTTGATAAAATTACCTGTCATAAAGCTTTTCGATTTAAAAGGCTATGTTTGATAGTAAATCATATATTTTTAAGCTCCGTTATACCTTCTAAACATATTGAAATGTGAAAGGTCATAATAAAATGTTAACGGAGAAAGGTATTAATGAAAAATGCGAGAAAATTATCCAATTGGTTATGAAATATCTACTAAGATTAGATATATCTGTGTAAGTGCTACACCTTTTTTTATTGTCTCTAGGCTCGCGATCGACTACTATCTCAGCTGATGGTAAGCGATGGTGTGGTCGACGGTGAAACACGCTTGCCTGAAAAAAACCTATTCACTCTTATTTATAATTTATTATTATAATCTCCCTTACTTAAAGACCCCTAAATTGTAGCTATCGGAAACAGACTCCGGCAAGGAATTCCACTCCTTAGTTGTACGCATAATAAAACGTTTTGTGCGTTTGGGTGGGATGTCCACCATGTACCGATGGCGCATCGCCGTACGTCTGGTAGTCCGATTATGAAACATACATATATCTAGGAAGGCTCTCTATAAACGAGTAACAACACGTAACAATAGTTGATTAATACCAGCAAATCTACACTTTCTTGGTACTTGAACCAAATAACAAAATGTTCCTTGAAATACAAACAGCTAAACTTCAGAATAAAAGCCTGCGATCGCGTGTTTTGTTATTTGATACAAAAACCTAACAGTCGGCATTTCAAAATGTAGTGAGATACCATCCGTATTCCGTACAAACAGAGAGGCGAGCGTGGCAAAATGTGCAATATCTCAAACAAAACGCCCCACTTCACGTTCTCAACGAAATGAAACCTTACTGAATGTCTGCTCAAATTAAGCTTAAACATTTTCTCTTTGAGAAAAATATAAAACACACCTCCCTCTTTTAATGTTGCGTCTTTAGTGATTTACGGGATAAGGGCTTCGTGTTACCAGCCATATTTCTGATACAATTACTTTTAAGCAATAAACTCTAATAGAGAGTGACAAGCTACGTATTGGGATCAAATATCAACGTCTTGTTTAATTGGATGAAAGTGTTTTATAGAATTGTAGCTGCACAATAAGAAGTCGTTAGATACTAGTTAGTTCGTTAATGGACCATTAAACAGACCTATAAATTTTAGTTAATCATGACTAATTGGACTGACGCGAGGGGGATACGGACACATCTAGATCGAAACTAGTCGGAATGTGCGGGTGGTCTCGTGCACGCAGCCTTCTGCTTTTATATCATAAGATAATACACGACTAAAAGGTTAACCACATAAAAATTAAGATAATACTGGTATGCCTAATGGAAAGCTAAATAAAAACCTCGTTAATACTATGTGTTATAGAACTACATTCGTGCCGACCGACATAAAACACGACAACGATAAAAACAAATATTTTAGGCGTTCCAACAATTATATTTCGTGCTTTTGTTTTAGCTAAGAGTGAAATCGAGAGCCGATAGAATCACCAATCGAGTGGATTGTTGTAAAGGATCTCCGTTTTAGTAAAACCCTTCATTAAACTTATCTGAGTCGGATCTAAGCTCGAATCCGTGTAATGTAATCGATTTCGGAACGAGAAGCCGCGAAGGACAAAGTGCGGTCACAAATTTACATATAAATTCGGGATTATTTTAATTTAAAACGCATTTGGAAAGTTTATTAGCATTTATATGAGAGTCCATTACCGTTTCTTTGTCGCAGTCGGCTAATATAGCAGTTCAGTGAATTTGTACATCAAGGCCGCGAGTAGAGCGAGGGTCGCCGTCCGCGGTAAATACATCTAGCGAACAAACACTGCACTCAGCCCAAGTGAACCGCCACTTAATAAAATTAAGCAATTTGTCAGTGCGCTGCGCCTTTATTTGTTAACAGTGGACATATTAACTTAGGCTCATTAAACAGATTTCCATCGTGAAATTGAATTACTTGCTGCGTTGATACTGGCCGTACATTACCTTTAACAAGGCGTCAGGGATTAATTCGTACCCACTCACATTTGTCCGTCGAATTAAAAAACAAATAAGCTCTTACTTCGAACATGCACAGTTTTTCTTCGAACTCTCTCGGATAAAAAGCACAATAGACGTGTTTTTCAGACCGTCTATTTTCAAGCTTAACGGCGGAATAATGGGAGGAAATTGTGCCGTATAAAACCGTTTATGTTTACCTAATGCCATAATGGACGTGTTATGTTTGACTGTTGAACGTTATAATGTTTCAATTCAAAGATCAATAACTCCCCATAATAACATAAAATAATTTACTGATAAATGTGTTAACTTCAAAAGGTATGAATATAGCAGGAGATGCGACATTAATTACTTAGGCTTAATTCTGTAGAGGTATTAAATCAGTGAAGCGCTACAAGACGTCTGTGATCCGCTTCCGAGACGCATCTCGTGCGTATTTGTTCTTGTTGCGCTAATAGCTCGTAAATATTTCAGCGCATAGGGCGGACACACATGCGCCTCCAGACAAATGGACGCTTATAAAATATATGTGCCCCGTCACTTTTAACATTCCCATACGTTACTTCGTTACGTTTCCGACGACTGAAATAACAATACTGGCCCATTACAACGGTCCCCAGTTTTAAAAGTCGAACGGAAACGTCCGTGCCATCCATCACTTTTAGCCAGTACTTGACAAATGACAGCTGTTTAAGCATACTTAACTGGAGTTTAAACAATACAAAGTAATGAACTTTTCACAATGTAACACGAAACTTGTAAGTTACTGAATCTTCTTTCCGAGCAGAGTTGCTCATTGGCTCGTTAGGAGCGGTTTGGTAGGGTGCTCGTGCTCGGAGTATGTTTCAAGTTCGGATTCTTGACATCTCGACGTCTTTCCGTAAAAATAAGAATGTTCTTGTTTGTCCCGACATTCTTTAAATATACCTTCTATTTTTGTTCAGCTTGTTTGCGTTCATTATAATATCTAAATTAGACATGTAGAATGAACCAGTTAGACGAGTTTTAGAAAACGTAGAAAACATGTGAACATGTGAAAATATTATCGTTAAGACGGGTGTCCAATCAATCCTTCCCAAATTGAGACCTAACATGATATTCAGAAGGCGTTTCACAAAAAGAATTTTAACAAATAATAAGTGAGAGAAGCTTGGGATCACGTTGTCACAGGAGACAAGTCAGACGAGGTGGGCGTACTTGTCAGTCGTTCCTCATTCGACTCCCCGAGTGGGGTCCCAAGTCTAACAGATTTTATGGGGCTCCGGATTAGTTGCGTGACACGGCTGCCCCACGCGCCGTGCGTGTTCCTAAGACAGGCTAGTCAATTATCTAAATAACAAAGATGACATGTTTTTAAGATAATTGAAGACATCCACAAATTAGGGCCTAATCGCATGATAAAAAAGTTTTTCTCTGGCTGTTTTACGATAGAAATGGTCAGGATTTTTTTCTGGTTTTTTTTTTAATTAAAATGTACTACATGACAATAAATTGCAGCCATTATTGTAGCAACAAAAACATGAGCTCTGCGTACGTCAAGGAGGAGGTCGATAGTCGGCGGGATCACGTCTCGTCGCGTCGACTATGAGAAAAGTTCCCTTGCGGGACGCGGGATTTATTTGTCAACTTTGCGCTGATAAAACTTTGTTTGACATTTGATTGTGAGGTCATGCTCCGCTCCAGCTTCCTCAGATAACTTTCGAGGGCTCCCTTTTAGCTTCAGATTAATTTCTCTCGGTAATATTGGCGTCGGAAAACTTAGTTTTATCATTTTTGTATAACCCTTTCTTCTTGTTTTAACGAATTTTGGAATAATGCGAATAAAAAGTAAAAAGACCGGACTAACTTTCAGTTTCGGTTAAAAGTTTGAGTTAGTTCATTTTATGAACAACAAAATCTCTTTGCCAATATAAACAACGTTAAACACTTTGCTTAGCCGAACAACAAAGCGAAAGAAGAAAATAGTTTTTATGGTGTGATTTAAAAGTTAATTTAATAGATTTAAATGCAAGGGCGAGTGACAAAGATTAAGCGTTGCGAAAAGCAATTTAGATAAACTATTGGCAACAATTTAATTCTAAAAACAAAGCACTTAGGTATATTTAAACTTTTTCCATCAAGAAAGTTTAGACAACAAAACTTCGTAGACGAGAACTTGATTCGGCAATCAAGATTAATTTGTTCTGGCGATGTTACTAAATAATATGAGGTATTAACATGGACCACCCCAAAGTTGAAAATAATATTTCACAGTCAGTTAACGATCTATTTGGGTACCTGTGAGATGTTGTATGGGTTTGACGGCATTGGGAGTTAACCTCAAAGGAATGCCGTAAAGGTTCGGAAGTTGACAAATCTCTCGATGTTATTTCTGTACTAATTAGGGGCGGGGGCGTGGGCGATGTCACCAAGTGACAAACGAACACGTACGATGCTCGGTTCTCAGGGATAAATTCATTTGTTGATCACCTCTAGGTGGGCACTAAAAAGTTAAGTTAAACGCAGTCGTCACGTACAAATAATTGCCGACACACGTTGAGTTTATATTGAGATAATTATCTTTTTGATATTTGTTGACGTGTATACGTGTTGTTATGAAACATAAATAAACAGACAGTTTCTATGATAAAACGGACTTTGAAGCATTGAGGATGTCCTGCATTTAAATATTCATTTCTATATTTGTAGCCATATTTTATACAGATGATGAATTTATTGTTTCCAGCTTCGAGTAATGACTTTTACATAAAAATCTTATTAACCATTATTTAGATTAGGTTTGATGAGCAGACTAATAATTTTCTATGGAGAATAGGTATGATGACTAAAAATATATTTTTAGCCCGTCAGTTAGATTTCCAAAAAATATTAGATACGTATTTTTGTAACTGTAACTGTAACAAAGAATAATGAAGATACATTGCGTTAAAATATCGCATGATGTCATGCCTTGGTACACTTTTTACATATACACTTTCTCCCGAAATTTGATGCGCTTTATCTTGGTGAATTTTTATTTATTTAAAAAAGCAAAAAATACGTGTCCAATATTTTTTGATAATTTATCCGGCGGCATAAATAGAATTTTCTGTTTCGTACCCCGTCATCATCCGTATTCATATATTTTTTTCTATGGTTAACCCAATCATATGGTAAGCGATTTGTAATAAACAAGGCTGAATGTATCCAAATTTTAAATAAGAATTTATGCAAGTAGAAATTTCAATTCATTTTACCTGGTCCAAGAAGCGAAGAGATAAATAACGCTTAATGATCTGAAACAAAAGACAAACAATGTTAGGACTGATTTACAACTTCAACCTTATATCACAACCCTAAGAAAAGTAAATATTTGTAGGGATAGCTTTACACATAATACAAAACATTTTAGAATAGTTATTTGTATATATTAGGCTGGCGTCATGTAGTTTCGGCCTACCTCCGTAGGAAAAAGGCGTGAATTTATGTGTCTATTACAATATAGTAAGCTTTATTAATTTACTAGCTCCTGCCAGCAGCTTCACCCGCGTGAAAAGTGTTTTCATATCATCCCAAGGGAACGAGCCTATGTGCTATTCCAGACTATAATCTATCTCTGTGCTAAATTTCATCCAGATCCATTCAGCCGTTCTGGCGTGATTGAGTACCAAACATACATCTCATCCATCCAAACTTGTACATTTATAATATTAGTAAGATTAACAAAAGTACGTAAATATAATGCAGTCAGAAATGATCTCAGGCCATGTCAACGAGTCGGTTGCATTTAAAAATTTATACCCGCGTTAAAACGTTCCAATTTCAAATTAATTTAAATCAAGTTACATCCATTAACGCGTTTCAGCTATCCCCCATGACGGCTGCAGTTCTGCTTGAAATATCATTATTGATATTATGATTTAATTTTCTGGCTTATTAATTTTATTGTTTAATTGGAAATTTAATATGACAATGTAAAAAATTGGTTTTGGAAAGATTAATCAAAATATACAATAGTGAATAATTTAAATAAACACTTAAATATGTACTTAACGATAAAGTAAATAGAATAATGACGATAAAGTCAAATCAGTCGACTGTGTTTGCTGACTATACCTACTTCTAAGAGGTAAGAAGAGGTTGAGATTACAGCTATTTTGGCAAGAGTCGTTTAGGTACTATCGCCAAAATAGCTAAAACCTCAGTCTAATGCTATTTTTCTTCCAATCAAGTTGACTTCAAACATGACCAGCAAAACGTAAAGCCGTACGACCCGACCGATGGGTTACGAAGAAAAGCAATTCATGTTAATCCCAGAATACATTACACCCTCCGCTCACAGATCGTATTCACATTTGCTACGGTTTTTAACCGTCTTCCTACCGGCTACCGGTAGCTGTTCGTTTTTTACAAGCCAGCCGAGAACCGGTCGGCTGTGGCTTCTCCCTGATTCCCACACTGTTTTTATCTGATCTGTTAAAATTGGAACCTTATTTTGACTTATACTTAACAGTCTAATAGGCCCTTTATATTCTGTAAAAGGCTTTGCATGTTTAAGTTTAAAATATGTATTCAACGTGCAGTTTTCTGTAGACGTTTATCAAAATGTAATAGCAACTTGCTCGTGCATAATTAATTATTTTTCCTTTAAGTTGTGATTTAGCTGAACACGCAATCCTTCAGTCTGTAAGTAAAACTTATTACTTTGAGTTTAAATTAAATAAATGTGCTGGCGACTCCGCCTCCGAGAAAGGTTATTTTAGGGAGAAATGTAGACCTTTGTTTAGAAAATAGGTCACTTTCAAATTAAAGAAACATTTTGTGCTTGGGCTGAAATCTTACGGACCAAAAATTCAGCTTAGTTATTATTTAATTAATATTTTAAATAAATTAACCAAACAACAGGATCAAGATGATCAAGTGGTCAGCCAGTTCGCGAATATGTATCCTCCGACTGCACAGCATGATTTTTTCTTGTTTACAGCTTTTTAGTTCGCTTCTTAAGCAGTCGGGTTTTTGATTTTTAAATTAACTTTTTTTTATTTACAACTTTTTAGTTATATTTTTTTTTCGTATTACTTTTAAACATATAAGTGGTATATATTTTTGTAATCAGCTCTTAAAACCCTTCATTTTGATACCCCACTCGATGGGTTTGGAAGAAAAAAAAAATTGGGACCCGCACAATATGGCGCCCAAAATCCGCCATATTTGTTTTTTTTTTAATTTCACCCATCTAAGAACACTTGAGCGGTCAAGACTTATCTAACGATGTCTTAATTATATAAATCGGTCAAGCGGTTTAAAAGATATGAGGTAATAAAGAATATTACAAACATACAAACATACAAGATACGCGCGAAACACATAACCCTTTCCTTTCAGTCGGGTAAAAAAGAGTATATTCTTCCCTAATTTTTCCATATAATTCCTTTACCCGCATTTTAAAAGACCTTTGTGAGGCAAATGACAACGCTGTTGGCGTGGCCGAATACTGGTCAAAACATATTTAAATTTGGAATCATCGATACGACGAAGAAGAAGAAGAAGAACGTGCCCCTGGTTAACCTCTATCAATATAAGATAATATATATACTTAAGGTTATGTACTCCTGAATCTGGGAACAAAGGGTAATTTTCGTTTATTACGCGAATTACGCTAGTACAAGTCCTCCGTTTTTCCTCTTATTTGGGTCTTAGTTGTAACGCTAACAAGCTTATTAGACAATCTTTTAATACGTCATTAATGGAAACAGAGGTTGTAATGGCGGAAATTTTGAGGGATTAAGTTCCGTATTTCATAAATATTAAATAGTATTTGAAGATGTGGGAAAGATTTTAGAGACTACAGCGATAGAAATTATTATTATAATCTGACCAAATCATGTGCGGGCATACCTTTGTACCTTTGACCTTTTTTTTTTTTTTGGCTCCCCCTGACCTTCAAATCATGCTGGCAGGTTTATATAATCAAGAAGCAAAAATAAATATCTAATATTGTATCGATTATCACACTTTTTCTTTGTATTAAACCCCCGCCCCGACGGAAAAATAGGGTATGCTTGTGTAGGGTGTATTTGACTGTGTGAGACAGATAGTCTGTGGCATCATAGCTCCTAAACGGATGAACCGATTTTGATTTCGTTTTTTTTGTTATCAAGATTGTTCTTAGATGTTTGATGAAAATCGGTTCAGCCGTTCAAAAGTTATTGGTGTCTTACTTTTTGAATCGGGCAGCTCCCGCAAGATATCGTGTCATAATTACGTGTTCAATAGATTGTCGATCGAAGCGTATCTACTACTAGATAAATTATGTAGCATGAAATAAAAATATGTCGGGGGTATAGTTCTCGCCAAACTTCTTGGCCGGCCTGAAGTTGGCTACAATGGCTGCGCAGTAGAAAATCTCATACAAAAACAGCACCGTTTCGTGCCTCGCGCATCTGGTAAACCAACTTCAGGGCGACCAAGAAGTTTGGCGAGGGCTATATTTTTAATTTTACTTGTCTCTAAAATGCTCGTTACTAATATCTACACCTTAGCCTTAAATCAATCAATCTGCCTAGTCTTTTTCCAACCATATTGGGGTCGGCTTCCAGTCTTACCGGATTCAGCTGAGTACTAGTGTTTTACATGGAGCGACTGCCTATCTGACCTCCACAACCCAGTAACTGGGTAACACGATACCCCTTGGCAAGACTGGTGTCAGATCTCAAGCTTCTGACTACTCGTAACGACTGTCAAAGATCTTCAAATGACAGCCGGGACCAACGGCTTAACGTGCTTTCCGAGGCACGGAGGAAACTCGGTATGTTTAAATGGTCACCCATCCACGGACCAACCTCGTCAAGCGTTGCTTAACCTTGAAGATCGACCCGTGCGGCTTGAATAAAACGTATTAATAAAATATGGCAACTAACATCTACGTATAGCAAGAAGCAAGAAAATATGGACAGAATTTGCGGGTATTTGAACAAACACGTTGTTTGCTTTTCGTTTTAATCTTCTCAGTCATTAGTAACATAGTTACATTGTTTACAGATTAGCTACAAAATATCTAATCCGTATTCTAAGAATAATAGTTATATACGTCAGACCAAAAGCCGACCCCAACATTAATTGGGAAAAAGCCTAGGCAGATGATGATGACGTCAGACCAAAAGCGGGTTTCTGAGTATTTGGAGTAAACCTCAAACGGCGCAAATACAACAACTTAATTGGTAATTATGTGTTTGAGCCGTTTGGGGTTGAAACACTAGGGCCATGGGGTCCGAGTGCACACCTATTATTTCGGGATATTGCCAAGCGGTTGGTCGACTCTTCACGTGACCAGAGGGCTGGCCTTTTTTTGGCCAAAGAATCAGCATTGCCATCCAACGTGGCAATGCTGCCAGCCTTCTGGGCACTTTGCCTGTTGACAGCGATGTGGACGAATTTTTTGACGCCCCGTAATTGTACATATTAGTTTTTCTTATTTTAGTTCTAATATTAGTATGTAAATAATGTACATATGAAATACTAAATCAATTTGGAGTTATTTTTAATGCATAAGTTGTCAGGTTTTCAGGTTAAATTAGAGTGTGATGACAAATACTCAAATTTAAATTCTTAATTCAGAAATCGGGCGTCAGGCTTCATATTTTACCACATTGAACGTAGGCTCGTTAGTAAAGTCACTAACCAAATAAATAATGAACCGAAGTAATTAGAACGTATATTATTAAATGTAATCGAAACTACATGAGACCTTTTGAGGCTTCTGTGTGCTGATCTAAAATTAAGAGAGTAAATACTTTATAGAAAACAAGCTTCTGCCCGCGGCTTCGCCCGCGTTCAAAAATTCAAAAAAAAATACTCCGATCGCCACCAAACTTACAGGGTTATCCGCTAGGTCAACCTAAAGATTCTCTGAAAATGTCATTAAAATCGGTCCAGTCGTTTCGGAGTCTATAAGGAACATACATAAATACTTTCTCTTTTATATATATAGATTAGATGGTTTGTTAAATGAAATCATTAGAGCAATTTGGAAAACATAACTATGTCATTTAAAAAAAACCGGACAACTGCGAGTCGGACTCGCGCACGAAGAGTTCCATAACATTATTGCAAAAAACGGCAAAAAAACACGTTTTTTGTATGGTAGCCTCACTTAAATTTTTATTTTATTCTGTTTTTAGTATTTGTTATTATAGCGGCAACAGAAATACATAATCTGTGAAAATTTCAACTGTCTAGCTATCACGGTTCATGATATACAACCTGGTGACTGACGGACAGACAGACAGACGGATCGTGGAGTCTTAGTAATAGGGTCCCGCTTTTACCCTTTGGGTACGGAACCCTAAAAAAGACTGATCATATTACAACTGACATAAAACAAGACATTCATACAGAACATTATATTTATTTACACATCCACTTTGAAAAGAATACGCCGAGAGAATACGGTGACGAGTGCTCTTCAGTGTACGGAATACCGCTCATTAGATCCTATTTCTCCCTTTAAATTATACACTTTACCTGCCGTACGTTTTCAAGCAGCACTAAGCTCTAGTCATCTCATCTTCAAAACATAAACCATTCACATCGCGCATAAAGTACGCCATGTTAATTATATTTTCTATAGTGTTTTCGTACCAAACGTTTGTCTAGCGCGTAGGCGGCTACGCGGCGTAGATGCGTCGTGGCGTACCTAGACATAATTATCGTAGACGGTAAGTTAAAGCTTTGTAGCAATTTCGTAGGCACTGCGTAGTCGTCTATGCGTCTGTGCTACGCTTACGTAGCGCCTAGCCCCGGTATTGGCGTTGCGTTTACGCGACTTCTGTGTTGCGCATACGTTTATTTAAATAGCCATAATTCTTAAGTATAGTTTCGTATTCGATTTTAACCAAATTGTATGTGATTAAAATAATTTCATATTTTGGTAAGATTGTAATCTTAAACAATTTTGTATTGAGTGCACTTAAAACTGCTATAATCTTGGCATTACGCCACCTGCGTTCATAAAAAGTCATAGTTACTGCACATCTTAAAAGAGGTCAATCGGCAGTCGAACCCTGTAAGACTAGGAACAGTAGGAGCTCGCCAAATCAGAACCAAACGTGCGCACAACAAACAGCACGTGACCAGCTTTATCGAGCGAATTGGACTCCGACAATAAGCGGAAAACGACATAACAGCGCACAATTATTATATACCGATAATTGGTTACAATATCTCCAATAAAATCGCCGTAATTTGAAGCCATAAAACACAAGGAAAAATAATTTTTGATGTGCTTTTATACGAGCATTGTCTGGAACAAATCAAGCCTCGAAAGGTCTTTGTCTATGGTATTTTATTATCTGTACAAAGCTATTAGGGATTTGATCTGTTGTTTAATTGAATTATACAAAAATATACGTTAAATTAAAGTAGGTTTGTTTTGTTTAATAAATAATATTGATTCCAGTTAAACCTTTAAACAATTTCTCATTTTGTTTTGCCGACATAATTATTAAACAAACTCGAGCTCGGGGTAATGTCGAAAACTTTTTCTAGAAAGGTTTCGCTGTTCTCATTTTAACACACAAAGCCGCTGGCGGCCGCTCTTTAAAGCTTAAATTCACTTTTGCTTGTCAGTTAAATCTCATTGAAGGGATTATTTTGCTATTGTTTTTAATTCATTAATGTATTAGGGAGACAGAGACCCCGATTTCGCAACAAAATAAATTCGCTACACAGTAAGTCAGTGCTTAAATTCCACGCAGAAATTCGTAAACTACACTAAAGTACCACTGATTGTATAAGTACACCTAATCTCTGCAACCGAGTTTACCGAGTGAGCCACAACCGACTTAGTGGCAACAAAAAGACTTCTACAATACAAGAAGCGGTCTCAGTGGGGGCAATAGCTAATTAACCGAGTGTATGCTCAGTAGGAATTAGCTGCTCAATTAGAATCACATTACGTGGAACAATTTACCGCTAACCGGTCGTGGGGCGTCCGATGCGCTCGGAATAACAAAATGGCTGAACGCACGAGATCGAGGAGATTGTAGAATTGACGCGTCTTTATTTATTGGACAATATCGATCTTTTAAATGGCCTTATTGGAAGAAAAATTGGGATATCTTATGCGAATGTCTCTATTTTGGTGAACTGCTAGTTACTGGGTAGTAATTTTTAAGACAATTATGCTCAAAGGCATCATTGTGACCAATTGTTTCTGTCTTATTTTTTTACAGCGTATGCGAATCACAGAATCGCCTTTTCTTAAAGTCGGTGTCAGAATAAAAAAAACAATGTTCGTAAGTTTTAATTTTACCTGTAGATACAGCCTAAAACCAAAACCATACTCTCACCCAAATCCATCTCACCAAACAACAATAAAAGTGAAAAAAATAATAACTTCAAGCCTTCCAAAAGTTATATTTAAGAAGGCAATAACATTTCCTTGCTTTATTACTTTACTTCTGGGAAATTAGCCATGTTTATCTGTATAGCAAAGAGCCGAATAATTCACAAGAAAATTAAATTTTCTTGTGTACACCATATAATGTGCTCACGATAAAATTAACTGGAACCGCGAAAATTTCATACCCGAAATTTTGCTCATAAATACATTTTCGACCCGCCTTTTATGTTTCGGTTAATTATACTAAGTGTTGGAAAGATATATGGTCTCAGGTATTAAACAAACTTTGTATCCGTTTTGATTTATAATGTGAGAAGTTTGTAGGGTTTGTCCCCTTAAGGTTACACTAGTCAACGGCACGAACTATTTGGCGGCGGAGTTAAAATATTTGCTATCTCATCCGACATCACGCAGGAAAGAGATAGACGCTGTGATGAGCAGTAAGAAGCTAGATCGTGTTCGTATACACACTCATAACGCTGTGTGACGCACACATGCGCAATTTCATTGCAGAGCGCCGACAGCGCGGCGGTGTGTGTGCAAAGATTACTATAATATACTTGTGTGTGGTTGCGGTGTCAAAGCTAACACCTATTTTTTATGTTTATGTTGTCAATGAATTGCATACGCGCCACCGCACCGGCGTGCCGGTAGAACTTTGGATTATTACTGTGTGTAACGTAATTAGAAGGCACTCAATTTACTTGTTGTTATGCACCTATACTTACCCGCGACTTTGCCAACTTGACAATAAGATGTTTTGCGAAAATGTGAATTTACATAGATATTGTTATTATCGACAAGTAATGTTAGATTTGACTTTTTAATTATTTTTGGCGGCGGCGACGGCAGAGCAGCGCGAGCCGCTTGCGCGCTTATTGAACCTTATGCCCTTAGTTATAAGAATGAAAAGTGTTCGAGCGTCAAGTCGGTAGATTTTACGTTGGCAGAGCGGGCGCCAGGGCTTCGCTGACTGTAGGTATCGTACCAGCGCGTGCGGAAAGCTAGGCTCTATGCGCACGGGTGTAGGTCATGTCTTTATGTTTTTGTATTTTATTGCAGGTTTTGCAAATATTACAATGTGTGTTAAATAGGTATTTACTTACCTTAGCTAGTAAGCTATAACCTACAGGCGCCTCCCCGTAAGTAGGTATTTCATACCAGCCAGAGTCAGGATAACTGCTTTTTCGACAGCGCCACTTTGATGTGAGACTTGTTTTCTAGGTAATTAGGTTCATCAAATAAAAAATAATGTTATTTTGTAAATTATTTATTGATTGTTTGTTTACAATAGCAGTTTGAAATATTCTCTTTGTTATCACAATACAATATAATAGCTTCGGGTGGCTGAGCCGAGCTTGTGAGTGTCGGCGCGCATAGTAGGTATACAAATAAAAAACCGGCCAAGTGCGAGTCGGACTCGCGCATGAAGGGTTCCGTACCATTATCGCAAAAAACATCACGTTTGTTGTATGGGAGCCCCACTTATATATTAATTTTATTCTGTTTTTAATATTTGTTGTTATAAAGAAATACATCATTTGTGAAAATTTCACCGGTTTAGCTATCACGGTTCATGAGATGCAGCCTGGTGACAGACAGACAGACAGACAGACGGACCGCGAAGTCTCAGTAATAGGGTCCCGTTTTTACCCTTCGGGTACGGAACCCTAAAAAGAATCATCAAAATCGGTTCACATTAAAAAAGTATTGAGGTAAGTAACAAAAAAAATACAGTCAAATTGAGAACCTCCTCCTTTTTGAAGTCGGTTAAAAAATAGCTTCCTTTTGTGTTTGTCCGCCGCTGAAGCCGAGCCGATATCGATATAACAGATAGGTACCTACATAATAATGAACTTTCGATATAAGTAGGCACGACTATCGAAAATCTTAAAATACCTAATCTAATTGGAATCTAATATCCTAATATATACAACAGAACTCTTCAATAAACAACGGCAAATCTCTCGGGATTGCAGTGCTGCGATCGCAAAACTGTATATTGGTTAGGCCTTTTGATAACATAACGTCAAGCCGGTACGCTCTAAAGGGGTACGCAGATTTGTACAGTTCACCCTGAAAGATACACTCTCAATGCACCGGTTATGTTAGTTTTATGTTAGGTATTCAGGTAATCTATTCAGGCATAAATTTGGGCATTTTAGGCTCAGATTTTCTCTAATCTGAGATTATAGGTATTATTGAACTTGATCTTTATGTACCACAACTAAAAAAAAAAAAATAACGAAGAAACAAAAACAAGAACACCGACTTCTGAAATTAGTTATTTTTCACTTTGTAGTGTTTTTATTTGGAAGTCGGTAGTATTTTAAAAAAAGATTTTCTAATTATAGATAAAGATAGGCAGTTTGTAATTTTAAAATTTTATAAATGCGCGTGAAATATTAGAATTACAAGTCTGTGTTTATTTAGGTATAAAAGTCAAGTCAAGCGCCCTCATGAATTGTACAAACTAAATTCGATAAAAGATTCAACTTACCCATTGTTACTTGAACTGCTGAAGATCACTTCACCTACGCAACAAGTTCAAATTCAAACGCCATGTAAATCAGTATGAAATCCCACGAACGCCAGGGTCAGTAAAATTTCGGACCAATTCAAAATAATCAACACAACACATAAAGGAATATCGGTCTCCAAAGTTCAAGCCAGGGGTCAATGTTATAAAATATTATACGAATACGTTATCGTCGATATCACAATATCAATAACATACACCGCACGCGCGTAATTACGGTGACGTATATATTATGCAGCAGACGATTGAGGCCCCTCTGGGGCAGCGGGGCGCGGGCGCCGGGCGGTAGCTAAACTAGTGAGCGTGTGTGTGTGTAGGTGTAAATGCGACGCACGCGCACCCCTCCGCCCCACTGACCGGGGAGGAAATTTGTAGCGAGATGGATGATGATTTAGAACGAAAACGAGCGCGCGAAATTTTATAAACAGACCTTTGGTAGTCTGGATATCATGAAAAAACCACTGAATGTATCTGTTCAAAATAAAATTATTTGCATTGTTGAACAACTAATCTATCCCTGTATGGAGGCCGTTTTTCAATTTTCTTTCTTCTTATGGTACTTATTTGCGCCCAAAGATGCGTTAAAATTGGTGTTGAAATATGGAACTTTCGAAGCTCATAACTTTCAAGCTAATTTTTTTTTGTACTTTTTGCTTCCATACAGGACTAGATAATGATGAGACAAATTGATATAATTTTTTATTTTGAACGTACATCGTCAAACAGTGGAGTAAAACCCAAACTACGTTTGTATGGAAGAATTTTGGACTAGTGCAACCTTAAAAGCTAATCTCCTTTGAAAGACGTAAGACCTACTTGTAAAACGGCAATAAATTAGTCAAGAAACCATTATTTTAAAGGTTCCGAAAAAATCCTTTTATTAAACCGACCTTAAACGACTTTGTTATCACATTGCTAACTCTATGGCGCAATCAGTGGAACTTATTGGTGAACATCGCAACCCGAAAATCGTGATCGGACCACCCACAGACGCTGTGAGAAGGCAAATGAAATAAAACAACGATAAATAACAGTGCCCTCGCATAATTGATCACAAATTAAAACTCGCGCCGCGTTCCCGATGTTAAACGTCGACGTCGCCGAAAGCGAAATTAGTATCTGCATACACGACCCACTCACACACGAGTAACACAGGGTTGTCCCCAGAGAACCAGCCCGGAATTACGTCCCTGTATGTTTAGATTTGTCACTCGAGAAATACCGGAGGATGTATTTAACTTTAAAGTGAGTTAACTGTGGAATTACAAAGCAGAATTCCTGTAGTATTAGTAATCGAGGCATTCATTCGCAATCCTTGGCACACGATGTGTTTATTATCTCATGAATATTTACAAACTGCACACAGTCAAGACTTGTGAACCCTAACAACTGCACACACGTGCAACTTTTACGACGTCAAACAATGGCCACATTCAGGACAATATGTCACTAAAAATAAATGGATTTTGTTTAAGACATTCAGTGTTTTATTATAAAAGCCGCTTATTGTTTCGAGCTGTAAAATTGTTATTAAACTATAAAATGGACATAAACAAAACGTTTATAAGTTTCTTGTATGTATCGTTATTACTTTCTGGAAAAGCTTTTATGGATAAACAATAGTTATATCTACTTTTGTCACGTGTGTTATGTGTCCAAAATTGGTAAAATATTATCATCTGCCTAGCCCTTTGTCGGCTTCCAGTCTAACCGGATTTACCTGAGTACCTGTGTTTTACATGGAGCGACTGCCTATCTGACCTCCACAACCCAGTAACTGGGTAACACGATACCTCTTGGCTAGACTGATGTCAGATCTCAGGCTTCTGACTACCCGTAACGACTGTCAAAGATCTTCAAACGACAGCCGGGACCAACGGCACGGAAGAAACTCGTTATGTAACGAGCCACGGACCCACCTCGGCAAGCGTTGCTTAACCTTGGAGATAGACCCGTCGGCTGTTATTATTTAGCCACGAGCTGTCACATGTCTTCGAATTTTTGGTTATAAGACATGCCGGTTTCCTCACAATGTTTTCCTTTATCATTTTGAGAGTAGTGGTGATAAAATAATTTACACAAAGTAAAGCGCCTGCCTGGATTCGAACCCACGACCTATAAATTGTAAGTCGCGGCCGTTACCACTGGGCCACCACTGCACATATTGGTAAAATATATAGGTCTTTAAATTAAATAAATGGCGTGTGAGATGTTATCTGCATACTTAACATTAATAAGTATAGTCCATATTTAAATAAAATAAAACTTAGGTACTTAAATAAATGAGTGGCTACGTAAATTAAAATACCAAGTGATTATGCCCATTCCAATACGCTGCGTAAGTGTGATTTCCACGAAATGTTATTCAATTTAGTGTTCAGCAAGAAGGCTAATTCCAAGAAGGTCTGCCATTAACTATAAATAAATTCTTCATCGAACCAATTCTGTAGTTCTATCGAACCGAAATGTATTCTGCACTTAGATGTGGTATACTTAAACAGAACACAAAACGAAGAAACAATAACTGAGTAGCTAGAAAATTATAGGTTACGAGAAAATTACGCATTTCAACAAGCACACGTAAGAAGAGGTAAGCAGATGTGTTTAGTATTCCCATATTTTCACCAGTTCTTTTATCATTTAAGTCCCATAGCCTGTTGAGCCTTTTAACGAAACTATGGAGAATCTCTGGAAAACCCTGATTTAAATGCGTCTGGCCTGGGATTTAGACCCCAGGGAAGCTCAGTAGAAGTCACTGCATTAAACAATCACTCTTGGTCCAATAGAGCGACACACATTTGGAGCATCCATGCCACTATTTCATTAGGTTGCCGGCTAGAATCCCCAACCCCCTAGCCACCCCAAGCTTTTTTATTAAGGGGTGCAGACATCAGACTGGAACGAATGCTATTATTACGCTCACAGTGATTGAGTTTGCTTGTTTTGCTTGCTAATTGCTTAATTATATCTTAAAAAGTTTGACGACACAGTTGGCGCAGTGGTTGAGCGATCGGATGCTGCAAGGCGTGTCGCGGATTCGATTACTTCACGAAACAAATATTTGTATGAGCTACATACAGTTATTGCGGACTGGTTGTTTGTGAACGTGAGTTTATATGCACCCACGATACAGAAGAAATTCGTGTGGGGCAATGTATAAAAAAAATACCGGCCAAGTGCGAGTCGGACTCGCACACGAAGGGTTCCGTACCATTATCGCAAAACACTGCAAAAATATCATGTTTGTTGTATGTGAGCCCCCCTTTAATATTTACTTTATACTGTTTTTAGTATTTGTTGTTATAGCGGCAACAGAAATACATCATCTGTGAAAATTTCAACTGTCTAGCTATCACGGTTCATGAGATACAGCCTGGAGACAAACGGACAGACAGACAGACAGACAGACAGATGGATCGCGAAGTCTTAGTAATAGGGTCCCGTTTTTACCCTTTGGGTATGGAACCCTAAAAACTAGAAGTATGAAATGATCGACCAAGCCCTAAACAGGCCCTTTTGTATCTTTGATGGAGGTAAACGTCTTCATTACCATCAACATAAAGGCATAAACCGATAGAATAGCGAATAAAATCACAACACACGCCGATTAAATCGATGTAAGGTCAGATTACTTGAACATTCGATCAATCACTGCACCCGACCACAGTGAACACACTGAATGGCCGATCCGGAGTTGGGGGCATCTTGGACCGCATTAAAATTCATTGAATACTTGTCTAATATGGTGGTAGTGACGCGATTGCCCGTACGTTAGCCCCGCTGTTGGCTGGATATGAAAATTTAACATCGATTTAAGTCCATGTAAGATGTTATAAATATGTAATGGTGCAGTTGGCGCGACTCGCTGCCGAGTGACGAGTGACGGACACTCCACGGTGATGTGTTTATTTTGTGCTCCGACTGCTAATTTGAATCTGTAATGTTAATCATTTTGTTTGCTATCTACTTACAAAACATGTGCTGTACATTCGCATATAAACTGCAGTGACTAACTCCAGTAAACGAACGTTCTACATTTTTACCCGACTGCCGAAGGATTGTGTTTATCATTCTATGTATGTATACGGTTAAAGAATCTTCATTTCTCAAAAGAATAACATCTGCATCCACTTATTAGAGAAATATCATCATTATTATCATGTAGGTATATATGTTTGGTTCTATGTGGCGTTCTAGAGACCAAACGCATGGAAAAAAGAAAAATGGCGGATTTTGGGCCCATCGGGTGTGGGGTATTAAAATAAAGGATTTTAAGATGTAGTGTCAAAAATATATAATAAGTATTTATATGTTTAAATGTACATAATGTAAAAAAAAGTAAACTAAAACGTTTAAAATAAAAAAGTTACTTCAAAACATCAAAAATCCGACTGCTTAAGAAGCGAAATGCTCTCAAAACGGTGAAGGAAAACATCGTGAGGAAATCGGCATGTCCTAGAACCAAAAATTCGAAGACATGTGACATCTACCAACCCGCACTGGGCCCGCGTGGTGAATTACGGCCCATTCCGTTTCTCAGAGAGGAGGCCTGTGCCCCAGCAGTGGGAACATTAATAGGCTGATGATGTGTGATGTGAAGAAGCCAACTAAAAAGACATAAACAAGAAGCAAATCATGCTGTACATCTCCTCTGGAGGATACATATTCGCGAGCTGGCTGACCAAAATCAGATGTATCCTCCGACTGCACAGCATGATTTTCTTCTTGTTTACACAAGACTACAGCAACCTACCATATTTCTACATATTAATGAGTTACATCAGACATATTCATCGTAGATTTATGGGCAGCGGAAAACGGTCTCATTTATTCTTAATTCTCATACATATTTATATTCCGGTGCGTCCTAAATAAATAAAATATGACAACTAATATTTGCTTTCAACACGTCATAAGTTCATAAGTCAGGTTGTGAAATGTTACATTTGAGCAAGCGTGATGTTCATAAAAATAACTGGAGTCGTAAGAGGCGGACGCTCCTTATCTGCTCGTAGTAATATGTAGTTTTATTTTAGTAGTGTCCTTGTTGCGGCCACCGAGAGCATCATTCGCGTGCCTATCTCGACTACAAATCAGTACCTCTGTGGAACTGCCAGATAAAAATTTTAAACACAAAAAGCAATCTTAATCCGTAGCATTATGATTCGTTTTTGTCCGCATCAGATAACAAAGGTACACTCCTGGAGTGCCTCATTCTATGCAGTCTACGAAGGCTTATCGAGCTGTGGCAATCTGCGAACACTATTTTGTTATTTTTGCAGAAGTAATGTAGATGAGGGAAGAAATATTACTGGCTTTGCCATTAAGGGGGATATTTATGGGCTAAGCAATATTTTCCTTGGTGGTGTTGAAATTATTAATGGCGCATTTCACTGCTGATATAAAAACAGTAGAGTAGTGCCTACTTACTAAGCTTATTTTCATTTGGTCGAGCAGAATGGCAGGAAAAACATGGAATCGGCTATTGTACATTTTTTTTTAGATTTCTCTGGTGGAATTAGGAAAAGGGTGAGTTTATTCAATCTGCGCAGACTGTCTGTCTCGGTTTCAGTGAGACTGTTTACTTTTTTATAGGTTTACAAACAGAGTACAGCTTAAACAATGCTTTAAATTGTTCTATGCCTATTATATTTGTTGAGAAAATATTTAAACGTACAAAGGTAAGTAACAAAGCTAAGTACCTAATAATGATATTTCATTAAAACTCAACAGTATTGCGTTTTTAGGATTCCGTACCGAAAGGGTAAAAAACGTCCCGTTTACGACCCTATTACTAAGACTCCTCGATCAGTCTGTCTGTCTGTTTGTCTGTCTGTCTATTCGCCTTTCACCAGGCTGTATCTCATGAACCGTGATATCTAGACAGTTGAAATTTTCACATATGATGTATTTCTGTTGCCGCTATAACAGCAACTAACAGAATAAAATGAATATTTAAGTGGGGCTCCCATACAACAAACGTGACTTTTTTGCCGTTTTTTGCCATAATGGTACGGAACCCTTCGTGCACGAGTCCGACTCACACTTGGCCAGTTTTTAAATCCCACACACTTTAAATAAAGCTATACATACCGCTTGTAACAATGATTTCAAGCTTATCAAGCGGATTTCAAAATAATTTACCTATTAATTTAAAATTCCTCCTAAAAGGATTATCAGTGCAACTCAATACTAGTAGTTGGATTTAAATATCAATCGACAAATAGCACAATATGTAGCTTTAACAAACTGTTATTTAAACTACCGTTATAATGTGCTACATAATTTAATCGGGACATTCATCATTTGTATTTTGTATTGGCCAACATAACAGAGTTGTTGGTATTTTCAATTAAATATCAATCTAAAATAGTAAATGTAACAAACTATTACTAATTCTGTTTGTATTGACGAGCTGATCACATAGACCCCTAAATAGATACGGATGAGGTTTTAACATTTTAGAGTTGTTTTGTATGTACCTAATACTGTTATGGCGAATGTGGTAAGCACAGGAGAGTTGAGAATGATAATTTGGGCACAAATAACAAATACTAGGCCCCACCACTACTAGGCACATATAATATAATAGAATAAGCCTTTATTAACAATATTGTATTTGTTTTAAAACAATAAATTACTTAATCTTACGACATCGGCGCAGAGATTGTTTTGCTTGCCAAGGCATTCATAATTGTTTCTTAGTTACCGCTAAGTATATTTTCCAGAATCCAAAATTCTTCACAAATTTACTTTGATGATAAAGGATATCAAAAGAAGGAGTTTATACTGTCTCCACTATCCCGTTAAGCAAAATCCGTATTCGTGAGAAAGAAAAATACATCCAAACTTTGCATTTTCAAATTCCTCTGTTATGGCAAATACACTGAAGAACCGAGTCTTCTTCAGGTATCTACTTATTGATGAAGGCATCTGAACTCATGTATATTCTATCGGTTGAGATAAAACTTGCAACCACAACTTTGTATACACGACGTTGCTTTATCTAAGTATGAACTTACAATCCGATCTGATATTATTTGCCACACTTTAATAGTAACTAGTTCATTGAGAATTAGGAAAAAAGAAGAAAATTATAGTACATTGTGATACAAGGGTGGAAAGTAGGTTATTGCAAACGAGCTGTCATTAACAAGCCCGAGCCGAAGGTGAGGGTTTTTAATGACACGAGTTTGCAATAACCTACACGCCCGTGTATCACACGATATTTTTCAATACAGTTGTGGGAAATAGTAAAAACAAATCAAAGAATTAGATTTGTTAATTCACAAAAAAATAAAATTTTCTCGCGTTTTTGCAACTGGACATATTTTTTTACAACGAAAACAGCCTACACAGCCTATTCGATTTTTGACAAATGTTGATGTGAAAATAATTAATTTGAAACTGGTAATTAAATATATTAAACAACCATTTAAAATACTTTTGAGAATTAAATACTAAAACGTACGGAATCATTAATGTTTCCTCGTATAAAATCTATTCCATTTTATTCTATGTATGAAAACTCTTTGCTACTAAACTTTTTTAAATTGACTTATAACTAAAGGCGCGTTTTTGCAACTGGAATTTTTTTACAACGAAAACAGTCTATACAGCCTATTTGACTTTAGACAAATGTTGATGTGAAAATAATTAAATTAAAACTGGTAATTAAATATATTAAACAACCATTTAAAAGTCTTTTGAGAGTTCAATGCTAAAACGTACGGAATCATTAATTTTTCCTCGTATCAAATCTATCCCATTTTATTCTATGTATGAAAACTCTTTGCTACTAAACTTTTTAAATTGATTTAAAACTAAACTGCAAAACTAATGATCGAGCTCGTAAACAAAAGTCACGACCGCGTAATAGAAAGATGCCTATGCGTAAGATTTAATTTTCGAATCATAATTATAGCCTCTGAAAGTACGCCATGTTTAACAACTGTATTGAAAAAATATTATCGCCTATGTACCTTTATTACCAGCAAACAAAATAATTGACAAAATTGGATTCTTAATTGAAAACACAATACTCATTAGATTTTTGTTTAGATTAATGAAAAAAATACGAATGTGAAATCCAATCACGTTATCGGATACTCACAGATGTTTTTGTATAGGTATTGGACAAGTGAACCTTTTATTAAGTAAATAAATACTGATATCATTGTTATGTTAGCGGAATCGATATTATATAATATTTAAATTAATTATTAAATGTTAAAACTTAAGTGGCAGTGGGCAAGGCACATTGCTCGCAGAACGGAAGGCCGATGGGGCAGAAAAGTTCTGGAGTGGCGACCGCGAACTGGCAGACGTTGCGTTGGAAGGGATCCGCTGGAAGCGAGACGCACGGGACCGGTCAATGTGGCGACGCTAGGGAGAGGCCTATGTCTAGCAGTGGACGTCTTTCGGCTGATATGATGATGATCATGAGTATTCTTATAAATGTAATTTCTGTCTAACCTTATATGGAAGACATTGGTGCCTATGATACAATGATTTTCATTAGTACAGTCACCAAAGATTCTCTTTTTCTGTGACTTACTTTTAAAACTGTCCTTACTTTCTGATCATGATGATGATATAAACACTGCTAAACTGGCTTTATAGGCAAAATTTTGCTGCTTTGGGTTAGTTTATTGCAATTTTGATAAGAATCACTATTTTTTTTTTTAATAAATTTTAGCTTATATTACTCGGGAATAATGTAGCTTTCCATAGGTGAAAGAATTTTCTAAAATCGGCCCAGTAGTTTCGGAGCCTATTTGGTACAAACAAACAAAAAAATCTTTCCTCTTTATGATGTTTATATAAACATATCATCACGCCTATTCTCCCCGAAGGGTTGGGTAGTGCGCCTATAATAGTACATCCACATTTGGACAGTCAAGTTATATTTATGTTTAGCTTCTGCCAGCGTCTTCACCCGCGTTAAAGTCGAAAATTATCCCAAAGGAACACATTCCCGGGATATAAAGTAACCTATGTGCTATTTCAGACTATAATCTATCTCTGTTCCAAATTTCATCCAGATCCGTTCAGTAGTTTTTGCGTGAAAGAGTAACAAACATACAAATGCATTTACACACTCACAAACTTTCACCTTTATAATATTGGTGTGACTATAATCTATCTCTGTGCCAAATTTCATCTAGATCTGTTCAGTAGTTTATGTGTGAAACAGTGACAAACATACAAATGCACTTACACACTCACAAACTTTCATCTTTATAATATTAGTGTGACTATTATCTATATCTGTGCCAAATTTCATCTAGATCCGTTCAGTAGCTTTTGTGTGAAAGAGGAACAAACATACAAACACACTTACACACTAACAAACTTTCGCCATTAGTGTGGTAGTAGGTTTATTTACCAAACAAGCTACCTTATTCGGTAAATTGCATTTCCATTTCAGACAGATACTCGTAATAAACTCAACAAAAATAAACAAAGTAGCAGCTTCACTTTTACAAGCTACAAGTAAACACAATTTGTTTGCTGAATCTGCCATGATTGATTAGTCGTGGCTCTTCCTCCTTCCTCCAACATGTTCGTACCATGGCATGTAAATATGAAATAACGTTTTGTATTCACAACACACTTGCGCCAGTCGCTGGTCACTCAAACCTCCGTCTATTCTGTATTAAAGCATTTAGGTCGCTCGATTCCCTGTATTTAGCTTTTAACTTTGTACATCGGATTCGTTGCAGAGCTTATAAATGATTCGTGCGCCGGCTCCCAGCACAATGTACATAAATCTAATAATGCCGTGATTTACTACATATTATACATAAACTAGTAACGTGTTCTATTGTTGTGTACTGTTGAAAACAAGACAGAGCACGAACATATGAAATGTTAATGATTTTTTTCTGAACATTAAAATCTATCTAGGAAGATTACAGATATTGTAATTAAAATAAATAAGGATTATACATACAAAAAAACCGGCCAAGTGCGATTCGGACTCGCGCACCGAGGGTTCCGTACAAACCTCAGCTTAAAGGTATTATAGACCTGAGTATTTGATATGTATATACACGAGGAAAGGGATAGTAAGTTTAAAATTATTAAAAATATTTTTATTATATGATGTAACTAAAAATTTATGATTTTCGCAATTTTTCCTTTATCTGTGCTATAAGACGTTGCTTCGTACCAAATTTCAAGATTCTGAGTTTACGGGAAGTACCCTGTAGGTTTTGATTCACTTGCGAGTGTCGAAAATTTGCGGAAATTTGTGGCATAAACGGCTGTATCTTTTGATTGCGTTCGCTTAGAAGTATGATTTTTCACAGATTTAAGGGACAGTAGACCTAAGTATTAGATATAAATCAGACAGACAGACAGACGGACGGACGGACGGACAACAAAGTGATCCTATAAAGGGTTCCGCTTTTTCCTTTCGAGGTACGGAACCCTAAAAACCGACAACAAGCTCAAGTCCAAGTAAAAGAAATTAGAAGTTTAAAACTGAATATTTTCGTATATAATAACAGCTATTAGGTAGTAACGGAACACACAAATCTGCAATACGACATGTGATTATAGTCCCTTCCAAAAATGAATGTTAATCGAAAACATTATTCACGTCTATAATTTAATTCTATAACAAGCGCCGTAATATTTTTTACTTCAAATCTCGAGAACTGTAGGAGATCGTGTTTGGACGTTCGCATCACCTTTTCATTACAAGAGCCTTTGTTCGGCCACCACAGTATTAGTTTTTGTCTCGGAGACCACCGACAAAAACGTTAACGGGCTCAAAGAGTCCGCAACACGACCGACGCGAGACGGACGTCGGTTGGTAACGAGCTGTATCACAACATGTACACAATTGTACAAACAAATCAACATTAACCTCTCGACCTTAAAAGCGGCGATCTCCACTCAAGATTACTTCTTCACTCTTGCCCCAGGCCACTCACTGATTTATTTTATTATGTTAATAGAATCAAATTTAAAATTAATTCAGGAGATGAAAAAATGACTGCCGCGCTTGTAATTATTAAATACGCTTCACTTCCTGCCCTCTCTTTTTATCCACGTAGGTTAAAAGTACGTTCGAAACTTTTATTCAGGGCCGAAGAGCGAGTGATTTTAACGAGCTTTTATTCGCCGGCTTTTTTATTCCGAGTTAGAGAGGAATTATTTTTATGAAACTAATGAATGTCAAAGAGAACTTAATTTACTGTCATACGCGATCGATGCCATTTTATTTTTACTCTGTGACATCAAATCAAAATGGTGGCGTTTCCTTTGAACAACACGAACGGTAGCGATGCGTTTAATTTGTAAGCCTGTATCGTTATTACAGATTATAAAAGTAATCTGTTTTATTTTGGTCATTGTTAATCCGGTGCCAGTCACCCCTGTAATGAGTTCTATGATGACGGACCACGTTCTACAAAATGGACGTCGAGCTTATTTGAAACTTGATCATAAGTCAATTATAATCGCATTATATGGCGTCTACGTAAACCGTGCGTTAAATTTAATTATGAAACGTTGCTTCCGAAAGAAAATGTTGGGTTCACGAAGCGGCGCGCGGGAATTATTAGGAGGGAATTATTTGAAGCATCATAAGTTATACGCGTGGGCATATTTAGTCACGGGTTGGGTAGTTGGGTACGTCCTACAGCGACTATGGCTGCTTAATAATCGTGCTTATAGCGTTCACGTCGAAACTATTCCTCTCGTACAACCGGTTCCGATGCACCGAGAAGGGTCACTACGATATAACCGCTTAGTGTGGACATGCCTTTATTTCTGTTGTGAATCGATGCTCGTGTTATTGAGTGTCGAAGACCATGGCGACTTGATTTTTTACTTGTACACGTCTGAGTGGTGTAAAATTCGATTTAAGAGACACTTGTCATAAACAGTTCTCACCGTGGGATTATTGGATTTTTATTTTTTACTATAAAGAAGTTTTTCTTTGTACTTTTTGAGTTTGTCGTGTCTTTTTTATTGCCCTCTCATAAATAATAATCAAAGTCTAAACGTTCTGTTAATGCTACGTAGGAACCGGTCGAGTTGTTATTATTGTGCTCTGTGATTTAGAACGTACGCACATAATGGGCGCGCATCCATCATCGTCTATTTGTACGTATCGTTTAATTCTGTCGTGTTCCTCCATGTGGACGCGAATGGTAGATTGTTACCACTTAAACCCGGCGGCAACCTGTACTTTTATGCAATTAAAATTTATTAATTTCAGTCGAGAGCTTTTATTTTTACTGTTCGTTAATGCGCCGCTGCCGGCCGCCCCGCTCGCTCTGCAGCCAACGATCAGCTTTTTTTTTTAATTTTACGGCGTGTTATTGGAAAATAACATTTATGAATATTGGGTTTACACGTGTAATTGTATTTTGCTGCGAACGTGCTACAGTTTTTCGGCCGACTGGAATCAGCCAGACGTTTATTTTGAATTAAAAACGCTAAGCAGCGATGGCTAAAGAAACTTTTAACTAAGTGACAAAAAACTCTTAATCTTATCTGAAGTTTTCTCATACTTTGTTGGTATAAAAAGTGAACAGTTACGAACTTGGAAATGCTTTTTGTAATACGGTAACACTCATAATAAGCCGGCAGATTGACAAGCGTCCGCCTAAAATGGCCGGCTCGTGTGACGGGCTCTCGGGCTCTCGACTCACGGGCTCACAGACTGGAGAGCAGTCATCCGCTGACCGTTTTTTACCCGATGTTTTTTCAAGCACAGGTGAAGCGGCAACCCACACTTAGTCGGCGTTAACCTGTAATCTAAATTCATTTCTCGATCCGACCCACCAGCGCCATATCTCTGTTTTTATTATAGGCTTTAGGCCCATTTGCAGGTTTTTTTACTCCAAACAAATTATCTATTATTGTGGAGAGTGGTCGATCTTATTATGGGACGACAAACGAGTGCCTTTCGGCATGCCAGCGCTCAGCAAGATATTGAAGTTTACACTTGAATTTTCAACAATAACGAGAATCGACAAGGTCGTAAAGCATCGTCTGAATCGATTTGCGTTCATTGAGTCGAGTAATTGCAATGTTTCGTTGAGGAGCTGGAATTTATTTTGCTGAACCACGAAAGCGCTTCATTGTCTTTATTACGGGTCGGCAAAGGTTTGTTAAATATGTATTAGTCGCCGGTCTATGTCCCACCGAATAACGATACCAACGTATGAATTATTTAAAAAGTACATACCCATAAAATATTCATTTATCGGTCTCTTTTGGGTACGATCGTAGATGGCTTATTTTATTCTGGTTGACCGACAACACACGAATAATAAGCTCCCTACTTTTCCACAGTTCATAGACTTATGTAACAGTCATACTGTAGGTATATAATAGTGTACGTTTGCGAATGGTCTACCTCATTGGGTCCCCTGGGTGTTGTGAACGACGACAAAGGCATAAGTTTTGCTATTAAAATTGAATGGACTCCTGCATTCACCTGTACTGCCAAGACGTGGTTGTTCTAGCCAGTCTGTATAAATTTATACAACGAATAAGAAGAAAACATGTTCTGCACTTTTATTACAGAAAAACGTTTGTTCATTCACCTACTTATTCCTGACATATGCATCAGCTGAAGCTATCATTTCGTCTTCAAAACCCCTTTGTATGCTGATAAGTATAATTAAACAAAATTGTAACACAAAAGTCATTGTAACGATCGAGTCACACGAAAGAAGAATGCTGTGACATCCATTACATCCCATTACGATGCCGAGAAGGCGTCAAGCTTACAAAAAGTTACCCAATGCCGCCTGTTCGTCATTTGAGAATCGTTTTACAGCCATAATAACAAAGAATTACAACTATTAACTTAATGTTTATGATGGTCCATGACCACGACAGCTGGAGAGTTTTGCTGGATTATTATATATGGTAATACTGAATAAGTAGTAGTAGTCGGTCCTAGGGACAAGTCCAATATGAACGGACTCGAAGGACGCTTTCTGCTTTTATTTTCTGTAATTTGGTCCATGATTATACGGTGCTATTACTTGCAGCTGTTCCACTATTCCGCACGATTTTGGAACTGAAAAAGTCACTGTGATTATATCAGATTATATTTTTTTTTCTATTGCTTTATATTATCTCTTTTTTTCAATTTATATGTTATGCACCTACATATTCACATTATGACATTATTTTATGTATCTATTTTATTTACCCACGTCCGTGTATCACTAGCGGGGTGCCAAATGAAAACCAGCGCTGGGTGTCTGAGGCCCAGCAAATGCTGAGTTGGTAACCCTTTCAGTGTGGGCACGCGCAGCGCAATAATTCTTAAACCTTGTTTGTACTTTTTAGGGTTTCGTACCCAAAGGGTGAAAACGGGACCCTATTACTAAGACTCCGCGATCCGTCTGTCTGTCTGTCCGTCTGTCACTAGGCTGTATCTAATGAACCATGATAGCTAGACAGTTGAAATTTTCACAGATGATGTATTTCTGTTGCCTTATAGCGGCAACAAATACTAAAACCGGAATAAAATAAATATTTAAGTAGGGCTCCCATACAAAAAACGTGTTTTTTTGCCGTTTTTGCTATAATGGTACGGAACCCTTAATGTGCGAAGTCCGACTCGCACTTGGCCAGTTTTTACTATTCTTCTCTGTTACTTTGTGATTGTTGTTGTTGTTTTGTGTCTATGTCAAATAAATATTTCCTATTCTATTTTTTTATTTTGCTTGGGAGAGGCCTTTGTCCAGCAGTGGACGTCTTTCAGCTGATATGATGATGATTCTATTCTATATTACACACATGGTGTATCAAGCAAGGATTTTGGAACTGGGTTCCAGACCCTACAGATCTTAGTAACATACTACAGTGATTATGGCAATATTTTCAGGACCAGTCAATTAGACCATAAAATAAAGTCTATGTAAGGTAAGCAAAAGGTGTTCACAGGGTGCTGTCGTGTCTTCTAATTTTATAAAAGGCAGGGCTTACAATTCCTGGCAAATAAAAATACCCACGGTCTTCTAAATGGTTCATATCAATTAGAGTCGAATCTCAGCGAGCGCGATGAGATCACCCACGATCATTTAACTATAATTACCAACTTATTTATGTTCCTAATTTAAATTTGAAAGACATAACAAGGACAAGTACTTTTTAATCTACCTACCTACAGGGTTTTGGGATCACAAGGTTAAAAAAGAAACATGGTTTTATTCAATCAAAGGACCTGTTTGTGCTTGAGAAACTGTTCTTTATGGAGGATTGGAACGCCTATGCCCAGAGGCTATCCTACGGCCATAATCGATGATGTTTATGAAAATAAATTAGTTGTGTTTTCCTTGTTTTTGGCTTGTTTCTCGGCTAACGAACATATCTGACATTTAGTTCCAATTTTGGTTCTAAAGACCTTAGTAACTGTACTTGATTCCCACGGCGTTGTTATTTTAAGACCTACGAAGCATTATTTTCGAGAGTTCCAAAATTGGAATACTTGACATTTGATCGTTTCCTTCAACAAACGTAACATAGGACGCCCACTCACAGGACAACCGTATTTGAAAGTAATCTATTCACCGTGGGGCCACGCCTGAATAACTGGGACCAGGAACCGCGAAGGTTCCATTATAAAAAGTAAATAAATTACAATAAATCAGCAAGCAGTCGCATGCTGCACCTGTTCTGAGCATGACGCATGGGAGCCATTGTCTTCGCGGCTTGTTTTTATATTGGTAATATAATATTTAGTGTTATTCTACAAGAACTACTTGATTTGATTACATGATAAACGGGCAACTCAGAAGACGGATTTGATGATTAATTTGTTCTGAAAAACTATGAATGCGATTTTCATTCGACGAATCTCCGTCAGGCTTATTACGTATCTTTTGCAAGAGCAAAACGATAGCGATTTTTGCGCAATAATTGCTCTTCAATACAAGAGTTTTAGAGTTGCTGGCGGATTTTTTTTAAATTAGTGCATTTGACAAACAACGAGCTATTAGCAAACGATTGTGTAGGACCTACCATACCTACACTGCAGGTAATTCCGACTTTTATGACATAAAGCGTTTGATCGCTATAGTTTTGCTCTTACAAAAGATACGTAATAAGCCTACAGGTTAAAACTACGAATACGTACTGTTCCAAAAATGGCGATCGATTATCTGTTTGGTTTATAATGAGAATATGCCTAGGAATTACACACAGGTATGAAAGGTACTCACGTATGAGAAGTAATTATCAGTTCATACGAAATTAATAATTCATACTCGTTAACAGAAGCCACGTGCAACAAATTATAAACATAAATTAAATTCAGTGAATTTCGCCAACGATTAATATTTAACGTTGCCGTAATCAACAAAGTTATGATTATAAATCAGACAGTTAATTGTTTTAACACAATATTGCCGGTTATAAAATTAAAAGGTTATTAAAGAGCCTCGCAGTAAACATAAAGTAGGTACCGGCTAAGCTGGACTAAAAGATATTCTCGTTTATAAGCCCAGTTTTTCAATGAACGCGAGCATGTTTTTATAATAACTGCACATGGTAAAGGACGTAAATACCTGTATGTTCTACCTTTAATGGTCATCAATATTGCGGTATTGGACCGTAAAGAAATAAAGTTAAATGCTCCTACAAGTTTATATGCATCTCTCGTTACTGGGAAATTAATTCAGAGTACTATCTAAACTTTTTACGAAACAAATTGAAGCTGACTAATGCGCTGGCGATGGCTCGCTGACGGACGTTAAGAAGCACAATCTTGGGAAAACAAACTAACATACTAGCCACTGATTGGCTGGTGGCAGGTACTATATTCACCGGCCGCCATCACTTGCCCACGCAACTTTCTAACTAAAGTACCACAGGTAAGTAATCGCTAATTTGAGATGTTAAACAAAGCGGCGTGCAACAAAGAGTGCGCTCGACCAATCACCGCCAACAATCAGCGCTGGGCGTGGCCAATCTCGTGCTTTAATCTTTACACGCCGTTAACAAAGGCACGCTCCTACAATTCGCAAAGGAATGAAAAATAATTAACGCATTGAATGCTAAGACGCGAGCATTTTCTAAAGAACCCTCACAATGTGAAAAGAAACGAGAATTACTTGCATCCCAATTTCTGATATGTATTACGAAAACAAACTATACAAATATAGATATATATTTTTCTTTGACGACCAGTTATATAAGGCAAAATATATTCTGAAAAGTTACAGTTCGCAATATGTAAAGTTCAGCTATGAGTCTAGTACAAACATAGGCAATGACATATATAGCCTCAGAACAAATCCAATATGAAAATCACTATAGTTTCAAACATATATCCACAATAGATATCGCAACGAACAAACTATAAAAGGGATTAAATGACTACCATAAACCTAACAAACGTTGATAGCAAGAGAAAAAAGCCATTGAACGATTCCTAGAAGTGTGCATACGTTTTTATGGATATTAAATCACTCGCGCTTAAACCGAACTTCATTCCGAATATTTCTAAGCCTGCAGTTTAATATTTTAACCAGGTTTTATGCAAGTCTATGTCATCTGAGCTAAACATAACTATTATATTTAAAGGGCAATTTTATCGCAGCGAATATTTTTAGAACTTTACTGCATTTTAAGTCCTACAATTTTCAATCTGCACTCATAATAGTAGTTTATGTAATGGTCATATAATAAGGGTTATTAAAACACGAGCGTGGGTTTATCACATGAGGCGAAGCCGAATGTGATAATAATAACACGCGAGTGTTTTAATACCTAATTGTATGCTGTTGCATACTATCTTCACTCATACAGTTGAAATAAAACAAAAGTGGAAACGGAAAAAATTATAAAAGCTTTTATAAATAGGTTATTCGTTAATCATAAAATAATAAGCGCTGTATGCATTACATTATCGCGCAAATAGCGAGATGATTCATCTGTTTATTACAATAATGGCTACTTGGCCTCATAATTACCCCTCCCATGCATTTTAAATTAATTTCAAAGAGCAGTGAACCGGCGGACAAGCGCCCATTAACTTTTGATATTTCTCACTGATACAATAATAGGCACCTAGGCTTTTGTACACCGCCCACGCACACCGAACATTCCATGTCACTTCTGCCTAAGTGTTACTTTCTTCGTCAAATACGACATTGATCAGTCCTATTTAAATTTTAATTATATAATTTAAGTAAACAAACTCTATAAATATTTAAATCAATGCAATTCAAAACTGGTTCCTTCATACGATTTGAATTCAAATAAATAGTCTGAACGATAAATTGTAATGATAGCAGACCATTAGAGTCAAATCTACCGTAATCATTGGACGAGCCGGTCTAAAAACTACAGGTGGTATTTAATTTTGTGGACCATCTGCTCCAGACGAGCCTCGGGTGAATATAATTTAATCATAATTATTCTTAATGTCTTCCAAACCAATAGTATTTTCCCTAAAAGAATTCGACAAACATGTAATTCTTTGGTAATTCTATTTTTATGAGGTGGATATGAAGATTGTTTGATATAAAAGTTTGAATTGAGTTGTGGTTTTGTGGCTTTATCATGTCTCCAATATGATATCGTAGAAAATCTTGTATTAAACATGTTTGATTCACTTGTCGAGATTAGACATTTTTATGCCTAAACATGTAGCTTCTTTAGGTAATATTTTTCTATCGTATCTACCTAATATCATCTTATATATCTTACTAATATTATAAATGCGAAATGTTGGACGGATGTGTGTATGTCTTAATCACGCCAGAACGGCTGAACGGATCTGGATGAAATTTGGCTCAGAGATATATTATAGTCTGGAATTGCACATAATATACTTTTTATCCCGAGAATGTGAAATTTTTATGCCGGTATAAGTTCCCTTGGAAGAAGAAAAATCTTTTCAGGCTGGCGAAGTCACTTGCAGAAGCTAGTAATTTTATAAATATGAAAGTTTCAATGGATGTGTGTGTGGATGTATGTTTGTTACTCAATCACGCCAGAACGACTGAACGGATTTCGACGAAATTTGTCACAGAGATAGCATTATAGACTTTTTATCCCAGTACAATGTTCCCTTGGAATTATAAAACACGGGCAAAGCTGCTGGCAGAAGCTAGTTATTTTACTTTATAATACTGAGTGGCCGCATCTTTTGTATTACAAAAAAGCTTTCACGAATACCCAAGAGTCAAAGTAATTGAGGCAGATACCTAAGAAAGTAGGTTCTTAAAATATGTAGAAGAAAAACCTTCCCTAAAAATAAAGAAAACGATGACTCGAACCGTCCATGTAACACATTGAAGCGTCCTTAAAAACCCCCATATCGACTCAATCTGACCTCTGCTCTAACTGAATCATATAAAATAGGATTTTGCAAACGGACATTTCTATTTGTTGAATATTTAGTAGGCATTCCAAATGGCGGAACCCACATAAAATAAATGGCTGAGATTGACCCGTGATAAATCTTTGGAGCGTTAATTAAGCAAGGGCTTTTAAGTACGAATAATTTTGTAACGGCCCCGACATGACCCTGAATTTAATCATTTAATGTCAGTCTATCCCTCTTGACGACGGAGGAAACATCCTATATTTGAGTGGCTTTTGAGTGGCTTTTGTTAAGGGAAGTTGAGGAGAAAATATTAATATTGTAGCGATATTAGCAGGTAAAACATAATTATTTAGGCAATTATTCAGGAAATTATTTTAAAGAAGATCTACGAGAAATTATTTTTAAATGTAGTTTACTGATTACTCGTCTTCTAATATGATTAATAGAATTGTTTTCGTAGCAACTAACTACAAGAGAGAGAATAATAATGAGGTAAAGAAAGTCATGCTTCTCATAAATGAGATCTTCAGTTTTTAGGGTTCCGTACCTCGAAATAATAAAAAGAAACCCTTATAGGATCACTTTGTTGTCCGTCTGTCTGTCAAGACCCTTTTTCTCAAGAACGCGTGCAGGTATCAAGCTGATTTTTATATCAAATACTCAGGCTTACTGACCCTTAAAGCTGTGAAAAAATCAAACTTCTAAGCCAACGCAATCAAAAGATACAGCCGTTTAAGCCGCAAATTTCCCCAAATTTTCGACACTCGCAACGGAATCAAAATCTACAGGGTACTTCCCGTGAACTCAGAATCTTAAAAATTTGGTACGAAGCCACCTCTTATAGCACAGATAAAGGAAAATTGCGAATACTGTAAAATTTTAGTTACATCATTTAATTTAATTATATTAAAATATTTTTAATAATTTTAAACTTACTCCCCTTTCCTCACGAACGCGTTGATGATATTAAATTGAAATTCATATCAAATACTCTCGTCTATTATACCTTTAAGCTGAGGTTTGTACGGAACCCTCGATGCGCGAGTCCGACTCGCACTTGGCCGGTTTTTCTCTTATTGTTGCATGGTACCTGGAATATTAACTACCTATAGCTTATTCCGGCTTGTTGGGTACCACCAAAATAAATGAACAAAGCGAATAAAAGCGTGATATTTAATATGTGGTAAGTTAATATTCTGCGTATAAAACGACAGTAAACTTTTATTTTATTTTACCTTCTAGTCGATTGAATGCTCTCTGATACTCCGCCGACACTCAATGGATTTTAATGGGACGGCCATGCATTAAATTATTATAAGTTACATACCAATAGCATAGTGTGTGCTGCGCGTAGGAGGCGACACTCGTAAAAAAGGAATTAATTTAATATAGAATGGGCTTAAGCTTCTCTCCTCATAAATCGCGTCATGACAAAATATTTAATGGCGCCATTTATTAAGATATCAGCAATTCTTGCCGCATAAGCCGTGAGAGTGAGAATGTAACTGGTAATATATGAGCAGTAATCGAACTTTCAAATGAATATTTAACAGCGATATTAACTCGCGTCGACTCGTGATTAATAGTACAAAGTGAAATACTATTATGCGAGCGGTTCGTTAAACAGAAAATAAATGTGTACCAAATAGACCGCATCTGAATTACACGCGCATCAGACTGCCTCGGAGGCCCAAGATCATTAATAAAAATTTCGTTAAGGCAACAAGTTCCGTAGCGCTGTGACTAAGCAGTACGCCCGAATCTCCTATAGAAGCGAACCCGTTGTAAACACGCCTCGAACGTGAATATCTACTTAAATGGACGCCACTTCCCATTTTACCTCTAACAGTGTATTGTTAGAATGTTAACGCATCATTGTCATGTCACAGTTTTAAAAAGGTTTTTTATACAGTCGGTAACTGTATGTTAATATCGGAGGGCGGTTCCGGCTGACGAAACACATGTCGTTGCTTCGGCTATTGTTGAAAAAAACTCGAAACCGACTAGCTACATGGATGGTTTAGTGATAACATCGACAAAGGTCGTTTTAACATGATACATACATATTTTACATTCGATTTCATGAATAAATTACGTGTTTATTAAACTGTTCGAGGGCGACGTTTCTTTTTTTTACATTGTACTAAATTTTCCACGATGGTTTGGTTAACATAAAACTATTTTGACTGCCAGCTTATTATCCACTTGAGCAAAAATTTTTCTAAAATTACCGCAAACAAAAGTGCCCTTATAAGATATTTAAATTGGCGAGGTTCGAGAGCTTCCAACAAAACAAGGACGTATTAAATTCCTAAAATAGTAAGTTGGAGTTACAAAGATATTCGTGGCGTAAAGTTTGCAGCCGAAATTAATTATAAACGAAAGCAGTCTGCTCTGCTTAGCTGGCTTTAGCAAAAGACATTTTGATATACGCCGTGGAAAAACTTTCTCGTTGGTCGAGTGTTGTCTCCGAAAATAAAACAAGAGACGGTCGCAGCGGTGGATGCGTCCCACTCCAAATTAGACGCGTTTTGAACACTGGCACGTGAAGGTATGTGGTGAATGTATTGCATAAAAAACTGGCCAAGTGCGAGTCGGACTCTCGCACGAATGGTTCCGTACCACTATCGCAAAAGACGGCAAGAATCACGATTGTTGTATGGGAGCCCCACTTAAATATTTATTTTATTCTGTTTTAAATATTTGTTGTTATAACGGCAACAGAAATATATCATCTGTGAAAATTTCAACTGTCTACTTATCACGGTTCATGAGATACAGCCTGGTGACAGACGGACAGACAGACAGACAGACAAACGGATCGTGGAGTCTTAGTTATAGGGTCCCGTTTTTACCCTTTGGGTACGGAACCCTAAAAAAACCTTGATCAATATCTTAATGTCACATTGTTTTTTTCTTTCTTTAAGTAATTAGATAGCCTTATAAGCATTATTCTACATATTGCTGGTTCCTTAGTAATTTATCATACCTGAGTAATTCTTGACGGTATTTCCCTTAGCCCCATTTCACAATACTCAAAATAATGAATTAGCAACGAATTCATTACTAATACCTTTAGTTGTCCGTCTCTAAAACGTACTGAAAACCAAAGTAATAAAAATCGTATAATAGCAGAGCACGCCGGAGTTTCGGTAGCTGCGCGCACCGCTTCCAGTCACCGCATTTCTGTGGTATAAAGTTGTTCGGGCTTTGAAAAAGCAAGACCAAATTCCAGCCGCGGAGAGAAGTTAGATCACGCCTGCACTCAGCTACTACTTTTAACTAAATTGAAGTTGCGAGCAAAGAGTGCACCAGGGTGCACGTGACGCATCACTCTGTCTGTCCGTTTGTACTTCTACGTGAGTGGATTGCAGTGGACTTCTTTATTCAATGGCGCGGATGCATTTTCGAGGACGCTTGTCGTTCGCGGTTGATCGGAATGACAAGTATTTGCGGTGGCATCGCAAGTCAACCTTTGATGGCTCTTTATTGGCACGAGTTCTAGCGTGATGACTGGGGAGTTTTCTACAAAAATCATATAACTTAAACACGTTTCGTTTGAGCTAAATGTACCTACTAAAACTTCGAGTTACTCAGAAAGATCCGGATACTTAAGCTTCCTTTTTATCTTTTAGCCTACAGCTATCCATCTCTTGGGTTCTTTCGCAGAGATACCTATACCCAAGTAACGTTTACAGTATAAGCCGTAACTTATATAAGACGTTCATAAGCAACTCCAGCGTAATATAGGTACTTACACGAGCATTAAATCATACTTAGGGCCAGAGCAGACTTGTTTGCCTGAGGCGCTACTGATAGAACAGGACCTAATTGAAACAGGAAAAATAGCTTCATAATTCTACAAAGAGACTTTTAGAAACAAAGTAAATATAATAGTCAAAAAGGAAAACTCGATAGCGAACGTTCGTTAGTAACTCAATCCGTTGGTAAATAATAAAGTAGGTATCCTTGTCAACACCGACCCGACGTGTTATTTTCTACAGATGTCCTTCATCACAAACCAAATTACAGTAATTAGAAAAGTTTACCCAACGAATGGAACCAAACACGACAAACAGAATTATAACTTGAACTAACAAACCACAGGAATATCAGTATAACATCCGAATAACAGGCAATTTGAATCGATACCAGCTATAAGAATTTACCAATTTTCAATATTATTACATTACACATACTGAAACCTTACATGCGACGCCCGGGAAAGGTGAATAAACTCTTCAACCCGTATCCTGTCGTTTTGGAATACCGAACAAATATTCTCGATACTTTGATTAAAGAAAGAATACTATTTATTATGTATGAGGCTCACAAAATGATAAAATTTCCAGAAGTTGTTCGCATAAAGTTGTTTGTTATCGTTTGGACAAGTACTATTCCCCTGTGGGCTGCAAGATTTCAGAAACCCCGCGTGGTAAGGAAAGTTACAATAGAAATAGGACGATTTAAAAACGTGTAAGTTGTTTTGATTCGTAAGTACTTGCTTTTGATAAAATGTTTACTTTGTAACAATAAAACTGAAGAGACAGATCACAAAGAATAATTATATTGTTTTTGTAACCACAGATAAAATTTACATATTTTATTTTAAAAGTATTGTGACCTACGGCCTACGATCTACGGACTACGACAATACATCGTTGAATTGCCACGACTTTTATTATTTCAAAGCGCTATGAATTTTATTTAAAAAAACTCAAAAATTTAACATATTTTCCGTGGAGTATCGTGCGAATGTAATGTCAGTAAAATACCTCCATCTGTAATTACTTTACCTAAAATGTTAGTGAAGCTAAGTACCCACACTAAATGGCTACGCAAGGGACTCGCCAAGTGACACTAGAAACCACTTATGTAGCTATCATGGCGTATCTACCTATCATGTACGTACACCCAAACGTAATAGTGGACGCCTCGAAATTAGACGCATCCGGCGTAAGCGGCGTATTGTAAGGTGTTCAAAACTACATTAACGAATCAACCAGCGGAACAATACAACACGATAAAATATTCAAATTGACGGTTACAATAAGTAATGGTGCTGTACTGTTACTAAAATAAAAAATTATGAAGTTTAGTTGAATGTGTTTTGTATGAACATTTTTGTAGACCCTTATCCCCTTGAGCGCTAATTACCAGACGCAATAGAAAAACAATAGCTTTAATTACCATATTTCCCTATTCAAGCGCTCAAGCGCTTATACAGTTTTAAGTACATAAAACGTTCTGTATTTTTAACTCAAAAGAGGCGAATAACTACGATTTTTGCAAAGCAGACAAAAAAACAAATTGCTGTTGGTAACTACCTTACTATCAGCCATCTTTTTCCGAATCAGCGGCTAATAAAGGTTCCACAAAGTCCAACTATCGATGAATTCAAAATTTTCCAAAAATATCCGCATTTCGAGCAAACTAAATGTTCCCATACATAGTTCGGTCTGTGACAGGCGACGGGCGAAGCGCTACCGCTAATTGACAGGCCGGGCCGGGCGGACAGCCACTGCTACACAATACACTGCCACTATTTTAGCTAGCTACTAATAGATCGATGCTTTTATGTGTGACTCCGCCACTGGTGACTGCTGCATAACCAACCAACTATGCTATTCTGAATTACATTGTCGCGCCACGGAAATGAGACGCTTTTGTATCAATATATTCACAAAATTCAACTTGGATTTATCGTCCTATAGGAAAATAATAGTCCCATTAAAAAAATTGCCTTTATGCAAACACTATTCAGAAATTATTAATCTTCTAACGATTACGTCAGCACAACTATTTGGTGGATGTTAATTTCCGACAATAATAATCTGGCGATAATTGACCACCCACGTTCTACGAAACAAAAAACACGATCCGCTCGTTTGCGAATTCAAGGAAAATTTTATGTTAAATAATAAACGTATGTGTAGGGATTCAATTCGTGTAATTTTTTTATTATTTGCTTAAAAGGACTAATCCTTTGAGTAAGACGGGATTGTGGCAACAGGCGGGCAAATGCGCGGTGGCGGCTCGAGCCCATGAGACTGCGAAATTAGTAGAGCTGTGTTACATCCCCCTACCCCCACGCCCCACTCTAGCGCTCATGTCACACCCTGCACGTGAAACCTTCGTTACAAGTGGCCGACTGCAAGAGATGTTGCTACAATTCAGAGATATATTCAAAGCTTTTAGCTGTATGATTGGTAGGATGTGCCAAAACTGAAAAATGAGGAAACTTACAAACTTTGAAAGTGTATGAGATAAATGCAGTAGTCTCCTTGCTTAAGTTGGAAACTTAGTAAGAAGACATTGCGAGTCAACTATTTTCAATTGGAGAATTAAAGGCCAAGACGATGGAACGCGGGACAGAAAATCAACACAAAAATAGTGCAAGAAATAAACTGAACAGAATTTACAATGAAAACTAAAGTGAATATAAACATTGTTTAGTAATTTAAACCTAACAACCTAATCATTGACAGCCGTACGATCCGTTCACAAACTAAGTGCACAACAAACAAGCGCGTATTCAGAAATGATTCCTCGAATGTGTACACAGAGCAGCGTGAGCAAACTCTAAAACAATTACCTTTGTTGGCACTACCAATAACAATAACATTTATCAAATTATTCGGGCGAGTAACTCGAAGGCGATACGAAGGGAGGAACGCGAACGAGAACGAGGAACAAAATTGACAAAGCAAGCAAAAGGCTTTCAAGGCTGGCTCGCGTGTTGCGACGTGTTTGCATCAGTAATTTGTTTGTTGGCGGCAGCACACGGCTGACTACATTAATGGATCTGAGCTCAGCACGCGACGACCAGACATGCCACTCAAACAGGAACACGGGTTATCTTCAACGTCTTGCTCAAAAAGAACAAAGAGAGCTTTGACGTGACGCTGACGCTCACTCTTGTAACGTCGCGTCGACTTTTTAGGGGCTTTGTCTGATACGACAAGATCCGATGAACTGATTTGTATGACGACACTCGATTATCAGAGGTCGCAACGAACAGTTCGCAGACAGATTTACTCAAATATAAACTTGATATACGATCCTCGTAATACCGGGTATTAAACTAGGGAATACATAATATTAAAATACCTTACATGCTGGTAAGTCTCCAAGCGCCTGTGAGCATGGACTGAACATTATAAAACTAAAGTTAAACTTAAACTGCAACTCCATAACTCGCTCTGTATCGACTCTGCCGCGCAACTGTTTCATCTGTTTGAATAATAGTTAAATATAATGAATGTTTTATTCAAACTTATGCAAATTCAAATTATTCCGTCTGCAGTCTTCAAACTCTGGCATTACTATTTCTCTACAATTACCTACCTCACCATAACTATTTCTCTGTCGTTTCGTCTTTAAGAAAATTGTTGCTGATTTTAATTTCAATTTCATTTACATTTAAAAAGATCGTTTACAATACACGCCATATTTTTCGTATAAAATGTGTCATATCGAAATTGAATTTCAGATGTTTAATATAAACGATATCCTATTGTATAACGAATATCGAAAAATATCGCATGCGGGAAGAAAATCAATATTGGTTATTAATATCAGAGTACATTGCACTGCCGATTCAGAATACACTAAGCTTATTATGTTCCATCAATACCTATATCCCATTCATGTTTCGCTTTATCGTATCTAAAATTCCGGGCGATTGTCATAATTTATTTTTAATGCTCACGACAAGGCACAGGAAAGCCATATCCGAAGTGTTATCGTTTAATAATTGTCGCCATGCTTCGGCAAGTGGACGTGCAGTGTGGTATAACCGGGCTGAGTTAAAAATAGCCCTTTAACGTGGGTATAGTGAGGAAGGCATAGTGCACACTCTTGGAGCGTGTTATACTCCATGGTTATCTAACACGCCAAGCTGCAACGTGCGGAGCCAGCCAATTAAACGGACTGGCTACCACGGACCCTGGCTGATCGCAAACAATAACTAGCCGTCACATGCTTCGATGTTACTTTAACACTTAAAAAGCTTATTTATTTTCAATTGTGAAATGCCATAATATGTTATTGTGGGCATTATATTGTATGAAATGTTTGATAGGGTTTATTACGTACAGTATTGCTTTTTGAAATTTATATTTATGTGCAATAACTTTCATGCGTTTTGAAGTTATTATCTCTGTACTCTTGTAGCTAACTTATTTTTTGAAGTTCGTTTTTACTAATACTACAAAGATTCTCTATTTTAAACTTATTAATTAAATTACATAGTCTGCTTTCTTTTTCGTGTGTGTTTATGTGGCCACCTCTGGGCACCCCACAGGCCTCTGACTTGGCTATTTCAGACTTACATTAACAATATAAGTCCAGTCCAGGTTTCCTCACGACGTTTTCCTTCACCTTTGCCTGTGATGTCCAAGATAAACTTAGAAAGAATATCTGAATTTGGATAAGTCACATTGATACTTGACCGGATTTGAACCCTCGACCTCAGGCACGGGAGGCGAGGAGATTATAATATTAAATAGAAATTTAATAAATAAATTACATAGTTAGGAGATAGAAAGAGATGTTGTCTTTCTGTCTCATCCTGTCTATATGCCCGCTTTCCGGCGACATCACCATTCGTTGCCATTTCTCTTCATACTAGAGAGTCATCTCGGCCATGACTTTAAATACGTGTCACCTAACCACGACAGATTAAGGCCCCATATCCACGATCCTTCTTATTATGCAACGAGGTACAATAGGGGTCTTTTATCGCATTTATTTAGCGGCTAAAGCATTATTGTGTTACACAATAACGCCGTGCCTAGCAAGTATAAGTCGCTAGTCGTGTCCCGACTCGCGCCCCTCACTATAAATCCATCAGGTCGACTAGAGTTTAACACTCACCGCCGTATTCCGTTTATGTAGATATACTATAGTGTGGTGATATTTACATAATATACGTCACGCAATAGTGACGACGCCGACAATATAGTGGTCATGGCTGAGACCATGGAGGACCTCAGTACAATGCTCGATGACCTCAGTAGAGCTTCCGAAAGAGTGAGTCTTAATGTGAACATGGACAAAACCAAGGTGATGTTGAATGCCCATGTTGCACTACCTGGGACAATCGATCCAGTTTGATAGGGCCAAGTTCGAGAAAGACTTCAACCGTCGAATCCGACTCGGCTGGGCAGCGTTAGGGTAGTTGCGCGGTATCTTCTCGTCCAACTTACCACAGTGTCTCAAGACGAAAGTCTATGACCAACGTGTGTTGCCAGTGATAACCTCTAAGACGTGGTCGCTCACAATGGGCCTCATCAGAAGGCTTACATTCACCCAAAGGGCAATGGAGAGGGCCATGCTCGGAATTTTCTTGCGTGATCGAACCAGAAATGTAGAGATTCGCAAGAGAACCAGGGTTACCGACATAGCCCGAAGGATTGCCAAACTTAAGTGGCAGTGGGCAGGGCACATTGCTTGCAGAACGGATGGCCGATGGGGCAGAAAAGTTCTGGAGTGGCGACCGCGAACCGGCAGACGTTACGGTGGAAGGCCTCCCACCAGGTGAACCAATGACCTGGTGAAGGTTGCGGGGATCCGCTGGATCCGGGAAGCACGGGACTGGTCAATGTTGCGACGCTAGGGGGAGGCCTATGACCAGCAGTGGACATCTTTCAGCTGATATGATGATGACGACGTTACGCTATAGAGGTTAGGCACCTAGTAAAAGTTGCGCCCAATTTTAAAGAACAACGATGGTAGAGTTTACGTCGCGTCACAGTCACAAGTGAGAATGACGTGTGCCAATAGGTTTAATTTACATAAAAGTAGGTTTTTAATATATAATGATATCATGAAAGCCCATGCTGACTGGTTAATTAAAATATTTATTTATCAACTACTTAACATTACAAATGCAACGATGAATGAAGTAAGTAATCAGCAGTGGAATTTGAAACTGCTGATTCGGAAACGAATAACATTTTTTGTCCAATATAATTTGCTGGCATTCCGACCGACCATGTATTCAATTGTACCAACTACTCAAGTTTCTTATTATATCTTAATTAAAAAGCTATAAAATAACATTGAACATTCCTGCCTGAGTGTTGACAACGTTTTACAACCTTTTTATTGAAGCAGGTGAAAAGTTTTATTGAAATGGATCGAGGGTAATATAGCCATGTGTAATTAACCTAAGTGTATTGAAATGGTCACACAGGGTGTTATTTGACACCTTGCAAAGTTCCAGCTAAAATGTTTTTAAGGTTTTGATATTTTTTGGCTGATACCATTTGTTGGCAATCAAAAGTGTGACTTTTATTTATTTATTAGCTGTCGCCCGCATGGAATTAGTACTTCCTCCAATATCTTTGTAAATTATAGCCTGTGTTGTTCTGGTGTATAAGCTACATTACCGTAAAGTTTTATCAAATCTTTTGAGTATTTTTTGATTGAAAGAGTAAGAAACAAATATCTAACCAATTCTCAAAAACTTACGCTTTTAAACAAGGAGTACGATGTTCTTGTCAGTGTTATAAATACCGTTAAAGATAAGCTATACTGTCGTGTAAACTATCAGCGAAAAACAAGCACAGCTAATTAAATAATCTTCAGTTAAGACCTTAGTCTGCAAAACGGAATCATAACATCAAAGTTTGTTCCACAACATTAGATATGTTAAAGACAAGTTTGTCAAGTGTTGACTGGTGGACTAGGGGCTTAACGTGGCTTCACTCATTATTTATTCAAGGAGAAACCTCAGTACATTGTGGTCGGGGCCTTAAGTGGGGAAACTTCACACTGTGATTTAATAACGTGGACGTACATCGAACTAAGACTGGTTTTGTCATGGTAATCATCAAAATTGCATTACTATGTGGCGTTATTGTTAATAATAATTTAAATCATACTATGCTGGCTCTTGTCCTGGCGATTTATAATTATAATAATATGAACACCAGTCAGACCGGGTAGAATGTAGAAAACTAACCGATAGATAACATCTAAAAGTGATGATACGAACATTGACGAATAAAAATGATTTGATTGATCAAAAAAGAAAAATCACCCAAGCAAGCTAAGAAAATTAATAATGTGTGATCGAAAGCTCTTGTATAATCTGACTTAATGTTTTTGAGTAAAGAAGTTAAAATTGCATCAGTAAAAAAGTAACGACTCCTGCCTTGGGCCTTTTTATTAGTTCATCAGAAGACTTTTATGCCAATGTTCTCAAACCCCGTGGGAAGCGCTTTTCAGCAGTAATTACTTCCCGATAACGAAGTCTGATCAATTCACCGTAGTCTCTCTTTGTTCAGATTCGAAGATAATTATGATTCATTGTTTTGATATGAAACAAAGACCGGTGGTCGAAGGTTAAATAACTTGCTTTAGTATCTTTATGCATTATCTTCTTCGTAATAAATGCTCTATTTATTACTAAAGTAATTCTTGAATGAGGGTTTTCTGAAATTATGTGCGCTAATTGACGTCAGGGGGATGACCATAAGCTCTTAGAGTGAGGTTATTTTGAGATCGCGTAAGTGACAGATGTATACACGTCATATATATCTGTCCCTTACTCAAAATTACCTTACTCTAAGAGATTATGGTCACCCCCCTGGTCCAGGTACCAGTTCAAGCTCTTGTTTTCTGAAATGAGTTTATTTTACGTCAATACTATTTATTTATATTTATTTATATATGCTTTATTGTAGGTACACCAAGTTAATACATAGAACAGGAAACTTAAAACTAAAATACATACAATGGGCGGCCTTATCGCATACCGCGATCTCTTCCAGGCAACCTGGAACTATGTTGATGACATAAGTTTTCCAGGTGGAAGACCTCTTGCCATAGTGCTGCCAACTGGTGGCGTGTGTTTGCCAGAAAACTCACTTTTATTGCATGGACACTTATCAAAGTAACTTCATTTCATTTATTTATTTCCAAACAATTTTTACATTTTACACTACTCCGAAAAGATTTATTAGAAAACAATCAACTCAAAATCTTAAATTCACCAACTACATTACTATTCCAATTCTCTACAATGTAATATTTATAGTATTCAATTATCTCAATAACAAATGTGAAAAGAATTCAACAAAATCAATTCAATTAAATTTCCATATAAAAATTCAACAATAAAAATAAAATGTCAACCAATACAGTAATAGTCCAGTTGAAATAAACGCCACAGAGAAAGTCCACCATTTTTTTTTTAAATCTAATTTAGGGTCGCGCCAGGCCGCTATCTCAACTGATGATAAGCGAACCATTTGAACTTAAAAAAATATAAAAATCAATTAAATTTAGATTCCAACAATACAAATGCTAAGTGTAAAAATATAATTTCAATTAAATTCAGATTCTACCAATACAAAATGTCAAGCGTAAAAATATAATGTCAATTCAATTCCGACTCTACCAATACAAAATGTCAAGACAAACAAACAAACAATGTCAAACAAAGACGTTAGCAAGCATCAAAATTTCTAGACGGTTACTTACATATGATTCGCTTCATACTTAGTCTAATGTCCTGTCAAGTCCAACTGCGTAGAACAAGATGAATAGTATTGTCTGCCAAAACTTTGACCGTTGTTTTGTTAATATCAAAAGTAAACCTACTCCAGTATGTACAGAACCCATGGAATATGTAGATTACTTGAGTAGTAGGTAAGTACTTACGTAAAAAAGTGGGTACTTTACACAAAGGACAGAATGTCAAAGGCAAAAGTATTAGAGCGACCTTCACAGAAAACTTCGTACTTTTATTATAGGTATTCTCTTCATATAACGCTCTTATACTTTTTCACTAACTTCACTTCATAAGTTATTGAGAGTGCTATAAATTCAGTTGAATGTGTGCAATATTTTTTGGTAGTTTGTGTAGTTTTGTGTAACAATTTTTGTTTGATTTGCAAGGTTATTTACTTGTCGTTAATGTTTTGATAATGATAGTAATTTTAGTACCTATTTGTAAATGATTTGTGATCTGAAAACTTACGGGTTAAAACATCAGGCATATAACATTAAGAAGCATAATAAAGCATGGGTCTGATCCAGAAAACAGCACTGCTGGACACGGCTTGTATTTTTGGAGCCCTGACTGCCTGTAGCGTGGACCCTGCTCCCGATACCGGTGGGCCTCCATTTTATTTATACATAGACAGGTTTTTAGTAATTTATTTAAAAAAAGCTTTTAAAAATGTAGATAATAAGAAAAGAAATGAATAAAGAACATTTCAATAACAAGGATTAAAATAAATAATAAGAAATAAATACATTCAAAGCACATAACAAACTTGCTGAAAAGCAAAACATTTTTATAATAGCTTAACCCATTCTTCAAGTACCCAGTCCGTTCAGACACGAGGCAAGGAGATAAACCAGTAGGCACTTTAACGAGAAACAGATGACCAGCTATCCGATATCGTTAATATAGAAATGTATTCATAACTTATTTATGACTTTATATTATACATTTTCGAGTATGAAAATGTTTTACGAAATATAACGTAGTGTCTACATTTTTGATAAATGACAGAAATAAATTTTTGTTAGCAATAAAAATCATCGTAAAATTCGTCGCATAGATCTGTTAAGTCTTTAAGTTCGTTTTTTTAACGTAAATCTATGGCATCTTATCTCCATGAAATGAGATTAAGAATTTACATATTTAGAACGTCGGTGGTACATTAAAAACTACTCAAAGTTGAAACTCAAATCCTCTAGCTTTTTGAGTGTCTGTTGATATTAGCATAACATCTGGTGTTGCAAACTACACTTTGTCTTCACTCATTTTGTGGGTAGAATTTACTGAAGAGTGGTCAGCACACTAGCCTGGTTTTAAAGTTGAACTTCTACTTTTTGTTTGAGAATGATGGCTTACAGATTAGCCTTTGTTTTAAGAAAAAGTAATATAAGAAAATAAATAAGAGAACTATATTATGTATTAAAAAAATATAATTTTGATGCAGAAAGCATTAGATTCGCTCTGAAATAATCGTAGCGGTTTCGTAGCCGTCCGCGTACTGCGTAGCAATTGCCGCAACTTATTTAAAAACATTTGCAGGTGCCTAAAACATTCTTGGCCACTCAAAAACTACTTTTAAAAGTTTGTCACGCTACATAAACCCAGGTGTATCAAAACTAACCAACAGTATCAACCGTGAACCTTCAGCGGGTGTGGCTCGGGACAAAAAACACAACATTCACATGTCACCGTAAATAAAATATGGTTGTACAGTGCAAAAGTTTTCGCGCACCCCTAAATATTCCATTATGGTTGAAGTATAAATGGGACATAAATTCGAGGAGCTAAGTTGTGACGATTACTCAGCGGGACACAAAGCGACGTTGTACTGGTTAAGGGCTGCCATCAATATGCATTTCTTAGGATATGGCCCAGTTTTTAAGGCGCCCCGGGATAGCGAAATGGTTTTTTCAGTGGAAGCGATTTAGGTGGTTTGTAGAATACAAGATGTAGGCACGGAACAATTGATTTCGATTAGGACTTATAGATGTAAATGAATACTTACAAAAATGAGTGCTATTATTTTTTAAGTCCGACTGACTGACTGTTGATGCGTCAACCCTGCAACAGTTACTCGAAAGTACCAAAAGTAATGACCTTTCCCATTAAAATAAATATGGTGTGACACCATAAAGTCATGATTTCAATGTTCCATTGTACGTCTGAACGAAAACATTTGTTCTTGGCTGAGAACCAAGTTTTTAAGTAAGCGTATTATGATTTATGAACGCTAATTTAACAGTTTTTGTGAGAAACACAGTTTTATCTGGAATTAATGTTGGCTAGTCACATTAAAATTGATGTATGAAATATTTCTGGCAATATAGCATTGTGGGCTTGTAGTTATTACTGTGGTCTTAAATCATACAGGATTGCAGACTAAATATTAAACAATAACAAAGTGGTTGAATTAATAAAGCTCCGTAGGTTCTAAACCTGGATCACGACAATATGACTATCCATGAAGGAGTTTCGGAATTTCTTAATTCAAAATCCTTAGAGGCTTATTGAGAGTAGATGCAAATAATGCCGCTTCTCCCCTGCTCCATTGCAATCGCCCAAAAAGGCTATTCAATCTTATCCAACAAAAAGCAAAAATGTCGGTCAAAGTTAAGAAACTTGATTAAGATACCCTCTTCCCTTATTGCTTTATGTATGTTCAAGTCAAACCAATCAAATCGCTCAGCTTTTTGGGCTTCCAATACATTCGTTGTAAGACTTTCCGTGGGTAGATACTCCATTAAATAAATGTTCGCGATTATTTTGTCTCAGCCATGACAATCAATAGTTTTTAGGGTTCCGTACCCAAAGGGTAAATAAGGGACCCTATAGACTTGGCGATCCGTCTGTCTGTCTGTCTGTCCGTCTGTCAGCAGGCTGTATCTCATGAACCGTGATAGCTAGACAGTTGTAATTTTCACAGATGATGTATTTCTGTTGCCGCTATAACAACAAATACTAAAAACAGTATAAAATAAATATTTAAGGGGGGCTCCCATACATCAAACGTGATATTTTTGCCGTTTTTGTTCGATATTAATAACGGCAACAGGTAGACGCTTGAAATATTCACAGAATGTTTAGTTATATATTCTCTTCAAAAAATGATAATTATTAAATTAAAATAAAATAAATTAAGGGGGGCTCCCATACAACAAAAATGTTTTTTTTTGCAGTGTTTTGCGATAATGGTACGGAACCCTTCGTGTGCGAGTCCGACTCGCACTTGGCCGGTTTTTAGTTTCTTTCACGGACTAAATACTCTATTGTGATGCAAGCTGGGCTGGGACACAAAATCTCCACAGTTAAATACGGCAATTATTCAAGGAAGGCTCAAAGTTTCATTGTGCGTGGCTCGCCGTGTTCTCTCGCTCCATAGTAATATGCTCAGTAAATTTGGATTTTCATGCCTTGTCATCCGACATAAGTGTTTTAATGCGCTCCGTATTATACATATTTAATAGCATGTGACATTGATGAGATGACGTCGCTATCTCCATTATTTATGCTATTCAGAGCATCTCCGAGCCTCACTTGAATTCGATGAGTTATTAAATAAATTCCGTCTCAATACAGGTCCGTTTAAGAAATGAAACCACAGAACTCGCTCATAGAATTGGATCCCCTTATATCGATTGAAGATAAGGCCTCGTAACCAGAGAAACGTCTCGTCTAACAAACTGTACCCTGCCAATATTAAACTCACTATAATTCACGGAAAAAAATGAGCACAGAGATCTCGGAGATGTTTATCGCATTAATATAATACGGCATTAAGATTACAATGGGTCGGCTCAAGAGAGGTCCAATATAAGGAGCTCACAGGCTCCGCGTGCTTTGTTGTGAAAATAACTTTATGCCTCAGAAAGCGGGGGACAGTATAAAGCAAGAACGGCTTTCAATAAAGCCAATGGTCCTTCTTAGATGTTATACTCTCTTGTTCATACCCATTGTGCAATAATGCAATGTTATTGTGCCCTCATGATAATATTACTGAGCTTAAAAGGTTTAATGGCAACTCAGTTTAGAATATTTATACAGACTGCAACAATGACATATTGTGCGCACTGACAGCGTATTACTTAAGCAATGACCGAAAACGGTAACACGCAAACAGCACTCCAATACGCAAAAGGTAGGAAGGGGAGCCGAGCTTGGTGGCTGGCACTGCGAGATTGCTATCAAACAGCGCCGCCCTCCTTATAGTAGCAGACAATCGCGGCCCGCAATTACAAACAAGTTATTTACAGCCAGACCATACGGAGATATTTTAAGCTTATTTCCATCTAATCTATTGATTCACGCACGCGGCATTGCACGCTTTTAATGTTCTTATTTAGTCCAATCGGTATTCCGCCTCGGTACCGAATAAGGCAGGGCCGCATGAATCATGTCTCGAGTGCTCCAGCACCTATCTTTATTTCACTTGATAACGATGAAACTTCAAAATTGCGCTCTTTATTTACTCCGAAAGGTCGTAAGAGTGAAATCGTAGCACGATCGGCATGAAAAGATCGAATTTATTAGTTCATAAGTCATGAGGGTTAAGTAATAATCGTCGACAATGGGCAATAAAGAGTTTATAGGCAGTAAAGTTCGATTCCCTCGCACGTTGGGGCTCGGAAGTCAACTGCACGAAATTCAGAGTTATAGCCACCTAACTTATACACACCCTGAACTGAACTCAATAAGCGATTGTCAATGTAAACAATTTAATTACATTGGAGTATGTCTCTCTCGTGGCGTCGGTTTTCGTGTTGTTACTTGGGAACTTTTGATTATGCTATTAACACGTACAGTTTACGACTTGATTGAGTTCGAATCAATATCTTTGTCAAGAATGTTATAAAGTACCTTCTAGAATTACTATTTACGATGTTTGTTGTTAAATAACAAAATAATTATTTAGTTACGTGACGCCGTAAATATTTTACGTCGATTTTTATGTTTGACATTAAATACCGAAGTGAATGTTATCTTATTTTAAATAGAATAGACTAAACCGTTTGCTCACAAAACTGTTCTGATGCAACCCGTTTAGAATAAAATTATTCGAAACCAGTCGCAGTCATTGAACGATTTCGTTAACGAGAGAATTACTTACAAAGCAGTCGTTGCGCCTCGTTTAATCGTAAAAATTATTTAATGACAACTCCTCATCGACTATCATTGAGATATAAAGAACATTTCAGTTATTTATGAGCGAACACAACAGTACCGTTGAGTGGAACGGAAGATTAATAGTTGTTATCACAGACAACTACCTGTTATGAAATGGCTGGTGTTTACCGAATTGTTTAAGTAATTTGTGTAAACAAAGTGCGGGGCCGTCAAACAATGGTACGGAGGTAAAACACACAGCCCTCGGTTATAGCAATACAAGGAATATAATCTTACCGCGGCTGGCGGCCAATGTTTAAAATAAACAGTGATGGACCGCGACCGCGCCCGCCGCCGCCTATCATAACATTATTGTTTAGATTCCCCAGCGCTGGACGTGGCCAAAGTGGCTAACCGTAACCAGTTACCGACGTAACCTCAGATGGCCCGCATTCAACCTTATTTGAAATTTAAAAATAGTGTAAACAAAACACCTAATATACCATAACTAAAGCAATCACTTGTACTGACGAAGAACTTGTTAGAAATCTGTTTATATTGCATTAAACATTCTTTATAACGGAGTTGTGTTTGAACAAATTAATTCACACCAACAAAAGTGTACTTAATACTGTTTGCTGCTAGATAACATAGTTACGATAATATATGCATCTGCTTATGAGAGGGAATAAAAAGCTCGCACCTAAAAGTTTGTTCAGTCGTGCAACGAAGGGACCACAGCTTTATTAGAAAGTTCTTAACAATGCCAATCCTCAGCGAACAGTATAAAAACGTAATTGGTATCTTCAAACGCGTTTCACCGAAAATCAATCGGAGATATCTTTTATCATTTTTCTTTAGAACTACAAGTTCATTGTTAGCTAACTAGAAAGAAAAGATTTGTCCTTTTTTGTTCACAAAAACGAAGTGTTTAACCTCTGAAACGACCTTAACATTACCTTTGTAGAGGTTAAGTGGGCAATGCGTAACAGTTTATCACATTGCTCTGTTTTGATTGCTCCGACCACCTCGCTGTGTGAGATGGCGGCGAGCGACAATGGAATGTATTACAAGATACAAGTACGCTGTCACAGCCGGTTTAAGCTCTTACGATGATTAGCCGAAATCCAGTCACGAACTGTTATTGATGAGAATCGATACAGAGGACCCGAAATATGTTTAGATGAATATACCCACGGATATCATATCTTGACATGTGTATTGTCAATGACCTCGAAATATCTGGTTGTAGAGCAAACAAAGCCGTTCTCAGAATCAATGACTTATACATGGTAGTTACACAAATACTGCATTATTCCGTTTTGTTTCCCGAAGCGGATGCGTGTCCCAACCGACCCAACTCATTCATTTTCATTAGTTCCCATTATGTAATCAAAACACTAAATGCAACGGACGCATTGAGGAAGCAAACCGTATAAGGTACACTCAACCGCAATAAAAGGGTTGCCAACCGAAGACCTCCAAAAGCCCTATCAAAACCAATGGCGCTTTTTACTTCATAGCACCATATTTGTCGGAGAATAGAAAAGAAAACAAAGTTTTTATTCTTTCCAAATGTTGCGAGAGATCATTGTTACATTTCACTTCCATAAACTGACTCTTTACGCAGCAGTAATAAGATGTAAAATCCTTCACTGGATTGCGCATATTTCACTTTGTTGGGCTCGTAAAGATTCGCTTACCTGCTTGTTTGTTGTGAGTAGGAAAGGGGCCATCGGGCGAACCTTTTTTTATCATTGAATTTTATGTGTGGGAATTTTAATGTGCACCCAGAACGGCACGTTCTGCTCCTCACAGCTGGGCCGCAGTCGGTGAGGATTCTTGCAAAACACGTGTCGCTGCGGTCGTAAAATGTCTAGTAACGCTTGCTTTAATGCCGGAATAAAGAACATAATATTTGTGAATAATGATAATGAAATGAACATTTCTACGGTACTCGGGTCGTGAAGGTTATTTATTGTTTTATCGTAAAGCCGCAGCTGCATGTTTTCAATTACTACCGGATGATTGATGTAGTAGTATAGTATCTTTCCACACTCAAACAAGTTTATCGCCGCCATCGATAGCGGATAGTATTAATATTATCTGTGGCTGGCAGACGGCGCGGCAGAAAGCGCAACGTCATCGATCTCACACTCAGCTGCGGCTCCTCGGACCCTTGGAATTACTTCAATCATTTAAAATAAACACGCCTTCCTCGAAATGTGTCGAGAGAGGTAGCTATTGGTCCCATCATACCATCATAAAATCCACTTTGATTTATGATACACTCCACGATCCTCAGTCTCAGTCCCTTTTGCATCTGCCAGTGCTTTTTTACGTTGCAGGAAATTGAAACTTGTTGGTTTATTTCGGATATATTTGACTACACGTGTAGTTACATGGACATATAATTGATGAAAATCATCAAAATTACAGGCCCATAAAGTCTAATCATGAAATGTAACGTTTAATTCGTTTTCGTAATCAACTAATAAGAAGTAACTAATGTTTGAAACAGCTGGAATTCTAGCAAGAACTCCACCGGGCGACGGGCTGCGCGCAGCGGGACGCCTCGACAATGCCAACCAAATTAAAAGGAACCGTAAACGTTTCCACTTGAGCCTTGCTAAAATTTATTGCTCTGAGTTTTTTCTCTTGTTTCACTTGCTAATGAGATTCGAATGCTGCAGCTGTATTATTCGAGATGTTGGACCAAGATTAAAAAACATCTTGCTGAGAGTTTCTATTTACGGTATTCCAGGAGAAAAGATGTTTACCGCAAATTAAAGCCCTTCATTTTGCTTTTTGTTTACGTAATACTGATTTTGTTTCTTAGCAAAATGGGACGGGTAGACGGACATAAAATATTCTCCCGCTACGCATATTGAAATTTGCGCGAGTAGACGCGAGTAGATTGTAGAGCGTCTTATTGCAAGCTATAGGTATGATGAGAAACGAGAATCTTGATTTGAAATTCTATCTCGATGTTATAAAGTTGGTATTGAATCGGAGGCAGTTCAACGCGGGTGGTCCTTAGGCTATGTCGGCTGAGCGAAGCAAGAATGCAAATTTCACTAGTGTTGCTGGCCGCTATGTTCTTGAACTCTGTTGCAACTAAATGAAGGCGGCTAACCATAAGCCCGGCTAGGAAATTACTAATTAAGAGCTCCATAATAAGGCTTTAAATTATACGTTACAAACTATTGTGGTACGGGTATATAATTATAAGCTAGCAAATCGCCGATTGAAAAATATGATAAGGTAAGTAGTGTAGAGAATTTTGTTACGAATGCACGACACGACATTGGGGGAGTTATCGGTAGGATCGATGTTAAAAAAAGAAAATGGTGTGGAACGAATGATGCAATACGAATTAACTGCGGCAAACTAGATCCATGGAATAAAGAGGCGTTCTTTTGACGGGCTGACGGAGCTAAGTACGGACAAAGGGACAATAGTGAAAGAGCAAAGTACCGAAGCGTGGCGATCCAGTGCTTGCTTCCGGCAACGTGGGAACGCCTTTTTATGGGTATCGATAATTTCTAATCTGATACACGATATCCATAATCCACCCCTCCCTTAGTTTGTGTCCAATCTCTTTGGTTTAGATAAAAATATTAAGTACATCGGCCTGATTTATCAGTGAATGTGAACAAGCGAAAGCAACTTTTTAATAACTGCTGCAAAGCTTGCTACGTCTGTTTCATCTTCTCGATCATTAATTTTAATTTTGCTTTAGGATTTCACACAATGCCGACATTATCGATGACTGTTTAAATTTGCTCTTATCAGAATTCAATCACATCTGCTCTTTGTACAAAAGAACATCGAAACTAAATTCTAATTCATGTTCCGACCGTCTGTCTACACAAAATCTAAGTGCGAGTCCAATCCGCCTCCGCCCAGCACTACATTCCTAAACAATAGTTCATCAAAAGCTATCGGTTCACTCGACGTGTCATTTCACGGCCCATCGGCCGTTGTACCATTTAGCACTTCCATTTTCTTGACGAGAATCGCTTTTGTACAATTACCAGCTTTACTACCATTTAACAATACCGCTTTAGCTCAAAAACATGCTGTTGCTCATGTTCTATAAGCATTATTACTAACCAACGTTTTTCTTTGTAATGTTGTACTTTAATTCATTCATGTAAACGGTTCAAGTATCATTTACAATATAGCATTATTTGCTGCTTTGGTAATTTAAGGCTTTTATCGCTATTCATCGTGTAAAAGCTTCTCAACTGTCATCTGTGAATTGTCTACAAAAACTATATCGATTCTTTTTCCTGCACCATCGATTACAAGTGTATGATACAAAACTAACAAGGGAGGGTTGCTCTTGCCAAATACTACCCCAATGTCGGAAGCTCCTCACAGTTTCGGGAAGCATGATTTATCGGACAAACTTACGCCATTACTCATCTCACCATTCGTTACTCCAATAAAAAGAATGTCTTCCGATAATTTATTGGGAGGAGTATGGATTTTTTATTATACACGTCTATTTTAGAGTGCACGCTGTCGCTCTGTTATTACTTCATAAATAAAAGATTTGATTTACTGTATCCTCAGAATACTATTAAAAGTTTTTGAGAGGTCGTATGATAGTTTCTTCCATGTCATGTCCTTTATGGCTTTCCCGTATACTGCACAAAGTTTTGTTGAAATATTCGGGGTCTCTTCAAATACAATTCATAGCCGGTTCCATGGGACAGCTGATGCGATGAACAGGTGAAACATTTTATCATTAACTAGAGCTCAAACAAAATATACAGATACTGTAAAGCAATAAAAACATGATGTTTGTGCAAAATAAAATTATGCATGCGGCAGTTGTAACTGACATTAAATATACCAAAATTGTTGTCCAACCGAGTCTACATTTTGTTGGAAAAATACGCGTAGGCCAAAAATAAATAGTAATTCATTTAATGTCTACGTAACTATGTACTACTAAAAACTAAAGTACAATTTAATTGTGAATACAATACCTTTGAGGGTGCGATCATAAGTTGTTGAACTTGAATCGGACGAAACACACAAATGTACGCAGAAGAATACAGAGTAAGTTGTAAAAGTTTCAACTTTACCAAATGACTACGTAACTGCTACTTCGCATAAAACTTGTCAAGTAAACAAACGCGGCACATGAAACACGACTTCAGATAATAGTAAAGTTCACTTTACAAGACGTATCACTGAAGAAGATAAAATTTAAACTTCTCAAAAACTTACACTCACAGTTAAGTTAAACTCACTTAGAAGTTGGGTTCTAGTTAATCGAACATAAACACTGTGTCCATACAGCGGAAGCTTCTCAAAAGTCCAAATAACACTGCACAATTATAAAGTGTCGCACAAGGTGTAATCACAAGACCGGGCGGACGGGTCGGAGCGGCGCGGCGAGTGCGGGAGCGCGGAGTACGGCGGCGTGGAGTCGCGGCGGCCGCGCGAGCCTCTCTGCCTGCATCACAGAAACCCTACGGCGCGCGCGGGGGCCGCCGATAGACGAAAATGGCTTCACAAGTTAATTTTTTTCTCTTTCCTCCTTTAATATTCCGCATATGCCGTGCGCGGCCGGCGGTGCGAGCGCATGCGTCCCAACCCCGGGCCCATGTAGGGGTTGTAATGTAACGCGATGCACCCGCACTTTACATAACTTATTGGGTCGTTTATTGAAGCCACTGTTTAATACCCTTTCCATGTCGGCTTTGTGCGTAGCTTCCTCAACATTCACATTCAAGACGAGAGATTATTAATCCTCGTTCAAAATACTTTAATCTAACAGAAACTGTTCATCAATCTCAATGTAGTGTTGCTCGTACGTGAACTTCCTCCAAACAATGATGGGTATACTGTACATAGTTTGTTATAATTACCGCTTACCTATTACACGGTGCCTCACAGAAGTTTCAAATTATGTTTTAATATCAGCTGCTCTGTACTTGTTTGCTAGTAAAAGGGATTACATGAAACTACTTTACCTCCGACTCTTTTCAACCGAGAAAAGACTTTTCATTATGGAATTAGTACTGAAGTAAAAATGCTTTAGATTCTCTCCATAAACAATTTTATAATTTATGAGGAAATCTCTTTATGAACTTATTCTTTGTCGGTTTATTTCGAGTTTTTAGTTGCTTCATAAAAAATTAGTGGGGAAATGTAGCCGGGATAAATTATTTATTGCTTAGCGCTTGGACTGTTGGACGCCCATTAGCACAGCTATTACATTTTATTTTAGTTCAGCGACGGATTGACGGACTTGTTTTATATTTAAGAGGATACAGTTATATAATTTTTGAATGCTTTTTTTTAAATTTTATACTTAGTAGCTAATTAAGATAAAGAATGAAGCTGTAAGATAAATAATTAACTATTTGAACAAAGCCAACTGTTGAAATGGGTTTCAAGTTCGACAAATTGGCTAATATAATTTGCTACCTTATTAGTGAAAAACTGTGACCTTCAATTTATAATGTGATTGTTACTTTATAAATTAATGAACTTCAAAAGAAATCAAGGACGATTTTATAAGAGAGTTATGTTAGGCTACGATAACAGTACAATATATTATATTTCTATGTTTTAAATAAACAGAAAATTAACCATCGAAAACACTTCGCATAAAAAGAACATCGAATTGAAATTAGATAAAAACACAAAAGCTCTAAAAGACACGTTACACACCCCCAGTCACATTATACACTACATTCCGAACGATTCTCACACAAGTAAAATAGCAGTTTTTTTACGAAGCTCGTGAGCAAACAGCCGATTGTTCGGAGTTTTTGCATTTCGTCCACGTTCGTAGTACCTAGTTGCTGCAGGACAGGTATAGACGGCTGGCTTACTCGTTGACAGTGCGCCGAAATACGGCCGAGTGAATTAGCATACAGTTCCCATGTGCCCCGTCAATCGTCCGTGTCCGCTATTCGGCGTCGCGCCATGCTTTCGTCTTTTATTTCATCAGCGAACTATAGCGAAGCGCAATAGTGATGCGAAATAGTTTGTGAAGTTTTTTGTTCAACCATTTTATCAATATCAGTTTTGAAATTAAACGAGGCTCTATTTCAGTCGATAGAGTATCCAGTGTAATAAATACTTATGAATGTTTAACAGTACATATCGAGTTATTGACTGCGTTACACAGTATTTCATCGTTTTTATTGAAAACGTTATATTATTGACGTAACAGATACGATGCTTAAATCAAATAGATTGCAAGATTAAGTTTCTCACCAGGCGTATTCGAAGTGTGACGTTAATGTCAATAAAAATTACAATGCTTGAATATTTATTATATGTTAATGATGAGAAAGGTTTAATTAATGCTTGCACTGTAAACATTTATATTCTATTTGCATTTTAATAGATATTAAATACACCTACGTCAGTATTTGGAGTGAGAATTTTCTATTAGAAACGTAGATTTTCTCGCTTCTGCCACAGCACGGCTTAAACTTTAAGGGCTTTTTAGCTCTGATTAGTAGATTCTTAATTCAAACTTTCTATGGCAAATTTGAATTAAGAATCTACTAATCAGTTTAAAAACTAACCAGATGGGTATTTTTATTTTAATACGTCTTTAAACCCTACCAGTAGCTTTTTCACCTGTATCTTTTGTTCTGGATTGGCTTTGATCACAGCTTCATCTATAAGCAACGATATGGCTTAAGATTTAGCATGCTTGCCTAAAAGATCCCTATTCACGTCTGCCTTGAGGGCTGTGAGGCGTCCCCGTTTTAGGATTCGCTTCTTGCTCTTTAAAATGCTGCTAGTAGCATCAAATAAAACAGGAGTCCTTAAATATAAATTTATAGCAGTACCATGTAGGCACTTGCCTATAATTAACATTTAAGATTTAATAAGTCATGGATTTTCTAGATTTTTTTTTTTTTTTATTGAGCCTACCTATACATCATATTTTCTTTGTCAGACATATTTTTCTTGTCCAATCTTTAAAAAGAATTGGGTAGCGCTGCTAAGCTAATCAGGGCACTTCCAGATATTCTGATTCTTTCAACGTATTTACGGGTTTTCATCAAGCCATCCAATTTACCGAGATAGAGAGAGATAAACCACTTTATTTGCTTTCCAGTAAACAGTATTTTTTATTAAAAAGGAAAATTCTTATAAATTGACAATAGAAAGAAAGTCACTAACGAACACAATTATAATAACAAAGGCTATATAAACGTTGACCTAAATTCGGATTTAAACATAAAAGAACGCAATTCCTTCTTTTGAAAGTTTCGTAAAATCACGGAAAGGCATTATGATTGTATTGTTGAGGTGCTAAAACGTAGTTTCGATATGCATTCATTGTGGTCTCAAGCCTGATTGTAGGATTGCGTGTGCCGATTTGATAACTAAGCTAAAAGCGCACTATGCTATTAAAATATGGATATTCCGGACGGTAGCAATATTTGTATTTAATTTAACTAAAGAAATATGAGCTAGAATTATTTATGGTTTATTAAAGTGATTCATCACCTCTGTAGTTCATTGGCGAGCCATTTCATCGAGTTAGTTTTTGTTGAGAATTCTTTGTAGTTATTGGAACTTGTAATGATACACATATAAGGCTAATTGAACCTCACTCAATTTACAAACTTGTTGACATATAATAGAATATAGGCATGAATGATGTTGAAAAAATGCGAATTTACTTTGTATAGCTCGTGGAAATACAACATTAAAGATACTAACCTCATTACCTTATAAAACGATCTACAAAATATAGCATCTTGACTCATTTAATTGGTATCATTAAAAAATTTACAATATTTTAACGTAACTAAGAATGTTTATCAAAATATGTAAATTATCCAAACTGCTGGTTTGCTGTAGACAATGTCAGTACCTACCCAAGCACAAGAACCACATCGTGTGATAAAACGGGCTGTGCATTGTGAAAATGCATGTGTCAAATCATACTCGGTTCTTGCTAAGCAGACTCTACCGAAGTCCTTCCTTGTACAATTATTCCTTCCTGGCGAATAAGTATGATTCTCTTTAGCCTTTTTTGGTCGCATCCAACATATTCTTTCCCGAAATTTTCCCCGTAGAGCCGGCATCGTCTGGTTGCACGTAAACACAAATGCCATTAACAGCTGACTAAGCGCCGCGACGCCTCCACCACTTTTTCATAGCTATTGCCTTTATTTTTCCATTTCCGTTCTTATTAATTTTTCACTTAACTTTGCTTTTAGTCCGTATATTTCGGGTTTTAAACATTTAAGAGCCGTGTAAAAAATTCATGAACTTGCACAATACAATGTTTTGTGGAAAGCTCATTATAGAATTTGACCTACACGGCAAAATTACGTCTACAACAAAGTCGTGTTATAAAATACAATCTGTATTTTCACAATAACAACGAATTAGTATACCAAAGACTGCTTTTCAGATTATCGTAATGGAGATCTGTGTACTGTGTAGTCTGTGTACACAAAACATAAACGGTAGACAACACAAAGTTGTAAGAAATTCGTTATTAGGTACCAGGAGTCCAGAATAGGTGAAGTTGTAGCATCCAACTGGTTATTATGGTCGTAGGCCCGTAACTACTCGTGAGCCGTAAATTATTACTATACTTGTGCACTGTTACCGTCCGGTCCTACGGTCAGATGTGTAATTACTGTACACAGCTTTAAGTGGGTAATATGTAGGTATGTTGGATGATGCAAGCACAGGTTCACAATATATGGGAGACGCAAAAAGCATGTTGCGAATAGAAGTGCATAACCTACCTATAGAAACACCACTAACTACAGCAAAAGTGGCGAAGTTAATGTTTGTTTATGTAAATTATATAAATAAAAATGTTCCAGTTTTCTCTTAAAGCTTTTCATTTTGTATGAAGTGCGCACTCTCAAGTTACAAATTGCAAAAATTTTACACGTCAGAAGTCCTTTATATTAAATCATATTCAAGTCGTCAAGCTTGGCTGGCAGGCACATATGCCAGCAATTATGAATGTCTGATATAATTATGATAAAATATATAAACGTTGTCAATTAATTAAAATTAATTTAACAATAACAATGTTAATAAAGACGTTCAATTCGTAATAAATTTCTGTCTATCTTTCCCTTTTAGTATTAAAAACAACAATTTGAGATAAGATAACGTATCAATTAAGTTCATAAATAATAGTCATCAGAGTAAGGTATAGAATTTTATGAGGCCTACTTTATCGTTAAGTTTTATTGGCAGATATCAATAACGATTGCATATATTAACTTCAGCTACAAACGACTGTAATAACTAGTTCTTGTAACGTGTTATAGTTATCACCTCATTCAGTTGTGGAATACACAGAGGTTTGAGGTAAGCTAGACATGGCAAAGTCTTTCTTCCCGATGACATAACTAAAAACAAATAAAAAAAAGTATAGTCTATTTTAAGTTTACTTATTTCTTTCTAGACATCGTGTCTTCGTCTATCATCTGACTTTCCTGTCGCAGGTCTGCTGGAAGAAATTTCTATTGACATAAGCAGTAGGTACCTTTATGCTCTTCTATCTGTATTCTTTCTTTTCTCTGATAAGTGTTTTATGTTTGCATAAATAAATTACATATATATAACATTACATCGTACCTGTATTTCCGAAGGGCTAACCGTTGATTAGGCTAAAGTCTTGTTTTAAATTTATTAGACAAAGCATGCACCTATTAATTCATTCATTGAGTATTCCAGATGCTCATGCTCAACTCAACTCAAACTGGCAACGGACAGTTGAGTTGTGATTGGTTGGTGCTCAAGTCCAAGATCCTTGACGCTCCAAACGTTACCGAACTTTTTTAAGACAACATCAGTGGTATTGAGTAGTGTTTACTTGGACTTTCATTTTCATTCGATACCTAACACACATTTTGTGTACAAAGAATAAACAATAACGTCTGGGGCGTCCAGGCACTTGCTCTATTGAGTACAGATATGTCAAGCTAAAGAATCATATTATGCCAAACTCGAGAATTGTGATTGCTTGACGGTTGATTGGTGGGTGTGGCAATTTTGAGTTTGAGTATGAGTATCCGGAAAACGGTCCTCCAGTCAGATCAGTTCATTATTGTCGGCCACATCATCGTTTACGACCTGAGGATCCAGACAAACTCACATTCTATCAGAGATATGATTGTCATATAGTTTAAAATGTATGGGATTAAAATGTGGCGGCAAAATGTCACGTTGTCAACCTCTTAGATTTTGACATTTCTACTATCGTTGTCACCGATATAATGTCACTTTGACTAGAAGCTATATACAAGTTCCAGAACATTGACTCAAGAAAAGAAAATGGCCGCTAAGCTATAGATTAAGTTTACTAAAGTTTTAGTACCAAAACATGTATTTTGTTTTTAATCCTAATTTATTTACGATCTAATTTGAAAGAAGTTTAGAATTTCTTTAGTTTTAATTAAAGCTTTTATTAATTAAAAAGAAAATAAACTTGCAGCACATTTGACAATCATTTGAGTCTCTGATTGCTACTTATTTTTTTATAAGCAAAACAATCAAAGTTTTATTGGAATAGTTACAGTTAAGTCTTAGCAGTTATACTTATTAGACACATTCCAATTATCATAACAATGATCAGACCGTAACTTAACTTCAATATTAGAACACTTAATATCATTAACGTTTTGAAGAAAATAACAACATAACTGATGTTCAGTAACCAAACCAATCCCACCAAACCAAACTATTTACAGGCGCAATATTCTATTGTTCATAAAGAGCGATATTAACATTGACTACCCCAAGAAAGAAATAAAAAAATATTTTCAATTAGTAACTCTACAAAACAGATAAGTGCCAACATAGAGCTCGCACAAACAAAATAACTCATACACAAATAAAGTGTGAAAAGAGCAATTCCCCGAGGCCATTTCCTGTATAAATCCTGTAAGGTCTACTGAGGTGTGAATAAAGTAGTGTTACTGGATAGAACCTCATTAGTTAGCGCCAAACGAGCTTGCTGCAAAAATAAACCCGCTATAGGCCATGTCCAGAGTAAACGTGCGGTGACTAGTGCGGGAGCGGGCGCGGTGGCAGACGCGGTAAAGTTTATTTGGTCTGTTGATTGGTACCCACAAGGTTAAGGTTTACTGTGCCGAGGTGGCAGCGGCGAGGCGGATTATGAGACCAAAGCTGGCCAAATCGTGATATACTGTGGCCACAGGAGTTGTTGTAGTTAGCAGTAGACGATAAACGTGTTCCCTCAAGGTAATTATGGTGGAATAAAGAAACTCACAAACATACATGTACTGAAAAAATAACACTCCTTTTTTGGGCAGTCGTGTAAAAAGTGAGCATAGTGGTTGCGCTAGGCGTCCACTATGATCACTTCAGTAAAGATAACGCCGTGGTAAGCAGTGCCGGACACATAATCCTCCTTACCTTTACGTGTCTGGTCCGGCACCGCATACTTACCGCAGCGTTCCGATCAAGAGATCAAAGCTTTAGCACCCGCGCATGCTTCTCACCCTGTACGAGACCTTACCATCTACATAATTGAATTACATTTGAATACTGCAGTTTTCTTGTAGGCTAGATTAGTTGGTGTTGAACATGGCCTCAAATACCATCGTTAAGTAGCCTTTTAAACTGGTAAGACAGGATAGGATGGTATTTCTGGATGTGTGGACCGTTTTAGATAAACGTTGATAGAATAGTTAATATGTTACCCGACTGCCGAAGGAGGGTAATGTGTTTCTAGGGTGGACGGTGTGTGTGTCTATGTATGTATGTTTGTTCCTATGTGGCGTTCCAGAGACCAAACGCGTTGGTCGATTTTGATGATTCATACGTCAATCGAATCGCCTTAACCCTGCGAGTGTCACTGGCTACATTAAAATTGGAAAATAGAAAAATGGCGGATTTTGGTCGCCATATTGTGGGGACAACAATTTTTTTTACTTCCAAACCCATCGTGTGGGGTATCAAAATAAAGGATTTTAAGAGGTGATTTCAAAAATATATAATACTTATATGTTTGAATGTACGTAATTGTAAAAAAAATTACTAAAAAGTTATAAATAAAAAAAGTCAATTTAAAAAATCAAAAGACCCGACTACTTAAAAGGCGAACTAAAAAGACGTAAACAAGAAGAAAATCATGCTGTGCAGTCGGAGGATACATCTGGTTTTGGTCAGCCAGCTCGCGAATATGTTTACGTCTTTTTAGTTCGCCTTTTAAGCAGTCGGACCTTTTGATTTTTTAAATTATCTTTTTTTATTACGCGCTTGTTTATCTGATCTTATGTCGATAAGTGTTTCTTCTTTAGAGTTTGTTGTTACAACTTAAGACTTACTTTATTGAAAGGGAAGGTTCTTAATAAATAACCTTTTTAACTATACTCATCAAAAATAATTGTTTCAGTGAAGGGAAACTCGGTGTGAAAACATTTCAGAAATTCACAAACTTAAAAATACTTTTGCCGCTTTCTATTGGTCTTCTATCTAGGTGAAGTGTATTATAATACACACCAATATAGTAATACATCAATAATAGGTATTTACTCTTTAGACCTCCGCAATCTAGAACCGTATATAAGCCATCATCTGAAAGATACAACAATAAAGAACAACCTTACCCTTTTTGCCACCGATACCTGAATGTACACAAAGATAAGCATGAATTTCTTCACACAAAGAGCTAAACCGAGAGCTACCTACGTATAATAGACACACGTAACTTTCCTGATTGATAAAAACCCACCCCTCTCGACGTGATGATTTTATAGCATATTTGATTACCGGAGTATTACGACGCCGAACAGTGGAAATCCCATTAAAAGCCGTTGCGCAAACAAAATGATTTTTGATGGTGTTTTCGCCAATATTCACAGTCTGTGAAAAGGTTAATATTCGCAGTCTAATCACGTACTTTATCATGAAGGATAACAACTCCTGAACATACCAGGTGAACAAGCGACGCAAGAAGTGATACAAATTATGATGTTTCTCTCTGAATTTGAAACAATACAAACCCTTAGCAGCTGAAAGATATTTTTTTAAAAATTGGGGCTTCATTTTGTTTCACTAAGTACTAACCTATTTTAAGGCCGAAGGAATCAGAATCAGAATTTTATTAAGGAGGGTAATGTGTTTATCAGTCTAGGTATGTATATATGTTTGTTCCTATGTGGCGTTTTAGAGACCAAACGCGTTGGCCGATTATAATGATTCTTACGTCAATCGATTCGTTTTAACTCTGCGAGTGTCACTGGCTACATTAAAATTTGAAAAGAAAAAAATGGCGGATTTTGGGCGCCATTTTGTGTAGGAATTTTTTTATTTTCCTTCCAAACCCATTGTGTGGGGTATCAAAATAACTGAATAGTTATAAATAAAAAAAGTTACATAAAAAATCTAAAAACCCGCCTGCTTAAAAAGCGAACTAAAAAGACGTAAACAAGAAGAAATTCATGCGGTGCAGTCGGAGGATACATATTCGCGAGCTGGCTGACCAAAACCAGATGAATCCTCCGACTGCACAGCATGAATTTCTTCTTGTTTACGTCTTTTTAGTTCGCTTTTTAAGCAGGCGGGATTTTTGTTTTTTTTTTTTTTTTTTTAAACACATTAATCCCTCACGGCTACAGGCATTTTTCCCATTAAAGTTATTAGTCCATCAAATACCAAAATCCATGATCACTTTGACTAGTAGCTTAGATTCAAAACTACAAATCTCTCTATAGAGGTTTTATCATGCAAACGAATGGACAAATCCGATTTGAAAGCCTTTAAAGAAATTAACAAACTAGAGTTGGAATGTCAGAATATTTTACATCACAGCTACGCAAAAGCCCATATAGGGCAAAGCCAAACTGAATAGGCGAACCAACCCAACGTCACTTTGACCTCTTCTAACGTGCAAATACACATTGTAACAGTCTTTTCAGTTTTTAGAGAGAATGGATTTATAGTAACCAAAGACCTATTCCAGCGTGACAGTTGACATCCGTTAATTTTGTAACTTTATTTTATACGTTTTCTGCACTTGTCGCAAAAATGAGAATATAAATTATGTCACTTTTTGACATAAAATAGACAGAAGTGTGAGTTTTTTGTAAAAATCCGGCCAAGTGCGATTCGGACTCGCGCACGAAGGGCTCCGTACCATTAACGCGAAAAACGGCAAAAAAATCATGTTCGTTGTATGGGAGCCCTACTTAAATATTTATTTTATTCTGTTTTTAGTATTTGTTGTTATAGCGGCAACAGAAATACATCATCTGTGAAAATTTCAACTGTTTAGCTATCACGGTTCATGAGATAAAGCCTGGTGACAGACAGACAGACCGCGAAGTCTCAGTAATAGGGTCCTGTTTTTATCCTTTGGGCACGGAACCCTAAAAAGTGTCGCATTGCTAGTTATATTAAATAGAACCCAGGCAAAACTGAAGATAAAATTGATCACGCAAGTTACCCTTTCTAAACACAAGTTTACAGTTGACAATCAGTGTAAAACATAGGAACAGAATATTTACGTTCAATTACAAGCTTTTTGTTTATCACTAACAGTGTGAATGGCAGGGGTGTCTGCCCAAGTTTGCGCCATAAAGGCGGCGATGACGGCAGGCTCCCTTGTTGATATTCATGTCGGGAAGGTGGCCCGTGCCTCCGTCGAAGCCGCGTCAGCTAAATTACTTTATTACTACGTCTATAGGTAAATAGCTACAATACTAACTGCTGCTACGAGGTACTTGAGGGTTAGAACTGTGTATTTTTGTTTTTGGCGATGATTTTAAGCGGAATAAGTGTAGAGGCAGCTTTTGGTCCTATGGGGCTGACAAAACCTTTGATACTTTTGTTTTTTTAAAGCTTAGCAGTAGAAAGCTCTCGTAATTGGTAAATTGGTTACAGGATCTTTGCCGACCATAATTATGTAGCTTCATAGAAAACATATAAACAAATCGAGAAGACGGCATATTCAAATATCTCTTGATAAATGTCACCATTATTATTTTTATGTGCGGGAAGGGGACGCGCTCAGGGGACGTGAACCCCACAACTGAAGGGTGCACATAAGTAAAACTTTGCTTATTAGTGAATTGAAGCATCTTGAAATAATATTTCCATTAAAGCTAGCGGTTTTCTGGGGCTCCTGATAAATGCGTGAGTAGAATAACAATGTTTCAACACGATTATATTAACTTTGCTTTGGTCATCATATCTTGGATGACTATAAAATTTTAGAATAGTGGCCTTTGGCTTTAAAAAGTCATCATGATTAGTTGAAAATAAAATGTCACTTAAAATGGTCATCATCACCATTATTTCAGCCAAAAGACGACCACTGCTGGACCTCCCCTAGGCGTCGCCACCTTGACCGATCCCGTGCGTCTCGCATCCAGCGCCTTCCCGCAACCTTAACCAGGTCATCGGTCCACCTAGTGGGAGGCCTTTGAACGCATCGTCTTCCGTTTCGCGGTCGCCATTCCAGAACATTTTTACCGTTCTGTAAACAATGTGCCCTGCCCACTGCCATTTAGTTTTCGCAATTCTTCGGGCTATGTCGATAACTTTGGTCCTACTGCGGATATCCTCATTTCTGACGTGATCACGCATGAAAACTCCGAGCATAGCCCTCTCCATTGCTCTTTGGGTGACTTTAAGCTTTCTGATAAGGCCCATTGTGAACAACCACGTCTCGGCCCCATAAGTCACTTGCAACACAAAGTGGTCATAGACTTTTGTCTTAAGACACTGCGGTAAATTGGAAAATGAAAATGGTCACAAATCATATATACCTACAGACATCTCCAAGACAGCTTACGAATATAAGTCCACATAAGAGTCTTACAACCCCATAATCACGTTTACTGAGCGAAAAATAACCACAAAGACGATACTCACTACCATTCATAAAGCGTATAAATGTAAATGAGAGAACATGTCACAAGAATAAAATACTCAAGATGGACGAATCATGTAAGCAAATGAAATCGTAAGAATGTGTAATGAAACCACGAGCCAAGTGCGATGGACACAGACAGGCTTGTAAAGAAATGTATATTGATACTCCTTTTTATAGAAATAATGGAGTTGAATATTTAAATTTAATATGTTTAGAAATGATATCTTCTTAAAAGCTTTGCTATTTCTAAAGATTCTATTACTAGAAGCTAGTATTGTGTATAGGAATTCAGGCAAATTGGGACGAAATGCTTGTAGACTGATTTTACGTAAGGCGCTTAATATGTCAGTCAAGATTTTAAGCTAGTATGAAATTATTTACTGCCGACGAGAGCTGTCAAGCGTCTGAGAGCTGAACAAAAATCTTTTTTTAAAACAAGCTTTTTTCGTATTATTCTCAGCAAACGCTTTCATTTGATACCCATATCACGGCAATGCACAAAAAATAACTATAGTCGTCACAATCTAAGAAGTCCGTTGACGTTTCTCATTGTACATGCCGCGATAACTTTCTACGTAAGAAATTGAAAAATCTAATTCATAATCCTAATTAAATACTTTGTTACCGATACACTATAACAACGAGTATCATTCGCAAGCATCAAGTTTAACTATTATTAAGTATATTTCTAGCTATCAAAACCGGCATTTTATTTTTTAACAACTTCAGTCTACCATCTTGGGCCGTCCGCCATATTGGATTTAGAATGTAGTCACTTAGCTAACCATACATTGTCATCCAAACTAAACGTGTATGCAAAATTTCTTCTTTATCGGTGGAGGATAACTGCTTTAAAATTCAGTTGCAAGATTTGACATGCATGCATTGCAAGTTAAATAAAAGCTTGTAATAATATCGATCGACACATGGCTACAAAAGACTGATGGGGTTGATTAACTTGAAAGAGACCATAGATTAGTTGGCAATAAAAACAAAACTAGGATTCCTTTTAATTTGACATAATTAATTTGTTGCCAAGATAAATAAGTAATTTCTACTTCTTCAAGATCTCTTCTCTCTTCTATTAAAGCCACGAAAACTAATACTACCTATTTCGATGTCCCAGCAATACTAATGGCATTAATAGTTCCAATATTTGTGTTCCTACTTTAGCTCTGACATTTATTACTGCCTTTAGTTGGCAACAAGATTATTACTATATCCGCCAGCATGATTTGTAATAATGGCTTATATTTACAAACAGAAACTCATATATCATACAATAGTCAGTTAGTAGTCACCAATCAAATATTATTTTCGTCAAAGTTGGCAGACAACAAACATAAACAAGTAAAGGAGCCACTAAATGAAATTGCAAATAAACGAAAACGTCAAGTTATACGAAGTTTAGTGCTTTCCGCACAGTTTTAATAAACAAACAAAGAAATAAGGAAAGTTTTGGCCGGAGGGTACTTATTGTTTTGCTTGACCTCGATAACCAAAATTAGAATAGCGCGGGGCAAAACAAAATTTGCGAAAACACTGTGACGAATATTCAACATGTTTTATAGAGAGACGGATTTAAAAATGTTTTTTATTATCCTGGATACGAAAAGGACAAGCACTATTCGTGATTAGTTTTTGTCAGGTGAATATTTGGAGATAGGTGGAACAGGGTGTAAAGTCCCACAAACCTCCATAGAAAAGGGAGGATCCTCCGACCAGACGAGTGTTGTGTCTGTGGTCCGGGCAACTGCCCAACGGTTACTGTCGGACTGTTGTATGTGTTCAAATCGCGCCGAAAACTTTGCTTGCGCGATGCAGGCTTTGTGTGACGTCATGTCATTAGTTTGTAAGTGGCGGCGTCGGTGCCGCTACAAATATTACTAAAGTAAGTAGGTACTTAATGATGTTTACTACCATTGATAAAAAAAACTTAAAAAAAAAAACAAACCGATTTCCAAAACAAAAAACTACAAAGCGAAAAATAACTTTCTTTTCCGAAGTCGGTGTCTTTGGTACCTATTGTTTTCCTTTTTTCGACACCGACTTCGAAAAAGAAAGTTCTCGCTTTGCAGTATTTTGTTTTGGGAGTCGGTTTAATTTTTTTGTTAAAAAGGTTTTTATTTTATCTCTTTTTTGTTATTTATTTATTTATTTATTTAATACTAGGAGAACCAACAGCTATAACAGATGGATAAAACTTCGTCACTTCTACTGCTGAAACAGGCCAGTTGAAGAGTCCGGTAGACAACCACTGAGGACCAGACCACCAGATTTCGGAAGAAGATAAAGATAAGCAAGATAAGCCACGACTACAGACAGCTCGACTGTTTTGTCGTGGTTGAGTACTGAGCCACACAAACTTAAGACCTTTGTGGCGCATAGAGTAGTCCTAACTAACGACAGTCCTATGCCTACTGATTGGCGACATGTGTCCACCCATGACAATCCAGCCGACATCTGTAGGCGTGGCTTATCTTGCTTATCTTTATCTTCTTCCGAAATCTGGTGGTCTGGTCCTCAGTGGTTGTCTACCGAACTCTTCAACTGGCCTGTTCCAGCAGTAGAAGTGTCAGATAACGTGGTGGAACTAAGTAACAAATGCCATGAAAATCATTTATAGCCAAAGTACATCTCATGACAATTCCAATTAGCCCAAACACGACTAGGATCCATTGTTTTATTTCGGAAATCCAGTGCCTACCTTCCGGTTTCATCATCAGATCAGTTCGATATTACTATTTTCATCAGTACCATTTATTAAGACGTATTTGCTTCATCATAGTCGGTTAGCTATTCAATATATCTTATACCCGTGACATACGTAGCAATAAGGAGTTCCAGTGGCCATCTGTGGTCTTCTTCATCAGTTCCATTTCACCAAATGCCACTTACTGAGTGTAAATGATTGGATTGTTGATAAAAAAAAACAAAATCGCTATATGTATGCCTATAATATTTGAGGAGTTTCCTCGATTTCTCAGGTGTCCATATCATTTTACCATACCACATGTACACCCTTGGGATATCCCCTTTTCAACAAAAAAAGAATCATCATAATCGGTTTATAAACTACTAAGTCATCCGCGAACACACTTCTCCTTTTTTGAAGTCGGTTAAAATGATAAATGACCATAGACACTGCTTTGTTGCATAAGTAATGGTTCATCTAATAAAATAAAAGAAACCTCAGAATAAAAAACACTTACCCATTTATTTATGATAGTAATGGAATGATTGAATCCTGGTTCCGCGGCGTATAAACCAATGCAACCAAAGTGACTGCAAGAACCGTGCCGAATTACGTTCACGTTCAGTGCTACGAACTTTGTTACGATCTGTGCTACGAACTGCACTACGAACTTTGCTACGATAATTGCTTCGCATGTGCTACGCTTCTGTTATTTGTAACTGCGTAGTATTTTCAAACCTACTTATAAATACGAAGGACATCAAAAAACATACTTTACCTGCCCAAACAAACCGCAACACAATAGTACCGAGAAAGCGAAAACTAATGACGAGATCGCCTATCTTGTAGGCTTATTTTTCCCTCCTGAACCATTTCGATTTGTTGCATTCATTCATTCAGTACTTCATCGGCCATGATTACCCGTTCGCGTGAGCAACTCTGATAGTTTCGTGGCCGCACAAAAACTACCGGTTATCTGTACGAAATGAACGATCGAAATGAACCACAGATGCATAAATAATATAGAAATATGCTCACAATATTAAATAATGGTATTCGTGACCCGTGCGGCTATTCTTTTCAACGCTGCGTTTGTTATATGATGTATGGCAAGTTTATTATTAAATTAGACAATGCGGTGACAGTCACAAGATTAATATCACTTATTTATAATACAGGCCTCTTAGATTGAGATACCGTTCTAATGTTATTCTTAACCCACGAGGCGCATGCATTTTCTTTATTATTTTTCAACGAAGCTTGAATATAAGTGTTTTTGTTTTTCAGAACTGTTTTTACCCGACTGCCGAAGGAGGGTAATGTGTTTATCAGTCTATGTATGTATGTATGTATGTAAGTATGTATGTATGTATGTATGTATGTATGTTTGTTCCTATGTGGCGTTCTAGAGACCAAACGCGTTGGCCGATTTTGATGATTCATACGTCAATCGATTAGTCTTAACCCCGCGAGTGTCTCTGGCTACATTAAAATTGGAAAATGGAAAAATGGTGGCTTTTAGGCACCATATTGTGGGGGACAAAATGATTTTTTTCTTCCGAACACATCGTGTGGGGTATCAAAATAAAGGGTTTTAAGAGGTGATTTAAAAAATATATCACACTTATATGTTTAAATGTACCTAAATCTTAAAAAAGATAACTAAAAAGTTATAAATAAAAAAAGTTAATTCAAAAAATCAAAAAACCCGACTGCTTGAAAAGCGAACTAAAAAGTCTTAAACAAGGAGAAAAACATGCTGTGCAGTCAAATCAAATCAAATCAAATCAAAAATGTTTATTTGCCAGAAAAATACATTGTTTACAAGGGAAGATCTTAAAGCCCAAAGGTCACTGTATTCTGCCTGCAAGCAAGCGTGCAAATCTTTTACAATAATAAATTCATAAATTTTCAGACATCGTTCATAAACACAGTAGAATCATTTTGATGTAACATTCAAAAGTGCCGCTTGGTGGCCTAGTTGAAATAAAATATCTTTGTCTTTGACAATTGTAAACATCAAACAAAAACACAAAAAAATAAGAAATCACAAACAACACCAAAAAACATGATGCATATCAATAAATTAAATTAAAACTGTATAATTAATGAAATCAAACAATAACTCAATCAAAGTCCCCAAAAATTGACAAATTATAAAAATATCAAAATGTAAAAAAATATTTAAAAAAATGTCAATAATATAAATTGAAATGTCAAACATGTAAATTGAAATGTCAATAAAATAAATTGAAATGTCAAAAAGTATATAGAAATGTCAATAACTAAAATGTTTATATATAAAACTAAATTTACAATTAAACTAATATAAAATAAAATTTAATTATTAATAATTCATTCAATAATATCAACATTCCTAAAATTATCCCTTACATTCCAAAAAATCCCTAACGCTATAGAAGCAACTATTTTGTAACCATTCCGTCAATTTCGTTTTAAACACATGATCCTGCAACGATTTTAAATCGCTTGGTAAGTTATTATAAATCAAAATACACTTATTAAACACATTATTCTTGTAAATATCTTTATGACCAGATGGCTACATCGAACATCGAACATCATGGCAACATCATGAAGTCGGAGGATACATCAGGTTTTGGTCAGCCAGCTCGCGAATATTGTATCCTCCGACTGCACAGCATGTTTTTCTCCTTGTTTAAGACTTTTTAGTTCGCTTTTCAAGCAGTCGGGTTTTTTTTAAATACATCTGTCTGTAAACTTAAAAGCATACGTAAATAGTAAATGGTGCTTAAATAATTCGGCCTTAAATAAAAAGTCTTAAGTTAGACTACTTAATGGTGTGCTCTAAATGTCTTGCGAAAGACTACCATTAAAGTCTGTGTAGCTTAAACTGAATGAAATGTCTCTGGACACTTTACCTAAATTTAACCAATTACTGACATTATATTTTCTTAAAAGGCTTAATGTACAGATCGCTTTTGCTAATGCCCAAAGCAAATTGCGCCGTCATCCTTTAAGCATCGTTATGTTTTACAATAAAATTATAGCTTAGGAATTTATTGGTATAAATGTAGGCAAACGTGTGTGGGTGGGCTAGCCAAGTTTGTAATTCAAGACTGGTGTAGCAGAAAGGATTCAAACAACGAAAACCGAACTTCGTAGTTTAAAGTTGTAAAACAAAACTTGGAAAAATCGATGGAACGAGAACTGCACACGCTCTAAAACCTCGCAAAGTTAACCTGCCAACATGAAATGTGCTTATACAAAAATAAATGCAGAATCGTTAGTAGTATTAATCTGAAAAGCCAGCCGATCAGATAAGTTCCCGCGTCCTACCTACGGAGGCATTGTCACAGTTGGCGGAGAGTCCGGTGCGCTTGCCAAATATGTCGCAACAGATAGCGAGCCGTCGCGTATGCCCGCCGCCTCGCCTCGCCTCGCCTCGCCCGCTCCACCAAAGATTTACTACTGAAATTCTGTCACACTCCCTTCCCAACACGACACGCCGAATGCCTTTCTATACCGACTACCGACTCAGACTTCTATACAACATTTTGGGAAGTTCGCTGATTTATTTTCAAAATTTTAAAGAACTTAACAACAAATATTTGGTTTCTCGTTGGTTTGGCTTTGTACGTTATTTTCCGATTGAAGAATTTTGACGTGTTCGGTAACACAAAGCTGCGAGCCATATTTCAATCACCAAACCTGCAACCGTGGCGAGCACATTATATTATTATATATTATTATTATTTATTTTTATAAAAACGTTAAGTTACGTTTACGTTGTAAATACCTAGTAGAAAAGTTTTAAATGGTATAAAAACACGGAAATATAAACGGTCGCGATTATGGGCTCATATGAGTCCCACTGATATGCAAACGGAAAGTTGTTGTGTGGTTTCAAATTCGGAAAAGTTTTTTAATTTGTTCGCTCGTTTCGGCGGGGTGACGTGACGAGCTGGCACTCGCCGCCGCCGAGGTGACGGTATCATAACATCCCCGCTCCGCTTGTAGCCCGTGGCTCGCAGCGCACGCTCGAGCGATCAGAAAAGACGAGAGCAAGCGCCGATGCAACTATTCCGTAGCTCGACTACGTGCTCTCGGCAAATTCACGCGTCGCCTCATTATTCCGCTTCGAGGCCGCCTCCTTCTAAATAAATGTTATTAAAATGCAAAAGTAATATTTTTAAAACGTCAAGTGTAAACGTTTCGTTGGACTAGTGCGGCTCGGGCGCGTGCAATTAAGATTTGCACGTGTGCTTCGTTTTGTGGAATGTGTTTTACGCTTTTCAAAGGGTGTTTTTAAATCTTACGACTTTCAGGAGGAATTTAATATAGAATTTTGCCGAGTTACAGCGTATGTTGAAGCATAAATATGAATTTACTCACATACATGATAAACGTCGGTGAGGATTTATTACATCGTAGTTTTAAACTAAGTGAATTTTGCATTTTCACAGGTTCTAATTGTTTTCTGGTTATTAAAAAGTAATACCCTTATTTTATTGGGCTAAACCTCGTAATATTCTAGAGAAAACGAACTAGAAAATAACGGCATGACTTTACCTGTAGCTGGCATAAAATTAAAACCTATTCCTATGCGGGCCGAACGTTAAACAGGCCAAGTTTTACAAGATTCGCCACTGTTATGAAACTCCTAAAAAGAGCCTGATTGAGACCGAAACTTTCTAGAATAGTAATTAGTTTCCTTCGTCTGAAAACTCTGAGATTTTCATAACCGGATAACTTTGATAAACTTCAGTGAATTCTGTGGCTCCTGTTACACTTGCAAAGATTTGCATCTTAACTTGGACCAACATAAACTGCGAGCTTTTGAAATCAATACCTGACTCGATTCTCTTACCTGATAAAAATTAGCTTCTATAGCTTCAATAGAGTGAAGTACTTTAAGGTTAGATCGAAGATACGAATAAAAGTCGATAAAACTTGCGAACTTTTCGAATAAAGATCTTCGCTTCGGCACAGATGACCTAATTTTTCAATGCTGTAAAGTTTTGTAGAAACTAAGTAGTGACTCAATAATATATTTTTAGACGTAAGAATTGCGTGCTTACTTTGATAAAATTATTTATAATTTTGAATTTTAATAAAACCTAAACAAAATAATAAAAGTTGGTTTGATATACATAGGCACTTACATAATCTTCAATATTTGACATAATCTTCGTAAAATTTATTGAAATAAAAATACAGGGCATTTAATATTTTTGTCCATTCGCAGTATTTTATTATCCTTGTTTTCTGAATTTTACTTCTTACTATTTCTTTGAAAATGTTTTTACTGTAATTAATGGAACATTGCGTGGTACACAGAGTATATAGTGGATGGAAAACTGGAAATAGGAAAATTTATTGTTAGTACCGATACTATTAGAATAGAACAACAGGAATAGTTATATAATTTTATTCCTGCTATTTATAAACCTAAGTATTGGGCCGGACCCGTAGGCGATTGGGATAAAAAAGCGTCCGTGTCTCGAAGCGTCCATTTGGAGCAAAAACCTAGGCAGCGCTTCCGTTCGCCGACAAAAGGAAATTCAATAAGAACGAATTTCCCGTGATTTACGACCACTATTTCCTCGTTAAGGCTCCGCCGGCCCTCGAGGTGTGTTGCTGCACGAGATTTCGTAGTAAAGACAATTCAGTTAGTACTAGATGTAGAGAAATACCTCGTAGTGCGTTGTTTTAAACTTCCACGTGACCAGTATGCTCCTAGCTCAGGGAATTTATTTTTATAGAGGATATTCTGAAAGGACGTGACGTTGTATCTCTTTGCTACGTTAAATTGGCGTTAGTTTTACTTGGTATTTTTAAAGTTTTCTTTTAAAGATTATTTTTAAAAGGTTTCTATGTTGGTCGAAGTTCAGAAACCTAATAGTTATACTCATGAGCTTTGTTACTACTTGGTATACATCTAAGAACTACCATAATTGAATCTCGTATAACAATAAAAACACAGAAGATATCATATAAGAATCCGTACCCGAATAAAAGAGTAAATCCTTTCATAGAAAACCTCAACAAACAAAACATTTTCTCATATAATTTTCACAGAAAAACGAAATAAATCTGTCCATAAATGTTAAGTCGATGACCCGAAATAGGTTCGAAACCGCCCGAAGCGCTTAGCTTTACCTAACTAGAGGCGAACTAAACTTGTCAATAAAATGTACTGACCTCATTTTATTGCGGGGATTCGACCCGGAAAAAAGAGTTTGGTAATCATTTTAACGTTCTATAATGTAGTATTTTTTCCGATCCTTTCTGATCTGAGGCTCATTCTGATGATGTAACGACTTACTGTATCGTATGGATGTATATCTAAGTAAAGTAGTGGATTAGTATAATGGCATTCAGAAGGGAAAGTCGGGAACTGATAACAAGTCAGGATTTAAATTAACTTATGAAATGTCTGACAGAGAGACTGACGAAAGTCTCGACTACGACTACGTACGACTCACTTCAATGTCTCGGGTGATGACACTTGGCTCGATTTAATCCTTACGTCCTCTCCCTCCTTTGTTTCCTCTCATGGTCAGTGTCCTGCGCCTGGCTTTTCCAATCACGACCTTTTATTCCTCTCCTATACCCTAAAACCACCTAAACTTCCCTCTAAAGTTCTGCACATGCGTTGTTTTGCCCGCATGGATACAGAAAAACTGCGGCAGGATGCGTCGGAATTAGATTGGGAGAACCTTGCTGCGGCTACGACTGTAGATGATAAGCTTAGTTTGTTCAATAGGACGGTCCTCGCACTCTACGATAGACACGCTCCTGTCAAGAGGGTTAAACTTAGGCGTCCACCTGCCCCGATGACGACAGGGGTTCGTATGGCGATGAGGCGCAGGGATCGGGCTTTCCGAAAATTTAGAAGAGATCGCTGTGTTGAAAACAGGAACCTTTTCAAAGCTGCAAGAAATCGGTGTAATCAGGTGATACGCAATGCTAAACGCCGCCATATTCTCGAGAACATATCTTCTTCTTCCCCTGCCGATATCTGGAAATTCCTTGGAACTCTTGGTATCGGTAGGCCACGTTATGTGGATTTCCCTAAGACAATCGGCCTGGATGAAATCAACCGTCACTTTACAACAACCTGTCTTTTGGATTCCCAAATGTTATCTCAGACGGTTGATTTCATTACTGGCCTTCCTGGTCCTATTATAGAACAGTTCCACTTTTCACCGGTCACCTTGGATGAAATCAGAAAGATCATCCTGTCCATAAAATCTAAGGCTGTGGGCCATGATGACATCAGTCGTTACATGGTCACCTTGATCCTCGACTTTCTTCGCCCACCGATTGCCCACATCATCAACTTTTCCCTCGATTCCGGTCAATTCCCATCCCTATGGCGGATGGCCTATGTCCACTCCCTAAAATTTCAAATCCCTCCCTACCTAATCATTATCGACCAATCTCCATACTCCCTTTCCTATCCAAAGTGCTCGAGGCCTGCGTCCACAAGCAGTTTTCAGGGTATATTCATCGGAATAACCTTGTTAGCTCATTCCAGTCAGGTTTCAGGCCGGGGCACAGTACTGCCTCCGCTCTCCTTAAAGTGACTGGTGACATTAGAGAAGCGATGCAGGATACCAAGGTTACTGTTTTGGTCTTAATTGATTTCTCCAATGCCTTTAATGCTGTCAGTCACGATATTCTCCTTTCTATCCTTTCACATCTTATGGTTTCTTCCGAGGCACTGGAGTGGTTCTCTTCCTATCTTCGGGGACGACAGCAGTCGGTTCGCGTTGACGAGAGCTCGTCAAGTTGGTGTGACCTGGCTGCTGGTGTTCCGCAAGGCGGTATTCTTTCTCCACTGTTATTCTCCATCTTCATAAATTTTATAACTCATTGTCTTCGGTGTTCGTATCATCTTTATGCCGATGACCTTCAACTTTATGCAGCTGCGCGGGTGGAAAGTTTGTCAGACGCTATTGACGATGTGAACCGGGACTTAGACGCTGTCAAGGACTGGTCTGATAGATTTGGGGTGTCTGTAAACCCCTCAAAATGTCAGGCCATTGTTATTGGAAGCCCGCGCATGATGGGTCGATTGGGGATTAGCTCTCTTCCTCCTATAATTTTTAATGGTACTGTCATCCCCATCAGCCCTAGTGTACGAGATCTCGGTCTACATCTTGATTCGACGCTAAGCTGGCAAAGTCAGATTTCTAGTGTCAGTCAAAGGGTCAATGGGACTTTGCGATGCCTGTATCGTCTGAGAAACTTTCTACCTGCAAAAACAAAGACCATGCTTGTGCAGACTTTAATTTTCCCTTTAATCGACTATGGTGACGTGTGCTGCTTTGACCTAAACGCGGTATTCCTGGATAAGCTGGATAGGCTTTTAAACAACTGCATCCGGTTCATATTCAACCTCCGAAAATATGACCATGTGTCGAGCTGCAGAACTGAACTCAAATGGATGCCCATTCGGCAGAGAAGAAATTTTCGCGCCTTGACTGCGCTTTTCTCTCTACTCAACTCTTCCACACCTCCTTCTTATCTCATATCTCACTTTCAATATCTATGTACTTCACACGCTAAGAATCTGCGTTCATCTAACAATCTTCTCTTGCTGTGTCCTTCTCATACTTCTGATTTTGTTCATTCTTCCTTTCATATTCAATCAATTCTTCTCTGGAATACGCTTCCTCTCGATATCAGGACGGCCACCAGTCAGTATGCATTTAAGCGGAAGTTGCGGCATTATTTTCTAAACGAATAGCAGAGTCGTCTCAATATGCGCCTTTCTATTAATTTATATATATATATATATTATTTTATATATAGTATTTATTATAGTACATATTTAAGTATGTTTATTTTAACTATATATTTTTGTACTAATTGTGTGTTGATATTATTATTATTTCATTTTTATGCACCTGCCATGCTGTCTCTTCACCACCCGTGGTTGACTGGTAGAGAATTCCTCAGGCATTAAGTCCGCCTATGTACTTTTATGTTGCATGAAGTTTTAATAAATAAATAAATAAATAAAGTAGTTTATTTTTCGATTAAAATAATCATTTCGTAAAAAGTTAAAGCTTATCATGCATTATCATCCAAACTAAACGTGTGCAAAAGAGCTCAAACAATTTAACTGTTTTAAAATAAAGTTGCAAAATTTGACTCACACTTGACAAAAAACTAACAAACAAAGTAAGTTTGTAAAAAAGGAACCATCAAGCTGCATTGAAAAACATTTTGATTATGAAGTTTACAAACAAACATTGACATAGGAACAGTTTGATCAAGATTTTCGAACGCAACGAAAAAAACACGCGTTCTAATTTGGAACACACACGTCCCGACAATCTATCCCGACAAATGTCCCCATTCCACTATCGATCTGTCATTACTTTGCAGTTTACTCTTCTATGTACATAGCACAACTCAATCAAATCGCAAACTCGATTAATTTGTCTTTTAGTCGACAAAAGCCGTCGCGGAGTCAGTTCAATCGACTAATCGATTCGTACATCCCTATTGAAATTTTATGCGCTCCTTTCATAAAAGGATTTATATAGGGAATATTTGCAGCATGGAATACTCGTGTTGTTCTTGTAAATTCACAGCAGGAAACTTGACCCAATAAAATTTCCGTATAGGTTAGTAATAGTTCCGGTGTGTATCATATAAATAAGACATATAGAACTATAATAGGAAATATATGTACATACTACATCGGGGAGGGAGCTCGTGGCTAAATAATAACAGCCGCACGGGTCGATCTTCAAGGATAAGCAACGTTTGACGAGGTCGGTCAGTGGATGGGTGACCATTTCAACATACCGAGTTTCCTCCGTGCCTCGGAAAGCACGTTAAGCCGTTGGTCCCGGCTGTCATTTGAAGATCTTTGACAGTCGTTACGGGTAGTCAGAAGCCTGAGATCTGACACCATCAGTCTTACCAAGGGGTATCGTGTTACCCAGTTACTGGGTTTTGGAGGTCAGAAAGGCAGTCGCTCCATGTAAAACACTGGTACTCAGCTGAATCCAGTAAGACTGGAAGCCGACCCCAACAATAATTGGGAAAAAGGCTACTCAGATGATGATGATGTACGTACGTCTACATCGAAACGTTTATGTCCCTAATAATTTAGAAGAGTCAATAAGGACAGTGAGTCTTAGGAGAGGCCCAGGTCCAGCAGTAGGTGACTTTAGGCTGATTCGATGACAAGTTCAGCCATATTATAGGCAGCTTATTTTAGTAAGGGCCGATTTTACAATTTTCAAATAACTTTAACCACAGGAACAAAAATTTTTTCACAAAAAATTATTTGACTTCCAAAGCAAAACACAAAAAAGAGCAAAAAATGTTTCGGAAGTCGGTGTAGCAAAAAGGCAAAAAAATAAGAGGTAAAACTGACTTTCATGGAAGTCGGTTTATCTTTTGTGAATAAGTAGTGTGGTGAGCATTACAATATTTTTATAATAAATCTTCCGATGAACTTCGTGAAAAGGTTTTTATTTTTGTCTTTTTAGTTTTGTTCTCCATCACTAAAAAGTGAGCAAGTTAGTAAGATCATCATCCGAAAGACGTCTACTGCTGGACATAGGCCTCCCCCAAGCGTCGCCACATTAACCGGTCCCATGCGTCTCGTAACCAGCAATCCCCGCAACCTTCACCAGGTCATCGGTGTACCTGGTGGGAGGCCTTCCAACGCAACGTCTTCCAGTTCGCGGTCGATACTGCAGAACCTTTCTGCCCCATCGGCCATCCGTTCTGCGAGCAATGTGCCCTGCCCACTACCACTATAGTAAGATACGATTGACAAAATAATCATTTGCTGTATGTTGTTAAGGATTCGGATCTATGTTCCATATCTTGAAAACTACTGATACGAATTTAATGAAACTTGTACTGTTCCTTAAGTTAAGAGATATCTAATGTCATAAAAAGAGTTTCGGAGATATGCGTGGAAAAACATACATACATACAAACATAAATATACATACATTTATGAAATTTGGCAAACGTGTTTAGAAGCCCACATAGAGTAACATAATATATGCGAATATTGTGCAATGCCAATAATCTATATATATAAAATGCTTTGTCCTGAATGACTGACTGACGGATCAACGCACAGCCCAAACCGCTGAACGTAGAGACCTGAAACTTAAAAGGTGTATTCTTTGTATGATGTAGGCATCCGATAAGAAGGGATTTTCCGAAATTCTACCCCTAAGGGGGTTAAAAAGGGGGGCAAAGTTTGTATAAAAAATCTAATTCCTTCGACAAATATTTTTGAAACTTGGCACAAATAGTAATCTAAGTACATGATAAAGATTGACATTATTAGTTTTTTGAAACTACCCCCTCAAGTCGATTTAGGGGGTGTTGAAATTTGTATGGCAGAATCTTATTTCATGGGTAACTAAACTTGAAACAATACACAAATACTAAAATAAATAAATAATAAAGGTTGTTATTATTAGTTTTTCGAAACTACCCCCAAAAGACGATTTAGGGGGTGTTAAAGTTTTTTTGAAAAATCTTATTATTAGGTTAATAAACTTGAAACTTGGCATAAATACTCAACTAAGTAAGCAACAAAAGGTTGCAATTATTAGTTTTTAAAAATACCCCCAAGAGTTGATTAATTTTTTTGAAGAATCTTACTTTTTAGGTTAATAAACTTGAAACTTGATATTTTTCTTGAGCTTCTAACTTAAAATATGGGCAGGGATGTAGTTTATAGATAGTAGATGTCCACTAAGAACGAATTTTGCTAGAGGGCCGGATTTAGGGGGTCTAAGGACTCTCGCAAGTTTGTATGAAAGCCCTTCATTTTTTGAACTACTAATTTTAAATTTGGCAGGGAGGTAGTTTATAGTTAGTAGATTTCCGCTATGAATGGATTTTGCGACAGGACTGGATTTAGGGGGTCTAAGGGCTCTGGCAAGTTAGTATGAAAGTCCTTAATTTTTTGACCTACTAACTTAAAATTTGGCAGGGATGTAGTTTATTGATATTAGACGTCCACTAAGAACGGATTTTGCGACAGAGCCGGATTTAGGGGGTCTAAGGGCTCTCGCAAGTTTATATGAAAATCCTTAATTTTTTTGAACTACAAACTTAAAAGGCAGGGAGGTAGTTTATAGTTAGTAGACGACGCTCAGAACGGATTTTGCAACAGGGCCGGATTTATGGGGTCTCTCGCAAGTTTATATGAAAGTCCTTCATTTTTTGAGTTACTAACTTAAAATTTGGCAGGGAGGTAGACATCTGCTAAGAACGGATTTTTCGACAGGGCCGGACTTCGGGGGTCTAAGGGCTCGCGCAAGTTTATATGAAAGTGCTTCATTATTTCAACCATAATATTGAAATTTGGCATGGAGGTAGTTTATAGTTATAAAAGCCCGCTAAGAACGGATTTTGCGACAGGGCCGGATTTAGGGGTCTAAGGGCTCGCGCAAGTTTGGATGAAAGTCCTTCATTTTTTGTGCTACAAACTTGAAATTTGTCATGAAAGTAGTTTATAGTTAGTAGATGTCAATTAAGAACGGATTTTGCGACAGGGCCGGATAAAGGAGGTCTAAGGGCTCTCGCAAGTTTATATGAAAGTGCTTCATTTTTTTAACTACTCTCTTGAAATTTGGCATGGAGGTAGTTCATAGTTAGTAAACGTCCGCTAAGAACGGATTTTGCGACAGGGTCGGATTAAGGCGGTTTAAGGGCTCCCGCATGTTTGTATGAAAGTCCGGATGTCTTTTTGTTCTACTTTACTGAAATTTAGCAAGTCTAGAGTTTATGAGTAGGAGACATAAGCTAAAAAAGAATTTTGTGATACCCTATATTTTTTTTCTAATTCGTGCTTTAAAAAATTATGCTTAGTGTGACAGGCATTTTCTGTTGACTGAAATATAAAAATAGCTTACGTTAAACATCATTAAACTTTATATCTTCTTAACCACGCGGACGAAGTCGCGGGCAACAGCTAGTATTATATATATTCGTATCGAATTGATAACCTCCTTTTTTAGAAGTCGGTAAAAATGGTATTTTGACAACTTAAACTTTCGAATGGAAAACATAACGAACCGTAGATACCTAATATGTATTTATTCTTCAGGTAACAGTTGAGAAATTGTCCTTAAGATTATTTTCTAAGAGCTTCTTTTAATTAGGTCTTAGATCTCTGAAGTATTATATCCTCTCGGGATTGAAACTTGAAACCTATTTATAGTGCTTACGTGCTTGGTTTTCTAAGAAGCTCCTGTTAATCCGCTAACATGTGACGGAAAATGTTCAAATAAAGAACGGAAAATAGGAGCACTAGTGCGGTTCTATTCTAGTACTTTATCGATACCAAAGTAAGAACTAGGAACACTGTGGGAGTAAATGTCTAAGGCCAAATATCAATGACAAAAGGCTTGCTTAGCGCCTAGACTCTAGATCAGGGTCGGACGGGCCCCATGAAGTACCGGGACCTTTCCCGGTTGGCCGGTCCCTCCTTGGGCCGGTCCGGTCTATCAGCCGAACCGGCCCGGGCCAAAGCCTGACCGGCGCGCGGAGTGACCAGGAGCAACAAAAAATCTTATAGGGTACCTCCTGTACACGTAAAAAAAGTATAGTATTTAAAAGAGCGAAAATAAATTCAAATTGAAGGTGTAAAAAATACTGAATATGGCTTACTGAAATACTAAGTGTGCGACAAACAGTGGACTAATACAAATGTTTAAAACAGCGACTTGAAAATAAAAGTTTGTCGACGGAGCCGGGGCTCCTTTTTCTGCCTGCAGGGTCTAAAGTAAGCTGACATGAAGGAGATGACGGGAGCTAAGTTCGCTCACTTCAGCTCCCGTCATTCCCTTCGAACATAACCTATCCGTGTCGGGGTTCTCTAAGCTCCCGAGCTCGCTTCGTTCGCTCTTGGACTATTTCGTTGAAAACACGAATACACCCGAAGTCCCGCGCTGCACAGCGATGTCGCCTCGATGGTTGTTCAGATATTTTCAAAAGAATAACATGCTACTCGTACAATAGAAAAAATATAACCCCAAATACAATTAAAGTATGTAACAATATTATTACCGCAGATCACAAAAACCTCTAAAAAACTCAAACCGGATAAATAGTTACTTACTTAGTATAATAGTCGCCCATTCTTTATATTTTTCACATTGTAGTAAAGTGGAAATGTTTTTTTTTTCCTCGTCTATCCTATAGTGTGGGGACTGTGGGTTACCATTGGATAGGCCATTCAAAAATATAACGTCTGTGGAAACCATTTTTGATTCAGGGATCCGTTTGCGTAAAATTAGGCTTTAAATGTCAATGAGTGTGAAAGGCTTCGGGAGCGTCGTGTCAGAGACTAGATGACATCGGTTCACGGATCGCCAAAGGCCGAGCTACCTTCGCGCAGCTTAGGCCTTATTGGCAATCGCGGCAACTGAACCGAAGGTTGTCTGAATTCAATGTCGTGGTGGCCCAATGGCTAAGACCTCAACTTTAGTGCCTGAGGTCGTGGATTCAAACCCGGGCAAGTACAAATGTGAGTTTTTTAAATTCAAATGTACTTTCTATGTTTATCTTGGACAACACAGGCAACGGTGAAGGAAAAACATCGTGAGGAAACCTGGACTTATATAGTCAATGTAAGTCTGAAATAGCCAAGTCAGAGGCCTGTTGGCTTCCCTGAGGCGGCTTAATTAACTCTGACACCAGAGGAGGCCACATCCTCACACGAAAAGAAGAAGAAGACCCGAAGGTTTAAACATAAAATCTTCGGGTCCAATGTCAAATCCGCGCTACTCTACGGATGCGAAACGTGCATGGAAAGTCACAAAGGACATCTCACGCCAAATCCAAGTCTTAGTCAACCGCCGTCTTCGTCGCATTCTCGAAATTTACTGGCCCGAGACCATCTCCAACGTAGAGCTTTTGGAGAAATGCCACGAGAGCCCGATTGACAACTGCATCAAACGCAAGTGGAAATCGCAAGTGGTGATGGAATGGCCAAACGCTTCGAAGGGGTCTCGACCACATACCCAAACTAACTTTGGACTGGAATCTTTAAGGGAAAAGAATGCGTGGCTGTCCCCGTCAAACCAGGTGTCGCACCATGTTGGCAGAAGTGCCAAGCATCGGAATGACGCGGAGTGTGGTGAAGCGTGGAGCTAAGACTAACCGATCGCGATGGAGGACATCTGTGGACGCCATCTTGCCCATCTAGGATATAGGATACATAGAACATTAGGTCAAGTAAATCTTCGACAGTCATTACGAATAGCCAGGAAAGTCAGTCTATAAGTCAGCTAAAGGGGTATCGTATTACCCAGTTACTGAGTTGTAGAGGTCAGATAGGCAAACGCTCCATGTAAAATACAAGTACTCAGCTGCATCCGGTTAGACAGGAAGCTGACCCCAACACTAGTTGAGAAAAAGGCTGGATAAATTGATTGATTGATTTGAATTGATGTCAATAAAGTGTCTACTCGTAATCATCATCATCATATCAGCCGAAAGACGTCCACTGCTGGACATAGGCATTCCCCAAGAGTCGCCATATTGACCGGTCCCATGCGTCCCGCATCCAGCGTATCCCCGCAACCTTCACCAGGTCATCGGTCCACCTGGTGGTAGGCCTTCCAACGCAACGTCTTCCGGTTTGTGGTCGCTACTCCAGAACTTTTCAGCGCCATCGGCTGTACTCGTAAGTGTATAATAATTCAATTATAATCAAACAGAGCCTCCGATAAATACATTAATTTCCACTATTTTTATCTTTGCCTACTGTGGGCCGCAGTTAAAAAAATGTCCTGGTAGTTTTTGGATCCGAGTCCGTCATTGCTCTAGATGCAAGACTCCGTATCAGTATAGCCGGTGGCTCTAGGGTCTAGAGCCTAGCGGGTAACCGGGTACCCTGATACACGCTAGGCAACTCGTGAAGACGCACATTTTGAAACGTTCGTTTCATTTCGCTATTCGACAGGCAACTCGCTAGGAGGCTTTAAACAAGCCCCCTGTCAGCGCATTCTCGGTCTAACACATCAAAACAAAATTCACAACTTTGTATTGCTAATAATTGTCTCCGCTACTTACAAACACACATTGAAATTACCCACAACCGCACCGAGATGCCTCGAGAGGTCGAGACAAATTACACCGCTTACAAAACATTGTAAAAATGTACGCAGCCGGAAACTTCAGTGAGACCAAATAATGGCGGATAAGAACGTATGTGACGTAATTTATGTGTAAAATTTTCTCGTAAAAAACTTCGTTCGCCGCGTGTTCTCTGCTACATCGAATTTTTCGAGTGGCCTCTCTCTATCGTCATGAGTATCATTAAGTCACGATTTTAAAACGATCGCCCTTATTTTTTGTTTTGTTTACTAGGATACTCCATATTTTGTTCCTTAAACACGCTCCTGGGAAATCCTTTGATGGTCTGAGAGCCTGGTACTCGAAAACCTTTGAGCTGTTTCGTTTGTGCGACGCGTAACAAAACACTTCTAAGTTTTGACAAAAATCGGTATTAAAGACTTCAGAGATAAGACGAGATAAGAGTTACTAATAAGAATACTGGAGTTAATCACATGCTAATCATAAGCTACTTTTATACATACAAAATAAGTGAAGTCCACAGTAGAGTATTAGGTGAAATGTAGCATGTTCATATTTCAGTACTCAACTCAATCAGTAGGTAACCTACATGCGACGAATATCCCCCGCTTCGGACCGGTGACTATGGTGACTGCAGGCCTTCAGAATTTGCTTTGAGCTCTAATACCATGATACAGCGACCAATCTGCTAACGAAGTGTGTGATCATAGCAACGTTCTACCGGATAGTTCGTTATAGGAGCCTAGATACTCGGAAACTGAATTAGTTGGTAACCCCCTTTTGTGGGGTATTTTGTACCAGAACGCAATTAATAGAGCTTGCATATTCATATGCATACTCGTACCCAATAACTGCAAGTTTTCAGGTGTATATCACTAGAAAAAACTATATTATACCATATACAGATTCGTAGGTTAACATCTCGAAGTTGGAATAAAACCTACAAACGAAATGAAAAACTTAAGAAAACAGAGATCGCAGCGATTGATTGAGGTAAACTAATATCCTAGGTGCCACTTATTCCGGTGGAAGATTTTAGACAAACAAAACCTTACCTTCTAAAAATGCCTGCTACCAAAATTCTTAATAACATATTCTAGCAGGATAATCTACAAATTCAGGGAACGTGCGGAAGACAGACTATGTCGCGCGGCGGCGTATGCACGCGATCTCTTGGCAGCCCCTCCAACACTTAGATTTACATGGCAAATGTTAGCACAAACATCGTTGCAGAAACACGCTAACTGCGGGACACCGACTTACACTGCCACCGGATTAAAATGCGGCTCCATTTGTTTGTAGTGAGGAAATCAGAGCTGTTACAAATGTCTTTGAGGCAATTTGGCATTTGATGTCGAGCTAGGGATTCAGCTAGTCTTGAGTTGTGAGGTTCTATTTGCAATAGTGAAGTAGCTAGTATGTGGTACATGTTTTTCAAAATATAAACTAGCCTATTGTATGTGGTACGGGCCAGTGCATACTATTTACTTAATTAGAAGCAAATATGAAAATTATGTTTCCAGATAATTGAACTGAGAATATTCCTCAATCAACTGGAAACATGAATTCGACGACTTTCATACACATTAGGTACTTACTGCAAAATACATAATGACTTAGTCTCAAACCAACGCGTATGAACCTGGGTATCCATACACTTTTCTGCACAGAAACCGTGGCAAACAGCGCTTAGTTTCGCTAGATCCGACATAAAGATAAGTACACACTAAAAGCTAAAGCAATTATCAGCGGAATAATCGTCAGTTTAACTAATTTAACGCAGTGCAAAAGTAATTGTGGGGGACCCTAATCTGGGCTCATAAATAGTTGGCCCGACGCGCGGCGGGTGTAGCAGGCCCTTTGTAACCGCAAGCCGGGCTCTAATCGCACAGTCGTACTGACTTACATCTACCTGCGTATCATATCGTGATTCCTCATTAGACATGCAGTTACGATTGTATCTTTTAATTTGTTATTGGCTATTGTGCCTAATTCAATTTGGAGTTATTGTGTTCGGAATCACTAGACAAAATTTGTTACTTCCTTCGTAGATATTTTCCTAAATAAGAACGGTCTATACTTATTGATTAAGCTGTGTTTTTTATGTAATAGAAAAATTCAAGCTAAGATATTTATCTATTTTTTTATATGTAACTAGAAAATGCACATCAAAATTACTTCTGAATTGACTCGGTTCAAAAAAGCAGCAAAGTAATTTTCTTAGATGACATTTTCCCAGCTGTGACAGCAAATACGTTGGCGAAAATCTGCTTTCGATGGCGGATTCTTTATAAAAATACCAAAATAGCCACCACTCCAAAATGCATAAAATGCCCGGTATCACAAAAACCTCTTAGTAACAGGAATAAAAATACTGGCAGCCATGAATTTTAAAATTCTGGATACTTCGAAAATATAGCAGAACGTATCAATCATGTGCTGTAAAGCGATTCAAGTGTTGTTGTATGAATAACGGTAAAAGTTTTCCTCTACAGTACCAGATATACTACAATCTACATACATGTATTCAGCTCACTTCTACTGCCTTCATGAAATTGCATTATGAAGGTTTTATTATTAAAACTAAAATTACTACTGAATGACCGTTGAAATGGGCAACCATTTAGCTGGCAGGGAAAGGGCACTTGATTCTTGGAAAAATATGCAATTTTAAGCTTAATTTTACACAAACTGATCCCTGAATAGAAAAATGGTTTTCCAAGACCCGTAATATTTTTGAATGGCCTATCTAACATACCCTACACCATCGAATTGAAGATAGAATAAAATACATCCCCACTTTACGTGTACAGGAGGTACCCAATTTTATTTGTTTATTTAATTTTACCACTTTTTCGGCGTGATTAATATGTATATACATACCAAATTATAGCTTTCTAGTACTAAGGGTATCTGAGCAAGGCTGCGGACGGACGAACATGGCAAAACTGTAAGGGTAACTTGTTGACTACGGAACCCTAAAAACATTAGCCATACCTATATACCTCCTATAGACAAAAATATATATGTAGGAATTATAGTGGCAGACAATTTACTGTTCCAGTTCTCACAGTTTGGCTAGCAAATCTCGCCGTACGCCGAGAAGGTGATTTATAATGAGCCAACCTTAAGTGTCAACTGCGAACACGACGGTTTCCAAAGGCATTTGGTTAGATAACTATGATTATTTATTTAAGGTTGCACTAGTCGACGGCACGAACTATTGTTTGCGCGGGGGTTAAAATGAATGCTATCTCATCCGAAAACACGCGCGAAAGAGATAGATGCTGTGATGTGCTTGTAAGAAGCTAGTTCGCGTACGAATACACACTTTTACAAATTTGTAGCGAAATGGATGATGATTTAGGACGAAAACGAGTGCGCGAAATTTATAAACAGACCTTTGGGAGTATGCATATAAAGAAAAACGACTAAATGTATCTGTTCAAAATAAAATTATTTGCATTGTTGAACTTCTAATCTATCCCTGTATGGTGACCGTTTTGCAATTTTCCTTCTTCTTATGGCATTTATTTGAGCCCAAAGATGCGTTAAAATAAGTGTTGAAACATGGAACTTTCGACGCTCATAACTCTCAAATATATATTTTTTTCTTTTTTGTTTCCATACAGGGCTAGATAATGATAAGACGAATTGATATAATTTTTTATTTTGAACGTACACCGTCAAACAGTGGAGTTATCGCCAGACTACATTTGTATGGAAGAATGATCGACTAGAGCAACCTTAAATCGGCCTGTTACTGTCCTACAGCAAGACAAAACAACTTGGCACAATAATGTTGAACACAACGTTTAATTTTGTTGTCTTCTTTCTTTTGTTACTACAAAATGTTTTTCTTCACAGTACCTATGTTATTAGTTTTCTATTCAGCCTAAATTGTTTCTCCCTGAAATTTTGGTAAATTTATACCCACTCTTAAGATGCCGTAGTCGGTTAGGTGACATACTTAGAGAAACTTTCCGTAGTGTTATAATGCTCTCATTTCCACACAGTTTTCTCTGCCAATGCGTTTCTTTCCTTTCGGCAGGATTAGAGCTCGTCCAGTTATCTTCACTTTGGACTACTGCTTGTAAAATAGTGACATCCTATATAAAAACCAGCCAAGTGCAAGTCGGACTCGCGCACGAAGGGTTCCGTACCATTATCGCAAAAAACGGCAATAAAATCACGTTTGTTGTATTGGAGCCCCACTTAAATATTTATTTTATTCTGTTTTTAGTATTTGTTGTTATAGCGGCAACAGAAATACATCATCTGTGAAAATTTCAATTGTCTAGCTATCACAGTTCATGAGATACAGCTTGGTGACAGATGGACAGACAAACAGACAGACAGATAGACAGAGAGACGGAACGTGGAGTCTAAGTAATAGGGTCCTGTTTTTGCCCTTTGGGTACGGAAACTAAAAATGCAAGTGTTCGGGTTTCATCCCACAAATTGTTGGACGAAGCTGATAAGCCAACCCACCTCAACACCTAACGTTTTATTTCCGCAAATAATCTTTTCACTATAACATTACAACACAAATAAGATCACTCAAGTGCCTCTGCATAGGTATAGCATGGGTTGTTAAATCACAGCGGCTTTGCCAGAGATGTCCCTCTTTTCTTCCAACTGTCCCTTAGGACTCGAGATAAACAATGTACAGAAATCCTTTCTAAAGCCCACAGCGGTATCTGATGACTTATTTTGTGTCTTTTTTCTCGTATCAAATACATGAAATGGTCAGTTAGGTCTTTTTCATCTTACAAATACGGTAAGTAGTGTTTCATTGTTTAACATAAGTCTGAATTACCTTACATTAAACTACCATTTCTCTTTAAGGATCAGATATTTGCTGGCAAATTAATATTCTCATTTATTCCTCTATGAAAAGGAAATCAAATTACAAAGAAAATAACCCGCTGCGTCGCCACAATGCGTGTTCAATTCGGATGAAACTTTTGACATCAAATCTCTAACGAGCCCAAAAAACGCGAAAACGACAGATTTTGTGGGTAGGTAATGTGACAAATGTGAAATGGAGTCACAGACGAGTCCCTCTGGAACGGGAATTCCCGATAAAAAACGCTCCATTGTCCTGCCCTCTTTATGATTGATGCAGTTTTCGCGTGTCGCCGACATCGTTCGCTCTGCTCCCAAACGCTCGGCACGTTTGTCTGACAACATAACACAAGTGTGTGCACTGAGCACAATCACCACACAGTTTCGGGCTCGAGCTGTTTCCGCGAAACTTAAATGTCACTGAGGTTTGTGAATGTTAGTCGTAAACAACTTTGTTACCTACTGTCGCTGCTAGACACACACTAAATTACTGGATTATGTGACGTGAATTTATTGTTACTAGCTTTACTACTAGCGTTACTAGCATAATCGATTATTGAGAACTAAATATACAATAATACCTACCGTTGGGAATACAAACTTAACAATTGCAAAATCAACGGACAATTTCGGATTTATTGTAATGCGATTCAATTCGCTTGAAGATGGCTGGAGCAGTCCTCCCGCCGAGGGTCGGTCACAGAACGTAAGCCGCTCTCAACAATTGCTGCTTTTGAACTCATTAAGGGAGGATTAACGTTGACTTTGAGCGATCGCATCTATTTGAGAACGGCGACGATCAGATAGAACAACGCGCTAATCAATTACTATTCGTTCAGATTCCTTTAGCACCGTGTAATTAATAATGGTAACCCCGACTAGAATACTAATTAACTCCCCAAGGATTTCTGCGAAAATATAAAGATACTGATGAAAGAAGAGCGGATGTGTGACTGTTTATTTTTTAAACATACCAGTTTCAGAATTTCTAGGAAACAAAAGATGTTGAAAACAAACATAGTGACACCCCACTGCAGCCGGCACGCACGCACCGCCTGCGTCTCGGTAGCAATCGCAAGATAAACAAATAGGGAGAGAAACTGTATTTGAAGGGATACCCTGTATGCTGGCAACTTAAAAAGCGGCTACAAAGTCGTATCTTCGAAGTTAGATTCTATCTGAAGCACTGGGGAATAGGCTAGGTACGCGAGGCTCCAGCCAGTGTCAATATTGAATCAGCACGGTTCGTGTTTGTGAGAGGAATAAATTGCGGCCAGCCACCGGAAACTGTTCGCGTCAGACGAATAATTTTCTTATCTATCTTTTTTTTATCTTACTTTCTTCCCCAAATAATTTGAAAGGGATCGCAGCGGCGCGTTATTTTTAATTTCTGTCATCGTTATTTAGTGTTGCGCCATTCACAAAAATGCCTCGCCATTTTTCTGTGCTTATGGGTATGAATAACATGAATTATAAATTAGCACAGAGTTCAAAATTGTTCAGCAAACATTGTTCAGTTTTAGCTTTTATGTACATTGAGCCTAGTTCGGCACGTCCCGAAAATTAAATCTTAGTTACCAAACCTAAATGCGAACGTGACGAGACAAATTACATTGTCTTCCATAAACCAATTGCTAGACAAAAACGAGAGCATCCACTTTATAAAAATAAAAGTACTTGATGCACTTTACTCTTTGTGAGCTGAATGCGTTATTGCATGACAATATTATTGGGGCAGTGTAAGAGGCACTTGCGAAAGGAAATTGAAGGCAATTCAACAATCTCGAGGACGTAGTGCCTGATAATATACTTTACTGGCTCTTTGAAGCGTCCTCAGAATGCCGTGTATCCCTTGCATATACAAGTTATGTGACTCTTACTTTTATGTAAAAACCCGTTTCATTGAAAAGGACGAGGAGATTGGCGTCGTTGAGTGAATATGAATAATATATACTTTCCTTTAAATTTATTCGGCCGGTCAAGATGCTCTTACGGGGTAGAGCTGAGTAAACATTCACATCTTTGCCTGTGATGAAAGGCACTTTTGTTATCCTTCTTAATTTCGATTTTGTGACGAAGACTCTTATTTGAAATGACATTGATCGATCAATGAGAATACAGTCAAAAAATACAGTTTTAATTTTGTCCAAAAACTAAAATAGATTCGTCGCTTGACTGAGTGAAAAATAAATTAGGTATGATAGATTACAGATTAGAGAACAAAATAACAAACGAAGATTATAAAAAATCCAGTCTCAAATAGATAGCTGATTCTGAAGAAGATATTATCTCATTTGTCATTATTTGGGCTCTTGTTTCAAATTCAATATCTTTTACTTTTAAAACTAAAATTGGATACTGTGATTTCTAATTCAGACTAAGATATTACAACTTTTTAATAGTCATGAGAAAAAAAAAGGCCAGACTTAAAAGAGCAAAGACTGAACTGTAAAAGTTATTAAAAAGTGGCTGACTCGATGAAAAATAGTAGTTTATGCAATGGTCATATAATAGGCGTTAATAAAACACGAGCGTAGGTTTATCAAATGAGGCGAAGCCGAATTTGATAATAATATTACGCGAGTGTTTTAATACCTAATTATATGCTATTGCATACACTACTTTATCTTCACTCATACAGTTGCAATAAAACAAAAGTAGAAACGGAAAAATATTTGGTATGGCGGGCAATTTAGATTCTCATTGCGCATGACTGCGCAGCCCGCGCCTCCTTAGACAATGACAGTACTTCAATGAGCCCATAAGCGCCCATAAGCGCCAATAAATTAAAAAGTAAAAGTGTGCTATAAAAATTAAAAATTATTTTAGATGCAGTTGTTTAAAAATCGAAGGAAAATGTTGCATTGTAATGGTTTTTTTTTTTTAATTTTACCTATCCATGAATATAAAGTACGTGTTTATACTATATTTTTTGAATTCATATTTGGAACATTACGTTGTGAGTCTAGATAAAAGAAATTAAAATCCGTTTTATTGTGATGCGTATATTCGTATAGCGTAATAAAGGCTAAACGATCTCTGGGTGTATCACTTCCAGGGCATTTGATCCGCTATAGCGCCATAAACGGGGAGGTTCGTCCCTCCCGCCTCCTCAACGGCCACTAACCGACAGATAATACACTATAAACAATTTGTTATTGTATTCGGGCACATACATACATCGATAAAATTATTCACAAATGGAACTTTCGTACCGAATATTACAAAGGTTTTTGTGTTTCGTGCAAATTGCGGCCTTCGTTTAAGATTAGGATACGAAAAGGTCTTATTTATGTCTCCTTGTTAGATTTTGCGGTGTTGCTGTTAGGCTTTTATTATATCTTTAATGGGTTTTCCACATTTGTGAAAACTATAAACGTAAACGAATCGGTTTTCAATGACTGTAACTTTCTATAAATAATAATAATTACCCAAAACTCAAAGCATTTATTTCAATGAAACCATTTACAGGCAATATTCAGTTGTCAAAGTGAGTCCAAAAAGATTAAAAAAAAACTATTTGCAATACCTTTAAAAGCGTAGATCTCTATAAAAACGAACGCGCAAGAAACTCCATGGAAACTCTTTATTTGTTACAAAAATCCAGGTTACATTATTGTTGATGCTTACCGTTTACCAATCTATACTAATATACTAATTTACTAATAATCTATACTAATCTATATCTATACTAATATTATAAAGAGGAAAGATTTTTTTGTTTGTTTGTTTGTTTGTACCGAATAGGCTCCGAAACTACTGGACCGATTTAAAAAATTCTTTCACCATTAGAAAGCTACGTTATTCTTGAGTAACATAGGCTATTTTTTTATCCTCAAACGGCTCCTGTGGGGTGGCCCACGGGAGCGAAGCCGCGGGGAACAGCTAGTAATAATATTATAAAGAGGAAAGATTTGTTTGTTTGTACCGAATAGGCTCAGAAACTAATGGACCGATTTAAAAAATTCTTTCACCATTAGAAAGCTACATTAATCTTGAGTGACATAGACTATTTTTTAATCACTAAAACGGGTCCTGTGGGTGGTCCACGGGAGCGAAGCCGCGGGGAACAGCTAGTGCTTAAATAAACTGCACATCCACTCCCCTCAAAACATTACACTAGTCTTTCAAGTAGATAGTACAAGTACATAGTTTACATCGAGACAGTTTCTGATCGCCATGGGAATCGTCTCGCCCATAGTTTCCGCGACACAACACTTTATGGTTCCCCCGGAGATGGCTGAGCACCGCTTTAATGTCGTCTGCATATCGTAATGTGCAAGAGACATGTATGATAGGATGTTCGTGGAGACAGACATTGTGTGTGCAACAAAAAAGTTTAAAGGCTCTCCTAGACAGGTATGCCGCGAAAACGATACGACAACCCTTTTACTTTAAAATTGTCGTAAGGATATTTTATTATTACCTGTATGCTTAATATGCAAACTGTTCCATGTGGTACGTGAGCTTATCAGTTAAGTCGCAAATTTTGTTCATCTGATGTTTACGAAAGTTACAAATAAACGTATCTACGATGAACTTAGAGGATATATATTTCTCGTCTAGGAAAATAAAGAACGAAGTCAGTATGTAGAACCTTAGCAATTAATGCCTGTAACTACGGTGTTTACTTAATAAAACACCCAATTCCCTTACTCTTCAATAATAATCGTAGCATCATATTTTGCCGAGGGTAACACAAATCAATCGGATTAGCTACATTAATTCGATATTTGTATCTCACGCGCAGAAAAACAAAGACTATTTGCCTACCTACTCGATATTAATCTGAAAGTCAATAACCGGACGGTTTTGTAAGGAAACTGAACAAAACTTTTGTATGTATAAATGCAGTATTACCTTCACCACGTAACTACATTACAACTGTAAGTCTGGACAGAATATCCAGCATTCTATAAACATAGATACTTCACAACTTGGTTTTCCATTCATCATTTGGCACAAAGCAGGAGACGAAGGCGATTGGATCCCTACGGTACAACTTTTAATTAAATAGAAACGCTTTTACTCTCACTCGGAAATTTGTTAAGTCTTCAAGATAACACTGTCTAACTCTAGAATGGCCGCGATGAATGAACTACTCCTTTAAAAACGTTCAAGCTACATTCGCTCAATGAAAATGATGGCTTAACTTTTTTATGCTGCCTAACAAATTCAAATTGAATTTATTGCATCCATTAGGTAAATATTGTAGCGTTACGTATAGTTCTGACGAGCTACGTTAATAAATATAAAAGTAATTATAAATTAATTAAAAGGATATTGAGTATAAAACTATGGGCCGGCTTCGCACGACGTGGGCAGCTAGGAAGGTCCAGCTTCGCACGACGTGGGCAGCTAACCCACAGCAGGCAGGCAGGCTAGGCAGCTGGACGGGCAGGAAGGCGTGGAATGCCCTAGTCAGGCACACGAGCAGGCAATCGGATAGGTAGGCTCACAGATAGATGGTCAAGGCAGCTGAACTAATTGTCAGGCTAACAGGCAGGTAGGCAGTAGCACTGGTGCAGGAACAGGCACCAAGGAATGTGGAGGCCGGGCTGTGGCTTCATACGCTGATCAAACGAGCCCTTTAATATGAAGCGGTGACCGACGAGGTTATTGACTCAGTAAAAATGCTTACATTTAAGTTCCACACTCAATTAAATATATTTATTGCACTTCAATGATTTATTAACATTCACAGGCCGTATATTATCTTATAGTTTTAAAGAGTTTTCAGATGCAATAGTATACTTGGAAGTTTTCAGTAGGAAAAGCCGTCAATCGGCGTTCAGACCAGATTCAAAACTAAAAAAGTGACGCCCGTTTTTCTTCGGTCCGACATGTCTTCTAAATTTTAAATACAAATATCAATTAAGAAATCATGAACGAATAAAATCGTTTACAGAGGCGCAGTCTGTCGCTGCCCTTATTATGAAAATTATAATGTACAACGAGCTTAAAGAAGGTAGTCCATGGTATCTTATGTCTATGGTTTAAGAAAATAAAATAGACATATGTCATGTCAGATAAAAATGTCAGAGTTAAAAGTTAGAAGTATAGATATAGATTGAATTTATGTCAAATATCAAATATTCGTCAATTGTGTAATAGCTTTTATTAATTAAGAATTGTTTTAGTTTATTTATAAATACATTGATTTTATTTCCTTATTGAATACATACAATAAATCTGTAGAAAAGTCGTTTGTGTACAACGAAAATATTACAAGAAAGAATTGCCAGGGTATTAAGGCCATATAAACGCCCCAATGTTAACGCAGTACTGGCCGTGCGCACGCTCGATGGCAAAATATAAATATTGAACCTCCTTTTGAACAGTTTTGTTTGCAAAATATTATTTGATTTACATATGCTATGTTAGTTATCAAGAAATTCCAGCCATCAATTTTGCCGTGTAAAATATTATATATATAATATACATCCAAGTCGTTTTGGAGGAGTTTCCAAAAGTTGCGAAAAAATATCGTGTTATTAATTATTTTTTTAAAGCAAAACTATTAATTACACGAAAAAACCTTGTGCTAAAAATTATGTTCATCAATCAATAATAATAATATTTTTTTTTCAAACCTTTTAACCTAGCCGTTACTAAGGAGTTTGCTTTAGAAAGGAACCATTTTACGGCACTAAAGCGGTTGTAGGCCCTTAACCACTCTGCTCGACAAGATTTTGACACATGACACACCAGCTGAGTCGACAGGTTGTTGCAAATTACGTCATGAAATTCAGGAATTTACTTGAACTTTCAACATTCGAATTTATTCAGAAAAATAAGTTTACGCAGCTATCTTACACAGTAAATTTGAAAAAAATATCTTTATTTACATGTTGCGCTCGGTTAAACCGCGTCAGTCTACTGCAAAATGTGTACAAAATACGAATTACTACACCTTTCCAAACGGTAGACAATTTAGATTTGCTCAAAATATGTACATACACAACCTTTTCCCTTGCTGAAAAGATGCAAAAGGACAACACAAAGATATACTCATTTTATTTGCGTCCTTATGTTCCTAATTTGTCATACAAAAATTCATAAAAAAACAAGCCAAAATCTGGAAAAAAATTGCTTAAAATTTTGATGCAACCTTGCAACATGACATTTCTTTGGTGTTGTTTTTTTTTTGCTGTCCATTCGCGCGTCTCATAATCGATTAAAACTGCATTCAGCCTAATCGATTAAGTGTATTTCGATTATTTAAAATTATTCATTTAAATAAAAAAGTGATTTTCAAAAATGTATTGTTTTAAAATTAAAATTAGTTTATAGGCACAAAATAAAATAACAACTTATAGTAATAATATATAGTAATAACTATACATAAATGCTTTCATAATGTTATCAGAAGAGTAAATTGAAAAAAAAATAGGATTTGTGGCTAATTTCGCGCCGAATTCGCCGAACGTAAAAGAATTCAAAATTCAAATTTGGAATGCAGTCGGTATTCAAAATATTTTATCGGGCACATTTTAATATAAAAGGGAGTTTTACATTGATCATTTAAGACGGTTTTATACAGAATGACCAGTATAAATATGAGTATGTTTAAGTATGACTAGCACTCCGCCCGCGACTATGTTCGCGTGATTTCGTTTATCCTATAAATGATTTTCTTATATGCAGTTAGTAAAGGCAACCAAAAATAAGATATTATTAAAACTATTAAAAACTGGGTATCGTGGATTTGGGTTTGGGGTTGGTGGGTTTATTGGATTGGGACGATTCGTTATTTGACTTAAACAATAATACATTTTAGGTTATCGCCACAAAGTAAAATCCTCCCCTAAAAACTTATCAACCCTTTTTGCCCCGTTGAGGGTCTAGTTTTGAACAACCTAAATATGCTATTCACTCCTTTCTTCTCTTTTTACCCGACTGCCGAAGGAGGGTAATGTGTTTATCAGTCTATGTATGTATGTATGTTTGTATGTAAGTATGTATGTATGTATGTATGTTTGTTCCTATGTGGCGTTCTAGAGACCGCGTGTTGGCCGATTTTGATGATTCATACGTCAATCGATTCGTCTTAACCCCGCGAGTGTCACTGGCTACATTAAAATTGGAAAATAGAAAAATGGCAGATTTTGGGCGCCATATTGCGGAGGACAATTTTTTTTTCTTCCAAACCCATCGTGTGGGGTATCAAAATAAAGGGCTTTAAGAGGTGATTTCGAAAATATAAAACACATATGTTTAAATGTACCTAAATCTTAAAAACAGATAACTAAAAAGTTATAAATAAAAAAAGTTAATTCAAAAAATCTAAAAACCCGACTGCTTTAAAAGCGAAATAAAAAGACTTAAACAAGGAGAAAATCTTGCTGTGCAGTCGGAGGATACATATTCGCGAGCTAGCTGACGAAAACCAGATGTATGCTCCGACTGCAAAGCAGTCGGGTTTTTAGATTTTTTGAATTAAATTTTTTTATTTATCATTTTATGTTAGTCAGATTGCGCAGTGAGTTGCCTCAAAAAAAACTTTAACACCCCTAAACCCAATCTGGGAGGGAGTTTTCAAAATGTTTTATGTAAATTTTGATCATCAACTTTATCCCCAAAGAATTTGATTTTACATACAAACTATTTTTTACCCTTTTCACTTCCTTAAAGGTTGAATTGCCGCAAAATCGTGCCTTAGTGCTTCCCTAGAAAACCACGTCAAAAACGAAACCCTGTCCAGTAAGATTCTTAGCTTGAGTTAGTTTCGAAAAATGTATAATGACCACCTTTATTGTTTCCTTAGGTTGGTATTTGTGCCAAATTTCAAATTTATTAACCCGGGAAATAAAATTCTTCAAAGCACTTTAACTCCCCAAAAATCGTATTTTGGGACTAGATAAGTAAAACTAATAATGAAAACCTTTATGGTTCACTTAGGATGGGTATTTATGTAAATTTTAAAATTTATTAACCAAAGAAATATTTAATATGTGATTTATGGGGTGTTAAATTATTTTTTAAATAAACGATATTTCAAAAATAATTTAACACCCCCTAAATCATCACTCGCGACTGCGCTGTCGTCGCGTAAGCGCGTGTGACATTCCAAAGCGAATCGGTTGAATTGTGCGCCAAGTTTCATTGCCAATATGGCCAAATGTGCGAAGTGTAGTAAGACAGTAACCAAAAAAAGTCCCGGTGTGCAGTGCACTAAATGTAGCAAGTGGTATCACGGCTCATGTGCATCGCTTACAGCGGAACAACTAACTGCATTGTCATCAATGGAATCGGTTGACTGGAAGTGTCGTGTATGCTCTATAGCGGTTGGTGGGAAAGCCAGGCGTATATCGGTCATACTCCCTGACCCCGAAGATGAAGAGTCTGATGCTGAAGGAATCAATAATCAACAAGATAAAACGTTATTTGAAATCCACCAAGAAGTTAGACAATTACGTCAGAACGTTAAAGATATTATACGCGATGAGCTACAGAATACCCTCAAATTTTATTCTAATAAAATTGATGAATATGAGGAGAAAGTAAAAAGCTATGAAATGCGTGTAAAAATAATGGAGAACCAATGTAAGAACTTAAACGATATGTGCACCAATCTAACCCTAAAAAATGAAGTTTTGGAGCAAAAACTGAGTAAACTTGAACAAGCGCAATCTTATAATGAATTAGAAATTTGTGGTATAGAAGAACAACAAAATGAAGACATCAAAAACATTGCGACAACTTATTGTCAATTGCTGAAACAAAATCCAGATGATATCATCAGAGCTGTTAGAAAAAAGAAACCTATTCGCCCGGGAACGGCGCAGGCAGAACGGTTAAAGGTCGATGCACCAATTATAATATCTTTACGTGAAGGTAGCCGTGAACAATGGTATGAAGCCGCGCGAACAGTAAACGTAACAACTAAGGACCTGGGTGGAGAAAGTGATAATAAAGTGTATCTACGTGAGGCATTATCACCGACTATCTCTTACTTACTACGGAAAACTAAAACAAATCTTAAGGAGAAAGCACTCTGCAAGTATGTCTGGTGTAGAAACGGACAGATAATGGTCCGTAAAAAAGAAGGTGATAAGAAAATATACTACGTCCGATCCGAAAAAGACATCGACCGAATTGGCAAAGAACTGCGGCAAATAAATGATAAGTAAGCAAATAAATGCTAGATAATCTATCCATAGGTAAGGTTTGGCAACATGTTTACGTAGTATTGCATGGAGTGTTTCAATACAAACATAACCGAGAGCAAGTATTACTCATGGAATGAATATGTTTCTGCATTACCCGACGAACAAAATAGACTTATTTTACTACATGTCAACATTCGATCTTTGATCAAAAATTACCAAAAATTTGAATATATTATAGCAGGAAGCCCGACCATTATACACCTGCTTATTATAACAGAAGCAAACATCACCGATGCAATGTCAAGTTTATTCGAAATAAAGGAGTATGTTATGTACACAGAACTACGAAACAACAGGAAAGGAGGCGGCATTATTGTTTACGCTCACAAGAGTATTTCATTCGTGCAAAAAACAGTGAATACGGTAAACTTCGAGTGTTTGTGTGGTGAGGTAACAACTTCTTATGGCTATAAAACTAACCTGTGTTGTATTTACAGACCGCCTAACCTAAATAAAAATAATTTTGTTAATGAACTAACACAGATTTTATCTTCGTATCCTACAAACGTGAATAGTATTTTAGCAGGCGATACTAACATAGATATAAGTTGCACAAACAATACTGTCAAGTCATACCTTAACAATTTAAACGGACTGGGTTTTGAAAGCTGTATAACACAATTTACCAGAATCGAGACGAATATAAATGCCACATCTAAATCATGTATAGATCATTTATTCATTCGTGACGTGTGCAGCCGAAGTACGCGAGGTCACTCAATACAAGCTGCGGTTGTGTGTGACTCATTAGCCGATCATTTCATAACAGGCCTAACGGTAACTAGTTCGGAACGCAAAAACAATTATAAAGTTGTAAATAGATTAAATAATGACGAAGTAAAAAAGGAACTAAGTAACATTGATTGGGAGCCTGCACTCGGCTGCGACGACCCGAATGAAATAATTGATTTCATTGTAAATAAAATACAATCAGTCTATGAAAGGTGTACCTATCAATCCAAAATAATAAATGTAAAGAAACACGAGTGTAAATGGATAACCGAGAAATTAATTTCAATGAGTATTAAAAAAAAAGAACTGTTGAAAATATATTTAAGCGACACCGACAATAAACAAAACGAACTAGTATACAAAAGATATAGAAATAAGACTAATAGGATGATAAGCAAGGCTAGAAATAACTCGATCAAAAAAGAAATATGTGATAACTTTAAGAACCCAAGACAGTTATGGAATATTATTAATAACTTGACCGGTAGAATTGTTAAATCGATTGATGACTTGCTTCTTAAATATTTCAAGTTACCCGCAAAAGTATTGTCAAATATGTTTGCACGTGATTTTGATAATAATGTTAAGAATGTAATTAACACTTGTAATAAGCCATTATTGAATGAGAAAACATACATAAATACACCAATAATGTCGTTGAGACTTAAGAAAATTAATGAAGAAATTTTACATAAAATAGTCAAAAATATAAATGAAAAAAAAAGTCCAGGGCACGACAAAATAAGGGCAACAGACATTAAATATATATCAGACAAATTGACCCCAGTGCTCACTCACTTAATTAACACATGTATAACTCGATCAATATATCCAGATAGGCTAAAGATAGGTCTTATTAGGCCGATACATAAAAAGGGTAAACATGATGATACAAATAACTATAGACCAATAACAATACTATCATGTATAAATAAAATAATTGAAAAATATTTTGGGCATTTAATAAATAACTTCCTTACAAGTAACAACATTCTGCATGAAAAACAGTATGGATTTCAAAAAAATAAAAGTACTTCTCAGTTACTGGCAACTTTTTCAGATGAAATAAATAAGCATTTAGATAATAGAAACCATGTTTTAGCTGTTATGGTTGATTTTAGCAAAGCATTTGATACATTGAATTTTGAAACATTGTACCAAAAAATGGAACAAAATGGTATACAGGGACCAATGTTGGAACTGCTCAAAAATTATCACACAAATAGATATAATGCTGTAAGCATAGCTGGGGAGCAAAGTGACCAAATACGAACACAATTTGGCACGGCCCAAGGTTCGGTATTGGGACCGACAGAATATTTATTGTACGTAAATGATATGTGTAATATATTCCAACATGTCTCGGTGTACCAATTTGCCGATGATACGTGTTTGATCGCTGCTCATAAAGACATTATCAAGGCGCAAAGTATGATGCAGGAAGATTTTGATACATTGTGCAAATGGGCTCATGATCTAGGTTTATCAATTAACTATAACAAAACTAAATTAATGTACATACACTCGCCTTACAAAAAAGCTGTTTCGCTGCCGATGATCGTCGCCCATGAGCACAGTTGCATGCATCTAAACAATAACGCGTGTACATGTAAGCAGCTCGAAATCGTGAAAGAACACACCTACCTTGGCCTAAAAATAGATCATAAGTTTAATTGGGGATCACATGTTAACCTAATATGCAACAAGCTAAGAGCTATTTTGTCAAAACTATGTGTGCTCAAACATAAAGTGCCATATAGAACACTGAGACTTATGTATATGTCTTTAGCTGATTCTGTCATCAGTTATGGCTTATCTAGCTATGGAAGAACGTATAAAACGTATCTAAATGATATATATAATTTGCAGATTAGAATTTTAAAAACAATTGTTCCTTTAAAAGTCAAATTCATGAACAAAGATAATTACCACAACTTGTTTCATTATTGTAAGGTTTTGAGTATATTTGATAAGAGAGATTTAGCAATTGTAACTCAGTACAGTAGTGACATGTGTAAATTGAATAGGGCAAAAAGATTAATCACATTACGTAAACTAGACTACCTCCCGACCTTTGAAATACCAAAATGTCATAACGATTATGGTGAGAGAGTATGGAATGTCAGTCTCGCCCGAATACTAAACATGTTGCCAAAACACATAGTTTGTAAACTGGAAAACAAAAATAAAAGGCAGACCTATAACATATTCAAGCGACATTTAATGAATTGTAAGCAAATAGCAACTCCTTAACTGTAAAATCTTTTCTATTTTTGTTTAAGATTAAGTTAAGAATTGTATAAACTGTATTTTAATTGAAATAAACAGCATTTTTTTTTTTTTTTTTTATTTATCTTTTGGGGGTAGTTTCGAAAAACTAATAATGAAATCCTTTATTGTTTATTTAGGTTGGTATTTGTGCCAAGTTTCATGTTGATTGACCCAAGAAATCAGATTCTTCCATACAAACTTCAACATTCCCTAAATCGTCATTTGGGAGTTTCGAAAAACTAATAATGGCAACCTATATTGTTTACTTAGAATAAGAATTATGGCCGAAGGAATTAGATTTTTCATACAAACTTTCAAACCCCTTTTTACCCCCTTAGGGATGCAATTTCCAAAAATCCTTTCTTACTGCACAATTACGTCACTTGAGGAACCTTTCTGCCAAATTTCATGCTTCTAGATGATTTTCAGCTTAGTTGGTTGACAACCATGCCATAACTCGCTTGGAAAGGAACCGCGCAAAAAGATACGCACAAGGTTATTGATATTAATAGTTTTCGGGGAATGCAGATGTAAATACAAACCAAACTTATGTTCTTAAAATGAATAAAGATAAAATTTTAAAAGTATGTATAGAATAACCAATTTTCATAACATTACAACAAACTCGACCGAATTCAAAACTTAACCATACCATACTCTCAACTCATTATTCAATATATAATTATAATAATAATACCAGCCTATAATTGTCCCACTGCAAGGCAAAGGCCTCTTCTCATACAGAGAAGGCACGAACATTCATCACTACGCTTGCTCAATGCGGGTTGGCGATTTGAGACTATAAGACCAGGTTTCTTCATGATGTTTTCATTCACCGTTGTCAACGATTTCTAAAATATACTTAGAAAGTACATTAATGAATTTGAAAATGGAAATCATTGGTATTTGTCCAGATTTGAACCCATGACCTCAGGCAAGGCGAGGCCTTTAGCCACTGGGCCAGTACGACACTCATTGCAATATAACGAATAATCACAAAATCGTTGGTTCCTCGAAACTAAATTTATCTACACTTGCGTTACAAACTTACATAAAAATATACTAGGCACTCTGTATACTTCTGAGACTATCAAACATAAAGACTCAATCATTATTATTTTTATACAAAATAGTTTTGAATAGCGAACGCATTCCGAATTTGAATTTTGAATCGGATAGATAATTCGGCGCGAAATTATCCACGGTTCGATGAAATTGTTTAGTTGGTTGTAGTCAAATAATGTCCAAAAATCTATTAAGATTACTTTAAGAAATAATTAATAGTAATAATTTAAGTACTAATTGTATTTTATGCCTAAAACACAATTTTTCTATTTTTTAAGAATCGATTTGGGATAATCGCTCATTAATCGAGTGGATAGCATAAATAAAATCGATTGCTAAAATCGTTTTGCCACACAACTATTACATTAAAAAAAAACAATCTACTTGACGAATTGGAAATTTAACAAAAATAAAGTAGTGGTAATGAATTTTACGTATTATTGGAGTGGTGTTTGTTAATTACGTTAAAATCAGGGCTTCTTCTTGTTGTTTATTATATTTAGAGACATAATTGTCATATTTGTAATCAATTTTACATGTGGAAGGGTGATATTTGTGTAAAATAAAAATGTAAACAAACACGATTGGCGCCTAACTTCGACTTTGAATAACAAATAACTTCATTACCACTAATTATTTATTTTGAAATATGGATGAATTCGACCAATAATTAAACAATTAGCAAACCTTTACCCCTGTCGTGGAGTTTGGGTGTCCAAAATCTGCATTTTTATGTTTTTTAGCTTCGACCACCACTGTCATCAAAATGGCGATTATCGTATTATTACACTTGTTTTTAACAAATGTAAATTAATAAACTTGCGCACTTAATCTAAAAAAAAAATTTGCGCTAACATGTAAGCTTTTTATCCAACTATTTTAATTAAAGCCCCCACATAAGATTCGTTAGGTATCTTAATCAATAATTAAGTTATTAATTAGGATGTCGTATGACGTAAATCTGGGGTCCAAAATGAGCCGCGGCTGAGCCAGCGGAGGTATGCTTGTCAAGCCCCAAAATGTACCCCGTCCGAACTATACGGTTAAAGAATAACCAACAGAACCCATTTCCAGTATTTTTGGATTTTTTGTCAGTTTTTTTGTTTAGTTGTGCACGTGTCAGAATCATAAATGGAACTCTATATCAAAGTATTTGATATCTACCAAGACAGCAAGCTTTGAATGTCAAGATGATTGTTGGTTATTTACTGTGTATCAGAGTTCCAATGTATGTGGTGTGTAAGGGAAGGGTTTTATGAATAAAAGCACAGAAAGGCAAGACTAGGTATTTATTTCAATAAGTTTTTAAACTGTCATGGTCACTAACATTAACATTAGAAACGGGATATTTACCATGTCAGGTCATTTCGACAGAACGCCACTATATCCCTAGACTGGTGAGGGAAGCTATCGAGATTACCAAATATAAGAATTTCAACCGGGAGGATGGGTTTCAACTGTCGAGAGCTTGGAATCCAGTGGTTCAGCTGTGTAAAATCCGAAAAAGTGCCGAAAAAAGTTCGCGAGTGGATACGGTGAGTTTCGTGTGTCGGGAACAGAATCGAGTTGTGAGTGACAGTGGTAGCGGTACTGAGTGCAAAAAACGAACAAGAAAGAGGGTAGACCGATATGTCTCCTCATAAACACCCACCCGCAATGACTTTTCAGTGTGATCATGGTGCTTGCAACAGCACCGAAATATCGGAAACTCACAACAAACAGTAAACATGGTAAATATCCCGTTTCTAATGTTAATGTTAGTATTTCAATAAGGCTTGTCAACTAATTCATATTAAGAAGGCTCAGTGACCTTTAGATAAACTAGTTCTCGTGGAGAATGAGGGCAAGAAACTCCACGGAATCTCTTTCATAGTCTATTTAGATTTATCGATACCTTTGACAACCACATAAAATATTCTCGAAACAAAATAACAAGGATAAGGCAAAGAACATAGACTAGCCCTTAAATTAATTTAACAAATTAGGAATAATGGGCATAACATGATATTGATACAGTTTCAACAAAACTATTAGCAATAATAAAGTTAAAATATCAAATAACTTACATTAGCCATGTGTAGTCGATCTTTTACAAAATATTAATAAATCAGGAATAATAACTTCTGGCCTGTACTGGCTTGTAGTTCACAAAAAAGTCAACTTATCAATTACACACTATTTTTATAGTAACGGGTCTACCCGTGTCTCAATACATTAAATATAAGAAAATGGCGCGATTGCCCGCCATTTTCTATATTCCTTTAAATAATCTCACAATTAGGTCAGTAATCAATTCTTATGAAGTGAAACTGTTTTAAAACGTAACAAGACAATTAAGGAATTTATAATCACCTCTTTAGTCATTCTTAATCAATATTCGAAAGAATATTGATATCGGTAATATTGATATTAACCGACAGTATTGTACTTATTGTTTCAAAGGACTTATAATACTAAAATTGCAATATAAAATGGCTTATGTTTAACTTAGCACCAGATATAGTAACATATAACAGACAAAAATAGTAAATGATCACCAAAATTAAACCCGCATCTTATTGTAAAATTATAACCAAAGTTTTAACATCTCGCTATCCTGTTTAGGCAAAATGACTCCAAATAAATCATTGTTAACCCAAAAGTAGTAAATGATCACCAAAAGTAGTAAATGATCACCAAAATTAAACCAATGACCAAAAAGATTATAAAATTTCTGGGAGCAACTTGGAAGTAGCGCTCGCCGGCCGCTGCCGCGGCACCGCTCGCTTTGCTCGCTCGGCTCGCGCGCGGTTGGTCACAGTTCTAACCTAACCTAACCTATTTTACAACATTAAATAGCGCAATAATTTGCTATTAAAATTTGGTGATCAATTTACTAAATTTGGTGATCATTTACTATTTTTGTCAGTATATTACTAGATTTGGTGGTTAGGGGTTATCGTCACAAAGTTTTTTTTGGTGGTCATTATATTTATTCCCATATAAAATCCAGGATACATCACAATGATCTTTACGAATTACTTAATAATTTATAAGAATATAATAAATGTGGCTTAAATATAAGTTTAGAGTTATTTCCTGTGTACACAACAATATATACTAAGGTGGGTACACTTTTATTACATTTATAGGTAACAGGATAACACAATAATAATATAGGTGGGTTCTTAAACATTTGTAGGTAGGTGCTTAATAAATATAACAAGTATGTATTATGTAGCAAACCATTGTGAGTTGAAAAATGAAAATGCATGATTTATTGACGTCAAACATACTTCAAATTCTAACACGTCACGTAAAATGTATGAAATCAATTTAGATAATAATTATACATAACAATGCATAACTCGAATTATCACTTAGTTTTTGTCACGTTTTTGTTTCATCACAATCTGTTCACTCTATCAATAGATATATGAGTTTAAAGTGTTCAAGAAGTAAAACTCGGACAATTGAACTCCATATTCGATAGATGGCGTTGTGCATTTGAAGTCATTTTCTGAATGGCGGTGTTAAGATGCTCCGCGGAAGAATGACCCTATAAAAAGATTGGTAGGTAGGGAGGAGGGTAGGCAGTTGACGGGCGGGCACAGCTAGTTTATTTTATATTTTTTCGACATAGCTGGTAGCGCCATCTCTTGTAAATGTCATAAATCAATGACCGAATATATTGACAAACGCATTTGAGATTTCGCGGGCGATCGATATCCCAATTATCTTGTTCCTTCCTCATTCCTTTTCCCTTCGTGTACGCATTAATGACAGGTCACCAGAACGAACCGAAACTTCAACGTGAACGGGCTTCGTGTCGCAACCGCCAGCTTTCTAAGTCGCATGGCTGGAGACTGATGCATCCAATTTGTTAGATTGCAGAGAACCTTGTGAACCGTGTCTATTAACCCGCCTCGCCGATATAAAAACATTTGTGTGAAGTGTGTGGATCCTGAAAGATCAGAAAGCCGTCGTTGCCATTTTGGAGTTGAAAAACACCAGCTCGCCGCCACACGTGGGCTAGCATCGATCACCAGAAGGTAAGGCGTACTACTTCCCTCATTCCCATACTAGATCGCCCGAATTGATCCGTGAATATTTTCCCACTTATTTTCAACGCACTATTGCCAGCACCCTTCAAATACAGTCCACTTTTTACCTGACTGCCGAAGGAGGGTAATGTGTTTATCAGTCTATGTATGTATGTATGTATGTATGTATGTATGTTTGTTCCTATGTGGCGTTCTAGAAACTAAACGCGTTGGCCGATTTTGATTATTCTTACGTCAATCGATTCGTCTTAATCTTGCGAGTGTCACTGGCTACATTAAAATTAGAAAAAACAAAAATGGCGGATTTTGGGCGCCATTTTGTGGGGGAATTTTTTATTTCTAACCCATCGTGTGGGGAATCAAAATAAAGGATTTTAAGAGGCAATTTTAAAAATATATATATGTTTATATGTACCTAATTCTAAAAAAAAATAACTAAAAAGTTGTAAATAAAAAAAGTTAATTAAAAAAATCAAAAAACCCGACTGCTTAAAAAGCAAACTAAAAAGACGTAAACAAGAATAAATTATGTTGTGCAGTCGGAGGATACATCTGGTTTTGGTCCGCCAGCTCGCGAATATGTATCCTCCGACTGCACAACATAATTTTTTCTTGTTTACGTCTTTTTAGTTTGCTTTTTAAGCAGTCGGGATTTTTGATTTTTTTAATTAACTTTTTTTTCTTAATAGACACAAGGATGAAGAGGTTTCTCAAACCGCTATAACAATAGCATACGGACTAGAAGAATGCAATTTCAGGCGGGAGGAGGGTAGTGTTTTATGGCGCATCAAATAATTTGTTTGCATGTCTTCCCGAGTTTTGTGAGACAGTGTTTTTCGGATTAGTTTACATAATTATAAAATAAAAATATTAACTAAGGTAAGGCTTTTGTATTTCTTGAAGTAAGGCTTGCATCTATATGTTTGTTCTATGTTAGTTATTATGCTTTTCATTTATTTTTGTAGGATAAGTAGGGAGGGAGCGTCCGTGCTATTGCCCCATAAAATTATAACATAGCTAAGCCAAGCCTTGCAACACACAGACACGCAGATGACTGCGTATTTGATTGATTAATAAAATCACAACTTTTTTGTTTGGGAGAGATTTTGTTCTTAGGTAGGTATAAAATCTTTTGATTGCCAGTCCGGAAAACAATTGGAAAGTAATAAACAAGTATCGAAAATGCCTCAATGTGCTTGGCAAGATCCTTACATAATATCAGGGTACAAACTACTGGATAGAGTAGAATCCAAGATGCATTGTGCATATTTTCCTGATGAATTTCCCTTTGAAATATCAAAGGCGTTCGGAATAAATTGAAATCGTTTGAATTCGCACCTTATAGTAACGGCGTATTGGATTTAAGTTTGTGTCAGCATCATACAAATAAAGCCTAGTTCTCGAAATTTTCATAAATACTCCGTGCTAGTCTATAACATAAACATCACGCCTCTTTTAGCCGACAGGTTAGGCAGAGATATCCACGTTTCGCCACTTATAATTAAGGTGTATAAAATTCCCCAATGTTAACGCAGTAGCAGCAGTGTTCCGTGCGCTCGGAGCCAGAATATCAATATTGAACCTCCTTTTGGTCTGTTTTGTTTGGAAAATATTCGTTGATTTACATATGCTTTTTCAGTTATGAAGAAATTCTAGCCCATCAATTTTACTGTGTAACAATATTTTTAAACATCCAAGTCGTTTTGGAATCCTTTCGTATCCAAAAGTAGCGAAAAAATATCGTATTGTTCATTATTTTTAAAGCAAAACTATTAAAAAAAAGTAAATTCATAAAATCAAATACCCGACTACTTGAGAAGCGAAATAAAAAGACGTAAACATAAAGAAAATCATGCTGTACAGTCAGAGGATACATAATCGCCAGCTAGCTGACCAAAACCAGATGGTTGATGGATGGAAAGAAGATTTTTATTTATAACTTTTTAGATAACTTTTTTTTTTCGAATTAGATACATTTAAACATATGAGTGTTGTATATTTTTGAAATCACCTTTTAAACCCCTTTATCTTGATACCCCACACGAACACGATGGGTTTGGCAGAAAAAATAAAATTGGGCGCCCACAATACGGCGCCGCCATTTTTCTATTTTCAAAGGAGAATGCTCATGGATGTATGGAATCCCGTACCATGCTGCATCAAAATAAAACTTTGTTTTTTATAGACTATACTGATCATATTAACTCCTACAAAAGTTTGTTTTGAAAACTGAACCCGGGTTTCGTAGTTATTTTATCAAATCGAAAATAACCTAAAAACTAGTTCTATTTTGTTCGACGCTACCAACGACGTATTTTATATAGAAACGTTATACACTGACGTTATAGTTATTTACTACACAAAAGAAACGAGTACTGGCTAGTAGATTCATCAAAAATCGATTCTATTGCATTCTAAATATATATTTATAATATATGACCGGCTGTGCACGGCCAATTAACCATAGACAAAATAATGATAATCTTCTAAATAAAGATTCTATTCAATTTATTTTAAATTAATGTTGAACCAGCGAAGAATTTTTTTTTTACAATGATCATGACACTTTAAAAAGCAAGGTTCAAATCATAATATTATCATTTGAAACGGAACGTCATTTATAGAGAATAAAACAATATCCATACTTTTAAACTCAAAAGTAAATTCCCTATTCAAAAATCAAATCCCCGACGCGTAATGTCATAAAAAATGATGAAACTAATTACCATAAAATTTTGGTCTTGATGCGTGAGACTTTTTGGTACCACTTTTGGTCATTCTCCTTTAATGTAGCCAGTGACACTCACAAGGTTAAGACGAATCGATTGACGTAAGAATCACCAAAATCAGCTAACGCGTTTGGTCTCTAGAACGCCACATAGGAACAAACGTACATAGACTGATAAATATATTACCCTCCTTCGTGCAGTTAAACAATAATGTACATGAGTAATTTTTTTTCAATCCTTTTAACCTAGCAGTTACTAAGGAGTATGCTTTAGAAAGTAACCGTTTTACGGCACTAAAGCGGTGGAAGACTCCCTTGTAATATTGGGCGAACAAATTGCCATCAACCGAATACAAATCCGGACCCCGGACTGCTGTTTAATTCCCAGATGTCAAAACCCAACAACACTTTGCTCGATATGAAAATCGAAACTTTACCATCACCTCGGTTCTCACGGAGAGATGTTTACAGAATTGATCTGCAGATCCTTAGGGTCAACAGTAGCGTTCTCCACCGTTAGTCAAACAAGGATAGTACATGTTATACTTTTTGTACTCTCATATTAAAACTAAGTAGCTAGTATTTACTAGTTTTTTATAGTCTCGCCTGAAGGTAAGCGATCATGTGGTCGACGGTGAAGCAAGCTTGCCTAGAAGTAACCTTGACTTAAAGAGCCCTAGGTTGTAGCTATCAGGAAACAAAGAGTCCGGCAGGGAGTTCCACACCTTAGCTGTATGCACAATTAAGGTATTCGCAAAACGACCCAAGACTCCTTTAATATAATAAAACCGAGCAAAGTTAAAAAGATCAACTCCATTTTACTATAGAACACGTACCTATAACATCACAGAGAATGCAAGCTGTTTTTATATTGTTCTAATTTCTACTATAATATAATATAAGTTCATTTATTTTATAATACTATGCTACGTTTCACTTGAAATGAAAAAGTTAACTTATAATAAAATTGAATAAACTAGGTATAATGGATATTCATAAGCTTCTAATTTCTATAAGATAGGGATAAAGTTGTTTTTGATCGTGAACTCAAACAAATGAAAAGTTCGTAGACACATAACTCACAAATGAAAGAGTTGGCTTCGTGCTGAAATAAATATTTTAATGTTTGCCATATGTGCTTTTTACTTTATGAGGAATCATGAATTCTTGTTCTTTAGAAAGGGCAAGTGCGTAGTACTCATAACTAGAGTATGTGTATGACCAGATGAATGTACGAGAACGAAGCAAAAGGAGTACGTTTTTTTTTGGGATATTGCCGCCACACTATTCGCAACCAGTGCAACTTCTGAAAGCTAGAATTTTCAAAAACGACTACCTATATTAATAAAAAAAAAAACCTTTGTTTACCTTAATATTTCGGAAATGGGATACAATTAATGGTAGCATCTATGGCATAAAATAAGGAACAAAAGAAGGCCTTTCAGAAAACATTAGCCTATTTGCTGTTAGTTATGCGGTCTGCTTAACTCATCGAATAATCACGGTTTGAATTTACCTTTGGACCTCAAAAGGTAAATTCTTTCGCTGTTTTTTAATTCATACCTATGCGGAACAGCGTGTAAAGTCCCACAAACCTCCTTTGAAAAGGGAGGAACCGTCGCCCAGACGGGTGTTGTTTCTGGTCCGGGCAACTGCCCAACAGGTATTGTGGGACTGTTCTATGCGTTTAAATCGCACCGAAAATTTTGCTTGCGCGAATCAAGATTTATGTGACGTCCTGTAATTAGTTCGTAAGTGGCGGCGTTGATGCCACTACATCCCTTAATATTGAAGAGTTGTGATACAATAACCATAGCGTCTATGAGAAAAAATAAAAACCTTATAGATAATATTATTCTCATTGCTGTTTGTTATATGGTTTATCTTAACTCATTGAATATTGCCAGTGTATGTTTACCCTAATATTTCAAAACTGGGACACAGTTGACTTTAGCTTCTTTAACATAACCTGAAGAACATAAGTAATACTTTCAGAAAATATGAGCCACATTGCTGTTGTTACTTGGTTTATCTTAACTCATCAAATTTATTTTTGAACTTTTAATTATATTATAACCTTGACAGTAATTTTACAGACAACTAACTCGCGATATATTTTTTATATAAATATATTAAATTTGACATAAAATGCTTTTCATCCATTAAACAGCCTCCTTACTCGGCTCTCCCACTATAACCTTTTTGGCATAACATAGTCCTTTATAACCTTTATAAATTACAAATCAAAATCCAAATCTTAGTTTAACAAAACAACTGAAACTAAATTCTCGATTCTTTTCACTCCAAATCGTTATAAAAAAGGATCGTTACGCTTAATTTCCCCAAAGGTTTCTCGTTTCTTCAATTTTGTATTTGAGCGTAGACACAGTTATAACATACCCCGAGGTGTTTATTACACGAATTATGAAGCCAGACACTTATTTCGAAGGCTCAGCATATTACATAGAAATAATTAAACTGTGTTCTTATACAACGAAGGAGCATATTTCAAAAGGAAAATATGTTACATTTTCTTTGATAGACGAAAATTCTAACGTGTTATAAAACAGACGGGATAAATAAATTGAAAATTCTCTTGAACTAATTTAGTCGTTCATTTGATTTCTTATTTCTCAGGTTAGTATCGTTTACTATTTGAATTGGAGCAATCATCTCATCTCAATCAATTTTCTTCTCAATAGCAAATTGTCCTTGAAATAAATTTTTATTTGTGTCATTTCTTGGTCCTGATATGGCTACATTGTGATTTTAGAGTTGGTTCTATCAAGACGCATTTGTAGTCTTGCATCATCATAAAACACTTTAGATCCTTGCGCATTGTTTTGTGTCTTGTGAATTCAGTTCCCGCGAATATCGAAAAGTCATTTAGTGAATGCAGGATTAAGCCAGGTATGTAAATGTTATAGTTTAGTGTCATCAATTACTATTGTGTCATATATTACAACTGGGTCGCTGCATCATCATTATTCTTCAATTATCTATCAGAAAATTAATCATACAGTTTCATCCTTTTGTAGCCGCATCGTATTTAGTTCGAGTTTTCAATACATTTTGTTTTCATTGTTTTACGTACTCAGAGAAATTTCAGACGGAGTAGCTTTCCAAACACAGTATTTATGGAGGTTTTTTTGATAGTTAAAGCTTATTATTACTTTGTTTACATCACACCTAGTGATAACAACAACCATCCACCCGCCACCATCCCCACCCCCATCACCACTATTTGTCTAAAGATAAATAACGGTTGCTGTTGTGTACTTACGTGTCGAATAATACCTACTTGCTCCACTATATAGAAAGATATAGGTACCCAGTACCAACATGATGGATAACCGACCTCATATCCGGGCTTACCCGAGCCGTGGTACTGCACTGCATATTGTTCTTAATTACCGTGTAAACACCATCTGTGTGCCATTCAATCAAATAATAAATTGTACAGCATTGTACGCAGCTCGGCTCCACTTGACATCAAAATCAATGAAGGCTGGATTAATTCTTGTTTACTAATGCGACCCAATTTGTGACGTCTCGTTATAAAACATAAAAATCATTTTCGTATATATAGGTTTATTCATATTTACGTAGTAATGTCAGAAATAAATTTGGAAATTGCGATTCTGTGAAGTGAATATTTTTCATGCGATTATTTTTTTATGAATTAATCAATCCAACTTTTCTTACTGAAAATTTCGTATCCATTTGCAATCTGAGAAGTGCTAACATTTGCGTTCTTTTTGTATAGTGACTATGTTCTTCTTGAGGTTTTCGACGCAATATCTATATCTATACTAATATTATAAAGAGGAAAGATTTTTTTGTTTGTTTGTTTGTACCGAATAGGCTCTGAAACTACTGGACCGATTTAAAAAAATCTCTCACCAACAGAAAGCTACATTATTCCTGAGTGACATAATTTTTAATCCCGAAATGGGTCCTGTGGGGTGGCCCACGGGAGCGAAGCCACGGGGAACAGCTAGTTTTAGACAAGTTTATTTTTAGGCTTAGTTAGTAATTTTTGATTTAAGTGTATTTGAATGCAGTTATAGGTAGTATTAACTAAACTACATATATTTTCATCTATTTAAATAAAGTTTATTCTGTGCTTCCACACAAATTGACAAAATGGCGAAAATTGTAGTTGTTTTGTTTTCTAGCGCTCGCTACATAGTTACAGGTGGCCTTAGCGTCTTGTTTTGGCTACATTAAAGTGACTGGAATCGGGAAAACCACTACTGTAGTTTGGTTGTTAGGTGTAATGGCGTTCTTTTAGGCCTCGGAAAGAGTACCTTCCTACCAAACTAAGTACCTGGGGGGTGACCATAAGCTCTTAGAGTAAGGTTATTTTGAGTGTCCGTAAGGGACAGATGTATATGACTTGTATACATCTGTCCCTTACGCACTCTCAAAATATAATTTATGAAGATAATATTGCAACAAGGTTCGGCGATGCAGTATCGTTAATATTATACCTCCTACTTATAAGCACAAATCGTTTTGGCACTACTGTCAATGCACGTAAGCGTGCTCCATCGTCGACCACATTATCGCTTACCATGATGTGAGAAAGTGGTCAAACACAAAAAATATTTCTAGACAAAAATAAAAATCTTTTTACTAATCCGCATAACACTGAAATGGGAAAACTAAACAGCAAGCCTACTATATATATATCTATATGTACAGTCTAAAACTGTACATATTTTGCTGACGCGGTGCCGTGCACCATACGTGCGTCATTCCAATAATATTATAAATACACATGAAACACTTTAAATCAATGAGTACGATAACTGCTACGCGGTGACTAACATTAGAGAAAGGAATCGTCAACAGTATTACTTGTAAACACAAAAATACGTAATAAATCCAACGAAAACTGAGTGATCTTTTCTCTTCGTGCTTCAACCTCAACAACAACAACTCTGCAAGTGTACGAACCGTACATTTTTTGGTCCTTCGAGCCGGATGTTTGGTGCCACTGTGCCTCTTTACGGTAGCGAATCGGTTTAGCTGGTCTCCCAGAAGCGGGTCGCCCCAGCTAGATTGAGAAGTCGCATAATATCGTGACAGAGGTGCAAGGGTGCTGAGTTCCACTGACCATTTCAAATCAAGTAAGTCAACGATTTCAAGATTTGAAACGGAGAAGACTACAAGCAACGCAGTAGCCTTCGCAATACAACGCAACGCTCTCCTGCCACAGTCAACGACGTGTCAGCAAGCATCAACATGGATATGCTAGAATTGCAGTCAACGTGCTTCGATAACATCAAAGCATTATGTGTCAACTATCGCAAGGATTCATCATCACGAAAATCTGTGGAATACCTGAAGAAACGCTTGTCGTCGCTAGAAAACCAATGGCAAGACTTCGAAGGCAGGCATGCCCAACTGTTGCTCGAACTAGAAGATAAGAACATAGCATATTTCAAGGACGACATCTACGAAAAAACTAAAGAAATGTTCTTATCAACTAAAACAGACATAACTAGCAAACTGACGACTTTGAACAAACAAAACGTGAAGTTCGACCTAGGTGGGACTTCAGAAGATGACGACAGCAACATACAACTCTTGCTTAACAAGCAAGAATGCAATTTCAACGCGATTCACCGTGTCATCTCCAAGATTGACTTAATCACTATATCGGAAAGATGGGAACTGGAAGACCACTTCGCAACCTTGAAATCGAAATGGGAACCCATCGATAAACTTCATTGGGAAATAGACTTTCAACTGAAAGGATCCAACGAACATTACTACAAAATGTTCACGGACATTGAACAACAATATGATGAGCTAAAGAGGAAAATCCATGCCAAAATCTGGTCCGCCGTCCACTACCAGAAATCGACACCTAAGATCGAAATCCCTGAGTTCTCCGGCAACTACAGTCAGTGGATCTCCTTCAAAGACCTATTTCTGGAAGCTATTCACAAAAACCCTATGATCAACAACGCGCAGAAAATGCAACACTTAAAGACCAAGCTGCGAGGAGAAGCTGAACGCTTAGTGCAGCATCTGACCATTAGCACTGAAAACTATAACTCATGCTGGGATATATTAATTCAGCGCTACGACAATCGTCGCCTCCAGTTTACTTCATTTATGAACAACATGCTAAATCTGCCGATCATACAACATGCAGACTCATACAATTTGAAGAAGATGCATGACGTCATTACCGAATGCCTGAACGGCATCTCTAACATCGGTATTGATACTTCAACTTGGGACCCGATCATTGTGCACATCATGTCACAAAAACTGGACTCCAGTACTTTGAGTGACTACATGAAAGAACTTCAAGATCACAGAGAACTACAGAACCTCCACGACTTCCTGTATTTCCTCGAAACACAGTTCATGGCATACGAAACGATGAAATCAGCTAAAAGGGCGAACCCTACAGCCACAGAAAAATCATCCAACTGGAAAACATTCAACAAGCAAACCCAGATGAAGAAACATAACTATAACTTCAATCAAAATAAAACAAACAACTATCATGCTATTTACGGTAAATGCCCATTCTGCAACGGAAGTCACGTTCTGCGCCAATGTGACAAATTCCTACAAATGGACTTTGGCAAGCGAAATGACACCGTGTCGAAACTGCAGCTGTGCAAAAACTGTTTATTCAGCCACGGAAATGACGAGTGCAAATCCACGAAAATGTGCAAAGAATGTAACTTGAAACACAACACACTATTGCACAATCCGGACAACCAAACCATAACGTCAGCGACTAGAAAAAACAATGTTGAACAACGCCCTTCATCTCAACAACCAACATCTAACCATTTGTCTAAAGACAACATGGAGGTTCTACTGACTACGGTCCAGCTGAGAATAAAATCTGCAGATGGGATTTATGTAACACTACGTGCGTTGCTCGATCAAGGCTCACAGGTGAACTTGATAACAAAAAACGCTGCACAAATATTACGTCTTCCTCGGCGCGGGATCAACGCATCAGTATCGGGAATCGGCTCTGTTTCCAGAGAATGCAGGGGAAAACTGAAACTTACCTGTCAATCGATTCACTCCGATTATAACTTTGAAACTCAAGCACTTATTATGACGAAGCTAACAAACAACCTGCCTATGAAAACGTTCGAGAAAGGTGCATGGAGTCACTTGAAAAACTTGAAACTTGCAGATCCTGACTTCAACGTATCTCGGCAAATCGACCTATTACTAGGAGCCGACGTATACTCCGAAATTATCCTAGGAGGTGTATTGAAAGGCAATAACAGCTCCCCAGTTGCACAACAAACGCAAATTGGGTGGATTTTATGCGGAAAGATGAAACAAACGTTTAACTGCCACGTTACTGTAGTCAACTTAGAGGATTTAACAAAATTTTGGGAGAATGAAGAAATTCAAAAAACTAAAGATATCCCCAAAGATGACCAGTGTGAACAATTTTATAACGAAACTGTAAGAAGATCATTTGACGGAAAGTACATCGTCAAAATGCCTCTAGTTCCAGACTACAAAGAGAAACTAGGCAAGTCTAGAACAATTGCGGTTTCGCAGTTTCTACAGTTGGAAAAACGGCTAGAGAAGAACGAAAAGCTTTCCTCCATGTACAAAAAATTCATGGAAGAGTACGCGGATCTGGGTCACATGAAATTAGCACCTCAGATACCTACTGACGTCTACTTCTTACCGCACCACGGGGTCTTGAGAGAAAACTCGACAACAACAAAGTTGAGGGTCGTATTTAACGCCTCTCAAAAAACTACGACTGGCGTCAGCCTGAACAACGTCATGGAAAAAGGCGCCAACTTACAAAAGGACATTCAGGCCCTTATACTGAAATGGCGAACGTATAAATACGCATTTACGGCTGACATTGAAAAGATGTACCGCTGCATTTGGATTTCAAAAGAACAACAACATCTACAGAGAATTGTATGGCGGGACTCACGAGATCAACATCTTCGCGATTACCAGCTCTGCACAGTAACCTACGGGACCAAATGCGCACCATGGCTAGCTATGCGAACATTGAAGCAACTAGCCATTGACGACGGTCACAAACATCCGGCAGCTGCCAAGACACTCATAGAAGAATGCTACGTAGATGACGTCATTAGCGGCCATAACAACCTCACAGAAGCGAAAAAACTGCAAAACTCCTTGATCCAACTGTTAAAAGGAGGAGGCATGAATTTACGGAAGTGGACAGCCAATGACCGCGCTATACTGGAAGACTTACGCAAGGATCAAATTTCAACTCAAACCATGTTTGATTTTAAAGGGGAAGAATCAAGCAAAACGTTAGGCCTCGGTTGGAATCCAAACAGCGACAACTTCCACTTTAACTGGCCTGTGGAAAACTCCAAACAACTAACAAAGAGATCTTTACTCTCAGCCATATCAAGATTTTACGACCCATTGGGTTGGCTCTCCCCAGTAACGGTCAAGGCCAAACTACTATTCCAGAAAGTCTGGATGAGTAAACTTAGCTGGGATGACATAGTGCCCAGCAACATTGAATCTGAGTGGCTGAACCTAAAAACAGAACTGCCGTTCATTAATAAAATAACGATAAATAGATGGATTGGCGACACACAACAATGTGTCGAATTGCTAGGCTTCTGCGACGCAAGTGTAAAGGCGTACGCTTGCGTTATTTACAGCAAGGCGTTCAACGAACATGGCCAACCCATCGTAACTCTACTTGCTGCTCGAACAAGGGTGGCTCCACTGACTCAGAAAACAACACTACCAAGACTGGAACTGTGTGGTGCTCAGCTACTAGCTGACTTGATGGAGAAAACCAAGGAAACATTCTGTGGATATAACATATCAACACGGGCTTGGTCGGATTCTCAAGTGGTCCTCGCGTGGATTCAAGGCGAAACATCAAGATGGGAAACTTACGTAGCCAACAGAGTTACAAAGATCAAAAACGTCATTCCTGCAGCTCAGTGGCATTATGTCAAATCAGAGCAAAATCCAGCAGACTGCGCCTCAAGAGGTCTTTTGCCAAGCAAACTAGTAAACTTCAACCTGTGGTGGCAAGGCCCAGAGTTCTTAACAAAACAAGATCCGCCGGCAGATATGCCTTGCACTTTCCAAACGAATTTTGGCGGCTTAAACCACGCTAAAATCACGCAAGAAAATATCGATCATAATATAATTATCAATTTATTGAGCAAATGCAGCTCATTGACACAAGCAAACAGGGTCATCGCATGGATATTACGCTTCATTACAAATGTGCGCAATAGGACGAAATCGGAAACTACGTACCTAACAACAAGTGAACTAAGCGCAGCGCGCATTAGTATCATTATTCAAGCGCAGCGATTGCAGTTCAATTCTGAATACAAACAAATCGTTAACAACGAAACAGTATCAAAGAAAAGCGCAATTTGCAAATTGAATCCTTATGTAAACAAAGCGGGCATCATCTGTGTCGGAGGTCGTCTTAAACACTCAAGATTAACTGGGGATATGAAGAATCCAATAATCGTACCACATAAAGGTAGATTTACACAACTTCTTATAGAACAAGCACATTCAGCCACATTACATGGAGGAGCTCGGCTAACGCTGACTTATATTAGACAGCGTTACTGGATCGTTGGCGGCAACCGGGCTGTCAAGAACCAACTTCGAAGATGTGTACGCTGCCATCGCTTCAACAAGACAGATAGCTATCAACTGATGGGTGACCTACCACCGCAAAGGATCACTCCGTGCCGCCCTTTCACGCACACAGGAGTAGACTTTACCGGTCATGTGGATGTTAAACACAACAAGGGTAGAGGCGTAAAAACTTCAAAGGGATACATAGCCATATTTATATGTATGGCGACGAAAGCTGTTCATATTGAACTCGTATCAGACCTTAGCACAGAAACGTTTATGGCGGCCTTCCAAAGACTATGTGCGAGACGCGGCACCCCGAAACACATGTACTCTGACTGTGGTACAAACTTTATCGGCGCTGCAAAGGTGCTTCGTCAGGAATTCGAAGAGTTCAAACAACTACTGAAACCAGATGTTTTCAACGAACTGGCCAAATTGGAGGTGGAGTGGCATTTCAACGCCCCCGCCTGGCCAACTGCTGGCGGTCTGTGGGAAGCTGCCGTCAAGTCTATGAAGCACCATCTGCGACGAGTACTGGGGGACCAAAAACTAACGTACGAGGAGTTCATAACGATTTTAGCAAAAATAGAAGCCTGCATGAATTCAAGACCTCTGTGCCCGCTAACTGAAGATCCAGAAGAGTTCTACAACTGCCTAACGCCTGGACATTTCCTTACAGGAAGCCCAATATTGTCCATGCCACTCTCGGATTACAGTGACGTAAAAAACATTGATTTACGCCGTAGATGGCAGCTTACCGAGCATATGTTTCAACAATATTGGAAAAGCTGGTCAAACGATTACCTTACCACTCTACAAACACGTAGTAAGTGGAACAAGCCTTCTAGAAACGTTAAAGAAGGCGATGTAGTACTGGTGAAAGAAAACAATCTACCGCCGGGAAAATGGGCCCTAGGTCGGATTCTGGAAACACATCCAGGATCTGATGGATATGTTCGAGTAACTACTGTTAAAACTCAAGCAGGAATCATAAAGCGCCCAATAACAAAACTGTCGCCATTACCATTGAACTCTGAAACTGAGGAAACCAAAGAAAACGAAATGAAAAATAAGCCTCCACAGAAATCGAAAAACGAACGGCGGAAGAAGTCAAAGAATCTTATCTCAACGTTACTAATAACAATGTTATCATTGTTTACATTTGTAACGGGATCTTATACCGCCACCGATGGCACGCACGGAGCGCCGGCGGCGACCGCTCAGATTACAAGTCTGGAACGCGAGCGGCCCATATACTATGACACCGTCGGCAAAATGCAAGTAGTGCACGATGAATGGATACTAATGATGTACTACAACCTAACAAACTATTGGGATGGGACTCGTCGTACTCAAACTTACTTCGAGAATATTCACAACTTATGCCAAAAAACGAATCTACAACACTGCAGATCAACCATGGAACAATTAAATCATGAACTAGAACTTCTAAACTACTACAACTCTATACTTATAAATCCCCACAAACACCTGAGCAACAGGAAGAAACGGGGTCTAGTCGACGGAGTCGGCTACATAGCTAACAGTCTGTTTGGGATATTGGACCAACAATTCGCTAAGAAATATCAAAACGATATTCAATCTCTGCAAACCAATGAGAACTACTTACTTGAGTTATTAAAAAATCAAACAACGATTGTGGAGCTTGAGAATCAAGTATTGAAACAAACTGAAGACAATATTCAGCGTCAATTCAACTCCATTGATAACTTTATCAATCAAACCAATAAAAATATAGCATCCATCGAAACGGAAATGGAAATACTTTCGGCTACTACCTACCTCAACTCTGCTTCGTTAACGACGTACCTATTGATCAACAGCTTGAGGACGTTCCAGGAGATGCTGTTTAATACTCTAACTAACGTCTACCAAGGTCATGTAGATGTCCATCTGATAAGTCCGGTGCGTCTGATTCAAAAATTAACGGAAATATCCGGAAGCCTTCCGAAATCTTTATCGCTACCAGTTGAGAACTACAAAGAAAACATTAAAGATATCTACAAGCTGATCAATGTGAAAGCACGAGTTACTGAAAATTACTTTCTTTTCGAAGCACATATTCCACTTGTAGCTAACGAAGATTTCGTAATATACCAAGCGATACCTTTACCGGTTAACAATGCTAAGGAAACTACATATGTGCAGTTATCAAACGAGTACATCGCTGTCAACTTCAAGAAGAACATTTACGTGTCTATGTCCAAAGATGACTTGAAACACTGCATGCAACAAAAATCGCAGAATTTCTTATGCAAGAAAAACCTGCCATCATTTGACCTACACAGCAAAAACGCTCCTTGTGAGGCAAAACTGCTATCGCATCAAAACAATGAACCTTGTGACGTCGAACGCGCGTCATGCAAAGACACTTGGATAGAGTTACAAACTCAAAACAGCTGGCTGGCGATTTGCTGCGAAACGTGTGCATTACGAATCATATGTAGCAACGACGTCACATCACAAACCATTGCATTATCGAGCATAGTGACATTATCTCAGGGATGCGTACTGCAATCCAACGACTTAACCATCTACGCTCAACGCCGATACAGCAGTCATATGAAGATGGATTATGAGTTTACAGCTCCAACATTTGATACATCTATTAACAAGATAGTGAACTTAACATATCGTTATGCTCCAAATATCCTTCAGTCAAAGGCTACGGATCAGGAAATTGTAACAATTGATCAGAAAATTGCAACTCAACGGCAAAATGAAGCTTCACTACCAACACTAACAAGTCACGACATTCATCAATATGCCATAAGTTACTCTTTGCTGGCGATCGCCATCATAGTCGTACTTGTCGTGGTTGGGAGAAATCGTTGTCCACACTATTGCACACACAACGCTAAGAACAAAACTTCGAGTCAACCTGAAGATATTGAACTTCAAGTTTTCCGCAAAACAGAGTGCCAGCAGCATGAAACCGTCGCAGCACAAACAACAAAGGACTTGCGGCGGGAGCCTCAACCTGGGAACAGGAACATCGCCTTTCTATTTGATTGATTAATTACTTAACTAACTTTGTGATGACTTTTCCTTTCTCTTCTCGTTGGTTTCTTCTTTTTGGGTTGCCAAGATGTACAGTCTAAAACTGTACATATTTTGCTGACGCGGTGCCGTGCACCATACGTGCGTCATTCCAATAATATTATAAATACACATGAAACACTTTAAATCAATGAGTACGATAACTGCTACGCGGTGACTAACATTAGAGAAAGGAATCGTCAACAGTATTACTTGTAAACACAAAAATACGTAATAAATCCAACGAAAACTGAGTGATCTTTTCTCTTCGTGCTTCAACCTCAACAACAACAACTCTGCAAGTGTACGAACCGTACACTATATATATGTAAAAATATTATATATGTCACACTAATAAAGGGTCTTTCAACAAGGACGGGTCGATGTTAAAATTGAATAAAACAAGATGTGTGTGAGATATTAACGAAATTTATTTTTTATTTAAAAGACCCATTTATGCCATTATGGATAGAATATGACATCGTTCAAATGTAAGCCGCGGCTTCGTATGGTGGCACGAATCCGAGAGGTCCAATTTTTAATGACTCTGCTGCATAGATCGAGCGAGCGCTACAGATCAATGATAAACAATTTCTTTTGGCTTGAATTGAACAATATGGATGTGAACGACATGTGGTTCCAGCAAGATGGCGCTACTTGCCACACAGCGAACGACACAATCAACATTCTGCATGAACGGTTTGAGGGTAGAGTTAGAGTTCCGCTAGACTTTTTCTTGTGGGGTTTTCTGAAGTCGCAGCTCTATGCCAATAAACCACATTCGACCGTTGCCCTGAAAGCCAACATAACGCAGGCCATCGTTCGGATTCGGCCGGATCTATGCAGCAGAGTCATTAAAAATTGGACCTCTCGGATTCGTGCCACCATACGAAGCCGCGTCGGACATTTGAACGATGTCATATTCCATCCATAATGGCATAAAAGGGCCTTTTAAATAAAAAATAAATTTCGTTAATATCTCACACACATCTTGTTTTATTCAATTTTAACATCGACCCGTCCTTGTTGAAAGGCCCTTTATTATAAAGGCGAAAGTCTGTGAGTGTGTATGTTTGTTACTTCTTCACGCTCAGACGGCTGGTTAGATCTGGTTGAAATTTGGCACAGAGATAGATTAAAGTCTGGGATAGCACATAGGATACTTTTTATCCCGGGAATATGTTCCTTCGGGATAATTTTCGACATTCACGCGGGCGAAGCCGATGGCATAAGCTAGTCCTACTATCCTACTCCTACTAATCACACTAATATTATAAAAGCGAAAGTCTGGAAGTGTGTATGTTTGTTACTTCTTCACGCTCAAACGCCTTGATGGATCTGGATGAAATTTGGCACATAGATAGATTGTAGCCTGGAATAGCACATAGGATACTTTTTATCCCGGGAATATGTTCCCTTGGGATAATTTTCAACATTCACGCGGGCGAAGCCGCTGGCAGAAGCTAGTAATATTATAAATGCAGAAGTTTAGATGGATGGATGTATGTTTGTTACTTCTTCACGCTGGCTGAGCGGATCTGCATGAAATTTGGCAGAGATGGACTAAGACTAAGACTTTGATAAGACTTTTTATCACGGGAATATGTTCCCTCGGGACAATTTACAACTTTCACGAGAGCGAAGCCGCTGACAGAAGAAGAAAAAATACTGACACATACTTTACCAACATTTTGTCCCAAAACAATCTACATCGAATTAACCAAAACAAACAATCTAAACGCTGCCCATTCCAACATTTACAATCCTCCGCCAGCCACGACACTCCAAACTTTACCTACAATAAAACTCACAATTAACTGAAGTAATTCAATTCGCCACAAAGACAAATTGGATTAAGTTTGATAACGAGTGGATTTCGTCTACAGCCCTACAGGACCTATTCCCAAATAATATCCCCTTAAAATTTCCAATTCGACGTTGTCTTAATAAGATGGTTACAAGTTTTCAACCTTGATTGAAGAAGTAAACCAACTCGGGAAACTAGAAAATTAACTTTGATAAGTAACAGTAACAACCTGTACGTGCTAGCGGCACTTTCATTAGTTTCACACCAGTCACCTCGCGGTGCATTATGTTCTTGAAGGTACATATTTATAAAAGCCTCTTAGGTGTTGTAGGTACATCAGATTTAAGTATTGAGCACTTTTTGAACATGCATTATGTAATCATCATCATATCAGCCGAAAGACTTTCACTGCTGGACATAGGCCTTCTTCAAGCGCCGCCACAATGACCGGCAACCTTCACTAGGTCATCGGTCCACCTGATGGGAGGCCTTCCAACGCAACGTCTTCCAGTTCGCCGGTAAAACTCCAAAACTGTTTTTGCCCCATCGGCCATCAATTCTGCGAGCAATGTGCCCCAATGTGCCCTGCCCACTGCCACTCAAATTTGACAATTCTTCGGGCTATGTCGGTAACCCTGGTTCTCTTACAGATCTCTACATTTCTGATTCAATCAGGCAAGGGTACTCCGAGCATAGCCCTCTTCATTGCACTTTGGGTGACTGTAAGCTTTTTGATGAGGCCCAATGTGATGTGTGCGACCACGTCTCAAGAGCCATGGGTTATCACCGGCATTATGTACTGCTACGCTGACTAGGCATCATGTACAATGTAATTTTCTGAATAGAATTAAAATGACAGCCTTAAAACCCTACATTTGTTTGAATTTATTTTGTTAATGTTTGAGCTGTAGTAACAATATTTTAAATTCAACTGCAAGTATTCAATCGAAATACCGCAGTAAAAAATGTAGTATCAAAAAATTTTCGTAACATACATCATGTTTATCTGTGAAAGTATTCATCTGTGGCGACTTTTGTATTTTTAGCTACAATATACACAATCAACGTTTTTGAGCATCCAATACAATTAATTTTAAACAAGCTCCTGCCCATTCCACGGCTCGTTTGTTCTAGGTATTCATCCGGCTGATATAAATGTCCCAAAAAGGTAACAAACATGAAAATATTTATGACACAACATTTTGTTGTCATGCGTGCCCGTCCATCACTAGCGACAACAAATGGATTCACTTAGCACAACCCTAGAAATGGCGGGAAGTTTAAATTTGACGTGACTCTATTGTTAACGTTATCCCAAACTATAGTATTTTTTATGTTTGTAATGGAGCATTATTTTGGAAGGTAGTGTATCTTAAAAATATTTTGTGGCGCCTGCTACTTCGAGTTTTAAGTTATCAATATACACATTATGTACCATCTTCGTTTTCATAGCCAGAAACTTGCAAACACCAACAAAACATACTATTTGTTTTGTTTCCATTCCAGCCCTCAAACTACAGTTTAACGACTTGTGTAAAAACATAATTACGTCACTTTATGCAGTAAATAAACATCTCGATCGGGAACAAAACAAGTCGTAAGTATCAAAGTTCAACTATCCAAATTAATTGGAGTATGAACCATAGCATCCGCAGTAACAGAGCTCGACTAACTCAAACATAAGATAACTAATCATAAGATCTTATGACCCGTGAATCAAACTTGTTCGTCGGAGAAATAACACATTGTAGGACATGGATACACAGATAGAAAGAGATGTTAAGTTGATAAAGATTAAGTCATCCGGTATGTGACCGCCGTCATCAGCGCCGTGAAAGGCGGCACGTTATCGTCACTTCGGCTCATTACGTTGATAAGGTATTGGTACATTGTCGTCACCGGCCGCTGATACACGACATTCTCCGCACTCGGCGACGTAAAACACGAAATCGATCGCCCAACACCGCCACGTTGACGAACTAAAGACAACCTTAAGTGCACATATCCATTCCGATACCGTTCGTAATGGAAGCTTTCATCGTTCAACCAGCGGAGATAAATGTACCGTGCTTGTGCAATTTGCTTTTGAAGTTTGCTTCGTGTGTGCGAACACGGTAATGCACTAAAGCACTCGTCTCGCCAATAATTTAACCATTTAAATTGAGTCTATCAATCGAGCTCTAAAATATCCGAAGTGATGCACACTTTCAGCTGCTTGTTACATATTCATACGTACATCTGTATGCACCGCGACTCACGAGCGAACCCCTATTTCCACACTGTAAGGTTTCTGATGGAGTACTTGCAACTCGCTGAAATAAGTGAAGTAACAAACTCTAGACAACTTCATAACACTAAACTCGGAAGCTTTTCACTTATTCACGCGTTTTGTCTTACGCTTCGCATATTTTTTTCAAGTTAGACCAAGTTTGTAATGGAATTAATTTGATAATAGCTACAAGTTTTAGTTTTATTTGTACCAGGCCGCAGCATTTGTTAGGCACTTTAGTTCTTACAAAGTTAGTAGTATCTACCTAACAGTATGCAGTAGATACTAATAAACTTTAAACAGCAATTTACCGCCTGACGTTAGAGAAATACTGCTACTACTACGACTAATTTGTTTTACGACAACTCGCCTTATATGTGGAGCGAACATAATATATTATATCGTTACTACAACTGTACTGAACAAAACGCTAATAAAGTGTGTCCATAGTGCTCTTTTTTGGGAAAAATCAGTTTTCAGCGTCTCGCGGTGTGGAAAACTTAATTCATAAATGCTGATCTTTGACCTTTTCAAATTCCTCCTTAGTTTTAACATACAGGTTGTATTAACCCAACAAATCCGATGCGCTGGTCGACTCAAAGCTCCAGAGCCTCAAACACCAACGACGAGATGCCAGCCTATCGGTTTTGTATCGGTTACGTTTCGGGTAGTGTGCGATGGAACTGCACAATTTGATTCCGGCTAGCCCTTTCCATCATCAGACTACAAGACGCACGGCAATGCACCATCGGTACATGGTGGATATCCCACCCATACGCAAAAAGCGTTTTGAAAATACTTTCATTGTGCGTACAGCTAAGGAGTGGAACTCCTTGTCTTTGTTTCCTGATAGCTACAACCTAGGGGTCTTCAAGACAAGAGTGAATAGGTTACTTCTAGGCAAGCGTGCTTCACCTTCGACCACATCATCACTTAATAATAATTAAATTAGGCGAGATAGTGGTCAAACGCGAGCCAGTAACGGATAAAAAAATAAAAAAAGATTGTTTCCCATTCACCAGCTCTTCAGTTTCATTCTCTATTGAAAAAGAAACGCAGCTACATTACTAAAAGCACAACACAACCAGTACCTAAGTGGGCAACACACAGCACCCCATAAACGTTCACCTCGCCACCTCTATCGTGTACACACATCCTTATTCCGTTAAAGTGGTGAAAACGATTATTAGATGCAATTTTATTCGCCGAGATCTCCAGTGTAGGTGCAATCGCGTTGCGACTCGGGCCAGGAAATAAATTTCAAATCATGTTAGTACCCTGTGACACGGGCGGTGTTAGTTAAACGGAAAATATTCCTGTATCGCCTATGGGTGCGAAACCGGCCGGCTCATGCGATTTTCTCTGCGTTTTTCCCCGGCGTGGTGTAGCGAATTTAAAATTTTTATTCGGTATTCTTTGTCGATTATTCGGAAAGAAATATGAGTTGGAATAACGCGTAATATGGACATGTCTGATCTGTTGGAACTCTAGTGATGTGTTATAAATGCAGGCTTATTTATAAAAAACTTTTATACCTTAATAAAAATAGTTCTAATAGTTTAGATACTGGTTAGCAGATTATAAATTTTCTAAGAAACTAAGGTAATAATCTGCATATCAATATTTAAACTCTCCGATATAAAAGAATGTATTGGCTGCTTGGAAGAAACTCCATGCTGTCTGTGCAAAATAAATTATTGCTATACAAACAAGTCCTGATGCCAGTTTGGATTTGTGGTATTCAGCTATGGGGCTGCACCAAACAGAGCAATATATTAATTATACAACGATTCCAGAACAAAATGCTAAGGGCAATTGTAAATGCACCTTGGTACATACGAAATGATGACCTCCATCGGTACCTAAAGGTTGAGTTCATCGATAAAGTGATCCAGAAATTTGCAGAAGCTCATGAAAAGAGACTTCATCAGCATGTGAACGTCGAGGCAATCCAGCTTCTCGACCACACAAACATAGTGAGAAGACTAAAAAGAACAAAACCGTTCGAGTTAGTGTTAGTGAATGTGAATAGTGTAACGTACAAAAGACCAACCAATCAAATCAAATCAAATGTATTTATTTCAACTAGGCCATTATGCGGCACTTTTTAACGTTAAAAAAAATTTACATGTTATAAAAAATTAATTCTACCGTGCATTCGGAAAAGTAGGTTGAAATGGAGAAGAATGCACAAGAAACTCCATACTTACTCTTTTAAAAAAATATAGGCTTTTTACAATATTAACATAAATAGTACATACAATAATAAATTCTTATACGTGAGAACGATGCACCCAGCACTACTATACTAAATATAGGTATAAAGTATTACAAGCAATAACAGGTAAATCCCTTCACTTGAAAAATAGGGACATGGTTCTCACATACTTACAAATATTGCAAACATAGGTAAATTACCTAATTCAACAACAACGGAACAGTGTGCGAGTCAAGTCGAAACCCTGATACATACATACAGACAGAGACTGATAAACAAATTACCCTCTTTCGGTAGTCGGATAAATACATAAAACAATTCGTACAATACAGACCATTTAAAATCAAGTGTTCAATTACATCATAATCAGAAACTTCACGGACAACTATTATATCTAGGTCAGCAGTCACACTTCAGATTAAGTTTGATACCAAACTCGAGACAACTTTCAAAAGTAGGAATTATAGATGAAGACCTACTTTATCGTTTGACTTGTTCAGTTTTGCAGTAGCCAGTGGACCGCAGTACTTAATTCATAATCAATCATCGTCACAAATTAGCAATTATGTAGGGACACTGATTACATTTGACATGTACAAATTAACCCAGATTCATAATTGCGAACCTATGAACCGGGTCACCTGTTATGTATGACCTAGCACTTAACATATTGTTAAAATGGAGGTTATGAATATAACAAACATCTTCATTTCACATTACTTTATAGCAGCTTACCATTTCTAGAAACTTAAAATTGAATTTCTCATCCATGTGGAGGGTGAAATTGAGTTTAATATTTGCCTTAATTTTCGTTCTAAGTATGTTTTAGTGTAAATTGGAGTAAGCTCTGTATCTCCCAAAGGAGCTTCACTAGAATATTATGTAGAAATATTTTACATTATTTTCTGAGCAATATTTTGTCTAGAAGCGAGGGCCCTAAATCCATCCATCACGTGGTGAAGGTCGATTGCCTAAAACAAGCTTCAAAATGAAGGTTAGGTGGCCGCGAGAGAAAAGGTACCTAGCGCTTTTCACTACATGTCAAACATAATGGTGACCGGATGGATTCTGCCTGTCTATTTTGACCACAGAAAAGCACATTACAGCTGGTCGTATCTCCTGGACACTCACTATTAAACAGCTTGAAGTGACAAACAGAGAATAACTCAAAACCATGAATCATCATCATCATATCAGCCGAAAGATGTCCACTGCTGGACATAGGCCTCCCCCAAGCGTCGCCATATTGATCCTCGCATCCAGCGGATCCCCGTAACCTGGCGGGAGGCCTTCTAACGCAACGTCTTCCGGTACGCGGTCGCCACTCCAGAACCTTTCTGCCCCATAGGCCTTCTGTCCTGCGAGCAATGTGCCCTGCCCACTGCCACTTAAGTTTGGCAATTCTTCGGGCTATGTCGGTAACCCTGGTTCTCTTGCGGATCTCTACATTCCTGATCCGAGCACGCAAGGAAACGCCGAGCATAGCCCTCCCCATTGCCCTTTGGGTTACTGAATGTTTTCTGATGAGGCCCATTGTAAGCGACAATGTCTCAGAGCCATACAACCATGAATATTCTGAGCCAATTAAGTACATTAGAATAGAATAGAATGTAACTTTATTTCATTGGTTAAATAGATGTAACATGTCACTTATAAATAAAATTAAATTACAAGTGCGTTTGGTGTATTTTTGGCGCAGTTTGTCCGGGGAGGGATCTTTTGCAGCCTATTGCTAACTCTTTTCACACACGGTATTCACTATATAAAGCAAGTGTGAGAAATGTTGGATTTAAGATCCCATCAGGTCCTAGACCTGAAGTTACTTATGATCTAGGAGTGACTTTATGAGTCAGAGCCTATGCTGACGGGGGAGAACCGATCTCTTGTGGAGTGGTTTGCCTCTCTCCGATTTATTGACGTACTCTATTTCGCCTATTCTGTTTGCAAAGAGGAATGGGTTGAATTGGCCATATCTCGTATACGCGGGGCCAGGATCTTCTAGGCCGGTGATCGTTAGTGATGTGAGTTTGTCGATCATATCGTGATGAAGATCGTGTACTCTGATATGCCACGGGTCCTGTCCAAGCATTTCCTAGAGTATTTTTGTTTCAGTTCGACGTGGGAAGTCACCTGCAGCTTTTAGTGCCATTCTGTATTGTCTCTCTAGTTTTATCAGATTGCTCGGTATCTCGGTAGGAGTTGTATGACTCCATAATCAAGTACTGGCAGAAGGCACGCCTGTATAACAAGTAGTTTTGTTTTAATGTTCACCTGTGATCGGTACCCTATTATCGAATTTAGAACACCTCTTACTCGTTTCGCTTTTTCTACTCTTTCTTTTGTGTTTTTGTTCATTGATAGTCTCTTGTCCAATATGACACCAAGGTATTTCACTTCGTTCTTATATTCGATCCTTTTGTTTTTCAATTGGATGTAGTTTCTATAACCGTTGTTTAGATTTCTTCGCCTCGGTCTTTTGTGGGAAAACATGATACACTCCGTTTTGTCCACGTTGCATTGGAGGCCCCATCTCTTGTAATAATCGGTGATTTCCTCCGCTGCCCATTCTGCACGCCTAGTGGCGTGATCTGGTTTCTCCGCTGCATTCAGAATGCATAGGTCATCTGCGTATTGAGAAAGCATTAGGCCTGCGATTCGTTGCTTTGGTATGTCTGCGACGTATAGATTGAAAAGTACGGGTCCGAGAATCGAGCCCTGCGGAACGCCGTGTGGTACCTTTTTTTCTGTCCCTATTGTTGTTCTAAATCTGCCTTTGGTGGTTCTATTTGATAGGTAATTTTCTATTATCTTTATAATGTTGTTACGGGCTCCAGCTTCATAAAGTTTCTTTATCAATCCCTTATGATTTATAGAATCAAATGCCTTGCTGAGATCGGTGGATATCATGGCCACACTGTGTCCTTTCTCCAAGGCGTCGGTGATGTATTTGCCAGTTCTCAATATTTGTGTTGCTGTCCCTCTATGACGAATGAATCCATGTTGATGTTCGGGAATCAGTTCGTTGATTTCTGTATTTATTCTCGAAAGAATGATGCGTTCGGCCCATTTCCCCAGGATGTTAAGAAGGCAGATAGGCCTATATGACTTAAATTGTGTATAGTCTTTTCCTGGCTTGTGCAGGAAGATGCGTATGCTTTCCTTCCATCTCTTTGGGAAGTATCCGGTTTTGATAATGTAGTCCATTATTCGTTTGAATATGGCTATCATCGTATCACCTCCCAATTTAAGAAAGTCCGCCCTTATTCCGTCAGGGCCAGGTGCTTTTTGGTTTCTAAATTTTCGAAGAGCTATTTTTAACTCCGCATGTGATGTTGCCTCTAATGGTTGGAACGGTGTGTGTTTCTCCGTATTTACATCTTCACGGGAAATATCCGACGTTTGAATAATGGCCTTGTCCACCAGATTGTCTATGATCGCCAATTCTGTGGTGCAATTTTGTATGTGGGGTAGCCTTTGAGGTGGTTTTTTAATAGCTTTCTGTATGGCCCACATTTTCTTTCTATTGTCAGATTTGTCTTCCAATACTTTGGTCCAGGTATCTTCTTTGTGCTTTATCATTTTAATAGCCAGAAGGCGTTTTACTCTATTATATTCTCGCCTGTGTTCGCCATATCTGTTTGTAAATCTTAGACGCCATGCGATATTTTTTACCTTGTTTCGGTATTCTATCAACTTTTGGATGTCATCAGGAAGATTTTCTCTGTTATTGATAGGTTTAAGGGGCGCAAATTTATCCAGTGTTTGTAATATTGCTTTTTCCAGTTTTGAGATCACATCGTCGCAGTCTGCGTCTGTTTCGATTTTTGTTTCAGGGTCTAATTTTGTTGCTAGAGATTGTTCAAACTCGTCTCGTTTTTTCTTACTTGATTTAATATCTTTCAGGTTGCGACTGAGTGGTATCTCGTAGTCATTTTCCAAATTGATCGTGGTTATCCATGGCATGTGATCGGATCCTATGGATTCTATTTGTTTGCATGATTTTACGTCCAAATCTGAGTGTTCATATGTTGTAATTGCTATGTCCAATATGTTGTTATTTCCTGTACTTGTGGGTCTGGATGGCTGGCCAGAGTATATGATTCTGCAGTCTCCGTTGTTATGTATTTCTCGTAACACAATTCCGAGGCCTCTATCATTTGACTGGCCGAGTAGTTGCATTTTCAAATTCATGTCACCTATTATGAGGGCGCTCTCTTCTCTAAGCAACTGCTCAAATTCATCCGATAGTTCGTTTTGATTCGGTATTGGGACGTAAATACCTTTTACTGTAATGTACGGGCTATGTCGGTAACCCTGGTTCTCTTGCAGATCTCTACATTCCTGATCCGAGCACGCAAGGAAACGCCGAGCATAGCCCTCCCCATTGCCCTTTGGGTTACTGAATGTTTTCTGATGAGGCCCATTGTAAGCGACAATGTCTCAGAGCCATACAACCATGAATAATCTGAGCCAATTAAGTACATTAGACAGGTACATAACTAGCGCTAAAGTTACCAAGTTACCAAGTATAAAAGCCACTTGGCAACTAACGATTCACACATGCAAGAACATACAGTGCATGCATTAGCGACGCAACGCGAATGAATGTTTTGAATACCATCGAAATACCTCGATATTTGCGTGGGACTCGCCCCAAGGTGGCTAGATTACGTTCGTGTGATGCACACCATGCCGTGAGCCCGTGATGCAGTCGCGACTCGCACAAAACATCCGATAGTGCGCACAGAAGACTGTAATTTACCTCAAGTGGGGCACTCGCAGAGCTGCTTTCGTCCCCCGTGTGCGGCGCGACGGCAATCAGCCGACGAGTGTGTGCCCCATCGCTCCCCCAAGTCTGCATCAAAAATAACATTAGAACCTATAAGTATAAACACTTCCACAGCTATGATATAGACGATACGCGACTAGTTTGGCGAGACGCGACGCGAGATAATCTTGTTGCAATTTATTTGTACGACTAGGCAACTGTTAGTTACTTGTGGAGCAAACAAAGATAGGCTTTATTATAAAGATTGTATTTGAATCAATATTTAAGTAATCCAATTTACAATATAAAATTAGGAAAAGGGAAAATTTTCCTCGATAAGAATGGAAAATTTCTAATCAGCTTTCGAAACAAAAATGCCCGGAGCTCGTCTACTTACAAATTCCAATCGAGTACCTACTAAGATCGTTGGCCGCTTAGGATCAGAGGATTAAATAACAATCCAATATTATTATCTGAAACAGATCGTTTATGTACGTAATAATAACAAATGAAATACACATTAGGTACACGCTATTTCCACTGAAAATATAAATGACTACATTTCACCCCAAGAACGGAACAAAGATGGCATAAAAAAGAAATCAAAGAATCAGAGAGAAGAAAAAGTGGATTTTCTCGCAAAACAAGCTGAATCGCCGGAAGCGGCAGGCACTACTGATTCCGATTTAGAAAACAATATAAAGCTGACGATGGTTTTCCGTCCAATATTTTTTCGATAATGATGTTTATATAACTTTACAGACGCTATGACTCGGTTACTCGTACGTTAAAGGCCTTTCACACTTGTGGTAATCTGGGATGGTTTCATGTCGAGCACAACCAATTGACACATAAAGGCGATAGCTAATTATTGAACAGTTACCACGATTAAGACTGTTATTAAAACGCCCTTTTACATTCCTAACAAAATAGCTAGTCGTGAGCAAGAAACATTTTCTTACACGTACAAGGGGGGGCATTAAAGCGAAGTGTCTAATTAAATTTGTTAGGTGTCAACATAAAGTTTCGTTTCGTCTAGTACCGTCCGCTGACTTACATTTGAATCGCGCTGTTGTGAAGGCGGCTCACGTCTCGCACTGAATCAATTTCGCGTCAGGCTGAACTCCCCGCCCGACAGTATGTCGACTACTTCACTTAATGTCGCCGTATTCGATGCTGAATATGTACAGAAATATATCAAGTAACATGGTTACAAGTTTACGTGATCGGCTTTACTTTTGACAGGCATTTATCTCGGTAGAAACTTTTTTGGGTTACCTAGGTGTACCTACATTGTTAGCTTTAACATACATTTGGAGATACATCTAATGGTATTGGTAAAACTCGTGTACAAAATTAATAATGTAATCAAATTTATGTTTGAACGAAACCAATAATAATACATTTTTCATTAAGATCAAGATGCATTTAGAATCTCCGTAATTTTCTTGTTTAACAAACCTTAAAATATCAAATAATTAAATTAAAAGATCATTAACGGGAGTACCACTGAAGGCAGCCGGGATGCACTCGCCACTATAACGGGGCAATAAATTCCAAATAGTGCTACTATCTCGGGTAATGTAAACGTTCTTTAGTTAATCGGAAAATATTTGGTAGCTATACCTGTCACGAGCTGCGAATGGCTCTTTCTAGATGCGACAAGAGCGAAAATAATAGTTTTCACGGAAAGCTGCGAGATTTTGCCAAATTCAGTGTTTAATGCACAAGTGCTAAACACAGAATTTACCAAAATCTGTCCTGCCTAAATATACTTATCATCATCATCAATCAATACATATAATAAATCTGTAGAAAAGTCGTATTTGTATATCGAAAATATTTCTAAAAAAAAATAGCCAGGATGTTAAAGGATAACCAGACCAACCGAACCACCCAACCAACAGAACCCATTTCCAGCATTTTTGTCTGTTTATCTCTTTGTCTGTTTCTTTGTGCACGCATCACGTAAAATATGCGAAACCAATGTAGACAACTTTTAAACATAAAAATTGTACGCAACTTGAAGTATTACTTGGTTTTTGTTTCATCGCAATCGGTTCACTCTATCAAAAGATATATGAATTTAAAGTGTTCAAGAAGTAAAATTATCACAATATACGCAATTCAGATACTCGGACAGTTGAACTCGATATTCGATAGATGGCGTTGTGCATTTGAAGTCATTTTCTGAATGGCGGTGTTAAGATTCTGCGCGAAGGAATAATGACCCTAGAAAAAAAAATGTTAGTTAGGAAAGTAGGGTTGGCAGGAAGGTAAGTAGGGTAGGCAGTCAGATGACGGGAGCTAAGCCGCGGGCACAGCTAGTTCAAAATATAAAGGAATTTTTCACATAAGGCACATATTTTAATTGCTACAAAGTAAAATAAAGAATCTCATAAAGTCCACTTGAGTTTCGGTTTAAAACAACATTAATCATAAAATATTTTTAATACGTATTTCTAGTTCAGTTAACTTATTTTCTCTTCCGAGGTTAACTCCAAGCGCAACACTACATAAGTCAGCAAAAACCGTAAGTATTCTTTTATTAGGTCTCATAAAGTTAGTCGTAATCCGAACAGAACTTGCTTGAGTAAGAGAATAAAATCTGCATATTTATGCAGCGCTTTAAAATGTTGGCCGTCCCGAAATATTTGGGCAGAAACAGTGTTTTAGAGTGTTGTGGCCCGAAAACGTCTCAGACCGCCTGAAAATTTCTCAGTTGAGTTCAAAAACGTCACGGTTGGGATCCGAATACGCATCAGCCATGAAGTCCAAAATCATTTTAGTTTTGGCACCCAAAATATTATTGCAGTCTTGGAACCCAAAATATATAAAAAATTAAAAAATATGAAAAATGCCTGAAAAATACATAAATCTAAAAAGTATTTGGTTTATTAGGTCCAATCGGTCGTGGTCTCCTGAAAACCTATATCTAGAAATCGCTCCAGGGGTCTTTCAACAAGGACGGGTCGATGTTAAAATTGAATAAAACAAGATGTGTGTGAGATATTAACGAAATTTATTTTTTATTTAAAAGGCCCATTTATGCCATTATGGATGGAATATGATATCGTTCAAATGTCCGCCGCGGCTTCGTATGGTGGCACGAATCTGAGAGGTCCAATTTTTAATGATTCTGCTGCATAGATTGAGCGAGCACTTTGAGATATTAACGAAATTTATTTTAAATAAAAAATAAATTTCGTTAATATCTCACACACATCTTGTTTTATTCAATTTTAACATCGACCCGTCCTTGTTGAAAGACCCTTTATCTTGATGTTGCTGCTTTCCATAACATTTGCAACCTTAGTAGCGCGAGAACGTTAGCCTCGTAGTGCACTAGTTTGTAGTGAAGTCTGCGCTTGTGGGCCCGGTGGGATCGGTAACGTTTTCAACGTCTTCTCTAAAAGCTTTATCTTTAGAAACAGTGACGGTGTATCAGTAAATTGTGATTTATTTTGTTTAAATATTCTTTGAATATTGACCAGAAAATGCTGTTTAGGTATGTGCTTACAGTTGTCTTTTGTCTATAATATTATTTTATAGATTCGGTATGATCCGATCGTTATGAGTAACTTTTTACATTTTAATTGTGTTATCCTGTTACTATGTTGTTTAGCTCAGCAAGCCAGTAGCATAAGGTTAGACTGGCGGCACCAACATAGTTCGGAAAGGCATTAGGCAGATTCATCATCATCATATCAGCCGAAAGACGTCCACTGCTGGACATAGGCCTCCCCCAAACGTCGCCACATTGATCGGTCCCGTGCGTCTCGCATCCAGCGGATCCACGCAACTTTCACCAGGTCATCGGTCCACCTGGTGGGAGGCCTTCCAACGCAACGCCACTCCAGAACCTTTCTGTCCCATCGGTCATTTGTTCTGCGAGCAATGTGCCCTACCCACTGCCACTTATGCTTGGCAATTCTTCGGGCTATGTCGGTAACACTGCGGATCTCTCATTTCTGATTGGTCACGCAATTAAACGCCGAGCATAGCCCTCTCCATTGCCCTTTGGGTGACTGTAAGCTTTCTGACGAAGCCCATTGTAAGCGACCAAGTCTCAGAGCCATATGTCATCACTGGCAACACACACTGGTCATAGACTTTCGTCTCGAGACACTGTAAGCAAATTGCTAGTTATAATTTTAGTGTCTATTTTTGTTGTTTCATAGTAGTTACAGGATGCTTCTGCCTATAAAACTGACTTAACTAGCGGATAATTATTTTCTCAGCTGACTCTACCATTAGCAGAATTGTCATTGTATTCAGTTTCCAACTAATAAACTTTCCATATGAACCATATAAAAAACTATAAACTACATACCTAATATTTCTTTTAATTTCCCATCATAAAACAGTCACGCAGTGCAACCCTCTGTGCCTATCACTCAAAGCGCGGTATATATATTGAAGCTATATAGTTGAGTTGTTATCGTAACGCAGCACAATACGGCTTCCCCTAGGAAATTCATAAGTATTGCACACGCGAACAAAGCGCACATGCGTGCTTACTTCTAAACAATGCGCGTCATCGCTGCCAGCTCAAGTGTTCGCGCCGATAATATGGCGCTGGAGACGATCTAAGAGTTTTCATCAGGACATTTTACTTAGGAATAGGAAATAATGTATTTTTCTTCTTCAAATATCTGCTTCGGTAAATTAAGACCGATGTCCACGGCATTGTCAGTGACTGCTGAGTGTCGCTTTTACTGCAGGTTATGAGGTACAGAGGCTAATAACGTAGTAAAGTAGATGGGACCTAGACTGCGATGCAGTTTCATATCCTCACAATTCTGCCGTTTCAAGAAATTGTGTTTCATGAACAAGGTAAGAGTTTAATTTTTTCCTTACCTATCTTTAAGGTTCCTAAGGTTCCATTCCTCGTTGTCGCCACTTTTGCATGTATATATATAAATAAAGATCTTGTTTTAAACCGGCTGCACGGCAAGGGTTTTGTTTTTTTGCGCGTACCTATCTTTTTTGATTGTAATATTATTTATTACCTTATCTCATATCTTTCAAACCCCTGGACGGATTTATTTAACTATTACATCGTTAGTTGCGTCTCGACCGGCTACATCATCATCATTACATCATCAGCCTATTAATGTTCTCACTGCTGGGACACAGGCCTCCTCTCTGTGAGAGGGGATGGGCCGTAATCCACCACGCGGGCCCAGTGCGGATTGGTGGATGTCACATGTCTTCGAATTTTTGGTTCTTAGACATGCCGGTTTCCTCACGATGTTTTCCTTCACCGTTTTTGAGAGCAGTGGTGATGAAATAATTAACACAAAGTAAAGCGCCTGCCGGGGTTCGAACCCACGACCTACAACTTGTAAATTGCGGCCGATACCACTGAGCTACCACTGCTCTTGTATTCTAGACCGGCCAAGTGTTCTTAAATAGGTGGCTTTAAAAAAACAAACATGGCGGATTTTAGGCGCCATATTGTGCGGGTCAATTTATTTTTTCTTCATGTGGGATATCAAAATTAAGGGTTTTAAGTGATTGTTACAAAAATATATACCACTTATATCATCATCATTATCATCATCATATCAGCCGAAAGACGTCCACTGCTGGACATAGGCCTCCCCCAAGCGTCGCCACTTTGACCGGTCCCGTGCGTCTCGCAATCAGCGGATCCCCGCAATCTTCACCAGGTCATCGGTCCACCTGGTGGGAGCCCTACCAGCGCAACGTCTTCCGGTTCGCGGTCGCCACTCCAGAACCTTTCTGCCCCATCGGCCATCCGTTCTACGAGCAATGTGCCCTGCCCACTGCCACTTGAGTTTGGCAATTCTTTGGGCTATGTCGGTAACCCTGGTTCTCTTAACTTATATGTTTAAAAGTAATTCGAAAAAAAATATAAGTAAAAAGTTGTAAAAAGATGTAAACAAGAAGAAAATTATGCGGTGCAGTCAGAGGAAACATATTTGCGAGCTGGCTGAACACCTAATCCGCCGAATGCACAGCATAATTTTGATTTTTATATGAACTTTTTTAATATTCAGGTATCGTAAAAAAACGTCTAAAAAACCTACCTATTGGAAAACCCCATTTATTTTCTTCTTCAAATTTGTTCATGCAAACATTTATTTTCTAACGCCTGATCAGGACAAACTACCTAGGAAAACCACAAAACGAAATTGCTTACAATTTTTTTTTGTAAGAACACATATTAAACGTCTCGTCAGAACGAGAATATTGGCCTGACTCAATAAAACGTGCTCAGTCGTTGCCTGTATTTAAAAAACTCATCAAAGAACATTACCTATCGCTGTGATTGTGCTCTTGGTTTTTGACATAATGTGCTGATTGTCGTACTTCATTGATTTTCATTGCTTATATATTAAGTATGTATGTATTTATGTATCTATTATTTAACATATGTATGTATTTTTGTTTCTAGTGAGTATCTATTTTATGTTTATTGTTGCTATTGTCGCACCACTGACAACCCCATGTCATGTCCAGGTAATTTCTGTCCATTCCAGGTTGCCTGGAAGAGATCGCGGAATGCGATAAGGCTGCCCATTGTATATTATAGTATTAAGTTTCTTTTTTTCTTGTTTATTAAGGTGTACAATAAAGTGTATATAAATAAATAAATTGACTAATTGCAGTTACGTAGCTCCATTTTAGTGTTGCCCGGGAGTCAAACACAGGCCATGTTGGGGAGGCGGGCCCTGCATCCTTGCGCGGTGCCGCGCTCAGAGTAGCCCACTTAAGCAAAATTAGCTTCTTCTGTAAGCGTAAAGAACACTATCGGATGTTTTGTGCGAGCTCTGATACGCCCCCGTTTGACGTCCTCACATGAAAGCGAGGGCGAGACGAGTTGGTGTCCCAATACACCTCGTTAATATCAACCCGTACATTACCGAGGGCTACATATCATATAGAGGTACGTATGTGTACATGCACTTATTGATAGGGTTAAACAGGGTTCGTGTTTCCCTCATACACGTGCATTGCAGACCTTTGTGCAGTCGGCTTCATATTTGAAATTAGGGGTTCAAATGTATAAAGTTCGTACATTTTTACCTTTCCGCTACAAAATAAAAGCAGCATGAGAGCCATCAAAAATGACTGCTTAGCGAGAACTGGGCAAATAATGTTAAAAGTTTTTAAGCGAATTCACTCAGGGCTGTATTTGCAGGTATATTAAAAAAGTAAATAATAGTTAAAAAAAAAACTAAAAAGCACGCTTTAATGGAAAACCAAACTAAAAAGTAGAAAATAATTTACTATAAATGCTAATTAAGAATTTAATTAAGAATGCTGATTAACGTGTAAAAAAAGGTGGGGTGCTTTTTAAGATATTTTTATAATGAGTAGGTACTTACGTTAACCAATAAGTATCTGTCAATAAAATATTTTTTCACCACACTTAAGTGGCTCTAATTTCACCGCAATTAGGAACATAATGACACCTGTAATCAAACTGTGACTTTTTCATTGCTATTATTCACAAGTAAGTTATACAGTTTTTAGGGTTCCGTAGCCAAATGGGAAAAAAACCGAACCCTTATGGACTCGTCATGTCTGTCTGTCTATCTGTTCGTCCGTATGTCACAGCCACTTTTTTCCGAAACTATAAGAACTATGCTATTGAAACTTGGTAAATAGATGTATTCTGTGAACCGCATTAAGATTTTCACACAAAAATAGAAAAAAAACAAATAAATTTGGGGGTTCCCCATACTTAGAACCGAAACTCAATTTTCTTTTTCATTAAATCCATATGTGTGGGGAGATCTATGGATAGGTCTTCAAAAATGATATTTATTTATTTAAAACTTCATGCAACATACAAGTACATAGGCGGACTTAATGCCTAAGGCATTCTCTACCAGTCAACCAAGGGTGGTGGAGAGATAACATGGCAGGTGCATAAAAAAATTAAGTAATTATTGAAGTAAAATTTAATAACAATATATATAGTGTAGCTAAAATAAACATACATATATATTTACTATAATAAATACCTTTATATATATATATACATATATTATATATTGAGTTTACTAATATTTTTTTTTTCTAAACTGAATAGTTTGAGCGAGAGACACTTCCAATTACTTTCAAAGTGGTAAAATGTGTGTGTCCCTGTAACTTCTAAAATAAAAGAATGATAAAACTAAAAAAAATAAATGATGTACATTACCATGTAAACTTCCACCAAAAATATTTTTTTTTAACACGTCATAAATCGTAAACCGCAACTTGCCAAGTACAGAACACTTCGTGCGCGAGTCCGACTCGCACTTGGCCGGTTCTTTTTTTATTTTTTTGGGGCAACTCAACCTTGTTCTTTAAAAAGTTTCGATAAAAAAAAGATCGTGCTCGTACAAATAAATTAATGTATCTATTCATGCAACTTCGTATTTAAATAGATAATTTTAACTTAAACGTGTTTAATAAATGAAACTTTCACTCAAATATAACTTTTGTTTTCTCTGTAATAAAGAAAACTTGTAATACCCCATTTTGTACGTGGCTAAAACGCTATCCACGAACAGCCAAAAAAAAATAAACCTCGTTCTTTTAATCTATGGCCGATCGCCATTGTTAGATGCGCGCGCATAGGAAAACGGATTAATTTTGCCCGCCATTGCGATTTTTTTTTCACAATTTGTTTTCACTGTTGAAAATGATTTTTTACTATTATTTTTTATTTTTTCTTTTACTTTATTTTTAGATTATATAAGTGTGTTGAAAAACGTCGTATGATACACGTGTGTATTGATGATTACCGTCCTCAGCCCATCACCTAACGGCTCGGGTCTCAATGGCGCCTCAGCGGTAATCACCAACATCACACACTTGTACCATAATGTACTAATAACAATTTACATCAAGCACCCCATGCTTTTTAACACGTTAATCACACTATTCTTAATTTTAATTTATTGTAAATTATTTTCTACTTTTTAGGGTTCCGTACCCAAAGGGTAAAAACGGGACCCCTATTACTAAGACTTCGCGATCCGTCTGTCTGTCTGTCTGTCTGTCTGCCTGTCTGTCTGTCTGTCTGTCTGTCTGTCCGTCTGTCTCCAGGCTGTATCTCATGAACCGTGATAGCTAGACAGTTGAAATTTTCACAGATGATGTATTTCTGTTGCCGCTATAACAACAAATACTAAAAACAATATAAAGTAATTATTAAAGGGGGGCTCCCATACAACAAACGTGATATACTTTCCGTTTTTTGCTCGATATTAATAACGGCAACAGGTAGACGCTTGAAATATTCACAAAATGTTTAGTTGTATATTTACTTCAAAAAATAATAATTAATAAATTAAAATAAAATAAATTAAGGGGGGCTCCCATACAACAAACGTGATTTTTATTCAGTGTTTTTCGATAATGGTACGGAACCCTTCGTGTGCGAGTCGGACTCGCACTTGGCCGGTTTTTTTAGTTTTTGATTCCATTAAAGCGTGTTTTTTAGTTTTTTAAACGACAATCTATTAATGCAACTACCTCCATGTGATGGAAGTGGGTAATTAGCGTACCTACTGCCCCTGGATGTGATAGCCGACTGTCAGGCGGGTCCCCGGAACATTTATTTAATACGTGTACTTGGCGCCAGGAACTATCGTGTCTTCGGATATAACTAAAAATTAAGCCATTATGCACATGTCTTAGCACGCGCCTTGATACTTGGCACAAATACAAATACCGGTTGTACTATTATTTATTCTGTGCTACCGGGTATCGGATATCATAATGTTAGAGGGTTATTAAATAAAAGTCGAGCGTTCCACCTCAGAGCTATAATTAGGCTGACTTAAATCTACCGACATACTTACAAACTATATCTAATATGAATCTACCTACATTACAGATATAAATCGCTAATCCTGAAGATCCTGGTAAGGATAATGGGACAAACTATTTAAATTATTGCAGTGTCATCTGTCCTTGATAAGTGTACCTAGTTTCAAATTAATTCGACATTTTGAAAGGGGTGAAAATCACGTTCAAAGATTCCGTAACATAGATACATAAATACGAAGCTTATAAAAGCGTGTTAAAAACTGTGGGCTACCTGAAAAAAAAAATATCGGTTCTTAGATGCTAAATTAACATAAACATCGTAGATAGATATACATAAGCGTAGATAAACTTATCTTTTTCTTCGTAAATTAGGTACCTATCTGACTACATACAGGCTTTTTTTAGTTCATAATTTATTACTTTTGCTAACAGCCTTTTGAATTAATTTAATTAAGTTAATGGTTAAGCTCATCTTAGATCTACCTACCATGATGCCAATTAATGAAAACTTAGTTAAGTCCCTGAATGTAGAAATCGGATATCCGATACCAAGCAGACGACCTAGATTATTAGTAACTTTATGTAATTTACGAGGGTAGGTGAGTGGGTAGTTAAACCTACTATCTCTAAGGACCTAATGGAAATTAATTAATTCATCAGTTATAAATAGATTATATACAAAACTCTTTGGTCAGTCTGTAATCTAGTCAACGTTAACCCAAGTACAGTAAGTGAGCCTTTAGAACCTTTGCTAAATAATACCGGCGGCGGCGAGGAGTCGTGGTTAGCTTTTGCCCGCAAATGGCTAACTAGCGGCGCCTTACTCTATGACCCATTATATAATGCATTTGTGCTGAATTTCATAAACTTTTTACACCTAATTTGTTTAATGTTAAAAGGAAAGTGCGCTTTGTTAAACATTTAGAAGCAAGAAGTTAGGTACCTACTTAGGTATAATAGTCGTGTCGTGTTAGCACTGAAAAGTTTTGATAATATTCAATGTAGGTATGTATAAGTACATATTTATACAGAAGGATTTCCTTACAAATAGGGAAAGTTTTCAAAAGAACTTAGTAAAGGAAACAGAGGATTATTTAGTACCTAACAACTTTATATCAGAGATACGATATTTGGGATAAAGCAGCATAGAACCCGCTGAAACAACCTCAGAAGAAAATGTGTAAAATGCCAGAAAACTTGAACGAAAACATTCACTTTACTTTTAAACTTTGTAGGGCGGATCACGGCATTGTTTGTTGGTGTTAGAACTCCGGCAAATCCACATTTATAGCAAGCGCCTGCGATTCAATTACAGGCAAAGTGTGGCAGCGGTGCGTATTGCATCGTAAACTGTCGGCCATAAGGCGTTATGACGCCGCGTTGAGAAATAAAAGCTACGAGTCTAGAACTACCTGTGACCTCAATAACACGAGTTTGAATAAACTTTATAATTTCTAGGCTAGCGATAACCGTTCCATATCAGTTAGTTTTTATTGTAGGTTTTACCGCTTGAGTGTTGTAGGTTTATTATGGAAAGAACAACTGATAACATTTGCAGATAAGCCCGGAAAAGGAAAATATAAATACAGAGCTTTCAAAGTTTTATTAGGTACCCGGCATTAACTTACCTGTTTCTTATATTAATACATTAGCTTTTCTTTTCTTAAATACTTAAAAGAACGATAACATAAAGTACACAAACAAAGTCTATAAATTAAAATAAAATGAAATCGTTAATAACTTAAAATGTCTATTACACATCCCATACAAAATTATAACAGAAAACCACACAAGACTTCAGCTTGAAAATTATACACTTGCATCGCAACTACTTTTATTTAATTTAAAATGTTGCAAGTTATAAGTTCCCCACTAGTCGAGTGTCATGCCTTAAATGTTCCCATTCATTTATTAGCTCCACTTTTATACTACCAACAGTTTTCATAGTTACTACTACCATTATTATTCCAACACATGAATATTAAAAAAACCGGCGAAGTGCGAGTCGGACTCGCACACGAAGGGTTCCGTACCATTATCGCAAAATACTGCATAAAAATCACGTTTGTTGTATGGGAATCCCCCTTAATTTTTATTTTTTTATTTATTAATTATTATTTTTTGAAGTAAATATACAACTAAACATTCTGTGAATATTTCAAGCGTCTACCTGTTGCCGTTATTAATATCGAGCAAAAAACGGCAAAAATATCACGTTTGTTGTATGGGAGCCCCCCTTTAATATTTACTTTACACTGTTTTTAGTATTTGTTGTTATAGCGGCAACAGAAATACATCATCTGTGAATTTCAACTGTCTAGCTATCACGGTTCATGATATACAGCCTGGAGACAGACGGACAGACAGACAGACAGACAGACAGACAGACAGACAAGGTAACGCAAGGTATATATCCAACCAAACTCAAGACTGCTGTAATAAAACCACTATACAAAAAAAACGATAGAGATAAAATGGAGTCGTACAGGCCTATTGCACTTATTCCAATTTTTTCAAAAAAATTTGAAAAATACATTTATGAACAAATTTATAAATACTTAGTAAAACATGACATCCTTACTGAAGAACAAAAAGGCTTCAGAAAAAAAAAAACTATTAATATGGCTATATATGACTTCTTAAATAAAGTAATCGCAAACGTTGACCATAACATACCTGTATGTTCAATTTACTGTGACATGACTCAAGCCTTTGACTACGTAGATCATAATATCTTGCTTAATAAGTTAGAAGCTTACGGAATAAGAGGAAATATCTTGCAACTTATAGCGTCCTATTTAAAAAATCGTAAACAATATGTGGAAATATCTCATATAGATACAAAAACTAAGAACGAGCGGGTTTATCGGTCGCGTGATAGAACAATCACATATGGTGTGCCACAGGGCAGCGTGCTTGGCCCTCCTCTATTTATTCTGTATATAAATGACCTGCTAAAAGTTACGCAACATCAAAACCACTATACAAAAAAAACGATAGAGATAAAATGGAGTCGTACAGGCCTATTGCACTTATTCCAATTTTTTCAAAAAATTTTGAAAAATACATTTATGAACAAATTTATAAATACTTAGTAAAACATGACATCCTTACTGAAGAACAAAAAGGCTTCAGAAAAAAAAAAACTATTAATATGGCTATATATGACTTCTTAAATAAAGTAATCGCAAACGTTGACCATAACATACCTGTATGTTCAATTTACTGTGACATGACTCAAGCCTTTGACTACGTAGATCATAATATCTTGCTTAATAAGTTAGAAGCTTACGGAATAAGAGGAAATATCTTGCAACTTATAGCGTCCTATTTAAAAAATCGTAAACAATATGTGGAAATATCTCATATAGATACAAAAACTAAGAACGAGCGGGTTTATCGGTCGCGTGATAGAACAATCACATATGGTGTGCCACAGGGCAGCGTGCTTGGCCCTCCTCTATTTATTCTGTATATAAATGACCTGCTAAAAGTTACGCAACATCACATGACACTATTTGCCGACGACAGCATAGTTACCATTGACTGCAAAGACAACTTAAATTATGAAAATGACGTTACAAATACTATACACTCAATAATACAATGGCTGAATAACAATAATCTTAAGATAAATATTGACAAGACCAAATTAATGACATTTAACCAACGCAAAAATTTGACTATGAATATTAATTATGAGAACAAACAAATAAATCAAGTAAACACGTCCAAATTCCTAGGGTTAACCATAGACCAACGACTAGATTGGAAAGCACATACAATAGATTTGGCAAAGAGACTTAGCAAATCTGCTTACGCTCTATATAAACTTACACCTCTAACACGACGCCTTACGCCATCTACCGGATTGTGTGCACAACACTACGCCACCCAAGTAGATCGCAACACAAACAAGATCAATCATAGATAAGACGATAACAGTAACAGTACCAATAGACTGCTAGCGACATCTAGCATTGGACATGTGAAGCGCCCGTGACTTCAACGAAGGTTACAACCACATACAAGCATGAGATGATGAAGACACACACTTATCTGTCAAGCCGCCTATATAAACCCGCACCACGGAGGAACCAGCACTCGCTACTTAGGAGGCACAGTGGTCGATAGCCCCGCAGTCACCACTGTTGTCATAAGCTTGACCTGAGCGGAGGCCCCGTCGCCCTCAGGAATAGCCATAGCTAGGAGGTTAAGGGATAGGATAGCCCCGCAGTCCATCCCTGGAACCACCAATAGGTTTAACCCTAGTCTAACTTTGTTTGCTAAAGTCTGTAAAGTGTTTTAAGTAAAGTAATAAACTCCTACTTGTCATCCAACGTTGGTTTTATTCCACCGCCACCATTACACACCAGTCTTAAGAACGGACGCTATTGTTACAGCATACCATGGCATGGTTAGTTCAATATTAAGATACGGGGTTATATTTTGGGGCAACTCAACCAATCGAGAACATATATTTAAAGTCCAAAAAAAGTGCATCAGGGCAATGTTTGGGTTAAAATGTACAGACACTTGTTAACCTTTTTTTGTTAGATGTAAAATACTGACGTTACCCTGTATGTACATATTCGAAGTTGCAGAGTTTGTGAAATCAAACCCAAATCTGTTCCCAAAGCTATCAGATCGAAATAATCGGAGTCGACGACATGTCAATATGTTATGCTCGAGACAGTCCAAAACAGCACTGATGCGTAATAGTGTTTTTTGTATGGCACCAATAATCTATGACCATATACCAGAGACAATTAAAATTATGAATATTAATCTTTTAAAAGGCATTTAAAGAACTTTCTCGTAAAAAAAGCCTATTATAATGTTTCTGAGTTTCTAAAGGACAAAGTACTATTGTAATCCAAAAGTTTTTATATTGAATTGTTGACCTTTTTGACATTTTATTTCCACCAGTATTGACATCTAATTTTATGATTGTATTTTTGACTGCATTTTTATTTTATATTTTGTTTTTATTTATTATTATTGACTTCTTTATTAGTTATTTGAATTTCATTATTTTGACATCCAACTTGAATTATAATAATTGTTGTTTTTTTTATGAATTGATTATTTATTTATTATTGTGTAATAATATCGATGATGTTTTTTTTTTTATTTTTTAAATTTACTGACTACGCCGTTTAATTTTTATAATCTTGATATTTTGACATCTAATTTTAATGATAATTATTTGTGTTTAAATGAATTGATTATTATTTATTACTGCATGTATAATGTAGATGATGTTTATTCTTAGTAATAGTGTAAACCCAATGGGTAGATTTTTGCGCACATTTTTATTATAATATTATAAGACCTACTGTAAACTACCAAAAATCACACGAATAAATAATTTGAATTTGAATTTGAATTTGACAGACGGATCGCGAAGTCTTAGTAATAGGGTCCCGTTTTTACCCTTTGGGTACGGAACCCTAAAAAATAACTAAATTTATAGCAAAACTCCTAAAAACTTCCACTTGAGCAATAAAAAATACGATTCCAAATTCAAACTACAACTTCTTCATAATAACGATATTCACGAAATTACGAAAGAGTTTCTGAAACAAAAAGTTTTTTTGTAAGGCCTGTAAAATAAACAAGAGTGGAAAAGTTGAAGAAACCTTAATTTTATTTAGAAAATTTACCTAGGTACCTACCCCTTGAAAATGTTAAAGTGAGTTCGCATTTCTTTCAGTTTAGTCTGTGGTTTTGTATTGAGCTGATTTTCAGCTATTACAGTACCCACAATACAATCAATTTCCATTTAAGTACCCACTTGAAACCTGATTGCTTATAAAAGGGAATAGCACAACAAAAATATTCAACGTTTATCAAATCGCTAAGTAAATGGCCAACAGAATTACTTGAGTAATACCCGAATAAACGAGCAATACGAGCTAAAAGTCACGTTCTCCGGCCATCCGTGCCTCGTTCAGCTCCCGAATGACCTTAACATTGTTTTCCATATCGCCTTCCTTCGCGAAAGGTCGGCATCGCAATAAATTATCAATAATCGTTTGGATTTTGTTAAACTTTCAGGATTTCGGCGCAAAGTGAAAACCTCGTTTATATTTTGATCGGTGCACGCTCCCGACGGAACCGGCCCTATAAACTGCCTTCCATTGTAATTTTGTTTTGTAACAAACTTCCCGCCTTTAGGTCGAGCCGAAACGAAAGTTACAACATTTACTAGACTACCAACAATTCGCATAAATTCATAAGCCCCAAAATGAAATTTAATTCTTGCCGCCTTATCGCCGCCTCGTTTGGACTTGAATAACTATAATGGCAGCAACTATTTCGACGTTATTCTATCCTTACTGATATATGTATAGTGCTGGAAAAAAGGGAAATTACATTAAAACTATATTTTTATTGCGATCCCAAATGTTTGATTTATGAAAATGACTTTTTTGTTGTTATTCGCATAACTCATCAAAGTGATCTATGAGAGTATTATTGTATTTCCAAATATAATTCAATGCATAAATTAAACTGAATCTGCAAAATAATTTAGGAGCAGTGTCTACCCAATGACGTGAAGAACCATTTAATCCAACGACAAATGTCCCCGCTGGTCAGCGAGTGAAGTTTTAAATCGATTGAATAGTGCTATCTGTGTGTGAAGTAGTAGCAATTCGTCAACGTCCCGATATAATCCCCCCTCAATGAGTCCTAAGCCGGGCTGGAGGGACGTCGCGTCATCCATCACCGCCGAGCACCGCCGAGCACAGCCAACTACCAGCGATCTACCCGCACCGCGAACCGCTAAGTCATCCCACACAAACTATTAAGTTGTTCTAAAAAACTTCAACACTAATAAATTAAGGTTCAGTCTTCTGTTAGAGCTTTTTCAGAACCAGGATCACTTTTAAAGGCAATTTAGAGAAAGATAGTTTCCAATTTAGGTACCTACTACCTCTCAAGATTAAATTAGCTCTGGAAGCCAATAATGAAAGTCATGAAAGTTTAAGTACTTCATAACGCTTTTCTATCCGTTTTGCAGATCATCTTCATTAAGCCCAATAGATTTCCATGTAGCCAATGCAACTTCTGTGCAATAAAACAGGGGCTTTATTCATGACAAAGCTGGAAATAAATGAACAAAGTATGGGGAAGAGACTAGTCATTGTCAGCTGCTCATTTGCTTTATTCTGTTAACTTAGAAGGTCAAAGTCCTATTGTAGACAATGAAGTTATTAGTGAGTTAACAAAACTTCACTGACTGATACGAAATCGCACTATTCTAATGACAATGCTAGTACTGTATAAAACTGATCCACAGGGACTCCCGACAAGCGTCTTCCTCACGTCTCCTTTTTACGCGTACAAAATAAACCTTAAAAATAATAATGTCTAGAAAGTGGTGTGTCTGGTCGTGTAGAAGCGGCGGCGGCGTGCACATCTGCTACCAAATCAATTTATCGTGCATACGTGATGTTGGCTCACCGAGCCTCCAATACTCGAATCTGTGTCAGTGAAATACTCCTACATTACTTATTACGATTTTCCTGATACAATAGTGGTATTTATTGAATACTCTGATCATCTATCAAGTCATATTGGACACTTGAGGAAAGTTTGTTTGTTTCGTCAAATGAGATTACAAGACAAGTTCGCTGAATGTCTGCGTTGAGTTACGATCTTATGGTGTTGACTGGCCCGAATCTCGATCCACTTCCCAAGTTTCAAGTGAGAAGTTGGGAACAAATAAGCGGGATTTTTTTATTCACCTCATTAACTTCGTCGTAGTGGGTTTAAGTTTTCCTATAACAAGGGAAGATCTATGATTATTGAGTAGGTATAAATGCTGACTTAACGAAAATAATTACGTTACAACTTTACGAGAGCGTCTGGTATTTGTTAGGACAGCATGAAAGGGAGAATTAATAACAAAGTAAGCCTCGCGATTCGTTAGGGAGAGGTAAACCTAACTGCCACCATATATAAACGTCTAGACAGGAAATCAGGGTAAGCGTTAATCCTACGTATAAAGGCAATGAAATCGAGCATACTTAATTTGAGGACGCACATTACATCTACCCATAAACTACGAGTGATCTATGGTTGTTTGTTCGCTGGTTAATGGTTGTCAGGGCACGCCCACCCCGCCTACTCTACCTGAAAGTGGCTTACTTCAAAATTCTGTGCAACACAAACAAGTAGGATCCGAAAGGCAAATAAACACGTGAGGCTTACATCAGAGTTAAGAAGGTAGCAAACAAGCTGACGTTCCGGATGCGCTCCGCTCCGTCAGGTTCCGGATCCAGCAAGGGCGGAAATCCACCGCTGGCATTAACGTCGTAAACATAAGAGAACTAAAGAAATAGCTTCGCACACGACATGGCATGTGGGACATCAGACCTCTCCAACTGGTTAATCGACGCCTCAATGATGATGAATTTGTAAATTGTACGGAAAATTTTATCGGCCATCTTCTGCCGCATATTTGTCGTGAAATTTAGTCAATGGCTGGCAATTTGTTACTATGTTTGTTGGACTGCTCCTATAATAAGCACGAAGCTTTTTGTTTTCCATTCAGATGATTTGAAGCAAAATCCTGTTAGCATAAAGCATCGACCAAATTTCTTATTTAAATAATTGTACACTAGATATTTTTCTTCATCATGTAGACGAGAGAATATCTCGCTTCATAATCTCGCATAAGATTGGCGTATCTACTGGAACAATAGCTGTCTCAGTAAAGAAATGGCTGAACATAATACTCTTGTTACATGGGCTTTTAGCACGTTATACTGCGCTCTAATATGGCAAGCCAGCGTGGAAATTTCTACTTTCCATCCAACGCTAGGAACTCATTTGATTTCATTGTAAGTTTTATACCTGTCGAAATGTGTATTACAACCCCAATCTCCCATTACTGCGGATCAAATTAAACCATATTATCCGTGAAACGGTTACGTTTTATATTTTCTATTACATACAATCATAGCGATTTCATAGAGCGTAGAATCCTAAAGCAATATGTTTGGATTATCCACTACTTTTCGCTGAAAGTTGTGAGGGAGGATTAGGAATTTTATCTCTTAGGATAGTATTTACTTGGTTGTGACTGTAAAAAATAGCTTTATGGGGACTTAGAACCATGTGGGTAGTGCTTTCGATCGGTATCTCGGTGAAACAGTAACATTGTTGTTTTAACAGCAGAGCAGGGTTACCGCGAATCGTTTAATGGCGTTTTATGGCCCATTGCGAACCTCGGCTCTGTTTTATGAGTCGCTTGTCAACTCGCATTTATTGCTTTTCGAATAATCACTCGTCAAACTCATCTCCGATAAAGATAAAATTAAATCTGATTAATAAAGTGTGTTATATAAATATTATGGGGTATGTTTGTGCAGCAAGAGCTATAAATTTGAGAGCTTCTGTAAATAAATAACAGATTGATAATAAAATGAATTAAGTTGGCACCTTATATAAGATGGATTAAGTTGGTATCCTAAAAAAATAATATATAGGAAACAGGCAAAAATCGTAATCGGCTCTACCATAGCCATTTTACCTTTTCCAGTTGGTAGATGTATCAAGAATATACCAATAAACAAGGTGTAAAAATAAAAAGCCATACATGTATTCATAAACGGTGTGACCAAATTATAGCGAAGTCAAATAGCTTTCAGAAAATATTGGCTCCCAAGAAATTTGGTTTCCGTCAAATATGCGGGTAGAAACAAGATTTGTGATTGATTTCCTGGCACATACGTTTTCTCGGCATTCAGGTGTTGAGAAAATATTGCCCGCATACACAGAATAAATAGTTCTTTTATTGAATCATGGTGATTGATGGCAGGGAGCTACGTCTACACGTTGGCTGCCAACTAAATTGAATATCAATGAATTTACTACCAGGCTTTGCAACGAGGTGCTATTTCCAGTTTCATATTTTTAAATTGCCTTTTTGGCCTTGGCTGTTGTTGAATTACCGCATATTGCATTTTAGGTAAGTAATGAATGAAATCCTTCTTCTAAACCTATAATTTGAAAGTAGATGTTTGGATGTTTCTTAATTAATCATGCCTTAATGGTTGAACGGTTTTGGATGAAACTGGGCACACGGATGGACCGTGTCCTGGACCCCTTGGGATAATTTTCGAATTTCACGCGGGTGTAGACGCTGGCAGAAGTTAGTGAATATTAATCCCAACTATAATAGAGGTATATAAAATATCATTAACCTAAATTATTCGTCCTTCAACAAAACTGATACATTAGTATGAGGATTGGTGGGTTTAAAATTAATGAACATCATTTTGAGGGATAAATTTTCATTACGCAAAGTGGATTCCTATCTTTTGGGATAAGGAAATATTCCTAGGAATTCTTGCTGGATATGGGATGTGGATCATAACTATTTGCATTACTTATTTAATCAGAAAACTGTGACCTAGTTTTTCTGAAATATTGTGAATGTGCAACCAACGTGAAAAATTTGAATATGTAGGTTAGAGTTACCCATGTAGATTTTTTATCCATTATAGGCAATATTTTTTTGGTGAGTTATTCAAATCAAGTATAGAGTTATTATTGACGTCGCTTGAACTAGTTTATCTCTCGACTCCTGATTGGTGTAACATTCTCAGCGCATGTTGACCGTTCACAGCAACTGTCCACACTCCTGTCAATTAGTAATGTTACCCCAGCCTCTGACAGTTCCACAGATAGCTTCATCAGGTTTCAGGTCACCTAAACAGAGAGCAGTATCCCTTTAATTGCATCAACTGGGTTCTAAAATTACCCAGTATCAAAACATACTGCATTTGCCGGCTTTCCTTGAGAGGAATTAAGATAAAGAATGTCCATTTTGGTTCTTTGAATAATCCCTTGACCTTTTTGTAAGATCTTTTGTCTAAAGAAACCCTTTCAACATTCCATTTTGCAAACAATACTGTAAAACTCCAAAAGGAAAATGATTGGAAACACAGCCAAGAACATAACAGCATGTTTGCGTATACCTATCTATATGTAGACAAACAAAATGCAGACAACTCACTCCTGCCAGAAAGTGTAAGTGCAACAGTGAGCTCCGAGTTCGAATCCCAACAGAATTAGTTTTAATGAAATTGAGCTCTCTTACCTGCACTTGGAAACTCTTTTAAGAGATTTCGCGATAAACTTGGCAACAAACTGAAACAATACTTAGCCACTTACAATTGAAATAATACTCTTGTTACTTTGCATTTTAATAAAAACTTACATTAGGTATAACAGTTTGCAAACTGCACCTGCTTATGTAAAATCAGTTTTTACATTATTCAAAGAAAACCGGTATAGTTTTCTGTTTTTCTTACAAACTGCCAGAGGGTACGTATTGTTATGCAATCTATTCTGTTTTGAATGAAGTGTATCTTGTTATAACGGCAGCGCTTCTTACTCGAAATCAGTTATGTAAAAGATATTTCCTGTTTTTTAACGAGCTTGACTAAAGTTTTCCGGATGCCTACTGATTTCGCTGTCATGGACAAAACCACCTTTCTATTCTCATTTTACTATTAATACGTAAAACGTACCTAAATTAAAGAGTGATAAATTACACAAAACTAATCCAATAATGCTCAAACAAATACTACCAAAACACGATCCGTTCCGGCAAAAACTAACGGAACCTCCCACAATTATTGCGGAACTGTTCCGAGTGGCTCACAAGTAGTTATGTCAAGTTATGAAACAAGTTTCACTAGTGCTTATAGTTCTAATAAAATCTTATATAAGACTTATAAGGGAGCAAAAACCAGGGAGGCGGTGTAAAAACTGTAACACGACAATGTCGTCAAGCCACGGTGGCCGCAAAAACTTTAATGCTTTCTTTTATCGGCCATTTGTGAAGCGTAATGGTCACCTCCTTTTGTTCCTAGCAGCTGTAATCTTTTAAGTATTGTTAAATTTTCATGTAAAATTCAATGGGGTAATAAATTTACGTGTATGCACTTGGGAAACGGTGAATTATTTTGCGGTTAGAGTTAATTGCTTGGTTTATTGGAAGTGTGGCTAATTTACCACATCTGCTGTCGTTTATGAACTAGCATACCTACTGTTGTATCGTAGTATACATTTTGAAGATATTGTTGTTACGCTCGATTGGTGTCACATTTATTTTAAAGATATCTAACGAGGCCTCTGTGAGTTGGCTTCGGCCCCTTACACGCCTTCCAAAGGTCTGGGGCCCCAGGATCCTGGGATTGTCAAAAACTATGGTGAACGTTTCTATAGTATAAGAAGTTTTGCTTAGGTACTCATTCCCATGTATTAAACAGTAGTTATTTTCGCTCTTATAGCAGACATAGTCGATTCCATTTTCCAATATCCCTTGTCCTATTTTGCAATTAAGTACCAACTTTTGCAAGTAAGTACAAGTGTTTGCACAATAATCCTCTGATAAAATAACAGCAAATATTAGGTATCTTAGTCTAATACAAAACACGATTAAGTACTAGTTCCATTAAGAATATTGGGTCTGTTTCGGTACTTACCTCTTCGGCAGACGTTAACAATCCCTAGGCTTTGTTTGTATTTGTATTAATCTAGATTAAGGATCCCTGTATGACATGTTATTACGCTTCGGACGACGAAATTCTTAATTAATGAAGACTTTATTAAATTAAGCTTTGTTTAGGATGGGCTTGGCAAACGGGCTATTTTTATTTTTGGATTTTTGGACCTTTTTATTGTGATGAAGAAAGAAAGAGTATGTAAGTATAAAGTTAATTCTTTTTCAGAAATATCTATCTCTCTCTTGCGTCTTTGTCTTCTTTTTGCTATATAACACAATTCTTTCAGTTTTTGTTATTGGGTTCTTACAAATTCCACATAAACGAGTGGTATCATCTATTGCTTCATGTTTAGGGTCCCGTAGTCAACATATTTAACTTAACGTAGGTTCGCCATATTTACAAATTAAGAAAAAAAAAAATCGTCTGTCCGTCCATCTGTCCGCAGCTTAGCTTAGAGACTCTTAGTATTAGATAGATATAATTTGGCATAGATATACATACTTTTAATCACGCCGACAAAGTGGTAAAATAAAACAAAGAAAACATTTTTTTTTGTTTTCCTCCTGTACACGTAAAGTGGGATGTTTATGTTTTTCTCGTCCATGGTGTGGGATATCTTTAGATAGGCTATTCAAAAATATTTTTTGATACGGGTCTATGAAAACCATTTTTTGATCCAGGGATGCGGTTGCGTAAAATGAAGCTTTATATGGCATTTTTTTTACAGTCAAGTGCCAGCTAAAAGGCTGCTTTTGGATATGTGAAAAATTCACGGCGGTTTTTTGATATATAACGAAATTAAAACTAAAACTATCACAGCTAAGTAGGCTTTACAAGCTTCTAAACTGTAATTGGAAAAATAAATGTATATTGATGTATGGGGACAACAGTTTTCGAACAGAAAAGTTAATTTTGTCCCTTCGTTAGAGCCAGTTCGGTGCTTTCATTTTTTATGAACGTTAGTCATGTTACCTATTTCATTTGGTGAATGTAGCTGTTTATACGGAACCATCTGTGTGCCAGTCAGACTCACACTATTTTTTTTAATTATTTCTTAGAATCAATAAAGATATTGGAGGTTTCAAATTCAATTATTTGCCTCATAGCACCAAGTCACCAACGTACCTATTGAATTCCATTTCTTAAAAACCTCAAAACACTACTTAACATAAATCCCACTAACAAAGCCAAACAAAGAAACAAACCACCACAATACTGCAGTAGACTCCACAAATGAAGTGTTCTAAGCAACTACTAAATTCTGGGAGCACATTTATCCGCTTTCCCCGTCACTGTACGTTGTACGTTATACCCCGACACGCATTCACTGGATTAAGCTTTGCATATTCCACAGAGCCGGCCGTACCAAACCTAACACTGATTACATATGCAAGTGATGCAATAAATTGCCAAGTTAGCAACGGACACTTGCGCCTTACTTTTATCTATGTGTTGCGGTAAGTTTTGAAAATATTGGGCGAGTGGAGGTAGCGTTTACTCGATGCTTTTCCAGCATGCTTTGATTTGATGGTTTGACGTAGTGTGTTCGTGTGCTCCAATTCTACATCCGAATTGGTGTCCATGTCCTGGAGGCTGAAAGTCCTTCTTAATGGTATTCAAAGTTCGCACATGGAGCTCAATTAAAATTTTGTTAGCTAAGAGAACCCATAACTTAAGTCGAGCTGTGCGTTGGTTGTAACGAGCTGAAAAAAAAACATGTACCTATGCTATGCTTTTTTGACATTCACGCGGGCGAAGCCGCTGGCAGAAGCTAATACCTAAATAAAGTACAGAGGCTTTAGTATAGACAAGTGACATTCGAATAATAATAATAATAATTTGCATCGAGATGTGGTAGCGGTGGACAAGGGCCTTACCCCGCTCTCCTTGGCTAACGAGAACTGGCGCAAACGTATTAGATACTAATGACCGCAGGGATGTATGGCAGAGCAAAGAGCTTCAAGGACGCTTCTACCGGGTCCTACATGGGCCCGATGTAGATCTTTTAGCGTCCGTGGCCTGGCTGCGATTTGGTGACCTTTTCGAGGAAACCGAAAATTTTGTCTTTGCGATTATGGACGAAGTTATGATGACGAACAACTACCGGAAGTACATTGTGAAAGACGGCGCAGATGACATCTGTCGGGCAAGTCACCGGCCGGGGGAATCAATCCTTCACATTATCTTCGGTTGTTCTAGTCTGGCTAACGGAGACTATTTGCATAGACACAACCTTGTAGCCAGGATTATCCATCAGCAACTTGCTCTTAAATACAATCTTGTGGAGTCGGAACTATAAGTATGTGCCCGACCCAGTTCTCGAAAATGGCGATGCCACGTTGTATTGGGATCGGTCTATCATCACTGACAGTACTATTGTTGCCAATAAACCTGACATAGTGGTGATAGACCGACTAGTTAGAGCGTCGCGCAATGATTGTTGATATAGCGGTCCCCCACGACGAGAACCTCGTGAAGGCTGAGAGAGATAAGAAAAGCAAGTATCTTGATCTGGCTCGCGAGGTTGTCGACATGTGGGATGTAAATACAGCAGTCATTGTACCGATAGTCGTGACGGCGAATGGTATAATAGCCAAGAGCCTCGACGAACATCTGAGGAGACTCTCGTTGGGCAGCTGGATCAAGGGCTTGATCCAGAAAGCGGTACTCCTGGACACGGCGCGTATAGTCAGGAGGTTCCTCTTTCAGGAGCCCTGATCTCCGGTAGCTTGGACCCTGTTCCCGATACCGGTGGGCTACTATATTTTAATTTTTTTAATATTTATTTATTTAATTTTTTATAGAATAATATATAAAAATGTAAAGATATGTAAATAAAATAAACAAATGGAATAATAATTTCATTAGTGGAATAGAATGCAGGTATTACAATAATGAAATACATTTCCAGTAGGTACATTCTGCCTGTTGGCATACAAAAATATAGTGGTTAACTTACAGATTATTTAGAAACTAAAATTAAATTAAATTAATAAGTATTTAATTTCAGCTAAGTCTAAATAATTGACATAATAATTTACATAATAAATAAGATAAAGAGAAGAAAATATTACAATTCATAATTTATAAAATCGGATTTTTTATCTATTATAGGCTCGCGCTTGACCACTATCTCACCTGATGGTAAGCGAAGATGTGGTCTACGATGGAGCACGCTTGCCTAGTAGTAACCTATTCACTCTTGACTTAAAGACCCCTAGATTGTAGCTATCGGGAAACACAGACTCCGGCAGGGAATTCCACTCCTTAGCTGTACGCATAATAAAACAACAATAACATTTATCTATAAGCAACATCGATAGGAGTTTCTTGAATTTTATAAATGGCTAATCCGACTCTGATCTCTGATCCTGACTGATCTGACAATTTGGCAATTTGTTAAATATAATAGGAGCCATACCAATAATGTTTTATTTAAGTAATGCAGTGTTATATCTACCAGTACACAATAGACTGATATTTTGATCTCATGACAGTAGTCGTAGTAGTAGAAGGATGCGATCCTTGTATCATTCAATGTAGCAAATAGATGCTTGTTAGTTTTGACGAATATAAACATCGTGAGGAAACCATAGCACGGTGGTAGGGTACTTTGTAGTACCCGCCTGGCTGGCAACCACCCTCAAGTTGAAAATCTGTCGCCAAGCACCTTCCGGTGTGTTCCGACAGCAGCACTTGAGAGCCAGTTCCCTTCTAGGCTTTGTGTGCTTACCATCATCGGCCACATCATCACTGACCACGGTGAGATTATGGTCAAACACAGGCCTATACATAGTAAAAAAAAAAAAAAAAATATAGCTCCTTCGAGAATGTATAAACTATGAAAAGTTAGTATTTTATGTTTCTTGAAAAAAGGAATGCAACTATCTGTAATCTTGAGATTAAAAATGGATCTTATGTTTATATATAATAAGAATAATAATGGCCCAAGAACGTTGCCCTGCGGAACGCCATATTTAATTGCCCTAGGACCAGATAAATATTTAACCTCACGTTTTGATTTGATGCACATTTTAGAGATTTCTGTATATTGAAGACGTCGACTTAGATACGATTTTATTAGACGTAGGGCATTCCCTCGTATACCGTAAGCATCAAGTTTGACCAAAAGCGTTTCATGGTTCACGTAATCAAAAGCTTTGGTCATATCGGTAAAAATGGCACAAAATGGTATTTTTTTATCCACATTAACCATTACTTTATTTATTAGATCGTATGTGGCCATATTTATATTTTTACGAAAACCTTTTTGTTCCTCACATAATATATTTTATTTTGACAGAAATGAATTAAATGACTCATAAATTACTTTTTCGATTATTTTGGAAAATACGGGTATTAAAGCTATTGGTCTATAGTTAGCCATGTATTCTTTGTTGTTCTTCTTATGGAGTGGTTTAATTATTGTGGTTTTAAGACTGTCGGGGCTGTTCCAGCGGATATGCTTGAGTTAATATACCGTCATATCCATAGCTCTTCTTGTTCTTTAAAGATTTAATCACCCTTATAATGTCTTGAGGGACAACAGGGGCCATAAAAATAGAATGAGGGTTATTCTTAGCGTATCTTTAGTTGTGTCCAGGTGTGGATCTGAGATCTGATCAATAAAGAAATCGTTGAATGATTGAGCAATTTCATTAAGGTCAGTTAATATTAAATCATGTTTTTTTATTCTTGTTATGGGTTCACTTATAGATTTTGTATTATTTATTATTTGTTAGGATGTTTTAGATTCATTTTTGGAATTTCTAATTAGAAAGCTTTTCTGTGCTTTCTGGGTAAGGTTGATAATTTTTTTGAATTTTATTGATTACTCTTTAAATGTCGTTTTATTTTCACTAGTAGGATTAAGTCTTTGTTTCCAGAGTAATTGGCATAGTTTTTTGCTACAGATTCCTCTAGATACACATTTGATCTTTTTTTCAGATCTTAATATGACTGTTTTGAAGGGGAAGCATAGTTCATACAGGAGTTGAAATATTTCTAAAAAGTTATCTTAGGCTTCATTTGGATATATCTGAAAACGATAAGTTTTGGAGATGATTTCTAAATATAATTAAATTTTCTCGTCTTGATGTCTCGTCTTGATGTCTTCCATGTTTTAACTTGACTAAACTTACTAACTTTCATTGTAAATATTTGGGCCGTATGATCGGATAATCCGAAGTCTATTATTTCACTTTGGCCGCTTTGTTTTGTATTGTGCGCAAAATTATCTAAGCAAGTTTTACTTTGAAATCTGGTCGGTCTACTTATTTCTAGCTTTAAATCGTAGTTCATAAGAAAATATTCAAAATCCGTCGAAATGGACACATAAAGTACTAATTTTATTAAAGATATAGACAACTGTTAACTCGATAAGTAAAATTACATAAATAAATAATTAATTGACTCACAATTATAATATTATATGGACATTTAAGTATTAATTTTATTGAAAATAAAGATTACTATTAACTCGATAAGTAAAATGACATTAATAATTAATTGACGCACGATATAATATGGACATTTTAAGTATTAATTTTATCAAATATAATCTATGAATATCAAATAAACTAATTGTAATAAATACAAAAAAAAATCGAATAAATTAATAAGTATAAAAATACATAATTTAACATACACACAGAAAGGCACACATATATTAGTATATTTAACCACATAAAAGCAGATAGATAGCAAATAAATAACTGAAATGTTAATTAATAAGGAAATATTAAGCGCTATTCCTCTCTCCTAGACACTGACTGTATCTAGAATGTTGCTGTGCCCGACAGGGTCCATAATTGTTTCTGTTACTTATATTCACAACCAATTTAAAAGTGACGCGATTGCGAGTAGTAACATGTCAAATATGTATGGAATTGACAATTGCTTTATATCGCTAAAACATAACCCGACCAAGTGAAATTGCTCGTTAGTTTCGTATTACACGTATGTTACTTTGAGTTGATTGAATTTGGGATCATTTGTTGTTGATTAAATTGTCGCTACGTAACTTGGTAGAAGTTCTTTATTTACAAAATTTATAGCTTCTTGTGACGGGGACTTTATACGTGCACATTTCCAAGGCGTTTTTGCTCTATTATTCATTGCCTCAGTCAATGTTGGCAGCAGTTGAAGTCTATGTCTTGCAGACATGCCAATCCCTTTGTAATCTACTTTGGTTTACTATTTTCGATTTTCGCTTTTTATGGTTCGGTATGACAATGGCACGACTTACAAGATGAACATGAAGTCATTATTCTTTTAGATATTATATGATATTCAATCCTGTTTGAATTTCTGTTCCGGCAAATTTCGCGTCTACTTTAGCAGTAATTCCGTGTCTACCTGAAAACTTATAGGCTGTATGATAATGAAACTCTTTCTTTACTTTTTTACCAAAATTCATTCTAAGTACCAAACATTAGTATTACCTACATACACGCACAGGAAATAATGTAGGTAAGAAATGTGTATAGGTAATATGTTCAATCCTACCTAGCAATTATTAGAAGAAAACTCCCCAACGTACTCGGTTGCTTCGTTGTTATCGTCAACGTTAAAAAACCTTCAATTTTATCCCCACATAAGATCCACGTGTGTGTCGTTATAAAGCACGGGACAGACCATTTGAGCTCCCTACCAGCATAACATATTATAAGGGATAGTGCCTGTTATTTTTATATCAAGTGCCCCTAGTGGACTACAAATCAAGATAACAAGCGAAGATAGAGGTCAGACGGAAATATTTACACATTGTCTTATTTGTTTTATTCAGGACTACTGAATAATCATTTACATTAGGCACTAACGAAAAAAACACCTACGTAAGTACATTATTTACTTAGTTTATTTAGTCGCCCGACTATAAATCTCGCTCAGAAATATCTATTGAATCTGCCGTAAATACTGAAACTAAATAAGGTTTAATATACCTATAAATAATATCTTAATCCCTACCTAGAATCTGAGTTGATCGGATTATAAACATCAGCTTCAGTTTTTAATAATTTCAGTGTAAACGGATCTTTAATGGAAAAACAAGACTTAAAATTGTTAGCAAGTAGTGTTTTCCTTGAAAAGGAGACGCCTTCCGTTCAGCAATAACTTTGAAACTATGATAGTGCAGCGGTTAGGGTGTGTTCACTTAACAAAATGTCCTAAGTTCCAATAATCTTTTAGATTTACGGTCGGTAGACAAAGTTTCTAGTAAGACTTTAAAAGTGTTGGTGGAAGGATTGAAAGCAATATGAAATAATGTTGGTTAAGTCGTTTTTAACGTGAAAAATCGATGGCATTTTTATGTTTGAACTTATAATCATGTTTATGCCGGTCAATTGGCAGAGTAGGATACCTAATAGTGGTTAGCCAAACCACAATGAGAGCTCAATTTGTCCGTAGCGTGACAGCTTAATTACCTTGGACAAATATTATCCCACATAGTGTAGTTATAGGTATCTGAAATATTATAGACGAGAAAATTCTAGATTTTTTTGTGGTTCCTTCGGTCTATGTACCTAACTTTATTATCTAAAATAAATTGTAGTTCTAAAAACTAATAAACACGCTTTACTGGTAAATTGAACTAAAAAGTCGCTAATCCTGAAGATCCTGGTAAAGATAATGGGACAAACTATTTAAAATATTTCATTGTCATCGGTCCTTGATAAGTGTGCAAAATTTCAAATCAATCCAACGTTTTGAATGGTGTGAAAATCACGTTCAAAGATTCCGTTACATTGATACATACATACCAAGCTAATAAAAGCGTGTTAATATAGATTCACCAATCAACCAACCAACTAATTGACTTAATTTTATTGAAGCCGTAACTATCCTTCGTTACTTTCTTAGCTGTAAGTAACATACAATAAAAATAAAATAAGTAACTTTTAAGTCTTATAAATCCTTAATTAAACTACTTACGTCATACCTACTAATCTTAGAAAAACGTAAAGGGAATAATGAACGAGACGACATTAGCAAAGAAAATGAAACTATTGATTTTCTATCCTTTATCTATAAATACAAAAGTTATATCTGAAAATAATGAATAAATATCAACTGTATTTTTATGCGACAAACTGATATATCTTCCACTCTCGTTATTTATAAAAACAGTTGGGGATGTGTGTTTGTTCTGCAAACATTGATCTATGGAACTTTCCCTTTGTTTATAATAGATATAAACACAACAATGTCTATAAGTCAAGATAGAACGTTATTCGAAGAAAAATAATACAATATAGAATAGCTGTAACTCGTGCACAGTGTGGGATGCTAAACCTATGCTTCCACTTATTTAAAAGGTCATGATAGACTTCCAACATTCTACGGAAATGCGTCAGTTTATTCAGTAAAATAGAACCTTTTCATAAACTATTGGTATTACGTGGTATATTTTTTCAAGCAAAATCTAAAAAAAAATTGAGGAAAATTTAGAACCTCCTCCTTTTTTGAAGTCGGTTAAAAACAGAGTCATCGTCAGTTTTCCGAGTAATTAATTAAAATAAAATGTTACACTGGATGCTCTTTAATATAACGTTTATATAAAAAGTTGTCATAAATAACTTTTACAACATGTCAGCCCAAACTAGTAACCTATTCTGATTTGACACGATGTTACACCAAAGCAGTTCCAAACTTTGACATTTATTTCTAATAATAGTGGGATAAGCTGGCCACAAAAGCAACGCCAAACCAAGTTTGGCACTTGTTATAATTTAGTCTACTAATAAAAGTATGTAACTGATTGTTGGCTATTTATGTGGTGTTGATACCCAACATACTTATTAATGGTTGGTTGTTTTTTAGGGTTCCGTACCCAAAGGGTAAAAACGGGACCCTATTACTAAGACTTCACGATCCGTCTGTCCGTCTGTCTCCAGGCTGTATCTCATGAACCGTGATAGCTAGACAGTTGAAATTTTCACAGATGATGTATTTCTGTTGCCGCTATAACAACATACTAAAAACAGTATAAAGTAAATATTAAAGGGGGGCTCCCATACAACAAACGTGATATTTTTGCCGTTTTTTGCTCGATATTAATAACGGCAACAGGTAGACGCTTGAAATATTCACAGAATGTTCAGTTGTATATTTACTTCAAAAAACTAATAATTAATAAATTAAAATAAAATAAATTAAGGGGGGCTCCCATACAACAAACGTGATTTTTATGCAGTGTTTTGCGATAATGGTACGGAACCCTTCGTGTGCGAGTCCGACTCGCACTTAGCCGGTTTTTTTTTTTTGTTTCTGAATTAAGTATTTTCAGTTAAAAATGCGTCAAACCCGAAAAATACGATAATCAAAAAAAAATGACAATAAAATGAATTGGACAGGTTTTCAGGCTAAGGTTTAGTTTGACAGATATCATTTTATCATAGAACTTCAAATACTTAATTCAGAAAACGGGAGTAAGAATCGAAAAACAATGCATAAACAATCAAAAATATTTATCGAAACACACAAGTCGTTCAAGTCGCAAGACCAAACAAATAACAGTAAAGTTAATGGGTGTTATTGTTTGCTGGGGGAATGTGTCGGGAGTTTTACAATGCCTTGTTTACCGGCGGTAATTGGCTATTTGAGCGTGCATTAATATCACCGGCTGTCCGCTGTCGTACGTCGGTCGTCCGGGTAACGACGCTGACGTCACATAATAACATAATACGGCGAGTGGCGACCTCTCTCGGTCGCCGACGTCGATGCCGGCTCACTCTCTTGTGATTAACTTCTGAATAAGGCAATTCATCCAAAGAACAAGTTTATTACTTTCAAGTTCTCCGCTCAATGCGAGAAGGTCGCTGGAAATTCACTCGCACAATGGGCCCAATTACAGAAATCGTAAAGATTCGACAAATTTCACCAGTTTTCATCGTTTTTCGACACTTAATCTACTTTTGCTGAATGTCGGATATAATTATGGAAGTTTATGAATGCCAGAAACATTATTACTGGGAGGTATTTGTATAAGAACGGTAATAACGTTTTCACGTGTGTGCGTACAATATTCTGCCATTGCTGGCTTTGTGTAAGCCCGTACAATAATTCTTATGGCTCATAAAGTTGTGCAAACTTATTATAGAAGGCAATAGCTTTGTTTACTTTTGTTTACGGGTAGTTACCGCGAGTACCATTTAACATGCAGTGGAGGAAAATTATAGTTATAAAGAGGATGTCTATGATGTAAACGTGCGTGGTTGTTACAGCTCTTTTCTTTTCTGCCGGGGCGGCCACACCCGCCGAACATCGCCGGCGAGCCGACACAATGTAGTTACAAGTTAAGACACGTCTTCTCTATTATTTATAAACGTTGTTTAAGCTTGGCGAACATTCTCCGGAAGAATTACAGCTGATTTAACTGGGACGTTGGTAGTTTTCTTCTCTTAATAAGAATTCTTCGCTCATCTGGGAATAAAAAAGGAGAGCTTCTTAGCCGCTCATCGTCTTTCTTGAAGTTTTAATGTGTGGATGGAGTTATTGTACTGTAATTGAAGGTTCTTCATACAACATTAGTTAACTCGTATAAAAGACTTAACAGTAGTATGAATTCTTAAAACGCAACTTTCTTGCATTTCACTTCAAGCTTTCCTTTTATCAAGTAAGTTATCATGAATGAGGAAGGTAGGTGCTGGTATGTCTTTGAACTCCTCGGTTAACGAATACCTCGATAACTTACTTCTTACTCTAACAATACTATTATGTACAATAGCAATACCTGTATTATATTCTGTATATTCCTCCAGATAAATCCAATCACCATTTCTCGTTTTACTGCCGCTAAAATAATCGTGTAAACGGAACGTTAGAGCAGTCGCTGCAGTGGAATATCTAATGAATCTGTCGTGATGAAACCGCTAGGTGTTAGGCGATGCTCTCAGAATATAGAAGGAACCAGAAGCCGCACTGAGGCAACTGGAATGGCATTAGCAACTCTTGCTTTTTTACCCGACTGCCGAAGGAGGGTAATGTGTTTATCAGTCTATGTATGTATGCATGTTTGTTTCTATGTGGCGTTCTACAGACCAAACGCGTTGGCCGATTTTAATGGTCCTTACGTCAATCGATTCGTCACTGGCTACATTCAAATAGGAAAATAAAAAAATGGCGGCTTTTGGGCGCCGTATTGTGGGGTCCCAAATTTCTTTTTTCTTCCAAATCTTTCATGGGGGGTATCAAAATAAAGGGTTTTAAGAGGCGATTTCAAAAATATATGTTTTAATGTATACAACTCTAAAAAAAAATAACTAATATGTTATAAATAAAAAAAGTTAATTATAAAATCAAAAACCCGACTGCTTCAAAAACCAAACTAAAAAGATGTCAACAAGAAAAAAATCATGCTGTGCAGTCGGAGGATACATCTGGTTGATGTACCTCCGACTGCACGGCATGATTTTCTTCTTGTTTTTGATTTTATAATTAACTTGTTTTTTTATTATTGATTGGCTCGCGTTTGACGACTATCCAGCCGATATCCGACCGACCGGAATGCGTTCAAGCGGAAATTGTGGTTTTATCTTCAGCGGGAGGTAGGGTCATATTGATAACTTATTTTTATTACTCTACAAATATATATATTAATATTGGTATGTGAATTTATATTAAATATATATGTATATGTATTTTAAGCAACTTATTACTTTAATTATTTTATTTTATACTTTTGTCGTTTTAATCGATTTACCTGCCATGTTTTCCCTTCACCACCCTTGGGTGTCTGGTAGAGTATGCCTGAGGCATTAAGTCCGCCATGGTACCTTTGTGCATAAAGTTTAAAAAAAAAACTATCATACTATTAAGTGGACCGCCAGATTGTTTGCCACTCTATAACATAAAAGACAAACCTCATCTGATAGTCTGAAATTTTGATCGACAGCGTAACAAGTTTGTCTGAAGTAAACGATTTACTAATGGAGGCTAACGCAGATTCTCGAGTCAACACGCAATACGAAAATATTCATAAATCATTTTGTACTGAAATGCGTTACACTATAGCCCGCTACAGTTCTAGTTTGCTCTTAATTTCAGTTTGACATATTTGCCAAGCCTTTCTAATATGTTTGCTTGGAGTAAAAAGAAAAAATCAGACAGAGATAAAAGTATCCGATGTTTCATTTGATTCCAGACTGTGCTCGGCATGGAATTATAACAGTCCTGGTTTGGGTTCTGGTGTGCTCTATACTCTGTGGCATCAGCATTCACCTCGCTCGTTAACTTGACGATTGTTGTAAGCGCCGCGATTCGCTGCTTTGTTTTATGACGCCACCGACGATGGTGCAATTTGTCAAAAGATTCAACTAAACGCTTATCCATTACCTTTACATAAAACGCTCATATCTGACGCTGATATCGCTGCTATTTATAATTTAACTGTGGATTCATAGTAGAATAACCAAGTTAGTCTGTGCTGTTTTGACTGTGACTTTTAATTATGGTGCGAAGTCAATCTAGGTACTGTTATAAATATACAAAGCATTTACTTGATTTACTTGACCTATTTAGGTAGCAACACTTTTTTTATTTAACTTTGCCCCCACTAGGAATTTTGCCTGTATCGTGGGTGCGTTTAAAAACATATTAACTCACATACACAAACACCCAGAGCTGGAACAACTATGTGTAAGTCATACAAATATTTGTTCCGTGCGGGAATGGAACCCGCAACACGCAGCGCAGCAGTCACCACTGCGAAAACCGTGTATTGATTAAATAATTTAAATTACTCTTATTTATGTCATACGAGTCATACTTACGAATGGAACATTGTTTATTTTTAACCGACTTACCAAAAAGGAGGAGGTTCTAAGTTCGTCATTTTGTTTGTTGTTTTTTTTTTTTTGTGTTCTCGCATATCTCCCTCAGTTTTGGACCGATTTTGAAAATTCTTTTTTTGTTTGAAAAAGTATGTATCGAAATTGGTCCCATTTTAATTTGGTGAAGATCTGATGAAGATCTTGGAAGATATACAACAGAACTCTTCAATAAATTACGGCAAATCTCTCGGGATTGCTGCAATCGCATGTCTGTTTATTGTTTTTACCATTTCATAACAAAACATCACGCCAGTACGCTCTTAAGGGGTACGCAGATCTCTCATTTCACCGGTTTTGTTCAAGTTTCATGATATTCGGGTAATCTATTCTGGCGTTATAGGTACCTTAACCAACTTGCCCATTAGGTATGTACAACTAAAAAGTGAAAAATAAAAAGCGGTCGGTGTCCATAACGCATAAAATGGTACCTACCAAAGACACCGACTTCCAAAAATAAAGTTATTTTTCACTTTGTAGTTTATTTTTATTTGGAAGTCGGTAGTATTTTGTTTGTAAAAAAGCTTTTTATAATTTAATGTAACCCAACTTTTAAAATCGAGTGTTTTGGGGCAGTAACGCCCCTGAAGCGTATCCATGCTCTGTGATTCTACCTGTATAGATAGGTACTTACTCTTTTTGAAATCGGAATATGTTACACAATCAAGCTTATTCGAACTCAGATTTTAATGTACACATTCAGTAGTACGATCCGGAAATTGATACCAGAGACCGGATTTCCATCAGACGCACATTACAAACCGTTCGCTACGTGTTTAAATTTCAAATGAAATCTCAATATTCAATTTGGAATTTATTCCGCTTATACTTACGTGAGGAAAACAGAAAAGGAGAAATCGCTCGCGTATGCAAAAAGTCTTTATGCATTTCAAGGGTTCACCCTAACCACGGAGCCGGTTGAGAACATGGTGGAGGAATTGAAAATAGAGCCCTTGTTATTTCGAGTACATGTGGAGTGGAATACAAAGGGGAACATTGTCTTTGGTTCGTCGTTATGCACCGCTCCAGACGTCTGATAACAAACCACGAGCAAGGCACTCGAGCATAAAAGTATTATTTTATTTGTTACCCAGTTAACTTTATTTTTGTTAAGTTGAGTTGCAGTTGTTTCTGTTGTAAATCTTTGGTATGCCTTTGTTGTTTATAGCGCATGAACTTCTCGTGGCACGGGCACCCAACGCGAAGATAGAAAATTTGGTTCCAATAAATTGCACTAGATGGCGTTACAAAACTTCGATTTATTATTGAGTTTTGTGAATTAAGATTTTCTAGAGACGATCACAAAAAAAATTATGTTCTTGTTTAAATAACTCTCCTAAGCACAAAATTAAGGAATATTGGGCTCTTAATTCACACTTCAAAGATTATTTATTAAAATTGATTCCAATAGATGGCACGGTTTTAAATTTCTGAGGCAGCCACTAGATTTTTTTAATTTGTTTTGTAACACATTTTGGTACAATGAACCAGTAACTCTAAAAACGTGCAAAAAATACTACAAAACAAATCGTCGCTGTATTTAAAAAAAATATATACGAACCGAGTAAACCCTTTAACTTGCAAGTCACTGCTAACACCATCTATATCCGTTGAACGGTACCAAACGCGAAGAAATAAATGCGATCGATAGAAAGAAGTTTGACATAAATGAGTAGATGTTAGGGGTTAAAGTATGAAATTGCCGATTTGTACTGTTTTTTTTTATTTAACATATTTATTTAATCAAAATAATTAAGTACCGTTACCATTACATCATCTGAGAAATATTCAACTGTCTAGCTATCACAGTTCATGAGATACAGCCTGGTGACAGACAGACAGACGGACCGCGGAGTCTTAGTAATAGGGTCCCGTTTTTACCCTTTGGGTACGGAACCCTAAAAACGGATCCATTTTGGGAGAAATTTATTAATGAGAAACAAGCGCAACCTTCGCAGAACGAGTACTCGTATGTTATTTTTTGTTAATTTGTATTAACGTACAGATGTTAATATCCTATAGTTATTTTTTTTTTAATAAATCTATATTTTTAAACTTTATTGTTTTTTACTGAGGTAGTTTTCGCGACCTCTTGCGACCCCCAGTAGAGGCTTCGCGACCCCCCAGGGGGTCGCGACCCACAGGTTGAAAAACACTGGTTTAAACCAAAATCGCACGGTGCGTTCATTAGCAGAGTCCCCTCTCCAAACGCAACATTGATATTGCGAGCTGTTTCAGCCGCGTTACGAGTAATTCCGCGTCGGAACTCGTATTCAAAAATTACTCGAATTTTCGAAATAACTATGTTTCTAGTCTAAGCTGAATAAAAAAAACAACTGAAAGTCGATAATCGAATGTTGCACATTTTTTAAAAGAAGAACTTCATAGGAAAAAAGTTTCACTCAAAAATCTCAAACCATGAAGGTTTGAAGTACAATAAAACGGCAATTTCATACTTTAACCCCTATTATTAAATAGGGGCCGCCAGTTTCTTAACAAATGTGATTTTTCGTTGTCCCCGTTACGGGGACACAGATTACGGGGACAACGGGAATACACCGTATATATATATATTGCCGTGAAATAGTACCATTTTCGATCAACTTTCGATCACTCAAGATACGACACTATTTTTTTGTAACGAGAAAATGGCAACCCCTTAAATGTCAGTTTAGTCTACGAAATAAAAAATCAGAGATTACGAGGGTTTTTAGACCAATTTAAAAAATATCTTCGACTATTTTACGTTTTTTTAGTCACCGAAGCATCGCTAAAGTAGATGGTACAACTTTGCCACCTGTTTTGTTTGACAGTAAAATTGTTTCTTTCAGCACCGATGTAAAGGACTTGGGCCTGCACATCGATAATACCCTTAACTAGCGTACTCAAGTCGCTAGTGTAAGTCGGAAGGTCACTGGAACGCTGCGGGCTCTGTATCGTATGAAAAACTCATTACCATCGAACACGAAGACAATGCTTGTGCAGGCCCTAATTTTTCCTATCATCGATTATGGTGACGTGTGCTACTATGACCTGAATGCAGATCTTCTCAACAAACTTGACCGTCTTCTAAATTACTGCATTCGATTTGTTTTCAATTTGCGTAAATATGATCATGTCTCTGCGCATCGATCGCTTCTAAAGTGGTTGCCTATACGCCAGCGCAGAGAGCAAAGGGCACTAACTATGTTGTTTTCATTTCTCACCTCTTCTAATCCCCCTAGTTATCTGGCCCCTCACTTTAACTACATTTGCGCCAACCACAATAAAAATCTACGGTAATCCCATAACTGCCTTCTTCAATGTCCCACCCACCGCACTGACTTTATTCACTGTTCTTTCTTCGTTCAGTCTATTTCTCTGTGGAATGCGCTCCCCCAGGAAATCAGGATGGCAACCAACCGGTTAACCTTCAAAGTTAAAGTTCGCTAGCACATTCGTAAGATGCTGGCAGTAGTATCGTCACAACGCTAATGTTTTTCAATAATTAATCTAATATTACTAATATTTACGTATATCTATATATTTAGTTTGTTCTTTTGAGTATATATGGTATAATTTTCTTGATTTTATTGTATTTATAGTTTATATATATATATATTTTTTTTTTTGTTTTGCATAAACCTGAGTCGCTTAATTGTCAATATTGCACCTACCACTAGTTGTCTCTGCATCACCCAAAGGTTGACTGGTAGAAAATGCCTAAGGCATTAAGTCTGCCTCTGTACGTTTGTGTGCATGAAGTATTAAATAAATAAATAAATAATAAATAAATATTTTGCTTAACAATCAAGAATTCACTTTATATTATCCTAGGAACTGAATACAAAGTAAGATTACAGTAGGTAACTGTATGATACAAGAAAAAAATACTCACGAAATCCTCATTAGGAGGTAGAGGTACATAATTATCTACTTTAACGCTATAGCAATCTTTCTTATCGAACCCAAGATCATTGTAATAAAATAAAGATTATGTTGGTAAGGATAAACCAGAAATAGCTACTGTAATTTTATCATTATTTTTTATCCTTATCAACACCAGCTTGTAGCTATTAATATCAATGATGTACAAAATTATAAATAATCACGGCTTATCATTTGTACATAACAATATAGCAGTAGATATGTAAAGTCATGCTTGAAGAGATTCTCTCTTGATTACTTATTCTACTAATATGATGCAGTAATCCCCAGAAAATGTACATGACACATAGTAACTACACACATGTACATAAAGTATGCACATAGATACATAGAGACCTATATATATGTGACATACATTGATCGCAGATATCGTCTTGAAATCATTACCTGTGAATAATGGCTTGACCAGCCTATATATTTACCTCCCTATATTGATTCGTATGTAGAGTACTTATGGTGTTTATAAGCAAGGTTAGACTAATTACTATGGGGTGATAGTGTGCAAGTAATTGCTGTAAATTATTGGAATTCTAGGGACTGTTTCTACGGTGCAAAGGAAGGGTAATTAGTTGGTAGCACCATTTTATAAACATGATGACGAACGACAGAAGGTATAACATTTTAAACACAATCCTTTTTATTACCCGGCTGCAAGGAAAGGGTTATGTTTTTCGCGAGTATCTTGTATGTATGTAATATTCTTTATTAACTCGTATCTTTCAAACCACTTGACGGATTTTTATAATTAGGACATCATTAGAAAGGTCTTGGCTGTCTAAGTGTTCTTAGATAAGATCCGTTAAAAAAAAAAGAAACATGGCGGATTTTGGACGCCATATTGTAGGGGTCGCAATTTTTTTTTTCGGAACCCATCGAGTGGGGTATCAAAATGAAGCATATTTAGAGGTCATTACAAAAATATATACCACTTATATGTTTAAAATCTTTCCAAAAAAAAAGTATAACAAAAAAATAAAATATTTAGTTTGTTCTTTTGAGTATATATGGTATAATTTTCTTAATTTTATTGTATTTATAGTTTATATATATATATATATATAGTTTTTTTTTGTTTTGCATAAACCTGAGTCGCTTAATTGTCAATATTGCACCTACCACTAGTTGTCTCTGCATCACCCAAAGGTTGACTGGTAGAAAATGCCTAAGGCATTAAGTCCGCCTCTGTACGTTTGTGTGCATGAAGTATTAAATAAATAAATAAATAATAAATAAATAAATAATAAATAAATATTTTGCTTAACAATCAAGAATTCACTTTATATTATTCTAGGATCTGAATACAAAGTAAGATTACAGTAGGTAACTGTATGATACAAGAAAAAAATACTCACGAAATCCTCATTAGGAGGTAGAGGTATATAATTATCTACTTTAACGCTATAGCAATCTTTCTTATCGAACCTAAGATCATTGTAATAAAATAAAGATTATGTTGGTAAGGATAAACCAGAAATAGCTACTGTAATTTTATCATTATTTTTTATCCTTATCAACACCAGCTGGTAGCTATTAATATCAATGATGTACAAAATTATAAACAATCATGGCTTATCATTTGTACATAACAATATAGCAGTAGATATGTAAAGTCATGCTTGAAGAGATTCTCTCTTGATTACTTATTCTACTAATATGATGCAGTAATCCCCAGAAAATGTACATGACACATAGTAACTACACACATGTACATAAAGTATGCACATAGATACATAGAGACCTATATATATGTGACATACATTGATCGCAGATATCGTCTTGAAATAATTACCTGTGAATAATGGCTTGACCAGCCTATATATTTACCTCCCTATATTGATTCGTATGTAGAGTACTTATGGTGTTTATAAGCAAGGTTACACTAATTACTATGGGGTGATAGTGTGCAAGTAATTGCTGTAAATTATTGGAATTCTAGGGACTGTTTCTACGGTGCAAAGGAAGGGTATTTAGTTGGTAGCACCATTTTATAAACATGACGACGAACGACACTAGGTAACAAAATCCTTTTTTGTCAAACATGCTTGGAAATGTGACCATTATTTTGACAACCTTCTTCGAGATAAAACGAAATTGCTATACTGGTCAAATACATGCGCGCAGCGGCCAGCAAAGGTTGTATGAAAATCCATATCTGTCGTGTCTAGCGGCCAAATAAATTCCATAGTAAACTCATATCTGTCGTGTAGTTTAAAAATGGAACGATGTTTTACACCGAAACATGGCAACCAAGGAGGTAACTTATCAAAGGTTTTATTTAAATTTCGAACTGGCTTGCAAATAGAACGCTGTTTATTGAAAAAAAAACAAAGGAACACTTTAACGCAGGAACAATTATTGTTGTTCGTCATTGATTTTGACAAAATGAGTTCTAGGTACTACTTAGTTTAATTTCCGCGCATTATTTGAGAAAAGTACTATACAAGCCTTGGCCACAACTAGGCATTGATGGACTTACGTATGTGTGCCTCGGCTTCGCCTCGGCCCACATTTACACGTTCGTCCATCAATGCCTATTTTGCTGGCCGCTGCAGTAATGTACTATTATTACCCGGCTGCAAGAAAAGGGTTATATTTTCCGCGAGTATCTTGTATGTATGTAATATTCTTTATTAACTCGTATCTTTCAAACCACTTGAAGGATTTTTATAATTAGGACATCTTTAGAAAGGTCTTGGCTGTCCAAGTGTTCTTAGATAAGATCCGTTAAAAAAAAAGAAACAGCGGATTTTGGGCGCCATATTGTAGGGGTCGTAATTTTTTTTTCGATTCCCTTCGAGTAGGGTATCAAAATGAAGGGCTTTTAAAGGTGATTACAAAAATATATACCACTTATATGTTTAAAATCTTTCCAAAAAAAAAGTATAGCTAAAAAGTTGTAAAGAATAAAAGTTAATAAAATCAAAAATCTTTTTAGTCCGCTTTTTAAGCAGTCGGATTTTTTGATTTTATTAACTTTTTTTATTAACAAATATATTTACCGACGAAATAACGAACTAAAAAGTAAAAAATATTTTAGTCTAGCATTTTGAGTAGGCGCCAAACAAACAAACATGCAAATTATACCTAAAGCTGGAATGATTTTAGCTAGATTGATCTTCGTTGATTGTTTGTTTGGCGCCGCCTCAAAATGCTAGACTAAAAGATATTTTTTTTTTTTTGCTTTTCCGTTCTTTTTTTGTCGGTAATTTTTATTTTTGAAGAAGCCTTTTGTTTCGCTTTTTAGTTTACTTAATTTCAACAGAATCGATTCACATTTATAATTCAGTGCATAAATTATCAATAAATGCTTTTTTCTACCTTTAGGGGTGGATATTATTAAAATGGGACCAACTTTGAGGTATAATCATTAAAATAAAAAAATATTTTTTGAAATCGGACCATTCTATAAAAAGTTATGCGTGGTAATACATAATAAACATTACCCACCCACAATTGGATTTAAAAAAAATACATATCGAATTGAGAATCCCCTCCTTCTTTTTTCGTCGTTTAAAAAGTAAACCCAGCTATGCATAAGCACAAACTAAACACTCTCTAAATCAAATTCAGTAATAGCGAAAAGCTGGAAACTATGAACATATATATGAACATTGCTTTCAGCTTTTCTCTATGGTAAAAATAACGTTGCATAGAGATAACCTTGACAGATATACTAACCTGAAAAGTTTTCCGTACGTTCTACTACACCACATAAAATAGCTTATGGGGTATAGTATATCAACGGTTAAGGAGAATATTGAAGGGTTGTAAATACTGAGTATGAATTTCATTTGCACTATTAACATTACAATATCACACGAGAAGATTTTTTTAATAAGAGAAGTACTTATCTGTACAAAGAATTAGGTTGGATGTAGGCACATTTAGAAGAATAAGTAGGCACTTGTTACTACAATAATATCGTGAGACAAGGCGCGAATATCCCACGGTATCCAAAAATATCGTTCGTTTAGCCACTCATAAAGGTAGATCGCACCTCACAAAGGATCTCCTAGTGGCGTCCATAGCAGCTAATTACACAAAGAGGAGCTCATTACAAGCGGGATATTACCCGTGGCGTAATCAAAGCGGTGTTTAATATTACTACGTATATTGCTGCCTTTGTATTCCTCCTACCAACTGAGCTTCAAGACAATTTTGTGCTCGGTTTTTCATTCAAACCTAATAGAGCACGTCTAATTTGATATCTAGGTTTAGAGGCGAAAATTCTCTCTTAGTTTGGTAAATCTGAAGAGAGCACTGATGCCAATTGAACGCGGTAACATCATAATATTTTATACTTGAAGTTGACGACAGAAGTGTATTATGGTTTAGTTTTAATTACTACACCGAATTTTACTAGAAATTAACAGGAGCTCGCTAAAGCAGAGCATTTAAATGCAACCTTGTATCCTGAAGAAACCACTTTTTTTTTGTAGTCTCGCGTTTGACGACTATCTCACCTGATGGTAAGCGATGATGCACGCTTGCCTTATCATCACATTATCTCGCCCTTATCCCAATTAATTTAGAGTTGGCACTAGTCTTCTTCCATCTTAAGTTCATATTATCTTGCAACCTGAAGGAACCACAGAAAACAAATACCCAACAAAGGTAACGACAAGCAAAGGCAAAACTATTCTCAATCTCATTTTTATTTTTTTTCCTTCTTTTAATTAGACTTTTTACAATGATTTCAATAATCTTTATAGCCCTCTGCTATGAATAGTTACAGCACTGATAACAACATTTGTGCCACATGTTAAATTTAGTCTTGTTATATATTTTTATTTATTTTTTCCTTTGTATAGATTCTTTTACTGATTGTTTTGTGAATGTGTGAACATTGTAGGCCTTCTAGATTTCTAGACGCTTGTTAACATTTGTTAACTCTCTCGTTTATACAATTTTTTTTTAGTTTCTTACTACTTATTGTCGGGCCTACGTTGTCCCCCCATATATAAGCACGAATACTGTAACATGGAAATATTGTAAAAACAAACCAATTTTTTTTAAAAGAGTAACCGTGGAGTTTCTTGCCGGTTCTTCTCCACAGGAAACGACCAACCCGAACCGTGCACCTTATGTCGACGTTTTATAAGTGCCCATGTTGGCCTATGTGAAATAAAAAACATTTGATTTGATTTGAAACATATTCCTTGGCAACAACAAGTCCTTACATTATTATGCTTTTTGCAATATTCACGTAAAAGGTACATGAATTTGAACACATAAGTTGAAGCAGTTTAAAACTAATGATAAATTGGACATGGTTCTGAACCAGGTGGATACACGCTGCGACTGAACACGCGACATCGCGTTTCTGTGTGGTCACACTTCTGGGCTGTGGTGTATGCTGTTGCTGGGTTCGTATTTGCAGGTATAAAAATTGTTTGTTTGGTCAGAGTATTGCAATAAATTATAAGGGTAAACTATGAAAGCTACAGTAGTAAGTATGCTAATCAAATTCATGTTATTTCAACTCCATACATCGTTTTCGTAATTTCGACTTCGACTACTTTGCATAGCGCCCCTTTTTCAATTACCCTCAACTATCATTATAAAATTAACGAAGTGCCTTATTATAATTTTGAATCAATTAGAATTTCACTCAACTCAATTCAGACCCTCATAGTTATAACAACAGCTGGCCACTTTCCAAACATTAGTGGTCATTTTAATATCATATTTAAAATTAGGATTATTAGCAAATTATTTGATATTGCTCCCGCTGCGCTAACAAAATGTCTGCCTTATCTAAGCCTCATTTTGTACGAGCCTTTGGAGGAGAATATTACTCATATGCAGGGGAATAAATCATACGTGTTGTTCTCCTGGGATCTTCGGCGACTTGGTTTGTACGGGAAATTGCATCCGAGTCCCTTATAGCAATAATTTATTAATTTGTCCGCAGACACGGGGAGTGTGGGTCACAGGCTCGCCTGATGAATTATTAACTGCTAGTGTCTGACAACCTGGCGGAAGTTCAGGAAGTAATGAAAGAAACATATTACTTAATCTTTTTTTATTGCTTGTTATTGTTATTTGATTCTGCCTTAATGTTTAGGCCCCTTAGCCAAGTTACAAAAATTTCGTATTGAATCTCTTTCTTCAATCGTTAACGCCTTCTATTTGTATGCTCGAACACGTGACTTAACATTCAGATGTGTCATTCCCATACATTGATTCGTTTTCTACTAGCGTTATCGATTGTAGATTATCATCTTGCCTACAGGTGCAGGACATACATAGATCAAAGGCTTCCTTCTGAAGTTTAATAGGAACTTAAGGAGACTAAATGTTATGAGTATGGGACTGCACAAAAAAAGCAGCAACTTTCTGCAATCATAGGCGGCTATTGACTTCAACTAACTCCTGGATAACCTACTGATATAATTGTTCAAATTCCAAATGGTGTTTTAAATCGCAGTTGATAATGTCTTACTGAAGAATAAACAACACCCCAATAACATAAACAACACACTCCCTATCTATAAGGTTAAGGATACAGCCCATAAGGCGACAGGTTACAAATCCCCAGCCTCCCCGTAACCTCATAGGCTACAATGTGATCCCCGATCGACTCTATACGTGTATTGAACGAGATATGCTCTGCTTTGTGAGCCCCAGTTGAGCACACAGGAAATTTTATACAATGAGTTTGTACTTTTTGAAGGTTGATTTTTCTGAAATACGCAGAAATGTAAAGAAATTAGGATTCAAATCTGCTAATAATTTAAAGGTGAGTTCCTGATGTAGTTGATCGATTAATTTTGCCCAAAATATTCCATTTTTAAACTTGCAAACAAAGGTTAAGTTACATACGAAGCCCTAAGATTTTTATATAGGTAGGTATACGACGACGCGACGGTTCGGCTGACACACATAGGTAATATATGACATTAATTTGTGCTCAATGCTTATTGCTAGGGCTAAACACACTACGTACTTAGATGTTTGAATCGTGTCACGACGCGTCTCGATAATTTATGGTTTAAGACATTTATTTCTCAAAAACAGAATATACTATTCACTTATAATTTCTACCCTGAAACCGGGACTAAATAACGAATAATTGGTATTAGCAAAAAAGAGTTTTGAGACATAGCTAAGTCTCTTCACACTTTATCTACACAGCATAATATCAGGCTTTCGTAGTAGTGATAATAGCTTTCACAGCATTTCAACAACCGTTACACTGTGCTGTGCTCAGATTGACAACAGCTTGTTAGCCTGTACCCTGAAGGCATGAACTACGCAGGTAGGACTACGTAACTACTACAAACGAACGTAAACACTACTGCGATACATGTATACAGTACAAACTATTCACTATTAGCACTATGTACATGAATACAGCGTGTTGACCTTCGTAGCACGACCATGAACGCATTCATTATAACTTGGTCCTAAAATCCATTTAATTTGTACTATTTTATACCACTGATTAGAAATTTTGTACCTCTCAATTATAGCAGATATAAGGGTCGTGCTGGCAAGATTCTTTCCCAGCACGACCACGCTAAAATTCCAGCTGGCGTAGAAGTGATGAAACGGGAGCATGCCTAAAAATTTGTACTCATTATGTACAGAAAAGAAAAGAATAAAAAAAAAACAAAAAAAAAAGAAAAGGAAAGAATCTTGCCAGCACGACCCTTATATCTGCGATAATTGAGAGGTACAAAATTTCTAATCAGTGGTATAACATAGTACAAATTAAAAGGATTTTAGTACCATCTAAAGTTATAATGAATGCGTTCATGGTCGTGCTACGAAGTACAACACGAATACAGCTTCTAAACTGCATAAGAATAATGAATTGTTACAAATTTTACTTATACGTCCATACATTATAATTACTAAAGTGTGTCTGTTACGTTTTTACTGATCGGATTTTGATCAAGCTTGGCTTACGGATAAATAAGGACATAAAAACTTTTCATTAAGGTTGTAAGCCCCCTTGGGATAAAACAAAATATTTTTAGGCGGACGAAGCCGCGGGCAGCAGCTTAAATGAAGTTATAAATATTGAGCATTGCATCGAACATCATATGTGTCTTCATTGCAATCATCTCAGAGCAGACGAAGTTCAATATCATATCTCTGCTACCTACACTAAAATAATATATAAGTACCTACACTAAAATAATATCAAAATAATGACATAACACCAACAATTACATCAGCCATTAATTAAAGCGCCAGACAATTTCATCAGACACCAGAGTTCATATTATGGAAAACAATTATTTTGACGCGACGACTTTCAAAGGACGTTACATGAAACATGACAAAGCTTCGCCGTATATAAAGCTGATGTACTGCACTCATATAATATACAGTCTGGTGGACAATGCATTCCTTTACAATGTAGCGCTCATTCATAGATGATATTAAATGAAATTGCAACGCAATACACTAAACTAAAACCCGCGTACTGAAAGCGGATGAAACGTTTTAACGTATGTGACTAAATTAATCAGTTTTAATAAAATACAGTGTGTGTAAATTTTATAGCAAACATAAATTATGGGCTGGTTTCTGAGTCGACCATTTTGAGTTACGAACGTGCCAAACCTTTCATCAATGTTAAATATTTATAGATTTTTGGGTTTAAGTAGAGTTTGACAGTACTTAAATTTAACATTTTAATTCAATAAGGCTGCGTTTCCACCAGAGATGTGTGAGGATGCGTAGCGAGGGATGTGTTTGTTAAGAACCTATAGAATAACTTCATTTACATAGCCTCTCTCAGTGCAGCTCTCGTAGAAACGGCTCAGCCGCGCGAGGTTTTTGTACATACAAAATAAGGGAAGAATGTGTGCGAGGGATATGTGCGAGTTATGTGTTGCAAGGGATGTGTTGCGAGGGATATATGCGAGTAATGTGTTGCATGGGATGTGTTGCGAGGGATATGTGCGAGTAATGTGTTGCAAGGGATGTGTTGCGAGGTATGTTTGCTAGGGACGGACGCACCGCTGCATATCCTCGAACCGTCCATCTGCGCACCGTTTCACAGCGTCGCTACGCATCCTCGCACCGCTCAACGGCCTAGCACATCTCTGGTGGAAACACTCACACCGTTCCAAAGTCTCGCTACGCATCCTCGCACTACCCAGCTACCTCGCACATCTTTGGCGGAAACGCAGCCTAATGAGGAGTCTACGTGTCGGTGAATAACCTAACAGATTAGGTATCAAGCACCTTAAATGTTGAATGTAGGGAAGTCATTTTATTACTACGCCGACACCTAATTGTTTCGTACAATGCTTGTCTAAAAGGCAAGAATCAAGACTAAACTTCACCACACCTATATTAAAAAATTTGGAAATCGCTCTTATTATTTAGAGGTCCCTCTACGCTTGCGAAGCCCACACTAGATTTACTCGTGTCAATAGAACTATCAACTTTTCTCAAAAGCAACATGTTTCATGATAGTTTTGTAAATAAACACTTTGAAATAACCACTCCATTAATCACGGTTATCACATCGAACTATAAATCCTACTTAACATTTTTATGTAGGTGCCATTGATACTATACCTTCAAATACTTCCGGCACGGGTAGAGATTCTGTTGTGCTGGATATAAAGTATATCTTAGCCTTTTCATCAAATATAACTTGAAAGGGCAATTTCTTTTTTAGAAGTCAAGTGGATCATGATCATCATAAATCTACCATTTTTAACACGCTGACGATTGACTACCATACAATAAACTCACGGGTTTTTGCCATTTGGGTAGTAAGAAACCACAGTACGCCACCTGCCTGATCCTTGCTTTGTTTACGTTCATACATACACGCACGCTGGTTATGAGAACTACGCACCTGGCTTCTCTGTATATCACCAATGTATGTTCTTCTAGGGCCTCCCGGAGTTTCCATTCACGTCTGACTTGTAAATACCTCTCAAGATGACCAAAGCATCTAAGCTAACCTGACGATCAACATGTAGGTTAAACTAATATCTGAACTATACTCTTAGCTGTAAAAAAACTTAACTTTTATTTCAGTTAAGATGGTAAACAAGAGAATCAGTACAAAAACGAGACATCTTAAACTAAATTAAGTGAAAAATGGCGGAACAACTTTTAAAAATGTTATATAGGATCGCAGGAATCAATTTATAACGTCAATTGGACAGTGTGGTGCGGTTGGGTCGGCGCGACCTAAGCTAGAGTGGCGGCAATCCGTCAATGTCCGAAGTAAAGCCCCTCAAATGCGTTCTTAAATACGGCAGGCCGCGGACGCCCGAGCCCACGATGCCCACGCCCACGCTCTGTCCACTCGGATGCTCCCCGCGATCGATAACATCCTTCCCTATAAAACCTATGGCTCGCCTGTTTTCACGTACGGATTATAGCATTAACCCAGGATACGTCGTCATTTATTTTTTCTGTAATATTAAGGTTTCCACAGACTTTCCCTTCATGACCAGTCTTCATATCTCTTTAATATTATTTTCAATTCAGCATTGAGTATGTACCTACAGAAACTTCTCGTGGCACAAAACATTCTATATCAAATATTATAAGCAAAAGGATCACTTGAAACTTAGTTCGTTTATTTCATTTCCTTCACGTAAAGGTTACGTGAGCAAATATTATGTAGGACTCTAGCTAGGTACATTCTATTTACATAATCTTTATGACTTGTTGAAGTTTGTTACCTAAACCCCTTTCGTAAACTTTTGTACCCTGTCGAATTTGATTCAAATTTGCTATCAAACCAACTTATATTTATCGTTTACCGATAGAAGAGCAAAGAATAATCCGGTGTCTGTATTCCGAAGATAGGTTGTATGTGCAAGAAATGAGCAAATAAATCAATTACACACCGGCAGGCGGCGCCACGGGAAATAATTGGATTTGTACTCAAGCGCCCTGGGGGGCGATCGCCGGTTTATTGTCTAACATTCCTCGATTTCACGGAAAAAACTGACAGCGCTTGAAACACCAGATATCTTCGTGAGAAATTAGATGTCGAGTTATACGGAGAAACTGTTGTTATTTGAAGAAATCTTTGTTCTGGCAACAGTCTATTTAATCTAAACAAATTCCCAGAGTTGGAAACAAACTGGGTTTACAAGTTACATCTCAGTAAATTGTTTCATCAGTAATCATGGGAGTTATTTAATTAAAACTGTTACATGTAACTCATAAAACTAAGCCTGAAATCTTTGTCGCAAACGCGGCCGCCATAGCTGCGAAACTTGGCTCCAACTTATACTACATTCGTTAACTAACAAGTGTAAAAGTTTTAACTACACTTCACGTTTTAATACAGTCTACATTGTCTAAACTGTATTTTGGGCACTTAATAGAAATAGCCATCGTTTGAGGAAATTGGGTGTTTAACCAGGTGCCAATTTAATACGGCTTATGTTTAACTTACCACCAGATATAGTAACATATAACAGACAAAAATAGTAAATGATCACCAAAATTAAACCCGCATCTTATTGTAAAATTATAACCAAAGTTTTAACATCTCGCTATCCTGTTTAGGCAAAATGACTCCAAATAAATCATTGTTAACCCAAAAGTAGTAAATGATCACCAAAAGTAGTAAATGATCACCAAAATTAAACCAATGACCAAAAAGATTATAAAATTTCTGGGAGCAACTTGGAAGTAGCGCTCGCCGGCCGCTGCCGCGGCACCGCTCGCTTTGCTCGCTCGGCTCGCGCGCGGTTGGTCACAGTTCTAACCTAACCTAACCTATTTTACAACATTAAATAGCGCAATAATTTGCTATTAAAATTTGGTGATCAATTTACTAAATTTGGTGATCATTTACTATTTTTGTCAGTATATTACTAGATTTGGTGGTTAGGGGTTATCGTCACAAAGTTTTTTTTGGTGGTCATTATATTTATTCCCATTTAATACATGCTACTTACTTTCATTCCGTTGCAATGGAAACCTCAATGGAGTCATCTGATGACTTTTGTGAATAGTCACTACTAATAGTATGCTTAATAGAGTCCAGATAAATATTTAATACTTCTTGGTAACATAATAAGAATGCCAGGTAAATTGTTGTGTTCAAGCAAAGAAAATAAATTTTGAATTTTCTCGGTTACGAAAATCTATTTGACCCAGAACATCGAGGAAAATACAAGTTCGTCTCTAGACACCCTTACTTTTATCACTAACAATAGAACTAGAAGTCGGAAACAAACACGGAAACTCGTAGAATCTTTCGACATTATTATTCCTTTACGAAGTCCCATAATAGAAATTCTAAACTAGTACAGTAGTTGATAACTGTAATGAGAGTTTACCGGAGTTTTCATACTGCAGTTACGTTTTACAAGTATCCGGTTATTTCCCGAGACTTGCGTAAGATTCAATTAGATTTTAACTGTAATTATTATTAACATGCGTAACTCGGAGAAACCTTGCACTGTGCGATTTTCTTTTGTTTTGAGAAGCTAATATTTGTAAAGAGTACACAAATAAAATAGAGTTTTGTTTAAGATTCGTTGTTGCAAACCTTACGTGAAAAACCTAACTCGGAGTTAGTTGCTAACACGAAGTAAAATTGACAGTTTTTCATACAATTGTGCCAATTTAACCTTGTTTTAGCAACTAACTCTGAGTTAAGTTTTTCTTACAAGTGGCCTTAGCTACTTAATCAGTGAGACTTATTTCGTTCGATTAAAAATTAAGGGTCGGTTTCGGAGTTGAATATTTGGAGCTAAGGACGTGTGAAACCCTACTTTAAGGCTAGTTTGGTAGATTTTCATGGGAAAGTAGAGTATGACAAATACTCATCTTCAAATTCTTAATTCAAAAATCGGCTGCAAGTATAATAAAAGGTAAAGGTTTTGTAAAAACAAAGATTGTAAGGTTTATTCCTGTAACATGCACACCTAAACTGAATAATTAATTCACACTATCTATTAATCGAATCTTTTCAAAACTTAACACCCTAATTTTAAAAGCAAACAAGTGGCGACTTATTAGAATTAATTACCCATCTTAATATCAAAATACAGCTTACATGCGAGCCGGGACCCCAGCCTAAGAAGACTTGCATTTAAATGTAGATTATTTGTGAGTGCACTCACAAATTGACTAAATGCGTATATTATGTAAATAGGTGGAGCGGGGACAATTGTGTCACTTAGGAATTAAGATACGCCGCGCGTGTGATGAGGCGCATTACTTGCAGGTGACTGGGGGAGTGGGGAACTACCCACATTGTAATTTAATTATGAACAGAAAGTGTAGGTAAAATGGGTATGGGCACGGTATTGGTATAATGTGCGTTGAACTCCGTTATATTTAAGCACGAATTGGAAGTGTAACTTACAGTACGACCGATGAGTAATGGCCCGTCTGAAGTTAGCGACAAGTTGCGCTGAACATATTTTACGAACCAAATGAATGTTTTTTTCACGAGTGTACATGCGCGAAAGTTTGCAAAGTCTATATTCAGACGGGCCACGACTCATCGGTAGTACTGTACAAACCTGATCTGTTAATTTATAATAATATCTACTAGCTTTTACCCAAAACGTGCATTTTCCGAGATTAAAAGTGCCTGACGGCAGTATAGATTTCTATCACTTAAAAAATTCAAAATCAGATCAGTAGGTGAATCGAAAGATTACCTTCTAAAGAAAAAAGAAAAAAACCGGCCAAGTGCGAGTCGGACTTACGCTTGAACGTATTATCGCAAAAAACAGTAAACAAATCACGATTGTTGTATGGGAGCCCCACTTAAATATTTATTTTAATCTGTTTTTAGTATATTTTGTTATAGCGGCAACAGAAATACATCATCTGTGAACATTTCAACTGTCTAGCTATCACGGTTCATGAGAAACAGCCTGGTGACAGACAGAAAAACGGTCAGTGGAGTAATATGGTCCCGTTTTTACCCTTTGGGTATGGAATCCTAAAAAGACCTTTTTTATAGTAAGTAGATTATTAGCAATAGATTATTTAGTACCTAAAATTTTAGATAATCCTATTCCTACGCAGCAGTAGTTATTATTAACACAGACACCTAGCTGCGCATGATCTAATCTCTGTACATTACAACTAAGCTACTAATATAATACTAAGCGACTCTAATTGGTGGCAAATTCCTCAGCACAAATATCTACAAAGCTAGCTCTACGGTACTAGAACTTAGTAGTTCAGCGTTTGAAGTGTTTACAACCATCTCGGATATTGACATTGTTATTAATTACTGAAGCTAGCAAGCTGTCCAAGTAAATGGAAATGCAATTCCAAACATAGACAAGATACCCGATACTCTTGTTCAATATTACATTTTGCAATATAATAACCGATGCTATTTGATAACTATTCGATTCTATGAAAATAACTGCATTTAAGGGTACACTAGTCGAAAATTCTTCCATACAAACTTATTCTGGCTTTTACTCCACTGTTTGACAATGTACGTTCAAAATAAAAAATGATATCAATTTGTCTCATCATTATCTAGCCCTGTATGGAAGCAAAAAAGTAAAAAAAAATATTTACTTGAAAGTTATGAGCTTCGAAAGTTCCATATTTCAACACTAATATTAACGCATCTTTGGGCACAAATAAGTATCATAAGAAGAAGGAAAATTGAAAAACGGCCTCCATGCAGGGATAGATCAGTAGTTCAACAATGCAAATAATTTTATTCAGAACAGATACATTTAGTCGTTTTTTCATGATATCCAGACTCCCAAAGGTCTGTTTATAAAATTTCGCGCGCTCGTTTTCGTTCTAAATCATCATCCATTTCGCTACAAATTTGCAAAAGTGTGTATTCGTACGCGTACTAGCTTCTTACTGCTCATAAACAGCATCTATCTGTTCCGCACGTGTTTTCGGTTGATATAGCATGCATTTTAACCCAGCGCACAAAATAGTTCGAGCCGTCGACTAGTGTATCCTTAAGTAGAATAGTCCCGTTTGTAGACAAAAGGGGAACTACAATAGCTATATAGCCATATAGTTACTATGCTCAATTTCGGATGTCTTTCCATAGCTATAAAATTAGAAACAGAATAGCTTTGATACAAAACAAAAGTTATAGACTTACAGCATCTAACGTCAGAACACTGAAACAAAAGACAAAAGATACAAACTCTAATTGACAACCACATCGTGAAAGTTATGAGTTGTTTAGTAGAAGAAGAGAAACAAACATAAAAACCTGCTGTGAACTATTAGCCAGCACATTAACGGCTCACGACACGACCAGGAGTTAGTCGACTAACTGAAAATTGCGGCAACAGCAGGCCATGTCGACGGCTGCCAAACGAAGCGTGAAAATAATGGGCACACAGTAATGCGCGTCTTAAATCGACTAATGCACTCAGCAACCGTGACTGCTTCGCCATATTTCACCAGCAAACGTTGAGCATCGACGTGTAGCCAGCTTAATGAACTTTTGTTGCTGTTACGCCCTTTTGTAGCTGTATTTAGGAAATATTTTCAAGTACAAAATTACTAAAATGAAGTGAAAAATTATTCTTTATTTTAGAAAATGTTCACTTTACAATTTCACACTACTTATAACTTGGTGATTTTAAGGAAAGGTAAGTTCGTACGAATCACTTCCTTTTACTACTTGGTATTGAGAGATGATTCCGTAGATTTTCAGATAATGCCATTCAGTTCTTAAACTCCAATTAATTGCATAAGTTCTTGAGTGCTTAGTTCTTCCTTCATTCTGTCTTTTGTGCCTTATTGACTTGTTATTCATACATTTAGAATGTTTTTATAATACGAAGGCTTATAGGGCATTGTGATAGGGCTACAAAAAAGCGTTAGGAGCCACAACAACGAATAGTTTATTTTAATAAAGTATGTCGACAAACCGTACAAAATAAATAGGTTTAGACAAATATAAACACCCTAATCTAACCTGACATACATTACAAGTGACAGGTTAAAGTTAGTACGCACGCGTTTAATTCTGCCCTTTGTCGCGGCCCGCAGAGAGGTGGCCAGTCGGCAGTGTTTGCCCAACCAACTATTTCCTCGCTGAAAACACTCCGGAAATTAAAACCAGAGAAAAGTCTCGCGGGACATTAACTCGACGAGAGAAAGGGATTTAATTTAAAATTTGTTTCGTGGCTTATATTCGTTTGCGGAAAGATGAATAAGTGCTGGTACTTCCCGGGGCTCGACATAAAATGCTTTCAGTGACGGCTGTTTAAAATATTCGTTCCTTAAAAGGCTACGGAATGAAAGGCTGCGCTCAAACTTAAATAATTTATGGGAATTCTTTTTGAGAAGTTATTTTGTTTCTTATAGGTGAAAATATTGTAACATTACTTTCGGAAATATTTATAACATTTCAATAAAGCTTTTGTATTTCATTTACTACGTTTTACCTTTTTATTTAATGCATAATCATCATTATCATATCACCCGAAGGACGTCCACTGCTAGACATAGGCCTCCGCCAAGCCTCGCCACATTGATCGGCTCCCGCAACCTTCACCAGGTCATCAATCCACCTGGTGAGAGGCTTTCCAACGCAATGTCTTCTGGTTCGCGGTCGTCACTCCAGAACCTTTCTGCCCCATCGGCCATCCGTTCTGCGAGCAATGTGCCCTCCCCACTGCTACTTAAATTTGGCAATTTGCTTTATTTAATTACCAATTTTGTTTCTATAATTCACTTTCATGGAGGTGCGGGAGAAGAATTCCTATAAGAACTTGGGAGAGGCCTTTGCGTTGGATAATATAGACTAATAAAAAAAAAACATTTTACACGTTTAGTATTTATGTCATTATCTTAACTGAGAAATAATTTAATATACTTAGCTAAGACGTCAAACAAGATTAGTAACAAAAGTATATTATCATTAAATAACTAAATACTAACAAGAAAATAAGCTCTCTACTTTATAGGACCATAAAACAGTGGTTGTTCCCGTCAAAAGCCAGCGTGACTAAAGTTCTGGCTGCACACAGTTCATAAATCCTCTTTATTAATCAGACGCTGTTCCATGTAACTCTACTTACGGTCGCCCACACTCCACAACTTATTACCAACTTCTATTAAAGCGATTAGCTGTTTTGAATATGAGATTGTTTTATTAATCGAAAATAATCGTAAAGTTAAGTATGATTAAATTTATCGAGACAGCCAAAATAATATGAATTGGATTTAATAGCAGATCGAGTGGGACTAGGCAACTGTAATTTGGCTTAATTTGCGTCGCTCAAAATGATTCAAGCAGGTGATAGATTCTTGAATTTCCACTTGACATAGTCGTCAAAACACTTTGAAATATCTAACACGAGTATAGATTGATCACGCACACTAGATTTTTCTCAGTATTCAAAAGTCCTGTGCCCTGCGATAGGACAACCCAAATTACAGTATTGTAAAGTAACAGTATGCCAAATTTCAGCGACGCACTTTGAGCTGCGTAAATTACGCTGTCTACTTACGTTCATCCTGTTCTACGACGCTACGAGAGCGTAGCAGGCGTAGCTGTGACGTCATCATCGTAGGCTCTGTCGTAGCAACAACATTTTTCTCTTACCAATTTTTATTCGTTTACTAGGTATTTAAGATGAAAGCAACCGTTAAAGTTAGGCTTTGCAAGTGACATGTTCTTGGTCGAAATTGGTTAGCCATCTACTGTTTCAAAGAAAATTTCAGATTATTATTTGAAATAGCTTTATTTTTTTTTTGATATGTTACAGATTTACAGATTTAAAGGGACGAGCTCGTGGCTAAATAATAACAGCCGCACGGGTCGATCTTCAAGGTTAAGCAATGCTTGACGAGGTCGGTCCGTGGATGGGTGACCATATCAACATACCGAGTTTCATCCGTGCCTCGGAAAGCACGATAAGCCGTCAATTGGTCCCGGCTGTCATTTGAAGATCTTTGACAGTCGTTACGGGTAGTTGAGATCTGACACCAGTCTCACCAAGGGGTACCGTGTAACCCAGTTACTGGGTTGTGGAGGTCATATAGGCAGTCGCTCCATGTAAAACACTGGTACTCAGCTGAATCCGGTAAGACTGGAAGCCGATCCCAACAATAATTGGGAAAAAGACTAGGCAGATGATGATGTTACAGATTTAAAGGCAGAGAACGTAAATCCTGCTAAGTTAGTTTAGATTCATTTTTTTTACGAAATTATAAATTAAAACACAATCAGTTTATTTATCGAAACTCAAAAGGAATTAACTTCAAAAGGAGAATAATTTGTGTTGATGATGAACAGACAAGAGTATGAAAACGATTTTTAGTAATGAACTACTTCCATTAAAGTTTCACAAAATATGGGGGGTAAGGTAGTTGACCACAATAGATCCCAATGGGTCGAAGTGTCCGAGATGTTCTCGGCCCCTCCATAAGATAAGATAAGGTAGGCAGGAACTAGAGAACACCACCTGCTACAATACCTTTTGCTTCGTTGACTTTGGCGTTATACAACCCTACTTCCTATGAATATTATAAATGTGAAAATCTCTGTGCTGGGTTGTTTAGGTATAGATACTTATTTGGATATAGGGTTGTTTGGATGTTTGTAAATTAATCACGCCTCAACGGTTAAACAAATTCGAATGAAATTTGGAACAAGGGTAGACCATGGCCTGGATTAGGACAGGGTTACTATTTATCCGGGTATTTCGTTCCTGGAGATAATTATCGACTTTCTCCGACTTGAACCCGCCATATACCAATCTAATACCTTTAATACCTTTAAATGAGCAATTCTTGTAATATATATATATCGGAGGAAGGTAAATGATTAGTAGTAAATATCCCTTGTAAACTTATTACTTCAGGTTTGTTTAATTGGCAACATTTAGCTTCTGATCAGTTCTCAGTTCGATTTTATTCGTTTGACAACACTTTATTTTTCTTATGTCAAAATACTCGATTTGGATTGGATAATACAAGCAGTAATTTGCCGGAAGAGATTCTCTTAGCCAATAAAAAGCAGGAGTGTCATAGAGGCACTCTGAGTGGGTTCTCCCGCCATATTGGGTCGTGAAGTTAGAAAAGATACGCGCGGACGCGCGTTTTGGGAGTTAAAAAGGAGTTGAGAGAAAAAGAGTTGAGAAGTAGCCTAAAGTGGCGTGTGTGAACTTGAACAAGTGTGTTTTAGTTGGGAAAAAGCGAAACGATTGGTGGCCGAATCCGCTGCTTTGATAAAATTGGAACAAGAACTATCTCTAAAACGGCATAAGTTACCTGCTTTGTGCATTGCATACCCACGATATGCCCACAGACCGAGGGTATTATTGAAGATAGCCCTCCTATCTCCGATATCGGAAGTGAGAACAATGCACGCACAAAGCGATAATGGACCAAATGAGACGAGTAATGGCTGGCGCGCTCTGTTTGCTGCGCGAAAATTAGCATGGAAGTACCTACCTAATGGAGATGTTTTGCAACTTGCCGGCTACTAGAGACAGGAATATCATGTTGCCCGAGTTCAACTGTATAGTGTGGCCTATCCTAGACAATATGCGAAGTCGAGTTGCAGATAATGATGAAGTTAATGATGACATCGACGCCTAATCCTGACTAGATACTTGGGAAACGTAACTGTGGTGGTAATGTTCAGGGAAGTATAAACTTAAGTATTCCGACAATAATAAGTACCAATCTAATGCCTTATGAAGTTTAGTCACAATATTGTTTTTCCTGGTTTATAGTGGCTAAAATTTAAAATAAATTGTTATTTTCGTTATGATGCTAAATGAAACTCAGCCAGATTCATAATGTCAGCGGAATTCGCAAGAGATTAAGACCACTTGTGCAAATACAGTGCAAGAGAGCAAACATCCTAAGCTACAACTTTATGCTTGTGGAAATCTTGCTCATAGACATGAATTTTTCAGCCATTCACACAATATGCAACAAATAGCACGGACGTCTGAGCCCTTCAACATGGCTGTGGATACCACAAGACCTGTTGTGACCGGCTGCTTGTAGTGCTACAAGATAAGTGTGGAGCTCAGGTTCCATTTCAAGAGGCAACATACAACCTGCAGTCTACAGCGCTATGAAAGAGGAAATTTAGTGGTTTTATACATGCTGCTGCGGTGATCAATCAATTTAATATTTTCTGATAGCACCTAGGAGTCTGGACATGTGCATGGTTGGCACTGCTGCCTGACCTTTCCGGGAGTACAGGCTTAAAGGTATGTTACTTTGATCTGCATTCAACTATCTGTGCATTGGCATACATTTGTGGCAGCCGAAGTATGTATTGGATTTGGAAGTACCTAAGTTTTATAATTAATTGTTGCATTAATTGCAATTTATAACTATTGCATTATGTTGTTTAATGGAAATGTTTAATGTAAGTTACATGAAAAGAGTAGAAAAATCAAACAGCGCCATCTATGTAATGGTATTGATACTGTATGTTTCTTTCAATAATCATCGAAATTGGATTCGGGACCCATTATGCCGTGATTTAATGCTTGGGGGAGCTTATTGAATACGAGCATGTTGTTTTTTCGTGATCAATTTAAAAACAAACAAATAATTTTTGCATAGACAGAATGAGAAGTCCGTGCATGTCACGCCATCTTTTAAATCTTTGACGGGCTCAAGCTTTGAAATATTTTGCTTCAAGTATTTAATCGTTTTTATTTACCAACAAAATAAACAATGAAACGATTTTCGCAATTTCATCTTTCTAATGTACTTGGAGCATTGGAATGTGAGAACAAAACGGAAAGAAATTAGATTTCATTACATTAATTTATGTTGCATGATGTTAGAACAATATACGGTTTTGTGACCACTAGTGCTGTCACAAGAGTACACACATTAATGAATAGGTTGTTAGTTTACTCACTACTGATAATCGAGAAGTAAAGATACTAGGCATTTTAGCCATGCATTCTTTATTAATAGGTGTCACTTCAGATTGCCCGTAAATATTATTACCACTGAGTTTGTTGTTGATTTGATCTTCAAGGAAATTTGTGAATATGCATTTCTTTGAAAATAACGTACATTCTAACTATTCGCGTTGGTATTTTTAATGCAAGTATGAATCCCGTTATGGAAAGTAAAAAGAAAAATCGTAATAATAGTGTATCTTTTCACATCTTTGGCTGATTGGGATTGTTTTTACAACTAAATTAAAGTATCAGGTAAAAGGGAAAGAAATTTATTTTGTTAACGTTGAATTCAAATATCTTTGTGTAATACATTCGACTATTTTTAAATAATATTTTGGTTCATATCAAAACAGAAAAATCGAATCTCGATATTCTAGGGCGAACTATCGATACGCTGGATCGATTCTGTACTGGATATCGATTGAAAAATTGTTTGTTTATTTTTTGCCTTTAAATCGATTCGTCGATTAATTGATAACAGATCGCCATCCCTTACTCATCTCTATTAGACAGTGACATGTAAGTGTCAACATTCAAAAAAGTTCGAAAAAAGTCTGACAAGACAAAACATAAACAAATAACTTTTAACTGTGATATGATTTTTAACTTATAAATTACTGGATAAAGACTAGATTATTAATAAATCGTTACAAGGTGTGAGTCACTGTGAGGATTAAACTTTTAACTTTTGCTTCATTCCAAAGAGTTACGATAACTTTCAGTTAAGAGTTACGTGATCAAGATTATTTTCAAACCGGTGTTAAAGTTTAGTGAAATATTTTGCTGGTTGACTCGTTTTGCAATCTTACAACCTGCAGACGTCACGAGGATTAACGTTAGTATAGCCAATACAGTTGGCGTTTAGTTTTGTTGCTACCAACGGTTGAATAAAGGTAAAGTTAATGTCTGTAGTTGTTATATATCGCATTGTAGAGAATGAACCAACTGATTACATGTCATTCTAACGATACCTACCTACAAATAAAAATGATTTAAGTGGACTATGGCAAATGAAAAGTGCAACTAGACATATAGATGGTGTCTAGAAGACGTATTCAGGTATTATGAGATGCCCGAGGGCCAAGAACTGTTGAAGTTGTGGCTGAAGATGAGATAGATGTTCAATTGGCAACATTTTAATTTACATAGAACAGTTTCTCAGTTTCGTGGGTCAGAGAGATGACGGAGTCAAGAGTTGATTCGGCATTTAAGTTGAAAGTGCATTCTGTGTAGCGAACGTATTTGTTAAGTTATTGTTGATTGTGGACCATGAATGGGACACTTGGGTTCTATTTGATTTACTTGGTACAGGAGCTTTTGTGTTTTGGTGGAAACTAGGAATGGTTTCCTTGTTCTGTGTTGTTCAACGATGCTTGGCCTAGATAATCTTGAACATTATTCAGAAGTTTTAATAATTGTAACATCTCTTTAAAGAAAGGTGTGCATTTGTGAATTGTGTGATTGTGTGGTGTCATGTAGGCTAGTACCTACCTTGAATAATAAATGTGGAATTTAAAGTATACTGTCAGTAATGGTTGTGGTGTTCTAACTTGTTGAATGTTCTGTGCTGGTCATTGTGAACATACCTAACGTAATTTTGTTTTATTTGCTATCTGAGCAAGTTGGATAAGATAATGTTAATGCAGATGTACACTCGGTGACATGCGGTGCATGATTTCATTTTCATTTTTAGTTTGCAAAATTGGTAATGTTTGATGTTGGTAGTTATTATACCTATCGCACTGAGGGTTTGGTATGAAATCATGAACATAAAATGGAGTTCTTGAATATGCTTTTGGCTGGGTAAGAAATCCTGAATTTGAGATTGCCGTTGTAGTCAGTACTGAGAATGAAGATTGAAATAACAAATTTGATTTTGGTTTGGAGTTTATGGTTATTGGAGTTCTGAATGGTGGCAGCTATGTGATGCATTAAAGGCTTTGGTTCATGATGAGTTAGAGGAAAGCTGAAAGATCAAGTACCCATTGAAGTAACTGAATGTATTGTGTTGAAGACTGATTCAAATCAATCTAGCAATGGTGAGGTCGTGTGTATGGTCAAAGGACTGACTGTACGGTGATGAGGAGTCACTGCGGTGACTGCTGTAACCGAGGTGGGTTACGAGGTGAGTGGTCAGAGATGACTGCTGTAACCGAGGTGGGTTACGAGGTGAGTGGTCAGTAAGATGACTGCTGTAACCGAGGTGGGTTACGAGGTGAGTGGTCAGAGATGACTGATGTAACCAAGGTGGGTTACGAGGTGAGTGGTCAGTAAGATGACTGCTGTAACCGAGGTGGGTTACGAGGTGAGTGGTCAGTAAGATGACTGCTGTAACCGTGGTGGGTTACGAGGCCTGGTCAGGATGACTATGGTTGCAGGGTGGTCACTGGGTTGACCATCAGGAGCTACAGCGATTGCTGTGGGACCAAGAAACATTGCTGGATTTGTCAGGGGGGAACCTGGTCCCTCTGGGGCTTTGGAGTCCTGTTATCTGTCTGGGGAAGCCTGGTCCCTCTGGGGCTTCGGTGACCTGTTGTTTAATGTATGTGGCATGGGTATCTGGCAGTTTGTTGCTTCGAGAGGACCGGTTGTCTGGGGAAGCCTGGTCCCTCTGGGGCTTTGGTGACCTGTTGTTTTGTGTATGTGGCATGGGTATCTGGCAGTCTTGTTGCCTCGAGAGGACCGGTTGTCTGGGGGAGCCTGGTCCCTCTGGGGCTTCGGTGACCTGTTGTCTGGGGGGAGCCTAGTCCCTCTGGGGCTTCGGTGACCTGTTGTATGTCTGGGGGAGCCTGGTCCCTCTGGGGCCTCGGTGACCTGTTGTTTGGTGTATGTGACATGGTATGTTGTGTTGGGCGTTTGGGTGGTTTCTGGCACACTTAGTGCTTCGAGACCGACTTGGCGTTTGTTGGGAACCTGGTACCTCTGGTGCTTCGGTAACCATTTAGAATGTGTTAATATGGTTGTCTAAATGGTGAGGTGGCTGGTTCGATAGTACGACAATGGTTGTGTACGGTGTATGGTGTGGAGACCTAGATTTACATGGAGAAAACAAATGAACAGTGTGAAAGCTAAGAGAATTCAGTTTTCATGAGTAAAGATGTACTTGAGTTTTGTTGTAGGCTGGTAATATAAGGTGTTGATTGAAGGTTTCACGTGGAAGATGTCACGACCACGTTATTTTTTTTTATTTGGTCAGGAGCGGCCGAACTTAACCTATTACTTATTTTTTTATCTCCTCTTGGTTTTTGTTTTTTGGTTGAGTAACGATGTTGCTCGTCGCTTTACATCAAACGTGGGACCGTTTGAATGTCAAGATGGCCGTATCGGAGGAAGGTAAATGATTAGTAGTAAATATCCCTTGTAAACTTATTACTTCAGGTTTGTTTAATTGGCAACATTTAGCTTCTGATCAGTTCTCAGTTCGATTTTATTCGTTTGACAACACTTTATTTTTCTTATGTCAAAATACTCGATTTGGATTGGATAATACAAGCAGTAATTTGCCGGAAGAGATTCTCTTAGCCAATAAAAAGCAGGAGTGTCATAGAGGCACTCTGAGTGGGTTCTCCCGCCATATTGGGTCGTGAAGTTAGAAAAGATACGCGCGGACGCGCGTTTTGGGAGTTAAAAAGGAGTTGAGAGAAAAAGAGTTGAGAAGTAGCCTAAAGTGGCGTGTGTGAACTTGAACAAGTGTGTTTTAGTTGGGAAAAAGCGAAACGATTGGTGGCCGAATCCGCTGCTTTGATAAAATTGGAACAAGAACTATCTCTAAAACGGCATAAGTTACCTGCTTTGTGCATTGCATACCCACGATATGCCCACAGACCGAGGGTATTATTGAAGATAGCCCTCCTATCTCCGATATATATATATATATAATCTGAATCTCGGAAACGGTTCCAACGATTTTCATGAAATTGAGTAGGTATGCAGGACCTTTCGGGGGCGATAAATCTATCTAGCTTGTTTTCATTTTTTAGAAAATGTCGTTTTCTCTATTTTCACCCGAGCAAAGCTCGGTCGCCCATGTGCTAATAAATGAAATGATATTTATTTCGTAAGTTGGTTAAAATTAACACTTTGACACGTCAATCTTTTTTGTTAATAATGTTTGATGTTGGTAGTTAGCAAAATAAAGGCGAAGAATAATGGATACTAAATAATGTAAGTTTCACAACAATGACTTTGAAATCTGAGTAATCCCAATATCGTACTGTATAGGTTGAAATAGAATAAAATTAGATATGACTCCGATTTATCTTATCTTCCCATACTGCGACATAAGTAATGAGAAATTGACATTCAGCAAAATAAAGTCATGGTGTGATACTATGGTATATTAAACCAAATGACAAGCAGAACTGCAGAAGGTAATCAAGGGTCATGGAGGTCACTTTTAGTGATAAGTGCTTATTGCATGTAATCATGGTGAAATAACGTACCGTATGGATAAACAATATAAAACACGTCAATACTTAATAAAGGTTAATTAAAGATAAGTGAACCATGAAAGAAAAAGAAAATAAAGTTTACGTCAAACAAATTGTTAACCGCCAGATTAATTCAAAGACATTTTAAATTACTTTCCAAGAAACAATACTAAAGGAATTTTAGTCAATGTATTTAAGCTTTATTGGTCTACGTCGCAAGTACAAATGAGCTCAAACAAAGTCTTTGGTTCAATGCCCTGGTCAGGCAAAGCGTTCTTAGGTATTTCTATCAGGATTTTTTAACAGCCCGGGTGTTGGCAATAGTTCTGTCAATTAATTACCTGCTTGGACCTTAAATATGAACCTTATATACTGGCGAAATATGGTAGTATGTTCTATAGATTCAAAAAAAAAAACAAATTCAATTTTTTATTTCACATAGGCCTACATGGGCACTTATAAAATGTCGACAAAAGGCGCGGGTTGGTCGTTTCCTATGGATAAGAACCGGCAAGAAACTCCATGGTTACTCTTTGAAAAATATGGTTTGTTCTTACAATATTTCCATGTTACAGCATCACTTAGATATGGGGGGACAACGTAGGCCCAACAATAAGACGTTAGAAACTAAAAATGAAAGGTAAAAGCAAAAGGTAAAAAAATAAAAATAAATGTATTACAAGACTAAATTTAACATGTGGCACAAATGTAGTTATCAGTGCTGTAACTATTCTTAGCAAAGGGTTATTAAGATGATTGAAAACTATTGTAAAAAGTCTAATTAAAATTCACTTCTGCCATATCCTACGGGCAAAACAGGCGTAATATTATAAATTATATACCCAGTCAACCGTCGCGGTCATTTTCGTGAAATTGCGCAACAGTGACGGTCACCTGGGAAGCATCTGGGTGACGTCATGCGATAAAGGAGCGTGTGATTTAATCGGTTACATTTCGGGGAGTGTGCAATGGAATTGCACGATCTAATTTCACCTAGCCCGTTTCATCATCGGACTACCAGCCGTACGGCGATGCGCCATCGATACATGGTAGATAGCCCACCCATACGCACAAAACGTTTTGTGAACACTTTTATTATGCGTAAAGCTAAGGAATGGAATTCCCTGCTGGAGTCTGTGATTCCCGACAGCTACAATCTGGGGCTCTTTAAGTCAAGAGAGAATAGGTTATTTCTAGGCAAGCGTGTTTCGCCGTCGACTACATCATCGCTTACCATCAGGTGACATAGTGGACAAGCGCGAGCCTATAGAATATAAATAAAAAACGCCCGTATCTCTAAAGTTTTGTAAATGGCTCCCCCATACATGAAACTTATGTTGTTGGCATCATTAAGAAATAATCTATTTTATTTCAAATGGGTCAGTTCAGTATTACCTTGTAATATATTGTTAATTCTACTGAGAAATCAGCGTGAGCGAAATTTTCCTTTACCCTTTCATAATTTGGATCACAGAGCAAGTATTAATAAGATTTGCAAAATGTATTCGGTTAACACCAAGAAATATAAAACGAAGTTGTCTAAGACCCAGTTATTTTATCTTGAGGCCCAGTTTTTTGATCCTTAGTTAACTCAACCAATGGTTAAATATGCTACCCAATGGTTTAAAATTTTGGTAAAACGCGTCAATTTATTATTTCTTTGTCTAACAAATGTTCAAATAATGAACTCTTCAATTTATTCCACCATTTGTGATGCCAACAATTGATGAACAAATGCGTTTTACTAAAATTTGGAATCATTGGTCAGCATATTGACCATTGGTTGAGTTAAGTACCGATCAAAAAACTGGACCTTTGTTAACTCAAACAATGGTTAAGTTAACTACAGTTAAAATAACTGGGCCTAAGTGTATTGGTGGATAATTATAACTATTTCGTTATTTTATTTGGAAAACTTACAGCTAATACACATGTACAAATTTACAGTTTACTAGGTTTTCTTATGTAGTTATTATAATAAAATTAACTAAGTTATCTTATCTGAATGTGAGTCATAAGTGTTGCTAGTGACATTGTTATAAAGTCATGGTGTGATATTATCTATAAGCCAAATGACAAACAGTATTTACGGGTCAAGGGTCACGGAGGCGCACTTTTAGTGATAATTGGACGTAATTTTGGTAAAATGTCGTGCAATAAACAACTTACGGCGTTGCCTCAAGATAAGTCAAAAAAAGCAATTCAATACATAGTTGACAAAAAAAGGTTAACCAAAGTCAAAGTCAAATATATTTATTTCAACTAGGCCACCAAACGGCACTTTTGAACGTCAACAAAAACGTAAAATTTACAAGTAATAAAACATTTATTCTACCGTGCATTCAGAAAAGTATCTTGTTATGGAGAAGAATGCACAAGAAACTCCATACTTACTCTTTTAAAAAAGTAAGTGTTTTAAAATATTTACAAAAGTACATACATTAATAAATCCATATATGTGAGGACCATGTGAGGACGCTGCACCCAGAATAACACTACACACTATGCTACGTACAGGTATAAAGTATTAAAAGTACTCACACATGTACTTTGCAGTTATGTAATAGGTACTAGAAAAACATTAACATCCGAAGCAGTTATGTTATGACCAATCCCAACTGACGGCGCCCGTTCACGAACATGACGCATGAATCGGCACCATCATGAAGGGAACCGAATGATCCAACACACGTGCCACCATTGCATCAGAGAGACATTTGAGAGAGCATGACACTCAACTGCCAGGGCACACAAAAGTCAACGAACGACACATACATATATAGTAAATGGTAGATTTACAGTTGGGTACATAGTACTCACACACGCGCTGTGCAGTCATATAATACTAAAAGATTAATTACAGTACCAATTATATTTATACAGTCTTCAGCAGGTCCAACAATACTTTAAAACAATAATTTCCTGCATATCACTTATTTTTGCGCCCTCGTGGTTGTGGAGCAGGACTAGCATCGAGCCAAGCAATTTAATTTCGTCTCATTCAGTTCTAGAATGTCGGGAGGAATTTTATTGTGTTTTTACTTTAAAGATGTAAATTATTTCACACGTACCGTCATGATGTTAATGTTCTTAAACAGTTCCCTTAGATAATCGCGCCGGCGAAGATTGTATATCGCTCTGATGGCTCGTTTTTGCAAAATAAAATTTACTCTATGTCTGCAGCCCTTGTCCATAGTAAGATACCGTTAGACATTATACTATGAAAGTAACTAAAATAGACCAGCCTCGCGGTATCTACATCAGTAAATTGACGAATTTTTCTAACAGCATAAGTTGCCGAACTCCCTGCAAGTGATATTAAATAAGGAACCCCATTGTAACCTTGAGTTTAGCGTGATCCCCAGGAAAACCGTTTCATCGACGAATTCTAGCTTCTCAGAGAGATTATCAAATAATACTGGCACCGTATTATTTGCTTTATGAAATAAATAAAAAATTACAAAGTTAAAACGCATCAAAGTTCAGGAGTAGGGGCTTGTGACGTCACTATGTCAGTATAAAGTGTAGCACACCGTGACGTCACATGATTTTTGGTCAACATCCCTATTGTTATCAGTGCGTCTAGAGAATTCTCTATGCTGCCTTGCCTGGAAGGATACTTCTTTGGATGCCCAAGTAGATGTATTCTTGGATATAGTGTTTTGTAGGGTTGGGTACGGACAAAGTACAAAAACTGGACCCTTTTACTAAGACTCCACGATCCATCTGTCTGTCTGTCTGTCACCAGGCTATATCTCATAAACCGCATAGCTAAAGAGTTGAAATTTTCACAGATGATTTATTTCTGTTGCCGCTATAACAACAAATACTCAAAACAGAATAAAATAAAAATACATGTGGGGCTCCCATACAACAAACGTGATTTATTTGCCGAATTTTGCGATAATGGTACGGAAAACTCCGTGCGCGAGTCCGACTCGCACTTGGCCAGTTTTTTTCTCCCTTGTCCATGTGCACGTTGACCAATGAGTTGTTCGGTCACATTGTGTTTGTAATGTTCGTTTTTCATAATATATTTGGAAACACTAAATCTATTCGGATAAAGCTATTTAGACAACAAATATAAAACTAAGTCCTAAAACATATTGGTTATTTTATCTTAATGATGGAGACAAGTGCTAAGACTTATGTAAAGTCATGGTGTAGGTAATGTTTTAAATAAACTACATGACAAGCAATATTTACGGGTCCATGGGTAAATTTTATGCACGTAATTATGGGTAAATATCGTGCAATATAGTAAACATCTTACTCAAACACATAATCTGTTAATTGCCTTAACACCTAAAGATAAGTATACAAAGAGAACAACGAAATCATAAATAGGTTTATATTAAAAATAAAAATACCGACTCGACCCGAAGAATAATACCAGATGTTTTACTACCGATTTAGTGCCATTTTTACAGTCAGGCAAAGAGATATTTTAATTCTAAATAACTTATCAAGTTATTATACATAGAATAATTTAATGTTTTGTACTGAATACTTTAATCTTTTATTTGTTTTGTTCCTACTAGTTGTGTATTCTTTAAGATACCTAATGTTTATTCTTTAAAGATAATTTATTCAATCATTATCCTTTTTTATACTTTAAAAGTTAGTAGCTACTTGTTAGCCTAATAATTATAATCACGTATAAAGACTGATTCAATAAATACCACCATGCCACTAGCTATAAGATTGCAATGATAATTAACAAAAACCTGTGATTCGTTGGAAACATGCAATTTTCCTCATAGACCAATTGGTCAAATTTCAATTGGTCTACGGAGCACCGACGGATTTTTACTACAACATACAAAGCGTATACTATATTAAAATAGCATAGGTACTTACTTTTTTAACTATTGATTTATTTATCCTGCCACGGCCAGCCAGCGGAATTGATGGGCAGGGGAAGTCGGGTTCGAAATAACAAAACTGCGTCCAAATCTCCTCGTTTATTAAAGGTTTATAAAGGTGCCTAAAACAATAAAAATTATAAATGATTACAAAATGGATACTCGTTCAAGCCTCAATACATAGACACAATTACAAAATAACTTACCCAAAGGGCACCTTGAAGTAGGTACTAGAAATCACAATATAACGCAATACACACAGTTCATAAACCGAATATATTAATATAATATAATAATTTTTCCAATATAAAATTTAAATTAATGCCTTGAGTGTCAGCAGGCCAGAGCTATTTTTCTTGACAGCTCCCTTGAAAAAACGAGGCTTTTTGACAGACATTCCATCAATGAATTTTGAATTTTTATTTTTAAGAGATCGCCAAAATGATTTGAACCAAAAAAAAGGTCGACATGGTCACAATACCCCGCCGCCCCTTGAAAAAATTTGGAGGTAGGCCGAGAAATTTGATGAGGAGAGGAAAAAAAAAAAAAAAAATTACAAAATGCTAAATTTAGAGATGGGGGTGATATTTACAATGTGAATATTACAACAGAGTCTGAGTCCTACAAGCACTCAATCATACAATCATACAACCTATCAATATTAGTCTTAGGTATAAAATATTGCCCTAAAACATCACGCAAATGAAGTAGCTGAAAACTGTGTACAGGCTACTCCGACGCAACTCTGCAATCAGTGTAGGCTTATTTAAAGAGTCACCATCCGCTCTATAATGGTGAATGATGTAAAGTATTTACAAAATGTGTGCCCAAATGCGCAAAAGGTCTTTAGAATCATTTCTTCTTTTATTATTATAGAAGAAAAGTAATAAGAGGGTGATGTTTTAGGTTTACATCATATAAATATAATTAAATTAAACTTGAGAAACTCGCGTAATATTAATTAATTAAAAGAAATATGTATAAATTAAGAAAAATTTGAGACAATGTTAATGAAACCGAAAGAAAATAAATGAATAAAAGAACAATTATTGTAAAACACTAGGTCTAGGTTTGATATCTTTAACATGCCATCGACCTATAGGACGACCTGTTAAGTCTGCTAAATCATAAACAAGAGGAGAGATTTTTTGTATGATTTTGCATTTAATAAATTTGGGAGCTAATTTAGCTGAATAATATCTGCCGGCCGCACTTAGTGCGTAATTACGTTTCCACACTATGTCGCCTGCATTGAAAACTATATGTTGGCGTTTCTCATCGTACCGAGCAGCATTATTTTGATGAGAAAGCCAGAGCCTATTCTGAACTTCAGCAAGAATAGGGCTAAGAGAACCTACGTTATCAGCGAAAACGTCACGAGGAGCGAAAATCAAATCTTCCAAGGTGTCATGATTTGGGTAAATTGAACCACACGAAACGAGTTCACGACCATAAACAAGGAAGGCTGGTGTGAATTTAGTGACTTCATTTACTGCGGTATTTATTGCAAATTGTATTTTATGTAATTGTAAGTCCCAAGTCCTATGGTCTTGATCGACAAAGGATGCTACGGCTGTAATTATGGTTTTATTGTAACGTTCGACTGTATTGACTTGTGGGCAATATAGCGGTGTAAAGCTAATTTTTGGAATGTTGTAACGTCTAAGCATGTCGGCAAGTTCATTGCTAGCGAATTGGGGCCCGTTATCAAGGATAACCGTTTCGGGAATACCGTGGCTCATGAAGACTAGATTTTCTAAAATGTGTGCAATAATAGCAGAAGTTGCCCGCTTAATTGGAAACAAAAGGCAATATTTACTAAAGCAACAAGTAACAACGAAAATATAACGATTTAACTTCCTGGACATAGGAAGAGGACCAATCAAGTCAATAGATATAGCTTGAAAAGGTCTTGAACAAACCTTAGGTTTTCCCATTAGACCGATAGTAGCTTGTGTTTGATGTTTGTAAGCAAGGCATGTCTCACACTTGGCAACAAAATTTGCAACGTCCCTATACATACCTTTCCAGAAGTATCTAAGTTTCAGTCTGTTATACGTTTTAAGAAGACCAAAATGAGCAGTGGTAGGTGTAGAGTGATTTTCGACTATATGAGCCGTCGTATGCTCAGCCGGTATCACTTCTTTCCAATTGTACTCGGAAGTAAGAATAGTGCTAGTGCGAGTATACCTGTATAATTTGTTATTCCTAACTATATACTCAGGACAAGCAGCAGGATTGTTTATACATTTAGCCCTGATTTCATTATACCAAGCATCAGCTGATTGACTAGGGTCATAATTTATTAAAGAAATAGGAACAGAACGTGAAAGAACATCAGGAACCAGATGGTCTTTACCTTTTTTGTGTTTCATTTCAAAATTAAAAGCAGATAATCGAATACTCCAGCGAGCTAAACGACCGGTAGGGTTATTTAAATTAAGAAACCACTGTAGAGAAGAGTGATCAGTGTAAATTGTAAATTTCTGGCCGTTGTCTAAATAACAACGCCAGTGTTCAAGGGCTGTAATAACGCTAAGTAATTCGCGCTCAGTAATAGAGTAATTCTTTTGAGCACCAGTTAATGATTTGCTCATGTAAGCAATAGGTTTTTCAACGCCATCGATGTCCTGCGTAAGCATAGCTCCAATACCAAAGCTAGACGCGTCACAATGTACCGCAAAAGGATCATTAAAATTAGGACGTGACAATACCGGGGTAGTAGTCAACGCTTGTTTTAGCTTAATAAAAGCATTATTATGTTCAACCGTCCATTTGAAAGGAGGAGCTTTTTTACTGGTAGAGGTTAACGCGTTAAGTGGTGCAGTTAAAGTACTGAAGTTTGGTAAAAACCTACGGTACCAACTTGCAGTGCCTAAAAATTTCTTAACTTCTCTTCGAGAAGTGGGGGCAGGTATGTCAAGAATAGCTTTGACTTTATCTGGGTCTGTGCGTAATCCGTACTCGTCAACGATAAATCCTAGGTATTTTAGTTCTTTCTTAAAGAATGAACACTTATTAAAATTGACGGTAATGTTCGCCTGAATAAGTTTGTTTAAAACCTTCTGAAGAAGAGATATATGTTCCTCAAAAGTATTAGAAACGATTACAATATCGTCGAGATAACAAAAGACTTTGTTATCAAATTCATCAGAAAGTAAGTTATCTATAAACCTCTGTTGTGTTGCAGGTGCATTAGTTAAACCAAAAGGCATAACTTTGAAACAAAACATCCCACGACCGGGAACGTGAAATGCGGTTTTCAACCTATCATCCTTATGTAAGGGAATCTCCCAAAAAGCTTTAGCGATGTCAATAGAAGACAAATATTTTGCATCTCTTAAATTATCTAATATATCAGCAATAAAAGGCAGTTTATATGCGTCTTTCATAGTAATTGAATTTAGTTTCCTACTATCAATACAAAAACGCCAAGAGCCATCTTTTTTAAGAGTAATTAAAACAGGACTCAACCATGGGCTCTCGCAAGGTTCGATTACATCTAGTTTAAGCATCATATCAACCTCGTGTGAAAGTGCTCTTAGCTTTTCAGGTGATAAGCGGTAAGTACGTTGCCTAATAGGAGCGTGATCACCAGTATCAATGCGGTGTACCGCTAAATGCGTCCTACCTAAAGGTCGTGTTTCCGTAGAATTTATTTTAAATTGTTCTATAATATGATCCGCTGCCATTTTTTGTACAGGGGTCAAGGTGTCGTAATGTGAAACTTTAGAAGCTTCAACAGTAGCAAGAAAGTTTGACGGGTTAGTATTTTTAGAAAAAGATATAAGTTCTAGAATATCAGTAGCTAGGTTAAAAGATTTCCAAAAATCCATTCCAAAAATAAGGGGTTGAGTAATAGAAGGAATCACGTGAGCAGTAATAATCTTAAATTGTTTTTTAAAAATAATAGGTAATTCAATCGTACCTATAGAGTTAATAGGTTGGCCGTTAGCTACCGAGCCACTTATTTTATATTTTGTATTAATAATAAAATCATGTTTGAGAAGTTCTTTATAAGCATTATTGCCAATAATAGTAATCGGACTACCACTGTCGAGTAGTCCACAAAGAGTAAGGTGTTTAAGCTGAACATTGCAGTACGGTCTCAAAGTATCAGTATCATTTTTAAACAGGACTGTAGAGGTCTTATAAGAATTCATGAATACCTTAATGTAATTAAGCCATTGTTGCCACTCTCCACAATCCTGACTTATGCGTTTTTTGAACTTGGTTCAGTTTTACTAGTAACGCAATTAGGACAGTTGGTGGCTTTAAAATCCTTTAAACCACACTTAAAACAAACTATGTCCTTCTTCGGACATGATCTCAAAGAGTGTTGATTGTTCCTGCATCTGGGGCAGAACTGATTGTTAGAATTATTGACCACGTGAATAGAGTGAGTACCAGAGTAGCTTGGAGTAGATTGTACCCAGACTTGGCCTAAAGTCATTGATTCGTACCACTTGCACGCTTTGAATAGGTTAGAGACCGAAGAAATATTTTCCGGTAATAAACGAGATTTAAGAGACGGGTAGAGATTACGAACCAAAGTATCAATTTTCTTTTGTTCGGAAAGCGGCTCCTTAAGTTTACTAAATAAAGTTTCAATCTCAGTAAAAAAACAGGCGACACGTTCGCCAGGCTTTTGCTTCCGTTCATCGATTTGTTTGAGCACTTTATAGTCGTAGTCATCGATTTCAAAATCATTAAGTAATTGATTTTTAAAAGATTCCCAAGTAGTAAGGGTGTTGACCCTACAACGGTACCATTCGAGTGCCGTGCCTGCGAGGATATCATAAATGTACTTATGTAGTTTGTCGTATTTAATTTCCCTAGCAGTAGCGAATTCCTCAACTTGACGAATAAAATCCCTAGGGCAGGTATCACCTTTAAACGTAAATCGTTTTATTTCGTTAACACGAGGTCTGTCTTGCAGAGAGGCAAACGTCTCTACAAGTTTATCAACAACAGAAGTAGTATGATCTTTGTCCTGTGCCGACACAAAAGTAGCCTGAGAGGACGAAGAAGAAGGAAATATGGTCAAAGAATTAAAAGTTTTATGCAGTAGTGAAAGAGATTTGCAAGCTTCGTTAAATATGGTTAACACTTCAGTAGTAGCTTCAGAAGTGTCGATCCTGTTAAGCCGGTCTTGTAGGTGAGAAAGGTAAGTTAAAATTTTATTTTTCGAACTTTCTGTTGGTTTGTTTTCAAAGAGTAAGATTTTTGCGTTTAAATCCACCAAACATTTGTTTATTTGTAACAAGTCCTGGTCTAAATCGAGAGGACTTGCATCAGATACTACAGAATTGGTAGAAACGAGATCTGATAATTGTTGACGGAGTAAGTTCGCAGTAATCGCCGGAATAGCACCCCTTAACAAAACTTCGTAAGTTAGTTCATTTTTATTGAGTAAGTTTAAGTCCATATTTAAAAATTGGGTAATATTTTAAAGTTGTTAAAAATTACGTTAAGTAACGTTAGGGTGTAAGTAAGAAACGATAAAAGTCAGAATATTAAAAAGATAATACGCATAAGTCGTATGTACCGTTGTAGCAAGTGTGTAACTACCCTAATGCAACAAGTCCGTAATAAAAATTAAAAATTTCTTTTAAGTAAAAACTTTTTAAGAAAAGCGGCCAGCAGATATCAGGAATCAACAAACAAGAATAAAATATGTCAAATGTCAATTCAAATTGTTTACAATTTGATGTCGGTGTGACGATAAACAACAAAAATAAATTATGGTAATGTTATGGCATGTAAAATCCCTCAAATAAATTGTTGTTGAATTAATAGTTAATTACAACACAATAATAAAATCAACATAAAGGTACAAGTAGGTAAATCAAATTGGTGATTACGAGAGTGGGTTTAAGTTAGGTTCTTAAATTAAGTAATTCTATTTGTATATAGCTAATAGCTAAATAAAAATATGCATCTATTGCCAAAGAAGGAGGGTCAGGAAAAAAAAGGTGCGCAAGGCTTTTGGAATTTAGAAAATGAGGACTAACAGTTTGACTCCAGCGAAACAGTGTTGGTTCTTCAGTAGGTCCTGAGAGCCTTAAAAACGTTGAGGCGCCACTGCCACGGCCAGCCAGCGGAATTGATGGGCAGGGGAAGTCGGGTTCGAAATAACAAAACTGCGTCCAAATCTCCTCGTTTATTAAAGGTTTATAAAGGTGCCTAAAACAATAAAAATTATAAATGATTACAAAATGGATACTCGTTCAAGCCTCAATACATAGACACAATTACAAAATAACTTACCCAAAGGGCACCTTGAAGTAGGTACTAGAAATCACAATATAACGCAATACACACAGTTCATAAACCGAATATATTAATATAATATAATAATTTTTCCAATATAAAATTTAAATTAATGCCTTGAGTGTCAGCAGGCCAGAGCTATTTTTCTTGACAGCTCCCTTGAAAAAACGAGGCTTTTTGACAGACATTCCATCAATGAATTTTGAATTTTTATTTTTAAGAGATCGCCAAAATGATTTGAACCAAAAAAAAGGTCGACATGGTCACAATCCAAACATTATTTAAATTTTACACTCTCTGTGGTGCAAGCAAGCGTTAAATCGACACTTGTCTGTCTGACTATACATCGACGTTTTTACGCCAATCAAAACAGAAATATCCAGGTATTATTCTTCGGGTCGAGTCTAAGCGGGTCGAGTGGGCACGGACCCACTTATGCTAAAATGTATCTTTATATCTAGTTATTTGCAAACTAAAGCGTAGGTAAATTTTGGTTGCAAACAAAATAATCAGAGATAAGTGTAAAACATCAAGGTGTACATATTTTGCTTTGAGGGCAAATTTTTCAATGGTTAACTAGCTGTTCCCCGCGGCTTCGCTCCCGTGGCACACCCCACAGGACCCGTTCTCCTATGTCTCTCAGGAATAATGTAGCTTTCTTTTGGTGATTTTTTTTTTATATCGGTCCAGTAGTTTCGGAGCCTATTCGGTACAAACAAACAAACAAAAAAATCTTTACTCTTTATAATATTACTAGCTGTTGCCCGCGGCTTAGAAGTTATAAAAGCAATTACGAGGAAAAGATTAAAACTACAATTATTATTTAAGTTTAAATGATAATTTTAACCAGCCGTACCGGCTTGGCAGTGCAGTATCGAACGTCGTATTGGTATGGCCAGAGCACTCATCGGGAAACTAATTTGTTTCGGGTAGGGCAATACTCGCCCAAAACTGATGCGCATTGTGAGACTGGACTACATATCCCATGTCACAAAGCAGAACGACTTCCTGAAGCAAAAAGTGAGTGCATGGGCAAATCGGATTCGTAAGTATGGGCGGCGAGTGAAACGATACACCCAGAATCGCAAGGCTTGGGAGCAATCCGACCAAGGTATGATTGATACGCGCCTGTCGGACCCAGCTCTCTAAAATAGCAAAATCACATTGTACTGGGATTGGTCCATCATCACTGACAGGATGATTGTAGCCAAAAAACCTGATATTGTGGTGGTGGACTGAATCAGGAGGCGTGTAATGATTGTTGACATAACCGTCCCGCATGACGGGAACCTCGTGAAAGCTGAGAAAGATAAACAAATCAAATATCTTGATGTAACTCACGAGGTTGTCGACATATGGGATGTGGACTCAGCGATCATTGTACCGATAGTCGTGTCAGCCAATGGCTTAATAGCCACGAGCCTCGCCTCTCGTTAGGGCAAGGGCTTGATTCAGAAAGCAGTACTTCTTGACACGGTTCATATTGTTAGGAAGTTCCTCTCTCTGGAGCCCGGTTGTAGCTTGGACCCTGTTCCTTATACCTGTGGGCATCTATTTAAAAAAAAATGTTTTTTAAGAAATATTTAAGTTTTTTCTTTTTTTTAATACAATGTCAAAAACAACGCAATAAGATCAAAGATCCATCATTGCTATCCAAATTAGACCAGTGATGCACTGGTGAAAAGAAGGGTACTGACTACAGATTTGGGTTTGAGTTTAGTTCCTCAGAATAACAATAGTGTACACTTAATAGTAGTCCGATCAAATTAGACTTTTTTCAAAGTGCAATAATTCGCATAGAGCTAAAAATTGGTGCGAATATTCGGAACACCATTATAAATGAAATGTAGAATGTCCCCATCGATCCCACACTTGCAATTTTTTTATTCAAGGTCAAAGTTCGCAAATAAGGCTTTCTTGCGTTTTTTAGCCGAACGGTAAGTTTTATGATAAAAATAGGTCATACAAAAATTGTAGACTATGCAATTATGTATCAAAATTATCGACACAATTTTTCTCCTTAACGTCACCGTTTCTGAGATATAATCGTTGAAAAGTTGTATTCTTCATAATATGCACGTTTCCACGCCACCTGGAAGGTAGTGTACTTGGAGCGTTCTTTAACGTGGTTTCCCCGATAGGCCTATTCCACAATCTATTGTGATCCTGTTTAATTCAATACTATTCAAAATGATGTAAAATCTGGTACTATTGGAAATAAAAGCCGAGTGAATTCAAAAAAATTGGTAAAATTATCCGTCTCATTCGTAATCATTAGTTTTGATAGATAATTGCATAATCTACAGTTTTTGTCTGTTTTTATCATAAAACTTCCCGTTCGGCTAAAGAAAACCCATATTTGCTAACTTTGACCTTGAATAAACATTTTTGCAAGTGTGGGCTCGATGGGGACTTTTAACATTTCATTTATAATGGTGTTCCGAACATTTGTTCTAATTTTCAGCTCTATGCGAATTATTGTTAACCTACCACTATTTTTTGGGCATATTTAAAAACATAACAAACTTACTACACCAAACCTATGTCGCTTATGTAATTGAAAGCAAAAAAATAGTTATCGTTCACTGTTTACAAAACAGCATTGTCATTATTTACCTATCGTGTAGTAATCTACATATACTCGATTAGTTTATATGATAGATACGGGTATATAATACCAAACTATAATTACTTATTATCATTATTATCATTGGCTAGGGCTAGTCGGCAGTGTGGCTTCAGTATCAGTTTGTTTACACTGCAATTTTTCTTTTCATTATTCTTTCGTGATTTCGAATAGTTCGTCCGCAGTTCGTGTTGTGTTTATTATAGTTTTTCCGTCAGTTTACGATTAGCAGTAAGTAAATCGAATACTTTTAGCAAAAACAAAAGTAAATAAATATACTTCAGTATTATCATTATTTCTGGCATCATTGCATGCTGCTGAAAACACAGATTACTGATAGGTAGCTAGCTAGCTGAAAATGAAAATCACAACAGTAAATTATATTTGTGCGTCATTCTTTTTCAGTTATTTTTTTGAGTTTAGCTTTAAACCTATTATACCTATTTTAGGGACAGTATCGAACTTCTGTTATAAATAAGGCCAAAGGTAAAATAAGAAGTTACTTATAGACTCAACGACGAAAAAAAATATTTTAAAATATCAAAAAATAATAGTTTAAAAAAAAAACTAAGAAACACGTTTTAATTCGATTCGTCGGGATTATACCGTTGGCGGCGGAATGGTTTGTTTCGGAATCTGGGGGTTAATATAAATAACTGACCCTAGGCTTTTGAAATAGATTGTTGTATTGCTAGCTGTGCGGTCTTGTCCGATTGTAGCTTGCTGGGGGTTAGTCGATTTTCCTCTCATTTGAAACGCAAATAGAATCACACTCACACACAATTCCTCTTGCACACTTCACATGAGTTAGTTATATTAGATATGTTTTGTTATTCTAAGTTTCTGTTGCAATTTTAATTGTAAGGTTTATAAATTGTAAATCCGTAATTGGCTGTAATAGTAGTACAATAAGTGTGTTAAAGTATTTTTAAGAGCTGTGGATTTTGTGGTTAATAAATAAATAAATAGAAAACCAAACTAAAAATATGGGGTAGGATAATTTTTTTTGTTCCCCCTTTTTTTACCGACTTTCCAAAAAGGAGAAGTTTCTATGTTCGACTTTATGTGTTTTTTTTTGTTTACCTATGTTCACCTTAATCTCCGTCAATTGTCGGCAGATGTTGAAAGTATTTTTTTTTGTTTAAAGAGTATGTTTCGAAATTTGTCCCATTTTAATTTGGTGAAGATCTGATGAACAACTTCGGAGATATAAAAAAGAACTCTTCAATAGATAACGGCAAATCCCTCGGGATTGCTGTTCGGAATTACATGTCTGTTTATTGTTTATACCTTTTCATAATACAACATCACGCCAGTACACTCTAAAGGAGTACGCAGATGTGTACAGTTCATCTTGGTACACTCTCATTTCACCGGTTATGTTCAAGTTTCATGATATTCGGGTAATCTATTCTGACATTATAGGCTAAACAACTTGCCTATTAGGTAGGTACAACTAAAAAGAGAAAAATAAAAATCTTTTTATATTATATTATAAAAGGTTTTTTTTCTTTATAAAGGCGACATGTTGCACTAACCTCAAATACAGATAATATAATACTAGCATACCTCAAATAAATTAGGACAATAATATATAAACAAAAGATACTGATCACGAAATTCGAAAAAACCGAATATACATTCCAAACATATTTATTGAATAAAATTATATTTTCCAGATTCTAAGCCATGTCTTATGACAACTTGAGGGTGTCTTCTCCAAAGATAGTGGATAGGAAGTTTGTGAAGCCACTGTTGTGTGGTCCGGGACCCTGCGACTACTGGCCTTCCGTCAAGGAGGCCCTTAGCAGGGAGGTCATCACACCCAACTGCGACGAATTCTATAACGTACGTATAGTTTTTTTTAAACATAGCTTTTGCCCACGGCATGATTTGTCAACAAAGAACTTTTAAGTGGCGAAATGCTTTTGTATTCATATCAACAGGCTACTTTCAGGCTTGGTGTTTATTCAATGAATATAATTCTTTTACATTTTCTACAGGTATTGGACGACATACGAGCAGGTTTACAGTATGTCTTCCAAACCCAGAGCAAGCTGGTGCTAGCCATGAGTGGCGCCGGCCATGCTGGTATGGAGTCAGTGATCAGCAACCTGGTAGCTCCTGGGGAAACCCTACTCATTGCTTCGAGGGGCATCTGGGATCAGCGCGCGGAAATCATTGCTAAAAGATTAGGTAACTTTATTTACAACTACATCGCGTATAGAGAAAAAATGCTGTTTAAATTAATATTGTCTGGGAACAACAAACAATATTAGTTTTAAATCAACAACAGTGAAAAATTAAGAAGGTAAGAGGGTCCAAAATACAGCCGGGCTCCAGAGAGAGGAACTTCCTAACAATATGAGCTGTGTCCAGAAGTACTGCTTTCTGAATGAAGCCCTTGCCCTAACGAGAGCCTTCTAAGGTGTTGGTCGAGGTTCGTGGTTATTAAGCCAGTGGCTGACGCGACTATCGGTACAATGATCGCTGAGCCCACATCGTCGTGAGTCAAGTCAAGAAATTTGATTTGTTTATCTTTCTCAGCTTTCACGAGGTTCCCGCTATGTGGGACGGTTCTGTCAACAATCATTGCACGCCTCTCGATTCGGTCCACCACCACAATATCAGGCTTATTGGCTTCAATAGTCCAGTCAGTGATGATGAACCGATCCTAGTACAATGTGATTTTGCCATTTTTGAGTGCTAAGTGGAGTACATACCTGCCCTCCCGATCCCACAAGTGTGTATCTTCATTTTTAGGGTTCCGTACCCAAAGGGTAAAAACGGGACCTCTGTATCTCATGAACCGTGATAGTTAGACAGTTGAAATTTTCACAGATGATGTATTCCTGTTGCCGCTATAACAACAAATACTAAAAACAGTATAAAATTAGTATTTAAGGGGGGCTCCCATACAACAAACGTGATATTTTTGCCGTTTTTTGCTCGATATTAATAACGGCAACAGGTAGACGCTTGAAATATTCACAGAATATTTAGTTGTATATTTACTTCAAAAAAGAATTATTATTTAATTAAAATTAAATAAATTAAGGGGGGCTCCCATACAACAAACGTGATATTTTTGCAGTGTTTTGCGATAATGGTACGGAACCCTTCGTGTGCGAGTCCGACTCGCACTTGGCCGGTTTTTTACTGATGTTGATTAAAAACTTGGTTGAATCACCATTCATCATCAGTCATGTAAAATACCTACATATTTATTAATATTTTTTATTTTTTTTGTTGCAGACTCAAAGGTCCATAGATTTGTTAGTATTACGCAATCCTTACAAAACAAACAAATAACACTACTAAAACTTAACTGAATACACTTAATACTCATACCGTGCGATATGATATGTATATATTGTAAATCATAATATATATATTTTACCTATCTGAATATTTTCAGGAATCAAAACAGAGGTGACCAAAGTGCCAATCAACACTACCTTTACTCTATATCAACTGGAGCCTGAACTAAAGAGATTGCGTCCAGCTGCCCTGTTCATTACCCATGGGGACTCGTCAACTGGAACAGTTCAGAAAATGCAAGGCTTGGGCGACCTTTGTCACAAGTAAGTAAAACACTTAGTAGTTTATGACGCTAAATAAGTAACTCAAAATTATCCGATGAAATAATAAAGCGAAAAGTAACTTCTTTCATCGACTTAAAAAAAGATTGTTCCATTAGGCATGCAAACTCCTTGGTGATATACTTACTATAAAATCTAAGAGTAGTTGGCCATTCGTGTCCAAAAAAACTGAAATGCCATTATAGTTTTGGTTATAATTTGTTTTTTTTTTCTGGCATCCATGCAATAATATACTCCGTATACTATTATATAAAGAGCAGTGGTGGCCCAGTAAGAGCAGTGGTGGCCCAGTAAGAGCAGTGGTGGCCCAGTGGTATCGGCCGTGACTTACAAGTTGTAGGTCGTGGGTTCGAGCCCAGGCAGGCGCTTTACTTTGTGTAAATTATTTCATCACCACTGCTCTCAAAACGGTAAAGGAAAACATCGTGAGGAAACCGGCATGTCCTAAAACCAAAAATTCGAAGACATGTGACATCCACCAACCCGCACTGGGCCCGCGTGGTGGATAACGGCCCATTCCCTCTCACAGAGAGGAGGCCTGTGTCCCAGCAATAGGAACATTAATAGGCTGATGATGTGATGTGATGATGATGTATACTATTATACTAAGCATCCAGTATTCACTTAAATCGGCCAGTAACGGATACAATACCATTCTAAACTTCTTTTCATAATCTTACTTAAATTTCAAGCTACGGAATGGTAAATTAAATGCTCTTGCTTTTAATTTTGCATTTTTCTAATTAATTTAGAATAAAAAGCCTATTATCCACCAATTTAAAAACCCCCTGGCACATTTCTATTGCATGCTACATAATTTATCTAGTAATAGACACGTTTTGATCGATAATCTATTGTACACGTAATTATGATACGAATTACGATTTATCTTACCGAAACACCCCGATTCAAAAAGTTACTAAAGTCACTTTAGAACGGCTTTAGAATTTTCATCAAACAAATCTAAGAACACTCTCGATATAATTACATTTCAAAAAAATAAACGAAATCAATATCGGTTCATCCGTTTAGGAGTTATTATGCCACAGACAGATACACAAACACACAGGTAAACACGTCAAATTTATAACACCATATCGGGGGTTAACAAAAACTTATTAACAAAAAAACAAACCGACTTCCAAAAAAACACTGCAATACGAAAAATAACTTTCTTTTCCGAAGTCGGTGTCGAAACACGGAAAACAATAGGTTCCAAAGACGAATGAAAAGTTTTTATTTATCTCTTTTTAGTTTTGATAGGTACTTCCAATTGCCATAAAATTCATATATAGCCAAATTACATTTCATGACGATTCCAATAAGCCCATACATGACTAGGATACATTGTTTTATTTCGGAGTACCAGTGCCTACCTGCCGGCTTCATCATCAGATCAGTTCGATGGTACCATTTTCATCAGCACTATGTATTTATAAGTATTTGCTTCTTCATAGTCGCTAAACTATTCGAGTTATCTTATAACCCTTGGCAAACTTAGCATTAAGGAATTCTATTGGACATCTGTGGTCTTCTTCACCAGTTCCACTTCACCAAATGTTAGTTTCGGAGTGCAGATGATTGCATTGTTGATAAAAATACCTAAATCGCTATATGTATGCCTATAATATTTGAGGAGTTCCCTCGATTTCTCCAAGATCCCATCATCTGATCCTGACCTGATGACTATGGGACTAACTGGGAAGTATACCCTTACAAACAAAAGATAAATTTTCCAAATCGGTCCAGGCGTCTTACAGTAATCGGGGAACATACATAAAAAAAAACATATAAGATTCCGACGAATTGAGAACCTCCTAGTTAAGTAGGTTAAAAATACATTACAATCCAAACATTAAAGGAATATTATTCATTTATAAAATCTCTTCTCAGATATGGTGCTTTACTCCTGGTAGACACTGTGGTGTCACTCATTGGAGTCCCCTTCCTAATGGACGAATGGGGTGTTGATGGTGTATTCTCCTCTACTCAGAAGGCTTTCAGTGGCCCAGCTGGCATTGCTCCAGTGGCATTCAGCGCCCGCGCAGAGTGAGATATCATAACTTTAAAATAAATAAACAATAATCAATAATTTCTTATTTATTTAATTACATGACCTGTCTTTGCTTTTCTTTCAGACAGAAGATAAATAACAGGACTTATGAACCTCCGTTCTACTTCGACGTTAAATTGTTGGCTCTTCAGTGGAACTGCTACGGGAACACAAGACAGTAAGTGTTACCCGTTACCTACCTTAAATTACATCGGTTTTAATCATTTTAACAATAACATATTAAGTACATAATTATTATAATTTGGAACGTGGGTTTTGGATATATATATATATATAGGTATGGGAGACTCCTTACAGTAAAGCTGTATTCTCACTAAGCACTTGCCGAATTTGGTGCGAGTCTTGGCTTAGTCTGAAAATTTTGAAATAGTAAACAAGTCACAATTTGCACAATCACACAGGTTCATAATCACAACTCCAGGCATTTTTTTAGTACCCGACTATTTTATTTTATTTATTTTCTAAGTACTTTTTCAGATACCACCACACGATGAGTCCTCCAATGCTATGGGCTCTCCGAGCCTGCCTCCAGGACATCTCCAACGAAACTCTGCCAGTCTCCTGGGCCCGTCACGCTGCCAGCACATCTCACTTCCACAAACGTCTCCAAGAGTATAACTTCGAGTTCTTCGTCCCGAATCCAGAAGACAGACTGTCGACTGTCACTACAGTGGTCCTTCCTCCAGGAGTTGATCACTTGGTGTTTACTGGTTACATGAGAGAAAAGTAAGCATTTTTACATTCAAAATTGCTGGAATAGTTTTGCGACAACCATAAGTAAAACTAGCAAATGGCTTAGAGCAATTGTTGGGCGTGGGGGGTTCGAACAGAAGTAACCACCTTAAAATAAAATCAAAGCAATGACATATAGAACGAAAAATTCGAAGACATGTGACATCCACCAACCCGCAAAAATTTCTTTGTTATTTATTTTGTACGATCCAAATATTGATAATATGTGGATAATCTGTTTTGGCTAATTATCCTTTAAACAAAGTAGAATTTATTTTCTCAGTCATCTTAATTCACTCGAAATCAAAGTAGGTAGGTATATGTAACCTCCTTCTTCTCTTAGCTACTAACTTGCAGCTTACTTGACCATTTTTACTTCAACAGGCACAATATCCTGGTCCTAGAAGGCCGCGGCCCAACGGAGGGCAAAGCTCTGCGCTTGGGCATCATGGGAGTCAACGCTAGAACTGAAGTAGCAGACATATTGGCAGACGCCATGGCGGACACTCTCCGAGCCGTTCATCCACCAAAGTGATTTCAAAATTAATAAAACAATTTATTTAACCTTAAGAAACCTTGTGTTGCCACACTTACGACTCATATAATATATACATATGTGTATTGTTACTCTAGTTATATTTTATAATAAATACAATTAATAGATCAACCAAATGAATTCATCTCTTTCAATAAAATATAAGTCCAACTCATTTTAAAGTGCCAGCTGAGCTTAGTTAAAAAAAGCAAAGCACCTTTGGGTTGCAGCCCAGGCGTGTCTTTTTTCCGCTAAAAGGGGCTAATTCCACCCGGCTCCTTCTCTCCGTGGTGTGACCGTGCCGATAACGGACCATCTTGAGCTTATTGGCGTTACGTTGCTATCGACCCTCAATTTTGGTCCATTCATTGAGGTAAAAGCTCAACTGGCTGCCAAAAAGTTGGGGATCCTTGCAAAGGTGAGACGGTACTTCACGTCAGATCAGTTGCTCAACTTGTACTGCTCTCATCTCTGGGAAGGATCTGCCAAGTGCCAGCTGGATGCACTAGATTCGATCGAAAAACGGGCCAAGAGGCTCATCGCCAATGAGATACTGGTCGAGTCTAGGCTTCAGAGCCTTGAACACCGGCGCCAAGTTGCTAGTCTGTCGGTTTTTTATCGGGAGTGTGCGATGGAATTGCCTGAACTAATTGCTCCTAGCCCGTTCCATCATCGGACTACAAGACGTACGGCGATGCGTCATCGGTTCATGGTGTACATCCCAAGCATACGCATCAAACGTTTTGGGAATACTTTTATTATGCGTACTGCTAAGGAGTGGCATTCCCTGCCGGAGACTGTATTTCCTGATAGCTACAACCTGGGAGATTTTATGTCAAGAGTGAATAGGTCTCTTCTAGCATCGCTTACCATCAGGTGAGATAGTGGTCAAGCGCGAGCCTATCAAAGATATAAAAGCAAAAGACAAGAAAATATTCATAGTTCGATCTTAAATAAAATTCAAGTCATACTCATAACCAAGAACTCTTCGTTTCCTAATACATATACGTAGATAACCAACTTAAGCCCTTCAAGAAAAATTACGAAATACCTGAGAACTCTTCGTTCCCGTTAGATTACTTTTCAGGCAATAAACCTAATCATCATCCAATTGAAATTGGCAGACAACTATGTTATTCTCTCATGTTATCTATGACAGAGGTATGAACTTAACTGTAAACTATTGTATCATAACAATTTTATCAATATATATAAACTAATGACCACAATTTATCGTCAGTTCACATTAGCCAGCGGTGAGGGACACAGTGATACCCATTATGATTATAAACAAACACTCAAATTGAACAGAAGTAATTAACGAATCAGTGACTCAAAAGTGAGTAAAACCATTATTTAGCATTTTATTTTGTGATCCGTTTATCTCTATAGACCTCGAGCCTGTTTACAAGTTTGATAAAGTCATAAATATAAGGCAAACTCAGAAGTGTGAAACAAACAAATATTCAATGCGCATTTCACGGCTGCAGCTTCGACAAGACGATGAGATCCCTGCCGGAGCCTCGTTGTTTGCAAGCGTGAAGGTCCCGGCGGCGGTCGTTCGTCTTTCGCTCCGCTGTGTCCCGCCGGGAAGCCGGGATCGCTTCGACAGTCGCGATGGGAATCGAATCAATTTGTCGAGACAACATTGCGCTCGTTCCATCTTCATCCCACGTCTCAGTCTTATATAACCTCGGTTCTAGCTCGGAAACGACGAACTATCATGTCAATAAGCGCGCTGCCAAATGCACTCTTGACCTCCCTTATCTGTGGCACAGTTAAACGTTAAAATACATTCGTGTATGTTTTTCGTAAGCGAACATACTGTGAATGAATGGTAAACTGGGATATAAAAACAATTGTTAAACCGCAGGCTAGCAACGATAGCATGTGAAACAAATATGAGGCTGGCAAGCGGCGCGAGCCCCGGGCGCGGTGGCGCGGCGCACTTGCCAAATGTGCCATCCGATAGCGCCAGAACATTGTAGCAAATTTACAACCACCCTATTAGCACTAAATCTAAACATTAACCCGATTCCGGTAACCAAACTTCACGAATACTTGCGCCGAATATCGGTCACTGAGTGCGAGATAGTTTCACTCGAGACAAGCTTGTTTCTGGCGAGCGTGCCAGTAATTGAACCTAGATACATCTGCATGTAAATGAGGCGAACAATTAAAAGTTATCGTGAGAAGGCAGTATTACACCATAATATTTGTCACCGTGCCTAATGAGATTACTAGTGTTATCTCTTTAATGACCATAAACATGACCATAGCCGAATGATAAAAGCCGGGGTATAGAATTATCTTGACCACAACATAACACGGTGTGATACGGTTAAGTACGTGCATTCAGTGATTAAAGTTCAACGTGGTTATTTACAAAAGTGAGTGCTTTCATCCATTGTCTTCTTAAGGCTTCTACTCGGACTAACTTATTACTTTAACTTCGGAAGCATTCGGAACATCAACTTATCTATATCTAGATCCACAGACTGAGAATTCCCACGTGTCTTAACCGCACCTTAACTTCCAGTACCAAGATGTCTTCAAGCAAATTCATAGTGCCTCCTCCGAGGATAGTGGACCGGGAGTTTGTGAAGCCATTGCTGTGTGGACCGGGACCCTGTGACTACTACCCTTCCGTCGCGGAGGTTCTCAGTAAACCTGTGCTCACACCCATATGTGATGAGTTCTTCAAAGTAAGTATTATTTTTATATTATGGGCCGTGCTGATTGGGTAGATCGTCCACAGCAGTGATTGGATTTTTATTTGTGTTATTTTTATTTATTTGAGTCAAAAATCAGGTACTACGTGCTAACGTGATTTCATGTAAAATACATGAAATCCCTAAAACTTGCCACCAACACAACAATGTTCAAGTACTAAAAACAGTTTTTATTTTTTTTCAATACCTTGCCCCACACTAGGAATTTCTTCCTGTATCGTGGGTGCGTTTACAAACATATAATACATACACTAACACCCAGAGCCGGAACAACTATCTATAGGTCATACAAATATTTGTTCCGTGCGGGAATTGAACCCGCTACACACAGCACAGCAGTCAATCGCTCAACCACTGTGCCCGAATTATTTAACTAGAACTAGACCTTAACTAGTAGAGAATTATTTAACTTAATTCAATTTATTTTAATTCTATCAATTGTTGTCTATAACTTAGGGGAGACGATGTGATACTTATAGATAACTTGTGTGTAGAACCTCTTAGCCCTCATTTTCCTCCTATATTCGTACTTGGTTGTAAAACTTCAGAAATCCTTACTACATTCATGTGATAATTTAACTTTCGAACTTTTGTTTGTCCTGGGGACCTGCGAAAATCGCTAGTGACGTCACTGTTCAGTGCTTACGAGAATACAAGCCTGTTATGTAAAAACAAAGCCTTGGTTTCTTATGTATTCAGGTGAAATTACATGAATAATAAAGTAAGGTCTCGCTCATGAGTAACAAGAATGCTGCTCACCGCAATACTCCTGAGTGTTTTGAGGGGTAAACAACCTTTTTGAGTTTGTTCCCATTATATAAGGGATGGCAAACATACGGTCGACCAAGGTCAGCCCTTGTCATATCTCAAGAGTAAGCTCAAATATGAGTTGAGGTTTGCCTTTCATATGTTGTATTCGAACTTAATGACGCCTTCTTTTGTTAAATGCCTATTTGAAATATGATTCTGAATGAGAAAGCTTTAGTATTTTGTTTAGATTATGAAATTGTTGTGTTATTTGTAGGCACTTATTTTAAGAACATGGTATTCTAATTAGCAATTCAGACTTAATGTAAGTGCTGATGAATGCCTTTTTTGGGTGACGTCCTTTTTTTGGTACGTCTGCTCTTCGTTTTGCATTTACTTGCATACGATTTTTTTGGCAATTTTGATTCTAACTTGACATGAAGAGCATAAATGTTGGACATAAGAGCTGATCCAGAAAGGACGAATTCGCCGGGAAACGTTTCGCGCGAAATCATTCGCCCTTTCTGGACTCGTGCGTGATTCGCGCGTAATGCGCGCGAGTCGAGATACTTGGGACGCCTTGTTGCGTCCACTTTACGCACGAATTTCAGAGCGAGTTCACAATGGAGCAGCAAAATTTTGTACGGAGTTGCCTTAATGCTCGCACGTTGGTACGCTCCTTCTGGACGCAACGTCCGCGCGGATTACGCGCGAGAGTTTCGCAGCGAATTCGCCCTTTCTGGACAAGGTCTAAACTACAGACCGTTCACTATAACTTGTCCCTTGCCGTCATGTAGCAGTATAGCTTCTGTCGACAGCTGCAGTTGCCTCTGTCGATAGTTGAAGTTCGCTCTGTCGACAGCAAAGTGCTGCTCGTCTGTTGGACGCCGTAGTTTGAATATTGAAACTAATAATATCTCGTAATAACAGTGCTACCAATCACGTCACGGGACAAGCTAAAGCCGCTCTATGTGTCACTTAGAAGCCACAATAATAATAAAAAGAAATAAATAAAAGTTAAACTTAATGGCATCTCCTTATTATTTTGGGCTCTAGTAGCCAATGGTATTAGAATTATACCACGTAGGTTTTGCTAAGGAAGTAGCCAATCTATTTCAAGAAATAGATTTCTATTTAGCAAGCTTTTTCTTTTGTGTGAGGTTATTTTTTTCAATTTGTCTTCATTTCCAGGTCTTGGATGATATTCGCGCTGGTTTGCAGTACGTGTTCCAAACTCGTAGCAATCTGGTGCTGGCAATGAGTGGGTCTGGTCACTCCGGCATGGAGGCTGTGATCAGCAACCTAGTGGGTCCTGGCGAAACTCTGCTCATCGCATCGAGAGGCATATGGGAACAGCGCGCGTTCATGATAGCTAACAGATACGGTAATTAACATTTTTTTTTTTAACCAATTCCACAGATAATATAATACTAGCATACAGATGCCTCAAACCATACAAAAAAACCGTGCCGACGTAACTAGCGTTTTTCATCTGATTATACCGATTATTTTTTGTAAATCGATCGCGTTCGGTTGCGTTCCACGGCGATAGATAGATCACCATCTATATCCGTGGAACGGAACCGAACGCGATCTATGTACTAAAAATAATCAGTATAATCAGTACAGTACTTCGGCACGGTTTCTTTGTATGGGATGAGACACCACCGCCAATACAATCCTACTTGTGTCGAATTTTGTTTAACCATTCATCCCACAACGGCTGAACAGATTCCCAAAGTTTGTTTTACATCGTTGTTCACGCCTGCATAAACGACCTTTAATGAGGTCCTTTTTTTTCAGGCATTAAAACTGAAGTGGTCAGTGTCCCAATGGACGAAACATTTAGTGCTGAGAAGCTGGAACCTGAACTGAAAAGATTGCGTCCAGCTGGACTATTCATCACCCATGGAGACTCTTCAACGGGAACACTACAGAATCTTCAGGGCTTGGGTGATCTTTGTCATAAGTAAGTTGTTTTTCTACGGTCACCTTTTCCACCTTGTCTCTTCTGGGTTCTCGTGAAAAACTTTCAGGTCTAAGGGCGAAAACGTTACAAAAATAGAAACATTTATTTTTCAAAACACACGCTATGCACACTTAAATAGGTGAACAACAAAGAGGTTTGCTTACTAATGCCATTTTAAAAATGCTGGCCGGTTTTGATGAACAAATATAGAAAAATGCCCTACTAAATCATTAAAAACAAATTAGTGAAAAAGAAAACATTAATGGCGTCACATAATTATTTTGGGCACGAATGGCCAGTTAGCAATGCGTTTAAAACAATAGAAGGAAGAAGGTTTTATGAATGGGATTAATAAGTCCAAAAAATAATATTCTTCATTATACGATGCAGTTAATTTCTCTGTTGATTACTTGCAATTTATTTTATTGTTTATGTGACGATTTTTTTTAATTATTAATTCAAAGAAAAAATAATGGAATCTCAAAAGACAATAGAACAATCAAAGAATTTCTTGTCGTACCTACAAATGATTCGTATCTAATAAAACGTCGCATATTTTCTTAAAACTGCTCAAACATTCTCTCAACGTGAAAGCCGAAGAGCTTGCTATAAAACGCGACTCTGTTATTTGAACTAGAAAATAAAGGATAATAGAATCACTGACATTGCCTAGTAACCAGTCTAGCTCAGAGAAAGGATAATACCTAGTACCTAATAGAATAGGTTCAGTGTCACGTAGTTATTGAGTTAAGTCTAGGCTTGGTCAGTTGGCGCGTCTCGGATTACTACGCCGCCGGTGACCTACAGAGAGAACGCGTTTTACATAATGAAGAACAAAGTAAGAACATCTTTTCAACTTGCTTGCTGTTCAGAGCAATTTATTTGAACTATTTTGAGCTGCAATTCTAAAGTCTATTTAAAGTCACGTTCGTTGGAATTGTAAAGATTAACAGAGTTTTCGTTATGTTTAGGTCTATATCATAGATGAAAAACATTAGAATTTAACACGCATCACCCAAATCAAGCGGTCACTAAAGTTTACCGAAGGTTCGTTATCCATTCCTCCCATCTTTGCTCCCTGTCTGTCAACTTAACGAACTGTTATAAAAACCACAATCCGGGCTTTATCCAATCTGAGCTGAATCCATTCCTCCTGTCGTCCTTTTACTTACAAATTAAAAAAGCAGCGAACTTTAGCGGAAAAACTATTTGATTGCCCGAGGAACACTGAGACTGGGTCACGGGAACCGAACAATTTAATTACACTCGTTGTCTCTTTCATTCCTGACTTGGCTTTTTACTTAGATCTAGGTCTCCCTGAATACGTTCGAGTTGAAAACTCTTTAATTGCATCCTGTGAAGGAGTCTGCAATTAGCATGCAGTGGAAAATACCAAGCGCGGTAAAAGTTAAGATAAAAAGTTTTCGGTGATTCCGAACGACTATTCGAAAAAAATCCGTACTTTCTTTAAACGTTTCTCTTCGCTTGTTATACTTTCTACTTTTTCTATACCTGTAAAATGTCCTTTGAGATTCATTAATATTTTTAATCTTTGCGAATTTGCTTCGCTTTCTGGATCTTCGCGAGCCAACCGATTATTAAAAAAAAATCTCCATAAGTATACCCCCTTTTACAATTTTTGTCGTCATTTCCAGATATGGCACATTACTTCTGGTGGACACCGTGGTGTCACTAGGAGGAGTTCCGTTCTTCATGGATGAGTGGGGTATTGATGGAGTCTACACCTCCACTCAGAAGGTATTCAGTGGACCAGCTGGAATATCTCCGGTGGCATTCAGCCCTCGTGCCGAGTAAGATATACCTATTGCTACATTTATAATACCACTACTGTATAAGTGTTTAGACAAGAAATCCTCCAGCAAGTCAAGCAGTCCAATTAAAATCATCAATCATCGTTCTTCCTTCCTTCACTCTTGTTCCTATTTATTTAGGTTCAATCCGGTCACCTCAATTTGCTGTCATCTCCATTCTAGCCATATTTTCATCTTTCAGACAATCCATCCATAGTTGAACCTGGATTTATAGTTAGTTTAATAAAAGCTTGTGCGCCATTGGTGTAATTTCTGAAAGGCGTTCCTGTGCGAGGATAAACGACTATATCGTTACTATGGCAGTGGTGGCCCAGTGGTATCGGCCGCGACTTACAAGTTGTAGGTCGTGAGTTCGAGCCCAGGCAGGCGCTTTACTTTGTGTAAATTATTTCATCACCACTGCTCTCAAAACGGTGAAGGAAAACATCGTGCGGAAACCGGCATGTTTTAGAACATAAAATTCGAAGACATGTGACATTCACCAACCCGCACTGGGCCTGCGTGGTGGATAACGGCCCATTCCCTCTCACAGAGAGGAGGCCTGTGTCCCAGCAGTGGGATCATTAATAGGCTGATGATGTGATGTGCGTGTTACTATGGTCCTAATAAATACCAACAATTAAAATTATAAACTTTTTATTTCAGACAAAGACCATAGAATTAGTAACAATTTACTTAAAAAAACTAGTGTTTGTAGGTACAGATATAAAACTAAAAACATACCTACAGCTACACTACAGCGTGGAGCTGCATCTACCTCTGCATCATCGGAGAATCCCACCGATCTGCGAACACACTGAGAATAGTGTTGGTACTGCCGCGAACACGCGTCATCAGAGAGGCACATCTTTTTCTAATGATGGCGAAACCATCAATGTTTGTGTCCGCAAACATCCCTGATGCACTGCAACGCCATGGCAGCCCCAACAGTACTCTCAGTGCATTATTATATTGAACGCGCAGGTCGCTGTATGCTCGCTGAGTGAAACTGACCCACAGGCTGCACGTGCACAATACCATAACTTGCTTTATTCTTACAGGGCAAAAATAAAAAGCAGGAAGCACGATCCTCCTTTCTACTTCGATATCAAGCTGTTAGCGCAACAATGGAACTGCTATGGAAACACAAGAACGTAAGTTTTCATTTTACTATTACTAAATTCTTTAACTCATTTGTCACCTACTCGGGATAATTTTCGACATTCAAGCGGGCGAAGCCGCCGGCAGAAGCTAGTATAGCATAAGCCCAAGAAATAATACATATGCCACCATGGCAAACAAACGATGAACCTGTAGGTATTCTAGTTTGAAAATACGGCCCAACCCTTTTTGCCAAAGCCCAGTCTTTCTAAGTTTTCAACGTTTTCCTTCAGATACCACCACACGCTCAGTCCCCCACTCTTCTGGGCCCTCCGGGCCTGTCTCCAGGAGATCATCAAAGAAACCCTACCAGCCTCCTGGGCCCGTCACACCGCCACCACCGCTCGCTTTCACAAGCGTCTCCGGGAGTACTCCTTCCAGTTCCTGATCCCGAAGCCTGAAGACCGCCTGGTTACCGTCACGACTGTGAAGCTGCCTAAAGGATATGATTACGTGGAGTTTGTGAAGTATATGAGAGCAAAGTAAGTACCTCATTCATAGTATTTGGTATAACGATAATTCAATTCTGATTGAGTTTATTATCCTACTTACCATTCTAAACGCGAAGTTTTCGAGGATTAGAAGGGTGGACATTTGTTACTCTGTAACGACCGTACAGAACATACGCGCTTAGACGTGGAGTCGCGGACACCAGCCCTTACTCCGTCTAGCAGTTTTTTTTTTTTAATTTAACAGTAATACAACTTATACATCAAAATAACACATTATCATCTGCCTGCCCTTGTCCCATGTTACTTGGGGCCGGCGCAACACGTTTTCTTCTTCCATACCGACCTGTCCCCTGTCACGCTATCACTGACTCCCTTTTCTTTCATATCACTCCTCACACAGTCCATCCATCTTTTCTTTGGCCGTCCCCTCGAATCCCTCTCCATCCATCCACATTTATATTCATAACTCTTTTAGTAACATGCGTTTCATTCCTCCTCATCAAATGACAATACCAGGACAAACGGTTTCTTTTCAACTTTTCTGTCACTGGCGACACAAATAATTAAAAAGATAGAAGTACTAATTTCACCCGGACTGACCCGCAAGCTACAGTTGGTACCTTATAAAATTTTAGGTACCTCACGAAAAGTTTGCATTGATAATTCTGCTGCTTTTGAAGCATCTGATTAAATTGATAAGAGTGAGAAGGACTATTTATAAACAATCCGAGAAACAATAAATTTTTATCAAAAATAAAACCGGCAATTTCTAAATTACTTGATGATAATCATTTTGGAGTAAAATTATGCATGTCATTGTTTTCAATAGACTATTTATAGGTATGATCGTATGACTAATCAAGGATATTATCGATCGTCCAAATAAGATAAGCTCTTTGCGGACACTACTTAAGTACCTTTGTATAGCAACAAGCGCAAAAATAATCAATCCGATTCGCTTTATATTGCAGAATACTTTGCATGTTTGGCTATATTTTACTAGAAATATGGCTGACACGTTTTGACTACCTATTGGAGCGAACAGAAGCTTCAAAGATTTTTTAATACAGTGAATTGATTGATTGGTGTGCACTTCTCAGCTCCGTTCTAATGGACAAGTACCTACACTCTAATGCATAAAAATCTCTGAACTGTTAATAGAATCATAGATTTTTTTTTGAGAATATTGCTAATACTGCACTGTGCAGTTTTTTTCGTAAATAATAAATACTACTAGTCTAAATGTGAGTGTAACTCCTTGACCATATTTTTATCAGGTGTATCACATTAACTGATCTATTTAAACTCCAACAGGCACAACATTCTGATCTTCGCTGGTCTGGGTCCGACTGTGGGCAAGGCACTCCGCATCGGCATCATGGGCGTTAACTCCACGATACAGGTCGCAGACTCATTGGCTGAAGCCATGGCTGACACTCTGCGGGCTCTGAAGAAGTCCTCACTATAAACATCTGAAAATCTGGTGGAGAAAGATGTGGCTTTCCAAAGCTTTGTCATCTTACAGCGCTTTCACAGCTGTCACACAAGATCTCTGAACTTATTTCTTTTCCACTATATGTTGTTATAATATCAAACGGCTAATTTTATATTATGGCTAGTTAATAAGACTAAAAAAAGTGTTGTACCTAGGTGCGTAAAATAAATGTTTATCAAACAACTGTCATAGTTTTTGTTGAGATCCCATCAGTTTGAAGAATAAACAGTAAGTTTCCTTATTTCCTTCTACACACTGTGTATTCGTATATCATCCAACTTTCCTGTCGCAGGTCTGCTGGAAGAAATTTCTATTGAAATAAGCAGTACCTTTGTGCTCTTCTATCTGTATTTTTATTTTCTCTGTTAGGTGATTTGTGTGTACATCTATCTTCTATATATATAAAAGGCAAAAGTGATTGACTGATGTATCAACGCACAGGCCAAACCCTTAGGGCTAGAAACTTAAAATTTCGCACACGTATTCCTCTTATGACGTAAGCATCCAGTAAGGAAGGATTTTTTAAAATTCAACACCTAAGGGGTTGAAATAGGGGATAAAAGTTTGTATGAAACTTTTTATTAAAAAGTCATCTGTAGTATAAAACACGGATCACGCGAACGAAGTCGCGGGCGAAGTGCTAGTAAATAAATAAACAGACTCGTTGAGAACTTGAAGTCGTACATGTTGGTATATGCCGCCTCAAATATTGCATGGTGTGTAGTTGGATTGGAACTACTTTGGGCTCGGATACCAAGTCTCTAATCCACCGCTGCGGCGGTTTTGACTGGAAAAAGATTTTGACCGCCGCCGCGGTTTCGACCCGATAGTGGTTAAATTAAAATACACGTACCGTCAAATAAACTGTAAAAGATGGCAGAATGAAAGACATATTTGTTCACAGGTCATTTATTTCATATCAATGTATGACGGTTTACAAACTATTGACTGGATGCACCTAGACAACCCAAATTGTGTGATATTATACCACAAATAATTAAATTTCTCAAAGAAGTTAATATTTTCGAATTCAATCTAAAGAGTTCTAAATAAAAATAAAATGAATATCATCCCGTTTTAATACCATTACATCGGTATTGAATGCAGTGATTTATTAAATAGAAAAACAATGCAATACAAGCGAGTTCATAGTATTCTTTATGGCTATTAGTTATGTTATTCGCAAGCCATAGATGACTACTTTTCTATTGTTAGATTATACAAAAATATATTAGAACCAAGATAACTCTTGTGCTTACTCGAGTGATATTCTCGTATGACAAATAAAAATAAAATAATAGCCAATGTAACACTAAAATAATACAACAACTCCTCAAAATTTTGACTGGACTAGAACCCACAACGAAATGTGAAAAATTTAATTTACAAGATATTTTTTGGCAAATGGACTCTCTCTCAAAAAAAAATCAAATTGCTAAAAACGTGCTGTTACGGCACAATATTAACTTCAGGTCTCATCTTCACGTGATGTAAAAACTGCAGCGTTTTTGAATATTCATGCGCCCGCGCATATCTTTGTAAAAGGCGTCTCATTCCCAATCTCGTGAACGTACCTACTAAACGCTAATGTTTTTACACCTAGTGACTACGAGGCCTCGGATACAACTTAAGAGTAATAAATTCCTATCATAATCAGTATTGAAAACAGACGTATCGCTAGCTACATTGCATTCACATCCATCACATCGAAACATTTGGACTAGCTTCCTTAATTACATAACTAAACCGTTAACTTAGTAATTAAACAAAACTAGTCACGAAATTTGCGTAAACTACAACTTATTTTTATTGATTTATATCGGTACAATACGTAATAGGTGTCTGTGTATACAGTACATATTGAAATGTAGACTCTACAATCATATTAATATTTACAAAATTTTATTAGACAAACGTAAATAAAGTCTATTGATAATTAAGTATAAGTAAGTATTAAAACGTCATATTGCCACAAGTAAGATATATGTCACTCAACCAGTGATATGTTCCTAAAAGCATGTTCTGATGCATTTACCACTGGGATTACCTGTGTGAATGAATAACTACTGATACTAACCTACCTCCTCCTAACCCTCCCCCTCCTCTTCCTCTTCCTCCTAACTACTGATGAATATCTTGAAGCAACATCGATTCCAATATGTTGATTGTTATTGTCTATGAAATAACATTAAATACCTCCTCTCCAGTTCACTAAACTACTTAGATAAAAATAACGCAGGTAATAGAAGTTACCGATCATTACGTGTAATGACACTCGTGTGGTATTATTAAATATAGATATACAAAACTAGAAGCAAATGCACAAACAAGGCGACCATTAAGATATCATTTGTGATGGTTCATACATGATTACCTAAACGTGCGGTTATCCCGTATCATATACAACAGAGACGTAAATAAATATGCACATAAGTAGTATTATAATTTATATTTACATTTAAGAAAATATGGCACATCTGTTATCGACCGCGCTCGCTTTCCTTGTCCTACGACCGAGCGATCGAGCCCTACTACTAAAATAATACGAATCAGTATCGGATCATGTAATGCGCCTAAATTTCGGGTTACCATAATACCAATTAAAATACCGGTGGGTAAGTAAATATTCAACGCCGTTAAAATAATACACAGTAAAGCTACCGTCCGTCGTCGATCGACTCCGAGCCTCCGCGCGGCCGACCGTCCACCTCCATGCTGGTGCCGCACCGCCGGCGCCGTACCGAGCACGCGACCCCACGCACCCAGTCCACACAACCACTCCGGTGATGACAATAACCTCTAATTGGCCAAGCCTCGTATTTTTAATTATACAATCGAATTTATTTACTCAGTTCTCGTTCGGGCACCAAATAGAGAAAATTAAATTCTGTACATTTCATACTCGTGCAAACAAGAGTCGCGTCTTGTGCCGCACTGAAACTTTCAGTCAGCGTTTCGTGTGAGTCGCATCGCAGTCGTTCGGTGCGGTGACGGCGCGCCACCGATGACGCAATCTAAAACTAGAGACACATTCGAATCGCACGAGTACATAAAAATATGTCAGTCTATAGAGCTACGCGCTCACTCACTTAGCCTACGAGCAGTCTGGGGTATAGACGGGGTGGTCGGGCGCAGTAATACTGTGTCCGGGGAGGGGCGGGGCGCGCTCAGCTGGGCGGCGGGGGCGCGGGGGGCGCGGGGCGCTCGGGGCGGGGCGCGCGCTGCCGCCGGTGCCGCGTGCACGCGCAGCACTGGTCCACGCGCGCGTCCACGCGCCGCCGCCGTGCGCACGCCGCTCGCCCGCAGCGCTTGCGGACACACGTCACCTCCCCATCCTGCAAAAAACAAGAAAAGCCGTTGAATACAAGGCTCGAACACTCAGCCCAAGTCCTTGAGGATTTTAAACCTCTAACAAAGAACAGAAAATGTTTGCGGATAATTCTTCAATAATTAATAATAAATAATAATAATATAATTAATTTGTTTGTTTCCGTATCGGGAGAACGGAGAGATACAAGTATATCAGACAATGACCGACTTAAATTCCACAGTTGCTATCGCTCCCATGAGTCGGGAATACGAAGTCCATTTTTTCTAATTTAATAAGTATTAGTTGATATTCACCTTGCACCGGCACGTGACGCAGCGCTGCTCCCCGTGCGAGTGGATGGAGGGATGCACTTCCTTGCCGTTGGGCAGCGGCCCGTCAGGGAACTTGCAGCCGCCTTCCGCCAGGATCTCCTCGGCAGTGCGCGGCGCACCCTGGTCTTTTGGAGTCTCTTCGTCTGGCTTCTTTGCTTTTACCTTGTAAAACAAACAAATCGTGAGCAACTAGTAATCATAACAGGATGCCTGGTAGCAAAGTAAATTTCTATGCTACTCCACACCATGTAGAGCATAGGTTATACGGTAGTATACTGCTCGTCTACTAATTTCTTTTTCGCGCGTTTGGCGGATGGGAGCTACAAGGGAAAAAGTGTCCGACACTTTTGCAGTGTATATACTTTACACTAATGCATTAATGTAGTACGGTTATATATTAGTTTATATCTCGTTTTTTATACTTTGATGATGATGTGAAAAAAATATCACGAGCAGGGCTATATCTTCGAAATAAGTTAATTATTCTCACCTCTGGACAAACTCGGCAGCAGGCCTTCTTATCGGGCCTGTAGGCCTCCTTCTCACTGCAACGTAGGGGCGGGCACTTCACTCTGGGGCACTGGATCTGCCGGGTGGCGAAGTTGCACGTGCAGATGGCGCACGTGTCGTACCCACCGGGCACCAGGTAGGGGTGCCATGAGGAACCCGGTGCATAGCTCTGGCCGGCAAGGACACAGCTGCCGTTCTCTGACCATACTGCTGTCGTAGAGTCTGTAAAAAAATATCATGACAATTTAGAATTGCCAATATATCAAAACATGGGGTGACCAGTTTAAACCCTGATGATTTCTAAGTAGCAAAAGAGAGTCGGAAAACGGTGAGGTTCATGAAAAACGTTACTTATTTTCTTTAATATTGGTGTACTATAGAGCTTGTCTTGTCCTATATATTTTTCTACATCGGAGGATTCCTAACTAGGATCCTTATTTCATCATCATCATCAGCCTTTTAATGTGCCCACTGCTGGGACACAGACCTCCTCTCCGAGAGAGAGGGAATGGGCCTTAATCCACGTTACCACTGGGCCACCACTGCTCTAAATCCTCCTTACTTACCGCCTGGATATTTTCATGACAAAGTGATTGCAACATTGACATTTGAGATTTTACGGCTTTCCTAATTAAACTCCATCGGTTTTTGCTTGATATAATTGCCCACACTATAATTGTCGCACTACGTCCGAGACCAGGGGGGTGACCATGAGCTCTTAGAGTAAGGTTATTTTGAGATCGCGTAAGTGACAGATGTAGGTATACAAGTTATATACATCTGTCCCTTACACGCACTCAAAATAACCTTAATCTAAGAGCTTGTGGTCACCCCCCAGTTCAGCATCAGATGATAGATACTCACTGGTACAGATAGGACAGCATTGTCCAGGCGGCTTGATTGTAGGCACGAGGCAGTTGACAAGCGGGCACTGCACCGGTTCACACTTCGGAGTACCCAGCACACACCAGCATTTTGAACAAGTCTGCAACCATAACACAATCTTTTAAAATCTCAAGCAATCGAGGTAGGAACATACGGGTAAGCGGTTAACGTATCGAATTGGCAAACGTGAATTTAGGAGTTTGTGTTCCTACCGTTGAAATAATTTTAATTATTGAAGGCAAGCTACTAGGTATCGTGTTACCCAGTTACTGGGTTGTGGAGATCAGATAGGCAGTCGCTCCATGTAAAACACTGGTACTCAGCTGAATCCGGTAAGACTGGAAGCCGACCCCAACAATAATTGGGAAAAAGGCTAGGCAGATGGTGATTGAAGGCAAGCTACTGCTATCGCAAAAATATTTCTGGAGGAGGTTCCGAAGTACATTCCTCCGAGATGATACTCAGGCTATACGATATATACATAAATTAATCTATGGATCTATGGGTTTTTTAATTTATTTCTTGAAATATATTAATATATATTAGTTTATTTTTACTACAGACTCGCGATCAAGCAAGTATCAAAGAATGCGACATACTAACCTCAGTATCTGTCCAAGTCTCTCCCAGCTTGTAGAACTTCTCCCTCTGCGTACAATAGTTGACGTTGAGGCGGAACAGCGAGTAATCCGTGATCGGGTCCTCGAGGGGACCTGGAGTGTACTTGGCACTGAGCTCATTGTCTGAGGTCCCTGGGACCGCTGGCAAGCACGATGGTGGCACGCTTATCTGGAACCATAAAAAAACCATTTTAGTCAAAACCTTTTAAAAACCCTTCTCAGTATAAAATATTTTAGTATTTTATCCACTCACCGATTAATAATCCAATCTGTTGCAGCATTAACAAATCGTAAGTCAAATTAAATATAGTTCAACTCAATCTTATCTTAATTGTTAAGGAAATTAAGTTTTTTAGAATGAGTACAGGTTTGGCTTATCTGTGCTATTAGGAAACTAGGTTTTTTTACTCGAACTCTATTGTTTTACGATAATTTAATGAGCTATATCGAATGCACTTAGCTCGGTGACTAATTTGGTTAATCAAGAATAGTAGCAATTTTCATGTGAGTAAAAAGGCCTAAGTCCGATTGTGGCTAAAGGAAACCTAACCTTCCCAACCAAAACGTAAGAACCATAGTTATATGCATAGTTTTATTCACCTGTGGTACTCGCGTGCGCAGTATGACTGTGACATTGTCGTGCGCGCGCAGCTCCAGAGACGAGGCCCCCACATGCAGCGCGACCAGCTCAGCAGCCGTGGGCTCCAGGACCCACCCTTCTTCACCCCCCAGCTCTCTTGCCCCACTCTCGGCGCCTACACGAGACTCCAGCCACCAAGATGACCAGGAACGAGCGTTGCCGCCTGTTATCACCGTCTGTAGAATAAAAGCAATAAGTTTTAATCAAACTCAATGCTATCGTTGAATCTTCTCTATAGATTCAAGTGTCAATTAGCAGGCACAATAGAAATTACCATTGTTTCAATCCGATTCGGCAATATTGACAGTTGTGAATTTGATTCATGGAATATATTTAGTTTAAAAAGCTTTTGTCGCTTAAACTTGTTATCCATCTACTTGCTCAGACTTAAAAGAAGTGTTAGTAGCAGCTAATATAGAAAGAAAGAAAGAAAAAATACTTATGTGTGTCCCACACAGGAGACACGAGATAGGCATAACACAAACAATAATAAAAAAATATAAATATATAACTCCATGCGAGACCAAAAAGGCTCCTAGCTCTGCATGTGCAACGATAACGCTGCGCTGATATTCTGATAGGGCCCACTGATGCCACGGACAAATTCACGAAATATCAGACAATCTTATTTCTACAACTATTGTCCAGTTGTGTTACCTCATAATACAATCCACAGAGCGAGTCAACGGACAACCAAGCCAGGCCAGCCATATTTGCTGGTAACCGGACTTGACCTGTTCTTTTCAACAGGGCGGGACCGGATCCTGCAGCATCAGGCAGCATCCGAGATGTCAGGCGTCCATGCAGAATCGGAGGACCTGGAATAGTAGAAATTGACGTTTTTAAAAGCATCCCTATCATCCAGTAATTAAGCCCTTGAGTTTTGTAGAGTTTGCAGTTTTGAAATATTGCAACATATTTCAACATACACAGAATTTTGACCAAGCTTTACAGACATAGTAGAGCATAGTAAGCTGATTGAAAGGAGCCCATTCATTAAGAATTTTGTTAAATTCAAAACGACAGACTAGATTACAGGACATTTTGTTGCAAAAAAGATTATTATAGAATTGCACTACCACTAATCTCCGGGAGGCCTTAAAAGCCGTTATTAATCAATCTAAATCTCCTTGATAGATTTGTATCTCACTCAAATCTCTGTACCTACGTTGTTAATTCAGACTATTTGCTTAACAAAGCCGAGGCACATCTTAATAGGAACAAACTCGATCAGGCATTCGTTTCAATTGACTGCCCGACAAACGAATACAACTCAACATTCATTTTAATTATCTAGCGTTTTATTTCATCGTACTTATAGAGGTACATAAGTGCCGTAAAAACAACTTAACGTAACTTCACGCTTGTATTTTTCGTAGGGTTAGATAGAGAACTATTGGATCTATTCATAAATTTTTGGTGGTTTCGATGATGTCTTATGTAATACGGGCTATGGCTGAGCTAATTGCAACTAATGTTGGCAACACTACGACCGGTAGCAGCTATGCAGCGCCCCTGCCGGACGAGAGAGGCAGCATAGTCGAATCCCAGACCCTTCCCGTCCGACACAGGATTATAAAAGGAGCACACGAGCTGCGCGCGTCGATTAGTATTTGGAAATACGTCTGATCACCATCAACTTGTAAATTTGTGTTTTATTAAAGTACTGTTAATTGTGGGAGGCCTAGTTTACTTCTAATAAACCTATTCCTCTAAACCTGCCTGTACATGATCAGTATCTGGGCCGTTCCTAAGAAAAACCTAATTCGAAAATGCCAAATAACATGCGCGATCTGGGAATGGGAACTTTGGATCGCATTTTTGTAGATGCGAGGAGTTTCCTCGCATCTACAACCCACCACAGCAACAGCTACCATTTATCATGTGGTTATTGATGATCTGACGTGTCTACTCTGTGCTCGTTTTTCGGCCAAAGTTGGACATACGAGACACATGAGGGCAAATATCAAAGCAGCAAATGTGTGCTCGCAACCGCAGTGAAGAGCCATGGAATGCTGACGCTGTGGTGGAAATCGGCTAGATGGCATAATCACCATCGTCAGTTCCAAGAAATAACTTGCCAACCAATCCTTGATCAAATGAGTTGCAGTTTCTTGCCTGCTCATCTTATATGCATTCCTAAGACAACATAGAGTAATAAATAATAAGCAAGTAGAAGAAAATAAGAGTCTTACCGGTATCAGCGCTAATATGCACAGCGAGCTGCTCTTCATACAAAGGCTGAAAAATCCTAGCGCTTGGTCTGGCCAGCACTCCGATACGAGTGTCCAATATCTCCACCTGAGAATGGCGCTTCCCTTGCTCCTCCACCAACGTTATCTTGGGATCTGTTATACCCAAATTGTCTACCTGAAGAAGAAGATATGCTCATGAGTAAAGAAAGAACATATTGATTTAAAAAAATACTTATAACCTATGAGAGAATTTGGCGGGAATGGGCCGACAAAATTGAACATACGAGTTCTGTCACATCAGTGACACGAAGAAGAAGAAGATAGAATGTGCAGAAGAGGTCCAATAACTATCTTATTCTATTAAACGAGCAATATTTTTATACATATATTTATATAACGTAACACTTAACATCAGACGAGATAGGTGATAGGTGGTCAAACGCGAGCCTATCAAAAATAAAAATTGGCCAAGTGCGAGTCGGACTCGCGCACGAAGGGTTCCGTACCATTATCGCAAAAAACGGCAAAAAAAAAAAAATTATTGTATGGGAGCCCCTCTTAAATATTTATTTTATTCTATTTTTGTATTTGTTGTTATAGCGGCAACAGAAATACATCATCTGTGAATATTTCAACTGTCTAGCTATCACGGTTCATGAGATACAGCCTGGTGTCAGATAGATAGACAGGCAGACAGACGGACCGCGGAGTCTTAGTAATAGGGTCCCGTTTTTACCCTTTGGGTACGGAACCCTAAGACACGTTCGGAAACAGCTCTAACGATTTCGATAAACAGAAACCAATTGATTGCCAATATAGGGGTCTTCGGGGGCGAAAAATCGATCTAGCTAGGTCTCATATATTCAGTCAGTCAAATTATTCCTTTTTTTGGGAAAATTCCAAAAAAAAAGGAATAATTTTTTTTCTCTATTTTCACCCGAGCAGAGCTCGAGCCCAGGTTAAACATGACCTTTACAAGATCATAAAAGTTTTAAAACAAGTATTATGGTTTCTCAGGCTTCTTTTTAAAACCTAATTTATTTTAATGAGAGGTAACTCAATCCAAATAAAATAAAAGAAAACATTAACACTTTGTATCTAATATAAATCTAATAAACTGTGCCTCTTAGCGATCTCAAGTAATCTATTCTCAAGCAATTTGGTTTGAAATCATTTAAATTCCTTTAATTTAAACGAGTTAAGCCATTGGAGTAATGATATGTTTTTTAATTGAAAGATAATGTTAAGTGAACAAAATGGTTCATGGTGCTAATCTTAATTAAAGAATAGACTAGAATCAATTCTTAATTACTCCATGACACATGCATGGCGCTGACACAAGTTGTGAAGGTTTCTTTAAGAGATGAACGTTGAATTAACAATCATTCACCTACAATACAAGAGAGTATATGTATAGTCTTGTGTTCTATTGTAATTAGCCGTAATTTATCTGCACATGTGTGGGTTGGGGGCTTTCATTGAATGCTAATGGGAATACGGAATTTACCGAGTTGATCGGCGCTATTTGAACTAATTGTTTTTTTTAGGGTTCCTTACACAAAGGGTAAAAACGGGACCCTATTACTAAGACTCCGTGATCCGTCTGTCTGTCTGTCTGTCTGCCCGTCTGTCACCAGGCTGTATCTCATGAACCGTGATAGTTACAGTTGAAATTTTCACAGATGATGTATTTATGTTGCCGCTATAACAACTATTACAAAAAACAGAATAAAATAAATATTTAAGTGGGGCTCCCATACAACAAACGTGATTTTTTTGCCGGTACAGAACCCTTCGTGCGCGAGTCCGACTCGCATTTGGCCAGTTTTTTTAGTTCAATCAATTTATAATGAAATCTGTATCTTTTTACCTGTATGTCATAGACAAGAGATCCCTCTTTGTCGATGTAAAGCAGGGCAAGTCCTTCAGGCGCTGGCGTGGCTGACAACCGCTCAGACACTAGCGGTGCGTTGTACACTTCACAAGCTGCCTTCTGTCTCACACTCCCCACGATCCTTCGCTCAGGAGTACCAACAGCCTCCACAGTGAGGAGTAATCGACCTCTCGCCAAAGACCTCAGTTCTGCAGCCGATACTGGAGTGGATACCTCCAGTACATTGAAGTCATAATGGGGTTTGCTTACCCTCTGTACCTGGAAAAACACATTAATTTATCTAAGACCTGCAACAATTATTATTCCTAAAAACATGTGATTCTTAAATGGTACACGACTTTTGAATTGTGCTAATATCCCGAAAATATTTGAAAGGATTTCTTGAGACAAAGATATGCAAAAGTAAACACATACTACAGTATTTCATGAGCTCTTAATACGTTGGACTTAATTTACGTTTATTGGTAGTAATTAGCCACTTAAGAACCTCATTAACCAATGTCGTCCGAATTGTTTTGTGTTACCATTTGGTTACATCGCGAGACGAGTACCTTATTAGTACTGTATTTTTTTAGTTGAATATAGAAATAAATATGAATATACCTGATCAATGATTGTCTGGTTCTTTTCTGGTAATGTGAGCACTACTCTGACAAGATGCGAAGTCACAGCAGTTTTAGGGAAGACTCCATTGAAGACCAGAGCCAGGTAGAGGCTGGGCGTGGCTCCAGCGACCGCCGTGATGATGGCAGTGCCGCCCCACCAGCCGTCCTCGTACTCCATTGTAGGGTAGTCTCGACAGGCACCCTCGCCGATGGACGTAGGAGGGTGTTCTGGCTCCAAGAGTGTTGTGAACATCTCTGATGATAGTGCGGGATACCTAAAATGGAACGTTCACTGTATTTCCGAGCTAAGCACGTGATGGAGAAATTCTCGACTGTCAGCGTGAAACAACTGCGTGTCATTTTCTCCGAAACCGACCTAGTACACATTTCAACTTAGTAGTAAACAACTGATATAATGATTATTTTCCTCAACCTCTTTCTATGTAAGATTAATTATGTATTTGAAAAGAAGGCCAAAACAATTGCCGTTCGTTTTCCGAGAAGTAGAATCTAATCTCGCCTACCATATTTCACAATATCAACAGTCCATGTACCACCGACCCCCACCACCCACCCCCCCACCCCCACCGGCCCCCCACCGGTGTATGCACCGACTCTATCTTAGATATCTTGATAGCGCTAAAGCAATTAATAGTACGATTCAATTGAGTACCAGTAACAGCATTATGGCCTCATATAAAACTTGTGAGTCTAGGTTTTTCCCCAGAATTATTTCTAATGGTGAACCTTAAGATTTCCGTTGTTAATCACGCGGCTAATTAAATTTACAAGCCAAGGCGAACAGTAGCACCATTCATAGATTCCCGGGAATAATTATTGCGGTGATATTTATTGCATCGATTTGATTGGCTGTCGGAGATTACTCATAAGGTAATATATTGAAGGCGGCGGCATGTACAAAGTTTGTTTTCATTTAAAATTCCTATTCCTTACCTACCTGTCGATTCTGCCGCTGAGCGCGTTGTCCATGGAGTTGTTCCTGGTGTCGCCCCACAGCAGCGCCACGTGGAGCTCGCCATCTCGCAGTAATGTCTTGTACTGACGCGGCACGCGGCGCCACACACCGCACAGCTGTAAACAACAGAGATTCCTAACTTAATAGCCTATTACAAGTATTTAATGAGTATCTACTTCAATATTTCGTAGAATCAATCGATATACAGTACGAGCAATCACGTTACCTTATCAGTTTTTTCTTCATACGTTGCGTGTATCCCAGGTATTTTCTTGAGGGACTGTTCCAGCAGCACCCGACCCTCCCGGTCGAGGAAGGCGACGGCACGCGGCTGGCTCTGCATGGAGGGGCTGAGCAGCAGGGACCAGTAGAGGTGACGCCGGCGGAACGTAAAGCGTGCCGTGGCCACCCCGGGAGCGACCGGCACGCCGGACATGTCGTCCCGCCGCACGCACAGCGGGGACCGCCCCGTCAGAAATGATGCGAAATCTACACGATACAATACATAGTTTCATGTGTCAGATACGGTAATGAAATACCAGAGAATAGTTAAGAGAATTGTGTGAAGAACTTACATTTCATGTTTTTTTCGTCTTCTTCAGTCGTAATGACAACTGGACTATCTTCTTGGACGATATCGGGAGCTGAAGCAAGGAAAATTAAATAAATAACAGAAGCTCACAAATAATACTACTGTATTCCGCTGGGAACGAAGTCCACCAGCTCTGAAGGTTATACCTGCAGGCAGAAAGAAGGAAGCTATTACTGCGTTTAGCAAAACTGCACCAACTTTAATGAAATGCAATAGGGCACTAAAATATTATGGTTGATATCGATTCGATAAAATTACTTTCCAAGTAAACGGTGAAAGGTGCTTAGGACGTATTCTATAAACGGAGATCTTGCCTTATTAAAACAAATATAATTTACATTTATAGGTTATTATAATCGTGTGAAAGGAGGAAATCGAGGGAAGGGAGGCCTTTGCGCTGCAGTGGAACAACACAGGCTAATAAAAATAATCTGTCAAAATATATATATATCATAAATTGTGTCACATTATCTCCGGTTGTTCTAGTCTGATTAACAGAGACTATTTGCATAGACACAACCTTGTAGCCAGGATTATCCATCAGCAACTTGCTCTTAAATACAATCTTGTGGAATCGGAAGAGCCTTACTATAAGTATGTGCCCGACCCAGTTCTCGAAAATGGCAATGTCAATGATGATAGACCGATCCCAATACAACGTTTAGGATCGGTCTATCATCATTGACAGGACTATTGTTACCAATAAGCCAGACATAGTGGTGAAAGACCGACTAGAGCGTCGCGTAATGATAGTTGATATAGCTGTCACCCATGACGAAAAACTCGTGAAGGCTGAGAGAGATAAAAAAGTTAGTATCTTGATCTGGTTCGCGAGGAGTCGACATGTGGGATAGTCGTGACGGCCAATGGTACAATAGCCAAGAGCTTCGACGAACATATGAGGAGGCTCTCGGTGGGCAGCTGGATCAAGGTACTCTGTACTCCTGGACACGGCGCCTATAGTCAGGAGGTTCCTATCTCAGGAGCCCTGACCACCGGTACCTTGGACCCTATTACCGATTCCGGTGGGCTACTACTTTTGTATTTTTAAATTATATTTAATTTTATTGTTTTATAGAATAATATTTAAAAATGTAAAAGTATGTCTAAATAATAAATAAATGAGATAATAATAGTGTGTCATATAGCCAGATACATGCCTATCAAGGCCTCTGCGTGTTGTCTTCAGCCCCTCTCACACCTTTCAAAGAACCGGGACCCCGGGCCCCGAGATTGCCAAAATCGTGTTATAGGCGGAACGAAATGTAATTTTAAGTCATTTCGTCACTCGATTACCGTTTCAGGCTGCGCTGATGATGATCTCCTCAGACCCAAATGACCTGGAATTCAGTCATTTTTGATGGGTCAGCCCCTCAACGCCCTGCCGGAATACCCCTTCGGGGAAGTAAAATATTTGTGATTGACGCCTTTTGAGTTGCTCCAACAGATGACCCAAAGTTTTTGGCATCGTTGGTCTTTGGAATATTTGTATATTTTGCCTGTTGGTGAGTACTTTCTCCTGTCTTCACTCATGAGGAGTCTAAGTTGGATCAATTGAGGCGAGTGCGTCGGCGTCGGGCCTGGTCCCAAGACCTCCCCGACCCCTCCATTCGGTTTGATTGGATCAAATGTTATTCAATCGTAACAGGATCGGCGCGGGCGTCTAGACGGCGACGGTAGAATTTGCGTTTTGCATAGCTTTCTTGTTGGGTCTGCTATGGACAGAAATAGAGGGAGCACTGACATTTCGAGCGACACTTTGATTGGTACCCGATTTGTCGATGTACGCTCGTTAAATGCTCGTAAACCCAAATGCATCGGCTGCGTATTGTATTAATATATTTATTGTGTTGCCCTAACTAGAACTAAGTGCATACATTACGCGTTATTACTATCAAGTTCGGTTTTATGTGATGTAAGGCCTGATTTAATGCTTTTAGTGTTTCCGAGACTTGTAAGTTTCGTGGAACTGTGGTAATAAGTTTTTGAGTTGTGGTGCCGAATGAAACTCGTTGGCTTTGTAAAGGCCTAGTAAAAAGTTTTCATGCTTTTCTTGTTATGCCTGTGTTGCATCATTAAGGAGTTTGTGGTTTATTAGATAGCGGTAGTTTCATGGATCTTAACCGAGCAAATCACTGGTAAGATTTAAAATTATATGTAGCTTTTTGTTAAGGGTCTTTCACCGCTTTAGTGCCGTAAAACGGTTACTTTCTAACTAAAGCATATTCCTTAGTAACGGTTAGGCTAAAAAGTTTGAAAAAAATAATTAAAAAAAATTGATTCATGTAGATTATTTTTGAAACAAGGTTTTTTCGTGTAACTAATAGTTTTGCTTTAAAAAATAATAAACAACATGATATTTTTTCGCAACTTTTGGATACTCCTCCAAAACGACTTGGATGTTTAAAAATATTTTACACAGAAAAATTGATGGCTGGAATTTCTTCATAACTGAAATAGCATATGTAAATCAAAAAATATTTTGCAAACAAAACTGTTCAAAAGGAGGTTCAATATTGATATTTTGGCTCCGAGCGGGCGCACGGCCAGTACTGCGTTAATATTGGGGCGTACATATCGCCTTAAGGTTAGTACTAGCGACCCGCCCAGACGGATGTGGCGATATATCAAAACTTCTTATTCACAAAAAGCTTCTTCTCCACAAAAATACATCTCTAACACAAAATCGCAATCGCATCAATTTTCATCATTTATAGTATCTAGTTAACACAGATAGACACAAAAACGACATTATTGTGTAGGATGGCTAAAAATGACAAGAACTGCTTGCATTGTTCTTATGTCCATGAAAAATAAGTACAGTCAGGCACGGCACTATGTATTTAGAGTTGATATAATTATGTTGATGTATATAGATGTATTCAAAACATCAACAACCGATAATATGTTTTCAAATAAAGACCTGAAAATAAGTAAATTATCTATCTAACAATGTGATTTCAGAGATGAGATTGGCCTTTCGGAGATTCAGTGGTACAGCTTTTCCTACATCTTTGCGGAAACGGAAATCAGAAAACCACGGCTGAGCTGTTTACGGTAGGTATGCACTTATGAGTAAATTTTTTTTTATTTATTTATTTATTCAATCAGTAGAAACACATACATTTTAAATATTTAAGTTGATGCCAACATAAACTCATTAGAGTTTTACCGTGCACCAAAAACATCGACTACATAATCTAAACAAAAAAATAATAACCACTTGAGTAGGTACTTACGTAAAAAGTAACAACAAAAATAATAAAAATTACAGCAAGGATATATGCGAAATAATTCTCTAATACTAACAAGCGCACATCGGTGACCACACCGGCCTTCCATCCTTAAGACAAAAGTGGTGGAGAGTTTTTAAGTTGATACAGGTTGTTCCCAAAATAAAACCAAATGTTTTTAGTAATTGTTAATTTTCCACTTTATTTGTGTTTTGATATTATTGTTAGGTATTATATTTGATTTTTTATTTTTTTTAAACTCTTTGTTTATAATTTATTAAATAATATATTTTATTAGTATATCTATGTATATATCTTATGTATTTAAATTTTGTAGAAAATATTCCTTTAGTTTGTATTTTATGTTTTTCTGAGTTATTTTGTCCCTCAATGATATTGGATACAGATAATAGAACGATACAGGTGTACAGTTTATACCTACCTAACAAGTATTAATAAATAATTCAAAATTAATAAGCACTGCATAATACACAATACCAATATGATAACTAACGATTACATTTTCCAATGTTTTTCCATAAATTTTAAAGGTCAATTTTCAATAACTACCTGCCTTTAGAAGTAATTACTTTAATGGAATAAGTGCTCCCGGTCTTAATAAACGTGTAAATATCACATTGTAATATAATATCTATAATGGCATAATTATATTGCAACTTGTCGATATCTATGTTTAAGCGCATTACATATAGTTGTGTATGTAATGCAGTGAGTTAGACTAATAAATCGTGTTATCTGATCATTGGTAGTGGACAGGGGAATGACATGATAAACAAGTATATAATGACCAGTAAACATTGTGATGAGGGGACCTGTTTACGCATGTATATGCCGAGAATACGCGGCCAGATTGTGATCGGGCACGCTCCGGCGCCGTTCATAATTCACTCTGTAAATTCATTACATATCCGAGACAGCCCTAAATTTATTTGCAAATGGCGCCAAGGCGGCGATGAGTAGCTCTAGGATATTTGCAAGCACAACAAAGAGTAGCGCGCTCGGAGAGATGGCGGCGAGGGAATGTGCCGCACTGCCACCGATACACAGGGCTGACGACACGTTTATCGGCGCTTACCAGACGCTGTATTATGTACCGACGGACGAGTAGTCGTTACCTGCTACTCTGCTAATGCCACGCGAGACAAAACTACACTCTTCGTTCCACAACTAGGCTGTTCGAGTATTTTCTACTTTAAAATTCTTCACCCCAAAGTGGGTCGCAACTCGTAGTGTTCAATGTTTATGCCTAAATGTATATCATAGAGTTATGCTGTTTCGCGCAATATGTACCAAATTAGATTAAAAGCTGTCCTAGTGTTTGTGTAGTCGATTAACAAACATTCCACTTCGGTATTTATACTATTAGTTAGAATATTACCAACGTGTTATATCTGTGCATGGAGTATGAATAAATGCAGTAAAATATGCTGCCGGCTATTAAAATGCATTAACAGTGACAAATACCAGCGCTAGCGGCATAGTAGGACAACCGTGGACGGTTCTGTGTATTATTGTTTATTGCTCATACATAATATCTTGTGTTTTCTCTAAGGGTTTCCATAATTTCTTTGAAGACATGTTACGACATTTGCAAGTCTATTGGTTCACAAGTCAGCCCTTTAGTGCTAATGTGCATCTTTAGTTCCGCAATGGTCAGAGTTTTCCTGTAAATCTCCTAATTGATCTAGTGAACTTGAATAATAATGGAGTGGTAGAAGAATGCGGCTAGTGGCCAGCCCTAGTAGAGAGTGTGCGATCGTCGTCGGACACCTTTGACTCGGCCAAGCTTGGCTCACTCGTCGCGCCTGTGCCCGTATGAATATTTATGCGCTTGCATAGCGCACTGCGCAAATCGCGGACGAACAGAGTGACACGTAGCGTTTCAACCGATACCACTCATTAATGTCGTTTAGCGTAAATAAACTTTTAAAAGCAACCTCGAAGTTGCGACGTGACTAGAGCCGTGATCGCTTAATTTCTAGTCTGGTCGCGGCCTATCGTTTAGTCCTCGGCGTCGCGCCGAGTTTTCAATATTGTGATGTAACCCGGCGCCGCCTCGCCGCTCGCAGCGGGACAGGCGACGCCGCCGCCGCCGGCTCTCTGCATGCACAGAAGCGCACGACGCTACTAAATCGGTTCAAAGGAGCCAGATATAAAACTCATACGATGTCATATCACACAAACTATTGAAATTGTGCGACGGCTGCCAGATATCACTACCGGCTACAGACTCATACTGCTATATGACTATCTGTCATTTATTAAGACGTATTCTAACAAGCGTATAGGTGATCACAAAAATCTTTTATATTTTTGATGTGCGATACATCACTCGCTAGACGGTCTTAAATTTTTTATGATGTCTAGGATGAAAATGCTTTGAAATAAATAAGATTTTTGAGCAACATAATGTTATGAAAAAGCTTTATACATTGGTAATGCAGAAATAATGACGAAGTGTTCAGGCGCCGTGTTGTATCGTAACTAGCTGAGTTCCACCACCAGCAGACGGATCAGTGAGTGCTAACAACACGCGCCGCTGTCCGCTCTGGTACGAGTAGCTCTGTGAGCCAGTTATAACAAGGATTGCACAATCAATTACAGCTATATAAGACGTCTCGAGACAGCTCCATGTTTCGTACTTCCTAAGTAAATGCCATGCATATTTATGTGACGTATAAGAGCGGATTAGATAAATTATACAAATACTTTGCATATGCAAGTGTTATTCGGTTCCTATCGAACACATATCAAGTGTCCGCAAATCGATTTATTAAGCATTATGCTATGACAGCTACACGGCTAAATCCTATATGGGATAGATGTCCCAAAATGTAGAGGTACGCATAAATCGCCAAAACTCTGGCAATATCAAAGATAATGTGAATTACTTTCATAAATTTGAAGATAATAAACCAAAGTACCCAACCGTTTAACAAATAAAGAATCTTGCTTTTTGTACTGAGAGATATAAAGTAATTTCAAAAAGTGTGGCAACTATCCGGGTTTTACTATTTACAAGTTACATGAGCGTAGCATTGAACGTTCGGGCGCGTCCACGTCCACGGATACCTTGACCTCGACTACTGAAAAACTTCATTTGCCGTGTGGGGTCGCGCCTCGCGCCGCCGCGCCGGAACTATTCTGAACAAAGTGACGACGCGTCTGGTGACGTCACGCTCGACGCTCCACTGAAAACACCGTCGCTCATGTCACCTCGACATCTAAACCACGTACCTGTCACTACTTGTCACTATGCCAGAAACTTTATTCTTCACTGTTTTCCCCGACAACATCACACTGATTCATATCGGCGCGTTAATCTACTAGAATCAATACTACTTCTCAATCTTACACTAAGTACTCGACCTAATTAACCATTAACCTAAATGCTGTCACACAAGCTCATAGATAACATTGATATATCGTCACGCGTGCCATTGTTACTACTTGTACGTGCGCGATTCTCTTATCAAGAGTTGTTCGACGATATCTAATGCGAATAAAAATAGCACCGCTAACATGTTATTAATTATTTCTTCATTTTCAATCTCGCCTTAATTGTCAACGATAAAATTGGCTACAGATTGTAGGTATAACATTACATAACAGTACAAGAGCGGGAGGTTGATTGAAACGGTATTGAAATCAAAGCACTTTGAGGTGGAGTAAACGAGTTAGTTGTTCTGTAACAAAAGAATGTAAGCTCCATTTGAGACTCTATAAATTGAATTGAAGGCGTAAGCTCGATGACGAATCCATAATGCGTCTGGGATATTTGAAGGAGTGGTGAGGATGATGCGGCGCTCGGCGCGATACGACTGCGGTGCGGCACTACTCCACCGAGGTTGCGCTGCTCTCGGGCGCACGGCCCTCATTGCAAATTCCCGCGACGGCGAGCGAGTTGTTCGCAGTCGGCTTTGTACTAATTTATAGGTTATATTCGTAATGATTGTGGCAAAGAATGTTTATGGCACAAGGCGCGGTCTTATTGTTTCCGATAGGCACGCCGCGCCGCCGCAGCGCCGCACACACGCCCGCATAACTGTCGCGCTGTAAGAATGCAACGAGCGTTGGCTTCGATTCAACATCCATTTCCATAAAATATAATTTCGCCTCGGCGCTCTGGATGCATCTTGATGTGAATGTTTCGACGCGTGCGTCCGCGCCGCTACATACATTAGTTGCTCGAATTGCGAAAATTAATGCTAGTGACGTGAACTGCTCTACATCCGAATGCATAACAAATATTTGTTCCAAACTTATACCCGCTGGCGAACACTCAGAGCTATGTTTTCGTAAAACCAAAACTGCGTGATCCTCAAGAATAACTAAAATGGGTGTAGAGTTCACGTTTGGGAACATTGGACAAGGAGAATCGGTGCGTTCACGCCCTCGCCTGCCATGTTTGGCGGCGGCGAACGAGCCATTGTACTGACCGCGGTATGTCTGCGGCGGCGGCGGCCTATGCAGCGCCGTTTACGGATAACCGTTTACCCAAAAAAGTAGAACAACAAACCACGTCCGCGCTGTTTACAAGAAGCGCAACACTCCGGCGCATTGTCCTGCGCGCTGCGGTGAAACGCTCGACATTTGCATTTTACGCCTACAGCCGTGCTCGCGCCGTCGACGCCAGAGACAGCAGTGTTTTGCATTTCTCTCTATCTACACTTACACTTACATATACCTAGAATAATAATGAATCAATACATGCGTTATCTTCAGCATAAATAAAACGCAGACGATAACAACAAACTTAGAACAACCACTGTTTCCCTATGTCAATTGCTTCCTGCCGAGTTGCTTGCGGTGACAGTTAATCGCTCGTTAACTCGCACTCATAGATAATAAGATGTAAACAAATATCGGAAACAGACACCTCTTTGCGTTTTCTCCGTCACATTTTAGTTAAGCACCCATAAAATTGTTTGTTCTTTTAAATGTATAAACACTCCAACGAGACACTCATACACCCGTGTCAGCACGAGTTTCCTATAATTACTTTTAGATTTTTATATACGTTCTAAATATTTTAGTACATCATAATTTTCTTGGATAAAATATGGAAGACATTATTTTTCATATATGATTAAGTATTAGTACGCGTACGGCGGTGGCGGGGACAGATTTAGAAGGAAGTGCAGTTCTATTCGCTACACAGCGTACATTCAAATTATGAAGTGCAGTGTAATGGCGGGCGATGGTCTCGTTGATGGAATTATTAGAAATGAGGCGCATGAGCGCTGAGTAGCGAATGTCGGCGTGCCTATCTGCGCAGTATCGGCAGCGCAAGGCCGCGCGCACGCTCCACTCTGAATATACAAGTTATAAAAAATATACCACCGTGCATCATTAATTACGGGAACCATATGTTAACGAGTCATTGATACCATCTGTCAAAATCGTGATCTCCATTCATAGTATTGACAGCCCTACTTTGAAGTGCAAAAGGAATTCGCGTGAGATTTTCCCCGAGCGAGGTACCTAAGGTCGGGTACACGACCTGCAATACTGAGTAGAGACAGTGCAAAACACGTGCAATTGTACATTCATACCTATTTTTTTATCAATTTAGTATGGGTAATTCATACTGGCGTAATTCTTAAGGAGAAACCGCCGATGTCAGCGTATCCTGCGACAGACTTCCAGTCTTCATAACACAGTTATTAAGTCCACATACGACATATTTGAAATTATAACCACATCATTAACACTGCAGACTCTAAGACGACGTAACAATATTACTTCACAATATAAAATACACGATAATAATGTTATTTTTATCCTTGGGTGACTTGAATGAATAATAATATGTTCCTTGCATTATAAACATGTAGCTATCGATAAGTGACATAATATGTGTAAAAGTAAATTACACATTACTCTCGTTCATGTACAAGATGGAAAACAAAATAAATGAGAGTAGTTTTAAACCCTAATATTATTCCCATTTTTAACCGACTTTCCAAAAAGGAGGAGGTTCTATGTTTGTTTTTTTTTTTATGTTCACCGATATCTCCGTCAATTGTGGACCGATTTTGAAAATTCTTTTTTGTTTGAAAGACATATCAATCTCAACAAAAAAATAACAATCTCATCATTGTTTTTTGTTGTCTGACATTGGTCCCATTATAATTTGGTGAAGATCTAATGAAGAACTTCGAAGATATACAACAGAACTCTTCAATAAATAAAGGCAAATCTCTCGGGATTGCTGCAATCGCATGTCTGTTTATTGTTTATACCACATCATAACATAACATAACGCCAATACTCTCTAAAGGGGAACGCAGATGTGTACAGGGGGGTGACCATAAGCACTTAGAGTAAGGTTATTTTGAGTGTGTGTAACATGTACATGTACAAGACTTGTATACTCAAAATAACCTTACCCTAAGAGCTTATGGTCACCCCCCAGATCACCTTTGTACACCCTTATTTCACCGGTTATAATCAAGAGTATATTCGGGAAATCGGCGTCCATAATGCAAAAAATTGGTACCTACGAAAGAAACCGCTTCCAAAAAGAAAGTTATATTTCACTTTGTAGTTTTTTATTTGGAAGTCGGTAGTATTTTTTTGTAAAAAGGTATTTTATTTATGTCATCGTTAATCGTAATTATTTTACCTGTGAAGGCCATCGTTCGCACACACATAAGATCATCGTTATTTATGTGCTAAATGGCATAACAGACACAAGTATGGTACAATGAACTGATAAAGTAGGCTAATACGTGAGGACATGCACATCGCAACGTATCGCTGTGATTTTCTAACAGTACTTTGTACCTTCTGCTTTTGAGTAAGCGAAGATAATACTGATTTAATCTTTAACATTTTCAATTGATATCCTACTTTTTGAACCTAATCTTGGGTGGCTACGTTTAGCCCAATTTAATACTAAAAATATACATGATCTAACAAGTGTCTGTGGTTTTTCGCTTAAATGTCATAGATACCTGGGGACTACTCCCTATCACCGTCAACGAAGTTACGGGCCCCGTCCGATAGTATTTCGAAACTTCGGAGTGAATAAAACAAGTGTTAAGTTCAACTTTTCGGACGGGTAAATAAATACACATCGGGCGTAGTTACAACTATCAAATTGTATTGATATTCATTCTTCGTTCGGACCCCGATTGAATCATCCTTTCGTAGGTGATACGGAGTAGGTAACGACCGTAACGAATGCCGAAACTACGGACTTCGTGCTTAGGGAGTGGACCCCCTGCTACGCCGAGAACACGAGCGTTAGTAAGAGCTACGCGCCTAGCAGCAGCTACGCGTAGATCTACGCACGTAGTCGGCGCTACGCGTGGAGCTACGCGCGTAGTAGACATTACGTGTAGTGCTACGCGCGTAGTAGGTACTACGTGTAGAGCTACGCACATAGTAGATGCAACGCCTAGTTGTGCAATGAAAGTCGTTTAAAAAAAGCTTTGAAGGAAGTTTGTGGTTGTTTATAGTTGGTAGTTGTTTAGGGAATTATTTTTTTATTTGTATAAGAATCTTGTATGGAAACAGCATAAAAAATATTAAATATATATAATAGTATATTTTGAACTGAATATGGTTGAAAGAGAATATTCTTGAGAATACATTTCTTGGTTAGTTCATACTTCTTCAATTAGACATCAATTGACTATTATTGACTATATGAACTAGTTCAATCGTGCATGTGCCAAGTTAGTCCAATCAAAACAGTATATTGTAGTCAAAACACTGGTTTGTATGATTGTTCTCAATCACTCCAACTAAAGACAATCTTGAATAGTTTATTGGAAATTGCCTTATAAGAACAATGAAAAATAAGTACCTAATAAGTGATCACGATCTCCATCTATTATTCCATTAATCAACAATCAAATCACGGATTAAAATAGAAAATATATCAACAATTACTACGTAATCGTAAAATTACGACTTATAAATCAATTTATTTTTATTGGAACTCATTAAGTCGGACTGTTATTAGTGCTATTGCAATATAAACAACTAATTGTTCGTGTATTAATTATAACAGTTATGATCGAACATTATAAATAAAATGGCAGTATCCGCCTGTAGCTGGCATTGGTTTTATTGTTTTTGATTGCATAATCCAAGGTATATTATAATGCCATGTCTTCTAATAGTAACTTTCCTAAAAACATTTGAAAATTAAGTCAAACAATTTATTTATATTATTAGTTTATCCTCGCACTGGAACGCCTTGTAACAATTACACCAATGGAGCATAAACTTATCTATCTATCTTCTATATATATATATCTTCTTCTTCTGCAATCGGTCCCTCATGACTGAGGATCGTGGTCACTGGACACCTTTAAGCGGACAATCTGCCTCCATCGATTCCGGTCCAAAGTTGCCATTACCACCTGCTGAAATTTGCTTGAGATCGTAGCTTCTTTCACTTGGTCAGACCATCGTGTTGGCGACCGGCCTCGTGTTCTTTTCCCTTCGGTATAAACAACAATGACCAGTTTTTCCAGACTTCTATCTCACCTTCGCATTAAGTGACCGAAGTAAGTCAAAATACGCTGTAGGCATACTGTAGACAATCTGGTCTTGATATCGAGTTGGGAAAGGATAGACACATTTGTGCGTTTGGCTGTCCATGGTATTCGGAGCATCCGCCTCCAGCACCACATTTCGAATGCGTCTACCCTCTGTCTTTCCCTTGCTCGGATTGTCCACGTCTCAGCTCCATAGAGGAAAATGGGGAAAATTAATACTTTGACTAAACGGGCTTTGGTTTTATAACTTATGCCACGATTTTTCCAGATGTTCTCCAAGCGTGTCATAGCATCTTTAGCCATACCTATCCGTCGTTTTATTTCTGGTACGCAGCTGCCCTCTGTATTAATAATAGACCCCAGATAAATGAAACTATTCACAACTTCGACGCTTTGGATGCTGCAGGCGCCTGATAGCTTTTCCGCACGATCTATCACCATAAGTTTAGTTTTCTGCCTATTTATTGCAAGCCCCAACTTGCCACTCTCCACCACCAATCTATGTAATATCTCCTTCATGGCGTCATATGTTGTAGCAAGGAGAACAGTATATATATATCTTTTTTCTAAGAAAAGTCCTGACTGACTGACTGACTCATCAACACCCAGCCCAAAACCTTGGACCTAGAAAGCTGAAATTGTGCACAGATGTTCCCTTTATAATTTAGACAAGAAATAAGGAAGGATTTTTCGAAATTCCACCCCTAAGGGAATTAAATAGAGAATGAAAGTTTGTATGAAACTCTGTCATTTTTCATTTGAAATGAATGAGCTATGGCATTTAGCCTATGTAAATAAAATAAAAAATACTGTTTTAAGGCTTTTTTTTAAATTTCATCCCTTAAAGGGGTAAAAAGGGGTGTTAAAATTTGTAAGAAAAATAAATTGTTTCTCATCAAAATTACTTGAAACTTAGTATTCTGCTCTTCAATAAGCATTTTTTTAATTTCATCCTTTGAACGGGTAAAAACAGGTGTTAAAGTTTGTATGAACGATTACCTACTGGATGTGCTAGGGGGAATCAGTTTTCATACCTCGAATACCATGTGACGGAATGCAGAATTAATTAATAATGGAATTGTATACACATATTCTCTATTCTCTCATAGTCTCTACACATATTGTACATAGCTAATTGACTCTACACAAAATAAACAAACAGTCATCAAATAAAGTTGTTAAGCAACATGTTCACAAAGCAGAAAGTCCATGTATGGCGACTAAAACGTAAATAATTAATAAAGATTAATTAAGTGCGTTGTTTGTTGAGCAAGTCTTCGCTAAAGCTAATGACCACACGTGCTCTAAGTCATTCGTCTTCATTAGTGTGTTTATTTTAGAATGGACCATCACATGTTATGCCTGACTAAGTCTGGACTCATTTATTTGTACAGCCTAAACTTTAAAAAAAACGTACATTTCTGACATTTTAATATTTTTGTAATATTGCAGAATTCTCTAACTATACTGGCCGTACCACCCGTACGGCCAGTAAACCCAAATTTCACCAGTTATAGTCCCACTAGCTTCTGCTATCGGCTTCGCCCGCGTTTAAACGTATTATAACGGAATGAAAAGTATCGTATGTGCTATTCCAGACTATAGTCTAGTCTAGTCTAGACATTATAATCTATCTCAAAGTCAAATACATTTATTTCTACTAGGCCATCAAGCGGCACTTTAGCGGCGTTCAAAACGCCAACAATTAAAATTTACAAGCAATAAAAAATGATTCTACCGTCTCTGTGCCAAATTTCATCCAGATCCGTTCAGCTCTTCTGGCGTGATTGAGTAACAAACAAGCATCCATCCAAACTTTCGCATTTATAATATTACTAGCGACCCGCCCCGGCTTCGCCGGTGAGATATTGTACTCAAAAAGCTTCCTCGTTTCTCACTGTTTCTATTGGTGAAAACTGCACGAAAATACGTTCAGTAGTTTTTGAGTTTATCGCGTACAAACGCGGCGGGGGACTTTATTTTATAATTTGTACTATGTAGTGATAGTAAGATATATATATAATATAGTGTGAAGTGTGATGTAATAAGGTGCGAGCTTAGTGCTATCAACCGTGCACCAAGCCAGACTTTGGACTGCTACTAAGGATTTCCAGATGGAAAACCCCGGTATCATTTCTCCCACATGTACACAGGACCTCATGCTCACCAATTCCACGAACAATTATAAACTTATACAAGTATACTACAATCATTTCCAATGCTGCTGCTGCCTTGTAAAAACATTTTCTCAAATCTAAAAGTTTATTCACAAATACCACGCTCATTGACAAAAAACTATAATCTTTTTTGCTAATTTATCAAATCGGATCTGTCATTCGTCGCATCATTTATCACACAAGGGCGCCTACTCATACTTCAAACGAACTGCTAAGCCTTCCTTTTTACATCAGTATTGTCGGGTTAAAAAAATGAAACGTTACAATTAAGGATCCTTCTTAGTCAGTTGACCCTGACCTTCCCACTGCCAAGGTTGTGCCGCAGACATCAATGGCGTGATTTACCGGCTAAATATTCCACAATTAAATTGTTGATGAACACATACAGTTAATTGATGTTGCCATACTCTAGGGGCTTCCCTATCTACGAACGAGATTCTGCTGAGGGAATTTGTTATTCTATATTTTGTAATGGTTTTTAAAGAAACTTCCATTTGCTCAATTGATGGAAATAAAAGTCATTCTTATTACTTGTTTAAAGTGCTTATGCAAATCTTTTATTGGAAAATAAAAAGGCATTTGCAGTTTCGTTTCTAAAAGTCACAAATGTCAATATTAAATTCGTAACAATTTCGTGGTTGGTAACCCTGGCAGCGCCCGCGCCCATGCGGGGCAATGATTTAATAAATCACTGAATCATTGCGTAGGTACGCAAATGTGAGACAAGCACATAGACAAAGGTCAGTCGAGATTAAAAACACCGCCGGGTCATATCAACCAAACAATGATAGGAAAACAAACACAATGGACTTTGTTATGGCTCGTCAAGATGAGTCCGTTGCAGATGTATTGTTCATTCAGAACCTAATTATAAATAAATGTGCCGATACCCGTTTGTAACAATATGGAGCCTTCATACTTTAGCTTTGGTTCTGTACATTCAAATTGAGATACATATTATTTTTTTTGTAAAAAATATGCTTTACGAAAATAAGTTGCAATAAGAAATTAAATGTAAATAATGAAAGCTTAGTTAGTCATTGGTTATCAGTAACTTTGTAATGCATATTCAAGAATTCTTTATAATTTATAAAATATTGTTTTATTGCACTTGCACTGTTAATTTTATGAATGATTGTCAGTGCTCTTATGAGTAAAAATAAAAAGTGCTGTAGAAACTCTTGAACTATTTGAACACAATGACTTCAAAATTGAACGCTATAATTTTAAAATTGGATCGCCAGCTGAACAATCAACCTTGATCTTGACAGAGTTCGAACACATTACAATAATAGCTGTGGTGGGTTGGTTCCTGAATGGCTTCCGTTGTGCCTGCGCCTGCGCCGCCCGGCTGCACGGCGCCACGCCGCCATCGCGCCAGCGTGGCCATGAGCCGACCAGCATGGCCAGCCAGCTCCTTCGTGACCTCCATTCTAAACCACCTCATCGCCATTCCTAGATATTGTCTCGTACGAAGAAGCGACATCGAATAAATTAACTACAACCATTATAAAATACTACTGTATTTTATAGCCGCAGTAAATAATGTTACGAGTATATGAGCATTTACTATTTATATATACTTGTAATTTATTAAGCGGTGCTCATCACATCGTGTAGGTAATTACGTGAAATGATCATTAATGTCGTCACCATTGTGGTACCTAATATGGAGTTGTTTACGTTAATAGAAAACGTGCCCAGATAATAACAAAGTCTATCTGGTACATGTGAAAGCTTTAGATTGGAAACATTACTGATGGGTGATTAGAAAACATTATTCTAATTAAATAACTTAGCTACCACTAAACAGTTTCGGATCTCAATGACGGGACTGACTCTACTCTGACCAAGTCGTCAATGATAAAATACGATTGAAAAACTTAAGGGTGCCCTAGTTGGCGGCACGAACCATTTTGTGCGTGGGGTTAAAATGCATGCTATCTCATCTGACAACACGTGCGAAAGAGATAGACGGTGTGATGACCAGTAAGAAGCTAGTGCGCGTAGGAATACAAATTCCTAACGCTTTGTAGCGAATTGGATAATAATTTGGAACGAAACAGAGTGCGCGAAATTTTATTAACAGACCTTCGGGAATATGGGTATCATGGAAAAACTACTGAATGTATCTGTTCAAAATAAAACTATTTAAATTATTACTTTACTTATCTGTCTGTGTATGGTGACTGTTTTGCAATTTTCCTTCTTCATAAGTTTTTTTAAGTTTATTTCCATCCAAAAATGTGTTAAAATTAGTATTGAAATATGAAACTTTCGGCGCTGATAACTTTCAAATATATGTCTTTTTTTCCTACAGTGCTAGATAATGATGAGACAAAATAATATACTTCTTTTTTTATTTTGAACGTACACCGTCAAACAGTGGAGTATTCGTCATACTACGTTTGTATGGAAGAATAACCGACTAGGACACGCTTAAGGAAACCCTCTGGAAAGTTCCTCGATAAAAATGACACAAGGCACATTTATTTATATTGTATGACGTATATGTTAGTTATTATAATTGAACACATCGTATGATTGTTGTACCTTTGCCATTTTCATCATTACATTTAAAAAAAAAGGAACTTCTATAACAGATGAGAAATCAGTGTTTTGCTGCATTATAACGTCCGGTTAGAAAGGTACCTCTACCTACATCTTTCCCGTTTAGGTAATAAGATAATGGAACATATTATTTTGTATGAAATTTTTTACCAAATTTTTATCGAAATTTAATCAGAACTTTAGTAACAAGACCTAAGTTTATGAAAATATATATAATTTATTTATTTTCAGACACAGTAGTCCATAATAATACATTAAAAGATTGCAACTTTAGTCTACGTTCTATTACTACTATTGATATATTATGTGCCATGACTACTACAAAAACTGCACGTAATAAAAGTGCACAACATACTACGCGTAACGTATGTACTACTCGAACTTGGCCAAGTTTTTATTCCTACTTAGTAACTAAAAATATTTCCACAGTCGACGTCAGAATCTATTGATCATGATCTCCTAAACGATAATAGCTTAATAAATATGTACTAGAATACTATTCTCACTTTATACACGATGCGATTAAAATAATTATAGGGACAATAACGGGCCACACCCTTCTTAACAAACATTTATTCAACTTAGGCGCTACGGACAGTCCACTTTGCAGGGGCTGTTTTAACGCCGAAGAAACAGCCGCCCACGTAGTCCTGGAATGCGAGGCCGTGGCATCTCAACGCGTAAAAATCCTCGGAACAGTGAGGTCGCTCCGTGAAGCCTGTGAAGCTCCCAGGAAGCTTCTGTGCTTTTGGACGGAGCTAGGCTGGCTATGTTAGCCAGTACAGCCCCAACGAACAACGGACCAAATGGGAGTCTAAGTGCGGAAAAGGGAGTCCCTACCACTACCACTACTACTACTACACGATGCGATTATATCAAAACTTATGTAGGCTCAAGTGCTATGGACTCGATTTATGAAGACATATTTCTCATTAGCAGTAACTATTGATCACTATGTTTTTTTCTACTATCTCGGTCAGACCTACAAATACAACAAACATGATAGTATAAAATTAATCCCTCAAAAAGATTAACTGAGTGTGAACAACCTCTTAATATCTCATTGATTATTAATCAATTTTGTTGAATAGATAAATTGTATTTTCATGTTGAACGCACCTATTTCAAAAGACGCGTTGTATTAGTTTCTCAGGGCACAGGTCAAGCCTGTAATTGCGAGAATCAATTGATTAGTATGAAAATTAATTGTCCAGCTTAATATTTGCACATGAATTTACCGCCTCAATTATATTTACCTATTTATTGATCTGATCGGTAGGTTAAATGTGAAGGGAACAGACAAAAACGTTGTTTAACTTGTGTAAATGATTACCTTAATGATTATAATATTTATTATGACAACGATCCGTCGGTCGGCGTCGATTGGTTGCAGCGACATCGTTATGCAACGTTCAATGTAGCAACAGTGTTGCAACTCAGAGACAATTGACGCTAGGCCGGCCTACGAGCTTAATATTTATCTAAATGTGTACCCAGCAAGAAATATGCTTATCGACTTGGTACAAGATTAGGCCGATATTTTGGTCTGATAGTTCACGAGTTAAGTCCTAGTGCAGATCTTAATACCAAACGCCGTCGAAATTGCTACTAATAGCCACTTCTAAACGTGGACTTAAATATCTAGATACTTATCTTCGGTGGCGACTAAATATCGGCATCAGGCATTGCAATATCTGACTATGATTTTGAAATTAATAACTAGTTGCCATTTAACTTGTAATAATTAACTAAAAACATCTATTTAGGGCTTCTTTGCAGCTCTGCGAATTACCTTTGAGGAATTTGTGAACTAAAATCATACATACTCGTTTTTGTTTTCTTGTTCACTTCAAAAGAGAGGATCAGAAGTGTCAAACAGAAACGTGTATAATAATAAATTGTCACAATACATTCTCAGCGAAGTGCGTGACTGTATCACGAAAACTTATTAGGGTTCCCCAGGATATTAAATCGATCATCTCCGTCCGGATTACGGTCGTGAATTTATATTATGTTACAGTTACTGTCAGATAGTAATCCTATTATAGTCGTTATCTATTGAAATCTGATCGTGTGACCGCCTAGATACACCGACGGGGCTATAAATTCAGTGACCTATATGTTAGTCTTAGTAGTCACGCTCGTGTTTAATCCTTTTTATTTAAATAACACTGTCAAGACGTATATTACTCGTATATACATGCGCGCATGACTCTGATTCAGTTTTAAAATTAACATTTATGTACAGCACGGATCTTGAACTGAGGAGTTTTGTGCTCGTTGAGATAACCCCATTTTTATTGATTTGAGTTCAAATCTGATTAATTACTGAGGTTAATTAATGAACAATCTATTGATTATCGAACTTTAGTTTGTTATCTTTTATTTGTGAGAAGCTCGTAGCTAAATAATAGCAGCACGGGTCAATCTTCAAGGTTAAGCAACGCTTGACGAGCTCGGTCCGTGGATGGGTGACCATTTTCAACATACCGAGTTTCCTCCGTGCCTCGGAAAGCACGTTAAGCCGTTGGTCCCGGCTGTCATTTGAAGATCTTTGACAGTCGTTACGAGTAGTCAGAAGCTTGAGATCTGACACCAGTCTAGCCAAGGGGTACCGTGTTACCCAGTTACTGGGTTGTGGAGGTCAGATAGGCAGTCGCTCCAAGTAAAACACTGGTACTCAGCTGAATCCGGTTAGACTGGAAGCCGACCCCAATATAGTTGGGAAAAGGCTAGGTAGATTGAGTTTGTTATCTTTTAACATTGAAATATGTGCAAGTCGCAGACATTTATTAAGAATTCTAGTAACGTAGTTAACATTTCGTAGCATCGCTCTTAAAAAAAAACATTAGCATTGTATGTAACATTGTAAAGTCATCAATTCTTAGAACGTACAAGTCAATCGTTGCTCGAGATACCGTTCAGTAAGTTTTGAGGATAAATCTCTCATCGCCGGCTCGCCATAGACCGACTCGTGTAGTATTCAAGGCACAATGTTTAAATGTTTATAAATTCCACTCATCGGCCTTTCGCACTAACATAGTTCAATAAACATACATGCCATCGCTTCTGTCTTACTTTACATGTAATGTTTCAAGTTTAATTTGACGCGCCAAATGAATGTTCAGCAATTTCTTAATGTTTATCACAGGTAGCTGACGTAGCTCTGTATACATTTCCACTAGAATATAAAAAAAAGTTAATTCAAATAATCAAAAAACCGTATGTTTAAGAAGCGAAGTAAAAGGACGTAAACAAGAAGAAAATCATGCTGTGAAGCCGGAGGAAACGTATTCGCGAGCTGGCTGACCAGAACCAGTTGTAGGTATCCTCCGACTGCACAGCATGATTTTCTTCTTGCTTACGTCTTTTAAGTTCGCTTCTTAAGCAGTCGGGTTTTTGTTTTTTTTAATTAACTTTTTTTATTTATAACTTTTTCTTTAACATATTTTTTTCGAAATAGGTATATTTAAACATATTTACCCAACACGATGGTTTGGATGAAAAACAGAAATTGGGCCCCCACAATATGGCGCCCAAAATCTTTTATTTCCCAATTTTAATGTATCAAGTGAGACTCACAGGCTTAAGACGAATCAATTGACTTAAGAATCATCAAAATCGGCCAACACGTTAGGTCTCTAAAACGCCACATAGGAACAAACATACATATATACATAGACTGATAAACACATTACCCTCCTTCGGCAGTCGAGTAAACCACGTTACCGCATCTACTTAAATCTCGATGCGACCTAATTCCCATTCAAAAATGGCTCATGAGTCAGTTGTTCCTGCTGATAGGATGGTGCACTTACCGTAAATACGATTGAGTAATGCGATGTTTATTGATTCTGTCGATTCGCTTCCTACAAAGAATAACACCCGAAAGCCTGTCATATTTAAGAATGTTCTTGAGATGAATTCGGAGCACGTAAACAGACGCTGGTGAAATGTTAAATTAGTAAACAGTTAGAAGCAGGGGCTGATCTAACAATTTCATTGCTTTGGGCATAGATAATATCTGCCGCCCTTTGAAATGACGCCATTTAAGGAGGTATATGTTTCAGGATAATTATGATCTATTGAAAAAATATGCAGTTTTTAACCGTCGGATCGGATAAAGCCGCTTTTTTGACAACTTCGAGCGAAGTTAAAACGAAGTAAGCTCGAAAAGTTCACCTAAGTATTTATGCAACCTTATGAATGTTAAGCTATTTAACGGTAGGTTTACAACAAGAACCAATAACATTCGACAGCGAATCGAGTTTGAAAATTTTAGCAACTCACCACGAATAAGTAAGGTTTGAAAAGGGCTGTTAGTGCAGTTTGGCTGCCCCTCATTTATGAGCCTCTAGGCATTTGCCCGGCTCGCCCACCCCTAGATCCGGCCCTGGTTAGAGGATGTCGCGCTCTATTCACATTCAAGTGGGCTTGAGATGCGGCGAGAACAGGTGTAGGACAAGGGAGGGTACCAACAACGAAATAGTTACTAGTACATCCACCATCAAGAAGGTACCTTCTTGCTCTCACTTAGTTAATTTAAAAAAAGGGGCTAAGCAGAATTCCTTGAAATTATTCCATCAAAATATTCAAGGTTTTTCTGCGAAGCAATTGGAAATAGAACTGTTTTTGGAAAAAACAATGTTTGAAATTGTTTGTTTTACTGAGCATTGGCTGAAAGATCATACAATGCTAATTAATTATGAAAATTATACCGTAGGTAGTTGTTTTAATAGAAATATTATGTTACGTGGAGGTTCACTTATATTAATTAAAAATGGTATTAAATCAAAACCTCGTAAAGATATTGTAGATCTATCAGTTGAACATAGTGTTGAACTGTCATGCGTTGAGCTGGATAAGCATGTCATAGTGTGCGTTTACAGACCCCCCAATTATGGTAACTACTCTATATTTGAGTCAGTGATGGAAGATGTTTTGGCAAAACTTGCAATTGGAAATAAACTAATCATAATCTGTGGTGATTTTAATATAAATATTTTAGAGAGTAATTCAGATAGCAGTAGATTATTAAATCTCTTCAAATCATTTAATTTGTCACATGTGTTTATGGAACCAACACGAAAAACTGTAACTTCTGCTACATGTATTGATAATGTATTTTGTTGCTGCGACTACTTAGACAAAGCCATTATAAATTGTCTGCCTTCGGATCATAGTGGGCTATTGGTAAACTTTGAGTCCAACATACCAATTCAACAAGTGCAGATTCAATCCAGACCAATAACATCCGGTAAATTAAATCAGTTTAACAGCAGTTTAATTAGTAAGCTAAGTGATCAAGACCTTACAGTGAATGATGGTAATATTCTATATAAAAAAGTTTTCTCAGTAATCCAAAAGGAGTTCAATAATTCTTTTAGGAAAAAAACTAAAACTGTATGCCCTAAGTTTTTATTCAGTGACTGGGCGACTGAAGGACTCAGGAAAAGTAGGGAAAGACTTTACGAGCTCTATGGCCTTAAGCCTTATATTAACACTGAAACTTTTAACAAGTATGTTGCTACTTATTCAAAAATTTTTAGAAATACGTGTAAAGTAGCTAAGGCTTTATACATTGGTAATAAAGTTAAAACCGCAGAAAATAAAATCAAGACTGTTTGGAAAATTATAAACAATGAAACGAACAGAAACAAAAGAAATAATACTGATTACACGCTTGAAACTACACATGGACTTATTAGAGATAACAAAAAAGTTGCTCAAGAATTTGTGGATTTCTTTACCAGCATCCCAATTAAAACTACTGAAACCATAAATTCTTCGCCCTCACTTGCTTCTGGTTTATTAAACGCAAACGTTTCAGCCTGCCCGACAGAATTTAACTTTTCACATGTAAACCCAATAACAGTAATAAAAGCTTTTAAGCAAATCAAGATCAAATTGACCGAAGATCTATGGGGAATGTCCATCAAAGTTTGTACCTCCATTATTCAGACTATAGCGCCGTACTTAGCTTTAATTTTTAATTTGTGTGTAGATCAAGGAGTCTTTCCGGATCTAATGAAACATAGTAAGGTTATACCACTTTTTAAATCCGGGAACAGTAAAGACACAAATAATTATAGACCAGTATCGGTGCTGCCGGTTTTCAGCAAGATATTTGAAAAGATAATGCTAAATCAGATGCTCATTCATTTTAATACGAATAACATCCTACACGATAAACAGTATGGTTTTACCAAAGGACGTTGTACGACTGACGCTTGTGTCACCTTATTAAAACATATCTTTGAAGCGTGGGAAGAGGCACAAGATGCCATAGGGGTTTTCTGCGACCTGTCGAAAGCATTTGATTGCGTTGATCATGAAACATTACTTTTGAAACTTGAGCATTACGGGCTAGGCCAATCAGCGTTGAGTTTAGTTAAATCTTATTTAAATGATAGACAGCAATTAGTTCAAATAAACGGTGTCAATTCGTCCGGGTTAACCGTGAAAATGGGGGTACCCCAGGGTTCAATTTTGGGTCCTTTCTTGTTTCTAGTCTACATTAACGATTTACCTCATCTATTGAAAAACAATCTAAACATGGTGTTATTTGCTGATGACACTTCGTTGATTTTTAAGATAAATAGACGTACGAGTAACGTTGACGATGTGAATACCGTCTTGCGACAGGTTCAAAATTGGTTCACAGCTAATAATCTAGTTTTAAATGCTAAAAAGACTAAGTGCATAAAATTTGTCTTGCCGAATGTCAAAAGTAATGATTGTGACATTTTATTAAACAAGGAGAAGCTAGAATTCGTCGATAAAACGGTTTTTCTGGGGATCACGCTAGACTCGAGGTTGCAATGGGGGCCTCATTTAATATCACTTGCGGGGCGGCTAAGCTCGGCAGCTTATGCTGTTAGAAAAATACGTCAGTTTACTGATGTCGATACCGCAAGATTAGTCTATTTTAGTTATTTTCATAGTATAATGTCTTACGGTATCTTACTATGGGGAAGGGCTGCAGACATTGAGTCAATTTTTATTCTGCAAAAACGAGCCATCAGAGCGATATACAATCTTCGCCGGCGCGATTCTCTAAGGGAACTGTTTAAGAACATTAACATCATGACGGTACCTTGTCAATATATTTATGAAAACATCATGTATGTTAGAAAGAATTTACATCTTTTTAGTAAAAACGGTGACAGACATAATTATGTTACTAGAAATAGGGATCAACTAATTCAACCAGGTTTCAGGCTGGCTAAAGTAGCATCATCTTTTATGGGGTACTGTATAAAATGTTACAATAAAATTCCTCCCCACATTCTACAACTAAATGAGACGAAATTTAAGACTTGTATAAAACGCACACTATGTAGGCAAGCATATTATAAGTTGGGGGATTACATCGCTGATAAAAATGCTTGGCTCAATGCTGGTCCTGCTCCGCAGCCACTAGGGCGCAAGAACAATTAGTGATGGGCAGAAAAGTATCGAAGTATTGTTGGACATGCTGAAGACTGTATGCAAATTTTTGTATTGTATAAACTCAATTTCTTTTAGTATTATATAATTGCACAGCACATGTGTGAGTACTATGTTCCGACTGTAGATAAATCTACCATTCACTGTACCTATATGTCGTTCGTTGACTTCTGTGTGCCCTGGCAGTTGAGTGTGTCATGCTCTCTCTAATTTCTCTCTGATGGTGGCACATGTGTTGGATCATTCGGTTCCCTTCATGATGGTTGAGCTGAGTGGTGCCGATCCATGCGTCATGTTCGTGAACGGGCGCCATCAGTTGGGATTGGTCATAACTTAGCTGTCTCGGCCTGTTAAAGTGCTTTTTTTTAATTATTTGTTACTCTAGACGCTTTTACGTACACGTCTTTTTACATCGTTCTCACATATATGTATTTTTTCAACAAGAATGATGTAACCAAAAACTTGTAATTAAAACTGATGGAAAAGAGTGTCCGGGGAGTTTCTTGCAAATTCTTCTCCATTGAGACCTACAGACGCTTGCGAATTTGCAACTAGAGTCATCTTTTTATTAATTTTTTGTTTGACAATTCAAAAGTACTTCTAAAGTTTAATTGAAATAAATACCTTGATTTTGATTTTGATTTTGATTTTGAACAGCGCTCGCGAACGACGGATCATAAAATTACATATGAACGAGTGACCGGCGCGAGCGGCGCCACATTTCTATGAACAATGAAATGGTATGGAAATGGCGCCAAACCCTCCATCATAAGCGTCGCACGCGCATGCCATAAAACTGCATGTATTAACGTTTACACTCCGTTTATGAGTTCGCCCGATTGTGTCACGTCCTTGGGTAATGACCAAGCTTTCAGTTGCTTTTGTTCGTACCTGCGAGCTGAGCCGCGCGTAAGCAAATTATTATAAATTATTATACTTCTTTAAATAAATATGCAAGTGTGCTTGCTTAACGTGAATGCAGTACACTTGAGTTAAATTTAATTCAGTTTCAACTGTGTTAACTGCCTTTTAACGATTATTTCATTAAGTTGATTATGAAATTAATCGATATCCATGAATCAATATGTTAACTGCCGGCTTTATTGATAGGTAATTACTAAGTTGAAATACTTTGATATGCTTAGTTAAACCTCAGTATTGATTATATTTGATACATAATAAGTACATGACATTAAAGTGTCAATTTATTAAAGCTTGCAATGGACAGACTCGGAGAAGGGAAGTAAATCAGATTTTTTCTGAAAAGTATTTCTACAATTCTTAAGTCAAGCTACAATTAATGAATTAAGTACGAAGATATATTTATAAAAAAGCATTTTGAAAGTCTTGGTTTCAATTATAGCCATCCATTCAAGAGTGGATGTCCAAAGTAGGTAAAAAATTATAGAATTGACAAAAGCGGAACTCGGAAATAAAAGTAGTCGTTTCCATTGCCGACATAATCTCAAATTCCAGCCTACGACATTCTTTCCAAGTGATAGAAACAAGGTATTGTGAAAATAAGAAACTTGCCAATTCGTACTTTCCTTTTAGAGCTGTGCGGCGCGCGCGCAATCTACCAAATTTGCTTAAAGCGCTGCCCCAGCGCCGGCGCCACTCTACTTTCCGAATAGCCTTCACGTCTCACTTGTGACCTTTTACGCACGTTATACACGCCTTACGGGTCTGTGTTCCACTCCTAACTCATAAACTAATCACGACTTAAAGCGATAAAGTATATAGAAAAGCTAAGCGCGCTTCCACATTGATACTACTACATGATGATGCTTTTACATAGAACACCATGAAACCACACATTATATAAAATTAGAGAGATTTGAGAGGTTTAAGAGGAAATATGTGCAGAGAGCACCGGCTGAATTTCCTTAGTAATAAGTAATAATTCGAGGTTTGGCTCTCGTCTCTTTCCTCCTCCAATATTGGACCAATTTAAAAGATATTCCATAAACTGGTAAAGTAAGATATATACTATGCCCCTATGTTTTTTTTTTTCATTTATATTTGTCAAATTTGTACACTAAGCCTCTGTTGACAGCGCAATTTTGAGCATTTTTTGAGGGTTCTAGTGCTTCTAAAGATAATGTATCATCAAAAAGGAAAACATAGGGGTATAGTATATATCTTTAATTTTCAGTTTATGGAATATCTTTTAAATTGGTCCAATATTGGAGGAGGAAATACGAGAGAGACAAACCTCGAATACTTTTTAGGAAAATCAGTCGGCGCTCTCTGCCCCCGTTTCCTCTTAAATGGCGTGATTGTGGTGTGTCGGAGTGGGCGCGTAATGTCAGCCATAAGTTAGTTCGAAGTGCATCGAGCTCATATGTGGGCTAATCAATGATCAGCCAATATATTCAATTGAAGTGCCATTCAGTCGATGATTGGCAATTCTCAGAAATATGATTTTGTAATAATACTCTCTGCCTGAGCTCTGCAAAGTACCAGTATCGATAACAGTGCAAAATATTATTGTAGAATGGACGGTGGAAAGTGATGCAATGGGGAACGGAGGCGGTCTTGAAGTTTTTCCATCATTGCCGCGACAGTTTTCCACGTGTAGGCTAATGCTACTATTGCGTTAGCGTCAGATACCTACTGTAGTTACACTAGGACTCTAGAGTAAACTTAAGTCCATTAGTATTAGTATGACATTTAAATATTTGTCCAGCATATTTACGTACGATTTATGTGCGAAAGGGCAGCCACGGCACAGCCAGGTATAGCTATAAATGTGCAGCATTTATTATCTCTTAAACTTTATTGACGCACTCTCTCTTCATGATATTTACAAGTATACAAGTAATGTCGTAATAGAGGTCATTACAAAGGACCTTTAGCTACATAATATGATTTAGCACTACACTGTGCCCAGTTCTATAGTTCAGCAAGATAACGATATTGGTTCGACGACACCGCCAATGAGTGAATGTCGACAAAACCTTAAAAGCAGTATAAATACAGCATTAATAACGAATAAATTTAAATAAAATGAATTAAATTAGTATTAAATTATCAATATTACATTAAACGGACCATTTTTATGGCTCGCGCTTAATCTGTCATTTATGTTTTTTTAAATATTATTTTAATTTGCATGTTGTAGAGACAGGTATAAGTTCGAAGTTTAATTTTTAGTGGAGCTTAGTTTTGTAGGCTGATTTTCTAAGGAGTTTCTTTCTATTACTGGCAGCCCTAAATTAAAATATTCAAAATGGTCTATTATACAGCCAAAATGAGATTAAGCATATTTTTAATCTTCCCGGAGCGTTATAATTCACATAACTATCCTGCCTTTACGTCACATATGCGTTATTTTGGGGTCCCCGAAGATTAAATAATGTGCCCTTTTTACTAGCTAATAATAATAATACCTTTAAACGAGCAATTCTTGTATATATTTATATATAATCTGAATCTCGGAAACGGCTCCAACGATTTTCATGAAATTTTGTATGCAGGGGGTTGCCGGGGTGATAAATCGATCTAGTTAGGTTTAATTTTTAGAAAACGTCGTTTTCTCTATTTTCACCCGAGCAGAGCTCGGTCGCCCAGGTATTTTTTTATAAAATGTAAAGTCATCTACAACGCATAGGAACTGTTAGAGACTTCTCTTTCTCACTATTTGAATCAAATAACCTTTCGCTACTGATGCGTTATCGGAAGCCACAGAAATTTTCCAATGTCTAAAGTTACTGGTAGCTCAACATGTCACTTATTGAACTACAGTATACCTACTAAGGTACAGCTCAACCTCATTCATTCATCGCAAGATATTGCAATAAATATAAAAAATGTAGAACACGCCTATCACAGTCTTTATTAATAACACTTTTAAGTGTTTTGAGCTCTTACGCCGCACTCGTATCATAGAGTGTCACACAAGTACCGATAAATGCAGACGCACGCAATTTCAGTGCAAACCCGTAGGCCATCCACAGTCTAACCTGGACAGCGAGTCAAACAAACCCCGTCTTCCAACAACGGATGCACTGGTAAAATAAATAGCCCGAAGTTTGCTGCCACCTACGCACAATCAATCAACGATACTACAGCTAGGCATTGCTTGAATGATTTATTACGAAAACACGAACAGTTTTGATGTTTACCTTCCAATATAACCTTTGTTTTGAGAAACTACGAAAGGAAATGAGTCAAACGATGGATTTACTAGTAAGGTTGCTCCAAAAACAAAACAAATTGACAAATGAACGTTTCAAATACGTCGACTGAACAAGCTCCATTACTCAGCTTTAAATGATTTTTATAGTGATTAATCGTTGCCATTCAATACAATGAGTGCTTGTTTGAACAAATTAAACACTTAAACCTGCCAGCTGAACATCCAAACACAAAGACAGTAAGTTACTGTAAAAAAGACGGGCACGGCGCGTTTGGAATTCTAATATTCTATCAAGTTGATTTACTGCGTAAACCTGCGTAGTGTCACTTGTGTCGTATTGTGCGAAATAAAATCAAGAGTCGTGCACACATTAACCCGCATACTGCTGGCGCCACTATCCGTCACTGTTTCCATTGTATCTATCTACTTAGTAATAACAATAACAATAATGATTAGATAAAAGGATTTATCGCACGCGTTGACATCACGGCGCATCACTAATGTTGCGTCTTGACAAAATTATTAATATTCTAAAATTATCTTATAACAGCCAATTAACTATAACTTACGAATGAACGCGTGCACAATGTTGACTGTGTGTGCAGCTTCAACACGCTGATTTGATTTAATTTAACTGGAACTTGACCGCATATCGATTAATATAATTCAAACAGTTATAGTGCTTCTCATAAAAGTTCCTAAATACTATTTCAAAACGTCTGTAGTACCAAGTTATAATTAGTTTAAACCTTAAGGAAATCTTTCATGAAACACAAGTAGTACGCGGCAAGTATGTGATCAGATTACAGATGATGTTTGTCGCCAGAGGTTGGGGGCCACTCAAAATATTGTAATTAGTGTAATGAAGTCGTAGATCGCGTGTCCTCGCGGCGCGGCGCGGCGCCGGCTGCGCTGGCGCCGGGCGTCGCGACGCCGCCGCCGCCCGCCTTGTTTGCACATCGCGTATGTTCTCTATTTACGCAAGTAGAAGTACGTTTTCGCATTATTTCAACAAACACGTACCGAATTGCGAAAATCATGACGTCAGCGAATATCCGATACTACTTCTGTTTCTGTTTTTACGACTCTGACCTTAGCCATCCTTTTAGCGAAGCGAGGTGAGAGAAATTTTACTGTGCAAACAGTTCTGAACGGATGGAGGGAGCGTGGCCGGTAATTCGATAACTAGATATTCAACTGTCGCTTAGGTACACATAAAGAACTAAGCGACCCAGTTTAATCAAAAGATTAATGTTTAAGGTTATCAGAAAGGGCCTGGCGCCACGGTGCGCGCTCGTCGGTGCGGTGGTGCGGTGGGCTCGCCGAGTCACGCACAGTTCGCACCACTAACCGCGCTCTATTACTCATGGAGAGCCTGCCCGCCTGCCCCGTGCCCGTGCCCACAAACCGCATTCACCTAACACTGCCTCATTAGCCGACATTAAAGTAATAACGGGTACGCTTGCGGCCAACAACTAACAAGCATCCCCATTCAGAGCATTTACGATAACGTCCGCCTGAATGTTGAGCCCTCTACAAAAGTAATCATATCAGTCTGTCGAGCTCTCACGTGGTGGTGGCACTGAGATATTTCGAATTAACGATCATCCGTGTCCACTCACGTCTACGCTCGACGTTCGTGCATCAGTGGCACTCTTGATAAAAAGAGAGCACTTTGACATCAAAGCGTTTTACGCAGTAAACGGCGAAAAAGGCTCAAACAAAATTATGCGCTGAGGAATGTGTTGCAGGGAGAGACACCGATTTCACAAAAATAAAACGTCGATTGTGCTGGGCATCGTGCATCGGCGTGCACAAAACAAATTCCTCGGAAGCACTTGCTGTACACTGAATTAGATACACTCGTGATCGAGTGGTGAGGGGCGCGCCGCGCGCTGAGCCGTGAACCGCGGAGCGCGCGCGTTCACGCCGCGTGTGACACCGTGCGCGCCACGCCACTATGACGTCACGTGCAATCTTTCAGCCTTATTACATACAGTCAGGTTATCTCTACATAAGTTTTTTTTCCCAAGTATAAATAGACTTTACATTATTTACGATAATGATACACTTAACCTTTGCTTGTAACTCTGATTAATTAGGTCGTTTTACTGCAATATCAATTTAAAATCGAGTAGGTACAACATTTGGGAAAAAATTACAAGATAAAGTTATTATAATCAATGCCAGATTGTTATGAAACAGTCGCTAATACATTCAGTAAATATGTAGTTACATTTTATCAGCCAATCACAGAAAGCGCGTTTCATGAGTAATACGTCACTTGACGCATGGCTGAAACTAAGAAGATTTGAAAAAGAGGGAAATAAATAAAATGTATGAGATAACATGAATAGAAATTTCATCTAAGACAACACTACATTACTTGAGGATCAAAAATTTTTGGCATACTTCAACAATTCTTTCATCTGTATTTTTAAGCATAATGCAATTCTACCCGCATATGGTCCGTTTACCGTTTCCACTTCAGTTGTACCAAAGTACACAATCATATTAGAAAGTTTTGCGTATTTAAGGATACCTGCTGCCCTCATGTAGGAGCCGTGTAGTTCTTTTAAAAACTGTTTATCGTTCGCGATATTCCCTTATACGCGTAGTCAACTTATTCTGTAGGTACATCAACTTACTCATTTATTAGCGCATGTAAATAAGCTATTCGTGTACAAATATGTTCATGTAAGTAGTTAGCAACACGAAATTATCTTCTCAACGCCAACACGACACCGTCAAATCGTGGTTATACAATTGTGAAAACATATAAATCAACACAATTTCTTTGAAACATATATTAGCTCAGAATAACTCTCACTTCACTGACATTGCAAACGATTCCCTTGCCGAAGGCATGAAATTCATTTAGTTTATTACGGCAACACCTGGCTCAGATTCAATTAAAAATTATCCGTTTTACTGTCTTCGTAAGGTACTGAGGATTTATTAAAAGCACGATAAACTATATTATTACGGCAGCCGACCGGCAGACGGCCAACTGGAGTTCTCACAAAGGCAACTGTGAATCAGATTTGAAGCGTTTTATAGCTACGAGCCTCAGATAGAGTTTACGGCCGGCTTACAGTTCCGCCATGGCCCATGCCAGCTTATAAACCATATCGGAATCACAATAAATTCATTGTGAATTTGTGAGCATTGGTTGCTAGTGTTCACTAGTCATTGTGCAACACGAATAGCCGCAGTAAATTCTTCAAAACGTTAATCATTCCTAATAGAACGGCCACTTTTGTTTACATATCACCGTATGCTAAATGAATCTCGACAACGGGAGCCTAGTTAACGATGAAAGTAAAAACACTGGCGAGACATTTATTGGAGCGAATATATCACATTTTTTTTCTTGGAATATGACTTAGTAAATATAGTAAAAGAGCGCGTACGTTGACATCGGCGATATTTGTTCGCAAAAAATGTGTGTTGTAAGTTGTGTTCGCTAAAAAGGCGAGCAGACGGCGTCGCGGCGGCGGGTCGACGGCCGCGCCCGGAATAACCAGCAGCAGCAGCTATATTTGCAGCAGCGCGCGGGCGCAGGGGGACCAGCGCGTGCCATTTCTGCACCAGCGCCCGGTGCATCTGAGTAATGCCATTGTAATGCTCTCGATATAGTCGTAAAGAGTGGCCGCGGGCGGGCAGACGCGGCGTCGGCGCCGTCGCCGCTGCGGCTGAGCCCGCGCCACCGCCGCCACGCACGACCAGCCTCCGCACTCTGCATCACACTCCACGCACCTCGTAAATCACTATCCGTCTCCAACGGATACGGAAGATCCCAGATAACGTCATGCCAATAATTTGACAGCATTATTTATGTATTATTGAATTGATTACGAATTTGCCAGTAAGTGGAAGAAGATGATGAACTGTGCCGGGTGCGAGGCGGCGAGGCGGCGAGGCGGCCGCGTCCATGTGTGCTGCTCCACCTAATGTATATTGATGAGAGCTCGTGGGAGCCGCGCCGACCGCTCGCCGCTACACTGTCATTTGTCATCGCCAGTTCCTGTCACTGCGCATACGCATACTTTCTTATTTTCTGCAATTACCTTTTAAAGTCGGCAAATTTGCCGATTGCATTAAAAAATGTACTTAATGGGATGATGAGCGGCGACAATCAAGAATTACACCCAACCGTTGAGTTGAGGGCGACATTACAAAGACGGTAATGACTTAAACGTGATAATGTACTTTTAATGTACTTACCCTACTATAGCTTAATAGGTTGTATTTCTTTAAACAAACTAAAATTCATCACCAAAAAAAAGTAGAAATTAGCATTATAAAATAATTAATAAGCTCTTCGATATACCTACGTATTTAATAACCTAAAGTCGTGGAAGTGTCGTGTTACACACGCGAAGCAGGTCACACCAAAATGGCATATGAACAGCGGCCATCAAAGAGACTCCACTTTTAAAAAGTCCATAAAGTTATATGTCGTCCAGTCGATTTCCACATGCGTGGATAGTTTTCGCGACAGATGGCCCATGACTCACTAACCTGTTGCCGGTCAGATACGTTTCCAATGTAATCGAGATGACAATATTTATAAATCATTTTACACTAATATTAGATGAAAAAACAAACGAAACACGTCTATTAAGACAAAATTAAAGACTTTATGAGCTATTAAACGACCGCTCCTGTTTGTTAAAGTTTAGGATATCAGATGTCTAGTGTAAGTATGATATCATCACCGTGTTACTATGAACATGGCTTGTAAAAAATGACATCATATAACTAGGAAATTAAATTGTCCAAATCACTGTGATGACGTCAGTGTGAGGCTAATGAGGCTTATGTTCATTATTGTGGGTAACCTTTCGAGCTGCGGTTCTTTAGAGATGCAAATCGTGTCGTGAAACTGGTCGCAGTGAACACAGGTCCATTGTAGCGCAGGCGCGAAGGTGTCAGGCGATCACCTCACTTATCTCTTATTTCATTATCATGTTCACGATAGTATTATCAGGCGGTATCTGCGCGCTCCCGTGACGTGTTCGCCTAATTAAGCAGTCGACGGCCGCGTCATTAATATTGTTCAAGTCACCGACTACATTGGCCGCAGACATATTGCTATCATGATGCTCTTTCACGGTAACTACAATGCGATCGATACCAACTCTGAATGTATGTTTGTTCCTATCTGATTTAACTGTGGCAATTAAACAGGCTCTGAATATATTTTAGACGATAAGACTATATTCTTAAAAGAGTTTGTAAGATGGACGTACCTATGTAAGCTCCTTTTTTAGGATTCCGTACCCGACGGGTAAAAACGGGACCCTATTACTAAGACTCCGCGATCCGTCTGTCTGTCTGTCGGTATGTCTGTGTTTCCGTCTGTCACCAGGCTGTATCTCATGAACCGTGATAGCTAGACAGTTAAAATTTTCACAGATGATGTATTTTTGTTGCCGCTATAACAACAAATATTAAAAACAGAATAAAATAAATGTGGGGCTCCCATACAACAAACGTGATTTTTTTGCCGATTTTTGCGATAATGGTAGGTACGGAACCCTTCATGCGCGAGCCCGACTCGCACTTGGCCGGTTTTTTTTAATAAATTTATTATTGTTCACACCCAATGCAAAATAATTACAGTTTAGCCATGGCCGCTCAAATGGGTAAAATTGTAAATTGGTGGGTAAAATTAAGATAAGTTTTACGATCATTGCAGTTTCAAGAACAGTTTTTAAATTTTACAACTATCGTGTTGTATAGGAATCATTTTTAGAAGTGATCCAATCTTCTTCTCCTACTGAGCATGGCGTCAATCATGTGACTTTTTGACTCTATAAATTAGGAGTCCTATTGAAAAATATGCAATGTCATTATAATGAGCAATGCCTACTAGAATGAAAAAACACAGCTTATTACTTCAAGGTCTATCGCAGTAATTGTTATCTACTATGGTCTCTTGTGGCGGCGATAAATATTTTTTTAAAGAAAATTGCGACTATTTCTGCACACGACCCCTTGCCACAACTCTACGAGCAGGTACTTTGATAAAGATTTAGAAAAAAAAACCGGGCAAGTGCGAGCCGGACTCGCGCACAGAGGGTTACGTACAAACCTCAGCTTAAAGGTATTATAGACCTGAGTATTTGATACGAATTTCAATTTAATACCTCTATGCGTTCATGAGGAAAGGGGTTGTAAGTTTAAAATTATCTATACAAATAAATAAAATTGAAGTGTCTGTATGTAATATCAAAATAACAACGTTTTATTGAATGCACGTGAAAGTATATACGGTACTAACAACAAATAAGCAATTTTTAAGATTTTTGTCTGTCTGTCTGTTTGTTCCGGGTAATCCCCGAAACGGCTGGACCGATCTTGACGGGACTTTACCTGGTAGATAGCTGATGTAATAACGAGTAACATAGGCTACGTTTGATCACGAGAAAATTCATAGTTCCGGCCGGAAACTAAAAAAATAAAAATATTTTTTTCACGAGTTTGACGCGGACGAAGTCACGGGCAACAGCTAGTTAAAAATATTTTTAATATATGATGTAACAAAAAAATTACGGTTTTCGCAATTTTTCCATTATCTGTACTGTAAGACGTTGCTTCGTACCAAATTTCAAGATTCTGAGTTCATGGGAAGTACTCTGTAGGTTTGCTAGTGTCGAAAATTTGCGGAAATTTGGGGCATAAACGGCTGTATCTTTGGATTGAGTTGGCTTAGAAATTTGCTCACAGCTTTAAGGGACAGTAGACCTGAGTATTTGATATTAATTTCAGCTTGGTACCTCCACGCGTTCCTGAGAAAAAGGGGTCTTGACAGGCAGACAGATAAGGGTTCCGTTTTTTACTTTCGAGGTACGGAACCCTAAAAATGCAATTTTTCGCTTATATCGGATAGAAACGTTTTTACAAACACCGAAATGGTAACACTTCTTCCATTGCATCATCTGTATTTTATCATCTGCAGAATCTTATAAATCTAGATTAGAGACGTAAAAATTTAGGCCGCACAAGATTCAGGTTTCGAACTACATCCGTGTCCGTGTCCGTGAAATTTCGGTTTAGAAGTAGCCGTAGTACATCTTGTAGGGAAGCTTACGCACTACATCCGAACTCTATCCGTCATTATCTGTCACAATTTGAATATTTTGAACTCGGAACTCAAATCACGGACACGTTTCACGGACACGGACGTGTAGTGCGTGGCCGCCGTCAGACATAACCCTTCATTCTCCCCAAAAACGGCGCAAAATACGACCAGCAGTCACTTTTATATGTCCTAGCATAGAAATCAAAGGTAAAAAGGCACTTACAGTTCAAGTCTCCAGGACACGTCTTGCAGCATCTGCCGGGCAGCAGAACAGGAGTATCACAGGAAGGTTCAGGACATTCGTTCTTGATGTTCCGGCAGTGAACTTTAGCTACCACTCTCCTTTTCTTTTGGACCTGTAACACATCCCTTATGTCATAAGTTCTGGTCTTGAATGTTTTATTATTTATACTATTTGTTCATTTTATAATGATTGGTATGACACTTGCTAGTTAAATACTTATTTTCGGGATGCGATATAAAATCAACCGAAAATCCTTTAGCCTGGGTTATCTTTCGAAACTCGGAGTTTGTAATTAACACGGCCAATAATGTATGACATATATTAAATTTTTCTTCGCGTTAGCAACTAATTCTGAGTTAAGTCTTTGGCGCCAGTGAGCCTGAAAGGAAAAATTTAAGGCCTATCTCGGTTAGACTTAACTAACTCTACTTCATACACTCGAATCATGTATTATGCCAATAGTTGTTTTTCTTCAAGACATTACTCAACGATCATCATAAAATGAACACAGTATATTCAGTGCAATGTTTTGGGAATACGTACCGCAACACACTCACATTTGATGCAGTACATGACGCCAAAGGGCGGGCCCAGGTCCGCAAACCACTTGGAGCCAAGCTCCATCGCTTGTTTGCCGAATAAACATTCTGTAACAAAGAAAAATGTACCATATTAGTATGAAAAATAGATTGTTTTTAGTGGAATAATAAATCTGGATGTACACTCCGCAAAGCCGCACTTTGCTCTGGGCCAAAAGTCATGATCGTAGAAAGGAATTTAGAGTTCAGCCCCTGTGCCATGACTGTATACAAGTCATATACATCTCGAAATAACCTTGCTCTAAGAGCTTATGGTTAGCCCTCAGATTAGGATTTCAAAACATTTGCAAAATAGCATAAATTTCTATAATATTCCTGAACATATCAAATTGCATAGATTAGAAAACGATGCAGCGCTGAGAATATATCTCGATAAAGAAAACAGTATGAGTAAACAGTGAACGAACACGATTATTTAGCTTTCTATAAACTCTAAACAAATATACATCCGTAGTATTACCGTTCTTTATCTCTCATGTATGTAAATAATGATTTGCAGCTAAGTACATAGAAGTTTTATCGTCCGTCAAATATTATTTTTGAACAGATTTATGTAATTCCTAGCGCGGATAACGGTCTTGCACTGTCTGCCACTGTTACATGGCCTGGAATTATACTCGTTATTTATTTATTTTATTTTTATTATTAATTGGCTCGCGCTTGACCACTATCTCACCTGATGGTTTAAGCGATGATGTGGTCGACGATGTAGCACGCTTACCTAGGAGAAACTAATTCTTAAAGAAATTGAAATTTAATTAATTTGTTTAAAATTTTCTTGCATTGTCTATGCAGCTCAAGCCTACGTATCATGCTACGAGCTAAGCAATCCACGTCTGTTCGTCGATATTTTCGGGTGTACAAGTCGTTTATTACTCTACATTATTTAATTTATAAGTTAGCAGCTATGGTGCCTGCAAGCACAGGTTAACAAGTTGCATTTACATACCGAACTCGTGAGCGAACATCTAAAAATAAAAGTTGCATCGTAGTGTTAAAATGAATGTAAGTAAGTTCATACGCGTGCTTAAGGGTACACTAGTCGAAAATTCTTCCATACAAACGTAGTCTGGCTTTTACTCCACTGTTTGACGATGTACGTTTAAAATAAAAAATTATATCAATTTGTCTCATCATTATCTAGCCCTGAATGGAAGCAAAAAAGTAAAGAAAAAAATTACTTGAAAGTTATGAGCTTCGAAAGTTCCATATTTTAACACTCATTTTAACGCATCTTTGGGGCGTAAATAAGTACTATAAGAAGAAGGAAAATTGAAAAACGGCCTCCATACAGGGATAGATTAGTAGTTCAACAATGCAAATAATTTTATTTTGAACAGATACATTCAGTCGTTTTTTCATGATATCGCGCGCTCTTTTTCTTTCTAAATCATTATCCATTTCGCTACAAATTTGAAAAAGTGTGCATTCGTACGCGTACTAGCTTCTTACTACTCATAACAGCATCTATCTGTTCCGCAAGTGTTGTCGGTTGATATAGCACGCATTTTAACCCCGCGCACAAAATAGTTCGTGCCGTCGACTAGTGTACCCTTAAGGAATGACACTCTTGTGTCTATGCGGGGGGAGAAGATATTCTCCCTCATATAGTAGTCGATTATATTGGTCATGATCCTTTTCAGCAACCCACTTCCATTACCTCATCAGCAAGGTATCATGCGACACCAGTACCTTTTTTTTTAACGAGTGGCAACCTTCAAAAGGTGCCTGGACTGTTGGGGGCAAAGACCAGGGAGTGTGGGATTTTTACCTCACTAAAACCACCCCACCCCGGTGATCACCATCAACACGTAGAAGGGACTTCTCAACAGACCACCCCGGACCCCCTCTGTGCAACGCCTGTTAGGGCACATCCCTGGGGAGACCAAAAGAGCGCCTCCCCTGAGCCTCGCTGTGCACGGCAGCACGTGATCACTGTGCCACCGTCTTACCTGGAGTCACTTGATGGGCGGACAGAGTTCCCAATCTGAACGACCACGACTCCGGAGTACTATCAACAAATGTTGTTGCTGTTTAGCTATTTGCTATTAGCTGTCTCTTGACGCATGCTGAAAAAAATCGTCTGTTAGGAATAATTTTTTTTATAGCATGTCCATAGTTACCGCATTATCTATCGGGCATTTCGTGAATAATCTTCTAATATCCCCTTCTTCTAATATATATGTACCCTTGACTGTACATGTATGTTTAATGTTTTGCTGATAATAATCAATCCGAGATATTTACAGTTAACAAACAGTTAGTTATTAAAATAATCAATTACAAAGGTACGGTAGGTTAAGGTGATTATTATGTGAATGGTTATTGCTACATGTGAAATCAAGCGAATAATAAAATACAATATTCCATAAACTGGCAGATTCTTTAAGCTGGATTATGTGGTTACCCCGCCTGCCTACTTCACCCCCGCTGATCCGCCTTTCTTATGTCAGCTTCATGGCATCGTAGAGCCTTACATCAACAATTACGAACAAACTAGACCAGACCAGCAATTTGTCCAGGCCTTTGTTTAACCTTTAGGAACAAGCTTCGCAGGACATGTGCTTTTCATGGATTTGTAAAGTTTAAAGTTTCCCAATTTAAAATCAATGCAGTTAGGTAGACAAATTTTAATATAATAGTTATGTAAGTTTATTCTAGACAGCAAGCGATTAGGAGTCGCAGATAGATTCAGTATCAGATGCGTCGGGTCGATAAGGTGCCGGCCTCTATATATAGGCGTCACTGTTATCTTCCTCTCGTAACTATTTAATTAACCTCACTGCGAGTGCACTGATAACGACTGAGACATGTTGCGTGAGAACATATTGCTCTTGGTGCCCATTTCCAACTAGCGACACCACTGTCGCTCATCTACACAGAATATAAAATTCTATCAAAGCTTTTAAAATGTTACAAGCTCTGACATCCGTGGACAGACTGACATGAGACACGTTTTACAGTAAAGTGGTGGACGAGTCAATAACAGAGCTAGGCGATATGAACATGGTTGTGGCTGAGCTCGTCACTTAATGAGGAAGAAGGGTGACGCCGGTGATGCGCCGGCGACCCATATTCAGGATGCAACGCTCAATACGTATTGCGTTACCGACGAGATACGCCCGACATTATCTCTACATTTTATTACAGAATTTGCACAAGTACGTCACTTTCATTAAAATTGCAAATTATGAATGCAGCTCGAGAAGAAAGTAGTTGTTTATTATTTTTCCCTTTCATGTGCGTGGAGTGCCAAAAAAGCATTATTTACCGTCACACCTACTCGATCGTTAACCGACGCGTCGCGCGCTTGAAGACACGCCGTGTTCACACACGCCACCTATTTTATAAGCCGCGCGTGTTTCTCGACTTTTGAATGTGTGTATATAAAAATATTATCTCTGACATGATTTAGGCATATAAAGTGAGGCGAGACATCGCGTAACCTTCCTTTCGTTTTCTCGGAAACGTTGGCGATGGGCCAGAAACGCTTCGCCAGGGAAATGAAGTATTGGCGACGCCCGTCTTATGCTTCTTTCACGATCTGTTTATGGAATGTACTCGATATGACCCGCTGTTTATTTTGAATTTATCGTCCGCATATTGGAAATTTTCACGATTTCACTCTTATTATGGTACCGTCCAATATGTACCTTATAGTTACAAGCAGGTACTGCTACCTAAGAAATGTGTACATTTATATTTATGAGATTGTACATATTTTCAGTCATTACAATCTGCAACATGAATTCATCAGACAAGTAAAAACATATCTCCATATATAATCAATAAATTCCGTCGTCTGTTCGTGTCCATATAGGTGTGTCGTCTTGGTACAATTTGTAATCTCCAGAGCGTGGCATGTTCGGCCAGGCATGGGGCAGCCGGCTCAGGGTTACTGCATTGTGTCATACTCCTAGCTCCACATAGATCACGATAAGTATGAGCTGCATGTCAAAGCAGAAGTATATGGTGGGCTCATTGAAGTGTGCGCGAGTCGCTTCAATAAATCCTCTACATAAAAGGGTTGAAAGAGGCGTACGCCGTATTTCAGCGCGCGTGGGCAGCGCATAAATTGTTCGTTCTGAATTAGCCTTAAGCAGGATATTTTGACATTTGCTCTGCCGACACGCTGACTAGTTTACACTCGCACTCCGACGGTGGAAATACTTCTCGGGACGATACCGCCGCCGCCGCACAGATTACCATTCATCATCACTAATAAATTCAACAACATCCTTCGCATCGGTGTTTCTGTTAACGAGCTGAAGTTGGGTTTCTTTTTGTGGTATTATCGTGTAGAGTAAGTACGGTTCAGTATCGAAGCACGTACACTTGCACAGTGCTACAGTGCAGTCATGTAGTGCACGCGGGACGCGGTGCAGGCGACTCGCCGCAGATCATTCAGTTTGCTTTGATTAGAGTACCAGTGTATCATTAGATGCACACACCCACACGCTGAATGATCGCTCATTGTGCCGCCCCTTGGCGTGCACTTAGCATTACATATAGCTCGCTTGTGACACTATCATACCCAACCCACGACTGCTAACTATAGCTGTGCTATGCTATAGCTCCATACTTTTCTTGTCGTTCTTTATTTTGCGCCAAACAGAGACATAAGCTTATTTGGTATCAACAATAAAGTGAAACTGTTTGTTACCTTAAACGAATCCGCGTTTCATTTCAATGTTGCCTGTATTAGTCAAATTACAAGAGCAAAGTCTTCGGAGCATATTACCTGTATTCCTTTTTCAGAATTCAATGAGACGTTTTATTTTACGTCCATATTGAAATGTACAAAAATAGACCGTCCCATTTTAGCTCGGCATTGCTTTAGGTAGATTATTTCTGTGGGTCGGCTGACATCGTCTCATACATAACTCCTGACGTTCCCATACAAGTGCTAGTCAGATCTATAAAAATAGTGTGTGTGGTATGATTCGGTAGTCGGGTAGTCGGTAGGTGTGTTCGTTCGACGTCCTCAGGTGTTGCGAGAGGCGCGGCGGGCGCGGCGGTGCGCGGCTGTGGCGAGACGCGAGTATTATGTAAAGCGCGGTGTATCGAGTGTCACCGACAGGTGTCTATCGTCGCTAATAAGAATAACTGTGGCACATTGATCTGATCACTCGCTCCAATGAATCAACACATCAGTAATCTGTATGAATCAACGGCGGTCACGCCTGCATTCCCGACGGGCGCGCGGCGCGGCTTTTCACCGGTGCAACAAATAGTTTTATGGTGTTATAATGGACCGCGTTATTTACAAAACTATAAATTACGCCATGTTCTTTAGTAGCTCTAAACCCGTATAATATTAGAACTACACGGTTTTTTGTCGGTAGCTTATAAAACTGATTAAAGTGACCGTCAGCGAAGTCCTAGCTAAATTAATTGAATGTAGATAGCTGCATACTTTGCTTCACACTATTTTTGTATAACGAGGTGAACTGCACAAATAATACAAAAACGGTTGATAAAATGTGCAAAAAGACTGCGGCGCCTGATTGTATGTTAACATTATAGTACGAATACTGAGTCTGTACGGATATATTTTTATTTTTAGTTGATATTCGAGATTGCACTGTTTTTTTCTTTAGTTCGTAACAAGCGGCAAAGAATGGATAAACATTTAAGTAACATATTCATTACTGACTGATTATAACTAATCAAGGCATAGGTCAGCATTTATCAGCCTCATAAAAATAGAGTCAAAGCACAAACCCATTGCCCGTTTTGGTGGTACTTAGTGGTCATACAATATACAATATATAAAAAAAAAAGCCTCTATCTTACACGCATGTAAAACCATTGATTGCCGGGTTTGACGAATATATATATATACTAGTTTCTGCCAGCGGCTTCGCCCGCGTGAATGTCGAATATTGTCCCGAGGGTACATATTCCTGGGATGTAAAGTATCCTATGTGCTATTCCTGACTATAATCTGTCTCTGTGCCAAATTTCATCCAGATCCGTTCAGTAGTTTTTTCGTGAAAGAGTAACAAACATACATACATCCTCACAAACTTTCGTATTTATAATATTAGTAGGATATATATATATATATATAACATATTCGTAAAACCCCAAAAACAGACCTCTAGAAAATAGATATTAGATACTTGCATCCTTATTTTTATGCGTACTTGGGTGGCCTTACAAAAATTAATTAAAGGAGAAACAAACTCCGATAAATTATCTCATAACTGACACTTTACATGAGCTAACAATACCGAAAACTTGTAGTCATGTAGAAAAAAACAACACATTGAATAAAAAAATTATGAATATTGACGCGCAAATGACATCAGCATCACAAATTAATTAATGTTAATTTACTTTAAATTCGCCAGACTGGCCGGCGAGCTGTTCGATTATTATAATTATTTATTATTTGTCCGCTTTGTCTCCAACACCTGCACCAAAGTTCTCAGGTTACATTCATAAAAATAATATTAAATGGCCGCACTCCATCATATGACTACAATTTTACAAGGAAATTAAATAATTAATTCAATTTTATATTACATCAGATTTCATCATTTAATTCACAAAGTTTACCATACTACCCAATGGTAAATGGTAAGGGTATAGGTAACATACCCTTCCCGTCTTCTTCTTCTTCATTTCGTGTGTGGCCACCTCTGGTGTCAGAGTTAATTAAGCCGCCTCTGGTAAACCCGACAGGCCTCTGACTTGGCTATTTCAGTCTTACATTAACTATATAAGTCCAGGTTTCCTCACGATGTTTTCCTTCACCGTTGCCTGTGATGTCCAAGATAAACTTAGAAAGTACATATGAATTTGAAAAAGTCACATTGGTACTTGCCCGGATTCGAACCCACGACCTCAAGCACGACAGGCGAGGTGTAAGCCACTGGGCCACCACGGCATAAGGTTCCCATAAAACGGTATAATGGCAAAACAACACCTTCTGACAATAGAATCTGATAATACAGGCATTTTAAAACGAATTGAGAGGATGCGACATTGTACGACATCACAATCACTTCGGGCCCGACTTCGATAAAATTCTTTCACTTCAAAGGCATTGTTTCAGTATGTTACACAAAGTCTTTAAACAAGTCGGAATTACTTAGAAAATTGCAAAATTATCATACTCATGAATTCTCTGTGTTTTGTAAATAAACCAGTAAAAATTGTTTTATTATTAATGGTGTGAACTGTATTAATTAGCGTCATTTAAAACGTGTGACAATAATTGGTAAGGTCAATAAAAACTGGTAATGTCGACTCCTGCATAGTTGGTGAAGATGTGAACGATATTCAGACAGCTACGTCGGTAGGTACCACAGATATAAATCTAACTAGATGACGCGATTGTATGTACTTCGCGTGTCAAAAACAGACGATCAATGATTGTACTTTGAACTTTTCATTTAGCATTATCGCCACCGGTAATCCACCGAAATATAGAAAAATGCGTAATTATGCCACATTGAGCTGTAAAGACTGTATAGAAAAAGTTGGCAGAGGCTTTGGAAATGTTTTCTTTCATTGGTAAGTAAATTTGTTTTTAAATTGCGTGTGAAAAAAAAGTTAATTAAAAAAATCAAAATACCCGACTGCTTAAAAAGCAAACTAAAAAGACGTAAACAAGAAAAAAATCACATATTCGCGAGCTGGCGGACCAAAACCTCCGACTGCACAGCATGATTTTCTTCTTGTTTACTTCTTTTTAGTTTGCTTTTTAAGCAGCGGGTATTTTGATTTTTTTAATTTACTTTTTTTATTTACAACTTATTAGTTATTTTTTTTTAGAATTAGGTACATTTAAACATATAAGTGTTACAAATTTTCGAAATCGCCTCTTAAAATCCGTTATTTTGATACCCCACACGATGGGTTTGGAAGAAAAAAAAATCCCCCACAAAATGGCGCGCAAAAGCCACCATTTTTGTATTTTCCAATTTTAATGTAGCCAGTGACACTCGCAAGATTAAGACGAATCGATTGACGTAAGAATCATCAAAATCGGCCAACGCGTTTGGTCTCTAGAACGCCACATAGGAACAAACATACATACATACATAGACTGATAAACACATTACCCTCCTTCGGCAGTCGGGTAAAAAGTGGCACGCTTGGTTTTCATACAAACTTGCGTTATCTAGTTAGATTTATGTCTGTGGTAGGTAAAATTACCAAACAAATGTGGAATGCGATTATTGTTTAAATTATTGCATGATAGGTACTTGAATTAATATTGACGCAAGCTCAAAACGCAAAAACATGTTCACGGAAACTGCGACCCAAAATTGCAGTTATTTACCGAAATATTGGATACGGTGTAGGTACCTGCTTAAAAGTTCTAAAAAGAAAAATCAACACGTTTTCTTTTAAAACGATTTTATTTTAGCTTCTCATTTGATAAATCGCAGTAAGAAGCTGGGACTTTCAATCAGTCTGTGTAGTGTTTAGTAAAATTATTACATGCACTTTATTTAATGAGGCGCGAGTCAGACGGCATCAAACAGACGCGACGCGACGCCTGGCCCCGATTAAACCTTTTTAAAATCGTCATAACTTGCGCTCCAACACAACACAAGAAACTGACTAATGCTTTAATTTTATTCTCATACTAGCTCGAAAACATTCGCAAAAATAAAGACATTTGTTTTGCTATTAATTTTATTACGTAATAAAAAAAACTGGCCAAGTGCAAGTCGGACTCGCGCACGTAGGGTTCCGTACTATTATCGCACAAAACGGCAATAAAATCACGTTTGTTGTATGGGAGCCCCACTTAAATATTTATTTTATTCTGTTTTTTTTTGGTATTTACTGTTATAGCGGCAACAGAAATACATCATCTGTGAAAATTTCAACTGTCTAGCTATCACGGTTCGTGAGATACAGCCTGGTGACAGTCGGACAGACATACAGACGGATCATGGAGTCTTAGTAATAGGGTCCCGTTTTTACCCTTTGGGTACGGAACCCTAAAAAATGTCATGCCAAACAGTTAACAACAACAAAACTTTCCTCTATATTTAGACGTTTTTCTCGAAACTGCTGCATGCAAAACTGCCAGACGGCTGAATGATAAATGCTTAATAAATTCAATAATAAAAAATGCCATAGATTTCGCGTAGTTATATGCTCTTCATGTGTCATCGTTGTGCTCCCGGCGGACAATAAATTATTTTTATAAAAACATTTGAACATGCAAGAAAAACAAACTAGCCATGCATAAATTGTTATTAATAGATACTAACGAGATGATATAGAATTTACAGTAAAAGGGTAGAATTATAATATTTACATAATTAGAACCAATTTATCGGTATTGAATAAACAATTTCCAAAGGAATCTCGATTTCATTAATAACATACTAATTGGCAGTTTTACTTAAGGTAATTCGTGGTGCACGGCGCTCGGTATGAAGATGGCGGCGACACCGAGGCGTCAGCGTCGCTCGCTAAATCTGCGGAGATGTTATCAAGGCAATAGGCCGTTTTATAGTTGTGCTCGAGTGTAATCGTCCTCGCTTACATTATGAACACGGAATATGCATTGCAAGGTTGTCGACATCGGCGCGGGCGCCGGCGCGCCTTCCTGCTCCTACAGACATATCCATTCCCTTTACTGACAGGCCTCCTTAACTTCTCGCCGGTGGTCCTTAACGATTCATAACCGACTTTATCCTATTTAAATTAAAGGGCACATAAATATGTTCCTCTCATATCGAGTTATTGATAGCACCGCATATTTCTCGACGGCTCGGTGGCGTCCAATACCAAAAATAAATTATATCTTTCAACATTTCTTATTTAGTTGTGTAGTGTGAAATATACTCGTGTGTTTGATACAGATCATCTAGATAAACTTTTCAATTACACAGATATTTAAAACATTAAATGTAATTCATTAAAAACAAAACACGATGTTAGTAACGTTCATCAGTCGGTATCTCGGTCTCGGAGTATAAATTGTCGGTGTATTAATAGAGTCTCGTTTCCCTCAACTTTTATTTATTATTGTAGACTTCATTGACTGGGCCTGGCGCCTGCTTGTCGCAATTGTGACTGGTTCTTCTCGTTCTATATGTCCATAATTCAACATATATATGTTTATTTCCAGTGTATCCTGATTAAAATGCAAGAAGGCGACGTAAAGGCCGTTTACATTGTCGAACCAATTAGTAGGAACCATAAAAATCATACAAATCATTCTCCTTCCTTATTGAGCGCTTTACGTTGTCCGGCGGCGTGATCTTTATTCTCTTATAATTTTAGGAAGACTATTATATTGCGACAGTTTTACGAGGTGTAGACAGCTTAAGTAGAACAAGGTGCTCTTAATGCGATGCTGGACACCATATCGGGAACGCGGCGCGAGCTTCGAGTTTCAGCGTTCAGTTCTGCACATACATATCTCGTCAAACCGTTCGGATACTTAATGTCTTGTTATTGAATATGATAACAAAAATGTCCAGGAGCGAGCAGTGGACGTGAGCCAACTTACTAAACAAAAATATCGTATATAATTTATTGTGTATCATTCTACAGATGCTTGGAGAGTGAGCATGTCTTACAGTTGCATCTCATAAAAACAAACTTAAAAAATATTTTGCGAACATGTGTCGCCATCGAACCACGGATTTAGCTGGCGATGCATATTATATTTCTCACGGAAAATAATATATCTGTCATTTCGGAATAGTTTTCTCAGAGAAAACAAATGACGGGACATTACTTTCTGTCGAAATAGAACGTCTCGTCCTTTATATGTGGTAAGGTCATCTAACAAAATTGTGAGTAATCCACATCAAAATAGCTCCGCGCCGATGGAGATACATTCGACTGATATAAATATAACTATATATAGTACCCTCATACTAGTACCTACAAAGTATGTAACCATCTCGGATTGTTAAGACTTTGGAAACCATTCTTTGTTGTATCCTTTTGCTTACAGAACGATTGCATGCAGCGCGTACGCACAGCCTATGTCCGACTACGTCTCTACTTCTTGCTACGTAATTTTGCTTCAATACCGATTATGGAAACTCATTAGTATTCCTATAATATAATCATTCACCAAAAAGTCCTGTCTATCACTTTAAGAACTGTCGGCCCATGAATCAAGAGCCTGCGCATGGGCAATGAGCACGGCCTTATGAAAGATTGAATGGCAAATAGTCGTGCCCACCTTTGGCTACGCCTACCCAAATCAAATACCGCCTCACTTACTCAACAGAGTTATCAATCAGACGCAAGAATGCAAATTTTAATTGTGCTCGGGGCTGGGTGTGCGTCGCGCGATATTATGATCGCAATTTATTCGCACGACGGCGGCGCGCATGCGCGGGGCGGACCCGCACGCACGCACGCGGGGAGGGCACAACCGCCAATTATGAATAAACTAGCTCTACTACTATGTTAATAAGACTTGAGATTTTTCCTCGGCGATTTCACCAGGCGAGTACACTCATTAATGGTTTTGTGGCACCGTTATCAGACCTAGTAGAAAGCCTCATAATAATCTCTGAGTAATTATGCAGACCTCCACTCTTGCGCATGCTTGCAAAAATATGTATAAGCAACGTTCGCAATATTGTTAGACAGACATGTGTAGTTGGTTGAATGCTGAAATTAATTCAAGACCCTCATAACAATAACTAATGTGGCTAACTCACAAATGCCTAAAAACCCAAAACGACCACATAATATTTTGAAGTAAATCGGTTGACAGATATTTCTCTTATATTATATTATATTTTCAATATTTTCATAATTTAAATCTAATTTAATCTTGTTAATAAATTATTGACATGTTATTACTTCTAATTTGAATTGAATTTCAAGATTAAGCTCAATTAAACGCGTGGGTTGTACAAGAGAGATACAGAGTAACCGGCTAGCGTTCCTAGCTATATTTACTGAAAGCGCTACAGATTGTAAGTGTCACTTTTCCTTTAAAGCTCGTGTCAACTAGTTGGATGGATGATAAGGTACTTTTAGCAGCATTACGAAACGTATCTTTGAACTTTCACGAGGTTTCCAGCGCGGTTCCACAGGGCGAGACATAGCGCCGCGTGGCGTGGGCTTGACCCCATTTCCTGGTCTAAATATAAATTTACTTGATCATTTAATTATATGGAGATTAATGGGCGGGCGGAGACGCCAGCGTTCACGTTAATAAACAGTAACATGGCGAAGCGTGAACCACGAAGCTCGCGTCTATTCTACGCCACGCCACTACTACGCCACTGGTTCGCTACGGCAACGCTAATCACTCTTGCCGATTTCGTACGAAGTAAACAAAAACTAGCGCCGTTTATTTGTTATATTCAGCGACACTTGCGTTTATGTGTGTAATAAACAATTTGATTGAATATTATAGCTCCCAGAATCTTGCGTTCTAAGAACATCTCAAACAAAACACATTGATTATAATGCGTCGCTATAAATGTCACATAAATCGCACTTAACGTTTTCGTATAAACTCTGAAGTAGAAAACCAATCAGAATTTAATCCTTGGTAATTTATTGGCGACCGTGTACTTTAAATTGGAACATCATTGGTTCTAGGAGTACCTATAATTACAAGCAAATAGTATGACGTATTATTAAAGTATTAATTCAAAAACAAGGTTAAATGACTGCATGCTGGTCCGATAATGATGGCGTCGACTGTACGGACCACGCGGGTGGGCTGTTGTGCACATATCCGATGCATAGTTGCAAACCATGTCATTTACATCTCAAGTAATCGTGTCGCCGAGCGGCACCAACTTTAATTCGATTATCTTATCGATTTTGTTTCATATTTCCACTCAAATATTATCATAAAATTAAACCAATAAAGGCTTTGTGAAGGCTAAGAAGTTGGCGCTACGCAGAAAGGAACAGATACGACACTTTATTCACTATTTACATTTGAATTGGATAATGCGCTGCGTACCGACTTTCGCTGGAGAACTAGCCACTTGTATTTGCACTTCGTCTGCATCTTGAGTGTTAACAATAATATACATCAGACTATCCTGATTAAATTATCTAAAGGGAAATTGTTATTTGCACTTAGGAATACATTTGATTCAACCTCATTTCCGTAGCTACAACATAGTAAGTGAACATTAACACAGTTGATTGCTGGTTTTAGTACATTATGTCAATAATAAAAAACTTTTTTACAAAAAAAATACTACCGACTTCCAATCTACAAAGTGAAAAATAACTTTATTTTTGAAAGTCGGTGTCTTTCGTAGGTACAATTAATAGCGTTATGGACACCGACTTCCAAAAATAAAGTTATTTTTCACTTTGTAGATTGGAAGTCGGTAGTATATTTTTGTAAAAAGCTATTTTATATTTCACTTTTTAGTTGTACCTACCTAATATGCAATAATGCCAAAATAGATTACCCGAATATCATGAAACTGAACATAACTGGTGAAATGAGTGTACCAAATTGAATTGTACACATCTGCGTACCCCTTTAGAGCGTACTGGCGTGATGTTATGTTATGAAATGGTATAAACAATAAACAGACATGCGATTGCAGCAATCCCGAGAGATTTGCCGTTATTTATTGAAGAGTTATGTTGTATATATCCGAAGTTCTTCATTAGATCTTCACCAAATCAAAATAGGACCAATTTCGAAACATTCTTCTTCAAACAAAACAAGAATTTTCAAAATCGATCCAAAATTGACGGAGATATGCGTAAACATACACAAAAAAAAAAAAACAAACAAACATAATGTCGAACATAGAACCTCCTCCTTTTTGGTAAGTCGGTTAAAAATACGGCATTTAAAAGAGTAATTTTTTAAAAGAGTAAGTATGGAGTTTCTTGTGCATTCTTCTCCATAACAAGCTACTTTCCGAATGCACGGTAGAATCATTTTTATGTACGTTCAAAAGTGCCGCTTGGTGGCACTTTTGAACTTTTTTAGTTGAAATATTTATCTTTGTCTTTACCTAAAGCAAAACCTAACAAAAACGGGGCATAATTTTTAAAAACATCCAATAATAATGTTTTGGCAAATTGTACGACAGAAAACAAATGTCGTAGCGGCGTAGGCATCACAAAGTTCCTCTGTCGATGTTAGTATCTTTAACTAAACTTTTTTTTTTTGTTCTTACCTATTAGAAAAGGTACCAATAACTTGAAAAAAGACAAATTTTGACGGTAAATTATGAGCGTTTTCTGAAATCTGCGCTCGAGTCTACGGATCACAAAGACTTGTCAATATTTTTTTATAGTTGATTTAACTCTACATTTACTAGAAGTGTAATCAGTTTGCATAATCTGATTAACAATAGTAAATATCAGGTGTCAAAATTTTGGCCAACACATTAATCAGTCAAGATAATCAGAAAAGCAATAGTGGGTATCACGCTCTCCACTTTTCGCGAAACTCTTATCAATGGAGTATCAAGATAAGCACCATTGTGCTATGAAGAAGGAAAGACCAATAATAATGTAATCACTGGAAACAATAATCTACTGAATTATAAGATTAATAATTATTGTTATTAACTGTATTTTTAATATACCGCTTTGAAGAATCGTGTTGCTTTTATTATAATTATGAGAAGTTATTATTTGAGAAATGTGGTGAAAGAATCAGTTGAACGGAGAGCTAAAAGCGTTATTTATACGTGTTTGGTGACAAGGCGCCTCTCTGCGTCGGGCCGCCTCAACCCGCCCTAATTAAAATTTAAATTTAAACCCGACTTTAGGATTAATTTAGGTGTCTACCTTCCTTTGCCCTATAAATACTGTCTCTGAAGCCACGCAGATGCCATCTTGATAAAATATTTAACGCAGAACCTAAACAAGATTATAATGTAAAACTAAAATATTATTCAAAAACAAAGAGCTTTTTTGGTTCAACTATATGTGCCTGAAATTCTAAAATCAAAGCGAAAAGATATATTACATTTTGGTCGATTTTAGTGCATGCGAAATATGTAAATTTAAAAATTAAAAGAAAAGCTATAACTTTATTTAAATACTATAAAATATCACGTGAATATACGTTATACACCTTTAATGTATAATGAAGAAAATAGACTCTTACAAGTTTTTCAATCTTCGTTAATAGATTTTAAAAAAAACCAGCCTAGTGCGAGTCGGACTCGCGCACGTTTGTTGTATGGGAGCCCCCCTTAAATATTCACTTTATTCTGTTTTTAGTTTTTGTTACGCAACAGAAATACATCACCTGTGAAAATTTCAACTGCCTAGCTATCACGGTTCATGAGATACAGCCTGGTGACAGACAGACGGACAGACAGACAGACGGACAGACAGACAGACTGACAGACAGACGTACCGCGAAGTCTTAGTAATAGGGTCCCATTTTTACCCTTTGGGTACGGAACCCTAAAAAACCAGTCATTAATGAATTTATCCAGATTTCATTGCATTTCTTAGATATAACACACACATCACAACATTCCAGGTACCACCTAAGAAATTCAATGAAATATGTCTGATATACTTGGATACCTACGCAAGTTCAAATTCATGTGATATAATAGGTAGTATTACACAAATAGCAACATTTGTACGTAATCCTATTACAAGTTTACTGTAAGCTTGCAACACTTGCACATTGTTGCACTAAGCTGCCGGCAGCAGCCCTAGCGATGGCGTTGTGTGGAGTATCTCATGTCGGGCTCATGTTTCAATAGATGTCCTAGTGAATGATACGTCAGCGGGTGTTAGGTGCAGCGGAGTGCGCGGGATCCCCGTCCACTCGCATCAACAACAAGCATTACTTTACTGCACAAACGCAATGATATTATAGCACATAAACTCGCTTTCAATTCCCGACAAATACACACGGACACGTTTCCCTTTCGAGCTCCTATGACCGCAAGCCAGTGGAAAACTCCTGTTACAAAGGCGCTTTCTATAGTTAGTTTGTTGCCCAATTCAAAATAAAATGAAAAGGTGATAACAAATGGAGGGCGAAGGGCGTGTCAGCGTGTTTGAGTAATGGGCGATCCGGCGCTCCGCGTCTTGCGGCGGCCTGCGCCTGCGCCTGCCCGCGCGGTGACGCGCCCGTATTTGAATACAATGCCGCGATACCTCAGGGCCGCCCGCGTGCACGCATGTATAATCCTTTGCAGTTTATTTAAAAATCTGCCACATTCTCCGCAAGACTGATGGCTACATCTACGAATCTTTGAACAATACGACATACACCCACACGAATGCTTTTTGTACCAATTGACCTCCATTTGTAGTCCATTTGCAATTAATAGTGGCGGTCTAACGTCGGCTGCAGCGTGGAGTTATTGACTCCTCGCTTGTTTACAAGGATTACATTCAAGGCTGTGTTACCACCACGACAACGTCGGGTTGTTCAGACCGTATATGACAATGACGTGTCGGTAACCGCAGTTACTCGTTAAGAGAATGCCCGCATAAACATGTCTGAAATGAAGATAAACTCCCTGTTGAATAGTTTGAAATATTAGCTCGGCTCGAGTGGCGACTGTGGGTGTCGCTACGAGCGCCAACTACAGCGAGCCCACTCGTCTTGCTGCGCGCACCGTTCATCTTGCTGAAAGCAGCTCATCCCGAGCGGCTGAACCCTAACATTACATGCGTTATTATTATGTCATGTTAATGTTCGCGATGCGACGTTGCTCATACATATGTAATTTGCATCATAGTGAACAACTTCACTGCTTATTTCGACTGCCGACGTCAAATAACAGAAGGAACTGATGACCAATCGACCTTTAGCTTGGACAATTATCTACAGTGACGCAATGCTCGCTCGGCACCTAGACGTTCTGAACTGAGTTTTGCTCTATGTGGACATCGGCCATGGTACAATATTGGTCATAAAGCGAACAAAAAACTCGTAGACAATGAAAGGAGGCTTGGGGCCGGTGTTGCGTCCTCGATAGCTGCGCGGCGGCGGCGGTGGCGTCGCCTGACCACTGCCTATTTGGGAGCAGAGGGCTCCCTATTTGGAAGGCTGCGTTTCGAGTCGAGATCGATATCGAGCGGCCGCAGCGATGCGACCGACGCCACCCGTCAGCGAGCCGTCACTCTCGCACAACCTCCTTTATCGTTACTAAACTTTACATTACACCACTACATCAAACAAAGGTATATTTTGCCGTGAATAATATATTACCCTCGCGTTCGAAATTGTTTCTATTCAACCCAGAAATATTTATGTGCTCTTAAAACAATCGATATCCGTAACCTAAATTCGAAGTGAGCGCTCAATCTAGTTAACAACTACGTAAAACAAATACTAGTATAAATTATTTAACTGTTAACCACTCTGCTCGACAAGATTTTGACACATGACACACCAGCTGAGTCGACAGGTTGTTGCAAATTACGTCATGAAATTCAGGAATTTACTTGAACTTTCAACATTCGAATTTATTCAGAAAAATAAGTTTACGCAGCTATCTTACACAGTAAATTTGAAAAAAATATCTTTATTTACATGTTGCGCTCGGTTAAACCGCGTCAGTCTACTGCAAAATGTGTACAAAATACGAATTACTACACCTTTCCAAATGGTAGACAATTTAGATTTGCTCAAAATATGTACATAAACAACCTTTTCCCTTGCTGAAAAGATGCAAAAGGACAACACAAAGATATACTTATTTTATTTGCGTCCTTATGTTCCTAATTTGTCATACAAAAATTCATAAAAAAACAAGTCAAAATCTGGAAAAAAATTGCTTAAAATTTTGATGCAACCTTGCAACATGACATTTCTTTGGTGTTGTTGTTTTTTTTGCTGTCCATTCACGCGTCTCATAATCGATTAAAACTGCATTCAGCCTAATCGATTAAGTGTATTTCGATTATTTAAAATTATTAATTTAAATAAAAAAGTGATTTTCAAAAATGTATTGTTTTAAAATTAAAATTAGTTTATAGGCACAAAATAAAATAACAACTTATAGTAATAACTATACATAAATGCTTTCATAATGTTATCAGAAGAGTAAATTGAAAAAAAAATAGGATTCGTGGCTAAATTCGCGCCGAATTCGCCGAACGTAAAAGAATTCAAAATTCAAATTTGGAATGCAGTCGGTATTCAAAATATTTTATCGGGCACATTTTAATATAAAAGAGAGTTTTACATTGATCATTTCAGACGGTTTTATACAGAATGACCAGTATAAATATGAGTATGTTTATGTATGACTAGCACTCCGCCCGCGACTATGTTCGCGTGATTTCGTTTATCCTATAAATGATTTTCTTATATGCAGTTAGTAAAGGCAACCAAAAATAAGATATTATTAAAACTATTAAAAACTGGGTATCGTGGATTTGGGTTTGGGGTTGGTGGGTTTATTGGATTGGGACGATTCGTTATTTGACTTAAACAATAATACATTTTAGGTTATCGCCACAAAGTAAAATCCTCTCCTAAAAACTTATCAACCCTTTTTGCGCCGTTGAGGGTCTAGTTTTGAACAACCTAAATATGCTATTCACTCCTTTCTTCTCTTTTTACTCGACTGCCGAAGGAGGGTAATGTGTTTATCAGTCTATTTATGTATGTATGTATGTATGTAAGTATGTATGTATGTATGTATGTTTGTTCCTATGTGGCGTTCTAGAGACCAAACGTGTTGGCCGATTTTGATGATTCATACGTCAATCGATTCGTCTTAACCCCGCGAGTGTCACTGGCTACATTAAAATTGGAAAATAGAAAAATGGCAGATTTTGGGCGCCATATTGCGGAGGATAATTTTTTTTTCTTCCAAACCCATCGTGTGGGGTATCAAAATAAAGGGCTTTAAGAGGTGATTTCGAAAATATAAAACATATAAGTGTTTAAATGTACCTAAATCTTAAAAACAGATAACTAAAAAGTTATAAATAAAAAAAGTTAATTCAAAAAATCTAAAAACCCGACTGCTTTAAAAGCGAAATAAAAAGACTTAAACAAGGAGAAAATCTTGCTGTGCAGTCGGAGGATACATATTCGCGGGCTAGCTGACGAAAACCAGATGTATGCTCCGACTGCAAAGCAGTCGGGTTTTTAGATTTTTTTAATTAATTTTTTTTATTTATCATTTTATGTTAGTCAGATTGCGCAGTGAGTTGCCTCAAAAAAACTTTAACACCCCTAAACCCAATCTGGGAGGAAGTTTTCAAAATGTTTTATGTAAATTTTGATCATCAACTTTATCCCCAAAGAATTTGATTTTACATACAAACTAATTTTTACCCTTTTCACTTTCTTAAAGGTTGAATTGCCGCAAAATCGTGCCTTAGTGCTTCCCTAGAAAACCACGTCAAAAACGAAACCCTGTCCAGTAAGATTCTTAGCTTGAGTTAGTTTCGAAAAATGTATAATGACCACCTTTATTGTTTCCTTAGGTTGGTATTTGTGCCAAATTTCAAATTTATTAACCCGGGAAATAAAATTCTTCAAAGCACTTTAACTTCCCAAAAATCGTTATATATTTTTTTATATATTTTATAATTTATATATTTTGGGACTAGATAAGTAAAACTAATAATGAAAACCTTTATGGTTCACTTAGGATGGGTATTTATGTAAATTTTCAAATTTATTAACCAAAGAAATATTTAATATGTGATTTATGGGGTGTTAAATTATTTTTTAAATATACGATATTTCAAAAATAATTTAACACCCCCTAAATCATCTTTTGGGGGTAGTTTCGAAAAACTAATAATGAAATCCTTTATTGTTTATTTAGGTTGGTATTTGTGCCAAGTTTCATGTTGATTGACCCAAGAAATCAGATTCTTCCATACAAACTTCAACATCCCCTAAATCGTCATTTGGGAGTTTCGAAAAACTAATAATGGCAACCTATATTGTTTACTTAGAATAAGAATTATATGGCCGAAGGAATTAGATTTTTCATACAAACTTTCAAACCCCTTTTTACCCCCTTAGGGATGCAATTTCTAAAAATCCTTTCTTACTGCACAATTACGTCACTTGAGGAACCTTTCTGCCAAATTTCATGCTTCTAGATGATTTTCAGCTTAGTTGGTTGACAACCATGCCATAACTCGCTTGGAAAGGAACCGCGCAAGAAGATACGCACAAGGTTATTGATATTAATAGTTTTCGGGGAATGCAGATGTAAATACAAACCAAACTTATGTTCTTAAAATGAATAAAAATAAAATTTTAAAAGTATGTATAGAATAACCAATTTTCATAACATTACAACAAACTCGACCGAATTCAAAACCTAACCATACCATACTCTCAACTCATTATTCAATATATAATTATAATAATAATACCAGCCTATAATTGTCCCACTGCAAGGCAAAGGCCTCTTCTCATACAGAGAAGGCACGAACATTCATCACTACGCTTGCTCAATGCGGGTTGGCGATTTGAGACTATAAGACCAGGTTTCTTCATGATGTTTTCATTCACCGTTGTCAACGATTTCTAAAATATACTTAGAAAGTACATTAATGAATTTGAAAATGGAAATCATTGGTATTTGTCCAGATTTGAACCCATGACCTCAGGCAAGGCGAGGCCTTTAGCCACTGGGCCAGTACGACACTCATTGCAATATAACGAATAATCACAAAATCGTTGGTTCCCCGAAACTAAATTTATCTACACTTGCGTTACAAACTTACATAAAAATATACTAGGCACTCTGTATACTTCTGAGACTATCAAACATAAAGACTCAATCATTATTATTTTTATACAAAATAGTTTTGAATAGCGAACGCATTCCGAATTTGAATTTTGAATCGGATAGATAATTCGGCGCGAAATTATCCACGGTTCGATGAAATTGTTTAGTTGGTTGTAGTCAAATAATGTCCAAAAATCTATTAAGATTACTTTAAGAAATAATTAATAGTAATAATTTAAGTACTAATTGTATTTTATGCCTAAAACAGGATTTTTTTATTTTTAAGAATCGATTTGGGATAATCGCTCATTAATCGAGTGGATAGCATAAATAAAATCGATTGCTAAAATCGTTTTGCCACACAACTATTACATTAAAAAAAAAACAATCTACTTGACGAATTGGAAACTTAACAAAAATAAAGTAGTGGTAATGAATGTTACGTATTATTGGACTGTTGTTTGTTAATTACGTTAAAATCAGGGCTTCTTCTTGTTATTTATTATATTTAGAGACATAATTGTCATATTTGTAATCAATTTTACATGTGGAAGGGTGACATTTGTGTAAAATAAAAATGTAAACAAACACGATTGGCGCCTAACTTCGACTTTGAATAACAAATAACTTCATTACCACTAATTATTTATTTTGAAATATGGATGAATTCGACCAATAATTAAACAATTAGCAAACCTTTACCCCTGTCGTGGAGTTAGGGTGTCCAAAATCTGCATTTTTATGTTTTTTAGCTTCGACCACCACTGTCATCAAAATGGCGATTATCGTATTATTACACTTGTTTTTAACAAATGTAAATTAATAAACTTGCGCACTTAATCTAAAAAAAATATTTGCGCTAACATGTAAGCTTTTTATCCAACTATTTTAATTAAAGCCCCCACATAAGATTCGTTAGGTATCTTAATCAATAATTAAGTTATTAATTAGGATGTCGTATGACGTAAATCTGGGGTCCAAAATGAACCGCGGCTGAGCCAGCGGAGGTATGCTTGTCAAGCCCCAAAATGTACCCCGTCCGAACTATACGGTTAAATGTATTAGAGATCGATATAGTGCAGGCTACGTAACGTGCTACGTAAGAACAGCTTTGTAAACAAGAGTGGATGATCTCAGGAGGTTGTAAATATACAATCACGAATGTTATTTTTGCACCTTAGCTCACAGTATACAGCACGACTTACCACTTTGAATAATAGGGGCTATAAGTATATAAACGAATATAAAACTGCTAACTTCAAGTATCCATGAAAGATCTGTTTCTAGGGAAACATGTGCAATAAATTTTATTTTCGAGTCTACGAGATCATGATGAACAGTGGTGGCCCAGTGGTATTGGCCGCGACTTACAAGTTGTAGGCCGTGGGTTCGAGCCCAGGCAGGCGCTTTACTTTGTGTAAATTATTTCATCACCACTGCTCTCAAAACGGTGAAGGAAAACATCGTGAGGAAACCGGCATGTCCTAGAACCAAAAAATCGAAGACATGTGACATCCACCAACCCGCACTGGGCCCGCGTGGTGGATTACGGCCCATTCCCTCTCACAGAGAGGAGGCCTGTGTCCCAGCAGTGGGAACATTAATAGGCTGATGATGTGATGTGATGTGAGATAATGATAATAATTTCTATGATTGATTCCTAATATTTAGTGGATCTTATCAACTGTCTTATCAAATTAAACAAACGTTATTTAGTGAGTCAAGTGGTCGAGCGAATTTGCAAGGTCGTTCATTATTTACTATCTTTGTTTGTAGTTGTAACGGAAAGGACAAAATGGTGACAATGTGTAAACTGTTAGTAAGCTCGTGCGGACATGAGGCCGCTAATCACTTCGTCTGCGAGTGGGTCTACAGTCCACGCACTAAACTGTGTGTGTTTAGTATGAGTAACACTAATTTATGAGGGGCTCATACCTTTATATCAACGTAGCACTATATTGCTGTGACCGAATTACACTGGCCCAACAGTTTTCAACGCATTCTGTTCTATTATCAAATGCCTCGTAAAATGTCTGAGCATTCACGTAAAATGTGCTAATAAATTTATGGACCAACATACATTAAGTCGTTAAAAATCACACAAATTTCAAGACAATTTATTTTGTGTTGAAATTAAAGACAGTAAGCAAAATTTTCTGCTTGTTTACTTCCAGTTTTTGATCTACCTTGAATGTCTGAAGTCTGGTCGGGAAGTAAATTTTCTCAAAGTTTTTGTTTGTTTACAAAATCGTATATTAATTTAATGACACGAGTTTTAATTAAAATATAGCCTCAGCGAATCAAGTTACTGCTCCAATATTAGAAATGGCTGTCGTGTTCACTAATAGTCGTTAATTACAGTCTAGTTTCCGCTGATACTACCAGAGGATATTTTATTAGCGTCGGCTACAACTGGCTACATCGCCGCTAGGAGGGAACGCCTCCCCGACTGTACATGAATGGTCCGGGCTCAGATGATATTCGCAGCAATTAAATGCGTGCGTGCCCGCAATTTCATGCGAATCGTACTTTAGGTCGGCGGTCAGCAAAGCGAATTTCGCTAACGCGAGTGGGTATTAAAAAGCATGGTCATATTTATAACGTGACGTGAAACGCGTTGCGCGCGCAGGCGGCGGCGGGGTGCGCTTGCGCGTGCCGTTAAGCTGAATGAGTGCTCGTTAAAAAGCAACCCGCCGTGTAATTAGCAGCCGGCACTACATAAGCCAATGAAAATAAAACAAAGTCGCCATGTCCCACGGCCCCGGGCGCCTCGTGACTGCTCTCACGGATCCATCACGAAATTTTACACTCGCACTGCATCTTATTAAGTGTTATGAAAGGCCTCTTGTAAGTGACAGTGCCTTTTAAGGCGACCCGACGCCCTATGCGATACCGACAGACCATTTATGCTGCATTCGGCTCTTTATGTACCTAACTAAATTTTGTTCAAGTTATTATAAGGAACGTGCCTGCCTACTTACTTATCTTGGGTTTTTTCTAGGTTTACAACAGTAACGTGTGATTACACGGAAAATTCGAGTGGAAAATTCGTATAGCGATGAATAAACAGTTTATTTTTTCTGGAAATAGCTTTAACTTTCACAATTGCTTTATTTTAGTGTTTTATTTATGCTGGGAAGTAATACTGAAACAACTTTAGGAGTAGCCAATATAGATGTATCTTACCAAGCAACTAAGCGAGTAAAAAAATGCAAAGAACATAATCTAGGAAAATATTATGGCAACAGCATAAATACCCGCATGACTTAAGATAACAATTCAATCAAAAGCCTGATCAGAATGTACGTTAAACGAGACGTAAATAGGAAAATGCAGCTGCCGGGGGCGGCTATTATCGCGTCAGAAAGAGCGAGTTTTATCTCTCAATTTAGTGATAATTTCATAAAGCGGGAGGTGCAGGCGGCGCCGGCGGACGGCGTCGGGCGTGCGGGAGGTCCGCACTTGCATCGCTTAAGGTAACACTAATTGCAAACCGCTTTAAGGACGCTGATCGATAACACGATACTGTTTTTAATCCGCCGGTCTTGTGTCGGCTCTGAACATTACATTTTGTCTTTTCGACTCGCCAAAATAATTATCGCTCCACACATGTGCCGTAACTTACTTTCCCGAGCGGTATGGGGCCCAATAAACGTGAATTTACTCGAAATACCGTCATACATCGCCGGGTCATTAGATTTGTTAGCGGCATCGGCACATAAATCCTAAGATCCCTCGGTTGGTATGCGACATAGCCGCTCGTTTAAGATGGAATTGATATGAGTAAGGCGCAAGGTGCCGCGTGCCTTCACGCCCTTTGGGGCTTCGACAACACTACATGGATTTTTCTTCGTATTTTGCAATGAGATATGCATAACACCAAAGAGTAGGTATCCGCATTTTTACACAACGATTTACAAGCTGTTAGTTTTTATCATCACAAGGAAAATCAATGAATCTCTAAGAGACAACATGCGAACAAATACAGTAGGAAAAATAACCGTAAACAAAAGCTTCTAGGAAAAAATACAGTAAGTGAATGGAATTCGGTTAGTGTCAGATGTGAGGACAATACTAAAGTCAAGGAGAGTGAGCATGTACCGACCGAGGTCGACACAAAAAGTATGGCAAATTCTTGTGTACAAAAACTTAAGAAACCTTGCATTTAAAACTGCATTTTAACGCAAGTTTCAGAAAAGTGTACAATTATTTTACATAAAATGCTAACGACCTAAATAAAACTGTTTAATATGTACGTAATGTTCGCATCTATAGCAACTCGTATGTGCGGGAGGCGTGAGACCGTGGAACAATTTAGCGCGGCCGCAAGAGAGCACAAATTGCAACCAGTTGCATAACATGCATTATTTAAACGCGACAACCTTATAAGAAAGTATTAATGTGATAGAGACTACGTACGTCGCATGCGGTGAGTCACAGCGAGCTCAATGACCCTCGCTCACCCGCCGACGCACACTATTCCTGTGCCTGCCATGCACTATATTGCTTCATTTCAAAACATTAGCTAACTTTCAAAAATCACAATTAGTGTCAATCATAATCACTACGGTCCTGAGCAACTTCCTCCTTGACCCGGGTGCCAACAAGCGTGTGCATCACACCGCACACGCTCACCGGCGCAGCCCGACACCCATCGACACTATTTATGTACAATTGTTATAAATGATCTCATCAAAGGTCTATGTACTCTCGTAAACAAAATTAGTTCAGTCGACCTTCGAAAAAAACGTTTGCCTATTTATTATGTCCACCGCGCTACGAATTGTAGGTACCGTGATTCATGAAACATTTCCCAAACGCGCGTCTAGGGCACAATATCTGAGGCTTATCGCGCAGGCCTCGCGCAGCAACAGACGGACAGGATCGTGTCAGTACATCATTCATCAGCTGGCCGCAAACGTGTAAATTTGCATACGACCACGAGTGTAGTCTCGCGGGCGTCGACTGGAATTAAAGAGGGTCGAGAGAGGCGATCTCGTGTCGATACTGTCACATGACTAATGGAGCAGGCGCCGATCACAGATATCGACAAATAAAAATATGGTGGGCCTCCGCCGCCGACCGCGCCGCGCCACCGCCGCGCCTCCGTCCCGCCGCGCGTGTTATTCACTGTTGCGCCAACACTTACCACTGCTGCCGACACGTCAACGTCTCGTTCATTGTAACGGATCACACATCCACACTTATCGATATAATTATTAACAAACAACAATTTGACAGCAACACGATAGTGCTGAAGTCAGCTGAACCCGTGAAGTTGACAGATCAGGTGACAGATTGAGTGCATTAAGTGACAGTCATGCTCTACAGCACATTTTTCAGTGGTGAGACTTTACTGAGCATAGCAACCGGATTACCCCTAAGTCTTAGGTCTAGGATATGTTCTACGTTGCATTACATTGCGCTCTTCAACAATGTGACAACGATAAAAAAATCAGTTTCACGATATTGTTACAGAACACCAGAAGCTAGAGTCTCTTTAAATCTGTACACAACATAGTAACACCGCTTGGTTACTGAAATCGGAATGATTTTGGGGCAGCTATATATATTTCAGCGATATTAAAATGAATCATTTGCAAATAGTTCCAATTCCTATTACCTTTTCCCTGCCAAATATATTATTAATAAAATTAATAAATAATTTGTAAAATGAAATAGTGTTTTCTTGAATCAAAATAGATCTTTTGCAACAAGAAAACGATTTCATATTACAAGAGCATTAATATGAGCGTGAAGCGAGCGTCAACGTGCGTTGGGCAGTTCAGTAGTAAAGCGGTGCGCCTGCGCCTGCGCCTTGGGCGGGGGCGGCCTTCTGCGGCGATAACTAGAGGTCAATGACTCACTTACATTTATCATTGTTATGCAACCACACGACATTCAGGTGTCAAATGGTGGAAATGTACTTATCTATTTAATCTGAGACGTTATCGTGACGAGAAAATTTATCTCTAGCACTAATAGTTCCGAAAAATGTGGTATCTTTAGAAAAAAGTAAATGAAATGTAAATCTTTGAAACACTTTTATGTTACACATAAATTATGAGGTATAAAATAGGTTTTTTTCATAAATCATTCTCCAAATATTTTTACATAAAAAATAGACCATCAAATTTCTGCTGAGCAGACATCTTCTAGTAACGTCGCTAGCCCCGGTCTCATATCTCAGTCGTTTATCAGCGTTAAGCAAATCAGGTAATCATATCACAGACACTAGGCAGCTGTTTAGAAAGTGCTCGATGGATTAAAATGCTAGAAGATCGACCTATCATAAAAAGTAATAAGAAATGACAGCGAGCATAGACAATAAAAGACAGGTTACAATGTAATTAGGAAAACTGTGTATTTACCTTGTAAATACGCATTTAAACGTCATTGTGAAAAAAACTTTGACGTACATCAATAGGCAAACTCGTAAAATAGTTAATTACGTTTACGAGGTCCAGCGGAAACGCGTCTCGCACTCATTAAGTGTCGGGACCTTGCCAAATGTTGGTGCAGGCACTGGTCGGGCAGAGCTGCCGGGGCTGCAGCAGACGCACGCGGGCGCGGGGTAACGCGTGCGGGTGCGGACAGACGCATCCGCAGCGTCGCGTGACGCCGCGCCGCACCGCGACGCCTCACCACTAAATATATCGCGTGACAATGAGACACAGTGCCGCCGCCCGCCGCGCGATAATTGCCTAAAACTGAAAGTGCTAAACTTCGCTATTCCCGCCTTTGTCAGCCTTAATAAAAGGAGGTTCAACAACCTAGCCGAACACGATGACGCCTCGTCTAGATATATGCGGTATGCGGTTAATATCTACTGAGATCGAAATAAATCGCTAGGATTATTGCCAAGTGGAAAATCATTATACCTAATATATTGGACGCGTGGAATTCACTTTGACAATATTTTGACAGTGTGCGGTCTGGGAGCTTTAGTTGAGAGCCGCTCGTGCTCGCTGCGAACAGCGCGTGACACTTTTATCATTATTTTTATTTTCTTAGCGTTTTGTAATAGTGATTCATCGGATTCTGCTTAAGGATCTATTTTGATGCGGCTATTAATGTGAGCGAGTATTGTTATTTTGGGCTTTTAGAATGAGCGTAGGTTAGAATAGAGATGAAAGTTTTTGTGCGTTTCGCCACAAATGCTGGTGTTGGCGGCGCATGTATTAGTGTCGTCAGAGTAGGCGTGCCCTTTATCTGCGCTGCGCTGCGCCCGCGCCGCCGAGAGAGTCGGGCGCCGCCGCCGCCGGTGCCCATCTAAGGAGCGCAACTGTACAACCGGACCGACTGCCCCCTATTTAGACTGATCAGCCCGTAATTTTGACTTGACATCTTAGCGCAAGCTGTCGTCTTAGCCAACTTAACGCGAAAATTAGCAATAAGTAATTATAAGTTGCCAACGAATAGTAATACAAAATAGATTATGGAAGCTTTTCTAAGAAACTACATCTGTTAAATTGTATTCCTAGCTTTCAAATAGTGGCCGTATTCATAAAACTACAACTTTATTCCTACGATCAACAACATCTACCTATGTCGGTAGGGTTATTAGCATAAACTTTGTTTTTAATTAATGCTGTAGATACAACTTATTATCTATTTTGTTGTTAAATCGTTGACGGCGTTAATATGCAAAATATGAACATCAAGTGCACACAATTTTCCTTATGACCACGAAAAACGGTAGAGCAGTTCTAGATTGCAAACTACTTTAAAAAACCTTTGGGTAAGTACCTAAGTTTCATGAAAATCTTATACGGGTTGTCGCTGCCGTAATTAGTGAAACAATTAAAAGCCACTGTGTCGGACTCTGGAGCCGAGTCCTTGGCAGCGAATGTGATTATGTGCTGGTAGCCGCTGTATCATCAGTAGCGTGTTTGTATTTTTTTTTTCCACAGTTTTCCCAGCATACAATGCAAAGACTTTCAAATCAACATCCCAGTGCAACTCGATAGATACATAAGTACTTCACGCTCAATGGTTTGTTTTCAGTCTCATAAAACATGTCAACATTGTATTCTTTCTGGAACATCGAACATGAACACTGTAAAACAATGGTTTATAGCAGGAAAACATTCATCAAGCGCGAGGCTGTGCTTAATGCGCCCCTGTCGCGAGGTCGACGCTCTGTCATTACGTGCTTTATGTACGATATGTGTGTATCGCACGCCAAACGCAAACGCACTAGAACAGTACAGATGTTCCAGTTTTTTCGCTAAGTAGCCTGGGAGCGAGCGCCGAGCGCGACTCGCTCAATTATCAGCACAATATAGGATTAGTGAAGAATGCCCTCGAGCCACGGCCGGCAGACTGCGAGACGGCCGCTGATACTCTACACCGCAATCAATCGCTCCTGTTTCTAGCTACACTATAGCACACGTGCACAATGTTATGTGCTCGGACACTATTATAAATAGCTGTGCGACGACTGCATTAGCTGCGGTCCAAATCACTAAACACTATCCTGATTGTAAACTATGTTACATTTGCATATTTCGAAACAATGGAAGGATGATCGTTCAGTTATTTAAATCAAATACCTAGGATGGATTGTCGTCGAAGTTTTATCTAGGAGTTTTAGTCATTGTATACATAGTTGAATTGATCTCTATTTACAATTAAGTTATATCAATAGTACCTACCTATTCTATAGTTTACAGATACTGTCTACTCTTTTAAATGATAGAGTGACAAAATGCATCAAATGCATTCCAAATCCAAAGTTTTCCTGACAATCTACTGAAAACTCAGTCTTATCAGAAATACATGTACAGAATTTGTAGAGTGTGAAACTTCAGATAAAAACAACAGAATTCACTGGACAGAAATGTGACAATCAATTAAAAACCTGCCTACTTCAGCGACATATAAGTTCTATAATTTTGTATTAAAGTGAACACATACTCTCAAGTGTCATTGCTGTCAGGAAAGATAATAACGTAACTGCATACTTTGTGTAACAGCTCTAAGCCGTTTGACAACATAACTTAAAATACTCACGCATAAGGACATAGTTTACACACATAGGCACTTACAGGCTTTGCGCTCAAGAGCTTGAATATGAAAGTCACACTAGCATTTATCCAAACACGTTTCCCGGCCGATTGAGAAGAGTGCTCGGATCCATTACGTGCTGCGTGAATAAACAAACTGTCGTCGCTCGATTATCGCCATTAGTACATCAGCAATAAGTGCGATGTTCGCGAGCGCGAGCGCACACAGTCGTGTTTGTTGTCGACGCTCAAACAGCTCCGGCAATGGCCAATCTCTAGGAAATTGACATTCGGCGCCAAAAGGAGCTCTTTGAGTGATTGTGAGTGCACCATTTGGCGCGAACTGAGCGCGGCTAAATATTTATCGACTCTGGATTCGTAAATGGCAGCGTGTTTGTACTTTATTTCGAAATATACATCGCGATCGGCGGTACAATTGTTAGTGTTCGTTGTTGGACAACAATGATTCTTTATGAATATTAACTATGTACCTAACCTATTTTGAGATAAAGAATAATTTTGTAAATACAGATCGAATAAAATCATAACAAATGTTGTCCAACACTGAATAAAAAAGCTAGAAGTTTTCTACCCACTTCTATTTTTCATTTGTTAATTTGTTTTATTTTATCAATCACTATATAACCTATTTTGAGATAAAGAAAAGTTATGTATATACAGATCGGATAAAATCATAACAATATAATGCTGTCCAACAGTGAATAAAAAGCCGGAAGTTTTCTACCCACTTCCATTTTTCATTTGTTAATTTGTTTTATTTTATCAATTACTATATAACCTATTTTGAGATAAAGAAAAGTTATGTAAATACAGATCGGATAAAATCATAACAATATAATGCTGTCCAACAGTGAATAAAAAAGTCGCAAGTTTTCGACCCGCTTCCATTTTTCATTCGTTCATTTTTTTTATTTTATCAATCAACCATAATAGTAGTTAAGCTATGAATGTGTATTTTTCTTGAACGTGATTTCTAACATCAGACATACCGGCACGTCGTCAAAGCACATTATTATGAAAACGCACAACTAATAAAGCAAACAAATGTGTACCAACAGTGAGATATAGAAATAATAAAGTGCTCATCTTTTGTTTTCTCAAGCCAGTGCAAACGATTCTCATGCCAATTGGTACTGTAAAGAAAATTAACTTCTAAACAAACAATCAACACTCGAATAGCCACATCCTGTCGAGTTTTATTTGCAATGTCTGTCGGTCTGTTTGTCAGCCACCAGTTAGTCAACGGTGATATGAGTATATTTGTAAGAAACGAGGAAATTTTATGATAGGCACGTCTGACGGGTTCCAGTACCCACTTTTTATTTGTCAAGGTGATAAGTAAGAGAACGGCATTGATGCATAAAAAAAATATTCGTCGGCTTTTTAATTCGCATCAATTTACATAATAGCTTTTTAAATAAGGCAATATTATTTTTTACCGTAATGAAAATTACAAAAGCTGCCTATTATAATTGATAAAATAAAATAAATTAACTGTTGATTTTTTGAAATAGTTAAATCAGCACTGGGAAAGCTTAGGCAAAATTAAAATTAAAAAAGTATTTACCTGATGGAGTAAAAAGCCTACCTTTGAATGAAGAATATGTTGACTTACTAACAATATCTTTCAATCCTACTTTCAATAGCTTATCTTCTACGTTCTTCGTTTAGCTAATAATTATTTTAATTGTATCGAAACGAATACAGAATTCGCTCGTCGCGTCGTCAGCGCTACGCTGGCGTAGCACACGCAGCGTAGCGGCCGAGTCGCGTTGTGGCTTCGCATCGACTACGAAACTAGAGGTTTCAAGCGTCTATTCTACGCTGAAAACAACAAAGCAATGGCCATTTTAACAGCAATTGATTCTAAAGATTTTTTTCCTGGAGCTTTTGTATTACTTTTTTAAATATAATTTAATGTGACACTACAGGGACGAAGGATACAAAATATGCCATTCAACTAAAACGCAGTGTGTGACTCAAATGGAGTTGTGGCAATAGGAATGAAACGGCGTAAATTGATGTCATACAGATTAAGGCCAACTACAGACTATGCAATAAGCAAAATGACTTCATTAAATCTGCAGATTACTAGGACTTGGCGCTAGACTCCTTGTCACACATAAGCACTACGATAAGAACACTTTTGCATTATAATAATTAATTGCTAATATATGCGCGTGTATGTGGTAAACAAATGGCGACGCACTGTAACACCTGTGTGAGCACAATTAACTTACAAACCCAACAATATTACTCAACGGTCAGCTCTACCGAACCTATTGTCTAGTATTAGAAATGTCCTAGGTACATGACCTAGCCTCTAGTACTCCGTGTCCTCATTAGCTCCGGTCCACTACGCACATTTATATCGAACGTTAGTATTAACTCAAATACTAAGGGTCTCGTTATTCATTCCCCAGTATGAATAATTAAAATATTGCGCAGTGAACTCTGATGTTTACGAGACAATCGCATGCAAATTACTTACTCGTACACGAGTGTTATATGTAATTTGTATCATGTTAATTATTACTACAGCTGTTCTTATCTTCGCGCTGATGAAATTTTATACCTTTGTCGCGAGCGCGGGACGTAAAGCCGCGGCAATTATTAGCTTTGCTTGCAGTCAAAGTGCCAGTGAAAGAAATTCGAAGAAGTTAGATTTTATTGATTATAACTAAGTACCCTAAGTCAATGCCGAGGATTGACAATCGCGATGGTGTAAGGTTGCGCTCGCTACTCGCTAGGCGCAGGCGGCGCAGGCGGCGGATGCACGTGCGCGGCGCAATGGGCTAGCGTGCTGAAGCGCGGCTTGCACTTCCGACTCACATTCATTCCCGCGCCATTCATACAACTGCTCATTCATTTAATTCAAGTTCATAACGAGACCCGTACGTGGGAGGAGCTCCGCAAGCCGGCCGACACACCCGCGCCCGCGCGGCGGCATATCGCCTTATCCAAAACTTTTATTATCGATAAAGATAAACAGAGTCGTTTGCGGGATCCGAACGCTCCACGCCGAAAATATCCATAAAATAAATCGGATCGCTCAAAGTTCCGAATTGCATTTATCGTTTCTCCGTATTCAATCTCGGACGCTTTAAATTCTCCAAGGTGCGCAATATTTCACGGGTTCTTAAGAGTAAACTTCTAATTAAATGCCAGCGGTGGCATCTCCGACACCGGACGTGCTCCTTAGGGGCCCGGACCGGACAGCTACAAAATGATCGAATTTAAGGATCGACACAAGGTTTAGGTGGCTTCAGCGGTGCGGCGTGGCGCCGAGATGGTATCGGCGCGGTGGCGGCGCGGCGCGGCTGTGTCCCACCGGTGTGCGATACTTTTCAAACTTTTTGGTTTGGCGGGTCGCGCGGGGGCATATTGTGTGCAATTGTAGCACGCGAGGGCAGCGCAGGCCGACGACCTGCCCGTCTCTCGCTGCGTATAATCCGACAGCATTATGGGCGACCCGGCGCCTTTGTAGGCTACCGGCTTAATGAGGGCCGTGGGTGGCTTATGACACGTCAGGATCTCTGATCATAAAGGTGCCAAAAATTCTACCTGCGCGGACGACATTCCTATCTCGCGCCTTTGAAAATTAATGTCTATTGTCTGCTGATGCTGGCAGGAGGCGTCAGGGATTAGGAACGACACGCTGTTATTTATTTCCAGAGGACATATGAGTAAGTCTGCCGCGATTAAAATATATTGAATTATTTGGTGATCCGATGTGGCGATGACTCCCGGTGTAGCGTCGGTTTTAATTGAGATGTATGCACTCAAATTCTTTGACCCCAATTAATTTCGTGGAAGTGAGTTCGTCGGGCGTTAATTAAATGCGCTAATGTTTGTGCGCAGAACACGCAGCGGTCAAACACCATGCTCATTGTAATTGTACAGCATATCTGATCCACTCGCGAAAAAAGCGCTGCATGAAGAGGTTTCTTCAGCCAAAGCTTGCCTATAACTACAGGCCACACAAAGGTCCAACTATATTTCCAATAAATAGGTAAGAATCACTATAAAAGCAAAATTTACTAACGTGTTGCACGCCCGCACACACAAAACCTCCACATGTCAAGGAACCTCACATTTCACACGCTAATTGTTTTAACTTCTATGAATTTTGCGTTGGTATCTTTTATCATCAGATAAAATTTTATGGTTTTATTCCGGTTTTGCTTTTGCACGTAGTAAAACTTAATGTGGTTGTTTAGTAGAATGATGTGAGCATACGGTACGGTGATGTGCACGTACAGGCATGTATGTGTCGCCCTCGGGTAATGCAATTTGAGTGCAATGGTAATGATGTGACGTCAGTCAGCGGGTCGTTTGTTACGCCCGAGGGGCAATGAACCAGCGACTGAATTGGACGTAAGTGTCCTGCGACGCTGCGCCCGCGCCGCGGACATAACGCAACCCAACCACGATTTACGACATTACGAGTGACGCCATGCAATATGATTGTAACTTGCTAAATTAACTTTACTTCGTCAAAGTACGGCCAGTCGGCAACAATCACACAAGGCTATGAAGTCCTAATGGTGATGATAGTCTATAAATCTATCAATTGCGTTTGATGCGCATCTACGAGGTAATAATGTATGGAAGACGCATTAAGTAACTTGCATCGCAACACACATCTACTTAGCTACTTGTTTGGTATGTCACTTTTTATATCCTATCTAGATCCAATATAGCACTGTGTAGGTATAAACAGTTTATTCAAATGACCTACCGATAGAATTCCGATTGTAAAATAATACGAGTAGGTAAAGCGACAATTAGTGAACGATATAGGAGCGCGGGCGCAGCGCGGTGCGGAGCTGAGCAGAGCGGTGCGGAGCTGAGCAGAGCGGTGCGGTACGGCGCAGCGGTGTTACAATGAGGCGCAATCAAGCACGAGTACATTTTCATTCCGCGCGCGATGCGACTGCGTGCACGCAAACAATCTTATATAATATTTGCGTATAAATGCGCATTTAAAACATTCCACAAATAAGGGTTGGGTATCTGCTAATAACTCGCATACTTTACAACTTCACATTCTGCGTTTGAGAGCTGAGATTGTTATCTAGCGCAATGCTTGTGCATATGGACGCTAACGTCCGAAACATGGCTAATTACGTATTTTGTTGTTTAATTTCGAGGATTTATTACTAAGGTAGGTAGTTTTCACACGTAAAACTGAATAGGTTCATAATTTTAATCTTAATTACGATATGAGTCGCTTTACTTCATACAGTCGATATTTTAGCCGCGGGACAAAAATATGTGATTGATATCAAAAGTTAACAAAGAACTCCTTTATCTGACATTTCATTTGTTGACCGCAATGCACCCAAAACGATATAAACAAGTTACAAATGAAACATTTTATTTAAGTTTCTAAAGATTCAAGACGAGTCTATCAACGTTAAACTTAAAAAGGATCTTGGATCTTGAATTATTCCCGACAAATACAAGTTGGCTCGCTTTCAAGAATCATGAAGATCTAATTGAGTATTAGAAAACTTCAAGTAATCCTTTGGTGATGCCAATGATTTTAAGAAAGGAAATACGCCGGCAGAAATATTGTGAAACGGTAAAGCGTTTAGAGTGGCGAAAACCCTAGGAGAATCAGTAGAGCTGAAGAGCTGAGACTTCACATTGAAAGCTACCGAAATAACCCTATTTTCTAAAAAGGAAACCTATTTTCTTTATTTATGATTATTCAATTCTACGAATACGTAAAAGGATCATTCAAGGTAGCACCAATCGCCGACAAGATCAGAGAGAGCAGACTTAGATTGTATGGGCGCATTATGAGACGTGAAGATAGCTTCTCCGTGAAGACAATGCTCAAAATGAACACCAAGCAACGAACAAGGGATAGACCACCAGACTCTTGGTGGACCACTGTCAAGAGAGACCTCAAGGAGAAAAACTGCCACCATTGACAACCCAGGATAGACAATCCTGCCGTAGACGCACAAGGAGGCCCGACCCTAAATAAATTGGGAAGGGGGCAGGAAGAAAAAATAAAGATTCAATTCTACTAGTGCACCAGCAGAAGACAGAATTATGTGGTATGGGACGAGGGAGGCTCTTGTCCTGCAGTGGGACGGTATAGGCCAGTTAGATTAGATTAGATCAAATTCGACTAGGTGCAGGAAAGAAACATATTAATCTACCTTTTCTAGAAACGCCAGAAAAAGTGTCATTTCGTAACCGATGGCTATGGTTAAAATGCCAAGATGTAAGGGATTAACCACGTGACATTTCGAGAACAATTGACGATCCCATCACATACACCTTTGACATTTTTTCAATCGCCATCGCGACGCTTTCGTTGTTAAAATGTCATATGTCTAGCTCTAGAGCCTCTGAAATCGAATCGGTTTATCGGAAACATGTGAATCGGAGGACTGGCGAGACAGTAGACATGGAACACAACAAAAATATAGATGACATCAGAAGTTCAGAACTCAAAACAATCACCGACACAGACTAAAAGTCAACGTTACAACAAATTTCTGATACCTATCCGCTATCAAGAGTATAAAAAGTATTTTTGATGGCACGCCGCTCTCGGGTTAAGAGATCAGCCGATAAGGTTCGATTATAGTGTTAAAAATAACAATGCGCAAAGTGTACTTTTGTTTTCATATTTATTAACGATCCGTTATGTTTTGGTCAACACTTCCTGTTACTCTTGTTTTTATTTTGTACCAACAAAATGTAACGATCAGCTTAGTTTTGCTTATAGAGCAGGGAGATCTTTAGAACCTTACAGGAGCTTACTGCATTATTTTCACAACGTTGCAGAGAAATTGAAACTACGGTTAATGGTTTTTTATTTCTATTTTTATTTTTTGTGTGTATGTAAGTTTAAACTTTATATAAAGAAGTAAATATTTATAATAACTACACGGGTTGTTATCAATTTGTACAATCTCGGTTGCATAAATACATATTGTATAAGTATAAAAGTAAATAAATGTTAAGAAGGTACCTCGTCTGGGAATTTATACTAAAATAGTTGTAGTGATGATGTTTTTATAGCTACCTACCAACTTCGTCTCAACCATAAATAATGATTAGGAAAATTATACCCATCTGCCTCATAAATTGGGCCTATTGTACCTCAGACCCCTTCCAAGAACTAGCGAGGCTGTTGGTAGCATATCAATCGTTTTATTAATATTAAACCAATTATGTTAAACCAATTTATTAACTGAGCAGCATATTTTTTGCTGTGCACCAACAAAACATATTGTTTGTACGTGAGTGGATCGATCGATATTAACTGAATTGATAACCACGTCACAATCAATCAGAAATGTGACATTCGAAGTTGTCAGGTGACGACGACGGGCGGCCATTGCAGCCGTTCCGCGTTGTTTTCGTGTGTACTACAGTTACGCAAGCCTCCAACCTGAAATTAGCACGCCCTTTCAGCTGACACCCACCGCTATCGCACGTCACGCGTTAGCGACGAACAACACTCTGTACGCACTGACGTACTTATAACTTATACGACTAATGACTTTATTACAGTTCTAAGAGAATGTTTCAAGAGTTCATCCGGAACCCGACAGAGTTATATAAATCGAGCCAAAAGGGTCGTCAAAATGTCCACAATGGCTTGAAAATTTCTCGTCTCGTCACGTCTTGTCTCGGTCGCCTGTCTAGACATCACAGACGAACACAACTTTTTTCTCTTCTCGGTAATACAATTTTTGGCAGACTTGTTAATACAATCTTGGCAAACATTTGTAACTTTTATCACGTCCGGAAAATGAATGAAAGCTGTCGCCGTGACTCACGTCGCCCTCGAGCGGGACTTAGAAAGTCCTTGCTGTCTATTCCAATGATAAAAGTAATGACATCAGTCTCCACTTCGCGAGCCGCGGTCGCGAGGCTAAAGCTGTAAACTTAATTAGATGTGATCATTTTAATCTTACATGCAATGATGAAAATTTTAATAGCACAATAACCTTCAGCTGGAAAACGATAATTTTAGTGTTTTAAAATAATTTGTTATAGTAAAATTCCTCCTTCAACTACACGTTAAATATGGCAATAAGAGGAGCCATCAATAGTAAATAAACTAAAAGGCCTAAGCTAACATATGTTCCTATATGTTATGTGCGTTTGAGGCAATCGTCACAACACAATACGATAAGATTGTGAAATCATACGACATTGATATTCACGTACATGTGCTCCGAGTATCTAATGATGATATAACAACTGAAAGACAATACAACTGTATGCAATCATGCATTATGCGATTTTATTTTCCACTTTCGACCTTGTGATAATGATTTGATATTACTCGTACCTACTAAAACCTTATCGGATTTGGGTTTAATTCATCAATAAGTGTGACTAACCGTAAGATTAAAGAAATAGATTTCTGTAGTAGCGTATGTAATCTCAATTTTATTGGAAAAAAAATATAAATGAAGAGTTTTTCCTTTTAAAATGTTCTTGATTAGTCGAGTATTTTCAAGTTGTAGTTATTCCCTCATTGCTCAGAGAGTGTAGGTAACTAACTGGCAGTATTTTCCACTTTGAGCTAATTAGAGATAACCCGTTTATCTTTCTGCTTTTCAGGGTAGTAATTTAGTTTTTTTGTTATAAGTATTACTGGTTACATTACAGTCGGAAACTTGTTTTTCATAGAAAAGTCACCTCACACGTTTGTGTGCGGATAATTGTTATGTGATTGCATACCACTACCAGTAAAACATTTTGAAAGATTAATAAATTGAACAGAGTTACCTATTTATCAGTATGCAGGTAAATTTCAGCTCCGGAACCGCGAAAATCTTTCGGAGTGATCCATTGACAGAAATTGATAAAGTAACAAATGTTTACGAGATTACCTTTGACGAGTCTTTGTCCGATAATAGATTAGTTATTGTATCATTCTCCGAAAATAGATCCTCTCGACAATTCTCTCCGTTTGTTGATATTGTTGAGACGAAAGTCAGCGGCTCTCACGTGGTATTGTTTTTATTATCCCTGAGTACCGGACCAGGTATCGGCTTCACTGATAACGATACGAGCATCGATAAACAATTTAAAGCATAAGCAGCCCGCGCTCTGAGACTAATGCCTACGTGCGTTTTAATTGATCTAGTAGCTGCAGACCGATGCGGAAACCTCCGAACGTAATTATTTACATAAACACACATGCCTATAGTCGTCACTGTTTCCCTATGCGAGGCGAGCGCTGCACAGCCTAGCGGCGGCGCGCTGACGCTGGGCTGGAGATCAGATGAACAAGATTGATGTACATTTAATTACGTCGGCCGGCACCGTTGGCAGCGCTCGCTGGTGCGGCGTGTCCGGGTGCATGCTGAGCGTGTAGCGGGTGGTGGACTGGTGGCACTCACCGGCAGGTCGAGTGGTGCGGCGCGCGGGCTCGTCCTCGCGCAGGTCAGGCGCGTGGCGGCGCGCGCTGGCCCCGCCCGCCGCCAGCGCCAGCAGCAGCAGCGCGCGCAGCACGGCGCGCATCATGGTGACGGCGCGGGCGCCTCACTGTATCACGCGCACGCGGGACCGCTCCCGGCCACGAGCTCACTATTTCGGCGCGTGCTAATCGTGCGGAGTGCAGCGAACGCAGTTCGCGAGTAGCGCGACTCGGAGGCGTCGTCGTAGCGCGACGGCTGAGCCGGACTGAGCCGAGCGCCGCGCGATTTCCCGGCTGATGCGGCGAGGGGGCCGGCGCGCCCCTCGTGGAAAACGCGGCAATAGCGCGGTGCGGGCGGGGAAAATGCAGCGCTGTCATCCGACTGCCCCCACCCCTCCGCCCCGCCCGCCTTGCCGCCCGCCCCTGCTGCTACAGGACCATTATTGCGTGCAATCATTATGACAACTTAATCCCTAGTACTGTTTCTATATTTTTATAAACAAAAACATTGTAATAAATTATTAATAATAAAAAATATTGACTAAGTACTCGACAGTTAAAATGTACAGTGCTCATAGATTTTCTGCCATAGACAAAAGGTCTCTATCAAACTAGTTTTTAACGCTAGCAATTGTTTTGAAGTTGAGCCATTAGTTAAAAAAAACTGAATTTATAGCTAACTACGTGCAAAAACAACGAATGAATTTCGTAAAAATGTGTCTGTGCATTCTAGACATCTGAAAAATGTGGCTACAGTGAAGAATGAGTAGAAGCCAAAACAATATGTTACGAGTCTTGTCGGGGTATTCAAATACACATTAGACATTAATGACGCAATGTTCGTGAGATTTTTTTAATTTGTTATCTTTAATCATTGAGAATCAAAACAAACATCAAGCAAGCTTTACTAAAAACATAGTCAGAAGTTGCGAAAATAGAGTTTGTGAAGTTTTTTAAAATATTTTTACGATTATTATGCGCATTTTTAATAGAGCGAATATTTTTTGTCATCAACATAAACATCGGTCGTTATATTAAAAAAGAAACATTTATTAATAGTTCTAATAGCCCTTAGCTACTGCCGTCTACAAAATAGTAGATATAAATACAACATAAAATCTTCGATTTATCGAAAGTTTTAGGACTTATAAACAAATGTTTTGTTTCTGCTTGAATTTACTGTGGAATTGAGTTATCTCCGATTTTACGAGTCCACAGAATTAAACGTCTGTCATAAAAAAACACAATTGTTATTACTTTGTCTCTTCGGTGCGATGTGCGTCGGATTCAGACATGTTGAACACATTCATAAGAATTTACAGAATTACTTACATATATTTGGTGCAGAACTGTATTTGGCAGCAGGCCCAACTAGTCCTCTAATAAATATTTCATATGTTTAGAATATAAACGGGAATATCAATACCTGGTACAATGCTAGTGGATCGCTGTAAAAACTGTTAGCGTCATGAGCGATGTGAAAGTTTATAAATAATTATTATGAGTATTATGACCTCGTAGGTACTGACTCCGGCGATATTGTACAACTATGCGTAGAATCAGCTAGATAGGTTAGCTATGTATTATCTTCAAAAACTATGTGTCTGTATTCCATTCTGTAATAAACATGGTGATTTTTTTTAAATCTCATAACTCTAGGGTTATATCCTATAAGTTAAAACAATACAAAAACTCCCAGAGTATGTGGTCCAAAAATGCATAGTTTCGAAGATATCATAAATCGAAATTAATTTATTTCAATAAAAAATTGCATCAATGTATGAAAAACACACGGGATCGGTCATTGTGGCGACGCCTGGGGGAGGCCTATGTCCAGCAGTGGACGTCTTCCGGCTGAAATGATGATGATGAATGTTTGTAAAATGACAAAAAAAAATATGATTATAGAAAAATAATTCATATGCTAGTTGATTCTTTGATATGATATGATCCCATTCATACCCTAGAGTTATGGAAAAAAAAACACAGTATATATAAATTCAAACATAGGATTTTCAAATGGCACAGTGATAATCATAAACTTTTTGATTTCAGCTTCATAACAAGTCGATACTTCCATAAAAAAAGCCTGTATAACGTTTCATTCAAAAATAATAATTTTGAAACGGATCTCCTTTTCAAAATTGTTCAGCAATTTGACAGACAACTTTAAGTTACCTAATTACTACTAACCGTAAATTGTCAAGTATTAAGTTACTGAAACCATTAATCACTTCTTGCAAACGAAATTCTGTGGCAGTGACTCACTGCAAACAAAAGTAGACTTTACTGTAAATGTCTGATTATTAGCAAATCCAGATAAAACAGTAGATCAGCACAAGCTAATGCAATAAATTCTAAGCTATTAAATAAATCCTAGAATAAATTATGAGCTCGTAAATGTGGAAGTTTGAATGTTTGTTAAACAATCGTAGGTACTTAGCATATAAAGGACTTAAAGGATTCGACTTATTTACGATTTCAAAATTAGATGAAGAATCTCAGATACATTTATTAATATCTGGAAGCCTGTGCTACAGCAAAATTTTATAAGAACGAAAAATCCTGTATTTTACAGGATTTTCCGTGGCCGTTTTAGCGGTGCCTCAGTATAATGTGTCCACTCCTGGGACCCTCTGGGCCTTCTCTCTGTGTGAGGCAGTGGGCTGTTATCTACCACACGGGCCCACCCAATGCGTATTGGTAGATGTCGCATGTTTGGTTCTGGGATAAGCCGGTTTCCTGACGATGTTTTCCTTCGCCGTTTTGAGAGCAGTGATAAAAAAATAAATGACACAAAGTAAAACACCTACCTGAACTCGAACCCACGATCTACAAGTTCGTAAGATGGGACTGTTACCACTGGGTCACCATAAGCTGATTGGTCGTGCGGAGCATTCCTTGAAGTGTGTCGTAGTAGAGCCAATTTGCTAGAGCCTTTTCAATCAGAGAAGTTTCATGAAATGTTTATATCTACTACTTGTTTTGAAAACGTTTTTGTAACGTTAATAAATCAGTATTGTTTTTGAACTTTTTTTATTAAGTATTTTAATAGTAATATTTATTTATCTCCCACAAAGTATAATTTTGTATCTATATTGTGTTAAAAATATTGGTGGTACAAAGGTTTGTGGTCTGGAATCCAAACTAGTTTAATTTGTGCTATGAACTCCAGGCCCCCCTCGCCGATATTGGGATTTACACAAATGTAGAACCTTTTCGTGGGGTCCTCAGCTGCAGGAGGTTAGTCGCAAGGTGTTTGCATCTGCGGGGTCTTTGCGCAGACTGCGCAATTTCCTTCCTACTGCCACCAAAACTGCACTCGCCCAGTCCCTCCTTCTCCTAATCCTCGATTATACCGATGTCAGTTATTTAGATCTGACTGAAATGCAGCTAGATAAGCTTGAGCGACTCCGAAACTTTTGTATTAGATTCATATTTGGTTTACGCAAATATGACCATGTTTCTGAATTTCGAATTAAGCTCAAGTGGCTGCCAATCCGCCTTCGCCGGAATGCCCGTATGTTATCTTTACTCTACAGTGTTCTTTTTGTTCCTACAACCCCCTCTTATCCCAAAAAATGAGCCCAGTCAATGGCTTCTTTTAAGAACCTAGTTAAAAACCATTTCATTTCTCTAACGCTTTTATATTTGGATCTAATTTCTTTCATCATTATTCAAAATATATATCTTTTGTCCCTTCTTTCTTTGAATTTGTTAACATGTAATATTATGTATGTATACATTCAAGTATATATGTATGTAAGTATATGTGTATTTTAGTTTATGGATATTTAAGTTTATGCATAGTATTTATTATAACAATATAGTTTTGTATATATTTATGTTTTAATGTAATAGCAGTACACCACAGACTACCCCCTTTTTTCATTCTAAGTTCTTTCAGTCCATCCAAAGGTTGTCTGGTAGATATCGCTGTCAGCGATAAGACCGCCTTTGTACCCGTATAATTAAGATTTTCTTATAAAATAGATGTGTAACTTTTATGGTGTACAACAAAGTATATTCCAATCTATTCTATTCTATTCTAGTTGGCGCAGTGGTTGATCAATTGACTGCTGAGCTGCGTGTCGCGGGTTCGATTCCCGCACGGAACAAATATTTGTATGACCTACAGATAATTGTTCCGGCTCTGGGTGTTTGTGTATGTGAGTTTATGTTTGTAAACGCACCCACGATACAGGAAGAAATTCCTAGTGTGGGGCAATGATTTAAAAAAAAAAACTAGAACGTAGGCCATGTAGAACTATTGTAAGAAAAGAACAACAAATAAAGGTACCAAAAAAAAATTTACAATATTATAAAAAATAAAATTAAAACGCGTGTGTATGTTTGTTATGAAGTAAAAGGTGTCGTGTGCGTGGTGTGGTGTTGTGTGTGTGTGTGTGTGAGAGAGAGAGAGAGAATAAGATGGTGTTCTGTGTGAGTATGTATAAAGATGGATGTGTATACACACGCACAAATTCGAATGTGTGCGTAATAGGGTGGCGGTATGTGTTTATGAAAAACGCTAAACTAGGATAAGATATTAAGCAGTTTTTCATTTTCTTCATAAACAAGTTCTAAAAGCCACTTTGTAAGCTTCTTTTTACATTCTACCCTAAATACTTTAACAATTTCAAGAACTTTGTTAATCTAATTATATAGTCTGCTTGCTCTGAAATTGAAGAAATTCTGGGCAAAAGATGATCTTGCCAGAGTTGTTTCACAGACTTCATAGAATCGCCTAGAATCAACCTTCTGTTTAGCTGTAGCTGTAGGACCGTCTATAGAGGAGTGCTTCTTTACAATTGTTAGCAGTATATAAAGCTGCCTGACCGTTAATACATTTGCTTCGCTATAGAGGGTAGCTATAAACGAGGTTTGAAGCTGTGGTTTGAAGAGAGCAACTTATAGAAGAAGTCGTTGAAGTCGCATCAGGAGGGCGTATAGATGCAAACCATCGGAAAGTCAGGATGTATTTATTCCCTGAGGTTAAGACATCGTGTGTGGGTGGACGATAATACCACTGAGTTTATTCAAATAATCACAGTTACAAACTTTGCTCACTAATATTACGGATCAACAGTGGTTCTACGATAGCTTACGATGCCTTGGAGGCGGTCAGACATATTCTCTGTCCCGATTACCGCGAGCCACCATTATGGCTACATCAAGAGCGGCAAACCTTTGTTGTTAGAAGGCGTGCTTGCGATTTGTTTTGAAGGCCATAGTTTTGACTAAATCCGACAAGTACCTATACTATAGCAAAATAAAATTTACACACAGTAAATATACCGTAAACAGTAAATAACACTAGCTTATTTACTTTTTAATTCAAAATACTGCGCTTTGGAATTCAAAAACCTAATTTAAAAAAATCTTTTATCACTAAAATTACATTATCTTTTTATTAGGGTTTCCCATAGCATACACAGAATAATTATTACATAGGCCTAGCACCCACTGTTGGTTGCTAGACTACAAGCTACGTGCTACGGTGCTACGCAAGCACTACGCACTATGTATGAGCTAAGTAACGCTACACTGCAAGCTACCCGGCACACTACGTGCTACGGTGCTACGCAAGCGCTACTATGCATACTGTGAGCTACGAACTCTTCGCTACGTACTATGAGCTACGCAACGCAACACTGTAAGCTATTCGGCATAATACACGCTACGATGCACACTGTGAACTACGAATTCTACGCTACGCACTATGAGCTACGCAACGCTACACTACAAGCAAAGCGGCACACTACATGCTACGGTAAATTCTACGGTGCTAGGAAAGCGCTACGCTGCAGGCTGTGAGCTACGAACTCTACGCTACGCACTATGAGCTACAAAACGCTACACTACAAGCTACGCAGCACACTACATACTACAGCAAATATTACGGTGCTAAGCAAGCGCTACGATGAAGTCTGTGAGCTACGAACTCTACGTTACGCACTATGAGCTACGCAACGCTACACTACAAGCTGCGCAGCACACTACATACTACGGTAAACACTACGGTGCTACGCAAGCGCTACACTGCAGGCTGTGAGCTACGCACTCTACGCTACGCACTATGAGCTACGCAACGCTACACTACAAGCTACGCAGCACACTACATACTACAGTAAATACTACGATGTTACGCAAGCGCTATGATGTAGACTGTGTGCTACGAACTCTACGTTACGCACTTTGAGCTACGCTACACTACACTGCAAGCTACGCAGTACATTATATGCTACGGTAAATACTACGGTGCTACGCTGCAGACTGTGAGCTACGAACTCTACGCTACACACTATGAGCTACGCAACGCTACACTGTAAGCTACGCAGCACACTATATGCTACGGTAAATACTACGGTGCTACGCTGCAGACTGTGAGCTACGAACTCTACGCTACACACTATGAGCTACGCAACGCTACACTGTAAGCTATGCAGCACACTATATGTTACGGTAAATACTACGGTGCTACGCTGCAGACTGTGAGCTACGAACTCTACGCTACACACTATGAGCTATGTTCTATGAGCTACGCTTTTTGTAACATTTTATTTAACATGCCTTGTTAGTTAGTTTGTTATGAGGCAAATCTTCCTAATGAGTTTTAAAACACTTATCCCCAACCGATTGAGCTGAAATTTTAGCTAAAAATAAAGTGTTTTTTAGCCTTAAAAAGAGCTTGGCAAATACTAACTTCCTATTTCCAATTCTTAATTAGGAATTTAAGCGAGGGTCAGTCAGGCAGCTCGTTATCTTCAAAATTCAGCGTTTGGTACCTGTCAAACATTTAAATGTCGCCTAGTGTTTACTAAAACGGGCATTTATAGGTATCAGTAGTAACACCCACACAAGGTTTCTACAACTCAATATAATATTGTTACGACTTCTGACGTATAGATATCAATTTAAATTTTATACTGAATGAGATAGTCTAAGTGTTTGCCTATTTACGATGCTGTTATCTCACTTCACACAAAGTTGTAGTTGATTGTGACGTCATAACAATGATATGATTTAGCATTTTTGTTACATTTAGGGCTCGTGTAGATGACTAATCATTTTGTTGTTAGAATTTGAATTTGATTTTTGTTTGCCGTATCTAATGTTGGTCAAAATAGTCAACCAAAATAATCATTAAATGTTTTTCGTTCTATATTGTGTTTATGTTGCATTTTATTAACACAAGGTATTTCAGAAAGAAGCAAAAGATTAAGCATGTGTCGATGTGAATCGTTAGTTCCTGTCTGGGTCGCGGATAAATTTTAAAGAGTTACCGCGGGCCTGGCAAAAGTTACTGAAGGAACTCGGTGGATTTTCGCTTCACCCAGAGCGGGCGAAGTAATTGGATAATATTAAAAACAAAAAATAATTAAGTATCGTAGCAGTCTGTAGTTTTAATTTACCTGCCTACCACAAAGGAGAAAAGGTGTTTCTTTATTTACATAAAGAAACTCCTTTTCTCCTTTGGGTTACTTGGGCTATTTTTTGCAATATCGACACGTACATAGTTAAAACCAAACCATAGTGGCAACCATAGTAGCAATGAACGAAATTTTCTCAAAATTATGTAAGTTTGATTATAGTTAAAACAAACGCCTGAAAAGTGACGTCGTTTAATCGATTAGGAATTATTGGTTTGATTATAAAACAAAAGAAAAACCAACCCGCAACGGTAAAAAAAAAGTTTTGCGATATTTTTTTCTTGTTCCACTAATTTTGCCGTGGTGTGTATAATGAAATTAAAAGGAAAACTATCACAGCTAAGTAAGCTTTCCAAGTTTACGAGTAATAGTCGACCAACTAATAAAATTTACTAGGAAAAGTAAAATTTAGTGTATGTATGGAGACAACAGTTTTCGAACGGCAAAGTTAATTTTGTCCCTATTGGAGCAATGTTCGGTGCTTTCATTGTTTATGAACGTTAGTAAAGTTACCTATTTATTTTAGTGAATGTAGCTGCTTATAGGGAACCCTCTGTGCAAGAGTCAGAATCGCAGTAAAATTAAAACTGTTTTACAAAAAAGAAATACAACCGACTCACAAAATACTTATCTACAAAGCAGTGTTAAAGCCTGTTTGGAGATACGGAGTCGAGCTGTGGGGAACTCAAATGTGGAAATTCTTCAGCGATTCCAAAATAAAGTTCTCAGAATTATATCGAATGCTCCTTGGTTCAAGAAGACCTCAGAAATACATGAGCATCTAGAAATCAAAACAGTGAAAGAGGAAATAGAACAAAGGATACAGTCATATAACCATCGAATAACGACACATACCAACACCTTGGCCATAGCCCTAAGAGAACCATTAACCATGAAAAGGCTCAAACGTCACCACATATGGGACTTTACTAAATATAGTTTAAACTTTACTGAATACAGTTTAAACAATTTTGAGAGGCAGATTCTTCGCTGGAAGATTGGACCTCACAAAAAATCTGCTAAAAGTTTTTAACCGATTGCAAGATAAGCAAAGAAAAAAAAACCGAATCACAAATCGAAACACTACTAAGTCAATAATATCTTCAATTTCGGAAGACGGTCTCAAAAGACCAAGCAATAAAAAAAATAAGTTCAAAAACCAAAACCCGACTAATGAAAAATCATGCTCTGAAAAGTATGAAACATGAAAATATGCACGTAAATTTACCGTGGTCGTATGCCACCTACCGTAACAAAACACTACATTCTGCAATGTAGCATACCTACGGTACGACACGTTTTAGTTTTAAAACTTATTTTTTATTTAAAGTATTTTGGGGTTTTGGAGAGCCTGAGGGAAAAATGAACATAATAAAAAAAGTTAATTAAAAAAATCAAAAAACCCGACTGCTTTAAAAGCGAACTAAAAAGACGTAAACAAGGAGAAAATCATAATGTGCAGTCGGAGGATACGTCTGGTTTTGGTCAGCCAGCTCGCGAAGATGTATCCTCCGACAGCACAGTATGATTTTCTCCTTGTTTACGTCTTTTTAGTTCGCTTTTAAAGCAGTCGGGTTTTTTGTTTTTTTTAATTAACTTTTTTATTTATAACTTTTTAGTTAATTTGTTTTCGAATTAGGTACATTTAAACATATAAGTGTTATATATTTTTGAAATCACCTCTTAAAATCCTTTATTTTGATACCCCACACGATAGGTTTGGAAGAAAAAAAATAGTTGGGCCCCCACAATATGGCGCCCAAGAACCGCTATTTTCCTATTTTCATGTAGCCAGTGACACACACGGGGTTAAGACGAATCGATTGACGTAAGAACCATCAAAATTGGCCCACGCGTTTGGTCTCTAGAACGCCACATAGGAACAAACATACATACATACATACATACATACATACATACAGACATTCATACATACATACATACTTACATACATACATACATACATACATACTTACATACATACATAGACTGATAAACACATTACCCTCCTTCGGCAGTCGGGTAAAAATGCATACAAACATACTTACATACCGATCAGCAAACACTTTCCGACGCCGTAGTCGGGTAAAACATTAGTTTTCATGACTTTGACGGGATATGTCTCGCAAACGGTACGCTTGACAAAATATGATGTACCAAATCCTACCTTGATACCACACATAATGGGGTGGGAAGAAAAAAAATGTTTGTTCTTGACTTAGTGCCCAGAGGGCGCCATATTTAATTTAATGTGGCGTCACCAGTCACATAGCCTGTAAACAGTGGACAAACAAGGCGCTTGTCAAATTTTGCTAATTAGTTTAGAAGTTATGAGGGAATAGATGAACATACATACATACCGATCAAAAACGTAACCCTCCCTTTTGCTTCGCCGTAGTCGGGTAAACAGGAACGCCGAAATTGAAGTTATTTTTCACCTTGTACTTGTAGTGTTTTGATTTGGAATTCGCTTGTATTTTTACCCGACTGCCGAAGGAGGGTAATGTGTTTATCAGTCTATATGTATGTATGTAAGTATGTATGTATGTATGTATGTTTGTTCCTATGTGGCGTTCCAGAGACCAAACGCGTTGGCCGATTTTGATGATTCATACGTCAATCGATTCGTCTTAACCCTGCGAATGTCACTGACTACATTAAAATTCGAAAATAGAAAAATTGAGCGCCAGAGAGAGATTTTGGGCGCCATATTGTAGAGAACAAAATTTTTTTTTACTTCCAAACCCATCGTGTGGGGTATCAAAATAAAGGGTTTTAAGAGGTGATTTCAAAAATATATAACACTAATATGTTTAAATGTACCGAAATCTTATAAAAAAAATAACTAAAAAGTTATAAATAAAAAAAGTTAATTCAAAAAATCAAAATACCCGCTGCTTAAAAAGCGAACTAAAAAGCCGTAAACAAGGAGAAAATCATACTGTGCAGTCTGAGGATACATCTGGTTTTGGTCACACAGCTCGCGAATACGTATCCTCCGACTGCACAGCATGATTTTCTTCATGTTTACGGCTTTTTAGTTCGCTTTTTTTGTAAAACAGTTTTAATTTTAAGTTGTGGCACTTAATGAGCAAGTTCACTAGTAAGGTATATATAATGCCCAAAGTTATGCATGAATAGATTATCCCAATTACATTAAACTATGCTAGTATTATATTGGATAACTATGCTAATATTATATTGAAAAGGCTTTTTTTTATGTACCTAAATATAGAAACACCTTTTCTCCTTTTGGAGTATTTTTTGCAATAATTATCTACACGTACATAGTTACCTATGTACGTGTAGATATTGCAAAAAAATACAAATGGGACCATTATTTTTACTTTTTAACCGACTTCAAAAAGGAGGAGACTCTAAAGTCGAATGTATTTTTTTTAATGTCCCCATACATCGATACACAAAATTTTTACTTTTCTAAGTAAATTTTATAAGTTGGTCGACTATTACCTACTCGTAAACATGTAAATCCTGCTTAGCAGTGATAGTTTTTCTTTTAATTTCGATATACACACACCGGCAAAATTAGTGGCATAAGAAAAAAATATTGCAAAACTTTTTTTTACCGTTGCAAGTTGGTTTTTCTTTTGTTTTATAATAAAACCAATAATTCCTAATTGATTAAACAACGTCACCTTTCAAGCGATTGTTTTAACTATAATGAAACATATCATTTTGAGAAAATTTCGTTCATTGCCACTTTATGGTTTCGTTACAAAAAATCAAATAAAAATCACTAACATACTGAGTTATTTGTTATATTTCTAATGTTTAGATCTTTTTCGAAGTTAAGAACATCATTATGCCCAACTTAATCAAAACTGAGAGGGCCAGGGCACTTGAGATGAGGAGAAATGATCAAGCCTACAGAGTGATATGCGTGATTCATCGTCAGTGGCGTAGCGTGCCATGGCGGGGCCCCGTACAAAAATTTGTTTGGGGGCCCTTATGAAGGGTAAAGATTTCTCAAAAAAGAAAAAAAAATGTTTGCATAAAATTAAAAGAAATATTTATTCATCATAATTATCTATCTGTCACATTTTCCAAATTTTTTACAAACAATTCCAATTAAATATACACTCACCTTTCCTTTTTTTCGGCAAACTGATTTATTAAATCATTTATAGCTGATGATGACTTTAGTTTTTCTAAAGTTTTTGCCTCTATGGACAATAGTGACAGGTCTGACAGGCGTTCATGTCCCATCGAAGTTCTTAGGTAATTTTTTATTAGTTTTAATTTAGAAAAACTTCTTTCAGCAGTTGCGGTTGTAACTGGAAGGGTCAAGAATAAAAAGCATTCTGTTATTACCTCCGGAAAACTGGATGCAAGACTATTGAATTTTATCAGCAATAATTCACATAATTCACGTCGGGGGCCCCCGTGGCCCGGGGTCCCCGTATAATTGATACGGCGGTAGCTACGCCCCTGTTCATCGTTTACCTGTTTCAACCATCTATTGCAGTTTCTAAGGATTCAGAGAGACTAATGCTTTTGTGAGAAGATCAAGACAAGGCAGAAAACCCGTATTCACGGGAATTCCTAATCGTTTCATTCCGTTTCGAAAGGCGCGATGTGATTTTCGTGATTGGCTGATTGGTCGATTTTTCATACTCTTTGCTCTTTGCCTTTCCGAATTCATTACGCAATACGCTGCTGGAGACGTGTCCAAAGAATTTCACTATGCGACTCTATACTATTGCCGAGAGACGTTGTTTTTAAAGCAGAGTTCCTGGAATTTTGAGATGTTGGTGCGAAGTTCGGTCTGCGAGACTCCTAACATTCTCAAGTTTTAGAGTCCTTAAAATAAGATGGGTACCTAGATATTCTTAGTGCTGTTGACTCAATTAATGCGATGCCATACACGCAATGGATTTCCAAAATGCTCTCTTATAGGTACCTGCATAACTTTCGTACACTTTAAATAAATCAAGAATGAAATGGTGCCTTCCTACGGCTGTAGCGTGCGCTTAGCTTCAATCGAAAAAGGTGATTGCTGACTGAATGGTAGCTTTGGGTAATTGCAATTGCAAAAGTTGATTATTGTACCATACAATATTTGGGAATACCTAGATCAGTATTTTTTTTTATTTTATAATAAATTCTTATCATTCTTATTTTCAACAGAGCACACCACTATCGGCTAAATGATAATCATGATTTAGGTCAATGCCATGGCTAACTTGAAGCGCCTGCTCGTATAATTATAGCAAAATCTCTTTCGTGTATTTGTGATTGCAGAGTTGCGGAACCAGAAGGTCTTGACAAGTGTCACTGTCCACTGTATCAACGAAAGCGTCACGATAGTGATTGGAAAAATGTCAATAACTATGTCAAGCGCTATCGAAAGGTCACGTGATCACCAACACTTTCACCCTTATACTGCGTTTACATTTAATAAGCTGCGTGTGCGCGACGCGCTGGCTGTATATGTGGCATAACGACCACCGCCTTCGCTGATAAAACGACACTTTGTCTAGAGGTCTCAAATTGGACGCTGTCCAAACAATCTGGGCAAATGGGCCATCCTCTATCCAGCCCAAACACAGTACCAGGCTGGAGCCCCTTTACAGTAGCGGTGAGTGGGTGAGCTAAATACCAGCCTTATTGCCAGGGGCGGCTTTACCTATAGTGCAGGGTGTGCGCAGCACACGGGCGCAGCGCCCTAGGGGGCGCCGAGCGCAACTCGCGCGCCCTCCGGCCGCGGCACTTTCAATGAGCTACGTAAAAAGAGCTCCGGATTGTTTACATTTTGTATGGCATCTAGAGCTCTTCTTATATATGTCGAATAACAGCAAAACAAGGCGCTCCACGAGCGGCTTTTACAATAGTAACTTTTATTAGTTTATAAACTTTTATAAAAAAAGATCAAATTGCCATGGACGACCGTCACATGTGTGGCATTTCCCAAAATCGTGTGTAAGCGTGGCGCGTGCCGCACTTTGTGTTCTACCGCTACACGTAATTTTGCGAAGTAAGTCTTGACGCAAAGGATTAAGTATTATATTATATCAAATTGATTAGTATTATATTATATTAATTTGATTAGTATTATATTATATTCAATTTGAGTAAACATGTAAATAAGAAGAAAATCGGCTTTTCTTTTTATTAAAATATACTTAATAAGTAAGATTTGTTATAAGCTGCCACAACTGATGCGTCTTTCACCGCGGTCAGAGCTTTTAAATAACCACAATGTTGTATTTACCCGACTGCCGAAGGAGGGTAATGTGTTTATCAGTCTATGTATGTATGTATGTATATATGTATGTATGTATGTATGTATGTATGTATGTATGTATGTATGTATGTATGTTTGTTCCTATATGGCGTTCCAGAGACCAAACGCGTTGACCGATTTTGATGATTCATACGTCAATCGATTCGTCTTAACCTTGCGAGTGTCATAGGCTACATTAAAATTGGAAAATAGAAAAATGGCGGCTTTTGGGCGCCATATTGTGGGGGGCCAATTTTATTTTTTCTTCCAAACCCATCGTGTGGGGTATCAAAATAAAGGGTTTTTAGAGGCGATTTCAAAAATATATAACACTTATATATTTAAATGTACCTAATTCGAAAAAAATGTTAACTAAAAAGTTATAAATAAAAAAGTTAATTAAAAAAATCAAAATACCCGACTGCTTAAAAAGCGAACTAAAAAGACGTAAACAAGAAGAAAATCATGCTGTGCAGTCGGAGGATACATCTGGTTTTGGTCAGCCAGCTCGCGAATATGTATCCTCCGACTGCACAGCATGATTTTCTTCTTGTTTACGTCTTTTTAGTTCGCTTTTTTTTGTTATTCTTGTCACTCCTTTCTACCTTAAAATACTTTTTACCCGTGTACAGTGGGCCTCGCATTAAGTTTCCCAAATCTGTCAAATGTTCCCTCATCATCATCATCATCATTTCAGCCGAAAGACGTCCACTGCTGGACATAGGCCTCCCCCAGGCGTCGCCACATTGACCGATCCCGTGCGTCTCGCATCCAGCGCCTTCCCGCAACCTTAACCAGGTCATCGGTCCACCTAGTGGGAGGCCTTCCAACAAATCGTCTTCCGGTTCGCGATCCCCATTCCAGAACTTTTCGGCCCCAACGGCCATCCGTTCTGCGAGCAATGTGCCCTGCCCACTGCCACTTAAGTTTGGCAATTCTTCGGGCTATGTCGGTAACTTTGGTTCTCCTGCGGATATCATCATTTCTGACGTGATCACGCAAGGAAATTCCGAGCATAGCCCTCTCCATTGCCCTTTGGGTGACTTTAAGCTTTCTGATAAGGCCCATTGTGAGCGACCACGTCTCGGTCCCACAGGTGATCACTGGCAACACACACTGGTCATAGACTTTTGTCTTGCGACATTGCGGTAAATTGGACGAGAAGATACCACGCAACTTCCCGAACGCCGCCCAGCCGAGTCGGATTCGACGGTTGACCTCTTTCTCGAAGTTGGATCTACCCTGGATAGTTTGTCCCAGGTAGACATAATCATCTACAACTTCAAGTAAAGAGTCTCCGATCTTGATAGGAGTGGGTGTTACATGGGCATTCATCATGATCTTGGTTTTGTCCATGTTCATTTTAAGACCCACTTTTTCGGAAGCTCTATTGAGGTCATCGAGCATTGTACTGAGGATCTCCATGGTCTCAGCCATGACCACTATGTCGTCGGCAAACCGAAGGTGAGTGATGTACTCGCCATTAACGTTGATGCCAAGCGCCTTCCAATCTAGAACCTTGAAGACATCCTCCAGCGCAGCAGTGAACAGTTTCGGAGAAATGACGTCTCCCTGTCTCACGCCGCGCTGGAGAAGGATTGGTTTCGAGGTCTGATCCTGAAGACGGACTGACATGGTGGCGTTTTTGTACAAACACTTCAACACCTCAATGTACCGGTAGTCGATCTGGCACCGTTGGAGAGACTGCAGTACAGCCCAAGTCTCGATCGAATCGAAGGCTTTCTCGTAGTCCACAAACGCTAAACAGAGAGGCAGGTTACACTCTTCGGTCTTCTGTATGACCTGCCGCAGCGTATGTATGTGGTCTTGTTGCGTATGTTGTGGTGAAAAGGCTTTAGCACCGTAGTGCTAAAGCCTTTTCGGAATCCGGCTTGTTCGGGAGGCTGGAAATCGTCAAACCTGCGCGCGAGACGATTCGTGATGACTTTTGAAAACAACTTGTAGACAAGAAATGTGTGAAATGTTCCCTATTGATATTGAATTCTGTACGTATGACATGAAGTCATAAATAGAGTTCTATCAGACAGAGAGCGGTCACACGGTCAAGCGTTCAAGAGGTCAGTTTTGCTTTCGAGCGTGCAAGTTGCTCACGAACCCCGAGCTGTTGGACGGTCTACGCGGTACCACCTATTGTCACCATGTTTATTGACGATAGTTCTTTTTTTTTTTTTTTTTAATTAGATAGTTCTTCATCGGAAGACGAATTAATGATTTTGTGGTCATTATCAGCAACAAGACCGAAAGTTAGACCGTTAGAAAATACTGGGTGTGGCCCAGTAAATAAGAATAGAAAACAAGATGGAGATTTTCATAGACTTTTTTCTAAATGGGTTGAAGATGAAGAAATGTTTTTAATTCTTTTCGGATGATAATTGATTCCTTCGATAAACTATATGAAAAAGATAAACATGACTTAGTTAAACAAGATAGTAACTGAGGAAAGCCATTTCAGAAAAAGAAAAGATTGGTGCTACTTTTCCTCGGTTTTTATAATCGTTATCCTTCTTCCTTCCAACACTTTTGGTCACCGAACCAGCAGTGAACGCGTGAACGCGTACGTTCTGGTTGACCGACGCCGTCAGAATGCCTCCCTCCTATGTGGGTATATCTATGTAACGTAATACAACACATCGAACGCTCTTGTCTTGTCGTGACCGCTCTCTGTCTGTTAGAACCCTTAGAATCAAGAAATTTGACAGATGTGGGAAGCTTGATGCGAGGCCCATTATTTGTGTTAGTGTGTGTATCTGTTGTTTCCCGGCCATCATTTAAAATTACACCATTTGCAGTTTTGCACCTGGATATCAGTTCACTGTTGAAAATACAAGGTGTTTGGTAAACACCCTGTATAATTCTAAATATAGTCAACTGCACATCATGGCATCCAGAACAGTCAAATTTCTTCAGTAGATTTTCAATTTAACTTCTAAACAATAGAGTTTATTATCCATTGGGGAAATTTGACGGTTTGTGGTTATGTGCTGTTTTTTGTACCTGTTCCATTTTGATCGCGCGCTTACTTTAGGGCGCTAGGGTAATGTTTGCACACGGGCGCTACATAGGCTAGAGACGCCTCTGCTTATTGCGTAAGTAAATACGGCAACGCAAACGGTTCGACCGCTATCAATCGACCAATCACACAGACGGAAATCCACATCGCGCCATTCATCTCGCATGTGATTGGCCGATTTGATAACGGTCAATCCTTGCGCCTTGCCGAATTCACTTGCGCAATTCGGTTGCTGGCCCGTCAAAATTCATTTGAGTTTATCAACACGAAAAGAAGAAGCCGTTATAATAAGTGTCTCTGTGGGAGAAGCAACATCTCATCTCACCTAACATAAATAAGGGTTTGTCAAAAGCACTACTAGCCGGTTGAATGCTCGTAATTACCGAAACAATAAAAAAGTCATTGTCTCGCGTGGATACACGTTTCGTGCACACAATGGGCTAGTCTTGGAGTCTCGACACCCTAAAACTGTATGCGTTTCGATGGCGCGGCCACGGAGATTTTTTTAAAAAAGAACTATGCCAAGATTATGTAAAAATTTGTAAAAGTTGATTCCCAAAACCATAAATTTGTCAAAGATAAGGTTAAAAAGTTTTAAAGGTTTGAACGTGGCCGCGCCATTGAAACGCGGCGAACCGCGCGGCCACGGAGATCTTTAAAACTAAGCGTTGCAGAGACCTGAAATTTAGGGAAATGACAGATTGAATTTGTAAAAAATTTGTAAAAATATAGAAAAAATTCCTAGGTTTATATTTTAGGAGCTGTAAGACTAAAACCCCATGGCCGCGCCATTGAAACGGTGAAAAACACGTTATCACCGATATCTCGCTGAAAACGCATCGCAGAAGTCTGAAACTTTTTGTAATACCTAGATTTGAATTTGTCGAAATAGGTAAAAATACACAAAAAAATCCTAGGTTTATATTTTAGGAGCTGTAAGACTAAAACTTCATGGCCGCGCCATTGAAACGGTGAAAAACACGTTATCACCGATATCTCGCTGAAAAAGCATCGCAGAAGTCTGAATCTTTTTGTAATACCTAGATTTGAATTTGTCGAAATAGGTAAAAATACACAAAAAAATCCTAGGTTTATATTTTAGGAGCTGTAAGACTAAAACTTCATGGCCGCGCCATTGAAACGGTGAAAAACACGTTATCACCGATATCTCGCTGAAAAAGCATTGCAGAAGTCTGAAACTTTTTGTAATACCTAGATTTGAATTTGTCGAAATAGGTAAAAATACACAAAAAAATCCTAGGTTTATATTTCAGGAGCTATAAGACCAAAACCCTATGGCCGCGCCATTGAAACGGTGAAAAACACGTTATCGCCGATATCTCACTGAAAAAGCATCGCAGAGGACTGAAGTTTTTTGTAAAACCTAGATTTGAATTTGTCAAAGTATGTAAAAATACACAAAAAAAGCCTAGGTTTATATTTCAGGAGCTGTAAGACAAAAACCCTATGGCCGCGCCATTGAAACGGTGGAAAACACGTTATCGCCGATATCTCCCTGAAAAATCATCGCAGAGGTCTGTAGCTTTTTGTAAACCCTAGATTTGAATTTGTCAAACTATGTAAAAATACACAAAAAAATCCTAGGTTTATATATCAGGAGCTGTAAGACCAAAACCCTATGGCCGCGCCATTCAATACGTTTTGAATGTTCCGATAGGGTGACCATGACTTATTATTTACAGAAAACTTTCCAACTGCAACTATTAGAAATTATATCTCAAGGATTCTAAATCATGATAAGTATGAAATGATAAGTACCTATATCTTAGTGTAAGTAAACAATCTGTGATTTGTGATTTTGAAAGAAATGATAAATACCTATACCTTAGTGTAAGTGAACAATTTGTGATTTTGAAAGAAATGATAATTACCTATATCTTAGTGTAAGTAAACAATCTGTGATTTATTTGATTTTAAAGAAATAAATATATGTTTTTGTATCATAACGTTTCATTTTAATTTAATTTATTATCTTTGAGATATAATTTCTAATATTTGCAAGTGGAAAGTTTTCTGTAAACAATAAGTCATGGTCACCCTATCGGAACATTCAAAACGTATTCAAGGTTTTATATTATAAAACAAAAAGAAAATTTTCGCCTATTATCGGTAATTATACATATTAATAGGTGTTGTTTACAAAAAAAGATCTCGCTAATACTTTATTTCCGATTAGATAACCACAACTTATTTCTACGCAATACCGTAATACAGCTCTTGAAATATAAACCTAGGATTTTTTTGTGTATTTTTACCTATTTCGACAAATTCAAATCTAGGTATTACAAAAAGTTTCAGACTTCTGCGATGCTTTTTCAGCGAGATATCGGTGATAACGTGATTTTCACCGTTTCAATGGCGCGGCCATGAAGTTTTAGTCTTACAGCTCCTGAAATATAAACCTAGGATTTTTTTGTGTATTTTTACATACTTTGACAAATTCAAATCTAGGTTTTACAAAAAACTTCAGTCCTCTGCGATGCTTTTTCAGCGAGATATCGGCGATAACGTGTTTCTCACCGTTTCAATGGCGCGGCCATAGGGTTTTGGTCTTATAGCTCCTGAAATATAAACCTAGGACTTTTTTGTGTATTTTTACCCATTTCGACAAATTCAAATCTAGGTATTACAAAAAGTTTCAGACTTCTGCAATGCTTTTTCAGTGAGATATCGGTGATAACGTGTTTTTCACCGTTTCAATGGCGCGGCCACGAAGTTTTAGTCTTACAGCTCCTAAAATATAAACCTAGGATTTTTGTGTGTATTTTTACCTATTTCGACAAATTCAAATCTAGGTATTACAAAAAGTTTCAGACTTCTGCGATGCTTTTTCAGCGAGATATCGGCGATAACGTGTTTTTCACCGTTTCAATGGCGCGGCCATGGGGTTTTAGTCTTACAGCTCCTAAAATATAAACCTAGGATTTTTTTCTATATTTTTACAAATTTTTTACAAATTCAATCTGTCATTTCCCTAAATTTCAGGTCTCTGCAACGCTTAGTTTTAAAGATCTCCGTGGCCGCGCGGTTCGCCGCGTTTCAATGGCGCGGCCACGTTCAAACCCTTAAAACTTTTTAACCTTATCTTTGACAAATTTATGGTTTTGGGAATCAACTTTTACAAATTTTTACATAATCTTGACATAGTTCTTTTTTAAAAAAATCTCCGTGGCCGCGCCATCGAAACGCATACCCTAAAACTTATTTAGGACTAGTCAATAAATATAATCAAATCACAAGGCAGCTTGTTGAAATGAGTTTCAGTAAAAATAAGGCCCTCCCTTCGCCTCTAGCTAAATTCTCGATCCGCGCCTTCTAATAAGTACTTTTGGTTACGACTGATATTTATTAGTGCAATCATTTCTTCTACATCTACTTATACCTACCTATTATAATGCTGCATCTTAATATGCAGTTTTTTTCTTAGCGATATTTTGAAACTTTGGCCTTATCTTTTATCTTACACAAACGCAAGACAGACGTTTCGATTCTTGACTGGAGCGACTGCGAATCGGCAAACGTATGGTTGTAATAGAAGCTTCGAGGAGAGATGACCATCGCAGAGCGGCTGGTAGCAGTTATTTCGAATAGAAACTAGGCAGAACGCGATCCCACAGATTACCTCCCAAATCTGTAGGCATAGCGCTCAAGCCGCGCGCGATCCTGGCGCGGTGGGTCGTCCGGTGTAGAATCGGCTAACGAGATTGTGATACACCGAGGCAGTGAATGAATGAACTGTCTGCTCCTAATTTGTGGACGTCAAGCAAAATCCAGCAAATGTTTTCCGCCCGTCCCTCCTTAGGCCCGCGTCTGCCTAGTTTCTTTTAGATAAAGACTTGAAGATTAAAGAGATGATTTATGCATGACGAACTAGAAACCCAACTTACCTGTTTGGATTGCATAGATTGAGCACGAAAACCTAAGTACCAAATTTTTTTAACTTTATTATCAACTTTTTTTGGCTTATGCTTCCATACCTATCGCATCATACTGCAGCCTATATTGACAATAGCCTCAGACAAGTGTATTTTATCAACGAAAGTCGTGGTAACGTTTGGTTTGGAAAAAGGTCAAAAAAGCATGGGATTGTCAAACGCGTAATGTCACGCGATCAATCCCTAACATTTTGTCACGTCGTCCACCGCCATCGCTTACGGAATGACACTGTTTATGAGCCTAAGTACCTTTTTACTAAGCTTTTTACCTACCCCATGCGGTTAGCTTGCAGAACCCCTGTTCTGTAATCTGCTACAATCCATAGGTATATCTTCATCAATATATCACAATCAACAGATTTAAGCAATGAATATTAACTAAAAGGTTTGTTATTAGATGTTATCAGCAGTTAACCGCACATTAAAAATTCAGAATGAATTAAATCAAAAAATGAAACATTCGTGAGGATAAATTTTATTCCATAATACAGCATAAGATAAACCGGAATGTCACAATTCGCATTTTCATTATTTCTTGTTTTTCATAAAAATAAAAAAAGAACCTCCTTCCATCACACTTGCCACAAAGTTACTGTTTCAACATTTTTTTCTAAATTATTATAAAAATGCTAAGTTACAATTAATTGTGTAGAGCATGTACCACTGAGAATTCTGAGCACTGTTCCCTGTAGGCGGAAACATTTCTCAAAATGACACCGTTTATCTAATACATATTTATACCTAAATTACAAATTAATCTCGGATCGTCATGAGAAGCTGTTGACTGTAAATGCAGGTCAATCACAACGAGCCGTTTGAATAAGCGAGAATTGTACGAAATGGTTTTGGATGTAAAATACATAACAGCTTAAACTACCTAGATAACTTCCATAAAAATAAACTACCGTCGTTATAATAGGTCAGGTGATAATAATGCACAAAACTGGTGACAAACAGAAAGAACTTGGGATACCAACAGCCCAAAGTCACAAAGCGATGTGTATAGGACACGTGCGCGGCGTCGAGCGGCAGCCGCGCACCCTCGCACCCGGTGACCGATAGATAGACCTACGCTCCGAATACTGCTTGCTACTGTACCTACCTACGCAACGTAAAGTGTAGGACACTATATCATAAACTAAACAATTAAAGTCATCAATTGTGAATTAACTTTAAATACTTTATTGCGACAACTTATTCCACATAGTATACATATAAAACATGTTATGATGTGATTCACTTTATCACGAGTCAGCTACAAACCTATTCACATCACAATGCACGATCATTCAGCGAGTCTAGGTACCACCGTTTTGCTCCTTCGAATATTTATATTGAAAACAAATCTGCAATAATTTTGTATCGTCTTTACACACTATTTTTTTGTTCGACGTCGTCAGGGATCGATCAAACAGCGCATTCTAATAACGTGGACCCTAACACCACATCGCTAAGTAGCGTGGTTTATTTGTACACTTTACCACCCAATACCAAAATTAATTTTAAATGTTGTATGAACGCAAGTGGTTCGGAGTGAATGCGATGCTCGATCGGTCACCGGGTGACGCATATCAGTAATGCATTCGCAGGTTAACTCACATAATACATTGTATTCAATATTCAATAGCAAATAAAGTTAACATATCTTAAACCATAGTCTCTTTCAGTAATCAGATTTGTCTGTGAGTTGGTAGCGCACATGCAGTTAGCGGTTGGCGTTCTTGAGTTGGTTGGAAAGCCAGTCCAGGCCCTCGTACAGGCCGTCGCCGGAGGTGGCGCACGTCGCCTGGATGTACCAGTTGCGGTTGCGCAACGAGTGCAGGCCCAGCTTGTCTGTAATCTCAGCTGCGTTCATTGCGTTTGGCAGATCCTAGCAACACAATACAGCATTAGTTCATGTCATATTCAAGATCTTATTGGCATACAGGCTATATTATTTTTAGGACATTTTCAATTAATCAAAAAATATATTGCATAAAACAAAAAAATAATTATTACGATTATTAATGCTTTAGAAGGTTTGAGAGTAGCTTCATTTCAAGAAAGATCTTTGAAACTTTTTTAAAAATAAATAAAATGCTGGAAATATTTCGAGAAAGATAGTTGCTTCATAAAATATGCCTGTGACATACCTGTTTGTTTGCAAAGATCAGAAGTACAGCATCCCGTAGTTCGTCTTCACTTAACATTCGCATGAGCTCCTCGCGTGCTTCGCCGATACGCTCTCGATCATTACTGTCTACTACAAAGATGAGACCCTGAAAGAAATAAATACATTCTAAACTATTTTGAATGACAAAAACAATTTAGGGCCATAATAGCAGGAGAAACATTTTTGCAATAAAAATTAGTAAACATTGAAGTAACGCGGCGAATGGCGAGCGAACCGATCACATTTGCTACGCCATTAGCACCGCGCGATGTAAATGCTGAATAAGGTTTATTACATGCCAATTAACAATTTGAAATACACCCCTAAATCTTAACATGCCTCAAAAGAAGAAGTCATCAATAAAGTCAAAGAAATCAAATAAATATTATATTCAGTGTTTAAAAATAACTCAATCACTATCATAGGCTGTTCTACTACATATTTTAATCTGATAAAATATATATTTATGGCAGTTTTATTCACTCATAAAAAGCGAATATTTAAGTCACTTATGCCAACTAGAAACTTGTTTGTACTGCCAGTACAAACTTTACCATAATGAAAAAATAAATAAATTCGTCAGACACCTGTTTTAAACAAATGAGAAGGCTGAATTAAGATTAATCAATTTCTATTTAACAGACTAACTTATTACTCATTATTACACATGACTGTGCAGGCGATTCTTATCACCAAAATGTCGCCTTCTACTTTAATCCTATGAATATTTTTTATCAAAACAATAAACGCCAAGGTTAACGCGATCAACTAATATACTAGACAACTTTATATTCATCCTATCAATTCTACTATGCTAATTAAAATCGTCGTAATACGCATCCATCTTTAAACTACGCACAAAATGAAATACATATTTAATAAATATCTAGTGTGCTGCAAATTGACATAAACAATTAATTAAAGTTGTTTAATGTCAATAGGACCAGCAGGCACTTGGATTATCAGTATATTTAAACTGGTGAGTCAACTAAATTGCAGATAGCATACTAATCTACAGCCTTCCTCTCAGTATAAAATTCAATTGCAGATGGAAACTTAAGAATGGTAATCTATTAAATATCTGTCAGATCAGATCACATCACATCATCAGCCTATTAATGTTCCCGCTGCTGGGACACAGGCCTCCTCTCTGTGAGAGGGGATGGGCCATAATCCACCACGCGGACCCAGTGCGTGTTGGTGGATGTCACAAGTCTTCGAATTTTTGGTACTAGGACATGCCGGTTTCCTCACGATGTTTTCCTTCACCGTTTTGAGAGCAGTGGTGATGAAATAATTTACACAAAGTTAAGCGCCTGCCTGGGCTCGAACCCACAACCTACAACTTGAAAGTCGCGGCCAATACCACTGGGCCACCACTGCTCTTTAAATATCTGTCAATGTAAATAACAAAGGAAAAAATTGCAATTATGGAACCATGAACAAAGTCACACAAAAAAATTATAATTTTACATAAACATACACTCTGCGTGAGGTTTTTCTTCCTACGGGCTAGGTAAAAAATATTCTTTCTTATAGTTTAAATCAGGAGGATATAAGAGGGAGCTTAAGATTTTAACAATACTCAAGTCTGATCATCAAAAGCTGTAAGTTTTAAGTTAAGAGACAATGACCTACTTTCACAAATGTACCCAAGAGACACTCTCATGGCATTCTTTATTATCTCCATTATAGAAGATAGATTGCTTAAGAGAAAAAATATCAATGAGTAATATATATTTGCCTAAACCTAAAAGATCCCAAATGAGTAGTGGATTTTGTCCAACTTGTTTCCTTCAAACATATTAATAAAGCAAATTATTTGTCCTCATTCAGTTTATAATGCATAGAATCACACTTGTTTGAAGCATGATACACTCATATTACTTGTTTCTTGTCTTATATATATGATGATCCAAAACATAGATAAAATATTGTTGATCACCACCTCAATTAAAGTATGAAAAGAATATGTATTTATGTGGAGTTACAAAAAATTGCACTGACCTGTGTGTTCTGAAAGTAATGCCTCCACAGGGGCCTAATTTTGTCTTGACCGCCGACATCCCAAACGGTGAAACTGATGTTTTTGTATTCTACAGTCTCCACATTAAATCCTGGAAAAAGTATAGTAAAGATGATGAAATGCCAATTAATGGTCATGCAATAGCGAAAGAGAAAAGTAAAATAAAAATTGAGTGAGTAATAAATAAAACATTTTAATGTATTGACTGGAATTGTAGAATCATAATAATTATACAACACCATATTACATAGTCCATGGTTTTTAGTGGTTCAATAAAAGTTTTTATCGATTGTAATGAAATTTCTCATTTGAATTATTTTTAGTCTACAACATCCATTTTGATTAGATAGAAATTGTGTGAAGCATTTCTAATATAATTTTCTTTTTTAAACAGTTCCAGTTATTTGGTGTAATAAATTCATATGAATCATCTTTGGAAGAAACTTTAGCAACTTAAATTAAAATATACATTGAAAAAAAGGTTTAAAAACAGATATTTGCTGCATTTAGATAAAAGCACATTATAAAATTATATGTTTAAGTATTTATGCTTAAAAGTTTTACATTTAAAAATGCTTGTGTGTCACTAAAACTTCAGCATTTTAGGAGAAACAGTTCATCAAAATTTACAATATTTTCAATCATAGATAAAAAATTGTATTATTACAGAGTTAAGTAATTAGTTATCTTTGAATTATGGTAGTGTGGAGTAAAAATGTTCAAGATAAAAATCAATACAAAAGCAATTAGCCATATTGTACTGCCAACATAGCAGGTAGGTAATTTTATGTTGATTATTAGGCACTTCATTGTATTACAAATCTACAACATATGGACATAAGGAATAGTAAAATCTAATACAGAAGCTGATTTATGTGTCATATCTGATGATGATGAAACAAATCAACAAAGGTTCTAACTTTAAAATCTAATTAGAAATCAAGTATTGAACTTAGTACTAAAGTAAATCTTATACTCACCGATCGTGGGAATAGTCGTAACAATTTCGCCTAATTTAAGTTTGTATAGGATTGTGGTTTTACCAGCAGCATCCAAACCAACCATCAATATTCTCATTTCCTTTTTGCCAAATAGGCCTTTAAATAAATTCGCGAACATATTCCCCATTTTGAAGCTTTGTGGTTAGTCTGAAATAACAAAATAATATTACAAATTCAACATTTTATCCGTACTGAGTCATCCGTCAAGTCTGCACGTTATTTCAATCAATGATAATGACATGGCAGGTCCTTACTGAAATTTGACGTAGAATGTTTTCTATCTAGTTACTTAAAACGACAAAGCTTGGGCAGTAAATAGTGTCACAAATCAAATAGGACTATATAATTTACACTAACGACAAATACAACATCCAATAGGGATGAATTACAACAAAGATTAACCGACACCGCTGTTGGTCTCTCCTGCGGTCACCACCCTCAGTTTGTAAAGTATACAAAACGCAATTTACAGCTGTTTTAGGATAATCCAACATAAATAATGGTGAATAAACATTAACAGATGAATTACTTACATTTTCAGATGCCAATTTCAACACAATCAAGAAAAAAAGCTTTAAATCAGTAGATTCTACACAATTCACTCGATGTCAAAATGGCGGCGAACGTGGAAGTTGTTCGTGCCTATGCCACGTATCGGAAAAAAGTGGCCAGTGACAATAAAAATTTCACATCCCTTGTAAAAATCTCTTGTTATATTTTTTTTTACAGCTTGGCCAGAAAGAGTAGAAAAAAATTGAGGTCGCCACTATCGTTTATATGGCATCATTTATACTATAACATAAATGAATTTGATACTTGAAGTATTTTTAAAGATAAATCAGAATGGGGAAAATCGTTAAATCAGACGCTAATTTTTTTTTTTATCTAACTGGTAATTAAAAAGCCTAGGAGAGTAAAAACATCTTTATTATAGTAACAATATATTTTCTAATCACTATCTAAATATTCTACACCCGACTCTATGCTTGGCTGTTGTTGCAAATTTGCCTTCGTTTTTATTGCCTTCGTTTATTTTGCGTCGAACAGTGCTTTCTGATATTCCTGTAATCAAAATAAAACATTAATGTAGAATGATGTGCGTGACGATCAAAAATTGCAGTCGCTCTATACAAAGTCACTTTGTCAAAGTACTTTCCCTATGTAAACATAACCTCTAAAATTAAATAAAATCCAAAAAATCTTCGATTATATGGTATATTTTAAAGGCCAAACCGACTTTAACTGTAACTTAGATCATGAACTATGTATATTATATAAAATTAGATTGAATAAATACCTGTAATATCAGCAACTCGTTTGTAAAGGTCATCCAATTCTCTTAGAAGTTTTCCGGCATTATATTCCTCCAAACACCTCTTAAAAACATTGTAAATAACTTCTCTGGCACCACTTTTTATCGTCTTTCCCATTTTCAATAACAATTCACCGACTAATACGTTTAATATCTACCAAAAATCACATTAATTCACAATACACTTTTATTGTTTTGGTAGTTTGATTGATGTTTGACATTTCTTTCATGTTGCCATGTGTAGAAAAAATTAGTTCACATTTATTTAATTTCTACTCTTTCTGGCCAAGCTGTATATTCACTAATAAATTAATAATGCAATTTATTGATTATTGCATTTAATTTTTTTGGTTTTATTAGTTTATTGGTATTGTAGAGAAATATCACGTCGTACGTATAACGTCAAGGCCCAAGGTGGTTAATCACTGTCTCTGCACGGAGTTGGAGCAACCAAAGCACAAGAACACAGTTTTTCAATGTTTGTAAAATGGTACAAATTTCTTGTTTGAATGCATTTTATAAATGGTGATTCTCACGATACGATGACGAACAATGACGTGGTTCGAAAACGAGTTTCTTCCACCTTTTTCTTTCATCATCTTTAAGAGTATGACAATTCATACGCATTTTATGCAACGTGGCACGGAATAACTGAAGTCCCTTTTGGCTTTTATTATAATAAGATAGAACGCTTCTAAACGTTGCGCTCGTCGATACTTGCCCAGGATAGTTAACGTTGCTATCCACCGAAACTTGATACTCGTACGTCATTATTGTAACTCAGGGGCGGCTTTACCTGTAGTGCAGGGTGTGCGAGGCACACGGGCGCCGCGCCCCAGGGGGCGCCAAGCGCCACTCGCCGCGAGCGCCCTCCGGCCACGGCACTTTAAATGACCCACGTAAAAAGACCTCCGGTTTGCATTCATTTTGTATGGCATCTGGAGCTATTCTTAAAAATATGTCGAATTACAGCAAAGCAAGGCGTGCCACGAGCGGCTTTTACAATAGTAACTTTTATTTCAACATGAAATAAACCTAAAAACAGATCATAATTGCAGATTATAGAGGCGTAGTAGTGAGTGTCGCATCGCTACCAAAGACACCTGTCCCCCAAATCCCGAATTCAGCTGGTAAGAAATAAAAATAAATTTCAAATTGCCATGGACGAACGTCACGCTCGCGGCAATTCTCAAAAGCGTGTGTACGCGTGGCGCGTGCCGCACTTTGTTTTCTACCACTATACGTAATTTTGCGAAGTAAGCCTTGACGCAATGGATTAAATATTATATTTGAGTAAACATGTAAATATGAAGTAAATCGGCTTTTCTTTTGATTAAAATATACCTATTAAGTAAGATTTGTTATTAGCTGCCACAACTGTTGCGACTTTCACCGGGGTCAGAGCTTTGAAATAACCACAAAGTTGTATTTTGTTATTCTTGTCACTACTTAATATTATATTTGAGTAAACATGTAAATATGAAGTAAATCGGCTTTTCTTTTGATTAAAATATACCTATTAAGTAAGATTTGTTATTAGCTGCCACAACTGTTGCGACTTTCACCGGGGTCAGAGCTTTGAAATAACCACAAAGTTGTATTTTGTTATTCTTGTCACTACTTCCTACCTTGTTTACGTTCGAGCATGCACTTGCTCACGAATCCCGCGCTGTTGGACGGTCACAATGTTTATTGACGATAGTTCTTCATCGGAAGACAAATTAATGATTTTGTGGTCGATCAAGACGGAAAAGGAAATACTGGGTGCGGCCAGTAAATAAGGATGAAAACAAGATGGAGGTTATAACATCCAAAACTGTTAAATTTCTTCAATCGATTTTCAATTTAATATCCAAACAGTAGAGTTTATTATCTACTCGTATTGGGGTAATTTGACAGTTTGTGGTAATGTGATGTTATTTGTACCCATTCCCTTTTGAACGCGTGCTTACTAGAGGGCGCTAGGCTAGGGTAATGATTGCACACGGGCGCTACATGGGCTAAAGACGCCACTGTTGTAACTGTTTCGAGAAGGAATCTGCATCTCTTACCGGTATCTTAATAGAACAGTATACACAGAATACATTTTATATTAGCCCTATTGCGCATGCCGAACACACTGATTAGCGATATGACTGCGCCCTGTTTTCACTGTATCGAGGTAGTCCTCAAACAATAGTAAGCAGGTTATTGCAAACACTGTGGGAATACTCAACATTGACACCACGGCATGGTGTAGGATTTAGCTCATTTTACTCTGTTGATGTGGAAAAATCTTGACAACAATTCTGTTTGTAATTTTGGAAGGTAGGATCTCTCGTTGGTTAACCTCTGTCATTATAAACAAGACGGATGGGGTCTCAGAAGATGTTCAGGCGAATGGATCCCGCAAGATACAGGTCAAGATGGGAATTGTGAACACAATATCGTATCACTTTCCTTCTTAACAATAAGTACCGCTTGTGTAAAGTTATTTCTATTATAGTTGCCTGAAGTTTCCTCGGAAATAGTAAGTTCTACTACATTTTCATGAAAGATATTGTTCGAGTTTTCCGCTGCGGCTTTCACTTAAGTATAGCCTCTATTTTCGGCTGATGCCAAGCCGAAAATAGAGGCCATTACAACTAAAATGCAACCAAATAATACGGTTGTAACAAAATCTCGGAGTCGGCAAAGAAGTTGGCGGTCCATGCACGGTCTATGGTGCTCAGTCTGACAACTTGACAAATCGTTGACAAGTGACAGTGAGTTGTTGTCAATTTGTCATGGGTGGTTACGTTACATCTTAGATAAAGTAGGTATAGATTAAGCACTGGCGTGGCCGCACATGAGACAGCAATAGATAGTTCTGCTGTTACAACAAGAACAAGAACACTACAACCCACTATCGCACTGACACTTATTATCTATAAATAACCCAAATTCCTTGTCTCAATTAACACATAATACCACGAAATCATAGAAAATCAAACAAAACCGAGAATGTTTGTCAAACCTGCCATTGTATTAGAGTTTGACAAATGACAGAAACCGGCCACGGTGACAAAGACAAAAAATAATCTTTTGTCCTTATCATTTACATGGAGCTGCCAATTAGCCATCTCGCTCTATCAATCAAGGTCATTTTAAGGCTTAATCTATACCTACTTTATCTAAGCGTTACATTCACACCATAGAAAAAAATTTACTCTAGATTCACACTCACACCGTAATACAAATGACAACAATAACAAAGAGCTCAATTTAATCCATTTTAAAATACAAAATTATTGTTTTTCAGTCATTATACTGAAATAAGAAAGTCCTATTAAATCATTTACTTGTGGCACGGTTACTATCATGGAAATTCTAGAGGATATTAGTGTGAAAGCTTGGTTATCGCAGTCACCGAAATACACAACTTTTAGGATAAATAAATTAAAAAAGTTTGACGTGAGTGTTCTTGAAGGTTTCCTGTTAGCTGTAAGTATATCATATTTAATAATATTTATTTATTATGGCACTGGCTCACATTTACCAAAGTAACTGAAAGTCATGCCTCTGCTTGGGCAAAGGGAACATTAAAGCGATTGTTTTTTTTTATATTTACAGCAGAGCAAAGAGCTTCATACAACACATATACCAAAATATTCCTTTATTACACCTGATTGTCTCACACTTGGGCAATGGCCTGATGAAGTTACTTTGGAAAAGACTGGGAAGGAAGTAATAGTGGATGCCCTTTGTGCAGCAGCAGTATTGAGAGGAGCTCATGTCTTTGCACCTGGGGTCATGGGTTTACCTGTTAGTGAGTAATTTATTGTGCTAACAAATATAAAGTATGACTCCTTGATACAATACGAAGAAGCAAAGAAGTAGACATCATTAGGTGGTCAGATGAGATAAACAGTGGAAATTGCTAGAATACCCAGGGGTATTGACTCAAGGACTAAACTAAACACTACAAATAAGAACTGCTATGTTATGACAGTTTTTCAGCGCAAAATAGGTCAAAGGTTTTAGGTATTAATCCTGGCTTTTTGCAATCTGGATAACTTCAAATGGAGCATTTCAAAGTTTGAAATTTCGATATTATTTTGAAAATTAATGCCAAGCAGCAGTCTTTGTGGCACACTAATTGCAGGATACTAATAAGGTTTAAATAAAATGTGTTAATTATTTCAGACTGCCAGCTAGGAGAAAGAGTTGACATTTATGGAGACTTAGAAGGTCACTGTAAAAGAGGTCTCAAAGTACAATATGAAGGCAAAAAGCTGTATGTGGGATCAGGGTATCTTAAAATGTTACGAGCTGATTTATTTGATAATGGTGTTCAACCCAGGTACAGATAATATTATTAGCTTGTACATGCATGTAAAAAAGAAATTGTGTCAAGTCTTGACCATCCTCTTCAATAGTCACAAGATGTATATATTTCCACTCCAAAGTCCAATATTATGCATATTGTAGTTTGGAGTGGAAATATATAATTCTTGTTTTGGCTAAGTTCAAGAATACTCGATTATTTTTCTTTATCTGACATTGATTTTAGTGGTATAGCAGTTCATACTATCTTACCAGCATCCAAATTGCCAGTGGCAAATGAAACAATTTATTCTAAAGGAGAGGTACTCCTACAGAATCTGCCCTCCATTGTCTGTGGTTGGGTTGTGGATGCCCAGCCCAATGAATATATTCTGGATATGTGTGCAGCTCCAGGCAACAAAACAACACATTTGGCTGAAATGTCAAATGATCAAGTAAGGAATTTAAAAGAGGAAATTAATTCACAAGTTGGAACTTTTTTTAAGCTGTAATACAATAAGCTTATGCCTTATTGCATGCTTTGTTTCAGGCATTTATAATAGCATTAGATAAGACAGCACAGAAGGCTGCAAAAATCAAGGAAAGCTGTGACATTCAAGGAGTGACTTGTGTTACCTCATATGCCTATGACTCCACTAAATGTTGCTCAGAAGACAGCAAAGGGGTCAACAGTGGACCACCTTTTCCACCAAACAGTTTCGATAAAGTACTTTTAGATGGCCCTTGTAGTGGATTGGGTCAGAGACCACAACTAATAAACAAAATGACTCCAAAAATGATAAGTTCTTATAAGTTCGTTCAAAGGAAATTATTGACAGAAGTAAGTATATGGGTTTTTAAAAATAGGTTTATCTGAAAGACTCATGTGGTAATTTGATTTTTATACTTATTTCATAGGCTGTTAAAGTATTGAAAGTGGGTGGGAAATTGGTCTACAGCACATGCACTATCACAGTAGAAGAAAATGAAGGCATAGTTGCATGGGCCCTTGAAAAGTTCCCATGCTTACAACTTGTACCTGCAGAACCAATCCTTGGTGGACCGGGGTTACCTAACAAAGGTCTTAATGATGAACAAAGGTTGGTTAAAAACATTTTTATTTTAAAACATACAAATATATTATTTTCTTAAAAGTATTGGCAAGATTATCTTGAGTATTAGTAATTTTTAAAAAACAACAACATTTTAGAGGAATGTCTTTTTGTACTGAGTGTATCTTACGGCACTTAATTATCACATTACTTGGACTGCTTTAGCATACTATTATTTTCAGATTATTGGTGCAGAGATTTGGTCCAGAAAACAATGAATTTAGACCAGTAGAGCCTATATACAAGGATTCAATAGGTTTCTTTATAGCAGCATTTATAAAAATACCATAACAAAAATAAACATCTAAAAATTTAAACATCTTTTTACTTATAGCTATTTTCCAAGTGTAAAATGTATACGGAATTAGTTTACGGTTCAATGATCATTAGAAATAAAGTTCACATAAACATATAATTTACCATTGACATAATACCTATTAATGTATTAAACATCTGTAAATATCTTTCCTAATCATTTTGATGTCAATATTGTAAGAAATTAGAATATAACATAATTTCTTTGCCTCTTCCCCTTTTTATACGCGCTTTTATATAAATAGTTCGTATAGTTCATAATATTTTAGTTGCTTAAATTTTGGTAAGTATTATAAATATATATAAAACTTAAAAAAATTCACTCAATCAATAATTTCTCAAAAGTCATTAGTATTATACCCTGGCACCTACTATAACCCTATTCTATTTGTACCCTTTGCTACGTAATAATATTTTTTCATTTATTCATATTTTAGATGCTTAAGTTTTGGTAAGTATTATAAATATATATAAAACTAAACTTTAAAAACTTCACTCATACGATAATTTCTCAAAAGTCATTATTATTATACCCTGGCACCTACTATAACCCTATTCTATTTGTACCCATTGCTACGTAATAAAAAAAGATTCAAATACAAAAAAAAATACTGTAGTTTTCAACAAAATGTAAATATATTAGATTTCTATTGGTAACTTATGTTCTCATAAATCATATTTTAATTATTCTTACCTATAATAGCGTTTACGCTACCACGAAAATGCATAAAACCGATTTATTATTACAAATGCACATGTTTTTTTAACATCACCACAGTCTTCTTTAAATAAATATAATTGGGTTGATTATGAATGAGAAATATATTAGAAACATGTTTGTACTTCTTTTAACCACCTTTATGGAGTATGTTAGGATGGAAATCCTCCTCTTGGTATATTTTTCTTAGGCATAATGTTGTTTGGCATAACATTATTGCATAACTTTTATCAGCATAATAATACTTTGGCATAATGCAAAGGTTAGCATAAATGTCATTTGGTCTAATTTGTTTTGCCATAATTTGGTGTTGCATAAATATTTAAGGCATAATATTTGTCATAATAATTTCATGGGTACATATTTGAACGTCTAAAATTAAAAACACCTATGGGTAAAATGGACGGGACCGGTCAATGTGGCGACGCTTGGGGGAGGCCTATGTCCAGCAGTGGATGTCTTTCGGCTGATATGATGATGATGATGGGTAAAATGTATGTTTCAAAATATCGAAAATTTTAATATCGATTTGAATCGATTGAAAATAGTTTTACCTAAGCTTAAAATGTCTAATTAAATATATTTGATATAAGGACACAAATTAATTAGGTTAAGGAGCGGCGGGGTGGCCTTTGGGCCACCCTTGAGCCGCGAACATGTTTGTTTTATTCCATAGAACATTATGTGTAAATATCATTATGCTTTATAAGATTATGCATCATTATGATTATGCCAACAGTATTTATGGCAATATACATTATGGCAAAGCATTTATGTTTATTAACATTATGCGTAATGATCATTATGCTGAATTTCGTTATGCCAATATAAATTATGGCAATATATTTTATGCTTATCATTAGTAAACCTGTTAGGATCGTAGCGGGTGACATTCTGTAGTTACTGTTTTCCCCCATAGGAGAAAGGCGTAGTTTATGTTTGTAAACCACGTTTTCTAAATACACATTATACTTACTGGCATAATACATACTATTCGAATTATTTACGGTAATGTGGAGTACTTATAATGATTCGATACGGACCCATAAACCTCCTTGCGCCTTCAGCAACAGAGCCCGTTTATCAAACTGAATGGGGTCAACGGTCTTCTCGCACATGGAAAATTTGAAGTTCTTGACGAGTTCAACCATCGCCAGTTTCGCTGATAACATCGCGAATCTCAGACCTGTAACAAGGTGATAAGAATGTAAAAATTATCAGCCTTATTTTCATATAAAAAAAATATTATCATTGTTTAACCGCTAAATATTAGATTCTTAATTCAAATTTTCTATGGAGAAAATGAATTAAGAATCGGTATAAATAAAATTATGGTATTTTTTTATAAAAGGTCCATATTAATTTAATTACGTAAGCAACGTTATTTGTTTTAATTATATATTTGCATTGATAAATCGGGACTACGAAGTCGATGATCTAAGATGAGCGGCGAGACAAAATTGTGTCATGACATTATTCTCGTGCCGAAATAAAAATATGTAATAAAGGGGAAAATCTACAAGTCCGTGATTAGACCTGTCATACTGTATGGATCGGAATGTTGGGCTGTGAAAAAGATGGAAAGGAGATTGCATGTAGCAGAGATGAGAATGTTGAGATGGATGTGCAGCGTTACGAGATTGGATAAAGTGAGAAATGAGTATATTAGAGGCAGTTTGAAAGTGGCGCCAGTGGCAGAAAAGTTGAAAGGAAACCGTTTGTCCTGGTATGGTCATGTGATGAGGAGGGATGAAACGCATGTTACTAAAAAAGTTATGAATATAAATGTGGATGGATAGAGAGGGAGAGGAAGGCCAAAGAAAAGATGGATGGACTGTGTGAGGAGTGATATGAAAGGAAAGCGAGTCAGTAATGACGTGACGGGGGACTGGACGGTATGGAAGAAGCAAACGTGTTGTGCCGACCCCAAGTAACATGGAATAAGGGCAGGAAGATGATGATGATATGACCATTGAGTTAAATGTAGGTACAAGACTATGTTTATTGAGTGGCTACCAATTTTTCTTTTCTACGCCGATTATGTTTATTTGAGTTATATTACAAGACTTGTAGGATGGCATATTTTAATACTTACCTATACAATTTCTAGGACCTGCACCAAAGGCCAGATATAAATGAGATGCTCTGTCTTTCTTGTCTTCATTCATGAATCGTTCTGGCTTGAATTCTTTCGGCTCTGGGTAATATTCCGAGTCCATGTGAATGCCGTACAAAGGTATGGCAATTACGTCGCCAGGCTGCAGCTGTATAGATGATCCAGGTATGGTGTATGGTTTTGTACAAACCCTATCCACTCGGGCTACTGGGGGAAAAATACGCAAGGTTTCTGAAAAAATAAAAACACATAAATATTAATACACCACCGTATAAATATTATTAGCAACTTTAGAACAGAGAGTTATGCCTCGGGCATGCAGTTTCGAACATTTTCAATTTCGAAATTAGTTTACGAAATTGGGCTCATCAATTGGGCCAAATAAAATGGGAAATCGGAATAATACTTTAACTTAACTGAAAATGTAAAATTGGTAGTCTGGATAGGTACCTACGGGCATTTTTTTTAAATTAAAATAGGAAAAACCACATTTTTAAAATTACACTAATTCGCCTCCCCACCACTAACTACTACTGCGTGGGATACCATCCAACTATTCCAAGGTCGGAGTGGCAAAAGTCGTTTATGCGGCGCCGGCGTCGTTCCACGAGCCGGGTTTACTGATAGCGGTACATAAAGCTGAGACGCATTACCCGCATTATGGAGCGCCTGTTTGATCAAACCAAATGTCAGGTGTCCGAGGCTGCAGGGCTAAAATGTGCCTGCAGTGGAAAATGGTTATTCGAATCGCTGAAAAGAGGTAAGCGCATATACTACAGGCTCACTCAGGTATTAACCGGGCACGGTTGCTACAATAAGGTATGCGTTTCGATGGCGCGGCCAAGGCTTTTGGCGCAAGTTTTTTGTAAACGCTAGATTTGAATTTGTCAAAACATGTAAAAATACACAAAAATATCCTAGGATTTTTTTGTGTATTTTTACCTATTTCGACAAATTCAAATCTAGGTATTACAAAAAGTTTCAGACTTCTGCGATGCTTTTTCAGCAAGATATCGGCGATAACGTGTTTTTCACCGTTTCAATGGCGCGGTCATGGAGTTTTAGTCTTACAGCTCCTAAAATATAAACCTAGGATTTTTTTCTATATTTTTACAAATTTTTTACAAATTCAATCTGTCATTTCCCTAAATTTCAGGTCTCTGCAACGCTTAGTTTTAAAGATCTCCAGGGCCGCGCGGTTCGCCGCGTTTCAATGGCGCGGCCACGTTCAAACCCTTAAAACTTTTTAACCATAACTTTGACAAATTTATGGTTTTGGGAATCAACTTTTACAAATTTTTACATAATCTTGGCATAGTTATTTTTTAAATATCGCTGTGGCCGCGCCATTGAAACACATACACAATAAGTACCAGAATAGGATTGGGCGAGAGGCCACAGCAATTGCCACCACTGTGGAGGTGACCTATATTCTACACATCACATACTTGAGGAGTGCCCTGTGTGAGCATCTGAGCGGCGGGTATTGGTTGCCAGGACCGTGTGAGACCTGTCTCTGCCAGTACTAGTGAGGGCTATGCTGGCGGAGACAGAAAACTGGAGGGAAATGGCCTCCTTCTATGAGATCGTGATTTTCCAGAAGGAGGTCACCAAGTGGGATCGTGAGAGTGCCAATCCCTGTCGGAGAAGGAGGCATCATGAAGGCAACCGCCTCGGCGCTTCATCATCATCAATAGCCTGTTAATGTTCCCACTGCTGGGACACAGGCCTCCTCTTTGTGAGAGGGAATGGGCCATAATCCACCACGCATCTTTAGTTTCATAAGTTACATTATTTTAAACATAAAAATAACATGATATTTGAATAAATTAGTTTCGAAACTTAGGGGTGTCAATTTCGAAATTTATAAGCAGGCAAATATGGTCCGAAATTTCGATACTATGAAATTTCGAAATGCATGTCCTAGTTTAGGCCTACATCTAAAAAGAAGCCAAAATAAAAACAAAGGTCAGTGCTATTGTGCTACAACAATAGCCATAATAATTAAAAAACAAATCCGAAAGGCAATCTTATAACTCAGACAATAATTGTATAGTATAATTATTATCTGGAAGTTACCAATTAAAACAACCATTAGAACTTTAGATGTTTGCAAGACGTAGCATGATAAGACATTATTTACAAGTACTGTGATACAATGTTGTAGTTAAGTACCCAACAAAAATCCATCAAGATAATGTAGCTGCGCAAGGAGATCGTAGTCCAATTCCTTTCCTTCAGTCATTTCCGTGACGTGGGCTCGCAGCTTGTCCTGCAGCTCAGGCTTAGTGGCCAGTACGTGGATAGCGAAGGACAGCAAGGTACTTGAGGTCTCGTAACCAGCTATTAGGAACAGTAACAACTGCGCGTCTACGGTGTCGTCGTCTAGATCTGGAAAAAAAATAGTAACAAATTGTTGTTTCATATATTTGTCACATTTATTCTGCGATAATTTAGCGGTGAGAAATCCGGCCTAACGATCGTAATAATATTGTGTGCTTGAAAATTATGGCATACTTAACAAACAGTATGTACACATGATAGAGCTCACATAATATTTACAATAGAATAAATATGCATATATTTTATGACACACTTTGTCAGTAGTGTGAATAATTGTAATAGAAAATTAATGAATAATTTTACTTAATCTTTAGGAAAATATGTTTTTCCAAACTACCTACGCAACATTTAATCTTATCATTAAATTATGTTTTACAAGTTTAATTCTACTTACGAATATCAGGCTTGGACTTCGTTTTTTCGGATTCGGTTCTTTCCTTCTCCGAAAAATCAATCAAGATTTGAAGGAAATCACTTTTTCTGGAAACAAATAAGAAAAATAATTAATTTATAATAGATGTACTTATAGTTTTATCGTTTATGTAGTTGGTGTCGTGTTTTTTTATAGTTTGTGCTCAGACCATTTTTTTTATTTTTTTTCATTTTTATTTCTGAAATCCCGACTGCTTAAAAAGCGAACTAAAAAGACGTAAACAAGAAGAAAATCATGCTGTGCAGTCGGAGGATACATTTGCGCAAGCTAGCTGATCAAAACCAGATGTATCCTTCGACTAAAAAGCCGCCATTTTTCTATGTTCCTATTTTAATGTAGCCAGTGTGACACTCGCAGGGTTAAGACTAATCGATTGACGTAAGAATCATCAAAATCGGCATACGCGTTTGTTCTCTAGAACACCTCATAGGACCAAACATACATACATAGACTGATAAACACATTACCCTCCTTCGGCAGTCGGGTAAAAAGAGTTCGAGTGTAGTTATATGACGTTACTTTTTATTTTACTAGAGACCTCGCATTGGTGCAATTTACAAAGGTGAACGGCAGATTTTGTACAGATTATTTTTTTGTTGTTCGTTTATAGAATTAAGAATTTGTACCACTTATTGTAAGTACAAATTTTAGTACTTCGGATTAATTGATAATATCAATAAAAAGCTTTTAATAAATAAACGTAATAAAATCGTACACTAAACGCAGACTTAATGTTTTTATAAGTTGCCATATGTAAAATAACACAAATATCGAAATGATAATTGATTATTTAGAAATAACATTAAATATAATCAAACTTATCAATATCAATAGATGAGATAAAGAGACGAGATGAGAAATGTAAAATTTTTTTTTGGTGTTAGTACAATAATAGTAGTTTATGCAATGGTCATATAATAGGGGTTATTAAAACACGAGCGTAGGTTTATAATATTACGCGTTTTTTAATACCTAATTATAAGCCATTGCATACAATACTTTATCTTCACTCATACAGTTGCAATAAAACAGTAGTAGAAACTTCATAAATATTCAAAAATAAAAAAATAAAATATTTGGTATGGCGGACAATTTAGATTTTCATTGCACATGACTGCGCAGCGCGCGCCTCCTTAGACAATTACAGTACTTCAATGAGCCTATAAGCGTCAATAAATTAAAAACTGGCCAAGTGCGAGTCGGACTCGCGCACGGAGGGTTCCGTACCATTATCGCAAAAAAACGGCACAGAAATCACGTTTGTTGTATGGGAGCCCCACTTAAATATTTATTTTTAGGTAGGAAAAAGGTATTTTCTCAAACATGCTTGGAAATGTGAGCATTATTTTGACAACCTTCTTCGAGATAAATCGAAATTGCTGTACCTACTGGCCAAATACATGCGCGCAGCGGCCGGCAAAAGTTGTATGAAAATCCATATCTGTCGTGTCTAGCGGCCAAATAAATTACATAGTAAACTCATATCTGTCGTGTAATTTAAAAATGGAACGATCTTTTACTCCGAAACATGGCAACCAAGGAGGTAACTTATCAAAGATTTTATTTAAATTTCGAACTGGCTTCCGCTTGTAAATAGAAAGCTGTTTATTAAAAAAAAAACAATTGAATATTTTATCGCGGGCAAAATTCTTGTTACTCGTTGTTCGTCCTTGATTTTGAAAAGTAATAATTGTATTTGACAAAATGAGTTCTAGGTAATACTTAGTTATAATTTCCGCGCATTATTTGAGAAAAGCACTATACAAGCCTTAGCCACAACTAGGCATTGATGGACTTACGTATGTGTGCCTCGGCTTCGCCTCGGTCCACATTTACACGTTCGTCCATCAATGCCTCTTTTGCTGGCCGCTGCAGTAATGTACTATTATAGGCACTCTTATAATATGACAAGATAACTTACTTAACTCCAGATTCTCGTCGCTCAGCTTTTGCCGCCTTCAAAATCCTTACTAACTCTTCTGTAGATGCCAAATTCAGAAACGAAAAGTTCAAAAATTTAATGAGTGGCGGCATAAATATTAGGAAGAAGAATAACATCAGTCTTTTATATAAAGGCATGTAGTCAAACTTCTCAGCCACCTAGAAAGATTATATTTACAATTAGGTACAGAAATGTCCAAACAACTATTTATTTTAATAAGAACTAATACCGCGATACGAATGTAACTAACTTATGTTTCTACCGGCGATCTAGTTAAATTTTAGAACACAAAAGCTGCTATTGTGAATTAACTATGATAGATATATTCCGTCGCGGCCTTTTTGTAGGTAATTGTGAATACTTTAATCATTTAGTACATAATTTTTATGGCTCATCAATAGTTTTCTCAACGCACGGCATGTAATGAATTTTATAGGTAAAATTTTGCTACTTTGGGTTACATTATTGCAATTTTCTTAAGGATCTCAATTTTTTTTTCATAAATACTTACTGACAATTTAGCTTTCTATTGGTGAAAATATGGTTAAAATATCTTTCCTCTTTATAATATTATTATTATTTTTATGTTTTCAATCTCGGGACTCTGAGGTCGCGGTCCTTTGAAAGGCGTGCCAGGGCCGACGATTATCCCTGTATGCACTACGTAAGTGCACCCAAGGACAATCCCCAGTTGGTGCAGGACTATTGTTAAATATGGAGACAAATATATTGGGCTATTGGTTTGGGAGGTTTAGTGGATCGATTGCCTAAAACTATAGAATGAATGGCTATTGGCTCCTGCCTGACCACTGTTGAACTACACGGCTATAAACTGGCAGGGGGTGACGAAGCGCCAAGGGGGCAACATATACGGAGTTGCTTTAGGAGTGTAGAGGTATACCACGGCTATCAGGACAATCCCGGCAGTACGGTCAAATCCCTAACAGCAACTTACTGGGTTAACTTCCTTCCTCCGAGCACGTTTGCTCTGGCGAATCTCCACTCAAGCCAGCCAATTAAGGCAAGAGAGAGATGGGAGCTCTGTTCGCTGTCAGTTTTCACTCCGACCGGTCAATAAAAGCAAGTCAGAGATGAGGGACAATACTTCTCAATGGAGATCAAGTCCGTGGGGTTGCCAAGACCCACCAGCTCGCCACAAAGCTGCCCTGCGGATTGTATCTATATTAGTCTGGCCCTTCACTATAGGACTGTTGCGGTAAAGTAGAATCTACTGGTACCGACCTAAAGTTCATTGGAGCACGCGAAAATACACATTATTATGTATTTTATTTTATTTCTATTGTCTACATTTTTAAATGTTTTTATAAAATAAATTAAAAATACGTAAAAAATAGGCCGTAACGACTATCGGCACAATGATCGCTGTATTCACATCCTACATGTCGACAACCTCGCGAGCTAGATCAAGATACTTACTTTTCTTATCTCTCTCAGCCTTCACGAGGTTCTCATCATGGGGGACCGCTATACCTATCAACAATCATTACGCGACGCTCTAGTCGGTCTATCACCACTATGTCAGGCTTATTGACAACAATAGTCCTGTCAGTGATAGACCGATCCCAATACAACGTGACATTGCCATTTTCGAGAACTGGGTCGGGCACATACTTATAGTAAGGCACTTCCGATTCCACAAGATTGTATTTAAGAGCAAGTTGCTGATTATTATTAGTACAAATAGATATTTTTTTTATCTTTTCATCTCTTAGTCAAATTTACATTTTAGCTGAACATTAGATTTTTTTATGCCTGGAACATGATTTCTTTTTAACGAAGTCCCAGTTAAATTACCTCATATAGATTAGTCAGTTGAAATATGTAAGCACAAAGGCAAACAACAGTTATATTTACTTACATTGATAAAGTGAGCATTCTCATCCGACAAAGCATCACATTTAATTCCAAATGCACATGCACCAATTACTTCTAACGTAAAGTGTCCTATTGTTTTCTTCATCTCAACGTCTTTCTTATCTGTAAATTATCAAAACATACATAGATAAATAATTATGTTTAATTAATAATAATGATGTATGTTTAGAGAATTTTTAAGCAAATATTATGATTTCTTCAGTAGAAGTATGTCCAACTACATACCTAATTATACAATTATTGTTTCTGCTCGAACACAATCATGAGATCAATGATATTCTAGTAAACAGATACGTTACACAGTACACACTCACAAAACAACCGAAAAAAGTGTTCCGCACAGCAGCAGCAGCACACATACACCATTTTTCATTCATCTGACATTTCACTACAAGTCGAAAGGGATGGCTTGAAAAACCAACAAGAAAAAAAGAGACAGCTCGTGCTTGTCACTTGCGTGTGAATGTAAACAAACATTATTCTGACCACCAATGTTTTTTACTTTTTCTAACCTACAAATATCAGAATATTAAGAAAAAAATAAAATAAATTAGTAAATTGAGGTGTATTGCGTACTTACTTAGGGTATGAGATCCCTTCTGTTTTATGTACTTTGGTATCATAATTGATTACACACGACGGAATTTTTTAAAATTTGTTTCAACAAAGCGTATCGCTCTTCGCCATGCGTGACATAGACTAAAGACTATATGTCCCAATTAGGATGTATTCGAGTCTTCACAATGCGAGCGCTCATAACATATCTGTTTACTAGAATATCATTGCATGAGATGCATTTTTTTACTACTCAAACAAATAAACTGTTATTTACCATTGTTTGGACACAGCGCAGTTACTAATAAATTGTGTCAATTTAATAATATTTCTAGTTATACCCTAACACTCTTACAAATAAACGTGGAATAAGTTTATTAGTAAGAGGGTTAGTCTACAAGATGCATTTGTTTAATAAAATAAAACCTAGATATTTAAATACTTGTGCATACTTTAACAAGTTTAACTATTTAGTTTTGATATACTGCATAAGTTTTGAAACAGGGAGTTCTACTGAATAAAATATTTATTTTTAGAGACTCATTGACTTTGGCAAAACGGCATTAACAGATTTTAAACTTTAAGTATAAAAATTAAAACATTGCCTCATATTTTCTTCTTCTTAAAATTTATTCATTAAATTCAAACCAAATCAGGTTAGTGTACAATTGAGTAACTAACAGATATATTCAGTAACGTTCACTTTTATAATATTAATATACACAAATATGTATAAACACTTCTTGGACTGTGAACTCTATTGATCCAATCACCCAGTTATAATATGTATCTTTAGTGTACAGTCCCCGGCACGAAACTTTACAAGGTTTTGGCGTGGGGGTAAGTTCGCGTAAAGTGCTACAAAAAATGGTAAATTTTATTGCTTGGCATTATTTTATGGTTATTGCCGTTATTTATTTTTAAACATGTTTGTTTAGAAGAAAGTTTAAGAAAGAAGACGAATTCGTGAATTTATAAGGTGTAATAAATAAAATATAAACAGTTAAAGGTTAAAACCGGGTTTGTCAACGCAAAATTAATGTGACAAATTGTCGAGCTGTTGTGATCATAGATATAGTATGTACAAGATAAACAGAGTCAGATGAAAAGCGAAACCAAAAATATAAAATCTATGTGTTAGGGAATTGTCCATGTGTTAGTTAAAAAAGTGTTGTCAAAAAGTTCATGTTCAGTATCGATATCGATGCTTGGTGAACACAATATGAAACACGATTAAAGGGTTATTGGTTATATTGAACTATAATAAGAGCTGGGCAAAATACATGCTTTGCTAAAGAAAACAAATTACAAAATACTATATCGCATGTATTTAAAATAAGAAATACAAAATATTTGAATGCACGTCATTCAAGTATTTTGTATTTCTTATTTTAAATACATGCGATATAGTATTTTGTAATTTGTTTGATTTGATTTGAAATATAAAATACATTTTTATTCGAAATACAAATTACTAAATACACGAGTGTATCATACATCATACATCATCCATCGTGACATTCGTACTAATAAACTTAGTCAGTACACAGAAGTTTCGTGAAAATGAACCGTTTGAAATGAAAATGACAATTGACAAGGTAGTTGACAATTTGACGTACGCAGTCGCCATTTTGCTTATGAAAGCTTTCATAAGCAAAATGGCGACAGCGCTATTGCCTGCAGAACGCGCCTATTAATAAAATCGTTAAATATATTTTGAAACCAAAAGTATTTGAAATACTAACTACAAAATACCGCAGCGTCACCCAAGTAACACATAAGCAAGATAAAAGTACACATTTTGCATATTATACAGTTCAAAGATGAATATAGTTTGTATAAGAGCTTTGAGAATAGCCAAATGCTGGATTAAGTTGAGTTCGGACCCATAAAATTCTTAACGCTTAATAAATTCTGTATTTCTGTCCTTACCTTCTTAACGCTTAATAACCAATCACCGTAGGATTATTATACAGACGTTATTTAGCATTACGCGTTTCAGGTTGCTTAAAGCTGAAAAACAGCCCCGTCGGTAGCATTTGTCTGAATATCCATAATCTGTATTGCTATTATAAAAGCATTACTAAGCTATTAGCGCTTGAAACAGCTCAATGCTGAATAAAGTATCACCTTCTGAATAATATTGTTACATAATTCTATTAAACAGCTTGATACTGAATAATTGCTTTTATTTTATCTTCAAACTGGATAAGATTCTATGTTTTACTAATTATTCAGCTGCTGAATAAATAATATTATTTATGTTTTTATTAAGCTTTGTCCTGTTTAATAGAGAGTTTGAAACTAACTTATTCAAATTAAAGACCATATGTATGTTGTTATAGCGCCCATAGCTTAATACCAGCTTAATTAAAATATTATTCACCGTATTTATTTTTTGCGTTATTTAATATGAATCGAAAATCGTGGAAAAAACGTAAGAGAACTGGTTACATCAAAAGAAAATTGTTAAAAGAATATTTAAATATCAGCAATAGTAATTGTCCAAGTGTTTCTGGTCGTCAAAAGATTTATGAAAATAGTTTGAACGAAACTGAACCCGGTCCCAGCCAGCATGCGTGGTTGCCGTGCAATGAAGAGGGTTCCGTCCCCCAAAAAGTCAAACAGCATTGCGATTCACACAAGATGAGAATGCATCTGATGGCAGTGTACAGATATCGAAGAAGAACAATGTAGATACATGAAAAATTTGATATTTCGAGAAAAATTTGAAAATGGGCTTTCGAAAAAAGATCACACAAGTAGCACTAAAGGATTTGGCAGAAATATTAAATCAAAGATTCCCAGACATTTTACCTAATGATCCAAGGACAATTTTAAATACACCGAGACGAGTCCACATAAAGTCTATTGAGCAAGGTGAATACTGGCACAATGGCGTCATTGAGACACTTAAAAAATATTGATTAACACAAACATTTTGCCAGAAAACATATCACTGAATATAAACATGGAAGGTCATCCAATTTTAAATAGTCCCTTAGAAAGAATTTCGGCCAATTTTAATAGAAAAAGAAATGATTATTTTATTAGCAGAAGGTATTACAGAACAAGAAAATAAAATTTACGTTGTGATAAGATATTTTATTTGCGACTCTTAATTCTCCAACATGCACATAAATTTCTTCAAGTTTTTTCATGATTTTGTCTTGACTCTCCATAATATGTTGTGGTTTCGCGTATATATTCTTGATTCCTTCTAGAGTCTGTACGTCTGGTGACCATCAGTGCCAAGTGACAGCTGCACGGCTACGTTTTCAATTTGCCTTGAGGTTCAGTTCAGTTTTCAATTTGACAGTTTCGGGTGGCTTGATGTACTGGCATTTGTACATAAAACAAATAACAAAACACGGATTAAACAAGGGCCCAGTCCACACCACACACGCGAAATCTATAGCAGATTTCGTGTGTGTGGTGTGCACTACATTTTTAATCATAAATGAGATTTTCTCGAAAAAAAATGCAAGCAAAGACGCTATAATTTTAAATATAATGAATTCAGTGAAAGCCGGGCGTGAAATTCCACAATAGAAAAGGTTTTTGTTAGATCGACTAGAGAACCCTAAAAATCTGAATAATTTAGAAATGTGATCAACTATATAATTGATATTCAGAAGTTAGTGTACTGAGACTACTTTTTTCAAGTTATAGCTTAGTAACAAGGCATGTGTGCACTTTTATTCAGCATTATACACCAAAACAATCGATCGCCATTAAAAATCTTTCTAATTTATACTTTCACGGAATTTACGAGATACCAAAATGCTTAATCTTACAACTACAACATTTTCAACTCGATTCAAGTTATTTTGTTGGATTAAAATTGCTAGTATTAGCTATTTCGTCACAAGTACTTTTGTCAGACCTATTATGTATGTATGAAAATACTATTTACTATCTATTATCTTGATTATTAACGCGGCGCGTAATAAATAATGAAAAAAAAACATACTATTCACGACAAAATTACTTGCGCACTAACAATTAACATATAGCAGACCTCTAACTTGTAAATTAAAATTTACTTACCGATTTTATAAGTTCACCATGTCAAATCACATTTAAATTCGACATCGACATTAAAATATTTAATCCAATTGAATTATTTTCACAATTTGTATGAATATTGTTTGTAAAAGTGTGAACAATAATTTAAATGCTTAATAAATTCTGAATACAATAACCAATTCGATTTAGCTGAGTAACTCAGTTGTAAGAGCTTAATAAAAGTAATGTGAGCTGTTATTCAAAGGTTATTAAGCTAATTGAAACGTTATTAAGCTCCTACTCAGATCTTGCTCAGATGTTATTCAGCGTTAAGCATTCAAAATTGGGGCCCTTTTTGCTTGAATAACAGCTGAATAGACAGGTACTCAGACGTTATTCAGCTTACTATTCAGCTTATGCTCTTGATGATTGCTCTTACTCAATCTTTATTCAGCACGTTTGTGTTACTTGGGCAGATACTTATTTGAAATTGACGACACGGTTGGCGTAGTGGTTGAGCGATCGGCGTAGTGCTGCACTGCGTGTCGCAGGTTTGACACCCACACGGAACAAATATTGGTATGCTACAGATAGTAAATGCGATTATTTTGGAGAATCTCCAACACATTTTTGCAAAAATGCGGACGTCCATTCTTTTCCTTTTCATGTTTTGTCTAAAAAGTCTTAACAATTAAGAAATTATGACAGAGAGCTGTTGGGTTTGATAATAAACTATGTACACAGTCCTCACATTTAACTCTTTTTATAATCTTTTTTACTACATATCCAGACACTTACGTAACGATCATCATAGATAGTTGCGACAAACTAGCAGAACATGCCTAAAATTCAAAGTAACAAAACATCAAAACTAGCCGAAACATTTTGAAAAATAAAGGCTAATATAATAAACATGCAACTTAAAGTACAGTTTAGATAAAACATTTTCTCAATCCTATGAAACGTATATTTATTGGGGTTATTTATTTATTGGAGTTTTTTGGGGGTTATTTTGTCTTGTAACGTCACATTTACACACAGAACAAGCTACCATAGCTGCGTATTTAATATTATCAATTTAAATCTTAAGATTATTATTTAAATGCGAGAAATTCACCGCGGCGTAAAATATATGGGACGCTATGGACTCTTCCTCGCGAAAAAAATTACATGACGGGACTTTATTCACTCTCTCTTTTTCTCTTGGGCGGTTTGTACTTGATTAGGATTTCTCGCTCGCACGCTTCGTGTATATTTTGGCGTAGCAAAAAAATTCTAAATCTATGGTTGTGATTGGTTGAATGAATTTTCAACAGCAAATCAAATATTTGTTTTATTTTGGTTTTAGTATTTGTTGTTATAGCATACATAATTTGTGAAAATTTCAACTGTCTAGCTATCACGGTTCATGAGATACAGACTGATGACAGACGGACAGACTGATAGACGGATCGCGGAGTCTTAGTAATAGGGTCCCGTTTTTACACCCTTTGGGTACGGAACCCTAAAAACGATTTGTGCGTATGTAACGACTCTTGCCAAGTTACGTGCCGGCAACTGTACATATACAGGGTGTCCCAGAAATCGACGTCAAGCCGTAAATGGGTGATAGACCAAGTTATAACAGTTCTCAGAAAAATACGAAAAAAAATCTATCTCATGTTTTTAAAAATTTATGGTCACTTTAAAAATTTACTAAAAAAATCAATCCCTGTAATGGTTCTTTAACTCCAATTGCTACAAATCCCATAATTTATCAATTTTTTTTATTATTATGTAATCTTGAATAATGCTTGTGTAGATTTTTGCCTAAAATTCAAAGCCAACTCCTCCTACTTGGAAGAAAATTAAACTTTTTCAAAACCAAATTATTCAAATTTACTATTTCGCCCAACTTTAACTGACTGTACTGAAAAAAAAATGTACTACGCTAGTTTGGCAAGTAACATGAAAAATTGGCGCATTTAATAAGGATTCAAAAATGGTGTAACACTTGCTAGATTACGTTTTCAATAATTGGTCAAGTTTTTTTTTGTAAATAGTCTCAGTTTTTACACAAAATGTCCATACTTCCTTAAAATGACTTTAGCTTACCTAAAGCTTTGCTAAACTCCGTTTCTAGTTCGATAGAGACGGAGAGGTATTTTACGAAGTGTGAGCGAGACAGAGAGTGACGCCACCTTTATCAGTGACACAACCTTTATCATGAAACGGAGATACAATTTACCGATGAGTGCGAATGAGACAGCAGTAGTTATTGTTCTATTTGTAAGCGCAGACGCACACACAATTACAAATCAGTACGTTACGCTGCTTTGTTTACTGCGCATCTCCGTATTCGTTCATGTTGATTCCGTACTTACCACTTTTTGCGTTGTTTTCTGGACTTAATTGCTTGTGATTTGGACTGTTTAATTCCTCTTTCTGACGACCTGTGCTTTACTCTGGACTGTTGCTGATCCTGTGATTGTGTAGTACTACCATGGCTGTGTACACTGCATTGGAATATGCGAACATGCACCTCGTTTATGGGGAATGCAGATGCAATGCCAATGCAGCCGCTAGACTTTATCGTGAGAGGTACCCGAACAATCGTCACCCAGATCATCGAGTTTTTATTAATGTGCACCGTTCACTATCAGAGGGACGATTCCCTAACCAAGTACATGGTGAAGGAAGACATCGTAATCCGTACGAAGACGTCGTACTACAAGCAGTCCAGGAAGACCCAAGTGCTTCTGTACGTGGAATCGAAACAAGCACAGGTGTATCTAAGAGTACCGCCCACCGAATCTTAAAAAAGAACGAGTTCCACCCGTATCATGTACAGCGAGTACAATCATTACTGCCACGGGATTACGCTCCCAGAGTTGCGTTTTGCCAAAGGATGCTAGAAAGGCACAGAGAAGACCCTCGATTCTTAGAGAAGATTTTATGGACCGATGAGTCAACATTTAAAAAAGATGGCTACATGAATTTTCACAATTTGCACGAGTGGCATGTAGAAAATCCAAATTTGATGAGGCAAGATAAGTCACAGTATCGATTTAAAGTAAACATGTGGACCGGGATACTAAATGGCAAAATAATTGGACCTTTTGAGCTGCCAGAGATTTTGAATGGCGCAGTTTATTTGGATTTTCTTCAAAATACTTTACCAGATTTATTAGAAGACGTGCCACTGAACGTTTACAGGGAAATGTGGTTCCAGCAAGATGGCTGCCCAGCGCATTATGCCCGTTTAGTAAGAGAACATCTTGATGAAGAATACCCGCTCAGGTGGATAGGGCGCGGTGGGACAATCTTGTGGCCACCCCGTTCGCCTGATTTAAATCCCCTAGATTTTTTTTACTGGGGAGCGGTAAAAGAGAAAGTGTACTCAAAAACAATAGAGAATTTAGCCGAGCTGCGGGAAAGAATAACGGAAGCCGTTGTCTTTGTAAATAGGGGAAGATTTGCCCGGAAAATAACCAGATCTTTTTTAAGAAGATGTCGTGCTTGCATTGACGTCGAAGGAAGGCAGTTTGAACATTTATTGTAATAAAAAAAAATTAAATCTGATAATTTGTTTTTTTTTTCTAAGATGAGAAAACTGGTCCTGACTTAAAGTAAAAAGGTTGAGTCACTATCATAACTTTGCTCTTAAATTACGTAAAATTTCGATTTCTTATCTCGCTCACACTTCGTAAAATGACTCTCTCCGTCTCTATCGAACTAGAAACGGAGTTTAGCAAAGCTTTAGGTAAGCTAAAGTCATTTTAAGGAAGTATGGACATTTTGGGTAAAAACCGATACTATTTACAAAAAAAAATTTGACCAATTATTGAAAACGTAATCTAGCAAGTGTTACACCATTTTTGAATCCTTATTAAATGCGCCAATTTTTCATGTTACTTGCCAAACTAGCGTAGTACAATTTTTTTTCAGTAGTCAGTTAAAGTTGGGCGAAACAGTAAATTTGAATAATTTGGTTTTGAAAAAGTTTAATTTTCTTCTAAGTAGGAGGAGTTGGCTTTAAATTTTAGGCAAAAATCTACACAAGCATTATTCAAGATTACATAATAATAAAAAAAATTGATAAATTATGGGATTTGTAGCAATTGGAGTTAAAGAACCATTACAGGGATTGATTTTTTTAGTAAATTTTTAAAGTGAACATAATTTTTTAAAAACATGAGATAGATTTTTTTTCGTATTTTTCTGAGAACTGTTATAACTTGGTCTATCACCCATTTACGGCTTGACGTCGATTTCTGGGACACCCTGTAGATTTAATAATATTTAACTCACCATATTGCTTCAAAAATTCAACCATTTGCTTTGAACATAATTGTATGAGAGGAAGCATATTTCTTAGACGTGCTGAACTGAAGACTGGTGTCAGTGTGCTTCGGACACCTTTCCATTCTGATCCCTGAAAAATAAATATAAATAGTATTTTTCGTCATTTCTTTTTATGGTCTTGCTACCTTTGAAGATAATAAAAAAAGTTAATTAAAAATATCAAAAAACCCGACTGCTTTAAAAGCGAACTAAAAAGACGTAAACAAGGAGAAAATCATGCTGTGCAGTCGGAGGATACATATTCGCAAGCTGGCTGACCAAAACCAGATGTATCCTCCGACTGCACATCATGATTTTCTCCTTGTTTACGTCTTTTTAGTTCGCTTTTAAAGCAGTCGGGTTTTTTGATATTTTTAATTAACTTTTTTTATTTATAACTTTTTAGTTATTTTTTTTCGAATTAGGTACATTTAAACATATAAGTGTTATATATTTTTGAAATCTCTCTAAAAACCCTTCATTTTGATACCCCACACGAAAGGTTTGGAAGAAAAAAAATATTTAGGCCCCCACAATATGGCGCCCAAGAACCGCCACTTTCCTATTTTACAATTTTAATGTGGCCAGTGACACTCGCGGGGTTAAGACGAATCGATTGACGTAAGAACCATCAAAATCGGCCCACGCGTTTGGTCTCTAGAACGCCACATAGGAACATACATACATACTTACATACATAGACTGATAAACACATTACCCTCCTTCGGCAGTCGGGTAAAAACAGGTACCTAATCTAAATTGTGTCAGCATTTACGACATAAGCTAGACGCAAAGTATTAGACCTCAACTTAGGCAAGAAGTTTCTAACTTTTAAATTACCTAACATGATTACTCATCTACTAATTTATATACTAAAGTGGCCAACACAATTTAAATAGGTAGATATATATTTTAATCAAATAATTAGTCATAGTACCTAGAATGTAGAAAATTGGTGAACAAAAATAATAAACTATACAAAATACCTTTAAGTTGAGAAGTGAACGACTCAAAGATTTGGGCTCTTTAGAATTCAAAGTGATGCGATCAGTAAAGTGGTCAAAATCACGTATTGTTATCGCCTTGATTAGATCTGGATCCATAATATTTAGGAGTGGCCTTCTCCCTTCGAACATCCCTATAACACAATAAGAATTTTTGTTATGATTCTTAAGGTATTAGAGGGGAGGGTCTAGGTCTATGCTATTAAAATTTTAACATTCTCGCTTTGTTCCACTCTGCTTGGTTTGGTAGTATAGGTGCAGGCCTACCTTGCGGGATCTTGAGGGTGAGCGAAACAGTCGTGTAGATTCTCAAGGCAAGCCCGGTGGATGTACCTTCTCGTGGTTGCCACCCCATTATTGGTCTAATTCCCTATGAAATAGATGTAAAAGAAACCACCGGGCGACAGTCCTAGAGTGGGAGGGTATCCACTCTTTCCTATCCCCTAACCCTGTCAACCCACACGTTCCTACCCCCGACCCACCCCTCCAAAGTGTCACCAACACCTCCCCACTTCATCCTCTCGCCCACCCCACTCCAATATCCACTCCTAACCGCGACCCTCCTGTGATGTGACTCAGTGGTTGCAGGCTCGGCTGTCAATAAAGTCTGCTGACGACGAGTGGGAGAGAATGGCTAGGACCTGCGCAGTTGAGCGCCGTAAGCAGGGATGAAGGAGTCCTTGGGGTTTGAGCCAATCGGTTCTGTTGGTAATGAGTTAGTGAAACAACATACCCTTTGGTCCGGATTTCAAGCGAAACGGTAGCCCTAAACTATGGCCAAGGTTGAGGAAATGGTCATGGTGCCCCGTCAGAGGGCCACAGGCGAGGTGCGTGAGGTCCGCTAATGTCGTCCATGGACGGCTGAAGCAGGGGTGAAGGTCACGCTGACGGTGTAAGGGAGGGTTGATCTGTTCAAGCCAGTCCGAACGAGCACTTGATGTCTCACTGTAAGCCAGCCTTGCGCATCTATATCTCGAAGGTAGTCCTAACGTCTCACTTTAATTAGTGCGACGTTCCCAGATGCGGGCTCGATGTAGGGTGGGAGAAGGGAGAGATGAATAATTTTCGCATATATTCATGGATTTTGTCATAGCCTTGAATATCACGGGGGTGAAGTTGGCGAAAGCCGACAATACTCCTAAGCAGGGTGCACCGTGCACCTAGCATTCCACTTGCCCCTGGATCCCGCGGCGTTAGCCGCAGATCTAGATCTGCGGCTAACGCCGCGGGATCCAGCGCGGGCACCGCTTCGACTGTGTTGAAAACCGCAGTCAGGACAAAGGCTCAGTCCCTTGGGGAACCTGCAGCTAACGCCAATAAGCGGGGTGTACCTTGCACTCTGCTTGCCCCTAGACCTGCGGCCAACGCCGCGGTTTCCAGTGCGAACACCGGTCCGGCTGTGGCGAAAACCGCAGGTAAGATAGTCTTTACCAAAAAGTCATAATGGCTCAGGGCTGCACGAGACCGGCACTGACCCTTACCTGGCAAAACGTGCCCGCGACGACTCCTCCCACTGCCGGCCCTAGCCTTTCCAAGCTCCTTCCTTCGTCGCCCTTCTATTGCGACTTCGCAAGCCACATCCAGTGGGGCAGCCGCCACCAGTCAAACGGGGACAGTGAGAGCACACGCCTTGCGGATGCAAACCCGCAAAGGCAAGGGCAAGAAAAGAAATAAATAAAACCTGGACCCTTGCCCAAACCCTTTGGCAATTACAACCCTTACAGCCCAGGGCAATGAAATGAAAGCCTAACGCGTAAAGCGAAGCGTCAGGAGCAGAGAAGAGACCAGGGCAAAGTCTCTCGATTAGGGCAGGCTGCTTAGACCGGCAAACTCAGCTTTTCGAAGGGGAAGCAGACTGAGACTGACAGTAAACGGTCAGCAGCGCGGGGACCAGCACAGACGGCCGGCGCATCGCAGCAAGCCGTTGGGAATGATCAAGCTATGGCCAAGTGGGCTCTCAACGAGACTATGTCGCCTCGAGGAGAGTACATGCGGCAACGGTTTGATTAGTCCGGGCGGACTGATGCGATGATTTACGTCCGCGTTGCCCGTGCCCACCTGTGCGTTGCGGTAACCTGTGCCCGCACGGGGATTTTCAGCCAATAGGTGTCAATCCATGTCCACGACGTGACCAAAAGCCTGATAATCGAAGAGGCGTGGTCCTCAGGGATAGTCACATCTGAGCGACAGATACCGTCCTTCGTCGCCAGGCGGAAATTCGGCAATAGGGCGCTCAAGCTTTGGTGTAGCAATGATTACATCTTAGCTTGGCTCGAGAGGACGGTCTGCGGCATGGCTCTCCCGGCTAGCATCCAGCTAGCCTTCAAGAGACGGGCAGAGCTTCAGAAGCAGGTGTGGTGCGGTATCGCAATCCCAGACGACAGAGGGTTATACAATGACGTGACCATAATTGGTAAAGCTTATGATACCAGAACCCCTTTGTCGACATTAAGAAGTGGGTGCTCCTGCGTTCTGATAGACAGAAGGCGAAGGAGAGAGGTGGAGGTGGGGAGATGTTGGTAACACTTGAGAGGGGAGGGTCAGGGGGTACAAAGGTGTGGGTTGTCAGGATTATTGGATGAGAACGAATGGATAGTGCAAAGGGGGTCGCCCGGTGGTTTCTGTTACATCTATTTCTTAGGGAATTAGACCAATAATGGGTTGGCAACCACGAGAAGTTACAACAACCAGACTTGCCTTGACGATCTACAAGACTATTGTGCTTTCTCTCCCTCAAGACCCCAGCACACTGCCTCTACACACTGCCTCTATACTACCAAGCAGAATGGAACAAAGAGAAGCATGTTGAAATATTAAAAGCATAGACCCAGACCCTACCCCACAGGTCCTTTAATAAGCACCATTCCTTGCCGGAGTCTGTGTTTCCGGATAGCTACAACCTCGGAGTCTTTAAGTCAAGAGTGAATAGGTTACTTCTAGGCAAGCGTGTTACACCGTCGACCACATCATCGCTTACCATCAGGTGAGATAGTGGTCAAGCGCGAGCCTACCTATAATAAAAAAAAAAAATCGCCATAGGAATCATGGAAAGCCTGCAGAGCATGAATGGTGGAAGATGAGACAGCAGCACACCTGATCCTAAGCTGCCCTGTAAACACTAGTTACAGGGTCAAATACTTCGGTGACCCAGGTACCGAGGAGTCAGACTCGAGGAGCTGGGGTGAATTGAATGAAGCAATTGATACCCACCTGTATGCAAAATATGCGCTTGGTTGTGGAGTTACGGACATCAGCCCATCAAAACTAACTTACTAAGGCATTAGACTCATGCCAAAATAATTTGTAAAGATTTTTTATTTAAAAATTGATTATTATATTTGTCCTGTGCCCACAATACCAAACAAACAATTACTATTGATTGGTGTCATAAGTTAAACAAAATAAACTTCCAGTAACAGAAGTAATTATTAAACTAAGCATTTAATGAAATTAACTACTAAGTAGAACTAATTATATTCCAAAGCTAACGAAGTTACAGTACATACCTCCATAGCGACTTCCTTTAAAGCTATTGTATGTTTCCAATTGAAATTCATGAAATGACTTTGTGCCTCTTAATCTGGGTCCCAGATTACCTAATAATATCACTGGTTTCTTAAAGGGAATACCTTTCTTTTCGAAAAAGTCAAAAGTGTTAGTATAGTAAAAGTATAAGGCGAATAAAATGGTAAGGAATAATAGTAATTTCCAGTCTTCTAAAATAAATAATAATAACTTCTTGGAGCCACTGAAGTATTCCATGATTAGATGCTATTTCTGAGCTCAATCAGAAGTCAAATATTACTCGGCAGTTTTCGAAACACAAATAAATATGTAAGTATTCCTTTTCTTGAAGACAAAGTTACGGCAAGACTAGAAGAAATAGCCGAAATAGGACAAAGTCCTAGAACACGAACAAAAAGCACAACACAACAAAAACTATCTTGTCATTCCACTTTTTTTTGTATTAACCGAATCTTCCGTAAGTCCGTCCGCACTTAGCTAATGTTATAATCCAACCAAATTATTCCAAACAAACTTGGACAATAATAATTGCTATGATGACATCAGGGATGGATCCGATATATCATATCATATCGATATATATATCAAAATAACCGATATCACAAAAACTGTATCAAATCAAAACCTCTTTGCGTTTGCTCATCTAAATAACATGTTAACTTTTTACCCGACTGCCGAAGGAGGGTAATGTGTTTATCAGTCTATGTATGTATGTATGTTTGTTCCTATGTGGCGTTCTAAAGACCAAACGCGTTGGCCGATTTTGATGATTCTTACGTCAATCGATTCGTCTTAATCCTGCGAGTGTCACTGGCTACATTAAAATTAGAAAATACAAAAATGGCGGATTTTGGGCGCCATTTTGTGGGGAAGAATTTTTTTTTTCTCTTCCAAACCCATGCTGTGGGGTATCAAAATAAAGGATTTTAAGAGGCGATTTCAAAAATATATAACACTTATATGTTTAAATGTACCTAATTCAAAAAAAAAAATAACTAAAAAGTAGTAAAATTGATTTTTTTAATTAACTTTTTTTATTCAAATTGTACTACTAATATCCATATCTGAAAACCAATTTCGATATCGATATGAAAACTGTATATCGGTTACATAACCGTTTGCGCTAAAAACCGAAAACGCCCATCTCTAGATGACATTAATGAATGACTATCTGTCACTGGCAGCACATGCGTGTTGCCAGTGACAGATAGTCAAATATAACATTCAATCTATATATATTAGTCTATGTATAACATGAGACAACTCAAAAAGTTAACATTTTCATGAGAAAAGTTACTTTGCCTTATTTTAACCCCTTTCTGCATGAATTATGAAGGAGGTACAATAATTTTTTTTTGGCTTAATGTTGTTTAATTGAGCTACAATAAGAAGTATACACCAAAACAAAAAAAATACAACGTTTGTTGCTGAAATTACAGCACAAAGCCATTTATGGCTTGGTATGCACTGTCGTAAAGTTTTGTTCGTATCGCATATGTGGCTTCGCATGTGTTTAGCACTTAACATTTTTCACACTTTGTAAAGGAACGGAACTTCGAACAGTTGTGGCATAATTTTTCATCCATGTGGGGCAATGGCATGCCTTGATAGCTTTCAGGAGATTTTCATGAGTTTTTGGGTACCGGTGAATCGGGAAAACTGGATGGAGTACCGGCTCGACTTGTCGGAGTTCCAACTCGGCTTGTTGGAGTACCAATTCGGCTTGATGTCGGGGTTCCAAAAATGTTAGCTTGACGCCCACGTTTTTCTACCACTGCCAGTACTTTTCCTGCCTTACACATACGATCTGAAACTGCGAGTTTGAAATCAATTAGCGGCATGTACACTGTTTTCATTACTTCGGCGACAAAACAATCGGCGTTTACCAGGACCACCATGTGGACCTGTGCATGAGAAACTGAAGGACCTATCAACTGGGATAGAATTTACATGCTTGGAAAGACCATAGAAGCGTGACACGTCCATTCCTGAAAAGAAATAAAAGCGAAAGCAGAAAGCAAGTAATGCATACGAATCCAAATATGACAAACAGTATGTAGGATAGAATGCATACGAATCCATATATGGATTTTGATAGAAACGGTCCAAAATGCCAACTAGAACAAAAAAAGTGGCAAAACACATTCCCTGCATAGCATGATTCAAAAAGTTCAAATTGATTTTATTTGAAGTTTTCACCTTTTTATATTTTTATTTCCACTGTCAAAAGAAGCAATAATTTATTTCGCTTTACTGACCAGACACGCTGCACACAACATCTAATACTTTTGATAGATTGCACTTACGATAGACGAAAAAAATACTTTCCGTTTAATGAATAAATGCTTATTATTATACAATTTAGTTTTTTAGTAATTTATCTTTAATTAAACAGTAACAAAATTAGAAACTTACGAAAGTAACAAAATAAGAATACGCTCACTCACTCGCCGGAGTAAGCGGGATGGAAGATTTAGAAATACACGTGAGTGAGTGAATATGTAATACGTCAATTTGTGTGTCACAAAATCAGGTGCGACAACACGGCGAACGAAAACTTTATTAGATGCGTTCCGTTTCATGATTATTATTTTCTTCGCTGGAAAATAATTCAATATTATTTTTTAAATCCTAAAAGTAACGACGTAACGTAAAAGTTACATTTTGAGTCGTGTTACATGGAGATTACATGAGAAGGTCAAAAGTAACGTAAAATGTAACAAACGTTACATTCTGGCAACACTGATCGTCGTTCATTCCTCCAGCATTCTCTTTTTTAGGGTTCCGTACCCAAAGGGTAAAAACGGGACCCTATTACTGAGACTTCGCTGTCCGTCTGTCTGTCTGTCTGTCTGTCTGTCACCAGGCTGTATCTCATGAACCGTGATAGTTAGACAGTTGAAATTTTCACAGATGATGTATTCCTGTTGCCGCTATAACAACAAATACTAAAAACAGTATAAAATTAATATTTAAGGGGGGCTCCCATACAACAAACGTGATATTTTTGCCGTTTTTTGCTCGATATTAATAACGGCAACAGGTAGACGCTTGAAATATTCACAGAATATTTAGTTGTATATTCTCTTCAAAAAATAATAATTATTAAATTAAAATAAATTAAGGGGGGCTCCCATAAAACCGTGATTTTTTTGCAGTGTTTTGCGATAATGGTACGGAACCCTTCGTGTGCGAGTCCGACTCGCACTTGGCCAGTTTTTTTTTATTAGTGAGCTGGCTACCTTTAGTTTTTAGGGTCCCGAACCCAAAGGGTAAAAACGGGACCATATCACTAACCCTATTACAAATAAACGCGGAATAAAGTTATACCAGGTATAACGAAGGAATAACCATACATTTTCATAGGTTTATACTTGGTATAACTTTATTCCGCGTTTATTTGTAAGAGTATACGACTCCACGATCCGTCTGTCTTTCTGTCACCAGGCTGTATCTCATGAACCGTGATATCTAGACAGTTGAAATTTTCACATATGATGTATTTCTGTTGCCGCTGTAACAACAAATACTAAAAACAGAATAAAATAAATATTTAAGTGGGGCTCCCATACAACAAACGTGACTTTTTTGCCGTTTTTTGCGATAATGGTACGGAAACTCTTTGTGCGCAAGTCCGACTCGCACTTGTCCAGTTTTTTACTATTATTTATTAAACAATCCTGAACAGGGTTCCTAAAACAGGTCATAATGATGAACAAAGGTTGGTTAAAACATTTTTATTTTAGAACATACAAATATATTCTCATAACAATATTGACAAGAATCTCTTGTGTTTCCTTTTAATAACTACAATAAGTAATTTAAGTGCGAGGTGTTTTTGTACTAGGTCACTAAACCTTATGGCACTTTTTAATCACATTATAGTTCCCGCCAAACTTCTTGGCCGCCCTGAAGTTGGCTACAATGGCTGCGCAGTAGTAAATCTCATACAAAAACAGCACTGTTTCGTGCCTTGTGCATCGGAAAACCAACTTCAGGGCGGCCCAGAAGCTTGGCGAACACTATACATGTACTTATTAAGCATTTTTAGTTTCAGATTATTGGTTTTGATCCAGAAAATAACATAGATGATCAGGGGTCAGGGATTCCAAATGTTTGTATACAGCAGCATTTATAAAAATACCTGATGTAGTGTCACCTGCTATTAAAACACTACTCTATTTTGTACCCATTGCTAAACGAAAGTTAATCATCCTGCCTAGCCTTTTCCTAACTATGCTGTGCTCGGCTACCAGTCTTACCGGATTCAGCTGAGTACCAGTGTTTTACATGGAGCGACTGCCTGTCTGACCTCCACAACCCAGTAACTGGGTAACACGATACCTCTTGGCTAGACCGGTGTCAGATCTCAGGCTTCTGACTACCCGTAATGACTGTCAAAGACCTTCAAATGACAGCCGGGACCAACGGCTTAGCGTGCTTTCCGAGGCACGGTAGAAACTCGCTATGTAAAGATGGTCACCCATCCACGGACCGACCTCGTTAAGCGTTGCTTAACCTTGAAGATCGACCTGTGTGGCTGTTATTATTTAGCCACGAACTGTCACATGTCTTCAAATTTTTGGTTCTAATACTGAAGGATCATGAAGGAAAACATCATCACGATGTTTTCCTTCACCGTTTTGAGAGCAGTGGTGATGAAATAATTTACACAAAGTAAAGCGCCTGCCTGGATTCGAACCTGCCTGGTCACGACCTACAACTTGTAAGTCGCGGCCGTTACCACTGGGAAACGAAAGTAAAAATACTGTTCCTTTGGTAGCTTAATTCCTCATTGCTTGAGTTTACATTTTGTTTGCTATTTATTATTTTAATTAATCTTATAATAATGTTAAAATTAGGTAACTCGAAATTGCCTAGAGCCGATATGTTATCAAAAATGCACAAAGATTGTTAATATCACCACTGTTTTCTATAAATAAATATATTTGTTACATTTTAGGAACTGTCTTATCATAGGGAGTTTTTTGTACTTCACTAATCAGCTTTTTTTAAAATGCGCACTACACCTACTAATGTTTACTCAATATAAAATATTCGAATAAATTGTAAACTACGAGTATTTTACGGTAATGTGTAGCAGTGTAGTACTTATAATGTTTCGATGCGCACCCACAAACCTCCCTGTGCCTTCAGCAACAGAGACCGTTTATCGAACTGAATGGGGTCAACCGTCTTCTCGCACGTGGAGAATTTAAAGTTCTTGATGAGTTCAACCATCGCCAGTTTCGCTGATAGCATCGCGAATCTAAGACCTGTAACAAGAAAATAATATAAAATATAAGTATATTTTAAGTAAGTAGGTGTCGTAGTCGTAGTGTTAGTTGTTACATATCGTCGTTGATAGTCCAATTCCGCGTAACTAACATTGTTAAATACAGCATATGTACAAAAAAAGCAAAAATGAGATTTCGCGGTTTTAGATAACTGATTGTGATTGGCGTCGACCCGTATGACAATTTTTAGAATCGACCAATAGGAAGACGAGTAGGTAAATCAAAAATAACAATACCCCCTTAGATAAAGTAGGTATAGATTAAGCCTTAAAATGACCTTGATTGATAGAGCGAGATGGCTAATTGGCAGCTCCATGTAAATGATAAGGACAAAAGATTATTTTTTGTCTTTGTCACCGTGGCCGGTTTCTGTCGTATGTCAAACTCTAATACAATGGCAGGTTTGACAAACAAACTCGGTTTTGTTTGATTTTCTATGATTTCGTGGTATTATGTGTTAATTGAGACAAGGAATTTGGGTTATTTATAGATAATAAGTGTCAGTGCGATGGTGGGTTGTAGTGTTCTTGTTCTTGTTGTAACACCAGAACTAACTATTGCTGTCTCATGTGCGGCCACGCCAGTGCTTAATCTATACCTACTTTATCTAAGAATACCCCGGATCTTTCGACGAACAAGTAACGACACGAAAGCCGCGTATCTTCGCCAATTTGTATTAGTGTGTGCAGTGTTGTGACGCTCCGGGCAAAAACTGTTTTTGTATGTAATTACTGCATTATTTTTAATATAAGTATGACACACGTATTCTACACTTTATTATAAATAAATTTGTGATGTTTTCAAAGTTCCGCCGATTAGATTTTTGGTCCTCCTGTAAAATCAGCGAGAGTGTACATACGCTGTATTTAACAATGTTAGTTACGCGGAATTGGACTATCAACGACGATATGCTATGCTTCAAATCAGGCTGTAAGAGTGATTCCTCTAATTATAGACCTATATCCGTGCTTCCAGCATTGAGTAAAATCTATGAAAAAATCATGCTGGAACAGATGTTGTCTCACTTCAATTCAAATGGGATCCTGCATAGTCAACAGTTTGGTTTCACGAAAGTTAGGTCGACAACGGACGCGGGAGTAAAACTCATCAGCCACATCTTGGCATCTTGGGAGAAGTCCCAGGATGCCATTGGCATTTTCTGTGATCTCTCAAAAGTGTTCAACTGCGTCGACCACAACACACTGATCTGTAAATTACACCATTACAGAATTCGAGGAAAATCTGCTGATTTGTGCTTTCCTATTTATCAAACAGACAGCAAAAAGTTACTGTTAATGGGGCGTTGTCCTCCGGGTCTCTAGTCAAGATGGGCGTGCCCCAAGGTTCAATTCTCGGCCCTTTCCTTTTACTTTTCAAATCAATTTTTTTTATTGTGGGCGGGCTTAGGTTATACAGACAGATGTTAGGTAAATTACAATTCCATTATGTCCTGCCTAGTAGGCATACAATAATTAAGTGAACATGCAAAATAATCATAGGTATCGTACATATAAAGCAAACCTTACAAAATAAGAATTAGGTGCAGGGTCTCAGATTGTAGTAGGTACTAATTATTAAGAGTATCTTGGATCGTGTAGTAAGAAAAAAAGAAACGTAATTTATATTTGAATAGTGGCAGTTCCTTAGTGTTTAAAATTCTTCTTGTTTACATTAATGATCTCCCTTTTATGATGGTCAAATTATCGGATATAATTCTATTTGCTGATGATATTTCGCTACTTTTTAAAATAGATAGGCAAGATACGGATGTCTTACATGTCAACGAAAGTCTAATTATTCTCTCAAAATGGTTCGCAGCTAATAATCTTTTACTGAATGCGAAAAAAACAAAATGTATAAAATTCTGTTTACCAAATGTACCACAACGTGACCTACTTAAATTTAAATCTTGACGGCAAAAATCTTGAAGTTATAACGGAAACTGTATTCTTAGGGATTACTATCGATTCAAAATTGCAGTGGGGCGCGCACATTAGAACTCTTTCGATTAGGTTAAGTTCGGCTGCGTATGCAGTAAGGAAAATAAGGCAGTTAACCGATGTAGCCACTGCTAGGTTAGTAGTATACTATGCTTATTTCCACAGTATTATGTCTTACGGCATTCCTGCTGTGGGGATCAGCAGCAGACGTTGACTCAATTTTCATCTTACAAAAGAGGGCAATCCGCGCGATCTATAAAATGGGTCCTCGCGAGTCCCTCAGAGAAAAATTTCAAGAGTTCGATATACTGACTCTACCTTCACTTTATATTTTGTATGTCCGCAAAAATCGAGGGCTTTTCAAAACTAGAAGCGACTTCCATAATTTAAATACACGCAGTAAGCACGAAATTGTAATACCCAAATTCAGATTAACGAAACCAGCAAGTCTTTTCTTATAAACAGTATACGCTTTTATAACAAGTTGCCAAAGTCAGATGTTGCAAAACTGACCGATGGAAAGTTCAAAAACTACATCAAACGTGTCCTTATTAAAAATGCATATTATAAAATCGAGGACTACGTTGAAGATATTGGCTTTAGCTCCTACGCATGATATGTGGTATGGAAATATGTGGATTTTTCTAACTATTCTCAATCTAATTTTTTTCCTTCTTTTAATTAGACTTTTTCAATGGTTTTCAATCATCTTTATAGCCCTGTGCTAAGAATAGTTACAGCACTGATAACAACATTTGTGCCACATGATATATTTAGTCTTGTTATATTTTTTTTTTACCTTTGTATAGATTCTTTTGTGAATGTGTGAACATTGTAGGCCTTCTAGGTTTCTAGATGCTTGTTAACATTTGTTAACTTTTTATCTCATTTAAATAAACTTTATTTTTTGTTTCTTACGACTTATTGTCGGGCTTACCTTGTCCCCCCATATCTAAGCATTAATGCTGTAACATGAAAATATTGTAAAAACAAACCATTTTCTAGTTTCTTGCCGGTTCTTCTCCATAGGAAACGACCAACCCGAACCGTGCACCTTTTGTCGACGTATTATAAGTGCCCATGTAGACATTTGCGAAATAAAAAAAAATTAAATTGATTTTGATGTATTTGAGCAGTGGTGGCCCAGTGGTATCGGCCGTGACTTACAAGTTGTAGGTCGTGGGTTCGAGCCCAGGCAGGCGCTTTACTTTGTGTAAATTGTTTCATCACCACTGCTCTCAAAACGGTGAAGGAAAACATCGTGAGGAAACCGGCATGTCCTAGAACCAAAAATTCGAAGACATGTGACATCCACCAACCCGCACTGGGCCCGCGTGGTGGATTATGGCCCATTCCCTCTCAGAGAGAGGAGGCCTGTGTCTTAGCAGTGGGAACATTAATAGGCTGATGATGTGATGTGTGATGTGTGTATTTGAAAATTTCGGGACTGTGAAGTTAAATGGCCTAAATGCACGGCGAGAAAAAAAAAATGTCGTCACAGTTCTTATCTCACGCCGAAACAAGATATTTGCTTATTTTACGATCGTCACAAAACAAGATTTTTAGGATGACTTATTTTTATGCTTACCTATACAATTTCGAGGACCTACACCAAAGGCCAGATATAAATGAGATGCTCTGTCTTTCTTGTCTTCATTCATGAATCGTTCTGGCTTGAATTCTTTTGGCTCTGGATAATATTCCGAGTCCATGTGTATGCCGTACAAAGGTATGGCAACTACATTGCCAGGCTCCAGCTGTATAGATGATCCAGGTATGGTGTATGGTTTTGTGCAAACTCTATCGACTCTGGCTAGTGGAGGAAACAGACGTAATGTTTCTGAAAAAATAAGCACAGATTTGCAATAGGTATATGTACATACAATTTAAAAATATAACCAGCATCTTGACAAGTGTTATGGCTAAAGCTTAAAAGAAGCCAAACAACACACAATGCAATTATGTTTCATAATCTTCTTCATAAGGTTGTATTCTTAAAACATTAGTACATTACTGCAGCAGCCAGCAAAAGAGGCATTGATGGACGAACGTGTAAATGTGGGCCGAGACGAAGCCGAGGCACACATACGTAAGTCCATCAATGCCTAGTTGTAGCCAAGGCTTGTATAGTTCTTTTCTCAAATAATGTGCGGAAATTAAAAATACTGAGAACCTAGAACTGATTTTGTCAAATCAATACTACTACTCAAAATCAATGATGAATAACGAACAACAATAATTTTTCTCAAACATGCTTGGAAATGAGATCATTATTTTGACAAACTTCTTCGAGATAAATCGAAATTGCTGTACTGGTCAAACACATGCGCGCAGCGGCCGGCAAAAGTTGTATGAAAATCCATATCTGTCGTGTCTAGCGGCCAAATAAATTCCATAGTAAACTCATATCTGTCGTGTAGTTTAAAAATGGAACGATGTTTTACTCCGAAACATGGCAACCAAGGAGGTAACTTATCAAAGGTTTTATTTAAATTTCGAACTGGCTTGCAAATAGAACGCGGGAACAATTATTGTTGTTCGTCATTGTTTTTGACAAAATGAGTTCTAGGTACTACTTAGTTTTAATTTCCGCGCATTATTTGAGAAAAGTACTATACAAGCCTTGGCCACAACTAGGCATTGATGGACTTACGTATGTATGCCTCGGCTTCGCCTCGGCCCACATTTGCACGTTCGTCCATCAATGCCTATTTTGCTGGCCGCTGCAGTAATGTACTATTGCACGCGTTAAAGTGTTCATTTGTTTTATTTTTCAATAAACAGCTTTCTATTTGCAAGCCAGTTCGAAATTTAAATAAAATCTTTGTTAAGTTACCTCCTTGCTTGCCATGTATGTTTCAGAGTAAAAGATCGTTCCATTTTTAAATTACACGACAGATATGAGTTTTCTATGTAATTTATTTTTCAATACAGTTGTTAAACATGGCGTACTTTCAGAGGCTATAATTATGATTCGAAAATTAAATCTTATGCATAGGCATCTTTCTGTTACGCGGTCGTGACTTTTGTTTACGAGCTCGATCATTAGTTTTGCAGTTTAGTTTTAAATTTATAAGTCAATTTAAAAAGTTTAGTAGCAAAGAGTTTTCATACATAGAATAAAATGGGGTAGATTTTATACGAGGAAAAATGAATGATTCCGTACGTTTTAGCATTGAACTCTCAAAAGTATTTTTAATGGTTGTTTAATATATTTAATTACCAGTTTTAATTTAATTATTTTCACGTCAACATTTGTCTAAAATCGAATAGGCTGTATAGACTGTTTTCGTTGTAAAAAATGACCAGTTGCAAAAACGCGCCTTTAGTTATAAGTCAATTTAAAAAAGTTTAGTAGCAAGGAGTTTTCATACATAGAATAAAATGGAATAGATTTTATACGAGGAAAAATGAATGATTCCGTACGTTTTAGCATTTAATTCTCAAAAGTCTTTTAAATGGTTGTTTAATATATTTAATTACCAGTTTCAATTTAATTATTTTCACATCAACATTTGTCAAAAATCGAATAGGCTGTGTAGGCTGTTCTCGTATGAAAAAAAAAAATGTCCAGTTGCAAAAACGCGCGAAAATGTTTTTTTGTTGTGAATTAACAAATCTAATTCTTTGATTTGTTTTTACTATTTCCCACAACTGTATTGAAAAATACATTATTTGGCAACGACACTACCAGCCGCACTACCAGTAGTGTTGTTGCCAATTAACGACACTACCAAGCCTATTTTGTATTAAACTGTACAGTCAACACAGAAGTTTTGGATTCCTGTTCCACTAAATTCAACTCAAAGTTCAACTAATTTTATTGATAATCAACTTCTTTTACTTTAATTTGTTTTTTACTTATGCAGACTTCATAAGTACGTAGGTACCTTAGACTGATATTTGATGGATAAATTATAATTGTGAGAGTATTTCTTACATTACGTTTTTTCGAGACACCAGTTCATAGGTCTAGCTTTGAACAAAATTTAATAAAACCTATAAGATGTCGGAAGCTGATAATAACGAATCAGTTTTACACGTTCACTCGACGCCTGCGTTGCTTTTGGGCAAACACAAATATCATATACTGAAAAATTATAAAAATGGTGCATCTGTTTGGAGGTGCTCGAATTATAAAATGCAAAATGTTTAGGTACAGTTACGGTTAAGATATGTCCAGCAGTGATTTTCATATCAGGTTTGAAGCTACCATGCAAGCCGACCTTCGTACTCAAAATATTACATTCTCAAAATATTACGTTAATATTTTATAGAAGTTGACGACGCGGGTATTCGCTTGTATGTTAGCTACGCCGCGTTACCTTCTTACTAAATAAAGCATGAATTTTAAAAATGTCATATGTTCAAAGCAACAGTATTATTACTCTTTTACAGTAACAGTCGGTCACTTGAAATAAAAAATAAAAATCCTTTATTGTCGCCAGTTAATACACTTATCTATCTTATCTTAAACTAACATATGCTTCGTATTAGTGTACAACACAAAAGTTACTGCTACTCCCAAGCTAAGCCTGAGCTTGTATTTTGGGAAACAGTGAAAAATTTTCACGCGATTTTTTATTATCTGAGGTTCAATATTAAGTTTTATTAGTAAGTACTACAGTTACGGAGAAGGAAGTTTATCATTTGAGTAAATTTTTGTATTTTTTCAAATAATTTTGCTTTTATTTAGTAATAAATAAAAAGTTACATTTCTGAAGTTTGCTGTTGCTGATATTTCATTATTTACGTATTAAATAAAGAATTATATTTCTGAGCTTTGCTGTGTTGACTGTACAATTTAATCCAAAATATGCTTGGTAGTGTCGTTAATTGGCAACGACACTACTGGTAGTGCGGCTGGTAGTGTCGTTGCCAAGACATGGAAAAATATCGTGTGATACACGGGCGTGTAGGTTATTGCAAACTCGTGTCAATAAAAACCCTCGCCTTCGGCTCGGGCTTGTTAATATCAGCTCGTTTGCAATAACCTACTTTCCACCCTTGTATCACAATGTACTATGGCTGCTAAACACGACAGATAGGGATTTTCATACAACTTTTGCCGGCCGCTGCTCGCATGTATTTGGCCAGTACAGCAATTTCAATTTATCTCGAAGAAGGTTGTCAAAATAATGCTCAAATGTTTGAAAAAAACAAGTAATCGCAAGAAAAGCTGAACAAATCCAAAGGCAAGCTAATTTTTAATTGTTTGCAACTCAATGAACCACACGAACGTAAAGATTAAAGTAAATATTAGCAAGTGTTACCTAGTTAATAATTAACATTTATATTAGTTATCCCAAATCGTGGTCATAACAACAATTATAGATCACACGCGTCATTCTTAGTTTTATTATACCACGATTCGCGGTATAATAAAACTAAGAATGACGCGTGTGATCTATAATTGTTTATACCTACCCTTAGATAAAGTACCTATAGATTAAGCCTTAAAATGAGCTTGATTGATAGAGCGAGATGGCTAATTGGCAGCTCCATGTAAATAATAAGGACAAAAGATTATTTTTTGTCTTTGTCACCATGGCCGGTTTCTGTTGTTTGTCAAACTCTAATATAATGGCAGGTTTGACAAACAAATTCGGTATTGTTTGATTTTCTGTGATTTCGTGGTATTATGTGTTAATTGAGACAAGGAATTTGGGTTATTTATAGATAATAAGTGTCAGTGCGATGGTGGGTTGTAGTGTTCTTGTTGTAACACCAGAACTATTGTTGTCTCATGTGCGGCCACGCCAGGGCTTCTATAGGTACTTTATCTAAGTTTATACCATACCTGTTATTTATTCTTTACTATTATTGCAGTTAAAATCAGAAAATGTTAATATTATGTTATGTTGTTGTTGTGTTGTGTTATAATGTTGTGGATTTTGATTTACCTAACAAAAATCCATCAAGATAATGTAGCTGCGCAAGGAGATCGTAGTCCAATTCCTTTCCTTCAGTCATTTCCGTGACGTGGGCTCGCAGCTTGTCCTGCAGCTCAGGCTTAGTGGCCAGTACATGGATAGCGAAGGACAGCAAGGTACTCGAGGTCTCGTAACCAGCGATTAGGAACAGTAACAACTGCGCGTCTACGGTGTCGTCGTCTAGATCTGGAAAAAAATCAACAGTATAATAGATTTACGATAAAATATAAGTTCATAGAAATCTCTTGTCGCACTGTCGTGTTTTGTAAGGTCTGTTAAAATTACGACCCTAAACAAACTAGAGGCGTATTTTTATTATGTGTGTGCAAATACACACCGCGGCACTAAATGTTGCACAAGCCCTAAACGGCAACCTGTGTACACACTAAAGCTATTCTTTGTACTATTTTAATTAAATTTGGTGCCAGGTAACTTCTTTAGCTAGGTTAAGTGAATAATTTCACATCAGATTAATTTTTAAATGGACTTGCGAAGAAAATTCAGTGCTGATTCAAAGTATGATAAAATGGCTTACGAAAATCAGATTTGGTTTTTTCGGATTCAGTTCTCTCCTTCTCTGAGAAATCGATCAAGATTTGCAGGAAATCATTTTTCCTGTAAACAAATACAAAAAATAATTTAATTACTTAATAGCTAGCATTTATTAATCATAGTTTTTTGTTTTTGTCTGAACCCATATATTAGAAGAAGATGGGATTGAAAAGTGTATTGGTTTCTTTAAACAAACCAGATATTTCTAGAGATACCACTTGGAATAGAAATAGTAGATTGTTGCATCCAGCTCAAAGTGAGTTATTAATGTATGAGTGTTATGTTGGTGCACTAAATTAACACGAGTGCATTATGCGCTTCAGCAAGGTGCGTATACTTTTCTTTCAACTACCAATCTACCTACCGTGATAAAATATACCTACTCAAAATAAAAACTCAAGTTAATGCAAAATATTTATCCCGCGACTTTTGCGGCAAAAGGTTATTAACAATTTAATTTGCAGCTGTATTTATACTTTCTGGAGTTGAATTCATATTGCTATCGCTGTCTATTTCCATATTTTTAAATTTTGTTTGCTAAATATGAAGTATCAAAGTTTTACAATGATACCAAAATCCGCGCCATTTTTGTTTTTTTTTGCATCATTTTTTTTTTCTGCCAGTATCTTTATGATCTAATGCATACGTTTTATATTAAACTTGATGGGAGACATTAAACCTCTGTGGTAAATTTATATCTAAATAAAAAAATAAAAAAGTGCATTAATGAAAAACTGTGCAACAATGTGATTTCATGTAACATTTCTGCACTTTTTTGCTTCTAAGCAAAAACTACGTCCTTTGTAACCGGTTTTGTAGTGATTAATAATAAAATTACTACGTAGTTGAAAGAAAAAATCACTAAGTATTGGATATCCGTTAAAATCATTAGGAGGCGAAAAAGATAAAAAAAAACCGGCCAAGTGCGAGTCGGACTCGCGCACGAAGGGTTCCGTACCATTATCGCAAAAAACGACAAAAAAATCACGTTTGTTGTATGGGAGCCCTACTTAAATATTTATTTTATTCTGTTTTTAGTATTTGTTGTTATAGCGGCAACAGAAATACATCATCTGTGAAAATTTCAACTGTGTAGCTATCACGGTTCATGAGATACAGCCTGGTGACAGACAGACAGACGGACAGCGAAGTCTCAGTAATAGGGTCCCGTTTTTACCCTTTGGGTACGGAACCCTAAAAATCAAACTAAGCCGGTTGAAACCGCGGGGAAGCCAGCAATATTACAAAAATAACTTACTTAACGCCAGATTTTCGTCGCTCAGCTTTTGCCGCCTTCAAAATCCTTACTAACTCTTTTGCAGATTTCAAATTCAGAAAAGAAAAGTTTAAAACCTTAATCAGTTTCGGCATAAATATTAGGAAGAAGAATAACATCAGTCTTTTATATAAAGGCATGTAGTCAAACTTCTCAGCCACCTAGAAGTATTATTTTTCACAATTACAAAAATGTCCAAATTCCCTAACAAATCATCATCATACGCCTTTAAATATTACTACTGCTGGGATACAGGCTTTTTCTCTGTGAGAGAGAATGTGCCGTAATCCACTTAGTGCGGGTTGTTGGATGTCACAAATGTCTTCAGAATTTTTGGTTCTAGGACATGCCGGTTTCCTTAACATTTTGAGAGCAGTGGTGATGAAGTATTAGTAGTAGCCCGAAAGGTTAGGTGCACCTGTACACCCACATTTCACAGGTTATGATTTTTTTTTCTTTAAAAAAGAAACGTTGCTCCCACACTAGGATTTCGTCCTGTATCGTGGGTGCGTTTACAAACGTTTAAACTCAGACACACAGATCTGCAGCCTTAATGCTTAATGAATACGGAAAGAGCAAAGGGCAAAGAGTATGAAAAATCGACCAATCACACAGACGGAAATACACATCGCGTCATTCATCTCGCATGTGATTGGCCGATTTGATAGCCGTCAAACCCTTCGCTTTGCCGAATTCACTTGCGCAATTCGGCTGCCGGAATAACTATCTGTAGGCCATACAAATATTAGTTCCGTAAGAGAATCGAACCCGTGACACGCAGCGCAGTAGCCGATCGCTCAACCACTACGCCAAAGCTTATTGCTATCAAGTGGGCACGAATCCAGACTCCGGACTGCTACTGAGAAATTCCAGATGGAAAAACCCAATGACACTGCCCGACCCGGGACTCGAACCCAGGACCTCATGTTCAGCAGTAACGGTTCCGACGACTAGACCAAAGATGCAGTCTATCTGTAATCTTTTCATCTCTTAATTAAACTTTTATTATCGGCACATTGGAACTTTGTGTCTTTATTTTAGTTCTTTTTTAACTTTAAGTACCAGTCAAGGTCAAGGTACCCCCTTAACATAGTCCGTGGAAATATGTAAGTAAGTAGAAAGATATAAAACAGTCATATTTACTAACATTGAAGAAGTGAGCATTCTCATCTGACAAAGCATCACACTTAATTCCAAACGCACATGCTCCAATTACTTCTAACGTAAAGTGTCCTATTGTTTTCTTCATCTCCATGTCTTTTTTATCTGTAAAATATTAAAACATATACCTACTTAGTTAAAAAATGATGTTAAAATTAATTGTATATCATGAGGATGAGCTTTTTCCAAATGGGCGTACTTACACTCAAAGGAGTCTAAGGCAAGCGGGCCTGAGACTCCTTTGAGTGTTTTTCCTGAAAACTAAAACTGCATTATTGTATTTTTGAAAAATCAATATTCCTTGCCAGGCATCCAACCAGTTGATTTTGAAAAAAAAAACATACTCTATTAGTTACACACACCATAGTAATTAGTAGCCAAGTAGAAATCGACACTAAAATGGGTTAAAATCGCAAAGCTTGATGTGGTTCTGCATTTTTGGTATGTTGAATGGAGCAGTTATAGTACGAGCGGCGAATGCAAGATCCGCTACGTCATTTGATACTAAAAAAACTTTTTAACAAAAAATCAAACCGACTTCCAAAAAAACACTGCAAAACGAAAAATAACTTTATTTTCCGAAGTCGGTGTCTTTGGTACCTATTGTTTTCCGTGTTTCGACACCGACTTCGGAAAAGAAAGTTATTTTTCGTTTTGCAGTGTTTTTTTGGAAGTCGGTTTGATTTTTTGTTAAAAAGTTTTTTATTTATCTCTTTTTAGTTTTGATAGGTAATTCCAATTGCCATAAAATTCATATATGGCCAAAGTCAACTCATGACGATTCCAATAAGCCCATACACGACTAGGATATATTGTTTTATTTCGGAGTACCAGTGCCTACCTGCCGGCTTCATCATCAGATCAGTTTCATCAGCACTATATATTTATAAGTATTTGCTTCATCATAGTCGTTAAACTATTCGAGATATCTTATAACCCATGACATACTTAGCATTAAGGAATTCTAGTGACCATCTGTGGTCTTCTTCACCAGTTCCACTTCACCAAATGTTACTTTCTGAGTGCAGATGATTGCATTGTTGATAAAAATACCAAAATCGCTATATGTATGCCTATAATATTTGAGGAGTTCCCTCGATTTCTCCAAGATCCCATGATCAGATCCTGACCTGTTGACTATGGGACCAACTGGAAAGTATACCCTTTCAAACAAAAGAAGAATTTTCCAAATCGGTCCAGGCGTCTTACAGTAATTGGGGCACATACATAAAAAAAAAAGATTCCGACGAATTGAGAACCTCCTCCTTTTTTTGAAGTCGGTTAAAAATGGCACATGTTCATAAAAATGATGCTAAGTGCCGGCAAATCGGTGGCGAAATTGGAATTGGCCGAAAGTACAAAAAAATATTCACATTCAACAGTCATTTGATACCGAGAGGATACTTGTGGCATCAAATAGCATTATATTGGTAGTTACAGAAAAATCTTGTCAGCCAGTTCCTGTATGGTCGAACGTGCTCGGCAGACTGTTTCAAAGGTAGTAGCGATTCGGCACCCCAATCAACGTCATTTGATACAAAGATGAAATTAGTCACAAATGTTAGGTATTAATCCTATATTGAATTATGTATTAGTCTGCCGAAGGTATTCTGGCCGAAATCCTTCCACCCGTACTAAAATAGGTAACTGTTTGGTGGTCTCTGCATGGTGTTATTCACTATAGCTTTCTCCGATATGGTCAAGCAATAACGGCAGATGTCTACTGTGTCGAACTCCGAACAATAATAGCAAAACTAGCAGTGAAACAGCCCCGACTCATGAATCGATCTTCACCATTATTGCTCCATGATAACGCGAGACCTCATACAGCACGAGAAACCGTTTTAACTCTACAGGAACTGAAATTAGAAACCCTTCGTCACACTCCGTATTCGCCAGATGTTGCTCCAACGGACTACAATTTTTTTCGTGATTTGGACAATTTTCTACGTGATAAAAAGTTTTCATTTCAGGAGGCAGTACAAAATGCTTTCACACAGATTGTCGAATATAGATCACCAGAGTTCTATCGCAAAGGCATAAATAACCTTCCTATTAGATGGCAGCAATGTATAGATAATAATGGTAATTATTTTGATTAAATAAATATGTTAGATTTAAAAAAAAACTAATTTCAATTTTTAAGTACAAATCGGCAATTTCATACTTTAACCCCTAATATTTAAGTGGGGCATATAATGCAACAAAGTCAACAAACGTGATTTTATGTTTGTTCTGGCAAACTCCGTCATATATAGACGGATTTGTAAAATTCTTTTTCCACCAAATCAGAATCTGATGAAGGGATCCCATAGAAATCGAGGGAACTCCTCAAATATTATAGGCAGACATATAGCGATTTTGGTATTTTCAATAACAAAAACTATGCGTTTTTCGAACTTTTGTAAAGTTCATTAATTTTGCAATAAATTAAGTCCAACCCCAGCTGGCCACTTAATATATAACACTGAATTAAACATAGATTGCATCAATTTTATCTGCTTGAATAAATAAACCGGGCTTAACTTTGTTCGGGCATGGCAAAGTTATTAATAAATTGTGTCATTGTGATAATGTTCGTAGTTATGGAAAAGTCTACAAGATAGCATTGTGCAATCTAGTTATTTAAATATATGTGTAGGATGCTTTATTAGTTTTGATATACTTTGTTAGTTTTCAGGGAGTTCTACAAAACAACTTTTTTGACTCATTCAGCCTTATTACAAAAAAACGAAATAAACCTTGGTTTAAACCTGTACTATCAAGTCCGGGCTTATCTGCTGAACCATGGTCTAAATTTGTCCGTATTACAAAACTTAAAAAACCGTTTTGTTTGTTATGTAAACCGAGTTTGTTTTTTGTCTAAACTGCAGTAACAAATTTTTAATTAATTTAATTGTGAGAAAATTGTAAGTTGAAATTTTAGAATGGATCAATGTTATTTTAGTTTATCTGTATTTAAATTTATGTTTAAAATTGTGTATATACCATGTCTCAATATAATTAAATGAATTATATTATTACATTTATTATTGACCCTTATCACCTATTTATATTATCAATACTATTAAACTCACCATATTGCTTCAAAAATTCAACCATTTGCTTAGAGCATAGTTGTATGAGTGGAAGCATATTTCTTAGACGTGCTGAACTGAAGACTGGTGTCAATGTGCTTCTGACACTTTTCCATTCTGATCCCTGAAATAGTAGCATAAATAGTATTTTTCTATACATTTGTATGTTCTTGCTTTAACTGACTTTTAAACCTAAAAACCGGCAATCAAAATTGTATCAGCATTTTATACCACAAACTAAGCACAAAATATTAGTTATTACATAACATGAGTACTCAAAATAATATGAATGATGAACAATGCAATTTAAATATATAATTTTATCAAATAGTCATTGAATTTGAAGAGTATTAAAAATTGTGAACATAAAAGAATCTATGAAATATACCTTTAAGTTGAGAAGAGAACGGCTCCAGAACTTGGGCTCTTTAGCATTCAAAGAGATGCGATCCGTAAAGTGGTCAAAATCACGTATTGTTATCGCCTTGATTAGATCTGGGTCCATAATAGTTAAAAGGGGTCTTCGCCCTTCGAATAAACCTGCATAACGCAAAAATATTTTTTACATAATTAACAACAAAATTAATCATTATGAAAAACATTTTGGTATGATTCATTGTATGTGGTATGTTGCACAAAACCAAATATTTTGCTAAAACTTTTTTCGTTCAACAATTGGTCCTCTTCTACATATTGTATTATGAACTGATTTAAATAGCATATTTTTTTAGTATACTGTGGTTTGTTTTTTACCTATATCCACATGTTCCACTTCATGGCTTTAAACAAAATAAACTAGATACGACAGAATTCAGTAATTTCAATCACATCATTTAAAGTAATTACCTATTAAAATGTTTAGCAAAGAATTAATTCTCCAAAGCTCACATACATACCTCCATAACGATTTCCTTTAAAGTTATTGTATGCTTCCAATTGAAATTCATGAAATGATTGTTTACCACTCAATCTGGGTCCTAGATTACCTAACAATATCACTGGTTTCTTATAGGGAATACCTTTCTTTTCGAAAAAGTCAAAAGTGCTAGTATAGTAAAAGTATAAGGCGAATAAAATGGTAAGGAATAATAGTAATTTCCAGTCTTCCAAAATAAATAATAATAACTTTTTGGAACCACTGAAGTATTCCATGATTTTAAAGGCTACTTCTGGGTTCAGTCAGAAGTCGGAAAGGTCTCGGAATTTATCGAAAGACGAATCACTAAACTATATAAATTAGTTTTTTTTTATAGAAGCAAGAATAGAAGAGGAGAAAGCCGAATTAAGACAACAAAACGCTCGAACATGAAGAACTGGAACTGAGTGAAAGTCAAAGATTACTATTCTAAACTGAAAGTGAAGAAGAACAAACAAGCACAACAACAGCCGATTATTTTTCTCTGTGACAGCCGATATGTCATTCCATTTTTCGGCCTTTTGACATTTTTATGTCAATCAGTTTCTTTTTTTTGTTTTTGCTACTTAGGCTTTATAGATATTTTTATGTTTAGTTTTTTTGATAGCACTTTAAACACAACTTTATTTTGCATTAGAATGCGAATGTTACACATTCGTTTTGTGGAGTATGTAACAAAGTATGTAAGCGGCGGTGGGTATGAGACAGCAAAAAGTCATTCTTCTAGCTTCACTGAGGTAGCCATTGCTACTTTTCTCCATTGGTAGGCAGTAGTAGGCACAAAGTCACAAACCTGATAGTTTGTGACTTTGTGCCACCCGCTACTATCCACCCGCTACTATCTTCTACTATTGTAAATTCTTTTGCGTTGTTTTCATGAATACAAACACGCCGCTTGTGAGTACTACGCGCTAAATAAAACGTGAAAAAAATCAAGCTTTCAGCTGTGACTGACAATGTTGAAATTGTCAAAATGTCAACCATAAAAGCTTAGATAAAGTACCTATAGAATAAGCCCTGGCGTGGCCGCACATGAGACAGCAATAGTTAGTTCTGGTGTTACAACAAGAACAAAAATACTACAACCCACCATCGCACTGACACTTATTATCTATAAATAACCTAAATTCCTTGTCTCAATTAACACATAATACCACGAAATCACAGAAAATCAAACAAAACCGAGTTTGTTTGTCAAACCTGCCATTGTATTAGAGTTTGACAAACAACAGAAACCGGCCATGGTGACAAAGACAAAAATAATCTTTTGTCCTTATTATTTACATGGAGCTGCCAATTAGCCATCTCGCTCTATCAATCAAGCTCATTTTAAGGCTTAATCTATAGGTACTTTATCTAAGCATAAAAGTGTATTTTATGTAGGTGCATGTGGGGAAAACGTAGAACCTAACCCTATGAACCCATGAACAATTCTGGGAATTTTGATGTGAATTTCTGTGTCATTCATGTCAACGTCATTGTCAACCCCTGAACTGCCCTCACAGAGAAAAATAATAATATATGTATGACTGCCCTGAAGTCTGTATAATAGTAAGGTGCGTGTGTAGTGTTTAGAGGCAAAGAAAATAATAAAATAATAGAAGTGTGTACGTCTGAGACGGATTGGAAGGAAAAGCCACGCTGTCTATGTTAAAGTAATTTATTATCCACATTGGGTGCAGAAAACTGGATTGCGGTTATATTTACGATAGTTTTAAACTAAGCAACCATGGGTAAAACTTCTAAAGACAAAAGGGATATATATTATAGGTTAGCTAAGGAAGAAGGCTGGCGTGCAAGAAGTGCTTTTAAACTATTACAAATTAATGAAGAACACAATATATTCAATGGTGTAACACGCGCCGTGGATCTCTGTGCGGCTCCTGGCAGTTGGAGCCAAGTGCTGACAAAAAAATTGCGACAGAATGCCAATAGTGTTGACGATGTTAAAATTGTTGCTGTAGACTTACAGGCCATGGCGGCTTTACCTGGTGTAATACAAATACAGGGTGACATTACAAAACTTTCCACTGCAAATGCTATAATTCAGGAATTTGAAGGACTTAAAGCGGACTTAGTAGTTTGCGATGGAGCTCCAGATGTAACAGGACTACATGACATTGATGAATATGTACAATCCCAACTGTTATTAGCAGCACTCAATATAACAACACATGTGTTAAAGATTGGTGGAGTGTTTGTGGCTAAAATATTTAGAGGGGAAGATGTTTCTCTTTTGTACTCACAGCTTAAGCAGTTTTTTGAGTATGTAACAGTTTCCAAACCAAGAAGTTCAAGGAATTCCAGTATAGAAGCTTTTGTTGTCTGTCAAAACTATCAGCCGCCTGAAGGATATATCCCGAACATGGTGAATCCATTGTTAGATCATAAATATTGTGATTTCAATCAGTTCACAGGTCCTAATAGGTTCATAGTACCATTTAATGCCTGTGGAGATTTAAGTGCCTATGATTCTGATACTTCATATCCACTGTTGCTAGAAGGCCAAACATCCTATGAATACAAAGAGCCTGTACAAGGACCCATAAATCCACCTTATAAGGAAATATTAGAAAAAACTAAAAATATGCATATTAAAAATACTGAGGGATCCTCAAAATAATTACATAATAATATATTATTTGTAAGCGTCAGTACAACAAATATATATATAGGTAAATATAATATATATATTTATTAATAAATATTAATATACATAGAGCTAGCAAAGTTTCTTTCTAGTTTAACATTTATCTGGGATGCCAAAAAAGGTTGAATAAAATATATGTTGATATACTAAGAAGGTAGTAAATATTTACAAAGCATTAAATTAGTTGTGTTGTCTATAACTATGAAAAAAAATGTGGTCCAGATATCCTGATGTCAGAATGTTTGTGCATTTTTTTGCTGTCAATCGAGATAAATAAAAATATTTGAACTAAGGTAACAAATAGTAGCAAAAACATAGTGCATTATGGTATTTTCAAAACATCAAATATCTCTATTGGCCCAGGGTTTCTGACGCTTACCATTTGTTTTATGCTTTATCTTAGTTTGTTATGGAAAGGAACATAAATAAGTGTAGTTAATTATTATAATAAATGATCAGATACTATAATAACCAAATCTTTTATTTTAATCCTTTTTAGGGTTCCGTATCCAAAGGGTAAAAAAGTCAATTAAAAAATATAAAAACTGCTTGAAAAGCGAACTAAAAAGACGTAAACAAGGAGAAAATCATGCTCATGCATCATCATGTGTGTGTGAGGATACATTTCGCGAGCTGGCTGCCCAAAACCAGACGTATCCTCCGACTGCAAACCATGATTTTCTCCTTGTTTACGTCTTTTTAGTTCGCTTTTCAAGCAGTCGGGTTTTTTGATTTTTTAATTATCTTTTTTTTTTTTTTTTTTATTTTTTTTTTTTCGAATTGGGTTCATTTAAACATACAGGTGTTGTATATTTTTGAAATCACGTCTTAAAATCCTTTATTTTGATACAGCACACGATAGGTTTGGAAGAAAAAAAAATATTGGGCCCTCACAATATGGCGCCCAAGAACCAATGTTTTCCAATTTTCATGTAGCCAGTGACACTCGCGGGGTTAAGACGAAGCGATTGACGTAAGAACCATCAAAATCGGCCCACGCGTTTGGTCTCTAGGACGCCACATATGAACAAACATACACACATAGACTGATAAACACATTACTCTCCTTCGGCAGTCGGGTAAAAATGGGACCCTATTACTAAGACTCCGCAGTCTGTCTGTCTGTCACCAGGCTGTATCTCATGAACCGTGATAGCTAGACAGTTGAAATTTTCACAGAAGTAGGTATTTCTGTTGCCGCTATAACAACAAATACTAAAAACTTCGTGCGCGAGTCCTACTCGCACTTGGCCAGTTTTTCATCTTTGACGTGGGCAAACAGATGAGTTAGATTTAAAAAACTTCGTGCGCGAGTCCGACTCGCACTTGGCCAGTTTTTCCTCTTTGACTCTGTGGGCAAACAGTTGACTTCGTGCGCGAGTCCGACTCGCACTTGGCCAGTTATTCCTCTTTGACTCTGTGGGCAAAGTTAGATTTAATAAGGGTCAATGCCAGTAGGCACAAATGGACTTTCACAGCTGATATTAGCCTGAATGGATGTAATTTATGCCCATAAAACGATGCTCCACCACACGCCACTACGCCGTAACCCGTACTACAATGCAGATGCTACGACGTAGCCCTTATTACAACGCACAGTTGCTAATCTGTAGCTCGAAGCAGGGGGGTGTCACTCCGCAGTTTAGGTACGATCGGCCGGCGGTACCCTCTAGAGGGAATAACGCATTAGGTTGCCGCTTACCGCTCGGCTCACACGTTAGCCACGTTATTAATTCTATGATTTATGCAGCAAATAACAATGACTTCTAAACGTCTAAGGCCTTTAAAAGATATTGTTATGTTTACGGGTGTTTAAATAAAGCAAAGAACAATGAATCAATATTCAGTTTTTTTAAAGTACCAAAAGATTTTGAAAGGTAAGTTATTTTGTTGTACCTAGGTATTTAAATTATTACATAAATACTCTGTAACTATCGGTAGTAGGTGCATAATGAGTACGAGTTTTGTATAAAAATTTAAGCATTTTGGTGTTCCTAAAAGAATGAATAGGTGTGTGAAATACTAATAATTAGGTACCTACCTACTTAGATATTTTAGATTTTCGTGTTGTTCACAAATATAATTTGATTTCTTTTTTTATTGAATAGTTACCGTTTTGTTAACATAAAAATAAACGCTTTAGATCCAGTTTAAAATAAATTAGAATTGCCTAATTTAGTAGTTACCTACTTAGCCTAAGAATTTACCAATAGCCTAATAGAGTAAGTGTACGCACTATTGTTAACGTTAACGTTTGTATATAAAACTAGGTACTTACTTATACCTAACGACCAAACAAACAATATTTCCTAAGAGTTCTTCAAGCCAACTTTAAATAAACTAACAAAAAATATCACTAAAGAGTAAACAAAGAGGTAGGTACCTATACTCAATTTGAAATAACATTAGACGTCTTTACAACTCGTTTTACAGTCCGTTCAACCGATTTTGTGTTATATCTCGTACACATAAGGATGATACAAAAAGCACAAATTTGTTACCAAAACCAACTGTTTACTACAGCTTACATTTGTCGTATCACCAACGCAATAGAAGTCAAAATCGATTGACCGGGCTGTAAAATGGGCTTATTTAAATGTCTAATGTTATAGTAAATGAAGTTTAGGTAACCTAGTTTTCATTTGTTAAGTACCTAACAAAATGACGGTCTATATTATTCATTGTCTATCTACCTACTTGACCGTGTAACCATAGGCATCAAACATAAGAAAGATTACGCGGTCAAGTAGGTAGATAGTGGATGTAAGCGAAAGCGGCAAGTAGACAACCCTTACGAGCAGAGTCAAACCGCGCCAGACAGCGACGGAGATACGCGTTAGAAGAGAGCGGCAACATTTAGGTGAATATCACGTTAGGCACTGAGCGCTTATGCGAGCTGAATTGCACTTTGTCGCTTACTAGCAGGAGTCTCTATTTCAATGAATTATTGCAAGAAGTGACTCTTCTGTACTTGTACTATTATTTATTCTGTGCTCGAAGTACGACGCAGATGCTACGCCGTAGCCCGTTGGTCTTACGTGCTACGGCATGGCATCATCATTACGGCGTAGTAGGTTGTCTTGGATGCTACGCCGTAGCCCGTAGTAAGACGCAGATGACACGCCGCAACCCGAAAGCTCTTGACGAGATGCACCATACTATGCTACGCCGTAGTACGAAGTTCATCATCATCATTTCAGCTGAAAGACGTCCACTGCTGGACATAGGTCTCCCCCAGGTGTCACCACATTGACCGATCCCGTGCGTCTCGCATCCAGAACCTTCCCGCAACCTTAACCAGGTCATCGGTCCACCTAGTATGAGGTCTTCCAACGTATCGTCTTCCGGTTTGCGGTCGCCATTCCAGAACATTTCGGCCCCATCAGCCATCCGTTCTGCGAGCAATGTGCCCTGCCCACTGCCATTTAAGACACGATGTTAGTCGTATATAATACAACGTGGGTACGCCGTAGCTCGTAGTACGGAGCTTACATAGATGTAATGCACCATGCTACGCCGTAGCTGGAAGCAAGATGCTATCTGCCCGGTTACGGCGTAGTTTGTATTAAAACGCTTCCTGCTCGGCTGTTACGTGGCAACGTCCGTAGCCAATAGGAAGTCGCCCGACACGTAGCGCATGCTATGCGGCTACACCGTAGCCAATAGAAAGTCGTCGTCGCTCGATGCGTAGCGCATGCTACGTGGCCAAAACGTACAATATGAAATCGCACGATGCGTAGCGCATGCTACACCGTACCCAATAGGACGTCGCTCGATGCGATGCATGGGTGCATGCTGAAGCTGGCGTCGTCGGCCGATTTACTTTGGCGCGAAGAAGGGTTATCAAAAACTCCATTGATCATGCATTAAGTTCTCAAATAGTGCTAAACTTATAACTGGCAACTTGTAAATGTTGGATCAAACGCAACTAGGGGTTAGATGAGGCCATTAGCTGAAAAAATGTTCTACGGGAGGTCCTTAAGATTAAGTTATGAGTAGTATCACAGATAATATAATACTAGCATAATAATAGTATAAAGTAAAGAGTACCGGGTAAAACGGGGTGAATAGGACCGCAGGGGTGAATGGGAACAAAACTTTGATTAGGATTTAAACTGTTATACCACTTTATTGGTTTCAAACAAAGCATCGTTTTTTTTAAAGTAATTATTTAATATATTGGAATACCTACTAAGATGGTGTAAACATATTTTTAATAATGTGAAAATTCCCTTCAAAGTTTTGTTTCTATTCACCCCTGCGGTCCTATTCACCCCGTTTGACTAGTTTATGTAAACATTAAAACATAGAACAATAAGTACATAAGATATAGATTTAAGTTATTTAATGTAAAAGATCAACAGGAAATAAAAGGCTTTTTTATTTTTTTTATTATTGTGGGGGATATTTTTTTTCTTCCTATCCTATCGTGTGGGGTATCAAAACAAAGGAGTTTAAGAGGTGATTTAAAAAAAAAAACACTTATATGTTTAAATGTACTTAATTTGAAAAAAAAATGTAACTAAATAGTTATAAATAAAATAAGTTAATTTAAAAAATCATAAAACCTGCTTAAGAAGCGATCTTTTTCAGTTCGCTTCTTAAGCAGGTTTTATGTGATGTGGTGATATGTTAAGACGTTAACAAGAAGAAAACCATGTTGTGCAGTCGAAGGATACCCGTGGAACGGAACTTAAGGCGATCGATGTTCTTAGAAAAATTATAAGCTTAATCTGACAAAAAACGCTAGTTACGTTGGCACGGTTTCTTTGTATGGGATGAGCCATCTGTATGCTAGTATTACATTTTCTGTGACCAAAGTAAAGAGGTTTAGAGGTTAATACAATTACACTGACCCACAGACTACTTAGAGATACTACCACTGACCTCTATAACGTACAACTTGTATGTTAGAGGTCAGTGTACAATTATCAATAATAATGTGATTTTCAAGTAAAAGGGTTTACTCGGTTCGTGAATACTTTTAATACAGCGACGATTTATTTTATAGTATTTTTTTGCACGGTTACAGTTTCATTGTACCAAAATAAAAATACGAAGCGCAAGCTAAGCTACGCCGCATGCGATGCATAGACTCATGCTAAAGCTGGCGTCGACGCTGATTTACTTTGGCGCGAAGAAGTGTTATCAAAAACTCCATTGAGCATGCATTAAGTTCTCAAATAGTGCTAAACTTATAACTGGCAACTTATAAATATTGTCTATAGACCAATAGACACAGCTATGCAACATATATAAGTTTCTCTGTGCTTAGCAATCAGTTCAAGATTTTTGTTCATGATTACCAAAATTTTAAATTTTAGTAATATGTGTTAGTTAATATTTCAGCATTTAATAAATATAAATTATTAATTATTCACGATGGGGAAGTATGTATTGCCTGGTGTTAATAAAATTCTCCAGACTAAGGTAGGAAACCTTCTTTTCAGCTCAGTTCTCAGCAACTATCTTCCTTCATTATTTCAAGTTATGCTAAGCATTGCTACAATGCTACATACTAAGCAGCTAGCCTAGGGTAGCTACAGAACGACCTACATAGGTTTTTTAACTACTTACATCTGGAACCACAACAAACAGTGCTATTATTAATTATAACATAGAAATTATCTACAAAGCCTTGTTTATTCTGTCTTCTGCTTGATATGGAGGGAAGAGGAAATTATGTTTCTTTTCTACTCCTCCGTTATACATTTCTGATTAATTTCGTTGCGGGATCCAAGACAGTAAATTCATTCTCCGGGACTTCGTTGAGCTTCATTGCCTCGGCGCTCTTCTGGTGGTCGCCACTGTTGATTCGGGCTTTCGGCAGTTGCAGTGGTTTGGGAATAGACAATAGTACATTGGGATTGTTACCTAAAATTCCTACAAAGCACATACATAATACAACTCACCTCTAATTGGACCTTATTAGAACTTAAACTATAACTATAAATATAATATTTTTTTTTGATTTTGGAGAACCTTTTGGGTATTCTTGATCTGGTGTAAGCGGGCGAAGCCAGTTGTTTAGGTGTTAGGTTCTCGGGTCAGACGAAGCGTAACGTATAGCGGCGTCGGTATTAGTAACTTATATTTTAGAAATGGACTTACAATATACGAGTAAGTAGGTACAAAATTATATATGTATCTAGTTTAAATTGTATCTTCTTGAAACCGGTGGAGGCAGATCATCCGCTCCAGATGCATCCCTGATGCTGACCACGATCCTCTGACATGAAGGACCGACCAAGAGAGAGAGAGATTATATTCCGTTATGTCTTGTGAGCAGCATGGCTTTATTTAAACCTTCAATTCTAGACCATCTACGGCGAAAAGAAAGATCCAGTATGGGTTTATCTAGAAAAAGAAATGCAAGAAAATAGTGACACAAAACCGTACAACGAGAAAGTTGGAACATGGCTCCGATTTCTTAAGGATCTGAGATACCATTACTATTGCGAAAGTAGGTTTGGCTTTTGTTTGATGCAGTTTGAGATGCTGAGTGTTATAGTTTTGGTAGGTAGCCCACATATGACAATATAAACACTACGGCTATCCGCTGTATTGGACGAAAAACCGCAAATGAGGCACCGGGAAACGGCACGGGCTGGCGGTTGGTCTAAAAGCACCAGCGAAGAGCGTGAAAATCTCGTAGATTAAGGGTCCCGTAAGTATTATGTAGGTATTCGATGAAAACCAGTTTCTACCTGTATTTAAATCCTTTGATAGCCCCTTTTTACGGTTCTGTGTCCAAATACTCAGGTACACATATTCGAAAGTGGATAATTAGATATTAAATAGATATATGTATGTATGTATTAGATAAACGACTAAGCAGAATGAGGAAATTTAAATGTATCTAATTACTTAATAATTTTTTCTCTCCTATTCAAGGTAAAAGAAAGGAAAGAAGGCTACAAAAGGAAGCTGGCCCTAGATGGTACGTCGAACTCTCGACTCAGCAGAAGGAAGTTTTAGCGCGTGTTAAACAGGATATCCACCAAGACTTGTTAGAAGATATACCTCGTCGCATGCGAAATAATTTATTAGATCTCGGAGTAACGATTAGAATACCGAAAAAAGTGTTGATGCGCGCGATGGAAGTCAGCATTAATGATCCCGGAGTTTTCTTTTGGAAACTCTACGAAGCTATTTATAAGAGATCACCGAGTGAATTACTACCATGTACGTGCTTCTTCTTTTCGACTCGATGGGATAGGTACTCTTCAAATATTTTGGGTCTATTAAGTGACCACGTTAATTGCAGCGTATGTACTCAATGTACCTACGTTTATTAAAAGGACCATAATCGTAATTTACTGATTGCTAAATAGGTATAAGTATAGTATTCATTTTAGCATACGACATGAACGCCAGGATCCTAATATCGTGTTTGGTGTTTATTGATATGGAAGAGTGCGTAGAAACATTGAACCGGGTTACTCACCACGATAAACCAATAGAAATAGAACGTGAGAAAAGTGAGTAAAAGTTATTTCCATTATTAAGTTACAATAGTTTTATTTGGTCAATTCGTTTATACCGTTTTCTGACAAATGGTGCCTTGACTTGTGCCTGAAATAGATTTCAAGGATTCCCGGCCACCGTAGGCGCCACCCAGGCCCGAGTTGACGGCGCGTTGTGTTCCACGCGCGCCTCAAAGAGATGTCAGCAGAACTGACGGGGTCCGCGAGGGCTGATGCCTGTCTGGGTCGCGGATAAATTTGAAAAAGGGTTACCGCGGCCCTGGCTCAAGCAACTGAAGGAACACGGGTGGGTATTAGTCAGTAAAAGTCTGACACGCCCTCCCGCCTCGCCCAGAGCGGGTGAAGCCTTTGCCCGATTTCCCACCAAAAAAAAAAGGACCTTTGTTAAACTAAGAAAAAAATTATTTAAGAAAGAAGGGAAAACCTTGGATTTCTTTCAAACCCGCAAACTATCATCTCCTGCTGGGGAAATTGCCAGTAACCTTGGAGATAGGTATTATCTCTGATGGGTACTTGCTAGAGCCGGATGAATTTGCTGGACTGTAAGTTTGATATTGTAGACGTAAGACAGGAATTTCGAACAAAATGGGCACCAACACTCTCCAGCACCTGTCGCCTCTCATCAATCACCCTGGTAGTTATAATAGGTTCCTACTAAAGATGTTTGCTGATGAAATGGTTATACTGACAAGTAATTTTTTTTTCTAGAATTTAAGAGATACTTTACACCGAATGTCAAATACGGAGAATACTTACAAAAGATGTACGTCCGATTTTATACCAACAAAAAACCTAAAAAGCCATATAAACCTTTACCTCTTGGCTGTAAGTTGAAACTAAGGAGTGAAGAAGTAAGTTTTTATGCATGATTTGCCAGTTAACAGAAGAGTCTTCTTTTACTTCGTGTCGAAGACTCCATTTACATATCCATACTTATAATATTACTAGCGGACGCCTCGCGGTTTCACACGCGTAGTTCCCGTTTCCGTGGGAATACAAGGATAAAAAGTAGCATATGTCACCCAGGGATAGTGTAGCTGCCCAACGGTGAATGAATTTTTGAAATCAGTCCAGGAGTTTTTAAGTTTATTCGTTACATACAAAAATACAAATCTTTCCTCTTTATAATATTAGTATAGACTAGTACCTACACCGCCCGCGACTTCGTTCGCGTGATTAGTGAAGACGACCAAAAATTAGCTGTTGTTAAATCAATTTATTAGTTTAGTTTTTATAAATTTTAGGTTACCGCCACGAAGTAAAATCCTCCCCTAAAAACTTACTTAGCCCCTTTTTGCCCCTTTAAGGGTCGAGTTTTTAACAACCCAAATATTATGTTATTCACTTTTTCTTCTCTTTCTAATTTTTTGTTTATTTTAGATTGCGCAGTTAGATACCTTAAAAAATTTTTAACGCCCCTTAACCCTATTTGGGGGTAGTTTAAAAAAAAGTACTATGTCAATTTTGATTATTTACTTTATCCCCAGGGAATTTGAATTTTTCATACAAACAAATTGCCCCCTTTTCACCCACTTAAAGATTGAAAGTACTGGAGTGGATACCGCGTGCCGTAAGAAGCAGCGTAGGAATGCTCCCTCTAGGTGGAGCGACGACCTGGGTCAAGGCTGTGGAAGTCTGGTGGATGCAAAACGCTCAGGACTGATCAGTGTGGCGAAGGAGGCCTATGTCCAGCAGTTAGCATTTTTTTTGGCTCAAATTATGATGCTAATGAAAGATTGAATACCTGCTAAATCGTATTTTGTGGGGGTAGTTTCGAAAAACTTATAATGAGAACCTTTATTGTTCACTTACACCAAATTTTGTTTTTCTCCCAAACCCATCGTGTGGGATATCAAAATAAAGGGTTTTACGAGGTGATTTCAGAAATATAAAATACATATATGTTTAAATGTACCTAACTCTAAAAAAAATAACAAAAAGTTATAAATAAAAAAAGTTAATTAAAAAAAACAAAAAGCCCGACTGCGCTTTTTAAGCAGTCGGGTATTTAGTTATTTTTTTCACATTTACGTTTTTGTCGAGCCTTGTGTCTTTTCACATTTTTATGTTTTTGGTGAGATTATTATTACACTATTATTACGTCTTGTTATTGTTACCTTCCAATCTAATTAAATCCATTAAAGATCACGACGCCACATCCGACGCCGTCGTCGATTTTGATGCTCTGTCTACCCTTTAAGTATTGTAAGCATGATATGATGTATGTTTAGACGAATCGATGTATTAGTAAAAAAATATAAACTAATATTACCTACTCCTTTTAAATTCAGAATCAATATAGTAGTAACCCTATAGTGAATCTGTCAAGAAAAACACTTATTACGCGGGCGAAGCCGAGGGCATGTTGATAAATTAAAAACGACAGGCAATACAGTGTATCTGCCTATTAGGGTAAGACGTCAAATAGCGAGGCTATTATCTTTTACTATAAACTCAGACATAAATAGTATGTCGAAGGCATGTACTGTAGTTGATATTAGTAGTAATACTAATATACAGGTAGGTAGTCAATAAGTTTAATAACGTTAGCACTTCTGCTATTAATATTTATAGTTTAAACTAGTTTGTAGGACAAGGGAGGGTACCAACAACGAAATAGTTACTAGTACATCCACCATCAAGAAGGTACCTTCTTGCTCTCACTTAGTTAATTTAAAAAAAGGGGCTAAGCAGAATTCCTTGAAATTATTCCATCAAAATATTCAAGGTTTTTCTGCGAAGCAATTGGAAATAGAACTGTTTTTGGAAAAAACAATGTTTGAAATTGTTTGTTTTACTGAGCATTGGCTGAAAGATCATACAATGCTAATTAATTATGAAAATTATACCGTGGGTAGTTGTTTTAATAGAAATATTATGTTGCGTGGAGGTTCACTTATATTAATTAAAAATGGTATTAAATCAAAACCTCGTAAAGATATTGTAGATCTATCAGTTGAACATAGTGTTGAACTGTCATGCGTTGAGCTGGATAAGCATGTCATAGTGTGCGTTTACAGACCCCCCAATTATGGTAACTACTCTATATTTGAGTCAGTGATGGAAGATGTTTTGGCAAAACTTGCAACTGGAAATAAACTAATCATAATCTGTGGTGATTTTAATATAAATATTTTAGAGAGTAATTCAATATATATAGTAATAAGATAGCAGTAGATTATTAAATCTCTTCAAATCATTTAATTTGTCACATGTGTTTATGGAACCAACACGAACAACTGTGACTTCTGCTACATGTATTGATAATGTATTTTGTTGCTGCGACTACTTAGACAAAGCCATTATAAATTGTCTGCCTTCGGATCATAGTGGGCTATTGGTAACCTTTGAGTCCAACATACCAATTCAACAAGTGCAGATTCAATCCAGACCAATAACATCCGGTAAATTAAATCAGTTTAACAGCAGTTTAATTAGTAAGCTAAGTGATCAAGACCTTACAGTGAATGATGGTAATATTCTATATAAAAAAGTTTTCTCAGTAATCCAAAAGGAGTTCAATAATTCTTTTAGGAAAAAAACTAAAACTGTATGCCCTAAGTTTTTATTCAGTGACTGGGCGACTGAAGGACTCAGGAAAAGTAGGGAAAGACTTTACGAGCTCTATGGCCTTAAGCCTTATATTAACACTGAAACTTTTAACAAGTATGTTGCTACTTATTCAAAATTTTTTAGAAATACGTGTAAAGTAGCTAAGGCTTTATACATTGGTAATAAAGTTAAAACCGCAGAAAATAAAATCAAGACTGTTTGGAAAATTATAAACAATGAAACGAACAGGAACAAAAGAAATAATACTGATTACACGCTTGAAACTACACATGGACTTATTAGAGATAACAAAAAAGTTGCTCAAGAATTTGTGGATTTCTTTACCAGCATCCCAATTAAAACTACTGAAACTCTAAATTCTTCGCCCTCACTTGCTTCTGGTTTATTAAACGCAAACGTTTCAGCCTGCCCGACAGAATTTAACTTTTCACATGTAAACCCAATAACAGTAATAAAAGCTTTTAAGCAAATCAAGATCAAATTGACCGAAGATCGATGGGGAATGTCCATCAAAGTTTGTACCTCCATTATTCAGACTATAGCGCCGTACTTAGCTTTAATTTTTAATTTGTGTGTAGATCAAGGAGTCTTTCCGGATCTAATGAAACATAGTAAGGTTATACCACTTTTTAAATCCGGGAACAGTAAAGACACAAATAATTATAGACCAGTATCGGTGCTGCCGGTTTTCAGCAAGATATTTGAAAAGATAATGCTAAATCAGATGCTCATTCATTTTAATACGAATAACATCCTACACGATAAACAGTATGGTTTTACCAAAGGACGTTGTACGACTGACGCTTGTGTCACCTTATTAAAACATATCTTTGAAGCGTGGGAAGAGGCACAAGATGCCATAGGGGTTTTCTGCGACCTGTCGAAAGCATTTGATTGCGTTAATCATGAAACATTACTTTTGAAACTTGAGCATTACGGGCTAGGCCAATCAGCGTTGAGTTTAGTTAAATCTTATTTAAATGATAGACAGCAATTAGTTCAAATAAACGGTGTCAATTCGTCCGGGTTAACCGTGAAAATGGGGGTACCCCAGGGTTCAATTTTGGGTCCTTTCTTGTTTCTAGTCTACATTAACGATTTACCTCATCTATTGAAAAACAATCTAAACATGGTGTTATTTGCTGATGACACTTCGTTGATTTTTAAGATAAATAGACGTACGAGTAACGTTGACGATGTAAATACCGTCTTGCGACAGGTTCAAAATTGGTTCACAGCTAATAATCTAGTTTTAAATGCTAAAAAGACTAAGTGCATAAAATTTGTCTTGCCGAATGTCAAAAGTAATGATTGTGACATTTTATTAAACAAGGAGAAGCTAGAATTCGTCGATAAAACGGTTTTTCTGGGGATCACTCTAGACTCGAGGTTGCAATGGGGGCCTCATTTAATATCACTTGCGGGGCGGCTAAGCTCGGCAGCTTATGCTGTTAGAAAAATACGTCAGTTTACTGATGTCGATACCGCAAGATTAGTCTATTTTAGTTATTTTCATAGTATAATGTCTTACGGTATCTTACTATGGGGAAGGGCTGCAGACATTGAGTCAATTTTTATTCTGCAAAAACGAGCCATCAGAGCGATATACAATCTTCGCCGGCGCGATTCTCTAAGGGAACTGTTTAAGAACATTAACATCATGACGGTACCTTGTCAATATATTTATGAAAACATCATGTATGTTAGAAAGAATTTACATCTTTTTAGTAAAAAAAAGTTAATTAAAAAAATCAAAATACCCGACTGCTTAAAAAGCGAACTAAAAAGACGTAAACAAGAAGAAAATCATGCTGTGCAGTCGGAGGATACATATTCGCGAGCTGGCTGACCAAAACCAGATGTATCCTCCGACTGCACAGCATGATTTTCTTCTTGTTTACGTCTTTTTAGTTCGCTTTTTAAGCAATCGGGTATTTTGATTTTTTTAATTAACTTTTTTATTTATAACTTTTTAGTTAACATTTTTTTCAAATTAGGTACATTTAAATATATAAGTGTTATATATTTTTGAAATCGCCTCTAAAAACCCTTTATTTTGATACCCCACACGATGGGTTTGGAAGAAAAAATAAAATTGGCCCCCCACAATATGGCGCCCAAAAGCCGCCATTTTTCTATTTTCCAATTTTAATGTAGCCTATGACACTCGCAAGGTTAAGACGAATCGATTGACGTATGAATCATCAAAATCGGTCAACGCGTTTGGTCTCTGGAACGCCACATAGGAACAAACATACATACATACATACATACATACATACATACATACATACATACATACATACATAGACTGATAAACACATTACCCTCCTTCGGCAGTCGGGTAAAAACGGCGACAGACATAATTATGTTACTAGAAATAGGGACCAACTAATTCAACCAGGTTTCAGGCTGGCTAAAGTAGCATCATCATTTATGGGGTACTGTATAAAATGTTACAATAAAATTCCTCCCCACATTCTACAACTAAATGAGACGAAATTTAAGACTTGTATAAAACGCACACTATGTAGGCAAGCATATTATTAGTTGGGGGATTACATCGCTGATAAAAATGCTTGGCTCAATGCTGGTCCTGCTCCGCAGCCACTAGGGCGCAAGAACAATTAGTGATGGGCAGAAAAGTATCGAAGTATTGTTGGACATGCTGAAGACTGTATGCAAATTTTTGTATTGTATAAACTCAATTTCTTTTAGTATTATATAATTGCACAGCACATGTGTGAGTACTATGTTCCGACTGTAGATAAATCTACCATTCACTGTACCTATATGTCGTTCGTTGACTTCTGTGTGCCCTGGCAGTTGACTGTGTCATGCTCTCTCTAATTTCTCTCTGATGGTGGCACATGTGTTGGATCATTCGGTTCCCTTCATGATGGTTGAGCTGAGTGGTGCCGATCCATGCGTCATGTTCGTGAACGGGCGCCATCAGTTGGGATTGGTCATAACTTAGCTGTCTCGGCCTGTTAAAGTGCTTTTTTTTTTAATTATTTGTTACTCTAGACGCTTTTACGTACACGTCTTTTTACATCGTTCTCACATATATGTATTTTTTCAACAAGAATGATGTAACCAAAAACTTGTAATTAAAACTGATGGAAAAGAGTGTCCGGGGAGTTTCTTGCAAATTCTTCTCCATTGAGACCTACAGACGCTTGCGAATTTGCAACTAGAGTCATCTTTTTATTAATTTTTTGTTTGACAATTCAAAAGTACTTCTAAAGTTTAATTGAAATAAATACCTTGATTTTGATTTTGATTTTGGCAGATGCTAGTTTTATAAGCTTTTTAACCGATTTCCCAAAAAGGAGGAGGATTCTCAATTCGTCCGTATATATATATTTTTTTTATGTGTGTTCGCGGATAACTTAATCGTTTATGAACCGATTATGATGATTCTTTTTTTTGTTGGAAAGGAGATATTCCAAGGGTGGTGGATCTGATGATAGGATCCTAGAGAAATCGAGGGAACTCCTCAAATATTATAGGCATGCATATAGCGATTTTGGTATTTTCATCAATAATGCAATCATTTGCACTCAGAAAATATCATTTGGTGAAGTGGAACTGATGAAGAAGACCACAATGGCTTCTTGAACTCCGAAATAAAACAATGTGTCCTTGTCGTGTTTGGGCTTATTGGAATCGTCATGAGATGTACTTTGGGTATAAATGATTTTAATGTTAATTGGAGGTACCGACCAAAACTAAAACGAGGAAAATAAAATAAAAATTAGCAAAAAATCAAACCGACTTCCAAAACAATTTTTGTTAAAAAACAAATATGATGGTTTGCTATTTGAAATGTTTGCTAGTTGAATATTATTATTTTGCAAAACTTTTAGATCATAGTTTTGATTTTAATAGTTTTAATTATTGGTGTGACACTACAGTGTCTGCATTGGGTACCGCCCAACCTGTGGATAGTTATTTTTTTAGTGAGTAACTGTGGGTACAGTGGCTAACCCATTGTACCCAACACAGTTATTTACATCAAAGTGCCCATTTCCTCTTATAAACATATATAACCTTGCGTTTTTTCCACATGGTTAGGCATAAACTACAGAACCATCTGCTATGATACTCGAAAGTCCTTCAAAAAATCTTTATTATTAACTAATTCCGATATTATCCATCCTTCAAATAAATAACTGAAAGAAAACAACTGAACTGAAAATAACTGAAAACCTAAAAAAAGGGCACTGTAATTTTCATTATAGCACAACTTCTCCTATGGGACCAATCCTGAAAACTTGAAAAATACATGCATTCTACTTTCACATCCTCGACCAACTTGGGTTTTCAGTTAGTTATTTCTATATATAGGTACTTACGTAACTTACTTTTTTGAAAAGTGGCATGTAAGGATCGTAGCTAATGGCGTTCTACAGTTTCTGTCTATTCCTATGGTAAAAAGGTCGTCTATTTATGTATGTTTGTATGGTTACCTATCATAAGTTCGAAAAACATTTGATCGAATTTCATTTCACCTAAAACTTTTCAACTATTATCGTTTCGTTTTTTTTTACTTCATCGAAGTCACGTCTGCCATCCGTGCCGTCTGTTTTTTTCGTTACTCCGACGTTTCACTTGGTCGAAAAACTATTTACCGAAGTTACACTTAGCCGAAATAACATTTGTTCTTAATATTTATTTATAAACGCATTTCAAAATACTAAGAGAGAGAAACAGTGGGCGAATACAAATGTTTACAACAGCTACTTGAAAAACAAAATTGTCCTATTTCTATCTGCAGGGACTAAAGTAACCTAACACGAAGGAGATGACGGGAGCTGAGTTCGCTCACTTTAGCTCCCGTCATCCCCTTCGAACCTTACCTATCCGTGTCGGGTGCCATTAATGCCCGAGCTCGCTTCGCTCGCTCTAGGACAAATTATTTAAAATAATTAATTAAGAAAAATGTCTAATGCATGACAGCTATTATAAATAATTATAAATTGATATAAATAATTTGCATGAAAATTCGAAATATCAAGACTGCGAGAAGTCGATTTTGCAGTGATTCGTTTCTGTCACTAAATTTTGTATTACAACATATTGACTTTTTATTGACACTATTTCAATTTTAAATTGAAAATGCTACCAAGTGACTGGCTATATATTTGTGACTAAATAATATTCCCTATAATGTTGTTTCGGTTTGGTGAAAATAATTATGGCAAATGAAAAAAGTTCAAATGGGGCTTCGGCCAAAAGCAAAACGTTATTTTGTAAGTAGTTCGGTAAAATAAAACAAATGCCACATGATACTTCGATGATTTGAAAATATGTCAAATAATGCATATAGCAAAAAAGACGTCAGTCGGTCGGTCGTCGGTTTTCGGTAAAATGAAATTCGAACAAAAGAGAATCGGATAAGTGATCGGTTCCCAACTTCCCATGTTTGTATCCATAGTTAAGTATAAGATGGGTCTGGGTAATATTTAGGCAATACGACAAATCCCTCTTTCTTCAACTTTCTTTCGTTGAAATATCTAAGTTTTTGGTGGTCTATCTCACATTACATTATTTATTTACAGAGCTATGCAAACTTACGCAATAATAAAGAATTCGTAAGTACAAAAGAAACGACCATTTATAAATTATAACATATATAATATGCACATAGATACTTAGATTTTTTTAAATAAATTATATTATACCATGCCCCCTCTAAAATGCTTATTTTATTCACTAAAAACAGTGAATAAAAAGCATATATTCAAACTTCATCTCAATGCTATACAAGCTCCTTGCGCAAAAATCCTCGATACAAACTCGTTGTGCAAAGAATACTCGATTTCAAACTCCTTCATCGATTTAATTTTGAGTTTATTTATATTTAGGATTTTAATAATGATTTCGTTTTTAGTCTAGCTAGGATGTTTAGTGAATACTTATTTGGATTGTAATTCTTATATTAATTGCATTGGTATTTCATTAATTATAATTATGTAACGTAATGGAGGTGGTCACTGGCCCCTGAAACACAGGTGCTGTTACCTAGCTCAGGGGTCAGGGTTATACATTTTTTTTAAATATTGAAGGTAATAAACCATTTATTTAAAATTCTTCATTGTGTTTTTTTTTCTCGTGTCATGGTATAAAATATAGTAGCAACTCTTGAATAAAACGGATTTATATCGAGGGCCATGAATCACTCGCGTCGTTCAGGATTCTAACAATTGAATCACTCGCTTTGCTCGTGATTCGATCATCATGAATCACTCCCTACCTTCACTTGCTCGTGGTTCATCTTCATCTATGGCCCTCGCTTTAAATCCGTCTTTCTTTCACTAGTTGCATAATATACTATTAAAATATAGGTACTTACTTTACTTATTAATTTATTTCATGTCATTGATAGTTGGAGAAACGCCAAGAAAGAAATAAAAAGGCGGTAGAATCCGAAAGAATTTGTACATATAAATTTTGGGAACCACCAAGTACTCTGCGTTAGTATTTTTTATGTACTTGTAAGTAGGAACTGTTACAATATTTTAGACCACTTGCGCATAGTAATAGACTTCACTATATACTCACCTAAATTAGGGATTATTTCTTGAAATTTCTTGAAATAATCGAATCAAATTACTTACTTGTATTGCAGGTAATACCGACCCAAAGATGTGTGCCTATGTGATGAAACTTCGCATGTTGAAGATGAAAGCCAGGCCTCGGCACAGCTCTCCTTACGACAACGTACAGCACCTGATCTCGGGCGTCTGCTTCACCGGAGGAAAGCCTCGATACTTGCTTGCTAGTTAGTATTATTTCACCCTCTGCTCACTACTATTTTATCGCAGCATAAATGAGCGGTGAAGTATGTCGGTAGGTTGTGGGTTCCAAGTCCCAACCCAGACAATGTTTTCATCACCACTTCTCTCAAAACGGTAAAAGAAAAAATCTTGACGGACGACTGTCATACTGAACTTCGAAGTTTAAATAAAAAGCCATCATTCGCCAGAGGACCGGATTTCACATCATACATGGAGCCTCATTGCAATCCGGCCGCTGGTCTCTGTATAGGCCCTTCTATGTTTAAAGTTTTTATATTATTTACTTTCATGCTACTACATATTAATAGTACCGTTCGCTCTAAATGATCGATTTACATCAAGATAAAACCTTCGAAATTCAGTCATTCGTCATAGCAAGCTTTCGAAGTTCCGTATCTACATCGCGATTATGAATATTCTCAATTAAATAATACGTCATAGCGTACTTTCTAACTCACGTAAATTGTACTTATAAACTTTACGAATACAGTACATCGATATTTTAAACTTCGAAGTTCAGTATGAAAGTCGTGAAGGGCCAACCAATATCATTGATCTAACCATACCAATATATGCGATATGCACAGAGAGATTGCACATCCAACTCGCACTAGCGCGTGGTGGATTACAAACGAACTTTTCGAGATTGGACTGTCAGACTGCGTCTGCACTGTGAACAGATTAATACGTCCTCTTTTAAAACAGGATTGTTATAATTCAACCTTTAAGCGGGTCTTGTAACAAAGTTTGAAGTTCCCAGAAGCAAAATGTCAAAGTAGTTATGTCTGTCTGTTACCTTTTCACACATTAACGGATAAACGGATTGACATACCTATTGACGGGTTTGGATAAAATATTATTTACTCGGTAGTATCTGAGTTCCCGTGGGATAACTTCCGACATCCACGCAGGTGAAGTGGTGAAGACAGTCAAGCTCGTAAATATTAGTAGAATTGTCTTCAGATTTCATCAAACGGATCCCTTGTTTTTAATAATTTTAAGTAGGCACCCAATACGATTTATTTTGAATTGTTTAGACGTTGCTGTAATGCCAACGGGTTACATCTCTATTAACGATGGCATAGCTATCTGTAACGGAGAAGCCGTCACATGCATAGATGGCTATTGGAAATTCCCGAAAGATATAACAGAAAAATGTGACCATAAATGCGACTGTTTGGCCAAATGGTAAGTAACCAAATTAGTCCGGTCAAAATATACAAAAAAAATAGGGGTAGGTTTGCATTGTTTATAAAGAGCTGAAAGTTGGTAGAGAGATTTTAGGTAGGTACACTATTAAAAACGAAATGTCAAAAGTCCCCACTGATACTCGTACCTTAATGCATGTCCTCGAAAAGAGCGTTTTCCAAGCAGCCAAACTGTGCTGAAAGTGTCACTTTTTTCCACTAACTGTGCTTTTTACTTTTCTGATTCTTTTTAATGTTTAACTCTAAAGTCAGCCGTCGCATAGAGTTTTTAACATTTGAGAAAAGTTTTAAAAATTAGTTAAGTACAGATTATCATTCATATAAAAGGTAAAACAAAACTAATACTTCATTAAAGGCGTTTTTAATTACTCTAGATTTAGATTTTGATTAAATAATTTATAATTTTTATTTCACCAAAAAGCCTGTCTTACAAACATTATTACATAGTAGTTAATAAATATAAAAAGCTTTAAACATTAGGTCATTTTTAGATACTCTGACTCCTAAACTAGGTGTATATTCCTGTGACTTAGGAGTCAGGCTTAATAAATTATTAATCAGGATTAATAAATTATTAATTTTAAATATTCATTAAATATGTTTGGCAGAACGTAAATTTTACTCGTGCCTTTTTGCGTTACGACGTGACAGCTATATGCACATGTGCAGTAGATATGCCCGAGGAACTTTTAGTTACTCTATGGTTATGCTGAGCGCGCTTGAATAAGCCCGCCATTTTATTAATTTTTGTTTGGTTCAGATATTTTTTTTTATTTCCTCGCACAATGCATAGTAAAATGTTGTATGATACACGTACGTAAGATGATTTCCGACTCGTGTCGATTTATCCACACACCTTCCGCACTTGTAGCATAAATAACTATTTTGTTTTCCTACTCCACTTTTATTCTTTTCTGATTAATTTCGTTGCGGGATCCAAGACAGTTAAATTCATACATCGGGACTTTTCATTGCCTCGGCGATTGTTGATTCTTGCTCTCAGGAGTTGCAGTGGTTTGAAAATAGTGCTATGGGATTGTCCCAAAAAAAGTAAACAATAAAAATGATCCCAAATCTGTAAAAATATCATGCTGAGCAGTCGGAGGATACATATTCGCGAGCTGACTGACCAAAACTATAAATATCTTCCGACTGCACAGCATGATTTATTTCTTGTTTACATTTTTGCAGTCGGGTTTTTTGGTTTTATTAACTTTTTTATTTACAACTTTTTTTATTCGAATGTCTTTTAAACATATAAGTGTTTTTTTGTAATCACCTCTAAAAACCTCCATTTTGATACCCCACTCGATGTGTATTGAAGAAAAAAATATGGCGCCCAAAATCCGCCATATTTCTTTTTTTTAACGGCACTTATCTAAGAACACTTGGGCGCCCAAGACCTATCTAACGATGTCTTAATTATAAAAATCCGTCAAGTGGTTTAAAAGATACGAGGTAATAAAGAATATTACATACATACCAACATACAAGATACGCGCGTTAAACATAACCCTTTCCTTGCAGTCGGGTAAAAAATAAGGTAAAAATAAAGAGATTTGCACATTTTTCACGCAACACCTTAAGTGTTATCGTAAAGATTGGTAATATAAAAATGGTAGATCATGCAATTATCTACAAAAATTTATAAAAAAAAATAAGATTATATATCTAAAAAAATAAAATTCTACGAAATCACTATTACCGAGATATCACATTTTCAAGAATATATAATAAGCACGCTTGTTTGTAAGAAAATTGTTTGTATTGTATTGTTGTTATAAATGAAAACTAAAGCAGGGTAGGGGTAGAGGGGCCAGAGACGAAGTCAATATTGTAATTATTTAAAACTTGTATTTCGACCCCCATTTTGTTGGGCAGTGGCATTATTAAATTTAACGTTTCCGTTAGGATTGTCCTATTGAAATCCTTTCTCCCGGTCTTTCAGACTCTTTGCGCACTTACGCAATACGGCTGCTGCAGCCGTATCGCGCAAAGAGTTTAAACTCTATCTAACCGACCAAATCGGCCAATCACACAAAACGGAAATCCACATCGCGTCATTCATCTCGCATGTGATTAGTCGATTTGGTCGGTTTGATAGAGCTAAAACTCTTTACGCACTGACGCAATACGGCTGAGGACTACAAAGATAAATACAGTTACAGGTTAGGTACACAGTCTATAATTTTCATGAAAACCTAATTTAAATGGGCTGTTGAAAAATTTTCCGTCAATACCTACTAAATGATCTGTAACTTACAGGGAGCCCGCCGTAAAGGACTATTTACAGAATACCAAGTGTAAATGTGGTCATTTATACGATTTCTACAACGAGAATATAAGAAACAATGAGAAGTATTTCTATCCTCCCACGAGACATGCACCACTGTGGTTCGATCACGCTAAAGTTTATCAAATGGACCCCATGGAAGATTTCATCAAAGAAACTTTTGTTGACGCACTTAGATCGGCTGATTTATCGGTAAGAACATTCAAGGTGTAAAAAGGTCCATCACAAAAGTCGAAATCCACGCATTTTGATAGCAAACCATACAGGTTAAGTAGATCGATTGTAGACAATACAAAAATTGCTGGAAAACCGACTGTGCCTAAACTCCATTTGAAATAACATTAGACATGTTTCCAAATCTTTTTACAGTCCGTTCAACCGATTTTGAGTTCTATCCCGTAAACATAATGATGACATAAAAAGCATAAACCTGTTACCAAAACCAACTGTTTACTACAGCTACCATTTTACCACTAACGCAATAGAAGTCAAAATCGGTTAACCGGGCTGTAAAATGGGCTAATTTAAACGTACACTTGTTAATAAACTTGGTGATTTCTTTCATGTTTGGCCAATAGTATTTTCGTGACAGGGCTAGGTGACATACAAATAAATAAATATTCTTTAACATTCTCGAGTTCTGTCTTGGCTATTACTAGGTTGATTGAGGAACTTCTAAATTTGTCTTGTATGATGGGTATTATTTTGTACATGGCTAATGGTGGGTTTATCAGGATAGCCGTTTTAACTTTAGGGTTCACGTATTCTTTGTTAGAATTAATAGTGTCACTCTAAAATAAAAATCTATTTATTTTATTTTCGATCCACCGTCTGCAGCTTACCTACTTCGTGTCCCCTGTGGGGGTCACAAATAAATATTGTTTCTTTCTTTCTTTCTTTCACAAGCTTATGTGCATTTTTTTGCATGCATCCGTAACCGTGTTATTGTTCGATCCCATAATTAAAAATATTATAATGTTGTAATGTTGTTGTTATACCTAACAATACGAGCCGTGTCCAGCAATACTGCGTTCTGGATCAGGCCCTTGACCCAGCCGCCTAAAGAGAGCCTCCTAAGGTGTTGGTCGAGGCTTATTAAACCATTGGCTGACACGACTATCGGTACAATGATCGATGTGTCCATATTAGGGCATGCATTTCGAAATTTCGAAATTTCATAGTTTCGAAATTTCGGACCATATTTGCATGCTTACTAATTTCGAAATTGACACCCCTAATTTCGAAATTTCGAAACTAGATTTAATTTAAATAATTAATATTATTTTTTATACAATTATGTAATTTATTATTGAAACCATAAGATGATCATCTGAAAATGAGTCTGAATACGAATCTAAAGCCAATAAGACTGATAATAAAACAAAACCTAACCATGGTGTTAAATAAATAAAGAAGAGTGGAGCTCGGCCATATAGAATAACCGAACTTTTTTATAATGGTGGCCAGTGGAATACTTTGACAAGGTCTACAATCGTTTGCTGGGCATGCCCATTTTTATTTTGCATTTATTTTAAGGCACATCAACAACACAAACACAAACATGGACGTAATACATTTTCTGGGGTCTTATTCTAGTGTCTATGTCAATGACAGATGTGCACAGCACTATCGGGGGGAAAACTTCGCCTGAACTTGTGCATAAAAATAGAAATAATTATTTCTAAGTTTTATGCATCTGCCATGTAATCTCTCCACCATCCTTGGTTGACTGGTAGAGAATGTCTCAGGCATTAAGTCGACCTATGTTTAATAAATAAACGATTGGTGGAAAACCAGGCAGTGTGGTATTTTTACCTCATTAAAATTGGTTTTAATGTGGTAAAAATACCAAGTGCTGATGGTGATCACTGGTCCAAACCAACACTTCTTAAAATACCACACTCTTGGGGAGACTATAAAGGAGTCTCCCTTGAGCCTCGCTGTACACGGCAGCACATGATCACTGTGCCACTGTCTTTCCCGAGGTCACTCTGTGGACGGACAGAGTCACCACTCTGAGCACCCGAAACCCCGGTGTTCCCGCTGCCTTAAATGATACAGGCGGGGTTACGACGTGTCTACATCGAGGTGGTTGCCTCCACGATGCTTTCTTCTCCGAAGTGGCATTAGCTTTCTCACGATTCCACTCGGTGGCTATTTCACTCTAGTTTCTGTATCCGCTAGCATATTCCTCACTAATACTGACAGAGACAGGTCTCGCCCGATCCTGGCGATAAAGACCCACCGCTTAAAGGCCCAAGAAGGTAAGAAGGCACTCCTCTAGCGTGTGCTGTGCAGGATCCAAGTTGCCTCTACAATGATGGCAATTTACCGTGGTCTCTCACCCAATCCTATTCAGGTACTCCCCGAAGCAACCGCGCCCGATCAGTACCTGAATGTGCCTGTAGGAGATGAGCACCTTTTCAACCAACCACTTGCTATTCAAATAACCATTTTCTGCTGCAGGTTTTTGGATTTTAGTACTGCAGCGTCGGACATCTGACAGTCTATTTCTGCCTCCGAGATTGGGCAGCAGTCTACCAATGCGGGGGAAAAGGCACTCGAAATGCTTTTCGAAGTCTCACCGTACATGGTTAAAACAAGATAGTGGACTTGCGCTGCTTGCGCATCTCCTATTGTCACTAACGAGCTGGGTGGACTTTTCTGAGGCGCTATCTGTAACTATCTTTAAACCCAGCTCGGAAACCTGGTTGGTATCGTCGAAGGTATCCCCAGCAGTGGAGTATTTGTAGTAGAAGTCTTGAGAAAAAGAAAATTCACTTTGTTTAAATATAAATTGAACTTAGGCACCTCTACAGACTACAAATTTTGCATTTTGACTTTAGTTTAAGTATTATTCTGATTTTCCATTATATTTGGCTCCTCAGTTTCGAAATTTCGAAATTTCGAAACTGACGAGTCCAATTTCGTAAGCTAATTTCGAAATTGAAAATGAACGAAACTGCATGCCCTAGTCCATATCCCACATGTCAACAACCTCGCGAGCCAAGTCAAGATACTTGATTTGCTTATCTTTCTCGGCTTTCACGAGGTTCCCGTCATACGGGACGGTAATGTCAACAATCATTACACGCCTCTCGATTCGGTCCACCACCACAATATCAGGCTTATTGGCTACAATAGTCCTGTCAGTGATGATGAACCGACCCCAGAACAATGTGATATTGCCATTTTCGAGAACTGGGTCGGGCACATACCTGTAGTACGGTACCTCCGATGCCACAAGAGTGTATTTCAGAGAAGTTGCTGATGAATAATCCTGGCTACAAGGTTGTGCCTATGCAAGTACTATTCGTTAGCTAGACGAGAACAACCAGAGATAATGTGGCGGATCGATTCACCCGGGCGGTGACATGCCCGACAGATGTCAACCGTGTCATCCTTCACAATAAATCTCCGTTAGTTATTCATCACGATAAGTTCGTCCATAATTGCACAAATAAAACTTGTACTATTATTTATTCTGTGCTTCGGTTTCCCCAAAGAGGTCACTGTAACGCAGCCAGGCTACGGACGGACGGATTGATCTACATCGGACCCATGTAGGGCCCGGAAAAAGCGCAATTATTAATTATTTTAATTATTATTGTAATAATAATTTTGCATGCCAAAATTGGTGGCACACGGTTGACTGCGCATTCACCTGACATCTGGAAGTGTATTTTTATGTACTGTGTTCGCAATAAATGAATTTGAGTGTCGGTATAGCGTTGGCCGCTCTCGCTATCCCCTGCGGCCAAAAAATGGTTGGTGGCGGGGCCATTGACATTGACCCGTCACTAGGGGACCAAGGGTGCAATACACGGGGTCTTCTGGCACCCATGTACTGGTTTGGTCTCTGGGGTGGTGACGGCGTACAGTGCGTTCTGGTGCGCCGGTGATGGAGGTATTCCTCAGAGGAGGGTCCGGTGACGGACAGCCGCGGCGTGTTCGCGGTGAGTGCTAACGCGTGCCCGTGTTCCCGCTATAAGCGGCACAGGATGACACCGTGGGGTTTTAGTGGATTGGAGTCCCACATGACTGCGCTATCTCCCCGTGGTAGCGCAGTATGCATGAGTATTTCTCCAAGCCAAAAAAAAAAAAGGTTTACTTTTTTGGCTTGGAGAAATACTACTTAACTACTTTATTCTACCATTTTTGCAGGCTGTAGCTTCGGAGCCCACTTTAAATGCGAGTGGACTGAAAAAAAGTGAACTTCTCTCGGTATGGTGATGTTTTTGTGTTTATTTGTTTTTTTAATTTTGCTGCACGTTACTCATATTGCGTAAACAATTCCAGGCATTTTTGGGAGATATTTCGGATACACCACTTTTGATTCCTCACTTACCACAAGCAAATCTGCTTAATAATCTTCAGGAGTGGGCCAGACGCCGAGTGAGGGGCAAATTGGAACCAAAGCACCACAGTTAGTTAAATGCCTTGTTTTATTATAGTCCGGTCAAATTAGACCAAAAAATATGGGTAGGTTTACAGTAATTCGCATAGAGCTGAAAATTGGTACGAATGTTCGGAACACCATTATAAATGAAATGTAAAAAGTCCCCATCGATCCCACACTTGCAAAAAGTTTTATTCGAGGTCAAAGTTCGCAAATATGGTTTTTTAGGCGAACGGTAAGGTTTATGATAAAATAGGTCAGACAAAAATTGTAGATTATGCAATTATCTATAAAAATTGTCTCTACAATTTTTCCTAAACGTCACTATCTCAAAAACTCAGATATAATGGTTTAAAAGTTCAAAATTTTTCTTCATAATATGCAGAGGTTTCCACGCCACCTCGGAGCGAGCTTGGGCGTACCCAAGACATTTGTGATAAAACATGATAAATTATGTCATGTCTTACAATTTGTCTTAAATGCTAGCACGGGTCAAACATGTGACATATTTTAAAGGCGCGACATGCCTTTCTTGTTGCTGCCCGGCGAGCACGGCCTACTCTGACATGGCTTCACATTTCATCGCAGTTTGGGCTATAACGCCATTTTGTCTTATCTTAAATACTAGTTCCGTATGGTGCCGGACGTAAACAGTTTCACCATCCCATGTCTTCCCGTGGGTGTCGTAAGAGGTGACTAAGGGACAAACCAGAGAATGGGCAGCAGCGTTCTCTGTGCTTCTATAACAACCATACTGCGATCGCCAACCCGCCTGCCAAGCGTGGCGATTATGGCAAAACCCCCCCCATGAATAGCACAAATAAAAAATGGCCCCTAGTGCCCGGCAGCCTGCCTACCCTCAACTACGGTAGCGGTCGAGGTTACGGCATGGCAAGGGGTGCCAAAAATCTCCGGACGGGATCCGGCTACCCCAACAAACACCGACGACTGTACCTGGCAACATACAACATGCGCACACTTCGGACCGACGAAAAGATCACCGAACTCGAAGAGGAATTGAGCAGGTTGCGATGGAGTATGATAGGGTTATCTGAAGTCCGAGAGGAATTGAGCAGGTTGCGATGGAGTATGATAGGGTTATCTGAAGTCCGAAGAGAGAGGGAGGACTCGATAATCCTCAAATCCAGCAACCTGATCTATTTCCGAGATATGTGTGTCGGGTTTATCGTCCACAAGTCCCTTGTGAACAACGTGGTGAAGATCGAGAGTGTGTCAACCTTAGCGTACCTTGTACTCAGAATATCCGCAAGATATTCGATGAAGGTCATACAGGTCTACGCCCCAACCTCGGCACACCCCGACGACTAGGTAGAGACCATGTATGAGGATATCTCCAGAGCCATGCATGGTTTCAAAACTCACTTCACCGTTGTCATAGGGGACTTCAACGCGAAACTGGCGAACGAGACGAGGATGAGCTGCAAGTGGGGCAATTTGGAGTTGGACTTCGGAACCACCGGGGTCACCTACTGGCCAGTTTTAAGGAGAAGGAGGGCCTCTATATGATGAACTCCTTCTTCAAAACAGCGTGAACATAGGAAGTGGACCTGGCAGAGCCCCGATGGTGCAACAAAAAATGAGATAGATTTCATCATGTCAACCAAGAAGCAAATGTTCAATGATGTCTCTGTGATCAATTCGGTAAAAACTGGGAGCGATCACCGCATGGTAAGAGGCACATTGAACATTAATATTAAGTTTGAAAGATCTCGACTGATGAAGTCCACGCTCCGTCCAGCACAGATCCAGTTCCAAAACCCCGAGAGCTTTCAGCTCGAACTCCAGAATCGTTTCGAGTGCCTAGGGAGCTCAGTGGACGAATACAATGACGGGTTCGTGGAAGCTGTCCATACGGTCGGGTCTAAGTTTTTCAAGACCCGTCGTACAGATAGAAACAAAAAGTTCTCTGATCCTACTCTCAAGCTTATGAAGGAGAGGCGTGAGATGAGCCTGCAGTCTTCAGATGAGGCGTGCAAATACCGGCAGCTCAATAGACAGATCTCTAAATCCTTTAAAAGAGACCTCCGCCGCTTTAACACCGAGCGTATTAAAGTCGCGATTGAGCGAAATAAAGGCTCCAAGGTATTTTCAAGGGATCTGGCTATTGGGCAGAGCCAGCTCACGAGACTGAAGACCGACGATGGCAGGATCGTATCCGCCAAACCGGAGCTTCTGAGGGAGATCGAGACATTCTATGGGCAGTTGTACACATCAATCAGCAAGCCCGTTGCGAGTCTAGCAAACGACCCAAGAGCTAGATTGACCCGACACTATACCGAAGATATCCCGGACGTCAGCCTGTACGAGATTAGGATGGCTCTGAAACAGCTTAAAAACAACAAGGCGCTGGGTTATGACGGAATCACGGCTGAACTCCTGAAGGCGGTTGGAAAACCGGTCCTTAAGGCCCTTCAGAAGCTGTTTGATGCCGTCATACTCGAGGGCAAAATGCCACAGGCATGGTGCAGGGGTGTGGTGGTACTCTTCTTCAAGAAGGGCGACAATGCCCGGCTGAAGAACTATAGGCCCATCTCACTTCTTAGCCATGTCTACAAGTTGTTTTCAAGTGTCATCACGAATCGTCTCGCGCGCAGGTTTGACGATTTCCAGCCTCCCGAACAAGCCGGATTCCGAAAAGGCTTTAGCACCGTAGACCACATACATACGCTGCGGCAGGTCATACAGAAGACCGAAGAGTATAACCTGCCTCTCTGTTTAGCGTTTGTAGACTACGAGAAAGCCTTCGATTCGATCGAGACTTGGGCTGTACTGCAGTCTCTCCAACGGTGCCAGATCGACTACCGGTACATTGAGGTGTTGAAGTGTTTGTACAAAAACGCCACCATGTCAGTCCGTCTTCAGGATCAGACCTCGAAACCAATCCTTCTCCAGCGCGGCGTGAGACAGGGAGACGTCATTTCTCCGAAACTGTTCACTGCTGCGCTGGAGGATGTCTTCAAGGTTCTAGATTGGAAGGCGCTTGGCATCAACGTTAATGGCGAGTACATCACTCACCTTCGGTTTGCCGACGACATAGTGGTCATAGCTGAGACCATGGAGAGCCTCAGTACAATGCTCGATGACCTCAATAGAGCTTCCGAAAGAGTGGGTCTTAAAATGAACATGGACAAAACCAAGGTCATGATGAATGCCCATGTAACACCCACTCCTATCAAGATCGGAGACTCTTTACTTGAAGTTGTAGATGATTATGTCTACCTGGGACAAACGATCCAGTTAGGTAGATTCAACTTCGAGATAGAGGTCAACCGTCGAATCCGACTCGGCTGGGCGGCGTTCGGGAAGTTGCGTGGTATCTTCTCGTCCAATTTACCGCAATGTCTCAAGACAAAAGTCTATGACCAGTGTGTGTTGCCAGTGATCACCTATGGGACCGAGACGTGGTCGCTCACAATGGGCCTTATCAGAAAGCTTAAAGTCACCCAAAGGGCAATGCTCGGAATTTCCTTGCGTGATCACGTCAGAAATGATGATATCCGCAGGAGAACCAAAGTTACCGACATAGCCCGAAGAATTGCCAAACTTAAGTGGCAGCGGGCAGGGCACATTGCTCGCAGAACGGATGGCCGTTGGGGCCGAAAAGTTCTGGAATGGCGACCGCGAACCGGAAGACGATATGTTGGAAGGCCTCCCACTAGGTGGACCGATGACCTGGTTAAGGTTGCGGGAAGGCGCTGGAAGCAAGACGCACGGGATCGGTCGGTGTGGCGACGCCTGGGGGAGGCCTATGTCCAGCAGTGGACGTCTTTCGGCTGAAATGATGATGATGATGATGAAATACTAGCACCGGCGCGGTGTCGTGCGAAAATTTCATGACCTTTATTTGGGAATCATCGGGTCTTATTTGCTAATACATTTGATTTTACATTTTCATTTACACCCATTTTGTCACAAATGTCACATTTTGACAAATGATTAAGAAAAATGTATCACTTTCGTTCGGAGGTGGTGATACAATTTTATAGTTGAAAAGTAAAATATTTTCCTTCTAATTACTGCACCAAATGGCAATAAGTTAATTTTGTGTGTGTGGTGATCAATGCTTATTAATGAATTGAAATGTTACAGGATTATTAATTAATTCTATATTATTACTTTTTTTATAATTGTAATTTTTTTTATTGTTTATCTTATTTATAATTATTATTTTTATTTTGATTATTACTTTTTTTATAACTATTTTCTTTTATTACAATTCTTCTTACTTTATACATTTTTAAATATTTCTTAAATAAAACCCCCAAAAATCATTCAAAATCTAAAAAATAGGGGCCCACCGGTATCGAGAACAGGGTCCAATCTATTATATTTTTTGAGTAATTATTAAATTTTCCATAATAATTATATCTTTCTAACATACACTTACTGTTATCAAACAAAGATAAATAATGTGTGCATAAGTCTATGGTCGTGGGACAAATATTAATTTGTTCCCAACTAACTGTGTGTGTGTGTGTTGTTTAACTGTACGGCACACTTTTATACGTATTATTTTATTCAGATTATGTCGCACTATGAAGTTAGCAACAAGAAAGGCATGTCGTGCCTTTAAACTATGTCACATGGGAGTCCCTTGCTAGCATTTAAGACAAATTGTAAGACATGACATATTTTATCATAACTTGTCATGACCGAAAATATTTTCTGTTAAGAATTTGTAGTTCAAGTCGAATACCATAATAAAAATAATAATAAAAGCCCTTTATTTCTTATCCTTAGTAAGTTACTAAACAATATTTTCAATTTTTTTTTTTTACATTTTACCTCTTAATACTATCACTTAAATATTAGATATATAGCACTAACTTAGTTACTACTTTCTGTTTTCTATTTATTACTTATCTAATCTAATCTCTTACATAACTAATCTAATTATTAGGGATAGGAACCCCTTCTCGGGTATAGGCCTCCTCCAGCTTGTTCCATTTATCTCTATCGGCAGCATCTTTTATCCATTGTTTTCCAGCAATCCTAATGATGTCATCTGTCCAGCGTTTTTTAGGCCTTCCTTGTCGTCTCTTCGTCGAATACCATGCAATGTAAAAAAAAAAACCTTTTCATAAATTCATGTTGGGATGCTGCTAACATGGGGGTAGCAAAGTGGGGGGCTAAATTTTGGTTATTTTTTGCCTAAGACATACCGTTTTCGGGATACCATTTTGGAAATATAGAGCGTTTTATGCAAATAAAATAACATTCGGCGGCCCATAATTCGGAAACAGTGCGTCGTAGGGCTATGCTTCTCACAACCTAAATGGTTGTTATGGCCAAGGTTAAACCGAAACTGCAATAAAATTGGAAAATTTCCGAAAAAGAAAAAAATTAACATCAAGAAGTTATGCCACATGTCAAGAAAATATCTCACGCCGCCGTGCTAGCATTTAAGACACAATGGCTTTATCGCCCAAACTGTGATAAAAAGTGTGACTTAGGCCATGTCACAGTAGGCCATGCTCGCCGGGCTGGGAGGTAGAGTACTTGGCTTGTTTTTTTTTACTTGGTTTCCGCGATAGGCCTATTTCAAAATCTATTGTGATCCTGTTTAATTCAATACTATTCAAAATTATGTAAAAAGTGGACTATCTATTACCTTTTTGTTTAGGAGAAAAATTGTAGAGACAATTTTTATAGATAATTGCCAAATCTACAATTTATCTCTAATCCAGCAACATACCGAGAATGTTGCTGAAATAGAGGGTATGTAATATGAAACAGGGAATTATTTTTAACTATTGGCTCTGTTGTCCTAATTGTTATTAATTTCTTTAGCAAGTTCAAGAGATGTGGTATTTTTGTTATTTAACGATATGCTCGCGTTTGACCATTATCTCGCCTGATGTAAGCGATGATGTGCTCTACGGTGAAGCACGCTTGCCTAGAAGTAACCTATTCACTCTTGACTTAAAGACCCCAAGCTTGTAGCTATTAGGAAACAAAGAAAAAAAAACTTGAGAATTCAACTCTGTAATATGTTGACGAGGAGCTGTCGAAGAGAAGAGAAACTCAACGTGGAGTGTTGAATATGTTTATATTTAGGTAGTCTCCATAGTAAAAGTGACAAGTAAACACATTACACTGTCTTTTATATTGTAGCAAATGACCCCAATTCGTACGTCAATATGTTACGGTAATTACTATAAATGTAGCAGTGCAACAGTGAATTATGACATATACTACATCTCCCCCGAAAAGACACCCTTTACACCACCGGATTAAAAAAAAAAAAAAAAAATGTATGACGTACGCACTTGAGTCTTACATTTTTATATGTTAAACTTAGACTAGGTAAAAATAACATTGGCATATTAGTAAATATACAATTTCTTTTGTTTTAATTAATGAAGTTATATAATAATAATTAATTAATAAAGTAAATAACACATTGACAAAGGTCATGGTTCACAAAACAATTTAGTATTATCTTTGTGGACAATATAGGATTTATTATTTTTCAATATTTCAACATTAGGTGATAAATCCTTAAGAACTCTGTATGGTCCTAAATAAATGTTGTCTAATTTATGTCCAGTTTGATTTTTCAAAAGTACAAAATCACCTGGCTTATAAGTTATCGAATTTAACTTCTTATCATATAATGATTTTCTCTTAAGTTTACTGATTATCAGATTATTCCTAGCATCTAATAATGCGCGCTGTAGCCTATATTTTAATTCCAAGGGGTAACTGTCAAAATTATAGAGTGGATCTACTCTGTCTAAAGTATAGTTGTGGTTACTAGGCAAGTTACATAATTTACCAAATACAAGCTCATGCGGTGTATATTTTGTCCCCGAGTGAACAGTGGTATTAAAAGAAAAACACCAATAACTTAACCAGCTACTCCAATCTGTTTTATTTTGGCTACATTGAATTCTAAGATATGCACCTAAACTCTTATGAGTGTTTTCTAATCCACCTATAGTCTGGTGGTGGTATGCAGTAGAATGTAATTTGGTTATTCCTAATAAGCTACATACATCTGACATAACACTTGACAAAAATTCTGTTCCCTGATCCGTTATGATCTCTTTGGGGATGCCATATCTTAAAATAAATTTATTTACAAATGTTCTACTTATGGATTCTGAGTCCTTATTAGTTAGAGGGTAAGCCTCTACAAATTTTGTCAAATGACATTGTAGGGTTAAAATGTATTTGTAGTTATAATTGTCTACATCTAGAGGTCCTACTATATCTAAGCTAACTCTCTCAAATCCTGTATTAGGGGTCGTAGTTACAGACATTGGTTGTTTTGTTTGTTTATTTGAGTGTTTTTTAATTTGACACTCTTTGCATTTATGCACATATTCAATCACATCATTTCTTATGCCTGGCCAGAAGTAATATTTTTTAATATTATTCAACATCCTGTTTACTCCTGCATGTCCGCTAGTAGGTAACAGGTGGAAATCATTTAAGATAACTGTCTTTTCGTCTTTGTTACTTATTCTTATTAGATCTTTAATTACTAATATTCTTGGTAAATCAGATTGCAAACTTTTCATGCATCTTAAGAACTCGTTTATTATGTGTGAATTTTCTTTATTCTTGATCACAACAATTTCGTTAGTATTAAGTCTTTTACAAAATGACTCCAAGTCCCTCGCTAACACACTTACGGTAGGAAACGATCGGGATCGTAGGTATATTGTTGACTCGTTTTCATTGAACTCAAAGTGACCACTGTCGCTAAGTAGGTGTGGTCTATTTGAACTGTTCTTTACTACTTTTCTTGAAGTTAGAATTAGTTCTATACTATTAATAGGTTTTTTAAGAATTTCTACAACTTTTGGGCTAGAGGTTCCAGAAGTTAAAGGGATTTCAGATGTCAAATCGGCAGTATCGGAGCCGCTTGCTTGTTTACGAGATTGGGCCCTTGTCATAACTGATATTACATTTTTGTTAATTCTTTTTAAATCTGTTATATTCAAAGGAAGACGACTTAAGGCATCTGCGGGTCCATTGTGTCGACCTGGAAGATATTCGACAGTAAAATCGTATTCTTCCAAAAATAATCTAAATTTTGTTAGTCTACTTGAGGGATCCGTAATTCCGAATAAATACACTAATGGTCTATGATCTGTCACAACTTTGAATTGTTTACCGTATAAATAAGGTTTAAAATGCCTAATCGCCCACACAATAGCTAGCAATTCTAACTCTATAACTGGGTATCGTGTTTCGGCGGGTTTCAAATTGCGACTCGCGTAACCTACTACTTGTCCGTTACTGTTAGACAATACGGCGCCCAGACCTATTTTTGAAGCATCTGTGTTTAAAATAAATTTATTTTTATCTGTTAAATCTGGATAGCCTAACACTGGAGGATTGCAGAGTGCACGTTTTAAAGTATTAAATGCTGATTCGCATTCATGGGACCATTCAAAAGATGCGTTTTTCTTGCTTAATTGATTGAGAGGATATGCAATGTCAGCAAATTTATTAATAAAACGCCTGTAATAATTTGCAAAGGCAACGAATCTTTTTACTTCGTCGACATTTGTAGGTCTTGGATAATTTTCTAACACGATAGCTTTAGATGGATCGGGATAAATACCTTCTGGAGTAATTTTATGGCCTAGATAAATAATTTCTCTGCGTAAAAATTCGCACTTAAGAGGATTTAATTTTAAATTAACTTTTCTAAGACGTTCTAAAATACAAGTGAGATTTTTGTTGTGGTTAATTAAGGATTTACCCAGAACGATACAGTCATCTAAATAAATAAAACATTTATCGTAGTTCAATCCCGCCATCGCAATAGTCATAAGTCTGGAGAATACACTTGGACTCGTTTTTAGTCCCATCGGGCACCGTTTCATTTGGTACATCTTATCAGTAGTGAATGCTGTATACTTCCGTGAGTCTTTGTCTAAAGATAATTGATACATGCGGTCAAGATTAAAAGCCGTGTATTTTCTAGAGTTTTCTGTAAGATTTATTTGGTAATAACTTTGAGATAAATCAAGTTTAGAAAAATATATATTACCGGAAAGTGAATCTAGAATTTCTGTGATATTTGGCAAAGGGAATTTGTCATCTACAATTCGATTGTTTAACTGACGATAGTCAATTACTAGCCTCCATTTCTTCTCGCCTGATTTATCTGATTTTTTAGGCACAAGAAGAACGGGACTTGACCACTCTGACGTAGTTTCTTCTATAATATCATTATCGAGCATTTCTTGTATTTGTTTTTGTACCTCATTACGCAAAGCGTACGGGATCCTGTAAGGCTTGCTATACGCAGGGCTCACGTCATTTTTCAGTGTTATACTATGTTCTAATAAGTTGGTCGTACTTAATTTATCGCCTGGTAATTGGAAGACATCTGAGTATTTTGCACTAATCTTTTCAATGCTTATTTGCTCTTCTGTATTTAAGTATGTGTTCAATTTAAGTAGGCCAAATAGAGCTTTTACTCTATCAGAGTTAGATATCGTATTCTCAAAGTTCAACACTTCGAAGCTGTTTGTGGAATTTATTTCTAACCCTGACAAGTCTAGTTCCACCTTGCTATTAGTTGTATTTAGAATTCGAATTGGGATTTCCCCATTTTTAGATTTCGAAATCAGTCCAGCAATGAAAACACCATCGCGTATTTCTTGTGCTAATGTAATACAATCCCCACGTATGGTGGTAGCCCAAGTAACACAAACGTGCTGAATAAAGATTGAGTAAGAGCAATCATCAAGAGCATAAACTGAATAGTAAGCTGAATAACGTCTGAGTACCCGTCTATTCAGCTGTTATTCAAGCAAAAAGGGCCCCAATTTTGAATGCTTAACGCTGAATAACATCTGAGCAAGATCTGAGTAGGAGCTTAATAACGTTTCAATTAGCTTAATAACCTTTGAATAACAGCTCACATTGCTTTTATTAAGCTCTTACTACTGAGTTACTCAGCTTAATCGAACTGATTATTGTATTCAGAATTTATTAAGCATTTAAATTATTGTTCACACTTTTACAAACAATATTCATACAAATTGTGAAAATAATTCAATTGGATTAAAAATTTTAATGTCGATGTCGAATTTAAATGTGATTTGACATGGTGAACTTATAAAATCGGTAAGTAAATTTTAATTTACAAGTTAGAGGTCTGCTATATGTTAATTGTTAGTGCGCAAGTAATTTTGTCGTGAATAGTATGTTTTTTTTTTCATTATTTATTACGCGCCGCGTTAATAATCAAGATAATAGATAGTAAATAGTATTTTCATACATACATAATAGGTCTGACAAAAGTACTTGTGACGAAATAGCTAATACTAGCAATTTTAATCCAACAAAATAACTTGAATCGAGTTGAAAATGTTGTAGTTGTAAGATTAAGCATTTTGGTATCTCGTAAATTCCGTGAAAGTATAAATTACAAAGATTTTTAATGGCGATCGATTGTTTTGGTATATAATGCTGAATAAAAGTGCACACATGCCTTGTTACTAAGCTATAACTTGAAAAATGTAGTCTCAGTACACTAACTTCTGAATATCAATTATATAGTTAATCACATTTCTAAATTATTCAGATTTTTAGGGTTCTCTAATCGATCTAACAAAAACCTTTTCTACTGTGGAATTTCACGCCCGGCTTTCACTGAATTCATTACATTTAAAATTATAGCGTCTTTGCTTGCATTTTTTTTCGAGAAAATCTCATTTATGATTAAAAATGTAGTGCACACCACACACACGAAATCTGCTATAGATTTCGCGTGTGTGGTGTGGACTGGGCCCTTGTTTAATCCGTGTTTTGTTATTTGTTTTATGTACAAACGCCAGTACATCAAGCTAACCGAAACTGTCAAATTGAAAACTGAACTGAACCTCAAGGCAAATTGAAAATGTAGCCGTGCAGCTGTCACTTGGCACTGATGGACACCAGACGTACAGACTCTAGAAGCCACAAACCACAACATATTATGGAGAGTCAAGACAAAATCATGAAAAAACTTGAAGAAATTTATGTGCATGTTGGAGAATTAAGAGTCGCAAATAAAATATCTTATCACAACGTAAATTTTATTTTCTTGTACTGTAATACCTTCTGCTAATAAAATAATCATTTCTTTTTCTATTAAAATTGGCCGAAATTTTTTCTAAGGGACTATTTAAAATGGGATAACCTTCCATGTTTATATTCAGTGATATGTTTTCTGGCAAAATGTTTGTGTTAATCAATATTTTTTAAGTGTCTCAATGACGCCATTGTGCCAGTATTCACCTTGCTCAATAGACTTTATGTGGACTTGTCTCGGTGTATTTAAAATTGTCCTTGGATCATTAGGTAAAATGTCTGGGAATCTTTGATTTAATATTTCTGCCAAATCCTTTAGTGCTACTTGTGTGATCTTTTTTCGAAAGCCCATTTTCAAATTTTTCTCGAAATATCAAATTTTTCATGTATCTACATTGTTCTTCTTCGATATCTGTACACTGCCATCAGATGCATTCTCATCTTGTGTGAATCGCAATGCTGTTTGACTTTTTGGGGGACGGAACCCTCTTCATTGCACGGCAACCACGCATGCTGGCTGGGACCGGGTTCAGTTTTGTTCAAACTATTTTCATAAATCTTTTGATGACCAGAAACACTTGGACAATTACTATTGCTGATATTTAAATATTCTTTTAACAATTTTCTTTTGATGTAACCAGTTCTCTTACGTGTTTTCCACGATTTTCGATTCATATTAAATAACGCAAAAAATAAATACGGTTAATAATATTTTAATTAAGCTGGTATTAAGCTATGGGCGCTATAACAACATACATATGGTCTTTAATTTGAATAAGTTAGTTTTAAACTCTCTATTAAACAGGAAAAAGCTTAATAAAAACATAAATAATATTATTTATTCAGCAGCTGAATAATTAGTAAAACATAGAATCTTATTCAGTTTGAAGATAAAATAAAAGCAATTATTCAGTATCAAGCTGTTTAATAGAATTATGTAACAATATTATTCAGAAGGTGATACTTTATTCAGCATTGAACTGTTTCAAGCGCTAATAGCTTAGTAATGCTTTTATAATAGCAATACAGAATATGGATATTCAGACAAATGCTACCGACGGGGCTGTTTTTCAGCTTTAAGCAACCTGAAACGCGTAATGCTAAATAACGTCTGTATAATAATCCTACGGTGATTGGTTATTAAGCGTTAAGAAGGTAAGGACAGAAATACAGAATTTATTAAGCGTTAAGAATTTTAAGGGTCCGAACTCAACCTAATCCAGCATTTGGCTATTCCCAAAGCTCTTATACAAACTATATTCATCTTTGAATTGTATAATATGCAAAATGTGTACTTTTATCTTGCTTATGTGTTACTTGGGAGGTATGTACCGGATAACCTCGTATCGCGGCGGTATTGTAAACAAATATTTATTATAATTAGTCCTTAAAATAGGTATACTAATATGATCTCCATTATTTTCTAACGTTAAGGATTTTTTTTTATAACTTATGACAGCATTATATTTTATAAAGAAATTGTGCCCTAAAATGGCGTTAGCTGCACAAGATAAGGTTTGAAAAACGTAAAATTTTTCCTTGAATATCAGTTTGTTAAAATATAAATCTAAATAAATATATCCTAGAGAGGTTAGATTTCCACTTACACCCTTTATTGTTACCTTCTCCGGAACTATATTATTAATTAATTGGGTCTTAGATCTTAACCACTCGTGCTTTAAAACGCATAGGCTAGCTCCACTATCCACTAAAAGATCTAAGGCATAAGTAGAATCTACAGTGCATTCAATTATGCTAGTATTATTATAATTCAAAATAGAGCATTCTAATTTAGGAACGAAAAAACTGATTATCCGTAATATTAGTGTCATGGATATTATTGGTCTCCGTGTCGACACTATTGTCTACACAGTCAGTGTCATTTTGCTGAGTGTGCTCGGTGTGTTGTACGTAAGGAGTACGTCTCGCATTCCATGCACCAGTTGCCTGAGTTCGTTTACCTCTTTGACCTGTATTTACAAACGTACGAGTTCGTGAATAATTATTATTTGATTTGTCGAACTGATAATTTTTATTATTACGACTGTTCGAGTTTTTGTAACCGATAGATGTATTATTCGGTCTGTACGCGTCTGAACGTCTAAAATTTAAAACTTCGTTATGCCTTGGTGATGAAGAATCTTCGTCTAAAGCGCTCCTAATCGCTTCTGGAAGTGATGAGAATTGCCTGGCAGCAATAATTGTGCTCAACCTCGCATCAGACAAACCATCCGCAAAACGTTTGATGGCAGTTTTTTCATTTATAGGACGTAATATTTCGTATTTGGTCGGATCATCGTCTGACTGAGAAATCGTCAGGTTAACAAAAAGTTCCTCTATCTCATTACCAAAAGACTCTATAGACCGACGTCCGTGAGAAGAATGATATAATTGAGATTGAATAGCTTCAGCCGACCTTTTAGGCAACAAATGCTTTCGCATATCATCAACTAATACTTTTACGCTATCATAAGATAACTTCATGCGAAGTTTAGCACTAGGAGTTAATCTAGTTTTGAGAATAAAATTCAATAAAAGTTTCTGAGAAGTGTTGTCTATCATGCTACTGTATAGTGAAATGGCATCAATGAGCTGTTTCGTAACTTGCTCTTGTCCTGTCATTACAGGTAACAAGGCTATCGCAGTCTTTAAATCAAACTGAGACATCTTGGTATCTGGTTCGTCAAGTGTTTGAGACACTGAATCTACGCTTGTTAGTAAACTTTGTATTTTCTGATAAACGGTCTTAATTTGTTCCACTAAGTTATTGATCAAATCAATGTCTTTGCTACTAAATTTTGACTGTTCAATCTGAGACAAAATATTTTGCGCTTGACTGTATATCGCTTTAGCTTCTTCCAATTTCTTATAAGCTATCTCTTTTTGCCTACGTTCTGGTCCTATTTTTACTAAATATTCCCTAATTTGATGTAATTGATCTCGACATGTTACTAGATTATCAGTCATACTAATTAATAATATACTGTTTAAGTGAAGTCCTATTAGACTTTAAAAAAATGTACTTAGCTAGGAAAGTGGGTCAATTGACTGCTGTTCATTTCTGCTGACGGTGCGGAGCTGCGAACGTTGACCGGGTAACTCGATGACGAAGTCACGAGGCGCTCTGCGTCGTTGCCGTGCGACTCGTTGTTCGATGACTGGACCGGGCTATACCCTGGATTCAATGGGCCGGGATTTCCCTGGACACCGCTCGTTCTGGCCGGGCTATACCCTGGACTCGTCTCCGTCTTCTTTCAGGAACTGGCAGTGCATCTTCTATAAGTTTACAGAAAGTCTTCTATAGGGTTACAGGAACTCTTCTATAGGGTTACAGGAACTCTTCTATAAGGTTACAGGAACTCTTCTTTGATGATAGAACAAGTATTGATTCTTCTGGATGTGGTTTCTTAACGCCATTCCGTATCGACGTGGCAGGGTCGCCATGTAATATGTTGACGAGGAGCTCTCGAAGAGAAGAGAAACTCAACGTGGAGTGTTGAATATGTTTATATTTAGGTAGTCTCCATAGTAAAAGTGACAAGTAAACACATTACACTGTCTTTTATATTGTAGCAAATGACCCCAATTCGTACGTCAATATGTTACGGTAATTACTATAAATGTAGCAGTGCAACAGTGAATTATGACATATACTACAACTCCTTAGCTGTGCGCAAAATGAAAGGATTATCAAAACGCTTAGTGCGTATGGGTGGGATATCCACCATGTACGCATGCCGCATTGTGGTACGTCTTGTAGTCCGATGATGGAAAGGGCTAGGTGGAATCAAATTGTGCAGTTCCATCGCACACTCCCCGAAATGTAACCGATAAAAAACCGGCAGGCTGACAACTGGGCGTCGATGTTCGAGGCTTTGACGCGACCAGTGCATCGTTGGCAATAAGCAAAGTATCGCGAACTTGCATTTTGCAAGTTGAGCAGCTGTTCAAGCGTGAAGTACCGTCTCACCTGTGCAAGAATCCCCAACGTTTTTACAGCCAACTGAGCTATCGCCTCAATGAATGGATCAAAATTGAGGGTCGATGTCAATACCACGGCAAGATGGAGCCGGATGGAATTGGCTCTTTTCAACAGAAAAAAGATACGCCTGGGTCTTAGCAGCATTGAAACTGACCAGATTGGCATTGCCCCAGTCGGAGACAGCCTTCAAGGGCAGGTTCAAGTATTCAACCATGGGCTCCCCGAGAGACCGAATCTGAGATCCAGTAGACTGTGCGCCGAACACGTATCTCTCAGCTACAGTGCCTGTTGTCTGTATACCCAGACGAGCAGCCATCGATAACCACTCGGAAGGATCGATCCCTCAGGAAGTCCGTAATCCAACCACACAGACCACTAAGAAGCCAATGAGGCTATCGTACCAGACCCTGTCGAAAGCTTTCGAGATGTCGAGGGAGACGGCTAGCGCTTCCCCGGACTCTCGATGGCCTCACTCCAGATGCCATTCACGGCGTACGCTAGAAGTTCCCCGGTGGACAGAATTCGGTGGAAGCCGTATTGGCGATCACTGAGGATGTCGTTCGCTTCTAGATATGCCAGGAGCTTACTTTGAATACGCATTCCATACTCTTACAGAGGATGGAAGTTACTGCTACTTACCTCATCATTCTAGAAGGAACAATGCAGCTGAAACTGAAAAGGAGGATGTTTTACCGAGTGTGGAAGGTGATTAGATATAAGATATTATGCTGTTTTTAATACAAAATAAAGTGACTATTTCTTATAAAAGTTCTTTAATTGCCCTTCTGCAATAACATTATGATATTTCGTTGTAATAGCAGAAGTGATCCAAAACATTATATCACGGGAATTTAACGCGATGATAAATGAAATGAATGAAATTCCCATGTTATAACGTTTTCCATTATGAAACGCGAAAGTTTTAAAGTTAATATAGAAGTAATATTCTTGTGAAGATTAAGTTAGGTTAATATCTATCATAAAACATAAACACTTTGTTACCAATATATTAAATACTCGTATAATCAATGAAAACGCGTTATGATTAATATTTCAAAAAGGTCACTTGGATTTCTTCCGCTCTCAACTTGCATTTAAGGTACAATCTCAGAAAGTTAGTCTAATCTCAATGAATCAACACTAGTTCAAGTAGTCACGAGTCGGATACCGTGCAGTTCTTTGCTTTTCATAGATCACCCGTCAATTTCTGTCAATCCTGTAAATAAAGTATTATATTTTTTCTTGTTTTTCTACAGAAAAATTGATGCTGCAGTCGCAGCGGCGATGGCTCGATTTAAAGCACATGGACTTCAAAGCCCGCGCATTCAGAATACCGTTCTCTTTAAAGCAATTGAAACATATTAACTGGTCACATCGAAAAATGATACAGAAATTGGTAACGATATAATTTTTTTTCGCTTCCGTGTGGTAAATCGGGGGTGCAACAACAACTGTCCTAACTACATAGCTTCTCCAAACCCTATACGCCAAATGTAACAAATTTTATAGGTAATTTTATAACTGTATACGCAAGAGGCACATTGAACTTAAATATTAAGCTGGCAAGATCTCGATTGATGAAGTCTACGCTCCGTCCAGCACAGATCCGGATCCAAAACCCCGAAAGCTTTCAGCTCGAACTTCAGAATTGTTTCGAGTGCCTAGAGAGTTCTGTTGACGATTAAAACGATGGGTTCGTGGAAACTTTCCATACGGTGGGGTCTAAGATTTTCAATACCCGTCGTACAAATAGGAACAAGAAACTATCCGATCCTACTCTCAAGCTAATGAAGGAGAGCCGTGAAATGATCCTGCAGTCTTCAGATGATGCGTGGTACTACCGGCTGCTCAATAGACGGCTCTGTTGTTCTGACTGGTTGACAGTGTTCCTTAATCTGTACAGAGCATAAGAGCTCTGACTAAGTCTTTTGCAAACTTGCTCTATATGTGACCTGCTCAATAGACGGCTCTAATCCTTGGAAAGCGACCTCCGCCGCTTTAATACCAAGCGTATTAAAGTCCAGGTTGAGCGGAATAAGGGCTCCAAGGTGTTTGCAAGAGATCTGGCTATTGAGCAGAGCCAGCACACGAAACTGAAGACCGAAGATGGCAGGATCGTATCCGCCAAACCGGAGCTTCTGAGAGAGATCCAGAGGTTCTATGGGCAGTTGTACACGTCAATCAGTAAACCCGTTGCCCCCATTGTAGTGAATCTAGCAAACGACCCAAGAGATGCCTCTACAATACTCTAAAACATCTTAAGAACAAAGGCCGAACTCCTAAAGGCGGGTGGCAAACCGATTATTAAAGCCCTTTAGAAGCTAATTCTGTCATACTCGAAGGAAAAGGCATGGATTTTTATTTTTTTATAATCTATAGGCTCGCGCTTGACCACTATCTCGCCTGATGTTAAGCGATGATGCGGTCTACGGTGAAGCACGCTAACCTAGAAGAAACCTATTCACTCTTGGTGCAGATGGTGCAGGGGTGTGGTGTACTCTTCTTCAAGAAGGGTGACAATGCCCTACTGAAGAATTATAGATCCAATTTACTTCTTAGCCATGTCTACAAGTTGTTTTCAAGAGTCATCACGAATCGTCTCATGATGACGTTTGATGAACAAAAAAGATTCTTAACATAAACAAACATTAATACCAAGTTGTTTTTTCAGTTTAAAATTTTGTTGCATGACTTTGTTACAAGAAACAGACAGATGCAGGTGGAACAAACGCGCCTATGGTGGTCTACAACTAAATATGATTACTACCCTAACAAACCGTTCTTGTAAGTAAACAACATCCATACTCACATACATTTATAATAATAGTATGAAGTAGGAAGGATATTGCAAACTTGTCAGTATATGTGTTATGGACCAAGTGAATAATACGGCTTTATTCAAAGAGCCCGGGCAATTTAAAAAATGCCCAATATGAGTAGGCAATTTGATGAAAACTATTGAAATAATTTAATTGACCGGTCTTACTGAATAATTCCCGGCCCAATCACTTATTGGGTCGGGTAATAAAAAGATGTGTTTTTAGGGTTCTGTACCTAAAGGGTAAAAACGGGACTCTATTACCAAGACTCCGCAGTCCGTCTATCGGTCTGTCAGTCTGTCTGACTGTCACCAGGCTGTATCTCATGAACGATGATAGCTAGACAGTTGCAATTTTCACAGATGATGTATTTCTGTTGCCGCTTTAACAACAAATACTAAAAACCAAACGTGATTTTTTGCCGTTTTTGCGGTAAGGGTACTGAACCATTCGTGCGCGAGTCAGACTCGCAATTGGCCGGTTTTTTTTAATTATTTTAATGTTGTCATTGGATTTAATATACAATAGAAAGAAAAAGAAAAGAAAGGAAGAAAAACGTGTGTATTGGCATTAAAAACAAAAACACCTTAAAATCAAACAAAATAAATAATTAAAACTAGTAATGCCAAAAGGGCCTCAGCTCAGCATAATGCCAAATGGTTATACAGGGTATACCACCTGGCGCTGATTTTCAGCTGCAGCCCACGAGTGCCATACGCTCGAAAACATTAATACACATACGATTACTAGGCACATAGTCGAAGGAGCCCCGCTGCGATGTGCTATTTCTGTCTGCAGGGTCTAAAGTAACATAACATGAAGGAGATGACGGGAGCTGATGTTCTGGAGCGAACTCCAGAACCTAGAAACTACCCTATCCGTATCTGGGTGCCCTAAGCTTCCGAGCTCGCTTCGGTCGCTCTTGGACTTTCATTGACCATAATTATCGAATTGCCCAACCGTTACGTAGCAATATTCATAATAACCAGACAATATGATAAATATAGTAGTTTAAAACAGGATGCATTACATTGCCCGATTTGACTTGACTAGATTGATACGAGGGCGGCACTGAAAATTTCGGGAATCAAGGAAGTGACACAACATTACTATTTAAAAATTTATTTATTGCTTTTCGAAGTATTCACCGCGAAATTTGGCACATTTTTCCATACGATGGAACCAATCATTGAAGCAACCATTCCATTCGGAAGTTGGGGTCTCCAAAATGGCCGTTTTGTAGGCGTCTACAGCTTCTTCAGGTGATGAAAATCTCTGACCACGCAATTTATTCTTTATTTTAGGGAAAGTATAGAAATCATTAGGGCTTAGGTCGGGGCTGTACGGCGGATGGTCTAATAATTATATGTTTTCTTGCTCTAAAAACTCTTTTGTTCTGTGCGCGGTGTGAGAAGTCGTCGTGATGGAGGATGATGCGGCGGTTGCAGTTCTCTTTACGGAGTTCAACGACCTGTGGCAAACAAATGCTAGCATACCATTCTGCATTAACCGTTCTTTGTCCCTCAAGAGGAATAGTCGCAACATGGCCGGTTTTGGAGACAAACGTGGCCACCATTTTTTTTGCAACACTCCGTGAACGAACAATTTTTGTTGGCTTTAACTCATTTTCGAACACCCAAACTCGTGACTGGTTTTTTGTTTCGGTTTCGTACGCGTATATCCAGGATTCAGATAAGTTAAATGAAAAAAGAGTTATCTATCCTAGAAGTTTGACCAACGAGAATTTTTTTCCTCTTGGTCAAATCAGTTTGACAAAATAGTTTGACCACGAGGAAGCACCGCGATGTTGTATACAGCATTTGAGGATCCTGCGTGGAATCTTTCGAGAGTTCCGACGCACCAAGTAACGCGAGCCGCTTTTTGCTCTTCACAGAGCGAATGCGGTATCTATCGGGAAAACAACTTTTTTACACCTAATTGTTCATGCAAGATTATTTGTATTTGACTCATGCCAATGTCTAAAGTTGCCTGAATTTCGCGGTATGTCACATGTCGATCTACCTCAATCATCTTACGCACAGCATTAACGTTTTCTTGGGTGACTGCAGTTTTTGGACGACCTTGACGGGGATCATCACTGAGCTTGACACGTCCACGTTGAAATTCAGCAAACCAGCGATAAATTGTGGTTTTGGATGGGGCTTCATCACCAAATGCAGAAATCATCCGGTCAAGACACTGTTTTTGTGTTAAACCACTTCGAAAGTCATAATAAATCATCGCTCTTGAATTTTCTCGAGTCAATTCCATTTTCTCAACGACTAAACAAGTTTGACAAAACCTTCTGACAAGACCGAGAATCTTTTTTTAAATAAATAAATGGTATTCGATTTTTAAAACCAAGGAGTTTTCAATTAAAAAGATTTTAATATGACAGGAACAGTGGAAATATTCCATTCCCGATACTTTTAGTGCAGCCCTCGTAATGCCCGGGCATTATACATAGTGCCCATTAATCACATGTCATGACATATGAATTACCTACACTGCGCTCGATTTTCAAGCTAGGTTAACAAAATTGTGCTAGAATCCTCCAGTTCCCATATTGCAACAAAACGTGTACGCTTGCTAGCTTTTTATTATAATAATCTATCTATATGAATAAAAAGAAAGTTAATTAAAAAAAACAAAAAACCCGACTGCCTAAAGCGAGCTAAAAAGACGTAAACAAGAAGAAAATCATACTGTGCAGTCGAAGGATACATCTGGTTTTGGTCATCCAGCTTGCGAATATGTATCCTCCGAATGCACAGCATGATTTTCTTCTTGTTTTTCTGACTTTTTAATAAACTTTTTAGTGTTTTTTTTAGAATCAGGTACATTTAAACACGTAAGTGTAATATATTTTTGAAATCAAGTACATTTAAACATATAAGTGTAATATACTTTTGAAATCGACTCTTAAAAAATCAGATTCTTCAAAAAAACTTTAACAGCCCCTAAATCATATTTTGGGGGTAGTTTCGAAAAACTAATAATGACATCCTATATCATTTACTTAGATTACTATTTGTGCGAAGTTTCAAGAATTTTGGGTGAATGAATTAGGTTTTTCATACAAACTTTCAACCCCCTTTTTACTCTTCCCTTTTTACTCTTCCTTTTCCTACCCTTCGGGGTGGAATTTCCAAAAATCCTTTCTTAGTGCTCACTTAAGTCACATGAGGAACCTTTCTACCAAATTTCATGCTTCTAGGCCTAGCGGTTTTTGCTGTGCGTTGATTGATCAGTCAGTCTGTCAGTTAAAAGGGCTTATTACACTACACGGTATTCAGGGCCCTAAACTCTAATTTAGGGTAGTGTAATAGCTGTTAGGCAGTTAGGGTTCTCATAATATCGACCTTATTGCTACGGAAAGATTTAGTGACCCGGTATTCAGGGCCCTGAATACTATATAATAATAATATAATAAGTTAGTCACTACGTCCTTGTGTAGGTATACAGAATGGTAATCCTAGCTTCAAAGACTAGCCTCGTGTAATTCGGAGAATAATAGGTACCTTAATAGGGACCTAGATACATACCTAAGTTAATTTTATTTTTTACAGGGACATATTCTTCACTTATATGTCAGGAAGAAGTAAAGATACCTATTTGGTCAACCCCTACAGCTCGGACCGTACGCCGAAATATGGAGCTAAAACTTGTCCTTTGTGAAATTAGTCAAACTGAGACTCGGCAACAAATCAAGAAGTATAAAAGAATCGAATATTCACATTCGTACCTCGAACCAACCGGTGCCCCTCCTGTTTGAAGCTTATAGAATGTTTGGCTTATTTTCATCATGCTTTTCAAGACAAAGAAGTAGTCTATGGCGCCGTACTTACCCAATTTTTAACACTGAACGACAAATTTGTGCGAAAATTGCTATTTCTATCTTTTATGTATATTTATTAAGATTCGTGTGTTCAGTTCTAAAAATGTACATTGTAGTTTTTGTTACATTGGAAAAATCTAGATTTTATTATTTAGGTATCAAAATAAATTAATGTTGAAAACCAATACAAATTTTTTGTCACCTATGTATACGAATTTTCTTCGGAGAATAATGTTTTGTTATAAATTGGAACTTATATATAGGTTTATTATAAAAATATGAATAAAAAAATAATTACAATTAAAAATCATCCTTTTTTATTTGACTTATATCTCTCACTATTTAGTAGGAAAACCTACACTGCTGCGTCAAACTTTTTGAGCTAACCTAACCTATCTTTTTAGCTAACCTAACCTAACTTTGTGAGCTAACCTAACCTTATGAGCTCTCAGCCAACAGTGCTCCATAAGAAGGAAATGGGATGCAATGCCATGCTATGCTAACCATATATCTTTTAGCATATAGCATACAGTTTATAGTTTTTGAGCTAACCTAACCTAACTTTTTGAGCTAACCTAACCTAACTTTTTGAGCTAACCTAACCTAACTTTGTGTGCTGCTGTGTGTAGTTGTACACTGTAAAGTTTAAACTTTTTGAGCTAACCTAACCTAACTTTTTAGCTAACCTAACCTAACTTTGTGAGCTAACCTAACCTTATGAGCTCTCAGCCAAGAGTGCTCCATAAGAAGGAAATGGGATGCAATGCCATGCTATACTTAGCATATAGCATATAGCATATAGCATATAGCATATAGCATATAGCATATAGCATATAGCATATAGCATATAGCATATAGCATATAGCATATAGCATATAGCATATAGCATATAGCATATAGCATATAGCATATAGCATATAGCATATAGCATATAGCATATAGCATATAGCATATAGCATATAGCATATAGCATATAGCATACAGCATACAGCATATAGCATATAGCATATAGCACAGCATACAGCATACAGCATACAGCATATAGCATACAGCATATAGCATATAGCATATAGCATATAGCATATAGCATATAGCATATAGCATATAGCATATAGCATATAGCATATAGCATATAGCATATAGCATATAGCATATAGCATATAGCATATAGCATATAGCATATAGCATATAGCATATAGCATATAGCATATAGCATATAGCATATAGCATATAGCATATAGCATATAGCATATAGCATATAGCATATAGCATATAGCATATAGCATATAGCATATAGCATATAGCATATAGCATATAGCATATGCTGACGGACGGTTCCGTATGGTGACGGACGGTTCCGTATGTTGACGGACGTAAAGAATTTCACCATCCCATATCTTCCCGTGGGTGTCGTAAGAGGCGACTAAGGGACACACCAGAGAATGGGCAGCAGCGTTCTCTGTGCACTTTATCAACAAACTGCGATCGCCAACCCGCCTGCCAAGCGTGGCGATTATGGCAAAACCCCCCAATCCTTATGATCAGCACAAAGAAAAAACGGCCCCGAGTGCCCGGCAGCCCGTCTACCCTCGGCTACGGTAGCGGTCGAGGCGATGGCGGCCCGGAGTGGACCCGGCTACCCCAATAAACACCGACGACTGGACCTGGGAACATATAACACGCGAACAATCCGGACCGACGAGAAGATAGCCGAACTGGAGGAAGAATTGAGTAGGTTGCGATGGAGTATTATAGGGTTATCTGAAGTCCGAAGAGAGGGGGAGGACTCGATAATCCTCAAATCCGGTAACCTGCTCTATTTCCGAGAGGGTGACCGACAGTCCCAGGGTGGTGTCGGGTTTATCGTCCACAAGTCCCTTGTGAACAACGTGGTGAAGATCGAGAGTGTGTCGACCAGGGTGGCGTACCTTATACTCAGAATATCCGCAAGATATTCGCTGAAGGTCATACAGGTCTACGCCCCGACCTCGGCACACCCCGACGACGAGATAGAGACCATGTATGAGGATATCTCTAGAGCCATGCATGGTTTCAAAACTCACTTCACCGTTGTCATGGGGGACTTCAACGCGAAACTGGGCAAACGAGACGTGGATGAGCTGCAAGTGGGGCAATTTGGAGTTGGACGCCGGAACCACCGGGGTCACCTACTGGCCAGTTTTATGGAGAAGGAGGGCCTCTACATGATGAACTCCTTCTTCAGAAAGCGTGAGCACAGGAAGTGGACCTGGCAAAGCCCCGATGGTGCAACTAAAAACGAGATCGACTTCATCATGTCAACCAAGAAGCAAGTGTTCAATGATGTCTCTGTGATCAATTCGGTGAAAACCGGGAGCGATCACCGCATGGTAAGAGGCACATTGAACATTAATGTTATACTTGAAAGGTCTCGACTGGTGAAGTCCACGCTCCGCCCAGCACAGATTCAGGTCCAAAACCCCGAGAACTTTCAGCTCGAACTCCAGAATCGTTTCGAGTGCCTAGGAAGCTCCGTGGACGATTACAGCGATGGGTTCGTGGAAGCTGTCCATACGGTCGGGTCTAAGTTTTTCAAGACCCGCCGTATAGATAGGAACAAAAAACTCTCTGATCCTACTCTCAAGCTAATGAAGGAGAGGCGTGAGATAATCCTGCAGTCTTCAGACGATGCGGTGAAATACCGGCAGCTAAATAGACGGATCTCAAAGTCCTTGAAAAGCGACCTCCGCCGCTTTAATACTGAGCGTATAAAAGACGCGATTGAGCGGAATAAGGGCTCCAAGGTCTTTGCAAGAGATCTGTCTATAGGGCAGAGCCAGCTCACGAAACTGAACCGATGATGGCAGGATCGTTTCCGCCAAACCAGAGCTTCTGAGGGAGATCGAGAGATTCTATGGGCAGCTGTACACGTCAACCAGTAAACCCGTCGCGAATCTAGCGAATGACCCTAGAGCTAGATTGACCCGACACTATACCGAAGACATTCCGGACGTCAGCCTGTATGAGATTAGGATGGCTCTGAAACAGCTTAAGAACAACAAGGCACCGGGTGACGACGGAATTACGGCCGAACTCCTGAAGGCGGGTGGAAAACCAATCCTTAAGGCCCTTCAGAAGCTGTTTGATTCCGTCATACTCGAAGGGAAAACGCCACAGGCATGGTGCAGGGGTGTGGTGGTACTCTTCTTCAAGAAGGGTGACAATGCCTTACTGAAGAACTATAGGCCCATCACACTTCTTAGCCATGTCTACAAGCTGTTTTCAAGAGTCATCACGAATCGTCTCGCGCGCAGGTTTGACGATTTCCAGCCTCCCGAACAAGCCGGATTCCGTAAAGGCTTCAGCACCGTAGACCACATACATACGCTGCGGCAGGTTATACAGAAGACCGAAGGGTACAACCTGCCTCTCTGTTTAGCGTTTGTGGACTACGAGAAAGCCTTCGATTCGATCGAGACTTGGGCTGTACTGCAGTCTCTCCAACGGTGCCAAATTGACTACCGGTACATCGAAGTGTTGAAGTGTTTATACAAAAACGCCACCATGTCAGTTCGACTTCAGGATCAGACCTCGGAACCAGTCCTTTTGCAGCGAGGTGTGAGACAGGGAGACGTCATATCTCCGAAGCTGTTTACCGCTGCACTGGAGGATGTCTTCAAGGTTCTGGACTGGAGAGGTCTAGGCATCAACGTCAATGGCGAGTACATCACTCACCTTCGGTTTGCTGACGATATAGTGGTTATGGCTGAGACCATGGAGGACCTCAGTACAATGCTCGATGACCTCAGTAGAGCTTCCGGAAGAGTGGGTCTTAGAATGAACATGGACAAAACCAAGGTGATGTTGAATGCCCATGTCACACCCACTCCTATCAAGGTAGGATACTCTACACTCGAAGTTGTGGGCGACTATGTCTACCTGGGACAAACGATCCAGTTGGGTAGGGCCAACTTCGAGAAAGAGGTCAACCGTCGAATCCTACTCGGCTGGGCAGCGTTCGGGAAGTTGCGCGGTATCTTCTCGTCCAACTTACCACAGTGTCTCAATACGAAAGTCTATGACCAGTGTGTGTTGCCAGTGATGACATATGGCTCTGAGACGTGGTCGCTTACAATGGGCCTCATCAGAAAACTTACAGTCACTCAAAGGGCAATGGAGAGGGCTATGCTCGGAATTTCCTTGCGTGATCGAATCAAAAATGTAGAGATCCGCAAGAGAACCAAGGTTACCGACATAGCCCGAAGAATTGCCAAACTTAAGTGGCAGTGGGCAGGGCACATTGCTCGCAGAACGGATGGCCGATGGGGCAGAAAGGTTATGGAATGGCGACCGCGAACCGGAAGACGTTGCGTTGGAAGGCCTCCTACCAGATGGACCGATGACCTGGTGAAGGTTGCGGGAATCCGCTGGTTGCGAGACGCACGGGACCGGTCAATGTGGCGACGCTTGGGGGAGGCCTATGTCCAGCAGTGGACGTCTTTCGGCTGATATGATGATGATGATGATGATGATGATGATATAGCATATAGCATATAGCATATAGCATATAGCATATAGCATATAGCATATAGCATATAGCATATAGCATATAGCATATAGCATATAGCATATAGCATATAGCATATAGCATATAGCATATAGCATATAGCATATAGCATATAGCATATAGCATATAGCATATAGCATATAGCATATAGCATATAGCATATAGCATATAGCATATAGCATATAGCATATAGCATATAGCATATAGCATATAGCATATAGCATATAGCATATAGCATATAGCATATAGCATATAGCATATAGCATATAGCATATAGCATATAGCATATAGCATATAGCATATAGCATATAGCATATAGCATATAGCATATAGCATATAGCATATAGCATATAGCATATAGCATATAGCATATAGCATATAGCATATAGCATATAGCATATAGCATATAGCATATAGCATATAGCATATAGCATATAGCATATAGCATATAGCATATAGCATATAGCATATAGCATATAGCATATAGCATATAGCATATAGCATATAGCATATAGCATATAGCATATAGCATATAGCATATAGCATATAGCATATAGCATATAGCATATAGCATATAGCATATAGCATATAGCATATAGCATATAGCATATAGCATATAGCATATAGCATATAGCATATAGCATATAGCATATAGCATATAGCATATAGCATATAGCATATAGCATATAGCATATAGCATATAGCATATAGCATATAGCATATAGCATATAGCATATAGCATATAGCATATAGCATATAGCATATAGCATATAGCATATAGCATATAGCATATAGCATATAGCATATAGCATATAGCATATAGCATATAGCATATAGCATATAGCATATAGCATACAGCATACAGCATACAGCATACAGCATACAGCATACAGCATACAGCATATAGCATATAGCATATAGCATATAGCATATAGCATATAGCATATAGCATAAAACATATAGCATATAGCACACAGTTTCTAGTTTATTGTTTTTCTAACCTAACCTAACTTTTTAGCTAACCTAACCTAACTTTGTGTGCTGCTGTGTGTAGTTGTAAACTGTAAAGTTTAAACTTTTTGAGCTAACCTAACCTAACTTTTTAGCTAACCTAACCTAACTTTGTGAGCTAACCTAACCTTATGAGCTCTCAGCCAAGAGTGCCCCATAAGAAGGAAATGGGATGCAATGCCATGCTATACTTAGCATATAGCATACAGCATATAGCTTATAGCATATAGCACACAGTTTATAGTTTTTGAGCTAACCTAACCTAACTTTTTGAGCTAACCTAACCTAACTTTGTGAGCTAACCTAATCTTATGAGCTCTTAGCCAACAGTGCTCCATGCTATGCTAAGCATATAGCATATAGCATATAGCATATAGCATATAGCATATAGCATATAGCATATAGCATATAGCATATAGCATATAGCATATAGCATATAGCATATAGCATATAGCATATAGCATATAGCATATAGCATATAGCATATAGCATATAGCATATAGCATATAGCATATAGCATATAGCATATAGCATATAGCATATAGCATATAGCATATAGCATATAGCATATAGCATATAGCATATAGCATATAGCATATAGCATATAGCATATAGCATATAGCATATAGCATATAGCATATAGCATATAGCATATAGCATATAGCATATAGCATATAGCATATAGCATATAGCATATAGCATATAGCATATAGCATATAGCATATAGCATATAGCATATAGCATATAGCATATAGCATATAGCATATAGCATATAGCATATAGCATATGGCATATGGCATATGGCATATAGCATATAGTATATAGCATATTGGTGATCTACCCACCCAACTTGTTCGCGTACGCAGCACAATTTTCGTTCTCTGGCTTAAACAATTTCAAAGAATAGTATAAAGTCTACATGTATCGTTAAAAGTTACATCAGTGTAAAGCTCAGGAAAAATCCTTTCCTATGTGATAGTGCTCGATACAACTGGACACTGATTACCGAAGATATCACAGTAATAAGTGAAACCAAAATATCAGCAAACTCGGATCAGCTGTTTGTTACGGGTGAGTCATCGCATACGCCGATCGGGCTATTAACACTATCGCCGTCGCTGTTCCTCCTATACGTGCGAATTGTTGCTGCGCTGCTCGCTCACGTACTACATGCGAGTTTTGTACGTGTACCTCCGCCGCATTAGCAACTGAGTCACCGCCTTTGTTTACGAGCGCGAACGTTATCTTTCGTTTAAAATGAATTCAGTTTGTGCTGCTTGTATTCAGGATATCACAACTAAAAGATCAATAAACTGTACTCAATGTGAGGGGCATTACCACCAGATCTGTGTTAAGCATGACTCCTCAAACCAAAATCCAAATTGGCTTTGTCCTTCCTGCCGCTCTAAAGCGCCACGGGCCGACAGTAACAACACGCCTGCCCGCCCATCTACTTCAACTGCCGAGCTCAATGTCTCGCTTGTTAATAGTGTCAATACACAATCTCGTGCACATAAGCGCATGGCTATCAGCTCACCTGGCCGGGATGACCTTGAGGACTCAGTGTCACTCTCTGAGCTGGTCACAGAAATTCGCCTTATGCGCTTGGATATGGCGGAGGTTAAATCCACTCTAAAAAAGCTCTTTGATGGGGTGGACAAATGTAACGCCCGGTTAGACATCTACGGGGAGCGTATCGCTGTACTGGAACAAAACTGCGCTCAAGTGGCTGCGACGAATGAGATTATTGACTCATTAAATGACCAACTGAATCAGCAGACGCAGGCAGGCATGAGAAATGAAATAGAGATCATTGGAGTTGGTGAAACTACAAAAGAAAATCTGCATCATATTGTGATGGTCACAGCAGCTAAGATTGGTGTCAATCTAACCATAGACGACATCGACTGGGTTGCCCGTGCAGGTTTGAAGAGGATTCCATCAACTAATTCAGACTCTGACTCTGCCCGGCCGGTTATAGTCAAGCTTCTGCGGCGAGCAAAGAAGGAGGAATTAATTAAAGCATTTAAAACAAGGCGTAACCTCTCATCCCAGGATATTGAAATTCAGGGTCCAACTAGAAAAATCTTCATGAATGACCATCTGACTAAAGAAAATCGTGTATTATTTCGTGAAGCTAGAACCCGGGCAAAGAACGCTGGATTTAAATTTTGCTGGGCGAGCAGAGGCCAGATTCTCGTTCGTCGGGCTGAAGGCAAGCCAGCGAGGCAAATTAAAAATATTACAGACCTGGACAACCTTTTTGGCGCTTCACCCACGACCCTACTGCCCTTTCCAACGGCTACTAACTGATCTATATCTTTTTAAAAGCCATCAAGGTATATGTGATAATATTGTTGGATATTTTGTTTATTTGAAAATGTATGTTTGTAAAGAGACAAAATGCTGCATACTTAAAATTATATGTGCTAAATTATCATCTTTTGTAATTAACAATAATAATACTACGGTCTGTCAAATTCCTTGTAAATGTAAACTCTCCACTTTGCCAACAAACGAATACACAAAAATACACATACACACACATACTCCACACAAAAACACGACCCTAAATCCTAGCAACGATTCACAAAACCAACAGACTTCTGAATTGGACAATCAATCAAACACTCAGTCGTACCAGCGGTCGTACAGCAAAGCTTTCTCCAAACTAGTTCAATCCAGACCACCCCTTTCCACATTCACATATGCGGCACTAAATTTCCCTACACTATATTTGCGTCATATTCCTTTGCTGCTAGATTATGGATAAAGTGGACTTATCAGACGAAATAGACGAAACACTAACATTATCTTGCCGCATTATTGATAAACCAGAACTGTGTGGGGATTTGTTGGTTGACCATGACTTTAAAGTGCTAACGTGTAACATAAGAAGCCTACAGAAAAACTTTCCAGAATTAGTAACGGTGCTACACCGAATCAACTCGCAATTCGATGTTATAGTTTTAACAGAATGCTGGTTAAACGATAACTCCATTGTTAATCAGCTACCGGGATATAACTGCTTCCACACACGTAAAGTTATCAATAAAAGTGGCGGCGTAACCATTTACGTGAAGGATAGTTGGACGGTTTCCGTTAACGAGCCGGAGTTCGATGATGCCAACTGTCTTGTGGCTAATATTAACAAGAATATTACACTGCTTGGGATCTATCGCTCTTCTTCATTTCGTAGCATCGACAGATTCCTGAACTCATTAGATAACTCGTTGACCAATCTGAACGACTGTCCTTGTGTAATCGTGACGGGTGACATGAATATAGACCTTCTCGAAAATACCCCCAATGCATATCAGTGTTTGTTGTCGGAACACGGACTGCTTCCTGCTATTACCGAAGCTACCAGAGGTAATACTTGCTTGGACCATGCTTTTATCAAATCTAAAGGCACAAGCCGAACACAAGGATTTGTTTGCAAGTCGTCGATCACAGACCATGACCTTGTAATCTTAGGCACGAACCAAGTAAAAGTCGGCAACTCACCGCGCAACAGATTTAAGCAGAAAATAGATTACTCTAGGATTGCTGATGATATTGGCAGAGTCGACTGGACTGATGTTATGACCAAAACTGATGTAGGTGATGCGGTGCTACTGTTCAATAAAATCATAACAGACACCATAAAACGGCACACGGAAAACATCAAAATTAGTCGTTCCAAGTTTAACTTAAAACAGTGGGTAACCCCTGGTCTAATTCGGTGCATGCGTCATCGTGATTCGTTGCATGCTCAAGTAAAAATGCAACCACTAAACCTAGAGTTGAAACGAGCATACACGCGATACAGAAACTTTTGTAATAACATTCTTCACAAATGCAAGGCAGAGCATGAGAGAAAAGAATTAGAGAATCACAGTGGCCAACCCAAAAAACTCTGGCGGGTCATCAAAGACATTTGCGAATTCCCAGAAAAAAAAATGATAATCGGGAACTCCTAAACGCCGGCACAGATAGCGCATCATCGATCAATAACTGCAACAGTCACTTCGTCTCAGTAGGTAAGCGCTTAGCACACAAAATTTTAAACAAACTCCAGACTACGGAGAGCAAACTTTGCAGTAAAGCTTCTCTAGAAAACCGTTCTAACAACTCTCTGTTCTTACATCCAACCGATAGCCAAGAAATAAGCAGACTGATCTCTGATTTAAAAGACGACAGCGCACCCGGGTCGGACGGGATCCGTCCATTACTTCTTAAGCATATTAAATCTTTTATACTGGAGCCTTTAACGCACATCTGTAACCTGAGTATGTCGACGGGTACTTTTCCTGACCCCTGGAAGATCGCGGCTGTAACGCCGATTCACAAAAAAGGTGCCAAAAACTGTCCTGACAACTATAGACCCATCTCTCTGCTATGTGTCACGTCAAAGATCTTGGAGAAACTCGTAAACAACCGCCTCATCAGCTTTCTGGAAAAACACAGCCTACTTTCCGGACGCCAATATGGCTTTAGACGTGGGAGGTCCACTTAGCAAGCTGTAGGGCTTTTGACTGACACCGTCTCCTCAAAAATCGATCAGGGGCTACGGCCAATTGGGGTCTTCCTTGACCTGGCCAAGGCATTTGACACAGTATCTATTTCTATGTTACTTAAAAAGTTAGAATGTCTTGGCGTAAGGGGCATGGCTCAGGACTGGTTTAGTAGCTACTTGTCCGACAGGCAGCAGTATGTTGCTATTGGAGATAGTGTCGGCGAAAGCCTGCCAGTCGTGTTTGGGGTGCCGCAGGGCAGTGTTCTGGGCCCGACATTATTCACCGTGTACATGGATGACATACTCAGGCTAAACATCCCACAGTCAGAGATGATATGTTACGCAGATGACACAGCGGTCCTATTCTACGGTGAAACATGGATAGATACCATGGATGCTGCAGAGGACGGCATGCGCACCATAAGTGACTGGCTTGACAAAAACCTACTCACCCTAAACGTTGAAAAAACGAATTTCATGACGTTCCACATCAGTCGTTCTAGCCGTCCGGGCATTAACAAAATGAAAATCCACAGCATCCACTATCATGTCAATAACTGTTCTTGCGATTTCATAGATAGAGTCAAATCTACCAAGTACTTGGGTATTGTGATCGACCAAAATCTGTCCTTTAGAGAGCATATCTCCGTGCTCTCTAAAATAATTCGCAAATTTGTCTACGTCTTTAAGTCCCTGCGGGCCAGTGCCCCAAAAGACCTATGCAGAAAGGTCTACCTAGCCCTGTGTCAGTCGCTGTTACAGTACTGTGCAGGCATCTGAGGTAGCGCGGCTAAGTCCTATTTGCTGGAACTTGAACGTGCTCAACGAGCTGTTCTAAAAGTCATGCTTGGCAAACCGCGGCGCTACCCAACTGACACACTCTACAGAGAAGCGGGTGTCCTGGGCGTTCGACAGCTATATATTCTGAGGTCCCTTCTAGGTCTGGTCACCGTGTTGGGGAGACAATTTACTTACACCCAAAGAGGAAGAGTCGGAGCTGACAGACTGGCAATCCCAAGTGTAAGAACAACTTTTGCCACTCGATTTGGCCTCTTTCTCCCGATACGAGTCTTTAATCTAATTAATAAATCCACTCTACGGGTCCCTGGAAATACTTTTGAAGCCAAGCCTATATTGAAGAGATGGCTTCAAGAGCTGACGTATGAAGATACTGAATTTGTTTTGTGCCCGATGAGTTGACCAGCACCTGAACACATGCCCTCACCAAGATTACACTTATCCGTGTCCTGTCCGTGTCCAACATTCACACACGCACACACACACACCATAACTTTACCATCTCTCCTCATCCTTCCACTTACTCCTATGTTTGACTGATTGATACCTACTAATCTTATTTTTGATTTGTTGATCACTGAATGATATTGTTGATCCCTATTTATTGACATTTGATTTTAATTTATCTATGAAATCTATAAAATCATAAACTTATTTTCAATTTTAATTTGCTACTTTCATTCTGATAATTATTACTTAAGATGAATATTGTATTTGACTAATGTTATTCATTTCATTATAACTGTTAATGTAATTTATGGTTTTTGCCTGCTATTATTATTTTATTTTCTTTTATTATTATTTAAAATTTATTTAAATTCTGTTCTTAATGCCCAATTACTAACTTTGTGCTGTGTATTGAACACTCAATCTGCCTACTCTCAATTTCTGGGCCTCCAAGATACAGGCTGTGCCTAGTTTGGGGCCCATTGCCACTTATATTTTGTAACTAGTTTATCATAATTATCTCGTTGTGCAAAATGTTCCTTTGTTGTAACCTGTGTGTGTGTCAATAAATAAATTATTAAAAAATTAAATTATTAAATTAAATAAAGCTTATAGCATATAGCATATAGCATATAGCATATAGCATACAGCATATAGCATATAGCATATAGCATACAGCATACAGCATATAGCATATAGCATATAGCATATAGCATATAGCATATAGCATATAGCATATAGCATATAGCATATAGCATATAGCATATAGCATATAGCATATAGCATATAGCATATAGCATATAGCATATAGCATATAGCATATAGCATATAGCATATAGCATATAGCATATAGCATATAGCATATAGCATATAGCATATAGCATATAGCATATAGCATATAGCATATAGCATATAGCATATAGCATATAGCATATAGCATATAGCATATAGCATATAGCATATAGCATATAGCATATAGCATATAGCATATAGCATATAGCATATAGCATATAGCATATAGCATATAGCATATAGCATATAGCATATAGCATATAGCATATAGCATATAGCATATAGCATATAGCATATAGCATATAGCATATAGCATATAGCATATAGCATATAGCATATAGCACACAGTTTCTAGTTTATTGTTTTTCTAACCTAACCTAACTTTTTAACTAACCTAACCTAACTTTGTGTGCTGCTGTGTGTAGTTGTACACTGTAAAGTTTAAACTTTTTGAGCTAACCTACTCTAACTTTGTGAGCTGATGTGTGTAGTTGTAAACTGTAAAGTTTAAACTTTTTGAGCTAACCTAACCTAACTTTTTAGCTAACCTAACCTAACTTTGTGAGCTAACCTAACCTTATGAGCTCTCAGCCAAGAGTGCCCCATAAGAAGGAAATGGGATGCAATGCCATGCTATACTTAGCATATAGCATACAGCATATAGCTTATAGCATATAGCACACAGTTTATAGTTTTTGAGCTAACCTAACCTAACTTTTTGAGCTAACCTAACCTAACTTTTTAGCTAACCTAACCTAACTTTGTGAGCTAACCTAATCTTATGAGCTCTTAGCCAACAGTGCTCCATAAGAAGGAAATGGGATGCAATGCCATGCTATGCTAAGCATATAGCATATAGCATATAGCATATAGCATATAGCATATAGCATATAGCATATAGCATATAGCATATAGCATATAGCATATAGCATATAGCATATAGCATATAGCATATGGCATATGGCATATGGCATATGGCATATGGCATATGGCATATGGCATATGGCATATAGCATATAGCACACAGTTTCTAGTTTTTGAGCTAACCTAACCTAATTTTTTGAGCTAACCTAACCTAACTCTCTTTCTCAAGGCCTCACCAACGGCGAGGTGGAACCTGCATAATGGTTAAAAAGGATCTTGAATGTAAACCTATCCCTAACTTGGTTCCACCTTTAATATATGACTTCGAATATTGTGCAATAGAAATTATCACGCTTAAAGTCATTGTTATTTGTATCTACCGCACTCCAAACTCAAATTTAAGTCTGTTTTTAAAAAACCTAGAGGATATTTTAAGAAAAATAACAAAACGAAATAAAAATAAAATAATACTTTGTGGAGATTGGAACATTGACGCATTAAAGCGTAACAATAATTATAAAGAATTAGAATGTATCTTGCAGAACTATAACATCTCTAACCATATTACTAAACCCACAAGAAAATCATCATGTTTAGATCTCATCGCAAGCGATATACCTAATGCACAGCCTGAAATACATACCCTTGCATTATCTGATCATGAGACCGGTCAGTCCATATGTTTCCATTCGTCTGTAGATATTGCAAAACGCAGAAAACAATTTTGGTTTCAAAAGAGAAGAGATTTGAGTCAACACAACATAGAAAAGTTTATGTCGTGCATATCGTCTCTCTCCTTTTCAGAAATATACGAGTCAGATGATACTGATATAGCATTCAATCACTTTCATGATATACTGTCCCTTTTTTATAATCTCTGTTTTCCCATACTAAAAGTAAAAATTACAAACAAACCGCCAAAAAATAAATGGATAACTAAAGGAATAAAAAGATGCTGTGTCAGGAAACGAAGTATGTACCTAAAATATAGACTATTAAATTCCAATAAAAATCAAAACCTAAAAAACTACCAAAATTATACTAGAATACTGAGACGATGTATATTACATGCTCAGAAAATTGATAATACTCGTTACATCCTTCAATCGAACAATAAATGTAAAGCCGCCTGGGACATTATTAAAAAGAATAGTACAGATATCGATAATAACGCTGAAATTACGTCGATCATAGATGATCAGTGCACATACACTAATGCCGACATAATTGCAAATAAATTTAATGACTTTTTTATAAACATGACAAACAAACCTAATATCCCTAATTCTGAAACACACATTGACTACAAACATACCATCACTGACATATCGGATACCATTTTCTTGACTCCAACTAATGAAGATACTGTATATAAAATAATTAATTCTTTAAACTCAACTAACTCAACCGGGTATGACGATATCAATACAAAAATTCTTAAACGTTGCTCTAAATATATATCTCATCCACTCGCCCACATAATTAATCTATCATTATTTCAAGGTTTATTCCCCGCCAGGCTAAAATTTTCGATAGTCAAACCGTTATACAAAAAAGGAGATAAAAAAGACATGAATAACTATCGACCAATTACTCTGATACCCGTAATTTCTAAGATTTTTGAAAGAATTATGTACGATAAACTTCACTCCTTTATAGTAAAACATTCTATTTTGAAAGAGGAACAGTTCGGTTTCAGAAAAAATAAATCAACAACCCTTGCATGTTTCTCTCTTGTTAAAATGATTACCTCTAGCCTGAATGAGAAAAGGCCAATAGCATCGATATTTCTCGATATGTCCAAAGCATTTGACTTCGTAGATCACAAACTACTTCTCTTTAAACTGAATCGTTATGGTATTAGAGGAAACGCATCACAGTGGATAGAATCTTATCTAAATAATCGCCAACAATGCGTAGAAATATCGAGGCATACAATATCAGAAAAAAAAATACATAGATCCGCTTATCGTCAAAACTCATGTGGTGTTCCCCAGGGGAGTATATTGGGACCCTTTTTGTTCTTGCTATATATCAATGATTTGCCCAACGTAACCCCATATTCATGCATTCTGTACGCCGACGATACAACTCTTAGTATTGAACTCACCGATGACAATATCAACAAATACGAAAATGAGATAAATGACACGTTAAACAAAATAATAGAATGGCTGAAAGACAACAATTTACATGTCAATATTAGTAAAACCAAACTTATGCAGTTCCAAACTTACAATAGCAACCGTCAAAAATTGGAAATTAGATATGCAAATAACGCTGTAGAAGAGGTTGAAAGTGCAACTTTTTTGGGTATAACTTTAGATAAGTATTGCAACTGGAAAGTACACATTGACAAATTATGCACTAAGTTGCAAAGATTTGTATTTGTCTTAAATCGAATAACTCGCGTAGCTGGTATCAATGCAGCACTTTATGCTTATCATGGTTACGTAGCATCAGTTCTCCGCTACGGCATCATTATATGGGGAAATTCTGTGGATACTATTAAAGCATTCCGAGCCCAAAAGAAATGTATTCGATCAATGACTAAAGCCCAACCATTACAAAGCTGTGTCCCAATCTTTAAAAAATTAAAAATATTACCACTCCCATCTTTATATATATTCGAACTCTGTATCTTTGTACGTAAGAACTTAGCTTTATTTAAAGTTCACAATGATGTTGTAATAAGGAAAAGTCGAGATATCCACAAATTATGTACACCACAACAAAGAATTAAACTATTTTCGAATAATGTTTACTGTATGGCAATTCAAATTTATAATAAATTACCTAATGTCTTTAAAAGTCTTAACCTTATGACATTTAAGAATAAACTATTCAACTTTCTGTTGCAAAAGTGTTACTACTCAACGAATGAATTTTTAAATGAAAAATTTGATTCAAAATTAAAATTAGACAACGAATTACCTCACAATAATTGAATGGAATGTCATTTCTATGACATTATATTGTTTTTTTCTCTTCATTATATTTAATCATTAGTGACATTTTATTTAATAACCATTGACATTGTATTTAATCATTCATAACATTTTAACTAATAAGCCTTACATTATATTTAATCATTCTTGACATTATAATTAATAACCCCTTAAATTGTATTTAATAATTCTTACATTATAATTGATAACCCCTGATATTGTATTTGATAGTAGTTAACGTCTTCCTAATTCCCGACATTGTATGGTTTATTATTAATTTTAATTCTTTGAAATATTTGTACGCTGGAAACAGCAGAATATTATGGACATTGTATTTTGTGTAACACCTATGTAACAACAATATTCTAACAAATAAATTTATTATTTATTTTTATTTATTTATTTTATTTATTTAACTTTGAGTGCTGCTGTGTGTAGTTGTACACTGTAAAGTTTAAACTTTTTGAGCTTACCTAACCTTACTTTGTGTGGTGCTGTGTGTAGTTGTACACTGTAAAGTTTAAACTTTTTGAGCTAACCTAACCTAAATTTTTAGCTAACCTAACCTAACTTTGTGAGCTAACCTAACCTTATGAGCTCTCAGCCAAGAGTGCTCCATAAGAAGGAAATGGGATGCAATGCCATGCTATGCTAAGCATATAGCATACAGTTTATAGTTTTTGAGCTAACCTAACCTAACTTTTTGAGCTAACCTAACCTAACTTTGTGTGCTGCTGTGTGTAGTTGTACACTGTAAAGTTTAAACTTTTTGACCTTACCTAACTTTACTTTGTGTGGTGCTGTGTGTAGTTGTACACTGTAAAGTTCAAACTTTTTGAGCTAACCTAACCTAAATTTTTAGCTAACCTAACCTAACTTTGTGAGCTAACCTAACCTTATGAGCTCTCAGCCAAGAGTGCTCCATAAGAAGGAAATGGGATGCAATGCCATGCTATACATAGCATATAGCATATAGCATATAGCATATAGCATATAGCATATAGCATATAGCATATAGCATATAGCATATAGCATATAGCATATAGCATATAGCATATAGCATATAGCATATAGCATATAGCATATAGCATATAGCATATAGCATATAGCATATAGCATATAGCATATAGCATATAGCATATAGCATATAGCATATAGCATATAGCATATAGCATATAGCATATAGCATATAGCATATAGCATATAGCATATAGCATATAGCATATAGCATATAGCATATAGCATATAGCATATAGCATATAGCATATAGCATATAGCATATAGCATATAGCATATAGCATATAGCATATAGCATATAGCATATAGCATATAGCATATAGCATATAGCATATAGCATATAGCATATAGCATATAGCATATAGCATATAGCATATAGCATATAGCATATAGCATATAGCATATAGCATATAGCATATAGCATATAGCATATAGCATATAGCATATAGCATATAGCATATAGCATATAGCATATAGCATATAGCATATAGCATATAGCATATAGCATATAGCACACAGTGTAAACTTTTTGAGCTAACCTAACCTAACTTTGTGTGCTGCTGTGTGTAGTTGTACACTGTAAAGTTTAAACTTTTTGAGCTAACCTAACCTAACTTTGTGTGCTGATGTGTGTGTAAAGTTTAAACTTTTTGAGCTTACCTAACCTAACTTTGTGTGCTGCTGTGTGTAGTTGTAAACTGTAAAGTTTAAACTTTTTGAGCTAACCTAACCTAGCTTTGTGTGCTGCTGTGTGTAGTTGTAAACTGTAAAGTTTAAACTTTTTAGCTAACCTAACCTAACTTTAAGAGCTAACCTAACCTTATGAGCTCTCAGCCAACAGTGCTCCATAAGAAGGAAATGGGATGCAATGCCATGCTATGCTAAGCATATAGCAATATATCTTTTAGCATATAGCATACAGTTAATAGTTTTTGAGCTAACCTAACCTAACTTTGTGTGCTGCTGTGTGTAGTTGTACACTGTAAAGTTTAAACTTTTTGAGCTAACCTAACCTAACTTTGTGTGCTGCTGTGTGTAGTTGTACACTGTAAAGTTTAAACTTTTTGAGCTTACCTAACCTTACTTTGTGTGGTGCTGTGTGTAGTTGCACACTGTAAAGTTTAAACTTTTTGAGCTAACCTTACCTAAATTTTTAGCTAACCTAACCTAACTTTGTGAGCTAACCTAACCTTATGAGCTCTCAGCCAAGAGTGCTCCATAAGAAGGAAATGGGATGCAATGCCATGCTATACATAGCATATAGCATATAGCATATAGCATATAGCATATAGCATATAGCATATAGCATATAGCATATAGCATATAGCATATAGCATATAGCATATAGCATATAGCATATAGCATATAGCATATAGCATATAGCATATAGCATATAGCATATAGCATATAGCATATAGCATATAGCATATAGCATATAGCATATAGCATATAGCATATAGCATATAGCATATAGCATACAGCATACAGCATACAGCATACAGCATACAGCATACAGCATACAGCATACAGCATACAGCATACAGCATACAGCATACAGCATACAGCATACAGCATACAGCATACAGCATACAGCATACAGCATACAGCATACAGCATACAGCATACAGCATACAGCATACAGCATACAGCATACAGCATACAGCATACAGCATACAGCATACAGCATACAGCATACAGCATACAGCATACAGCATACAGCATACAGCATACAGCATACAGCATACAGCATACAGCATACAGCATACAGCATACAGCATACAGCATACAGCATACAGCATACAGCATACAGCATACAGCATACAGCATACAGCATACAGCATACAGCATACAGCATACAGCATACAGCATACAGCATACAGCATACAGCATACAGCATACAGCATACAGCATACAGCATACAGCATACAGCATACAGCATACAGCATACAGCATACAGCATACAGCATACAGCATACAGCATATAGCACACAGTGTAAACTTTTTGAGCTAACCTAACCTAACTTTGTGTGCTGCTGTGTGTAGTTGTACACTGTAAAGTTTAAACTTTTTGAGCTAACCTAACCTAACTTTGTGTGCTGATGTGTGTGTAAAGTTTAAACTTTTTGAGCTAACCTAACCTAACTTTGTGTGCTGATGTGTGTGTAAAGTTTAAACTTTTTAGCTAACCTAACCTAACTTTAAGAGCTAACCTAACCTTATGAGCTCTCAGCCAACAGTGCTCCATAAGAAGGAAATGGGATGCAATGCCATGCTATGCTAAGCATATAGCATATAGCATATAGCATATAGCATATAGCATATAGCATATAGCATATAGCATATAGCATATAGCATATAGCATATAGCATATAGCATATAGCATATAGCATATAGCATATAGCATATAGCATATAGCATATAGCATATAGCATATAGCATATAGCATATAGCATATAGCATATAGCATATAGCATATAGCATATAGCATATAGCATATAGCACACAGTTTATAGTTTTTGAGCTAACCTAACCTAACTTTTTGAGGTAACCTAACCTAACTTTTTAGCTAACCTAACCTAACTTTGTGAGCTAACCTAATCTTATGAGCTCTTAGCCAACAGTGCTCCATAAGAAGGAAATGGGATGCAATGCCATGCTATACTTAGCATATAGCATACAGCATATAGCTTATAGCATATAGCACACAGTTTATAGTTTTTGAGCTAACCTAACCTAACATTTTGAGCTAACCTAACCTAACTTTTTAGCTAACCTAACCTAACTTTGTGAGCTAACCTAATCTTATGAGCTCTTAGCATATAGCATATAGCATATAGCATATAGCATATAGCATATAGCATATAGCATATAGCATATAGCATATAGCATATAGCATATAGCATATAGCATATAGCATATAGCATATAGCATATAGCATATAGCATATAGCATATGGCATATAGCATATGGCATATGGCATATGGCATATGGCATATGGCATATAGCATATACCACACAGTTTCTAGTTTTTGAGCTAACCTAACCTAATTTTTTGAGCTAACCTAACCTAACTTTGAGTGCTGCTGTGTGTAGTTGTACACTGTAAAGTTTAAACTTTTTGAGCTTACCTAACCTTACTTTGTGTGGTGCTGTGTGTAGTTGTACACTGTAAAGTTTAAACTTTTTGAGCTAACCTAACCTAAATTTTTAGCTAACCTAACCTAACTTTGTGAGCTAACCTAACCTTATGAGCTCTCAGCCAAGAGTGCTCCATAAGAAGGAAATGGGATGCAATGCCATGCTATGCTAAGCATATAGCATACAGTTTATAGTTTTTGAGCTAACCTAACCTAACTTTTTGAGCTAACCTAACCTAACTTTGTGTGCTGCTGTGTGTAGTTGTACACTGTAAAGTTTAAACTTTTTGACCTTACCTAACCTTACTTTGTGTGGTGCTGTGTGTAGTTGTACACTGTAAAGTTTAAACTTTTTGAGCTAACCTAACCTAAATTTTTAGCTAACCTAACCTAACTTTGTGAGCTAACCTAACCTTATGAGCTCTCAGCCAAGAGTGCTCCATAAGAAGGAAATGGGATGCAATGCCATGCTATACATAGCATATAGCATATAGCATATAGCATATAGCATATAGCATATAGCATATAGCATATAGCATATAGCATATAGCATATAGCATATAGCATATAGCATATAGCATATAGCATATAGCATATAGCATATAGCATATAGCATATAGCATATAGCATATAGCATATAGCATATAGCATATAGCATATAGCATATAGCATATAGCATATAGCATATAGCATATAGCATATAGCATATAGCATATAGCATATAGCATATAGCATATAGCATATAGCATATAGCATATAGCATATAGCATATAGCATATAGCATATAGCATATAGCATATTGCATATAGCATATAGCATATAGCATATAGCATATAGCATATAGCATATAGCATATAGCATATAGCATATAGCATATAGCATATAGCATATAGCATATAGCATATAGCATATAGCATATAGCATATAGCATATAGCATATAGCATATAGCATATAGCATATAGCATATAGCATATAGCATATAGCATATAGCATATAGCATATAGCATATAGCATATAGCATATAGCATATAGCATATAGCATATAGCATATAGCATATAGCACACAGTGTAAACTTTTTGAGCTAACCTAACCTAACTTTGTGTGCTGCTGTGTGTAGTTGTACACTGTAAAGTTTAAACTTTTTGAGCTAACCTAACCTAACTTTGTGTGCTGATGTGTGTGTAAAGTTTAAACTTTTTGAGCTTACCTAACCTAACTTTGTGTGCTGCTGTGTGTAGTTGTAAACTGTAAAGTTTAAACTTTTTGAGCTAACCTAACCTAGCTTTGTGTGCTGCTGTGTGTAGTTGTAAACTGTAAAGTTTAAACTTTTTAGCTAACCTAACCTAACTTTAAGAGCTAACCTAACCTTATGAGCTCTCAGCCAACAGTGCTCCATAAGAAGGAAATGGGATGCAATGCCATGCTATGCTAAGCATATAGCAATATATCTTTTAGCATATAGCATACAGTTAATAGTTTTTGAGCTAACCTAACCTAACTTTGTGTGCTGCTGTGTGTAGTTGTACACTGTAAAGTTTAAACTTTTTGAGCTAACCTAACCTAACTTTGTGTGCTGCTGTGTGTAGTTGTAAACTGTAAAGTTTAAACTTTTTGAGCTAACCTAACCTAACTTTGTGTGCTGCTGTGTGTAGTTGTACACTGTAAAGTTTAAACTTTTTGAGCTAACCTAACCTAACTTTTTAGCTAATCTAACCTAACTTTGTGAGCTAACCTAACCATATGAGCTCTCAGCCAACAGTGCTCCATAAGAAGGAAATGGGATGCAATGCCATGCTATACTTAGCATATAGCATACAGCATATAGCTTATAGCATATAGCACACAGTTTATAGTTTTTGAGCTAACCTAACCTAACTTTTTGAGCTAACCTAACCTAGCTTTGTGTGCTGCTGTGTGTAGTTGTACACTGTAAAGTTTAAACTTTTTGAGCTTACCTAACCTTACTTTGTGTGGTGCTGTGTGTAGTTGCACACTGTAAAGTTTAAACTTTTTGAGCTAACCTTACCTAAATTTTTAGCTAACCTAACCTAACTTTGTGAGCTAACCTAACCTTATGAGCTCTCAGCCAAGAGTGCTCCATAAGAAGGAAATGGGATGCAATGCCATGCTATACATAGCATATAGCATATAGCATATAGCATATAGCATATAGCATATAGCATATAGCATATAGCATATAGCATATAGCATATAGCATATAGCATATAGCATATAGCATATAGCATATAGCATATAGCATATAGCATATAGCATATAGCATATAGCATATAGCATATAGCATATAGCATATAGCATATAGCATATAGCATATAGCATATAGCATATAGCATATAGCATATAGCATATAGCATATAGCATATAGCATATAGCATATAGCATATAGCATATAGCATATAGCATATAGCATATAGCATATAGCATATAGCATATAGCATATAGCATATAGCATATAGCATATAGCATATAGCATATAGCATATAGCATATAGCATATCCTCGGACAGGAGCAACATCCTCGGACCATAATACCATATTTTTTAACATCAATGTAAAAAAGGAAAAAGGGATGAACATAATTAGAACTACAAGGAAATATAATACAAGAAAAGCGGATTGGGAAGCATTTAAAATAAAATTGGTGGAAAATAAAACTGAAAGTAACTTAAATTTAGACAGAATACAAAATTTGAATAGTAAACAAGACTTAGAAGAAACAATAGTAAAATACAGTAAAATCATTGAATTAGCATGCGAAGATTCCATTCCTAAGACAAATAGTAAAATTAAAATCAAATGTCCGTGGTGGTCCGAGGAGCTCACGGAAAAGAAGAAGAAATTTACCAGATTAAAGAACCGTATCCGCAATGCCGCGCCGGTCCGGCGAGCGATGGTCGTCGACGAGTACCTGAAGGCCAAAGAAGAATACGAGATGCTAGCAAAGAGCGCCCAATTCGCCAGTTGGAAGGAGTTCTGCCGAAAACAGGATCGGGAAGGGGTCTGGGAGGGAATCTACAGGGTGATTGGTAGGACCGCTAGAAGGCAGGAGGAACTGACCCTATGCAGCGATGGTGTATTTCTCAACCCAAGTGAATCGGCCGCTCTACTCGCAGATACGTTCTACCCCGAAGACAGAGTAGACCAGGACAACGCTGACCACAGGCGAATTAGAGAAGCGGCCAGTCGAGTAAATGAGTGGGTTCATGATGAATATCATGATCCACCATTTACCTCGCTGGAGCTGAAGACCGCCGTGGCAGGTTTCAATCCCAAAAAGGCACCAGGAGGGGATGGACTGACGTCTGACATCTGCAGTCGAGCGATCCACCAGGACCTGGATGCGTTCCTTGCCCTCTACAATAAGTGCCTTGAATTGGCACACTTCCCGAACATCTGGAAGGAGGCCACAGTCGTGGTCCTCAGAAAGCTGGGCAAGGATGATTACCTAAACCCCAAGGCATACAGACCAATAGGTTTACTGCCGGTTCTGGGGAAGGTCCTGGAGAGGATGGTAGTAGCGCGTTTAAAATGGCAGCTTGTACCGCGGTTTAGTACCCGCCAGTTTGGCTTTATGCCCCAGAGAAGCACTGAGGACGCCCTCTATAAGCTAGTGAAGCACGTACAGGACAAGTTGAGGCTGAAGAAGCTAATTGTCCTGGTGTCGCTGGATATAGAGGGGGCCTTCGATAGTGCCTGGTGGCCAGCCATCAAGGTCAGACTGGCTGAGGAAAAGTGCCCGGTGAACATAAGAAGGCTGCTAGACAGCTACCTCGACAGTAGGAAAGTCAAGGTTCGTTACGCTGGGGAGGAATGCACGCGAGTGACTAGCAAGGGCTGTGTTCAAGGGTCCATAGGTGGTCCCATCCTGTGGAATCTCATTCTAGACCCACTATTAAAGGAATTGGAGCGGCGCGGCATCTTCGCGCAGGCGTTCGCCGATGATATCGTCTTGGTTCTGGATGGGGACTCAGCGACCGAAGTTTCAACATCTGCCAATGCAGCCCTCGCCCGTGTTCGGAGTTGGGGCGTCAGAAACAAGCTGAGGTTCGCTCCGCACAAAACCTGTGCGATGGTCGTAACCAACAAGCGCAAGTATGATACCCCAAGGTTGAGCATGGCCGGGGTCGACATTTGTATGGTTAAGAAGATGAAGTTGTTGGGTCTAACCATAGACGAGAAGCTCACCTTCAACGAGCACACCGCGAACGTCTGCAGGAGGGCAGTTAACATTTATAAGCAGCTGTCCCGCGCCGCTAAAGTGAGTTGGGGATTGGACGCACAGATCATACACACAATCTACACTGCTATGATTGAACCCATAATAACGTACGCGGCCGCAGCCTGGGCTCCCGCTACGAAGAAGCTGGGAATACGGAAGAAGCTAGGCTCGGTCCAAAGAGGATTCGTCCAGAAGATCTGTAAATCTTACCGTACTGTCTCCCTGAACTCGGCACTGGTACTTTCCGGAATACTACCTCTAGATCTGCGCATACAGGAGGCAGCCGCCCTGTATGAAGCGAGGAGAGGGCCATCCCGGTTTGTGCCAGGAGATAGGGAGATCGAAAGTGCGGTAAGGTTTGCAGAGGCTCCTCATCCAGCTACACAGATGCCCCTGGAGTTCATGTGCCTGACAGACCAACAGTTGCTAGACGGCAACAATGTGCAGGCGGTGCGAATCTTCACCGACGGCAGCAAGATTGAGGGGAAGGTCGGGGCCGCATTATCCATTTGGGATAATGAAGGCGAAGTCCGGAACCTCAAACTTAGCTTAGCCGCGTACTGCACAGTCTACCAGGCGGAACTCCTGGCCATCTGCAAAGCGACGGACGTGATCCTTACGCGGCAAGAGACGAGCTATGGTTTGTACAGTGACTCAATGTCAGCATTGCAGACGCTTGCAAGCCATGGCTCTCTCCATCCCCTGGCAGTTCGCGCGCGCGCCAATTTGGCTCAAGCCCTGGGCCAGAGCAAAGCTGTTTCTTTGTTCTGGATCAGGGCCCACGCGGGCCTGCCGGGGAATGAGCGAGCGGACGAGTTGGCAAAGAAGGCAGCATTGTCGTTACGGAGGAAGCCGGACTACGACCAGTGTCCGGTATCATTTATCAAGCGACAGATCCGTTTGGAATCGCTTGATGAATGGAACCGAAGATATGTGTCGGGCGAGACAGCTTCTGTGACGAAAATGTTTCTTCCGGATGCCATAGCGGCTTTCCGTATTATAAAACAGGTGCGGCCCACAGGCGTTCTCACGCAGGTTTTGACGGGGCACGGCGGGTTCTCTGAATACTTGAATCGTTTCAAGTGTAAGGATAACCCATCGTGCGTCTGCGATCCAGGCGTGGCAGAGACTGTCCAGCACATACTTGTAGATTGCCCGTTATTTATCAGGGAACGCTACCAACTCGAATGTGAGCTGGACAGGAGATTGACGAAGGAGAGCCTGCATGGGCTCATGAGTAAGCAACACAGGGAAAAGTTCCTGGTGTACTGTGTTAATGTGGCCTCCACCGTCATTGCACGAAACCGAAGTTGAAGCAGCACTATGCTTCACTAGTATTATAAGAATATTTGTAAGAAGCATAGAATAGCACGCACAAAACTGCAATGACGAACCCTGCACTGGGGTAGTACCTAAGAAAACAGATTGTCTGTATGGTGAAAAGCACTGTTGTGCTTCTCATCCCTAAATGTAAGGCATTATTTATATTGTGATATTCCCTGTGATAAACAGCACTTCTGTACCTTACCTGTGATCTGCAGCACTTTTTGCATATTTTACTGTGATCAACAGCACTTTTTTTTTTGTATTCTTGTATATGTAGCACTTTTTCTTTTAACCTTACACCAAATAAATAAAGATGCCTTTAAGTATTTATACAAAGTGGGAGTCCCACCCACTGTATACAAGAAGACGTATGCAAGAAGAACCATGGTATGAAGAATGAAAGTACGAGAGGCATGAAAGAGGAATGGAATGAAAGAATTTGCACAGAATAGGCGCCAACTTCGTTGAGCGGGATTAGTATTATAAAAAAAAAAAAAAAAAAAAAAAAAAAAAAAAAAAAAAAAAAAAAAAAAAAAAAAAAAAAAAAAGCATATAGCATATAGCATATAGCATATAGCATATAGCATATAGCATATAGCATATAGCATATAGCATATAGCATATAGCATATAGCATATAGCATATAGCATATAGCATATAGCATATAGCATATAGCATATAGCATATAGCACACAGTGTAAACTTTTTGAGCTAACCTAACCTAACTTTGTGTGCTGATGTGTGTGTAAAGTTTAAACTTTTTGAGCTTACCTAACCTAACTTTGTGTGCTGCTGTGTGTAGTTGTAAACTGTAAAGTTTAAACTTTTTGAGCTAACCTAACCTAGCTTTGTGTGCTGCTGTGTGTAGTTGTAAACTGTAAAGTTTAAACTTTTTAGCTAACCTAACCTAACTTTAAGAGCTAACCTAACCTTATGAGCTCTCAGCCAACAGTGCTCCATAAGAAGGAAATGGGATGCAATGCCATGCTATGCTAAGCATATAGCAATATATCTTTTAGCATATAGCATACAGTTAATAGTTTTTGAGCTAACCTAACCTAACTTTGTGTGCTGCTGTGTGTAGTTGTACACTGTAAAGTTTAAACTTTTTGAGCTAACCTAACCTAACTTTGTGTGCTGCTGTGTGTAGTTGTAAACTGTAAAGTTTAAACTTTTTGAGCTAACCTAACCTAACTTTGTGTGCTGCTGTGTGTAGTTGTACACTGTAAAGTTTAAACTTTTTGAGCTAACCTAACCTAACTTTTTAGCTAATCTAACCTAACTTTGTGAGCTAACCTAACCATATGAGCTCTCAGCCAACAGTGCTCCATAAGAAGGAAATGGGATGCAATGCCATGCTATACTTAGCATATAGCATATAGCTTATAGCATATAGCACACAGTTTATAGTTTTTGAGCTAACCTAACCTAACTTTTTGAGCTAACCTAACCTAACTTTGTGTGCTGCTGTGTGTAGTTGTACACTGTAAAGTTTAAACTTTTAGAGCTTACCTAACCTTACTTTGTGTGGTGCTGTGTGTAGTTGCACACTGTAAAGTTTAAACTTTTTGAGCTAACCTTACCTAAATTTTTAGCTAACCTAACCTAACTTTGTGAGCTAACCTAACCTTATGAGCTCTCAGCCAAGAGTGCTCCATAAGAAGGAAATGGGATGCAATGCCATGCTATACATAGCATATAGCATATAGCATATAGCATATAGCATATAGCATATAGCATATAGCATATAGCATATAGCATATAGCATATAGCATATAGCATATAGCATATAGCATATAGCATATAGCATATAGCATATAGCATATAGCATATAGCATATAGCATATAGCATATAGCATATAGCATATAGCATATAGCATATAGCATATAGCATATAGCATATAGCATACAGCATACAGCATACAGCATACAGCATACAGCATACAGCATACAGCATACAGCATACAGCATACAGCATACAGCATACAGCATACAGCATACAGCATACAGCATACAGCATACAGCATACAGCATACAGCATACAGCATACAGCATACAGCATACAGCATACAGCATACAGCATACAGCATACAGCATACAGCATACAGCATACAGCATACAGCATACAGCATACAGCATACAGCATACAGCATACAGCATACAGCATACAGCATACAGCATACAGCATACAGCATACAGCATACAGCATATAGCACACAGTGTAAACTTTTTGAGCTAACCTAACCTAACTTTGTGTGCTGCTGTGTGTAGTTGTACACTGTAAAGTTTAAACTTTTTGAGCTAACCTAACCTAACTTTGTGTGCTGATGTGTGTGTAAAGTTTAAACTTTTTGAGCTAACCTAACCTAACTTTGTGTGCTGATGTGTGTGTAAAGTTTAAACTTTTTAGCTAACCTAACCTAACTTTAAGAGCTAACCTAACCTTATGAGCTCTCAGCCAACAGTGCTCCATAAGAAGGAAATGGGATGCAATGCCATGCTATGCTAAGCATATAGCATATAGCATATAGCATATAGCATATAGCATATAGCATATAGCATATAGCATATAGCATATAGCATATAGCATATAGCATATAGCATATAGCATATAGCATATAGCATATAGCATATAGCATATAGCATATAGCATATAGCATATAGCATATAGCATATAGCATATAGCATATAGCATATAGCATAGCATATAGCATAGCATATAGCATATAGCATATAGCATATAGCATATAGCATATAGCATATAGCATATAGCATATAGCATATAGCATATAGCATATAGCATATAGCATATAGCATATAGCATATAGCATATAGCATATAGCATATAGCATATAGCATATAGCATATAGCATATAGCATATAGCATATAGCATATAGCATATAGCATATAGCATATAGCATATAGCATATAGCATATAGCATATAGCATATAGCATATAGCATATAGCATATAGCATATAGCATATAGCATATAGCATATAGCATATAGCATATAGCATATAGCATATAGCATATAGCATATAGCATATAGCATATAGCATATAGCATATAGCATATAGCATATAGCATATAGCATATAGCATATAGCATATAGCATATAGCATATAGCATATAGCATATAGCATATAGCATATAGCATATAGCATATAGCATATAGCACACAGTTTATAGTTTTTGAGCTAACCTAACCTAACTTTTTGAGCTAACCTAACCTTATGAGCTCTCAGCCAAGAGTGCCTTAACGACATAAGTGGTTAGATTTTATCTTGTTGTTGGTTTCTGTTGTATTTTTCTATGTTTTCTATGATAGGAAAGTTTTTTTTATGTTTAAAAATGTCGTAATAACTTGGTACATTAGTTTCTAGACTATATTGAGAAATACGTTTAAAATTGACCCTATTGAATTTAGAAAAAGTTAGGTTAGGTTAGCTCAAAAACTATAAACTGTATGCTATATGCTATAAGCTGTATGCTATATGCATATAGCATACAGCAGTAGCGTCACAACGTTCATTTCTACTCATTGTGGCACATAGCTTATACCTTAGGATAAAGTACCTATAGATTAAGCCCTGGCGTGGCCGCACATGAGACAGCAATAGTTAGTTCTGGTATTACAACAAGAACAAGAACACTACAACCCACCATCGCACTGACACTTATTTTCTATAAATAACCCAAATTCCTTGTCTCAATTAACACATAATACCACGAAATCATAGAAAATCAAACAAAACCGAGTTTGTTTGTCAAACCTGCCATTGTATTAGAGTTTGAAGAAATCGGCCACGGTGACCGGTTTCTGTTGTAAAAGACAAAAAATAATCTTTTGTCCTTATTATTTACATGGAGCTGCCAATTAGCCATCTCGCTCTATCAATCAAGGTCATTTTATGGCTTAATCTATAGGTACTTTATCTAAGTTGTGACGTCACACGGGCTCGGGTTTGTTCGGAAAACTGTCGGGGTGTTTTCGGTACTGGATTCAAAAAAATATTTTCTTTTGGATTTTACTTTGTAATTACAATGAAAAAAAAAAACTAAATATAGTTTTGTATGAAAACTTATATAATATATGATCTTTTCATTTCTTACAAAAAAAATGGTTCAACAAATCAATTTGGACACGTCATGTACTTTTAAACAAAAAATAATTTTAAATGTCTGTCGACAATTGACTGAGAAATCGGGGAACATACACAAAAAAAAAACAAACAAAGTCGATTATAGGACCTCTTTTTTGAAAAATCGGTTAAAAATCAAAGGATTGGTATAGCCGATCGAGGAAAATGTACCTTCTTGCCTATACACATAACAATTAGTCCCTTTTCACACGCTCCGGTTGCCGGGTAGCCGCTACCGGGTAACCGGCGGCGAATGTACCTATAGCCATGTACGTACGTGTGAAAGCTTACATACATAGCTATACACTTCTTCGTCACCAGTTCTGGGTACCCGGCACCGACTATCCGGAAACCGGGGCGTGTGAAAAGGCTCACGCTCCGGTTGCCGGGTAACCGGTGGCTAATGTATAGCCCTGTACGCCGGTACGTGTGAAAGCTAACGTACATTGCTATACACATCAGCGCAGGGTATCCGGCAACGGCTACCCAGAAACAGGGGCGTGTGAAAAGGCAATTAAGAGCCATCCCCACTCCCCACTTTTACACCCAAGATTGCCACTGCGTCAGGTGTCTGAGTTATCCGGTTTTACACTGTCGATTACTGAATATTTGAAGTTGAGTATTTGTTAAAAGCCTTAAAACCTGTTGTATCTAACCTGTCTGGCTTTGCACATTCGTCTCCATAAATTTTATTCAGAAACCCACCCATAGATAATTAATAAGGCATCACAAGCGATCCTTTTAAACCCCTTCTACACAGTCGGCACAACCACCCATCAAGGTGCTCTTGGTCGGGGCACCCACCAAAAAATATCGTGTAGGCGGTGGTTGGCCTCCAACAAACTTGATTGGGTTGACTCAATTTGATTGGCGATGGTTCCGACTGTCTAGAAGAGTTATTAGATGGAGTATCTGGCTTTCAAGCACAGATTCCTCCTCCTCGCGTCGTGTTCCTCATTATTGATGGTCGTGATTCCCCCGACCAGAAATCAGCCTTTCTATTATGACGTTCCTCCATCTGTGTCTGTTCTTGGCGTCACCGCGTCATGGAGTGCTTCGTGCAAGTTGGTGTTGAGCGTTGCACGAATTTGGTTAGACCACCTGACCGGGCTGCAGCCCCGAGGCCTCCTGCCATTGACCTTATCAGTTATCATCAACTGCTCGAGTTTATGACCTTCTTTTCAGGCAATGTGGCCAAAGAATTCCAGGACTCTTCGCAGGCAGGTAATGGAAAGTCAGGATTGGATGTTGAGCTGACGAAGGATAGACTCGTTTGTGCGGAATGCAGTCCGTAGAATTTGCAGCATCCTCCGCTAACACCACATCTTGAAAGCGTCAATGCGATGACTGTTGGGCTTAGCGTCCATATTTCCGAGCTTAAGATGGAAAACACTAAGGAGTTCACCAGTTGCATCTTCCTCTTCCGATATGTTGCGGTCCTTCCATATCCGCTGGAGCTGGGATATTGCGTTTTTCGTCGTCACTTGACCGATTCATAGAGAATCCCTTTTGGATTTTTTGTCACCATTGATGATTTTGTTTTTTTTATTCTAGCAATCCTAAAATCATCCGTCAATGTCAAATTAAAGTGGGAAGAATAGTTAGTTATCTGTGGATGTGGAGTTGACTGTCTGACTGTCATTGTCAAGATCAAAACATTTCGAATTTCGATATTGCGACGCAAGTGAGAGATTTATTTTAGTTAAAAAATGTCTGCACGGCAAGCCATACAAGTGGGAACAAAGACCGTAAGGCCAGTACTCTCCTTAAACCATGGGGAGGCAAAAATGAGAGTATTGAACCTGTACAAGGCCTGGTATCGCCAAATCCCGTACTTGGGTAAGTAACCTGTTATGTCATCAATGCTGCTTTTTCGTAGCTTTGCTTCGATGATATAAATCTCCTAGCTTCTTACTGTTTACTCGCCGAAGGCTTATACTCGTTCCTACAGATATAAACCGCTGCTAAAATGAAAGAGCCTAAAGCATGAAATATAACAGCAATTGGCTGGAATATTTTTACATTCAGTAAACACAAGTAGTACTATTTCAAAATAGTTAATTCTTTAATAGTTTAAAGTTTCAAGCATTGTGAAAAATGAAAAGATGTTAACCAATATTTGTGCATTTAAAAATTATTGCACTTATAATATTTAATGTTCCATTTCAGTTATGGACTATGATATTCCAAGGACAGAAGATGCATGCCGTGCCAAGCTGAAGGAATTATTCCTAAAAAACAAAGATGTGTCCGACATCAGAGTTATTGATATGCTTGTTATCAAGGTAATCTTTCCAATTTATTTTGTTTTTTAATTAAGTTTGTATCAATATTTTGCACAAATTAGAGAATGTACAGTCTTACTGAGCAGCTTAAGAAGGTCGTAATTGAACTGAATTCCATTACAAACAGAAATTATTAATTAAGTCACTGAAATCAATCAAATATATCAAAACAATACAAAAGAAAAGTAAAGGCAGCATCACTAACATGATCAGAACAAACTTATCGCGGTTAAGGGACGTCCTTGACCCTTTTACTTAGCATGAGTTACAAACATTTTGGTTTAAAACCATGTTCAGTTGTATTTATTTAGGTAGGCACTTACTAGTATAAAGAAACTCACATACCAAATTATAACTTATATTTGACAATTATTTTTAGTAATGAGTTAAATAATATCTCATAAACATGTCGAACGATAAACATTATTTAAACAATGAAAATGGTTCTACACCTATACCTTTCATTTGAGACCAAAATTATCAAAATATCTCCATAAACAAAAAGATCATGTTTTCCATTTACATCGCTATATATTTATAATTATTGAAATAATTTATCAAGTGCAAGCATACAGGCTTAAATAAAAATTTAATAAAATTATTTTTGGTACAAGTCGGATCAATGACTGATTGAATGATTACATGTATACTTAATTTTCAGGGACAAATGGAGCTCAAGGAAACAGTGAACATGTGGAAGCAGAAGGGTCACATTATGACCTACTTCAAGTCCACAGAGGAACCCAAACCCAAAGATTTCCTTTCAAAATTCTTCAATGGAAATGAATAAACAATACGGAATATGTAAATAGTCTAACATACACTAACTTATAACAATATAGAGAATTCAGATCATCATTTTTGTAGTTTCAATACAATTTGTTGGTTAAATTCTCTTGCCCTTTTTAGGGTTCCATACCCAAAGGGTCAGAACAGAGCCCTATTGCTGTCACTCACATGTCTGTCTGTCTATCCATTGTCTGTCACACAGGTTTTACAGCCAATCGGTTGGAGCTACACAGTCTTCAAATTTTCACAGTTTAAGCATCTTGTTGACACAAAGCCATTCAAATTGTCAAAACATAGTTTTTAAATGTTTTTAAGGGGGGTTCCCATACAGCCAAAGCGGGGTGCGAAAAAGACATTTTGATCTACCACGAGTGGGTTATCGTTGTATAGAACTGATTCAGTAGATAAATACTAAATTAATTGTTTTCAAAAATTTTGGAAAATACAGGAACGGGAAGCTGCTAAAGCCAGCTTTTTTCACAAAATTTTGTTCTGAGGCATTTTTTAACTTTCCATTGACCTTCAAATTTGGTGATAATGTTACGTATATTTTACTAACAAATACCAATCTTCTATATATATAAAAGAAGAAACTGACTGACTTACTGACTGATTGATCAACGCACAGCCAAAACCGCTAAGCCTCAGTGAGGTTTCTCAAGTGGCTTAAGTGAGCACTAAGAAAGGATTTTTGGAAATTCCACTCCTATGGCATTAAAAAGGGGGGTTGAAAGTTTATATAAAAAATCTAATTTCTGTCTGTCTGTCTGTCTATCGAAGTCAAATATATTTATTTCAACTAGGCCAATGAGCGGCACTTTTGAACGTCAAACAATTCAAAATAAAAAAAATTCATGTAATAAAAATTGATGCTACCGTGCATTCGGAAAAGTAGCTTGTTATGGAAAAGAACGCACAAGAAACTCCATAAACTGACGGATACTAAGACTCCGCGGTCCGTCTGTCTGTCTGTCCGTCTGTCACCAGGCTGTACATCATGAACCGTGATAGCTAGACAGTTGAAATTTTCACAGATGATGTATTTCTGTTGCCGCTATAACAACTAATACCAAAAAAACAGAATAAAATAAATATTTAAGTGGGGCTACCATACAACAAACGTGTTTTGTTGCCGTTTTTGCGATAATGGTACGGAACCCTTCTTGCGCGAGTCCGACTCGCACTTGGCCGGGTTTTTATATCAATATTATCATCCTCCGGAGCTGGTGGCGCGCGCTCTGCCCTCTATCTCGAAAATGGTTCAAGATATAAAAAAAATGTTTTAACAAAAGTTTAGAGAATTTAATCCTCTACAATATTTATAAAACATACAAATAGCATAAAACCCATAAGAAACGAGATATTTGCAATAAATGTGTAAAAAATAGATTTTTTTATCTTTGACCTTGGAATATCTGTTGTCGCGGACACCCTTTTTTTATTTTTTTTTATTTTTTTTATTTTTTTTTTTTGCCTGGAGAAATGCTCATGCATACTGCGCTACCACGGGGAGATAGCGCAGTTATGTGGGACTCTAACCCACTAAAACTCCACGGTGTCCTCCTGTGCCGCTTATGGCGGGAACACGGGTACGCGTTAGCACTCACCGCGAACCCGCCGCGGCTGTCCGTCACCGGACCCTTCTCTGGGGATTACCCCCCATCACCGGCGCACCAGAACACTGTGCGCCGTGACCACCCCAGGGACCAAACCAGTACATGGGTGCCAGACGACCCCGTGTATGGCACCCTTGGTCCCCTTGTGACGGGTCAAGGTCAATGGCCCCGCCACCTACCATGTTTCGGCCGCAGGGGATAGGGAGAGCGGCCAACGCTATACCGACACTCCTCTTCCCCTGCGGCCCCACCGCGTCCGTCATCAGACGGTAGCGACCCCGTCCAGGCCGCGGAAGGTAGGAAGAGCGGCGCACCGCAATACCGGCACTCCTCTCCCGCCGCGGCCTCCAACCCTCAGCCGTGATATCGTATGGGTTTGGGAGACCCCATACGACATCACGGCCCGCCTCAGTTGCGATGTTGCCCAGGCAGCACCGCAACCTACTTGTTGGCCGCTACGTCGTCGGCTTATCGGCAAAAGCCCTGACGAGCGGCCCCTCCTCGGGTTCCTCTTCGCTTCACCGTGGGTGACCAAGCCACGGTTACTGAGCCCCCCCGCCTCGACAATGCGGGAACCCACCGGGGGGGGGGTCGCGGACACCCTACGATCCTAAGTAGGTTTTGAGACAAGTTTTAGGGTGTCAAAATAAAGGTTTATACAAGTTTATAGCCGGCTATCTCTCATTCCGAGGTGAAATCCCTAATTTTCCTGGACTAATTATTATTTGATAATGTTTAATGAAAAGTGTGGAAAAATTCAATATTGGTCGCAATAGTTGATGTGTCCACAAAGGTTTCAAGGATTTTAGGAATAAGTATCTATTAACATAGATAAAAAAATATATGTCAGCAGCATGTTTCTTTTAATATGTCGGATTTGACAATCCTACAAAATTCCTCTGAGTCTGCAAAATGTCGCAAACTAGAGTTGTGAGACCTTTGATGTCCAAGGATTTTCTCGCTGCTCGCAGACGGGCACTTGGATTATATAGGGCTTTTTATAGATACATTCCGTATATCAGTAAGTATTACTCCTTAAGTCCTAACAACGGTCCTAAGTAGTTCCTACCACATCTATTTGTTTAACAGTTACAAGCTTCGATAGTATCTAACATATCTGCTGATGAAGTTATAGCACAAGACTGTTGATATGAGCCTAAGACCTGAGGTCGTGGTCATATGTGGTATATAGTCATGGTGCATGACTTCTTAAAAGCGCAACAGTAAGGTAAATATAGGTACCCCGGGGAGAACTTTGTTTTGTTGTATATTAAGGAAAATTAGCTCGTAAGAAATGTTCTTTGCATAAAGCCCTTAAAGAGCATGTTTACCTATCTCTACAATTTCACTTTTAGTTAAATACTTCGATGTGCAGAAAAATGAAGAAGACTGTCGATGGAAGTTGAGGGAGTATTTTTATAAAAACTCCTGTATCACTGACGTTCGGATCATTGATTTGCTGGTGATCAAGGTATCATTGTTATTTTATACGTGAGCTAGCTTCTTTGCGCAGCCCCCGTGGTCTATCTATCCCATGCATTTTGCCGGGATAAAGAGTGATAAAAAGTCTGACGGATACTCAACGAAACAAACTTTTTATCAGTGAAAGAATTTTCTTATGTCCTTTTAGACGCTACCCTTTCACAAACTTAGGTACAAAAAAAAACATACAATTTTACCTATGCATTTTTTTTATTTTATTTATTAGCTTATCGCTTTAGAAATGCACTGGGTACCAACCTACATAATGAAATGCAAAGGTAGAATGCATAGGTACTTAGTTTTAGGAAAAAATAAATATACTACCTAGGTTAATTACTTATTTTTGGACATTTGGGAATAGCCAGCCACACGACAACTAGCCAACTACGCAGGAGATAGCTACCTATCTATGTGTGCAAGCATAATATTTGTAAAAACCATAGATTCTTATAAAAACACAGGTAGGTAGGTACTTCACTCATTATCCATCATCATGACACAATAGAGATCAGTCCCAAGGCCAGCGGCTTTAATGGTTCACTTAGCTTAGGTACTCTAGCTCCATACGAAACAAAGACTTCGGCGGGCAGCCGCAGTCCTCCAACGATTCAGTCTGTTCGCTGCCGAAGTCGACTAAATTCTGCAACGAGCGACGTAGGCGGCACAGTTTCGGTAAAAACAACGCTTCGACCGAGCCGCCGAAACCAACATGTCTAGAACCAATTATTCAAAACCGCACTCAGTTCGCATGGTGGTTAACGCCCACCCGTGAGAGGGATCACAAAGAGGAGACGAGCTTCAGCAGCGGAAAGCCCAGTAGGTAGAAGTCGACATTAAAATTAGCTTAGCTTGATGCTTTTCAGTCTATGTATGTATGTATGTATGTATGTATGTATGTATATATGTATGTATGTATGTATGTATGTATGTATATATGTATGTATGTATGTATGTTTGTTCCTATGTGGCGTTCCAGAGACCAAACGCGTTGACCGATTTTGATGATTCATACGTCAATCGATTCGTCTTAACCTTGCGAGTGTCATAGGCTACATTAAAATTGGAAAATAGAAAAATGGCGGCTTTTGGGCGCCATATTGTGGGGGGGCAATTTTATTTTTTCTTCCAAACCCATCGTGTGGGGTATCAAAATAAAGGGTTTCAAGAGGTGATTTCAAAAATATATAACACTTATATATTTAAGGAAACGTAAACAAGAAGAAAATCATGCTGTGCAGTCGGAGGATACATATTCGCGAGCTGGCTGACCAAAACCAGATGTATCCTCCGACTGCACAGCATGATTTTCTTCTTGTTTACGTCTTTTTAGTTCGCTTTTTAAGCAGTCGGGTATTTTGATTTTTTTAATTAACTTTTTTATTTATAACTTTTTAGTTAACATTTTTTTCGAATTAGGTACATTTAAATATATAAGTGTTATATATTTTTGAAATCGCCTCTAAAAACCCTTTATTTTGATACCCCCACACGATGGGTTTGGAAGAAAAAATAAAATTGGCCCCCCACAATATGGCGCCCAAAAGCCGCCATTTTTCTATTTTCCAATTTTAATGTAGTCTATGACACTCGCAAGGTTAAGACGAATCGATTGACGTATGAATCATCAAAATCGGTCAACGCGTTTGGTCTCTGGAACGCCATATAGGAACAAACATACATACATACATACATACATACATACATACATACATACATACATACATACATATATACATACATACATACATACATACATAGACTGATAAACACATTACCCTCCTTCGGCAGTCGGGTCGACATTGAAGTCGACATTAAAATTAGCTTAGCTTGATGCTTTTTAGGGTTCCGTACATGAAGGCCTATTGCCGAAGGAGAAAGCGTATTGGCGTATTTACTCCCGTGTCCGTCTGTCTGTCCGTCATCTGTCACACAATTTTGTTCCGTAGATTTTTTTTACTTTCCATTGACCTACGAACTTGAAATTTGGTGACAATGTTTATTATTAGGTACGTACCGTACCTACACGTGTATGTACTTTACTAACAAATACCAATATATTGATAAATCTATTTTTTTTTCTTTGGATTATGCAATTTTGCGCACCATCCTGATGTCATGTAAGGGGCAGTGGAGTGTTCCTTTCCTATCCAGGCTATAGACAGATACAGGAGAACAGCGAACCTACAAGGATCAATCGTGGAATATTTTAGGGCAATAATCCGTCCTCTGTGGTTTTGTTTAGCCCTGAACCGTCTCGGTACACTGCTGGTGGGTTCGAGCCTGGGCTATAGGTTGAGAAAAGGTTGACCACCTTTCATATCACTCCTCCTTTACATCATCCAAACTACTGAAGGTACAGAAACCTTCACTAACGCCATCAGGATGGAATTAGGTATGGACAAATGTACAGGTCAGTCATGCTTGTAAGGCGAGGGGAGATTTTGGAATCCGTGGGAACCCATTTCTCGGATTCCATACACCTTAGATCCCTTTCCTCAACCGAAACCTACAAGTATTTGGGTATTTGGGTATTTCGAAAGCAACTAGGCATTAATGGTACCGGTGAAAAACTCGTTGAAGGAACGCTTCTTTGGCCGCCTAAATAAAGTACTAAATAGTCTTTTATCAGGCGTATAAAGTGCGCGTCTTGGTGTACCTTGTGTGTCTTAGCATTCTCAAATGGACTCAGACTGAACTCGTCGCTATGGATAGGAGGGTCCACACACTGCGTTCCTGAAATCGTACGACATACGCGTAAAAGAGTCACGCGTATGTCGTTTTTGTGGCAAAAAAACACTTTTCTTTCTTTTTCTTTTTCTAAAACTACTGAACGGATTTTGATGTATTTGGAAATCGGTTGAATTTTTTTGTAAAGCTTTTTACTTTTTATTTCGTGATTAGCCAGCCCTTGAACTCAATCTCGCCTAATGAAAAGAATCAATGACCCCTCATTGCAAATTGGGTTTCATTTTACCGTCCATTTTACATTAGTAGACGAAGTATTAGGGGATACAGAAATTGATACTTCCGCACTTTGACTAGTACTGATGCAACTGTTTTTTTAAAGAATATTTTAAATGGTTTCGAGAAAAGGATGGTACAGGTGTGCCTTTGTTTAGGGAAAACCAGGATAGTTGCCCTAAGGGTATAATTGCCACGATTTTAATTACTCCAGTTTCACGGATATTTTATTAAACTATCGAAAGATTCACCAACTACCACTAAGTTGACCGTATCTCATGTCTCTGTGCGATTGCATGGGAAAGCAAAATGCGATCAAAGTTTTTGCGGGTTGGATGTCCTGTTCTCGGTGATCTATCCTAGATGTAATTTACATGGATTTGAATATTATCCCCTTTGTGGGAATAGATGTTCCAAAATATAGAGGTCTGCTAGAATCGCTAATGCTCTGGAAATATTAAAGATAATGGTTTTTAATTTTCATAAATTAGTAGATAAAAAACCAGTGGCCGGCCAGTTTTACAAATAAAGTATTTTGCTTTTTGTACTGAGAGATATAGTTTATACATCAGAATAACATAATTATAGGCTATAATATATATCCGCTATATCTATACTAATCTATATACTATAATATTATAATAAAGAGGTAAAGTTTGTGAGGTTGTAGTGTTGTTTGGATCTACTGAACCGATTTTAAAAATTCTTTCACCAGTAGAAAGCTACATTGTTCTTGAGTGACATAGGCTATTTTTTTATCCCAAAAACGGGTCCTGTGGGGAGGACCACGGGGACGAAGCCGCGGGAAACAGCTAGTAATTAATAAAGTTAGTAGACTAATTCTACGTGAGTGGAGCCGCTGGCGCCAGCTAGTATTAGATATTAATGATCGTAGGGAGGTAACTATGGCAGAGCAAAGAGCTTCACGGACGCTTCTACCGGGTCCTACATGGGACCGATGTAGATCCGTATCGTATCTTAGCGTCCGTGGCCTGGCTGCGATTTGGCGACCTTTTTGGGAAAACCGAAGGTTTTGTCTTTGCGATTATGAACGAAGTTATGATGACGAACAACTACCGGAAATATATAGTGAAAGACGACTTGGTTGGCATCTGTGGGGCATGTCACCGGCCGGAGGAATGAATCCGTCATGTTATCTCTAATTATTTAACGGAGGCTATTTGCATAGACACAATTTTGTAGCCGGGGTTATCCATCAGCAATTTGCTCTTAAATACGATCTTGTAGAATCGGAAGTAGGTACCGTACGGTATGTGCCCGACCGAGTTCTCGTAAATGGCAATTTCAGGTTGGATTCGGATCGGTCTATCATCATCGACAGGACTTGTTGTCAGTAAGCCTGACAGTGGTGATATAGAAGTCCTCCTGAAGGCTCGCGAGGTTGTCGACATGTGGGATGTGAATACAGCAGTCATTATCCGATAGTCATGATGCCCAATTGCATAGTAGCCAAGAGCTTCGACGAACATATGTCGACATCTGGATCAAAAGCGGTACTACTGGACACGGCGCGTATCGTTAGGAGGTTCCTCTCACAGGAGCCCTGCAGCCGTATTGCGTAAGTGCGCAAAGAAGTTAAACTCTATCCAACCGACCAAATCGGCCAATCACACAAAAACATTGCGTCATTCATCTCGCATGAAATTGGTCGATTTGGTCGGTTGGATAGAGTTTAACTTCTTTGCGCACTTACGCAATACGGCTGCTGATCACCGGTAGCTCAGACCCTGTTCCCGATACCGGTTGGCTACTATTTTTTACCCGACTGCCGAAGGAGGGTAATATGTTTTCTCAGTCTATATGTATGTTTGTTCCTATGTGGCGTTCTAGAGACCAAACGCGTTGGCCGAATTTTCTTCTAAACCCATTGGGTGGGGTATCAAAATAAAGGGTTTTAAGAGGTGATTTCAAAAATATTAAACACTTATATGTTTAAAGGTATCTAATTCTAAAAATAAAATAACTAAAATGTTATAAATAAAAAAAGTTAATTAAAAAAAAAAAAAATCCTGACTGCTTAAGAAGCGAACTAAAAAAATTTACTTTAGCAAGAAGAAAATTATGCCGTGCAGTCGGAGAAAACAAATTTGTGAGCTGGATAACTTATACCTTAATATTATGACAAGTTTCATAGCTTTTCCAATTTCGTCTATGGAGTTAAAATAATTTATTATTTTCCTCGATATTGAATTTCTAACTTGTCATCTTGAAAAATTTAATGAACTTTATAACTTAAAAATGAATGAAAAAACGAATTAATTTAAAGTAGATTCGGTCTGTAACAATTAATAAAGGTAACCCAGCCAATCTTCGTCGTATGTGGCGTCGTGATATTTAATGGTTATTAGACGAATCTATGTATTTATGTTAACTGTGTAACTTATACAACCTACTCTTGTTTTAAATTCGGCCTCTATTAGCAACCCTAGTGAATCTGTAAAGTTTAGCTGTCAATTTTCGAAACGGCGGGAGTGGCCCTTCTGTATACTTTCTATTTTGTGGAGGCAGTGACAACTTTTATATGTTTTTGAACATGATTGTATCCAAGCATGTATAGATACAACAAGAACGAGTAGAGCATCAAACAGAATCTTTATACCTACACTCGGTGTACCTACCTACCTACAGGAGTACCGCTTTCTGTTCCTAGCTTCCAAGTCTTCCAACCAACTGCCTGATGGCAACCCCTGCAGTCACATAGGTAGGTACCCATATGTAACATGGTTTATGTAAACTGGTTTATGAATACAGGGTTACATCGAGCTTAAAGAAATAACCAATCAGTGGCAGCAGAAGGGGCATATCATGAGGCACTGGAATCCAAGCATTGAACCTCAACCGGAAGACTTTCTTTCCAAGTTCTTCGCCGGCGCAGAATGAATTGAATTGATAAAGAGTTCAATGAATAAATTACAAAATAAATAAGTAACAAATTCAAGTTTTATTAATCACTTTCATTCCACATCACATGCCTTTCGAAGGCTCATAATTATATGGTTTATAATTATGTAAGTAATAAAATGAATTACATTTTTACATGAATTTAAAGATTATGTATTTAGAGACAAGTTAGTTGATACAATAGCTACGAAAATATAATTGGTAAGGTACCAGTGTGTAAATTAACCAAAATATCTACTACTGGGATAAATATTGATCCTATAAAAATAATACGTATTCATTTACGGACAAGGTAGGTACCTATTTTAAATGAGAATATGTACAGTCAAGGGTCAAAAGTGCAGTCTTACTCTCCCAAAATTCAAATGGCTAGTTTTTGTAGAAGCAGTTAAATTATCCACAACTGGTTTAATATTTTGTGTAGAAATGAAAAAAATATACGTACAAACCGTGAAAAGTTGAAATTCATCTGCCTAAAAAGATTGCCGCTGTTGTTTTGGTAGAGTGTGACTGCACTTTTGACTCCTAAGTGTACCTTATTACTCGCTCAAAATAAATGAGCACCCGAAATGTCAAATGAACCCACTCCCGCGCGGCACCCCGCGTTCGCCTCGTGAGCCAATAGCGAGAGTCGAACGTCAGAGTGACTTTGACATTTCTGGTTCTCAATTATTTGTTATTTTGACCGTGCTGTACCTGTTTGGTACGGTACTGCGTGCATGGGTAATTTATATTTTAACAGATAATAATTATTTCAACTCTGCAGACTGGCAGGTACCTTATGTTTCAGAAAAGTTATAACACGGCCGAAACAGCAAGACGCTATCGCATAGAATATTTGAAAACTAATTGAAAACGTATAATAACTACAAGTGACTAGAAAACAACCAAGCAAAAAAATATGGTTACATACCTATCTACCTACCTTCACATTTGTAAGGAAAATACCATTTGTAGATGGCCTGTTTCTGAATGCAGTAGGTATCTAAGAATACTTAGTTTACGATTTTTACAGACCATCACACTAGTGACACGTGTAGTCATAAGTAACGGACCAAAATTATGGAAATGCCCCCACTTAAGTTACATTTGGGAAATTGGGATTCCCTGATCGGATTCGGATGGACCTGATGGTGTGCAAATTTCGTTTCGGCCTGTTTTAAAAATAAATACATAAGCAAATATACCAGTAGGTACTCATACCACTTTAATTTCATAAATATAACAATTCTGGTGTAACTTATCATTCACAACCAATTACAACATGTTTTATTTTTTGTTATCTCCTTTATTTCACATCTTCTTATTTTGTACATTTTTAAAGATTTCTTAAAAAAAAAACACTTAAAAAAAACTTTATTTTTTGTTATTATTTGTATTATTGTAAGAAGAGTAGGTAGACAATTTTGCATTCCAACGCCCAATCAATTACTTCGATCAATTAGTTGAAAATATTTTCTAAACAAGGATTATAAAAAAAAAAATTAAAAAGGAAAATATTTTATGAACAAAAACAGCTTGCCTAATGTCCTAACTTGCTAGGTCCTTATAGCTAAGAGTAAGTAGATATATAATTATATATATATAGATAACAGTTTACAAATATAGTTTAGCAGCAAATAAATATGATTATACATAACTTTGATAACCTAAATTAGTAACTACACTAGATATTTGTTATTTTTATTAATTACAAAATTACTCCTATGTACAACAATTTCAACAGTTGTTGACTGCTGGGTACTTCCACTCGATTCGCGAACGTATAGAATGTCCTCGTGGGGCCACACGTGGAAGGAGTCTCCCCCTGGCGTCGCGATCGTGATGGTGTTGTTGCCACAGCAGACTCTCGCGATCAAATGAGGACCTCTCGCCGCCAACCGCACGTCATTAACACTACCATTATATTATCTAGTGAGGTCTTGTTCAACGAGGTACACGTTACAACAGCATCTTCACAAACTCTGGAATTATAAAATAAGGAATATGTAGAAAAACCTTTCTTATATTCTTTTTTAGCCTATTATTGTCATCGTCATCATCAGCATACAGCAGTTCATTGATTGACATAGTCCTCTTCAACCAATCAATCTGCCTAGCCTTTTCCTAACTATATTGGGGTCGGCTTCCAGTCTTACCGGATTCAGCTGAGTGCCAGTGTTTTACATGGAGCGACTGCCTATCTGACCTCCACAACCCAGTAACTGGGTAACACGGCACCTCTTGGCAAGACTGGTGTCAGAAGATCTCAAGCTTCTGACTACCCAAAACGACTGTCAAAGATCTTCAAATGACAACCGGCCGGGTCCAACGGCTTAACGTGCTTTCCGAGGCAGGGAGGAAACTCGTTATGTTGAAATGGTCACCCATCCACGGACCGACCTCGTCAAGCGTTGCTTAACCTTGATGATCGACCAGTGCGGCTGTTATTAAGCCACGAGCTCCTGCCTACATAGTCCTCTTCAACCACAAGCCATTTATTTTGATTCTCGGCAACTCGCATCCAGCCGCTACCAGCCACCTTGCCAACATAGCTTGAGTGCGTTATACTTTCTCAATAATCATGTGCGACTGTACCTTCATAGTCGATCCTGCCGTCGTGATCGATGTCCCCGAGCGCCAGTACTTGGTTGAGCTGCGCGTCGGTCACGGGCTCGCCGATCATCTCCAGCGCCGACCGGAGCTCGTCCCGCGTGATGTATCCGTTGTCGTCGCGATCGAACACCCTGGAACAAAGATGAAGTATTTAATAGGGGTTTCAATTTATTTAGACTTCATGCACAAAGGTACATCATCATCATCAGCCTACAGCAGTCCACTGCTGGACATAGGCCTCACCAGTTGAACGCATATTTTATGTTTTTTATTTAAAAAAAAAATTGTTAATAGGCTCGCGCTTGTTCACACCTGATGGTAAGCGATGATGTGGTCCACCATGTACCGATGACGCATCGCTGTTCATCTTGTAGTCCGATGATGGAACGGGCTAGGAGGAATTAGTTCATGCAATTCCATCGCACATTCCCCGAAATGTAACCGATAAAAAACCGACAGACTGGCAACTTGGCGCCGATGTTCAAGGCTCTGGAGCCTAGACTCGACCAGTATCCCATTGCCATTTGATTCTGTTTATTGCTTTCAAGTTGAGTGCGGAGATTCATTCTGTATTGAGGTGAAGAACCGAAATGGAATGTTTTGCCAAAAAGGCTACCGGAAAAACAGGTGAAGTTGTCTGGTGTAGCAGACATTTTCGCTGCAGATGCTTATTTTAACAATTTCTGACTTTCTCGTTGGTTTAGTGGTCCCAAGGACACAGTTTAGCATGAGAAATGAGAATGCTGGGTTCGGTAGGTAGTATTTTGTTTTTTTCTATCAGTATCATATCAGAAGTAGGTCGGAGTCTATGCTGTTGGTAATACTTTGGTGAATTATTTACACCTTTGCAATTCTGCATATACTTTCAGGCAGTAGAGACGTAGATAGTTTTCTGGTTATACAGAGTATCTAATAATTAATTGGGTGCCTATGAAGGTATCTAATTTAAAACAAAATTGATGCCTACCCTTGAACCCTAATCACATTTGCTGCTATGCGATTCCAAGTCCACAAGCTAGGATTGCATAAGTACGGAAAGGTCAGGAGACATTAGGTAATCTTTTCAGCGAATCCTTCTACCGCTGATAAAACCGGTTTCATTGTTGTACAGTTTCAGTAAATAAACTACCTTTTTCCGTTCATTTAATCGATACAGGCAAGATGTTTCGAGATATCAGTTTTTAATCTTTTTTAGTACTGAAACTATTACAGAAATTTATTTAGATTAGAGGGTTAATCCCCGGTTGCCGTATTGAGAATTTGAAATTAAGAACTTCAGAGTTTAATGCCAAAGTTAAGAATTTTATGTTAGAGTTTGATCAGTTCTCAACTTTTCAGAAGCCAGCAGTAAGATGCGAGGCAGAGCCGTAGTTTAATAAGGAACTCACTTAAATGCTGAGAGTAGATCTCGTGTGATCTCCTCCTCGGAGTCACCTCCAATCGCCGTGACATCCATCCCTTGTATTGCTTGTATCTTCGTCACCCACTGCATGAAGTCATTCTCATCTATCAGACCGTTACCTGGAAATAAAATGATTAGCCTATTAGTGAAAAGACCGCAAACCTGGTGACCACTTACTGAAAATAATCGTCACTGGCAAAATCGAGGGCAAACGAACTAGAGGAAGAAGTCCTATACGCTGGTCAGATCAAATCCGAACCTCGTTGAACATCAAAGCTTCAGAAGCCGTGCATGTTGCTGAAAATAGGAGCAAGTGGAGAAGCATAAAAATAGAAGGATTTGAAACCATGATGTAATCACAACCCACAACATTGAGGAATCGACGCAAGGAGGTGAATTGGTGAAAAGTTGATGGGTTCGTAATAATCAGAGTTCTCGGATATTGATTGACGATGCTTTAGCTAATCTGGATAAGTTTCTTTTAACTAGGAACCACACAATTGATGTACTCTACTTATACAATCTTAAAATATTATTCTTCTTCAAACAAGACAATTAGCAAGAAAATCAATATCTAACTAATACGAAAGAATGTTACATCTTTCAGTAAGCTGATATTATTACAGTATCTGCAGAGCCCTCAGGCACCTAGTCAGCGGACTCACAAGACCTCCCTGCAGATTTTTATTATTTAATAGCAACAATACCTAACGGGCATGAGGGTGCAATTTACATTCACAAGCCCGTCGGAATATTGAGAAGAAACAGTACAGCACACAGCACTTGACTGTAAATGAAACACATTCTGTAAGTGTTGAAAAACATGCTTATAAACTGTTACTTATAATAATACAGAATAGGTAGGAAACAAAAAGCGTGTCGTGTTTCCCCACTGTAAAGCCTTACAAAACATAAACAGTTACACGTTTTAACGACTTTGTTTCGTAATGTGTTTCGACATACCTTACGACGACATACCCGAATAATGTTGCCTTCCTACAGAAACCTTTTTGGGGTCGCAGATAAAGATTTACGAGAAAGTAAACGTAGATGCCAGCCACCACCATATCATTAAAATAATATTATATCGTGCCCAAATAATATGTAACAAAATGTTATGTGACAATTAACAAAAGGGCTTTAAGTCGTTAAATCTTAATTAACGCGGTGGCAGGAAAAGTCGTTAAAGTCATGACGTCAGCAGTTCACCCCCGCACAGCATTAGCTCCAGTTAATTATAACAGTCATTATCAATGTTTAGCCATAAAGTCAGACCTCGTCATTCATAAAGTTTTATTATTCCAGCCAGTCTTACGTTCGGATATTTTTATGCTGCTTACTAAGATTCAGTTCCTGCCTGCTAATAAACTTAAATAATTATCCCTGTATTTAATTCAGGGTTCATTTAGTACTTGTGTATACTGCAGGTAATTTATTTAAATTTATACAAAGCGTGCCAGATGTGCAAGCAGTTTTAAAGGCAGCGAGGCTAACGTAGACAAGAACGAGGGAGTTAAGCGCCACCTGTGGCTAGGGTACACCTTTATTGTCTTCCTACGATACCTTTTCATTTAAAGTACCAAACTAGGTCTCATGCTTTATTTAAAGTGGGTAGTATTACCTTCTTAGCTCACATATAGAGGCTTGAATCTTTATAGAAGTAGCTTAACTACAATGACATAATTCACAACTCAGAACGTGACTTATAGCATTAATGGACAGTTTTTGTATCGTGTTCAGAATGTTAACCTCGTGGAGGCTTGGATACGATCTGATTGGATCAAGAGATTATCAGGGTGCGATGTTAGATAGAGCGGGCGTGGCTGCCGGCTGCCCCACGCCCGCGATACGGCCTGAAGCCATGAACTGTCTCAAAGTAATTTAATATGCTTTACGTGTTTCCATTCTTATCTTTGCATAACTGATAGGGCAACCGCCAATCTCAGGAAATAATGTCGGACTTCTCAGAATTGCATAATTTGTAGTAGAAATATACAAACACAGTATAATGTTCGTATATTCAAGTTAAATTTGAAAAAACACTTGAAACATTTTTGAAGCTTACTAAAAAGACATAAACAAGAAGAAAATCATGCTATGCAGTCGGAGGATACATATTCGAGCTAGCTAACCAAAACCAGATGAACCTCCTTCGGCCGTCAGGTAAAAAGGCATTTCAGTCCAGCTCTCAGACAAGTGTATGCCCCCCTGCAACCCCTCTTACTTTTGCAGGTTATGATTTTGAGAAGGTCATAGCTTGATCCCTATAATGTTTATAGAGCAGCGGTTGAGTTTATATTATTGTAAATTTAATGAACTTTAAAAAAGGATCGAAGTTATTTCTCGAAAAACGCATAGGTCACTCTTAGAGCAAAATGTGAAAAAGTCCCAAAATTTCTCAATTTGTCGTGTGTTGCACAGCGAGCACAAGTTTTTCGTAGTTGCAAATTTGTATGTACACTACGCTAACTGGTCCATACAATACAACATACCAAAAAAACAAAAGGTATCTAGAAAACAAATAGAGAGTGAATAGTGCGGTCTTTAGTAGCAATAAACAAGACATGCTTTATTAATTATAAGTTAAGTTAGCCACCATAAAGCCGTCAATCACTTAGTTTACGCCGCAACTCTACAATACTAAAAGTTACTGAATATATCTGGGGGCACGCAAAGTAATGAAGCAAGTTATATAGCCAATTAGGCACTCCAGTGGTGAGTGATCAAGTAGAACTTTATCAATTACGTCACGACGACTTGGAAAAGCGCAGGTAACTGTGAGTAAGTGGTAGGGCCCAGGGTGAGGGCCGCGCGCGCCGGAAGCCGCCCGACTTACGCGCGCACGCCATTTTACAATAACCCTCTAAATTAAATGCCTCATCGATTTAATCAGGTTTTGTTTATTCATGGTGTACTATAAAACTTACTGGATCACGCAGTATTCTAATGAGGCAATAAGTAGATACGGAAAGTTTTCATAGTCCCTGAATATTTCTACGCCAACATTCTTTCAGCAATTACTGAATATTACGCTGTATATCAAAGTAATATATACCTACCTAAAATTATTAATTTCAAGCATCTGTTGCTACTATTTTTTAACTAGCAATTCGTAGTCACAGTACATTTACTGACATAAAACAGTGCAATATCTCAACGAGTTTATTGTATGTCAAAAACATGTGCTATGTTGGCAGAAATTCAAAGTAAAAACATAATATATTTGTGTAAGTACATAGTTATTTTATATCCACGCACTTAGATCTAGACACTTTACGACTTGTTTAAAATACAGTATCCTCACCACTAATGAGATCGTAAAAACGTTATTTACTAAAAATTCATATCTAAGCCCTGTCTAGGGTTCTTTTAAAGCTCTTCGGTTACTCACTTCTAATACGTCATGAATTCGTTCCAAGGTTAAGCGAAGGAAATTGCGCATAGATAAATGACATTATCGTCTCGAATTTTCATATGTAAGCCTCCGTAACCTCGACATATGTATGTATATGACTCTTGCGTGCCTCCCCAACGATATTGAGTCATAAAACACGACGATCGCACATCAATATTTATTTTAGCGTATAAAGTCAAATCAACTTGTTAAAGAAAACTTGTTGGTAACAATTTTTTTCATGTTGCCTACCTCGAAAAAGCCTTCAGCTTAAACGCTTTTAAGCTGAGTATCTATGTACTTTAGCCTTTTAGAATCTGTACTGAAAATGGGTATTTTAATAAGCTATACTACACTCTTTGCGCTGTAGCATGGTGCGTGACATTTCGTTTCACTCTTGCAAATTGCCGCGATTTAACAAATTATGACTTAGTAATTCAGCTGTACCACCATTCGTAATATATTAAATCATTAATAACTATAGTAAATTAAATTATGAAATTAAAGAATGAAATAAATCAGAATGCAGAATGTTCTAGTCTACAAATCAAACACCACAATCACCCGCACGATGCTACAGCGCAAAGAGTGTAGAACTAAAAATCTTCCCTGACAATTTATCTAAATGCAGTAGATTTGTAGGCATAATATAGACCGATAAATATCCTCATAATACAGTGATTTGCTATATTAGATAGAAGATAATGGCGACCCTGTCTGCCATGATCGCCAGGGCGGTCGGTGCCGTGTCATTTGCGAGCAAACGGCTCCGATTTACGCCCATCGCTCCATTACCAAGTTTGATGGACTTCTTGCATGCGAGCTGAGCGTGGGAAGTAATTTTCATGACGTAAGCTGCGTTGGCTAGCCAACGGAATAGCACGTTAGAATAGAAACAAACTGTGCGCCTTGACAATGCCATCATTGTAGAAGATTGATTGCTATTGTACTCATGCACTGGATCAATGCTCGTCTCGTGGTAAAGAGATTAGCAGGGTTTACTGTCAAGAATGCGCCAGAGGTAACCGTGGAGATTCAGTGGTATTAAACACTGAAAGTGATAATGAGAACAAATAATGCCAGAGTGGGTAAAAGACTCAAATGCGATTTAACATTAGTTTTACTTCACCTGAAGAAAAATAAAAGTAACGTAAAGCTGTATCATTTCTTTTTTCTGATTCAAGAATTACAAAGGAGAAATATAGAATAGTGTAATCATCCACACTCGAAAATATTGTTAACAGAAAACAAACGAGAAGTAGTCTCATAATATGTCTAAACATCACAGCAGCCAAATAAATAAGAAATAAAGAAAACATTTATTACCAAACACTGTATGTGTACAATCTTAATACAAAATAGTTTTAAACACAGATGTGGCAATTTGAGTACATTCAGTGTGGTAAAAGGAGCGGGCTCAGCAAATGCTGATCAGTGCGCAGCATAGCCACAACACTGGTCAACCCTGATTTACAGCCCGCCCCCTCTCTCTCAACACTTAAGGGTACACTAGTCGAAAATTCTTCCATACAAACGTAGTCTGGCTTTTACTCCACTGTTTGACGATGTACATTCAAAATAAAAAATGATATCAATTTTTCGCATCACTATCTAGCCCTGTATGGAAGCAAAAAAGTAAAAAAAATATTTACTTGAAAGTTATGAGCTTCGAAAGTTCCATATTTCAACACTAATTTCAACGCATCTTTCGGCGCAAATAAGTATCATAAGAAGAAGGAAAATTGAAAAACGGCCTCCATACAGGGATATATTAGTAGTTCAACAATGCAAATAATTGTATTTTGAATAGATACATTCAGTCATTTTTTCATGATATCCAGACTCCCAAAGGTCTGTTTATAAAATTTCGCGCGCTCGTTTTCGTTCTAAATCATCATCCATTTCGCTACAAATTTGCAAAAGTGTGTATTTGTACGCGAACTAGCTTCGTACTGCTCATAACAGCATCTATCTGTTCCGCACGTGTTGTCGGTTGATATAGCATGCATTTTAACCCCGCGCACAAAATAGTTCGTGCCGTCGACTAGTGTACCCTTAAGGGCGCATCCCTGATAGATATCGTTACATAGACGTGCGGTCGACTGGTAGCGCTACTTTACAAGACCGTGGAGTTGAAAAGCTATTTGTGTTAGAATATAAAAGTGGAGGTACTGACCAGTTTTACTGGCATCTTTGATGAGCTCGGCGATAAGTTCATCGGCGACGGTGATGCCGAGGTTGCGCAGCATGAACTGCAGCTCGGCGGGTGTGACATGCCCGTCACTGTCGCGGTCTAGGAGACCGAACGCCGTGCGCAGATCTGAAACAACAACGGGCATAGTTAAGGGCTTGGGTACTTTCTGCTAAGGTAACCAGAGTGGGCCATTTCCAGTACAATATTGTGGTAGACTAAGAAGAGATTATTATTAACTTGATAACATTCATAAATGATTTTAACACCTGTTGTAACTAGGTTCTTGGTGCTTTCTGCTATGGTAACCAGGGTGGGCCACTTGCGGTAGACTAAGTGGAGATTATTATTAACATGATAAAATTGTAACATATTATTTATTTACATAGATAAAAGTATATACAGCGTATCTAATCTAATACCTTTGGCTTTAAACGAGCTATTCTTGTATATATATAATCTGAATCTTGGAAACGGCTCCAACGATTTTCATGAAGTTTAGTATGCAGGGGATTTCTGTATTTGTATCTTTTAGTATGGCGGGGGAGGGGGGGCGGGCGATAAATCGATCTAGCTTGGTTTAATTTTTAGAAACCTTTCTTTACTCTATTTTCACCCGAACAGTGCTCGGACTAAAATAATTAAATAACTAAGACTATAAACATATAGACTTTAACCAAAAACTACTCACTGGTAAAATTCATAAATATTTTTATAGAGAACTTAAGCTTTCAATATCGCTACGGACACAATAGATAAATAAAGATAAGCATTAAAATATTAAAATGATACAACACTATTACCTAAAGATGATCCTTGCGTGAATCATTTGAACGGAAATAAATAATGGAAAGCACAGTATTGAGACACAATTTTACGAGAATGATTATAAAGGAAGTCACAAATCCTTGAAATCAATTTTATTAAATTTATTTTTATTCGAAATCAATTGAATAAAAACAGTCAAGTATTCAAAATATAGCTCAAAAGCACAAACAAGTAAGTGGGACAGAAAATTTTCCCTTGGATGTGTTTCGTAACAGAATCAGGAAAATGGAACACCCATGTAAAATATTGTAGCTCGAAGCTATTATGCCACAACCCTTTCTACTTGTTCCGTGTAAGGTCGAACATTTTTGGCTACATTGAACGCAACAGCTGTAAATATAACTTGTACTAAAAAACTTTAAGAACCTTCAACCAAAGTATCAAATCAGGGCCTTGACATTTGAACTCACATTGCGTGCAATCAATAAATGCACAAAAGGTGCTACGGCGTAGCAAGACTCACTTATATTTTTAAGTTAAAAAAGAATGCTACGGCAATGGCTACGCCGTAGCAAGTTCCTTTTCAAGTTACAATAAAAAATAATGAAATGCGTAGCAGCTACGCTCGAATGTAAACATATGTATATGTAAAGTTAAGAGTGCACTACAATAGTGATTAGTGTAAGATTTCAAGTAGCAATTAATTCCAGAGCAACGTAAACAATGTAAAGTACCAGGTGGGCGAATCTGAGAAAATCGCAACGAAACGCAACCAACGCTATTTAATATGCGCCTGAAATTATATTTCTCCCGAGTTATGAGTCTTCTCGCAGACAACGCTTGAGATTAATTCAGAATGCTCAGAGAGGTTGCGCAAATAAAAACATTATACTTTGACTGGCGGAAAACACGGCACATAAAAAGTTAAAGGTAACCTACCAACGTGAATCTTCAACACGATACGAGCGAAGGTCACCACAGACAACACAAAAGTAAGCATGTGGAATGTATCAAACTGTATGAAGAAACGACTAATAATATAGGAGAGCAAACTCATTAAGTTGGTACTCACAGAAATCATTTCCCTTATTCAAAGCCATCACAGTTGCGATATTGTAAAGAATATTAATCAGTAATTTACAGGTTGTTTTATATTTTAGTATTTTGGGCACATCTTTCGTTTATCACCACTTTTTATCAAGATGTGCCCTGCCGCTATCTACAACACGTTTTCACTAAAGTTGTCGTCTCGTCTCGTCATATACATACCCGGCAATATTGACAAAAGATTAAATATTGTGATGTGTGTGTACCTGTTTTATCTCAGCACTAAATTATTTTGAGCCATTGCTATCTAGATAAGAGTTAAGAAAAGAAAACATCAACAGACAGGCACATAGAGAGTTAAACTTTGGAAGAAAACTTGTAACAAACAAAAAATTAAAATATCGACCTTACCTTATTTTAAAGACAAAGATATTTTATTTCAACTAGGCCACCAAGCGGCACTTTTGAACGTCACAATTAAAATTAACAAGAAATAAAAATTGATTCTACCGTGCATTCGTAAAGTAGCTTGTTATGGAGAAGAACGCACAAGAAACTCCATACATACTCTTTTTTAAAAAAATAAGGTTTTTACAATATTTACATTAATATTTATTTTTAAAAGTACGTTTATTGGAAAAGATCGTTGTTGACTGCAGGTAACTTTGACGTTGAAAAACATTCATGAGTAAGATTAGGTAAGCATTTAAAATATTATTCGGCCTTGGTTCGTACAACGAAACAATACCTAGTGTAGTTGCTTAGAAAATTCAAAAGAAAATAACCAACATTGCAATTATGTGCATCTTTACATGAAGCGTTTTGTAAATATCACATTTATCTACGCGTTTTATCTTAAGTACCTGGACGACCGAGCTCTGCTCGGGTGAAAATAGAGAAAACGACGTTTTCTAAAAATGCTAGCTAGATCGATTTATCGCCCCCGAAACCCTCTGCATACTAAATTTCATTAAAATCGTTGGAGCCGTTTCCGTAATTCAGATTATATATATACAAGAATTGCTCGTTTAAAGATATTAGATGCACATTGTTTACATGTCTTTCTCCAAATCTTTTTTCAATACAGTTGTTAAACATGGCGTACTTTCAGAGGCTATAATTATGATTCGAAAATTAAATCTTATGCATAGGCATCTTTCTGTTACGCGGTCGTGACTTTTGTTTACGAGCTCGATCATTAGTTTTGCAGTTTAGTTTTAAATTTATAAGTCAATTTAAAAAGTTTAGTAGCAAAGAGTTTTCATACATAGAATAAAATGGGATGATAGATTTTATACGAGGAAAAATGAGTGATCCCGTACGTTTTAGCATTGAACTCTCAAAAGTCTTTTAAATGGTTGTTTAATATATTTAATTACCAGTTTTAATTTAATTATTTTCACATCAACATTTTTCTTAAATCAAATAGGCTGTGTAGACTGTTTTCGTTGTAAAAAATGTCCAGTTGCAAAAACGCGCCTTTAGTTATAAGTCAATTTAAAAAAGTTTAGTAGCAAGAAGTTTTCATACATAGAATAAAATGTATGTATGTTTTGATTTTATACGAGGAAAAATGAATGATTCCATATGTTTTAGCATTTAATTCTCAAAAGTCTTTTAAATGGTTGTTTAATATGTATGTATGTATGTAATATATTTAATTACCAGTTTCAATTTAATTATTTTCACATCAACATTTGTCAAAAATTGAATAGGCTGTGTAGGCTGTTTTCGTTGTAAAAAAAATATGTCCAGTTGCAAAAACGCGATAATAATTAAACGCTAATTCTTTGATTTGTTTTTACTATTTCCCACAACTGTATTGAAAAATATCGTGTGATACACGGGCGTGTAGGTTATTGCAAACTCGTGTCATTAAAAACCCTCGCCTTCGGCTCGGGCTTGTTAATGACAGCTCGTTTGCAATAACCTACTTTCCACCCTTGTATCACAATGTACTATTTTGCGTTCTTATTGGTCACAGGTATTTTATACATCAATCTACTACTTTGCAAAAAAATAATTGAACACCACCTTATTCATAGTGACTTGTCCATGGTGAAAATGCTACGCTCTAAATATTTACGCCTGTGTCTAAACTTGACCGTTCTTAAAATCTCTTTTATGTAACATTCAGATGACATATTACGAGCGGTCGTCTTCTGACGTCACTTCCGAATTCTACGCTTATATTTAGTGGAGACATCTATCAGACTACTTTTCCGAAACCGAATGATGTGAAATCTATCTGATTTAAGAATTGGAGACGGCGATAGTAGCGCATATTTTACGGGATATGCGTTTATCTTCTAATTCTATACCAAATCAATTAACGTAAAACATTTTTTACTGCTGTTTTAAGGCACTTGACGGAGCAAGTACCTTCCAAGCCCACAAAGTAAACATTAAGAGCATCGTAAAAGTCAATAATCTCGGACCGCTTAGCAACTCGTTAAATTAGAACACATTATGAAAGAATGTTCGGTGATAATGACCAGCTAACTCTAAACACCGTATTATTCCCGGCGTACCCGCGTACCGCCCTGTTCCACAAATATCACCCACCTATTCAATGTTCCACGAAACGTTTTTTCGTGACTCCGACTCATTTTCTTTGATTTACTTGATTATTTTAAAAGTTCCCAGTATTGCAGATGCTAGTGCTCATCGTGTTTTTGCAAAGATAGAGATGACTAGGAACAATAACAATTGCTAATAAACGTACGTAATAGGTCTACTTATACATCCATTCAATATGGTAAATCATCGTGAATTCAAAGCAGAACAATAGTTACCACAAATAGATAGAGGAATTACTGAGCTGGAATACTAACATGTGGCCGATAAAGCCCCTAACTTGATCAATATTACTATCAAATCGTATGATTACAAATTTTAATGTTTTTAATTTTTGTCAACGAGTGAACATCGGCCATTCGTTCAGAGCATCGTTAGACGAAGGATCTCAAATAAGATTCGAAACAGTTTTTCTAATCGGAGACTTGATAAAATGTTCTGATGCTGGATTAATCGACAATGAAAATAGATAGCAAGTACAAGTAAACCGTTACGAAGGACAGACATCTGTTTACATGTAGATAACACGTTGATAGATGCTGTTCTAAGGAATGAAGAGTTGGTGCTGTACAGTTGACGTAGCTCATGTTTACATAGGGTAATGTTTTAGTATTGTTATCGTGTAAATACGGCGTTACTTGTAAACATGTTGGTAATGGGTTATAATTATACACTGCCACTGGCAGCCTAGCGGTTTGGACACGTAGAAATAAACATTAAGAGAATTTCCTCCAAAGGCCATCATGGAAAAACAAAGTAAGTAAGAAGCTACTTATAGATGAGATATTTTCTATAAAAATCTGGACACCCAGATAATGGCTACTTTCTATTTTACAGGTGGATAATGCAGACAGACTGAAGTAAAGAAAAATTGCAAATTCTCTTGACATTACATAAGAGTTACTTTTGTAAAAATTTCCGTGACGGTAGTTTTCAGACCGACAAAGAGTGTTGACGAAGATTTAGTAAAGGCAATTACTCAATGCGTCAACAATCTAAACGGAGGTGCTGATAGATAAAGGATACAACGTATATATGAACAGTAACCGTAATGAGAGCAGACATAATTATTTTCAGACGAAAAATAATTTTAAAACATCTACCATTTGGTCTGGCCATCGTTAGAAGTTACATAGGTTAAGGGTACACTAGTCGACGACACGAACTATTTTGTGCGCGGGGTTAAAATGCGTGCTATATCAACGGACAACACGTGCGGAACAGATAGATGCTGTTATGAGCAGTAAGAAGCTAGTACGCGTACTAATTATCACTATGGCAATTTTTTTGCAAAATGGATGATGATTTATAACGAAAACTAGAGCGCGAAATTTTTTAAACAGACCTTTGGGAGTCTGGATATCATGAAAAAACGACTGAATGTATCTGTTTAAAATTAAATTATTTGGATTGTTGAACTACTAATCTATCCAGGGATATGGAGGCCGTTTTCCTTCTTCTTATGGTACTTATTTGCGCCCAAATATGCTTTAGAATTAGTGTTAAAATATGGAACTTTCGAAGCTCATAACTTTCAAGTAATTTTTTTTTTACTTTTTTGCTTCCATACAGGGCTAGATAATGATGAGACAAATTGATATCATTTTTTATTTTGAACGTACATTGTCAAACAGTGGAGTAAAAGCCAGACTACGTTTGTATGGAAGAATTTTCGACTAGTGTACCCTTAAGACAAGATATCCACAATGACATCGTTGTCATTACACTTATTATTTGCTACAAGACTTCTTAAAACGAACCTTCCGAAGAGTTCAAATAATGTCAAGTTAATAATGACAATGTTTTTACGACATGAAAGCCCGCAGTTTATTCGGAAACACGTCCATGGTTACGAAGATAGAACTATAATTGGCAACTCGATTACCGTTGGAAAGTTTCATCTTTGAGAAACTTTTCCAGTTGCAAAGTCTTACTTTGCGTCAGCGTCTGTGATACCAAGCGTTAAAAGAATTTAAAAGAAGAATCCAGTGGATACTTCTACACCAGAAAGTTTACGCAAGTAAAACTTTTAAAACCTTTTTTTTTTAAGTATTGAGTAGCATTTTCCAGTTCAATTGAGATTTGAAGCCGTATCTATCAATCACGAAACATGAAATTTAAAGTGATATTAATCGAATTGCGTTTAAACATGCAGTGATATGTTAGGTATTTTCTTACACATATACGGGCAGTCTACGTTGTACGAGCTTGCATTACTCTGATTAAATTGTACATATTTTTTATTCGATATAACTCCGTTAATTTCAATGTTGAATTTTATTTCAGCTTTATTTGCAACAGCGTGATTAAGTAATAATTTATTAAATCAATTCTTGTCGGAATTAATATCTGTCGTATTAAAATCTGCCCGCCCACTCAATATCCACTAATCAGTTAGGTTAATCGTTGATTAATATAAATAAAATATATCTGCAATGTCGACTCGTGTCTTGGTACCGTTATAGCGTTCGTGTCCAAATGAATCAGCAATTAAACACTGTCATGATTAGCTTATCTGTTCGTTGTTGATGAGATCTATCTATAAACTCATTGAATGTTTCAACAAACAAAAGATAGCAAGCTGTGTAAGTACCTGAAAATTTATTGTGCGTCATTTTTCCTCTTGGCTTTGCAGCAAGATAAGATTTGATGCTCACCATGTCATCGCTTTTATCGGAAACTAAAAACTGATGCACCGAAAATAAAAGGTTTTATTTTCGAAATTTATTGTGTACCAGACACTTTTGCTAACTAAGTTGATTTAAAAAACTTGATTCTATAGATAGCTACATGACAGAAACACCTTTTATACAACAAACAAAGAAGTAAAATGTAACCAATATAATGGATGTTCATGGAAGTGACGACAATAGTTCAGATTGATGTCAAACAACACAAAGGTAAACTACACCTAGCCACACGTTGCCACCGAACTGCCAACCCGCGTGGGTGGATGAATCGATCATACAATTAGTCCAAACCCACATTTTTCAGGTCAATCCATGAGGCGATCAAATGTAAACATCAATTAAAATATCAAGTTATGACGAGCTTCTAATATAACCTCTAAACATTATAAATGTAGGTAACGTATTATTTTCACTATCACTCAAAAATAAATGACATTTATTTTAATACAAAACAGTAAAGTATTCTAAAGTAAATCTTCGGGAAATGTCATTGCAAGTAAGAGAAAATTTTGTAATAAAAATAAATTCATCTGAAAAATGGGAAGTTTTACTTTTGAATAATATCCAAACTTTTGAGTAATGATCGTTATTTACAAAGTTCTGTCTTGCCTGTGTCGCCGTTGAGACTTCAAAAGTAGGTGATATGATATATTAGTTGAAAACTGAATTTTAAAAAGTGTATGTAGATAAAAACACTCACTGTTGAGCATAGCTTCGCTGGGCGCGGGGACGACGGGCCGGTCGTCCACCGGCGACGGCTGTTTCTTCTTATTCTTTTTCTCATCTTCCTGCTGTGAATCAAACAGTGCACTGTTATCAGACATACACACGAATATTTACACTATTTCACAAATATGTTCTCTACACAATCAGACACTGCCAGCGCGCAGTGTTTATTAACAAGTAATGTAAGAAAATAATGCTAACTGATACTGATTTTTTTTATCAATTTGCCGGTGTTATCAATCTTGTCATTGGTTTTATCGAACTATTGTGTGATCAATAAAGCGTGCTTATCTAGTGAAAATAATAATAAGTTTGTCTACACAGTCATGGCGTAAAATATATGGTTTGGGGGATGAGTGATGGTGATGTGGCGATGGGAGTGATGGGACGTACATGACTCATGGTCGTCGGGTGATATAGTTACGTGGTCGCCGGCCGGCGGCTCTGGATGTAGTCGACGTTGAGAAATGGACTGTTCTGGCGGTCGCAGACGGTGCACTATTTATATCCACATGTCATTACCATCATGACCTTAAAATGTAACGTTACAACTGCATTTGGCTCTCAGCTCCGACATGTCTACCTGATTACCTGTCCAACTAATAATACCTACCTACGAGTTTCCTTCCGACATACATAGTTAATAATACGTCACGCCTACTAAACTAGAGTCCTAATTTATAACCAAAACAGTGTAATAGAATAAGCAATTAACAAATTGCTGCGAGAAAATTTAAATACCTACTACTTACTGTCCTACTAGCAAAACATGTCATTTTATTTATTGCACCTTGAAACGTCTAATTATTAAAACAAGCAGACCTCATCCTTCTTCGAAAGTATAAAAACTTTGTGTCTATATAAGTATTAAGCTCCCCAGCTACAGTCTGACCTTATGGTCTTAAAAAAAAACTTATTTTAATAAACTACCAAAAAGTTGCCCTCTTTTTCATGAACATTTTTAGCCCATAACATTCGAAGGTAGGTACTGCAAGTTTGTACACTACTATGTTTTTCATGTAGCCACTTCGGAAACTATCCATGAAGTATGCAGGCGACCTCGGCGTGAAGGCGCGTAAGTGCGCAAGTTCTGCGAAACCTTCAGAGAGTTTTACATAAAGTGCTAGAATCGCCCGGAGAGAGTGCGGCGTTTCCGGGACCTCTACAAGTGCATATAACATTTATATACATATTAGTATTGTTTATAGGAGTGTATATTTTCTCGTATCAATCTTTGCTCATCCCTCGATTTCCAAATTAAGAATTTGAAGTTGAGTATTTGGAATTAGGAATGTGTCAAATGCAAGAGGTTAACCGGTTTTAAGCTAAATTAGAGTTTGACCAATATTCAATTCCAAATTCTTTATTCAAAAATCGTAGGTCTTGATAACCTGTCAAACTCTGGCATTAAAGCAAGGTCAAACACGTTAGTAACTCCAAATCGCTCCAAATACTCCATTCAGGTAACAGATCTATGACAGTTCACAAGATTCTCGCCATGCTGATACCATGTATTTCCCGACGATTCCAATTGAGTTGTGATTAAAAATGAAGGTACTTAGGGCACGAACACATGTACTGAGAAAACCTCTCTCAAAATGATGATAACTACACAAGTTAAATAGACTTTCGGGCAGAAATTCCATGAATACTTGAAATCTTTCTAATAAAGAGAGAATGAGAGACTGTTTTGTTTCCGAAATATTTAGTTTATGTATAATATAAATCACTGTGAAGCTATAAAGCCAGAAGTAGGTACTAAAACTAATGCAAGCTGCCATACTTTACGATGAAATGCATTGTTGTGGCCATTTGAGTATATTAGTTGAGTAAAGTACTAGAATAAATTTGACGCAGAAATTATGTTGGGGCATTTCCTTTTTTGTTTTCTTTTGATATCTGCCTGTCTACCTGCCGTTAGTAAACATTTTACACAGTAAATGCCTACTACGGTATGCAATTAGGAGAACAAAATGAAAGCAACAAAGATCTCAAATAAAAGGAAAAATACGCATACATCAAGAATTTCCGTTTAATCTGTATTTAGTATATTATTTACAATAATGAACTATTTATAATAAATTAGAATTAGGCATTCCATGTGACCTTGACATAGCTCGCGCGTGATCACTGCGCATGATGCCAATTTGTTCATATTGGCTGACAACCATGCCAAATCGTAGTAAGTGAGTTGTGATGACATAATTAAATACAAGCACAACATACTCATAACTACTGACTAAATAAGCTTTATAAACAAACTAACACCGATTGAGAAACTGCGCTCTTCGGTCAATTTTATTTTTATTTGTAAATTACGCCAGTAAAATTATTTATGAGCAGATAATATTAATCGTAAATCATAATAACGGATACAAATAGCATAGATTTATACGAAAGCCACTAACATTGACCCAAATTCTCACCTACACAAGATTCATTAAATTAGATTTTTCATAAAGGAAACGTGGTTTAAATAAAAATGAATCAGTAATGATTGATAGAGAGATTAGTAGCGTAAGCATGGTGGGTGCAAGTGTGACCGAGAGGAGTTCGCATTGAAATAGCTCGTGTCGCGCTTGGCACGGCGTCAACTCGCAGCGCGCGGCGGCCAGTAAACACCCGCTTTGAAAAAAAATGTGACATGCCCAACTCTCTGTAGGTAAATAAACCGAAGCTGCGATGTATCGGGCACTAAGATGAGTAGACGCCGCTTCAAAGAACACGTTAAATCAACCCGGTTCATTGTTAAACAACACTCGCATCAAACAAGGCGATCCTAAAATTAAAACAGTTTTCCGAAAACTTTACAGATGCTAGATTGCGCACGAAAATAATTGTTCATGAATAATTATAACTGTATGAGGTATTGAGCCGCATTGACCCAATTGTACGACTTTACAACAAATAGACAAAGCGCCTTGAGTGCTGGAGCTGTTAATGAGAATTCTTATTTGATTTGGCATTCAGTGGATCTGTGGACGGCGGCACTCTATTATACGGTTGGTAAATTAAACGATGAGTTTGACAATTACATGAATACTCCGTATATCATATACGCCGAATAAAACAAAAGAATGTTAACATAAAACATTGCAGTGTCGATCTTCACACGGCCAACGAACATTACTGATAGGTACATCTAGGGCTGGTGAGGTAACACGCCACAATTGCGGCGATAAGGCCCCTCTTTGAGGAGTGGCTTGAGAGGCGCCACGGCGTCCTCACCTTCCGCCTGACGCAGGTCCTCACCGGACATGGCTGTTTCGGGAGGTTCCTGTTCCGGATAAGGCGGGAGGAAACGCCCGGGTGTCACCATTGTGTGGATCGCCCGGAGGACACGGTAGAGCATACGGTGGAGGTCTGCCCCGCTTTGGCGGAGCACCGCCGTGTCCTCGTGGAGGCGATCAGCGGTGGCGACCTCTCGCGGCCGGCCCTGGTTCAGGCCATGGTACAAAGCGAGAGGGCATGGGAAGCTGTCACCTCCTTCTGCGAAGCAGTAATGCTCGCGAAGGAGGAGGCGGAACGCGTGAGGGAGAAGCAACGGAGACTCCCTCGCGCCCCTAGTCGCAAGCCGATTCCCGGCCACCGTAGGCGCGGGCTTGCGGACGGCAAGTAATGGGTAGCTCGCCGTCCGATAAGGACCAGGCCCGAGTCGACGGCGCGTAGTGTTCCACGCGCGCCTCAAAGAGATGTCAGCAAAATTGACGGGGCCCGAGAGGGCCGATGTCTGTCTGGGTCGCGGATAAATTTGAAAGAGTGTTACCGCGGCCCTGGCACAAACAACTGAAGGAACACGGGTGGGTTTTAGTCAGTAAAAGTCTGACACGCACTCCCGCTTCACCCAGAGCGGGAGAAGTCATTGGATGATTACCCACCCAAAAAAAAAAAAAAGAAAAGGGCAGGTGAAGTAAAAGGACATCATTAAGGCGCAGATACCCTTGAGTAGCTGATTTTAAAATCAGAATCACATCTATACGGCTAGTCGTAATTTTATAAAAAAAATATGTTTCATCAGACCATTTTCTTGATAATTTAATCTAAGAAAATGTTGAGTTTTATTCGTATAACATAGTGTAATTAATTTGTAAAATTATGTCTATAACGGACAAAAACACGACAATCACACTAAAATCGCTGGGCGTATTTTAATCAAATCGACACCATGTCAAAGGCAATTTAATTATCTACATCTTCATCTGAGCCTTATTTTTTTAAAGTCAAGGAATAATAAGGGAAGTACAAAAAACTACTAAATTTTGGGTCGCACGGGTGTGAAACGAGTGCGCGTTTTGTTTCCTCAAGGTCGTTGGCGTTAGTCGTCGTCTTAAGCGCTAGTATGTCAGTTTGTAGCACCTAGCTTAATGTATGTAACATGCTATGTTGGCCCCTTTGTAACAAGTCAGAGCAGAGCGCTGAGCAGCTCAAAACCTTCAAATAAATGACCAAACCCAGCGAGGAATGTTTCAAATTACATAGTTGTGAAATGTTCACAAACATACGCTGCATACTTGCCGACCCCCAGTGGCGGCGGTGAGCGACGCCGACGCTTTGAAAGATTCTCAACATTTCAGGCGAATGGACAAATGTCATAGTATGTCCCCTAGGGATTCTTGGCGAAACCGCACTAAACATCAAAATAAGACTGTGACGTAGTCAGTTTATTTTGTTCTTGTTTACGTTACGAAGCAGTGAAAGACCTTCGCTAAAGTTTCACCTAGAAAACAAACGTAGTGCAGAATAGTCTGTTGTTGTGTTATTTTTGATACACAAGTGACATACATGTAGGTACCTAGGCACGTAACGTTTTTATTTTTTACCTGCAGACTTAAAGTTTCAGAGATGTGTTGTCCCGCAAATAACAGTGTTAATAGGAAACTTTGGTATATGAGAGGATTAAAAATAAAGTAACTTGATTGAATTCAGATTTAAACTCACTTTTCTTCTGCTTCTCGACGTAGTAGCCATGCCCTGTAAAGACAGAAATAATGATATTAACATTAAATAGTATTTTAGAAATACATATTTCTTTGCATACAAAAATATATTCTCACTTCATACTCAGAAAGTTCTGACAAATTCATTTAAGCTCAACATTTATCTTGACGCAACCGTGAAACGACCACTACACTTAACTACTCCACCAAAATGTCACACACTCACAACTTACAATAATTACCGGAATTACACCTGTCCTTATCGAACTAATGAGTGGCTGAGTAACTGTCTTAATGGGTTGTCAGTTACTTATATAATAACGAAACGTGGACTTGATTACGAACTCTTTGAACCACTTTAATTACCAGCGAAGTGATTTGATACCTTTGTAACTTACAAGCATTCGCGATACTCATATGTTCCAGTATCAACGATTCTCGGAAAATTTTTGTTCTAGGAAATTTTCAGGAAAACGTGTGAGTCCACTCAACGGTGAAGATTTAAAGTGAAACAGGCACTATCAGGCACTTTAAAATTCCAAAAACAATAATATTTTGTTCGATATTATTAAAAACACGAGGCCAGGAAAATGAGTGTAATTGGAATCACGTTTTTAATCGGAAGTTTTCCTTTAGAAAGATCTCTCTTTTAAAACACTGTTTTATTACGTAACATCTTCATATACAATTATGAGACAATAGGTGTTTTGTAGTAATACACATTAATGTCAAGATTAATCCAACATTTTAGTGTTTAGCGATAAAATTTTAACGATGTATAGATTAATAAAATAAATTAATCTAGTAAAGGTTGATGACTGTTAAATTGCTATTCGAACCACTATTATCATAATTCAAGTGACACTAAATGCTTTATTCAGCTAATTAGCAGTCCCTTTCAAACAAACGGCCCATCTGGTTCACTAATGTTTCAGAAACATTCCCCACTATAATGTGAGAAAGCTTTTAAAATATTCAACGGCCATTCTACTAGATATTCCTTACATACAGGTTATTAAAATGATTGATCGTTTGCTTAATTGCTCACACGAATTCTGAACATAGTTTTCATTATGTAAAATCTAATTTCTTAAGCCAACGTTGGAAAATACACCACTGGTATGCCAGATAGTTTTTTAGTTAGGTAACTTTTCGGTATTAAAGTGATTAAAGTAGTAGAGAACGAAAATATTTTCATGGCTTTTCAAGTTATGTAAATAATATCCTACCGTGTCATAACTCATGATACCTACCTCACTTTTAAATTGGCCTTTTTCCAAAACAAACTTTGGAAGATTATATAAAATGCGCTACTCGTGTACCTATAGCAACGTTTCCCGTTCAGTGTTTGTGAGATTTTTGATTTATTACAACTAAAACTCAAAATGCTAGTCTATATATTTTTTATAATGTACTTTAACTCTCATCATATCGAGTACGCTTAGAGGTTGCATCAGTTTCCACTTAAGGCGCCGAATCCCTTGAGAAGCTGATTTTAAAATGAGAATCACGTCTAAATGGCTAGTCGTAATTTTTTGGAAAAAATATATGTTATATTAGACCATTTTCTTAATAATTTTATCTGAGCAAATTTTGAGTTTTATTCGTATAACATAGTGTAATTAATTTGTAAAGTTATTTCTAAAACGGACAAAAACACGACAATCGCACCAAAACCGCTGGGCGTATTTTAATGAAATGGACACCATCTCAAAGACAATTTATTTATCTACATTTTGATCTGAAGCTTTTTTTTTAAAGTCATAGAATATTAAGGAAAGTACAAAAAGCAACTAAATTTTGGGTCGTGCGGGTGTGAAATGAGTGCGCGTTTTGTTCCCTCAAGGTCGTTGGCGTTAGTAGTCGTCTTAAACGTTATTGTTTAAAAGTTATTCTCGTAAACGGTAACACGTCAAACATATTTCTGATCATTAAAATAGCGTTACATGAGCTAATATTAGAAAACGATAGTAGGTAGTTCCTATACAGACAGATGTCAACGACCTTCTGTATGTAGGTCAAGGTTAACACACAGGAGCCAGATCATTGTTATTCAGATAAGTTGCGGTCTCCTAATTGATCGAAGTTATGAACGCCATTGATATTCCAAAGGTTTTTGAACTTTTATTCGCTGCAAGATTACTTATTGCGACACCTTATGAATTTTAAGTACGTTTATTAATATACTTTTATGATAAAGATAGAGACAGATACAAATTTTCATGCATAACAAGCTACAAAAAAATAAGCCGAAGTGGTTGATTTTTTTGTAAAAAAAAAAAACAGTGAGTTGATTGACTTACGCAATTCGCGAATCGTTGTAAGCCGACACGTATGTTCCGGAACATGACGTGCCCCCAGTGACAGCGCACATTCATCGTCTACTAGTTGCCGGTAACCTGGCCGTGTTCTTGATTTCGGGACAAGTTCCGATCAGAAATAGCAGGAGCAGTGGCCGAGTTCCCCGATTGTATTCTCTATTTTCTATTTATAATGTTCGAAGTGTACCGCTGATACGAACACTGTCCAATTGCTATCCACTGCACAAACGGTAACGACTTACTAATACAAGTTATTTATCTTCAGTTTTACAGAGACGCGTGTTTCTTTCTCATGCGACCAATTTGGATTCGGCTCAACATAACAAATCCTACGCATTTTTAAAAAGGTTCATCCACAACGTATGTAGTGAGGCCAAATGAAAAATTCTTCACAATATCTGAAATCATAATTTAAATACTAAACAGATGCCACACACTTTCGAGTATTGCCACAAAAAATAATGGTCAAGTGCGAATTGAATAAACGGACTGTGAATCCGTAGCGTAAACTCAATGGTGTATATAGTGGGTCTACGCCGTAGAAGGCCTACGTCGTGGGGGCCTACGCAGTGGGGGCCTACGCCGTAGAAAGCCTACGCTCTTGAAGGGTACGATAGACTACATAGTAAATTATAAATGTAGCCATACTTATAAGCAATGTTAATCTATCATAGTTTCATCTAATGTTCAATCAAATGTATTAATAGTGATTTTCTACTCTATTTAACATATTGAATAGTGGTATTTATAATACACACGGTTTAAACTGAGAGACGCGAAAATAAAACCTCGAGAGTTTCGTAACTGGGTTTCAAAATTTTTTGCACGGTACCCTAAAAACTAATGTGCGGGAATCCGCAACATAAATCACTTTGATTTTAGAACACTTTAATGTTTTGAGACATCGAAAAGGAATGCGGGAGAACAAGACATTAGAACTTTTTGGAACTTTCTCTCCTGTTCTTCTATATAAGAAGGAGGAAGTGATAAAGGATAAAACCGAATTGAAAAAAAAGGAGGTAATCAATTCGACAAGTATGTATGTAATATTGTTGGAATTGCACAATATTCTCATAATGTTACTCTGTATGGGCTTCTAAACACGTGTGCCAAATTTTATAAGTGCTTATAAGTGTTTGTATGTTTGTCCACGCATTTCTCCGAAATTACTTATCGGATCGTGATCATTATTTTTTTAAGTATCTCTCAAATATATTATTTAGAGACTATATTTGCTATCGATACGCTAAGAAGAATAAGTATCGCTAAACTTAGGGAACAGAGCAAGTTTTATCAAAATCGTTTCAGCAGACTAACTAGCGACAAACAGCATGATACCCATAATATTCATAACATAATAGACACACTATTATGTTATGAATATTATGGGTATTTTTTTCAATCTTTAGGTACCTTACTATAGACTTTGATCACTTTATAGGGATAGGGTACTAAAGCTAAAAACAGAGATATAAAAACATTTCACAAAAAATAAACCGACTTCTAAAGCAAAACACAAAAAGTGCAAAAAATACATTTCCTTCGGAAGACGGTGTCTTTGGTACCTCTTGAGCAGAATCAAATCGACCTTGGCGGCCTCATAGCAGCCTTTTGTCCTTCTAAATTACTACGATATATGCTACACCAATCACTACGGGCTACGCCTGGGGGTTACTTTGAAAACCATGTTTTTGATTATAGGAGAAAGAGGATAAACTGGTAGGAAAAAAATTAACATTACTGTTAACTTGATATGTCACGTTTTCATAGTTAACCTACTTTGTCTTCACACCAAATATAAAAATTACTATAGAAAAGTTTCCAACAGTCATAAAATATCTAAGAATAGTGTAAGTATATGGTTGTTAGGGGCGATTAACTCATGTAAACATGAACATAACCTACAGTTTAGAGTGCCTCGCAATTTGGTCGATATCAGTTATAGGACTAGTTGACAAAAAATCAGTGCAACGTCATTTATTATGATGCTTCCAACCTGGAGCTTTAGTAACTATCCTAAGGGGTTTTGATTTGGTGCACAGGTAAGGCTAGAAATACAAAAACTTTTGCAAAACTTGTTAAAATGTACCTTAATTACTCAGTAATGAGCTACGAAAATTTACCTATAATTCAATATTTGGTTTGAAAATCTCTCGACGGCAACATCGCGAAATTAACCAAATCTCACACGAGCTTCTCTATTTCTGAAAATTATATGACACAACGCGAATAACGATCGATAACTTCAAGAACATTGTGTAAACAGACAATTTGACTCTAAAAAGCAGACTTATTATATTCAGAACAACTTTCTTGCAAGTTCTATTAGCGTACGAACTGCTGCACTTAGAGAATACGCGACAAAATGAACCTTTTTATAAAATGTAATTATTTATATGAGTTTAAGTAACGTCGGCGTCATTTGAGGTTTTGTCGGAAGTTCTTTATGTTGATTGAAGAAAGCGCGTAGCAGCAGCGAGGCACGTCACCGATCGATGGAACGGTGGACCAACCTTGCACCACGATCAAACACATAAATATACCTTTCGTATATTGACAAATGGGTACATACATTTTACCTACCTCTGAACATTGTTTTACATAAGTACACGTGCCAATTATAATCAAGACTTCTTTGATGGCGTTGAATAGAAAAATTATTTACAAACATTACCTAATCAAAATTACTGTCCCTTTATCCGCTAATTTTGTGTGTTGTTAGAGATATTCTTGTGTAGTAAAGGTATTTTTCAAGTAGGTATGTGGAACTGGAGAAAATTAAAGATTTCGCTATGGTTTGGTATGTTTTGTTTACCGAGTAGGACTCTTCAACCTTGAAGCGACTGCGGTTAATTTAAAAACTATATATTAAAATCACACCTCTATAGATCCGGTAAACCGACACAAACACCAGCTCGCCGGTCGCCGGACGCTGCATCCGAACTTATAAACAAACCGCACTTACTGCAAAAAGCCGACTACCTCAACACAATATCTTCCAAACTTCGCAAAACTTTTGTAAAGTCCGATGCGTCTCAGAATGTCACTGTATCACAACACGAGATTTTCCATAAAACACCATCACTTACAAAGATCAACGAATTCGTTTGTTATTTGTGCAGTTTAGTTGTAAATACGGAAATGCCATCAGTTAGAGTAGCGGGTGCTGGATTAGTTCTGTACCTATGGATGCGGTGGTGGTGGTAGTGGCGCGGCTGGTGCGGCGGGAGTGATGCTGCTGCGAGCAGGGCGCGGGCACGAGCGGCGCCGGTGGTGGCCGCAGGGTCGCTGAGCAGCACGGTGTCGCGCGGCCTTTGTACGTCGCACCAGGCGGGCGTTTAATGCGCGGGTATTTCTGTAGATCACAGCCATCGGACAAATCGCGACCGTGCGACCCGGCCTCAACGAGCACTCTAATAATAAACTTGTTTATATTTTTTATTCCCTCCATGACTTTTATTCTGATTCCTCACTGATGTCCAGCGAACGCCGAGGCCTCGCTCCTCGACCTCGGCCACCACGTGCGCCTCGAAATAGACCGCAACGCGACACTCTTCTTCGATTCTCGTAATTTATCGAGAACGGATTAAACGAATTGGCGCCAAAATGCGTTTTGGACGATGGCGAGGTGTCATAAAGAATAAATGGCTCTTGGTGTGTAGGTGTCGGTAGTGGTGGGTGTGCGCGCGGAGCGTGGCGGGTGCCGGTGGGTGCGGGTACGTACCGAGAGCGTGTCGGAGAGCGCGGAGCAGAAGGCGCTGAAGCCGGTGGCGGGCGGGCTGGGCGGCGGGCTGCCGCTCGCCCGGTCCATGGCGAGTGGCGCGCGGGACACTGCCGCCTAACGCCTGCCTGCCGATGCCGCCGACCACTAGCGCGCCGCGCGTTACATAAACCTCGCGGCTTGCCCGCTGCCCGCTGCCCTGCCCGCTCCCACCTGTCTGTTGTCGCTACGTTTTGGCATCACATGCGAACCACAACAATAACACTAAATAATTATAGAAATACTATTTTAAGCTCACTCAACGCCAACTCAGACTAATTTGTAGCACTTTATCTTTACATAGCATTTGATTTTAAGCAGACACGAGAAACGGCTGGGTTAGTGATGATATTCTTTGATTTACACGTTACAATTCGAATCACTTCCACTCCCATTCACATTTCGTCGTTTCATAGACAATAAACCAAGGCTACTGTGGATTCGTACTAAGGTATAGTTAGGTAGGTAGGTATGGTACCTATAAAGCTGCGTGGGTTCATAATGAGTAATGACTTGTCAAGGGTGACCTGCGTTCGACCGAACATTTGACTTTGTCCTGAAACCGCCTTCTTTTACGCCGATAACGTAATTGCCTTATCGAGGTATAATGTGTATGACCTCTTGCTTACCCACGCCATTGTAGGTATCTAGAAAGGTCATTTAATATCGTGCCTTATTAACAGAATTTCTCGGTAAATCCAATAAGCAGAGAAAACACCTAAATGTAATAAAGTCATACGAAAAAAATTAATGAAATCTACTCTACAATCTGCCTATAACAGAAAACCAAAAACAAGCTTGGGATTCGCCGAAAAATTGCTTTCGTGTATTCCCTAGCGCTGCAGCCCTGATAAAGAACATAACAATAACATTAGGGTGGCCTTCGACCGCTACCCTTAATTTTAATCAGGCTTTAAACACAATGAAAACTGCTTTTGTTACATTTTATTGATAAATTATGCCGCCTCATTGGTGTAGTTAGTTCACTTGTTTTGTATTATGAGGTCACGGAATATAGTAACTTAAAAGCAACAATTTATGTATAATGTGATTGGATTAGATTACTCATAAAATTTAATATTACTTAGGACTTAGAAATACGGTATTATGAAATATCATTTATTACTGCAATTTTTATTCTGTACAATAGAAAAAAAGAATATAATAACCGGCCAAGTGCGTGACGGGCCACGCGCAGTAATAGGGTTCCGAAGTTGCATAATAATGCGGACTAAGAAGAGGTTTTGTTGTTGTTACATGAAAATTAAAACGGTTTCAGCGGCACACAACGTCTAAAAACGGGCCCACATAGTAGGGTTGTCAACCGTTCTATAATATATAATATTGTACTATATTTCGGGTCAGCGTACTATATACTGTTGAAGAAATATATAGTACGCAAAAATACTATATTTTCAACACCGAACGAAATCTAACAAACAAATTTTTTTTTTTTAAATAATTAACGCCTCTTTACATAAAATTTTGATTGAGGCGAGTTCGCGTAACCGAATTCCGAACTCCGAACGCATCTACAATATTTTGTCTTTGGCTCCCACTGTTCTCTATACTAACTGGAGGCACTGGAGGCGCTGGCAGCACGTCAAAGTTGTCAATATCAAATTGACAACATCTAAAGAATTTATTGGTCTGTTTTATTTTTGTTTGGGATTTGGTATTTTCAATTAGATATGATTTGAAAAATTAAGGTCCTAAATATAAAATTGAGCATCGAAATGGACAATCTTTACTCAGAAACAACAACATTGAATTAAATCTTTGCAAAAGTAAAAGATTGTAGTGCTTTTACTGGAAAAACCACAGGGCAAAAAAGCAGCATATTTAAAAAAAAAAACTGAACTATATAATAAGAAAGGATAATAATAAATAACTTCCCACATTTATTTAAAGTAATTTAATTCCTGCTTTCTATTCCCGCCAATACGGCATTTACAGAAAGGATTTTTTCAGTAATGAATTCGAAATGGCAAGAAGAGAGAAACAGAAGTACCGGCCAAGTGCGTGTCGGGCCACGCGCATTAATAGGGTGCCGAAGTTGCATAATAATGCGAAACTAAATAGAGGGTTTTGTTATTGTTAAATGAATATTAGAACGGTTTCAGCGGCTCACAAAGTCTATAAACGGGCCCACTTAGGATGATGTTTTTTTTAAATCTATATGCTCGCGTTTGACCACTATCTCGCCTGATGGTAAGCGATGATGTGGTCTACGGTGAAGCATGCTTGCCTAGGTGTAATCTATTCACTCTTGACTTAAACTAAATAAGGACTAACTGGTGACTGAAGAAGGAGTTATAAAATCCAACTTCGCAACTGAAGTTAGAAAAATATTATCTATTTGAGTACCACCGCGGGTGCGAATTGCGAAAGGAGCCGATACGAGCGCGCGTTAGAGCCAAGGGGAATGGTATAGTTCGTTCCTGGATCCTTGCGTGCACGCTCCTTGTTTATTTCTCTTTCGGAATTAGAAAAAAATCGTATGTATTCACCTCTAATCTCCTCTAATACCGCAGATTTGAGGTGAATCCTCTAATCTGTGGTATTCATTATTTCATTCTGGAAAGTTTTATGCTACTCAATTAGTGATGAAGTCGGGTCGAATATCGACTTTATAGAAGGATATCGACAAAATAAAATAATTAATTTGCTTGGAAATAGAATCTAATTTGACTTTACTTTTACGTTTTAATAACAACACGTCGAAAATACTTCTGCACTAACACAAAATAGACTCCACCGCGCGCATGCGCCGTTTGGACTGAGGACTGGTACTGCCAACGACTCCGGCCACTCCAATGCGTTATTCGAGCTTAAACATTATTAATTTAGAAATCATTATTATTAAGTATGTTATGATTTTACTTTTGTATATTTTTACATGGTTCAGCATATATTTACTATCTGTTTTACACAGCTAACAACTTTATTTAAGTAATTTTTCACTGGTATTTGTACAAAATTTTTACTGTTCCAAGTACATTTTATAAGTTGGTCGACTATTACTCGTAAACTTGTAAAGCCTTGTTATCCGTGATAATTTTCCTCTTAATTTCGTTATATTTACTACTGCCGTGAATTTTTTCACATAGCCATGAGCAACGATATCCAACGATACCCCACACCATGGGATAGACGAGGAAAAAAATCATCCCCACTTTACGTCTATAGGAAGGGAGGAAACCAAAAAAAAAATTTTTTCTTGTTTTAGTTTTACCACTTTGTCGGAATTATTAATATGTATATCCATGCCAAATTATAGCTTTCCAGTACTTAGATTCTCTGAGCTAAGCTGCGGACGGACAGACGGACAGAGCGAAATTATAAAGGTTCCTTGTTGACTTCGGAAACCTAAAAAGGGGTTTGTCTAAAGGATTATAGAAAATCAAACCCCAATTGTAGCAAAAGGTGGCCGAACATCCACCGAACTGGTGTCTTATCTAGCTAACATTGGTGGCACCCGGTTACACACAATTAAAACGTGGATCATATATGCAATTGAGTGTGCATTACAGGAAAATTTTATGGTAAACCAATTTTATATTTTGTATATATTTTCATTGTTTTGTAAAACTCCTTGGTGATAGTTATTAAATTAAAATAAAACTGGCCAAGTGCGAGTTGGACTCGCGCACGAAGGGTTCCGTAGCATTATCGCAAAAAACGGCAAAAAAGTCACGTTTTTTGTGTGAGAGCTCCATTTAAAATTAATTTTATTCTGTTTTTAGTATTGGTTGTTATAGCGGCAAGAGAATTACATCATCTGTGAAAATTACAACTATCTAGCTATCACGGTTTATGAGATACAGCCTGGTGACAAATGGACAGACAGACTGATCGTGGAGTCTTTGTAATAAGGTCCCGTTTTTGCCCTTTGGGTACGGGACCCTAAAAAATACCTTTATACGTAAAGTAAAAATAAAAAAATAAAAGTAAGTAAGTAATTTAAAAATTTGGAACAGGTTTTCACTCATCATCATCATCATCATATCAGCCGAAAGACGTCCACTGCTGGACATTGGGGGAGCCCAAGCGTCGCCACATTGACCGGTCCCGTGCGTCTCGCAACCAGCGGATCCCCGCAACCTTCACCAGGTCATCACTCAGAGGGCAAATATTTAAGGAAGTTATTGAAAAAAGGCATTGCTGTTTCTAACGGTGGAATCGTATAAAAAAAAAAATAACGACTCCGAGCGCATGACAAAAATTTCGAGCCCATTTGCTCCCTAGCTACGCCACTGACGGCACCAAAGAGGAAATCAAAATTAGCTTTATAGCATTTCATTCCTTTGTAACCACACTTCTATCCAAATGATTTATCATACTCTTAAAGATAAACAAACACTTCATTGAAAAATATTTGATTGCCCACCAGACTGCTGTAAATGCTCGGTTAAACACCTGTTTACATACTTCAGTAATGTTTTATGTCGTCACGACTTTCCACAATAGTTTTTATTATCAACTTTAACGGTCCTACATACATATGTTACAATTTATAATTAATTTGGAATTTTTGTAAAATGTTTAAAGAGTTTTAGTCGTGTTCATTCGTACGTGGGGTAGATTACCTAAATAACTGTTCGTAATCATCATGTATAGTGGAATGTGTTGTAAAAAGAATATATTAGTTTTTATTGCAATACTGCAAACAGTTTTAAGTCTGTGTTTGTTGGTACAATGCGGAAGAGTCAAGAGAGTGATTGGAGCTGTGGATGTCGACTGTGGTATAAGCACTTTCCTTTTTAACCGACTCACCAAAAAGGAGGTGGTTCTATGTTTTTTTTGTTTGTGTGTTTACCTATATCTCCGTCAATTGTGGACCGATTTTGGAAATACTTTTTTAGTTTGAAAGAGTATGTTCCGAAATTGGTCCCATTTTAATTTGGTGAAGATCTGATGAAGAACTTCGGGGATATACAACAAAACTCTTCAATAAATAACGGCTAATCTCTCGGAATTGCTGCAATCGCATGTCTGTTTATTGTTTATACCATTTCATAACATAACATCACGCCAATACCCTATCAGAATATCAGCGCAGGGTTATTTCCTTTTTTGGATATCGCTGCACATGCTGAGATAGGAGCCTTTTTGGTCTCGCACGGGGTTTTTTATTTTGACTATTGTGTAATTTTTATGCTTATTTCTCGTGTCTCCTGTGCGGGTCACAAATAAATATTTTTCTTTCTTTCTTTCTTTCTTTAAAGGGGTATGCAGATGTGTACAGTTCACCCTGGCACAAAATGAGAGATTTCACCGGTTATGTTCTTTCATGATATTCGGGTAATCTATTCTGGCATTATAGGTACCTTACTAAACTACTTGCCTATTAGGTAGATACAACTAAAAAGAGAAAAATTCAAAAGTACTTATTTACGAAAAAATACTACCGACTTCCAAATAAGAAAACCACAAAGTGAAAAATCACTTTATTTTTGTAGTTTTCTTATTTGAAAGTCGGTAGTATTTTTTTGTAAAAATCATTTTTTATTCTTACTCAGCTATCTAGTATTTAGGTAACAAACTACATTTTATGTTGCATAAAATCGGAAAAACCGAATACTTATCTTTTGTGTTTCAAGAGAACTATCACTGAATAGGTACCTAAATAAAATATGCTACCACTTACAGTATTTAGCTAAAGGAGAATTCTATTTTTTTGGATTCCTGCCATCTAACTTATACGAGAGATAGCTCTCGTGTCAAAAGTTAGATAGTATTAAGTACCTGCAGTATACCTAATTACCTATAGACACTTATGGCCGGTTTCTCATTAAGGTAAAGCAGTAAAAATTTGTTGATTATTGTCAAATAATTTAGGAAGCGTTTGTGTTTTTTACGTTTCATACGTGAGAAGCCATGCAGTAGGCTACTGATGTACCTTACTCCTTCTTAAGTCCTTACCTTCTTCAAAAAGTATTGGTACTTGTCACAAATTGGCATTTTGGATTATTTAGTATAAAAAAACTGTAAGTAGTTTATTATTGTTGTGCCTGCTGCTAGTGATCCCTAAGATCTCTTTAGAATTATTAAATCTCTAACCGTGAGAACCTGTAATTGGCTTAATGTAACATATTCAACTTGTTTATTAATTTTATGTATAGCTGTTGGTTTTCCATCTAATAAATAAATAAATAAATTATTTATTATTATTACTTTGACGAAATTTTGGGATTGAGCTGGCAGTTATATAAAACAAGATATAAGATTTTAAAAACCCCCGAGTCTTATTAACATTAAATTGCTGTTTAAACTTCATAATTTATCTAGTAGTAATCACATTTCCATCGAAACACGTAATTATAATACGATATCTTGTGAAAATATCCCGTATCAAAGAGATTTTTATCAGACATAGCTAACAACACTCTCGATAAAGACATCTTTGAATAAAAAAAATCTAAATTAAAATCGGTTCATTCGTTTAAGAGCTATGATGCCACTGACAGACACACAAATAAACTTATACCGTCCTACTTGTACCGTACCATTTTTACCCGACTGCCGAAGGAGGGGGTTTCGTGTGGGGTATCAAAATAAAGGATTTTTAAGAGGTGATTTCAAAAATGTATAACACTTATATGTTTAAATGTACCTGATTCGAAACAACAAATAACTAAACAGTTATAAATAGAAAAAGTTTATTAAAAAAAATCAAAAAACCCGACTGCTTGAAAAGCGAACTAAAAAGACGTAAACAAGGAGAAAATCTTGCTGTGCTGTCGGAGGATACGTCTGGTTTTGGTCAGCCAGCTCGCGAAGATGTATCCTCCGACAGCACAGCATGATTTTCTCCTTGTTTACGTCTTTTTAGTTCGCTTTTCAAGCAGTCGGGTTTTTTGATTTTTTTAATTAACTTTTTTTTTTCGTCAGTTGTTAAAAACGTAAGGAAATGTATAAGCATGCACCCTTATTATTATTATAGCCTTAGTTGCCAATAATCTCTGTGCTAGTGCCGACGTGTCAACGTGACACAAAGACTTCTGCCAGCATTTTCCTCTCCTCTCTCATTTTAGCAGTTCGGTGCCATAGTGGATAAGTGGACCCGCTATCATTTTTACCCGACTGCCGAAGGAGGGTAATGTGTTTATCAGTCTATGTATGTGTGTTTGTATGTAAGTATATATGTATGTATGTTTGTTCCTATGTGGCGTTCTAGAGACCAAACGCGTAGGCCGATTTTGATGGTACTTACGTCAATCGATTCGTCTTAACCCCGCGAGTGTCACTGGCTACATTAAAATTGTAAAATAGGAAAATAGGGGTTTTGGGCGCCATATTGTGGGGGCCCAAATAGTTTTTTTCTTCCAAACCTATCGTGTGGCGTATCAAAATAAAGGATTTTAAGAAGAAATTTCAAAAATGTGTAACACTTATATGTTTAAATGTACCTAATTCGAAAAAAAAAACTAAAAAGTTATAAATAAAAAAAGTTAATTAAAAAAATCAAAAACCCGACTGCTTGAAAAGCGAACTAAAAAGACGTAAACAAGGAGAAAATCATGCTCTGCAGTCGTAGGATACATCTGGTTTTGGTCAGCCAGCTCGCGAATATGTATCCTCCGACTGCACAGCATGATTTTCTCCTTGTTTACGTCTTTTTAGTTCGCTTTTCAATCAGTCGGGTTTTTTGATTTTTTTAATTAACTTTTTTTTATATCGTCAGACCAACAATTTCTGTGTCTTCCTCTATTACGTTTCGTTAGGTATCTAGGGGTCCATTCTGTTATGTTCTTTGTCCATATAGTACCCATCTCCACTTAAAAACATGCACCTACCGAAACTTAATTCATGTCAATTTTAAATATGGAATGATTGTAAATTCGTATCGTTCATCATCTTCTTGTAGGACTAGCTATATAGGCTCTTTATCCGCAGAAAACCCGAAATTGTAAGTTTCGTAGAGCCTCGTCGTACCTATTACAAGTTTTTGATTACCTTCTCTTGGAAAACAGAATGAAAATGACAAGCTGTTAATCGGTCAAAGATTCATTTGGAAGTCAAAGATGTCGCTAACGATATCAAAAGTGAGGCAGAAATATAGGTTAAGATAAATTATATAGGTAGAGCGAGCATTTATACAACACAATTAATCTAAAACCGCAAATCCAAGTTTATAAGACGACGGAATCAAATCCGCGACCGCAAGGTTACCAGCTGTCCTCACACTTCTAGACTAAACACAATACGTGATAGAACTACTTTATATTAGGTATCTCGTGAACATATATGTTAGGACCCTACATATATGTTCACGAGTAAGTAATTTTTTTGGGTATATAACATCTTATTTATTTCTTTATTTAGAGTTCATGCACAAAGGTACAAAGGCGGACTTAATGCCTTAGGGATTCTCTGCCAGTCAACCATGGGTGGTGAAGAAACTACATGGCCATAGTGCATTAAAAATCTCATTAGTAATTAAATTGGTAAAATACAAGTACATAAATATTGAATATAATATATACCTATATATTTATGAACAGGTAACAGAAAAGAAGAAAGTGATTTGACCCTGCTTATTTGTGTTGAAAATAAATCCGCAATTTCCGCTTGAATGCATACCGAGTGGTGGCCGTTCTGATCTCAGGAGGAAGCGCATTCCAGAGAAGAATGGACTGGATATGAAAGGAAGAGTGTACAAAATCAGTAGTATGAGAAGGACGGGGTAAGAGGTGCGTTTTTTTTTTTGTTTTACGCTCGCGTTTGACCACTATCTCGCCTGATGTTAAGTGATGATGTGGTCGAAGGTGAAGCATGCTTGCCTAGAAGTAAACTATTCACTCTTGCCTTGAAGACCCCTAGGTTGTGCTTATTGGAAGAACGCAGATTGCGAGCGTGTGAAGAACTTGATGATATTGAAAGTTAGACATAAGATAGGAAAAAGGGGTGGAAGAATTCAGTAGAGTGAAAAGCGTGGTCTAAGCGCGTTATTAAATTCTCCTCTGGCGAATGGGCAACCATTTTAACTTGGACCTCGATACTTGATCATATTGCCGAAGATTAATCTTCGGAAATATACTACCACGGGGAGATAGCGCAGTTATGGGGGACTCCAAACCACTAAAACTCCACGGTGTCCTCCTGTGCCGCTTATGGCGGGAACACGGGCACGCGTTAGCATTTACCGCGAACCCGCCGCGGCTGTCCGTCACCGGACCCTCCTCTGGGGAGTAACCCCCATCACCGGCACAACAGAACACATTGTACGCCGTGACCACCCCAGGGACCAAACCAGCACATGGGCGCCGGACGACCCCGTAACGATGACCCTTGGTCCCCCTGTGACGGGTCAAGGTCAATAGCCCCGCCACCTACCATTTCACGATCGCAGGGGATAGGGAGAGCGGCCAACGCTATACCGACACTCCTCCTCCCCTGCAGCCCCACCGCGTCCACCATCAGACGGTGGCGACCCCGTCCAGGCCGCGGAAGGTAGGGAGAGCGGCGCATGACAATACCGGCATTCCTCTCCCGCCGCGGCTTCCAACCCTCAGCCGCGACTTCGTATGGGACCTGGGACGCTCCATAAGACATCGCGGCCCGACTCAGTAGCGATGTCGCCTGATACCAACCTGCACCGCAACCTACTAGTTGGCCGCTACATCGTCGGCTTAATCGGCAATAGCCCTGATGAGCGGCCCCGTCTCGGGTTCCTCAACGCTTCACCGTGGGTGACCAAGCCACGGTTACTGAGCCCCCCCCGCCTCGACAAGCATTTTTTGTTTTTTTCCGGTTTGGTAAATTCTCATTCGATGTCCTGATCTCGGGTTGGAGGCGGAGTGAGGTGTTAGACTCTGCCCGCGACGTCTAGGAGGGGCGCGCGTGGAACACTACGCTCCGCCACCTCGGGTCCTGATGTGCTGCGTGGGGGGGCAACGGACGTCCCCGACCTGAGCCAACTAAGTATCGAGTCAAGATGCAAACCGAGATTATTTACGCCAGGGCTAACAGGAATGACGGAACCATTGAAAATTATAGGAGGAAAAGAGCCAATACCGCCATTCTAACCATCATGCGCGGGCTTCCTATTACAATGGTCTGACATTTTGAGAGGTATAATAAAACAATATAACATTCAAGTCCCGGTTTACATCCTCTATGGGGTTCGATAAACATTCCATCCACGCCGGTCAATTCTCTATACCAATAATATAATTTTGTTTGTTTGTTTGTACCGAATAGGCTTCGAAATTACTGGACCGATTAAAAAAATCTTTCACCTATGGAAAGTTACATCATTACAGAGTAACATAGGCTATAGATTATTTTCAAAAAAACTAGAGACCCTTATGAAAATTGCAGTAATGCAACCAAAACTAGCAAAATTTTGCCTATAAAATTAATTATTTGGCGTGTGCTCAGAAAGCTATTGATGATAAATAAAAAATATGAACTACATGATTAAAGTACTCATTATTAACTACAAAAAAGACTGCAAGAGAATATATCTCACTATCATATTTATGCCACAATAGCAGCTTTTGTGTTCTAAAATTTAATTAGAGCGCCGGTAGAAACAAAAGTTGGTTACATTCGTTGTAGTATTAATTCTTATTAAAATAAATAGTTTAACAAATTGGTAGGTAGGTAGGGTAAGGTAGAGAAGGTAGGGTAGGTGGGTAGGCAGGTAGGTATGGCAGGTATGTAGGGTAGTGTAGGTAAGTATGTAGGATAGGGTAGGGTAACCTACTCACCTACCCTACTGTTCAACCTACCTACCCTGGTAGGTTGATCGGCCGGCGGATTGTAAGGCAGGTGAGTAGGTTGGTAGGTAGGTAAGGTAGGTGGGTAGGTAGGTTAGGTATGTAGGGTAGGTAGGTAGGAAGATAGGTAGGTGGTAGGAAGGTAGATAGCCAGTTGACGGGAGCGAAGCCGCAGGGGTCAGCTAGTCTTATTAATATAGTATTAGAGGAAGAGATACTTACGTTTATTAAATTCGACCGCTTCAATCCTGAAGTTCTCTACATAACTTATCTACAATAATATTTGATATTACTATAAGCAAAAACTTACTTCTGCCTACACCTTTGGGACCAAGGAGTGAGCTTATTATGACGTATTCTTCTCTTCTGCAGTCAGTCTTAATAATCACATTTGTCTTGTCATTATGTACACAAAGGGACTTCTTAACAGTTCATTTTATTTACATATCCCTTGCACTGATAAAACTACATAAATATATTTAAGAAAGCTGATTTCCCTAAGGACTGCAGAGGTCAGGCAGTAAACACAGTAGGTAGGTACAACAAAAAGCCACAGTACCACTGTATCTGAAATAAAGAATCTCACACTGCGTTTATTAAGTATAGTGCAAAAGTAGGGTTTTCAAAGAGAGATTAATACTGTAGGAACTCTTTGATCTAGAAAATATTATTCTCGTTCTGACTATTCGGGTGTGTATATATCTGCGCACTGAGATATAAAACACAGGCGGTATTAGGCGCTAAATGAAAAATGTATGTTAATTGTGTTACTTTACAAGCGCATCGCAAGAAATTTTTCCGGGCAAAATCGACCGACAGTGGTTTTTCTTGTGAGGATTGGCGTTTAAAGCTTAATAGCTTAATTAGGAGTAGCTTTAAACCTGCAGCGTTTATATTCGTAGTATATCATATCATATCATCAGCCTGTTAATGTTCCCACTGCTGGGACACAGGCCTCCTCTCTGTGAGAGGGAATGGGCCGTAATCCACCACGCGGGCCCAGTGCGGGTTGGTGGATGACACATGTCTTCGAATTTTTGGTTCTAGTACATGCCGGTTTCCTCACGATGTTTTCCTTCACCGTTGATTCGTAGTATGTTCAAACCTAATAGATTTGTTGCTGCGCTAGGAATCGCGGCTTCGATACCCATCTCACACGAAATATCTGAATTTCAGATTGTTGTTCCGGCATCACGATGTGTGCATTGTCTATAAACACATCTGAGGCTAGAATAGCTTACAAAATACAAGGTCTTATGAAAGTCAAGCCAACAGCTGATTCAAGTTTCATGATAATTACATCGTAAAACAAAAAACACAAACTGTAGCTGATCTAAATTATAGTCTCATTTACGACGACCTCTAAAATATTGTAAAGATCACATAAAATACGAATTATAATAATTTTCGTGAGACATTTTCATGTGAACAGTTTATTGAACTTGCGCTGCGGGATTTCTCGAGTTCGTAATTAGACAGGTTAAAAAACGAAACGTATATAAGTAAAACACAACTACACTTATATAAAAGACGAAAAATGTTTTCTTTGTTTGAAAGTTTATAAAAGGTAATCTCTGAAAGTACTGATTCGAATACGATTCACTGATGCTAGATACACTTTATTTCAGTGTTAGGAACTACGTATTATGGGATAGGGCACAAGAACGAAACGCGGGGAAAAACCGATAAACACATATAAAGGCCCCGTATCTCAAATGGAAAAAGAAGTAAGCCTTATAAGATCACTTCGTTGTCTGTCTCTCTGTGTGTCTAGATCTTTTTCTCTCTCATCTATGCCTGAAGGTATCAAGCTGAAATTAATATGATATACTCAGGTCTGTTTGCATTCTCTTGGAGCTGTGAAAATCAATCTTCTAAATCATCGCAATCAAAAGATACAGCCGTTTATGTCGCATATTTGAAAAATCGCAAGGTAACGAAAAATCTAAAGGGACCGTTGACCCAGAATCGTGGAATTTGGCACAAAGCAATGTGACTAAACAGCACAAGGGAGAAAAAGGGTCCCGTTTTTACCCTTTGGGTACGGAACCCTAAAAAACGATTATTAAATTATTTGCAGTTGGTAAACGGACCACGACCGTTGTATGGGGACAACAGTTTTCCGGAGTCAAAGTTTATTTTGTCCCTTCGTTAGTGCAATGTTCAATGTTTGCTTCTATTGTTTATGAACGTCAGTTACGTTACATAATTATTTTGTTGAATGCAGATGTTTATACGCATCCCTCAGTGCGCGAGTCCGATTCTCACATGGCAGGTTTTTATAAGAATTTCATTTATTATTTTCTTAGGCACACAACCCCGCGTTGTATCACTACGAAATGCAACCAGCCAACGTCATTTATGTGGGGCCACACTTCTATCTCCTCACTCCGCCCTGACAGCGGCCCACTGCGTACTGAAAGATGAAAATCAGTACATATTGCAGCTAAACAACTACTGCGTCGAAGGGGACGAGCCATTACCAAGAGCTGAAGTACTGGAGATTATCAAACATCCGTTGTATAATCCGTGAGTCATTAATTTAACCTTGCAATTATCTACTAAACCCCGAATACTGAATTAAAAACATGAAGTTGAGTATTTGAGCCTGAAATCTTTCATTCTTAAATACTCAATTCAGAAACTGGTCATATGTCCGAAATACGAAGATGGGCTTACTATGCATAGGTATTTTTTAGTTATAGTTATATATGCCATACAATTTTCTGAAAGTGAAACGTATTATAAAGACCCTTGCTACGAAAGCAAAGTGCTACGCCATTTTCGTAGCAAATATGTAACAAGTTTTAAAACCAAAACATAAATCGAAGAACAGCAAATAAAATCAATTTCTAAATCGCCTTACATGGCATAAAACAAGTCTAATAAAAAAGTGCAAGGGTAACAAACAGAGCCCGGTCGCCGCGAGGATTATGATTGAAGTAAATCCGCATCAGCGATACAGCACCACGTTCAGTCACGTTGTATGGTTTCAGGATCACCGGAGCGCACGACGTGGCTTTGTTGCGGCTCGCCCTACATCTCCGTGACGTCACCTGGCTTAACCACTCGCTCTTGCCCACATCCTCGTTCGGGATATCAGGTGATTTTATGATAGCGTAAGGACGTAGGTATAAACGTAGGCTTATGAGCTTTGAATTGAACACCACCGTTTATTTTTCAAGAATTATGTAAAGTCTATCGAACATCCGTAGCTCTTTGCTAATGGTACTGCAACTTATATTTTATTTAACTTTTGGCTTCGTAGATCTTTTCGACCTGAACTTCAAAAGAAAAAGCATCAACGTAAAATATTTCGTAAATTTTAAATATTTAAATAAGCATACATACTCTCATACCGAGTGGGTGTAAATCTAAAATTAATCCCACTCTACATTATATTTAAATATAAAGCACATCTGCAGTTATTAGGGTAGGATAAGGTCACATTAATATTTAGATCGTCTAGTTCAGATATTATTCAAGTCCTTTATTGGAGGCCGACCACGTTCCAGGTGAATGTACAATATACGGGTACGGGTACAAAGATTTGGATACAATGGAGACTTCGGATCGACTGTTGGCGGGCACGTTGAGAATAGTGTCGTTGGACGAGTGCACGGAAGCCCTGGGCTTGTACGGAGCTCCCCGGTATGACAGCGGTATGATGTGCGCTGTTGGCGACGGCGTCGATGCCTGCCAGGTACTGTCAACCAAACTAATTACCTCACTTCGTCTTCATTACTGTTTCCAAACGTAAATAATCACGTATACAATTGCAGAATCTTATTATAATGAACTATTAATTTCGGGAGGATAAACACAACGTACCTATTTATTTATTTATTTACATAAGTATAGATTACACCGATTTATATCCCCGCTACGCAAACTAGAAGGTTGGCAGTTTGGCGCTTTGTGTGCAAAACATTTTGTTAGATTCGATAGTTAAAAATACATATTTTTTTTTTAATGGAAACTTTTTATTATCTCATATATACAATTACGAGGCACTGCATTGGATTTCTTTGTTTAATTTTATCGTACTCACTTGCAAAAATCAGTGTTTGAAATCTTTGAACTTGAGCCACCATCTTATCTAAGGAATGTGGTGAATTCATGGACCTGAATTCGCTTCCAACTATTCTAAAACTAACCATATTTTGTTTTTCAATACCCTCATTGCATTAATATTTTTTTTTGCATAAGTGATTATTGTTATACTGAAAATATCTGGGTACAAAGTTATGTCTGTCTAGACTACGAAAAATACTTTCCCTTGCCGTGCCATCGCGAGCGGCGGCAAAATGACGTTAACGTATTGACGTGCCGGGCGAAGAGCCTGCAAAGTTAAAACTATACCAGATTGTAATGTTAAACTTACCAGGGGTAATTTTAACATTACAATCTTGTACAGTTCTGCTACATTGTGGCTTTACTGACTAGAAGCAGTAAATCCAACTTTTATTTGTATTTATTTGCCAATTGAGCAACCCAAACGTCTGAGACGGGGGGATTTGGCAGTTTCGAAGCTCAGCTTACTCAGTTAGTTTAGGTGCGACGTCCAAAATCATTTGTTATGAACTTTATTGAAATCTGTTTTGAGTTAAGATATTTTCTTATGCATTGCGTTACGTGATTCAAAATCAAAATATTTATTTGACAGAAATACTTTGTTCAGAAGGGAAGATCTTAAGGGTACACTAGTCGAAAATTCTTCCATACAAACGTAGTCTGGCTTTTACTCCACTGTTTGACGATGTACGTTCAAAATAAAAAATGATATCAATTTATCTCATCATTATCTAGCCCTGTATGGAAGCAAAAAAGTAAAAATAAAATTTACTTGAAAGTTATGAGCTTCGAAAGTTCCTTATTTTAACACTAATTTTTACGCATCTTTGGGCGCGAATAAGTACCATAAGAAGAAGGAAAATTGAAAAACGGCCTCCATACAGGGTTAGATTAGTAGGTCAACAATGCAAATAATTGTATTTTGAACAGATACATTAATTCGTTTTTTCATGATATCCAGACTCCCAAAGGTCTGTTTATAAAATTTCGCGCGCTCGTTTTCGTTCTAAATCATCATCCATTTCGCTACAAATTTGCAAAAGTGTGTATTCGTACGCGAACTAGTTTCTCACTGCTCATAACAGCATCTATCTGTTCCGCACGTGTTGTCGGTTGATATAGCACGCATTTTAACCCCGCGCACAAAATAGTTCGTGCCGTCGACTAGTGTACCCTTAAAGCCTAAAAGTAATTGTATTCTGCCTACAAGCAAGCGTGCAAATTATTAATAGTAAAATTTATAAGATATTAAATTAAATCTCAGACATTTACTCCCTTAAAAATGTCATTCTAATCGCGGAAAATATTGTGTTTGCCCGGAGCGCCTGAATAGCTAGACCATACACATGCGAGATGAAAGACGCGATGTGTATTTCCGTCTATGTGATAGGTCGATTGATGGGGTCAAACACTTTGCCTTGGCGAATTCACTTACGCAATTAGGCTGGCCCAGCATCCTAATAGCGTAAGAGAAAGTAAAGAATCGACCAATCATATAGACGGAAGTCCACATCGTATCTTTTATCTCGCATGTCATTGGTCTTTCATGGGGGCAAGGAGGCTCACCGCCTCACCGGAGACCGTGCGGTATTCCTAGACCAGCCGGATGGCCATATATGACCATTTGGGACGCGTTCAACCGGCGGGCGCCGCCTCTGGAAACGCGCCCACAACGGTGCTAAAAGGCCATGGACCGGTCGATCCACGCGTAGAGCCTTCGGCGGGAGGCGTTTGTTTGGCTGGATCGGGCAAGGGCCGCTTGAGGGTAGCCCCGGCCCACCCCAGTCTGAGAGCTAAACGTTGGAAATCGCCCAGGAAAATACATACCCTCGTACTTGTGCAGAGCCACCTCGAGTCCCAATTGCCAACGATTGTCGCAAACCCACGTGTCACTATTTTGACCGCCGCCTGGTGCGACCTCCCTTGCGCCAGGACAGCCAGGCCTAGAGGCGTCAGCGTAGCAAACCATGATGACGCCTCTAGGGAAATCGAAGCGCAGCACCCAGTCGTACCCGATGACCCACAGATACGGCCCTAAGACCGATCCCTGTGTGACACCGCACGCCAACATCTCTCGCTGGGATACTAGCTGCCCCCGTGGCTTCGCTCCCATCAACTGGCTATCTACCTACCTGCCCTATCCTACCTACACTACCCTACCTACCTCCTAACCTATAGTTTCTCCTTACCTACGTACCCACCGGTACCCTACTTACCATCCTACCTACCTACCCTACCCTACCCTACACTACTTACCTAACTATCAATTTGTTAAACTATTTATTTGAATAAGAATTGAAACTACGATACGAATGTAAACCTGTTATATAAATATTCGGCCAGCTTCTCCAATGGTTCAAAACAGAGAGTCGTAGTAAAGGGGCATCAGTCTCCCTTTTATTATTCCATTTCTGGAGTTCCACAAGGCTCTCATTTGGGTCCAATATTATTTCTGGTATTCGTTAATTTCATCGTCAATTGCATCAAACACAGGGAATGCAAGCATTCATTTGATGTCAAGTTCTACAAACAAATAGATTCAACCAAAGATATATCTTTATTGCAAGAGTGTATACAGAACAAGATGTCTGTTAATGCTGAAAAGTGTCACCATATGACCAGGAAACGGAACACTCTCCCATCTTCGTATTCTCTGAACGGCCTAACGCTACTGAGGTAACCCACCCACAATTGGTGTTGACACACAATTCGCGACAATTAGCTTACTTTTGTTCAACAGGTAGACTATATCGTCAAAAAGGCTACCAAAATGTTAGGATTCCACAAGCATGTCAGCCAAGACTTCAAAATCCGTGCGCACCCTTAAACTTCTCTACGTCACCCTCTTCAGAAGTATACTGGACTACACATCGCAGGTGTGGAATCCTACCTATAAGATCCATATAGATCTTATTGAACGCATTCAAAGAGGCTTCACCAGGTATCTGCGATATAAGTCGAACAGCTGTCCTAACACAGCTACTTATCCGTTACGTCACTTCAATCTAACTACTCTCGACAACCGCAGAAAAAAACATGGACCAAATAATGCTGTTGCAAAATTGTAAATGGTTTGGTCGATTTTTCTGGGCTTCTGGACGATATAAATATACAGGGTGGCCAAAAAGTCGTGGATCAAACGCAACTAGGGGTTAGATGGGGTCATCAGCAAAAAATTGTTCTACGGGAGGTCCTTATGGTCAACCACTGCAGAGTTTTTAGAACACCTCTTAAATGCGCCAAAACTTGTAATACAGGCTCAATTTTCGGTAGAATATTTTTTTTCGCAGTGGGGTCCGAATTAAATAAAAAAATATGATTTGAGAAAAAAAAATATGTACAACTTAATATTATCTTCAACACACCCAATAAACAACCATAAATAGCATGTCTAACGCAAGGAGTCATCAAGTCATCAGTCATCTAGTTAAAATTATAAAAAAACCGGCCAAGTGCGTGTCGGGCCACGCGCAGTTATAGAGTTCCGAAGTTGCATAATAATGCGGACTAAGAAGAGGGTTTTGTTGTTGTTACATGAACATTAAAACGGTTTCAGCGGCACACAACGCCTAAAAACGGACCCACATGGAATTATGTTTTGTTAAATCTATATACTCATGTTTGACCACTATCTTGCCTGATGGTAAGCGATTATGTGGTCTACGGTGATGCACGCTTGCCTAGAAGTAACCTATTAATTCTTGACTTAAACTAAAGAAGGATTAACTGGTCACTGAAGAAGGAGTTATAAAATCCAACTTCGCAACTGAAGTTAGAAAAATATTATCTATTTGAGTACCACCGCGGGTGGGAATTTCGAAAGAAGCCGATACAAGCGCGCGTTAGAGCCACGCAAGTGGAATGGTATGGTTCGTTCCTGGATCTTTGCACGCACGCTCCTTGTTTATTTCTCTTTCGGCATTTGAAAAATTTCGTATGTATTGATGACCTCTAATCTGCGGTATTCACTGTGAGCGGCGTAGCCAGGGCGCTACGTATTAAAACTCATAAATTACTTTTATCTGATATATTTCAGCAACAACGTGCCATCTCAATCTATATATATTAGTCCAATAGTATCTCTAAGTAGTCTGTGTATTACTCTATGAGCGTTATGGGCGGCTTCTCTAGAATTGTCAATCAATTCTCTAGCAAAAACATTTTCACTTATTTATGTGTTCGAATTTCAGTTCCCTTTCAAAAGTATGTTATCTATTGCCAGTCTTATGATAGGCAAGGAGTTTGCCTTCTTAATTGGTGAGTTCTCACATCATTATTTCGTTCTGGAAAGTTTTACGCTACTCAATTAGTGATGTAGTCGGGTCGAATATTGACTTTATAGATGGATATCGTCAAAAGAAAATGATTAATTTGCTTGGCAATCGAATCTAATTTGACTTTAGATAACAAAACGTCGAAAATACTTCTGCATTAACACAAAATAGACTCCGCCGCACGCATGCGTCGCATGGACTGCGGACCGGTACTGCCAACGACTCCGGCCACTCCAATGCGTTATTCGAGCTTAAACATAATTTAAATTAGTAATCATTATTATTAAGGATGTTATGATTTTATTTTTGTATATTTTTATATGGTTCATAAGCATTTTTTTTTTTTTTTTTTTTACTATGTATAGGCCTGTGTTTGACCACAATCTCACCGTGGTCAGTGATGATGTGGCCGTTGGTGGTAAGCACACAAAGCCTAGAAGGGAACTGGCTCTCAAGTGCTGCTGTCGGAACACACCGGAAGGTGCTTGGCGACAGATTTTCAACTTGAGGGTGGTTGCCAGCCAGGCGGGTACTACAAAGTACCCTACCACCGTGCTATGGTTTCCTCACGATGTTTTCCTTCACCGAAAGCTCAAGCTCATTGTAGGATTCGAACCCGCGACCTTCGTCTCGGTATCCGACGTCACTACCACTGAGCTATCATCGCCTTAAAATGTATATTTTACACAGCTAACAACGTTATTTAAGTAATTTTTCAATAGCATTTGTACGAAAATTTTACTGTGCCAAGTACATTTTATAAGTTGGTTGACTATTACTCGTAAACTTGTAAAGCCTGTTAAATTTTATATAATAGACATATGTCATGTCAGATAAAAATGACAGAGTTTAAAATATTCTATGATTTTTGCAAATTAGCAGTAAAAATTCGGGTTTAGATGTTAAAACAAATCGTATGCTTTTCAGGTGTTTACATTATCAAAGAATACATAAAAATGAGATAATGAGTTGATACAATTTTAAAATTTATGTTGAAGATTTGAAAAATATGTTAGAAAACGTAAGTAGACTAAGAGCTGTGGAATGAATACCACACTACACAGCTCTAGCTACACAGCTCTAGCTACACAGCTCTAGCTACACAGCTTCTGCTACACAGCTCTAGCTACACAGCTCTAGCTACACAGCTCTAGCAACACAGCTCTAGCTACACAGCTCTAGCTACACAGCTCTAGCTAAACAGCTCTAGCTTCACAGGTCTAGCTACACAGCTCTTGCGTCCAGCTCTAGCTATCCAGCTCTAGCTATACAGTTCTAGCTACCCAACTCTAGCTAAACAGCTCTAGCTACACAGCCCTATCTACACAGTTCTAGCTACCCAGCTCGAGCTATCCAGCTCTAGCTATCCAGCTCTAGCTACCCAGCTCTAGCTACCCAGCTCTAGCTACACTTCTCTAGCTATCCTGGTCTAGCTATCCAGCTTTAGCTAACCCGCTCTAGCTACCCAGCTCTAGCTACACTACTCTTGCATCCAGCTCTGGCTATCCAGCTCTAGCTACACAACTCCAGCTATCCTGCTCTAGCTATGCAGCTCTAGCTATACAACTATAGCTACATTGCTCTATCTATATAGCTCTGGCTATCCGGCTTTAGCTATCCAGCTGTAGCTATGCAGCTCTAGCTACACAGTTCTAGCTACACAGCTCTAGCTACACAGCTCTAGCTACACAGCACTAGCTACACAGCACTAGCTACAAAGTTCTAGCTATATCCAACTCTAGCTACGTTGCTCTAGCTACATAGCTCTAGCTACACAACTCTAGCTAAACAGCTCTAGCTACTCAGCCCTATCTACATTGTTCTAGCTATCCAGTTCTAGCTATCCAGCTCTAGCTACCCAGCTCTAGCCATCCAGCGCTAGCTACCCAACATTAGCGTCCAGCTCTAACTACATAGCTCTAGCTACCAATGTTTTAATAGTTGGGCGCACGGTTGGCGCAGCCGCGCAGTGTTTGAGCGATTGACTGCCGCGCTGTGTGTCGCGGGTTCGATTCCCGTACGGAACAAATATTTGTATGACCTACAAATAGTTTATCCGGCTCTGATTGTTTGAGAAATTCCTAGTGTGGGCAATGATTCTAAAAAATAAAACAAAGTTATTCTGTTATTCGGGGCGAAGGTAAATCCAACAAATTAAAATTCACGTAAAGCGGCCCAGCCGTTCTCGAGTTATAAATAGTGAAACTAACCCGACTTTGATTTATATATAAAAAAGAAGATGTAAGCAACCGTTCAGTACCTAAGTCTTTACTTTATTCCAGGGTGATTCGGGAAGCCCACTCATTTGTGCCGGAGGTGTCATCGAAGCTGTGAGTAGCTACGGCACGAGCTGCGCAGTGCCAGATCTTCCAGGGGTTTACGCAAGCGTCGGATCGCACTTGCCGTGGATACGAGAACTGATGCGAGACGAATGAATAAATATATTTTTTACTTTTACACGAAATAGTTGTTTCAAAAAAAAACTCGCTCCGTCATTTTAAGGTGCTCCCTCACATGCAGCGTTCGTCTGTAACGTAGGTACCTAACATTTCAGATTTTGAGCATTACATTACAGTACTGCCTCCCCAATTTGACGAGCATTCGTCTGTAATTTAACATTACAGATTCTATTTTCTCAAAATGTAGCTGCATTATACATGCCACTGTATACATGTAAATATTCGGTTCTCTTCCATCACCAACATAATGCTCGAATCTTTAACATTACAGGTTGCGCACTGTAATGTTCGGGCGAATGCTCCCAGCCTTATTGCGTAATGAATTCGGAAAGAGCAAAGGGCAAAGAGAGTATGAAAAATCGACCGATCACTTAGACGGAAAGCCACATCGCGTCATTCATCTCGCATGTGATTGGTCGATTTTTCATACTTTTTGCCCTTTGCTCTTTCCGAATTCATTACGCAATAAGGCTGCAGGTGATGGAGCACTTTTATGTAGTTTCGTTAAATTTACCTAGGTAATCAGTTACGTTACCTATAGTCCTATAGTTTACTTGTGTCCAATTAACCGAGTGGGTGATGGTCAGACCACAGACAGCCTTCGGTAGCCGCTGCGCCGGACCCATGGGCGGCAACTCCAGGCTGTGCAGATGGTGACTGTTGAGCTTTCTTTTACTGAAGGTTCATTTACTGTAGCGGCCCAAGGTTTTGACTTTGGCGTACCGACTTGATATATGTGTGTACATTTAAATAAAGGTCAAATCAAAGCTCACTCAGTCGAAACGAAGTCGAAGTAATGGAAAATTTGATCACTACCTCCACATCGTAATCCGCAGATTTCTGGAGTCGAATGCACGCGTCTGACAGGTGACAGCATCGATTGGTGCAAAACACACAAAGCGACAAAAAGTCAATAGGAATGATGACTAAAACAATATTTTTGTCCGTCAGATAGATTTCCAAAAAATATTGGACACGTATTTTTCTTTTGTCACGATAACAAAACAAAAAATGACGACGATACAGTGCGTTAAAATATCGCATGACGTCACGCCTTGGTACAGTTTTTACATAGAAGTGACGTCACAAGCCCCCACTCGCGAACTTTGATTCGCTGTATAGTTATCGGCACGAACTTGGCAAGAGTCGTTAGATGCGCACAAGTAATTTTTTAGGTCTCTTTGATTACCTAGCGGGACGCGGGGAGCGTTTAGCACCGTTCCGAGCGCGCGATTGGTTAGTCAGTTGACACAAGGATCGACTGACCAATCGCGTTGCGTCCACGTTCCGTTCGTTCTATACGGTGGTTGGTCAGTTCGCGCACTATGCGCGAACTTTCCCCCACTACGCCAAAACCTTGCCAAGTTACATGCCGGGGACTATATCTTGGTGAATTTAATTTGAATTAAAAGAAAAAAAAAAATCAAACTATTTATTTCCACATGCATACATACAATTTTACATAGTAAATAACGCTCAATCTTTTTGAGGCAAGATTATGTGCGCTATCGATTCAGGTTAGATTTAAAAATACGTGTCCAATATTTTTTAATAATTTAACTGGCGGACTAAATAGAATTTGCTGTTTCGTACCCCGTCATCATCCCTATTATCAACGCGCGACGACGCTGTGCTTTTGGGCTGCGCGCACAATCTACAGAATAAGAGGCGTCGCCGTCGCTTCGCTTCGACTCTTATCTCATGTGCTGTGACACTAAAGAACAATGGCAGGTGCCCATACATTGTTTTAGCTGAGATTAAATTCGAAAGTCTTTAAATGAAAAATATCTGGTTTAACTCAGGATGATGTTCTGAATTAGTTTGTGCAAGAATTTTTGTTCGAGATTGTAGAGAATAATAGATATTCAGTCATAAACTTTTGTAGGTTATGTCTGGGTAACTTTTAATAATGTGTTTAATAGGTAATATTATTTAATTTCGTGGCAGTAAAAGGGGAATATCGCATTAGTATTTCCCTTACCTAGTTATTTTAGCAATGTGTAATATACTCTTAGGAAAGAGTATATTTATTTAAACTAAGTGACTTTGACGTGTATCAAAAGGTTGTCGTCAACAACCAAGCTATATTTTTTTTAGACTTGGGTACTAGTCTTTTTGCCAATCATTAATTGAAAGTAATTTCATTTATTCCTACTACACTAAAATATTCTTACCTACCTGCAAGGAACATCTACACTTAGGCATAAATTGTATTGTTAACTCATTTACTGGAATAAATACAATAATGATATTATTACTTAATATAGTTACTACTTGTCACTTAGCAGATAAAATATATAATGGCAACACTATGCTAAAGAAATGAACTAAAAAATCAAATAACTTTTTATTTATTATGTTTTTTTTATCTATTTTGGACCAGGCCTAATTATACTTTAAAAAATATAGACAATTAATAGAATGTCTTTCGTATATAACTCACTTTCTGACGATCAAATTTAAGTCAGCTAAAATTTCGCCATTGTTCTTTACATTCACAGCAGCGACCCAAGGTTTTAAACCGTTTGTGTACTTGGTATACTTTTGAATAAAAAAGGGATAGTTTGTGAAACGCTGCTATTCAAACTTGTTGTCCAGAAGTTGTGCTTTCTTCCAATGGTTGTCAAAACACGCCAATTTTTGGCCTCACAAGAGCGAAACCTATAAATATAGATTAAGATTAGATAACTGATTGCAGTTGATCATAATATGGAAATTAAATAAAAAGCAATACCAATGATAAACAATCATTATATTTGATCGACAACACATAAGTTAACGTACATTAAACATTAAGCGATAAGTTACATTTGAAACATAACACGCAAAAGTACCTATGTATTTATTTATAGCCGTTTAATGTGACCTAAAAATTCCAATTATGTACAATAATAACGATAACACTACCTAGCTTTTTGAGGACGCCATTATTTCAATACAGTTTTGAAGATTAAAATAAACTTCATAAGAATTCACAGTACCTACAAAAAATAAATATAAGGCCGAGTTATCAAGCGCAATGTAGGCAAACTTTCAAACAAATCAGACACAAACACAAACATACGCCAGCCAATGTCAACTTATGCCTAAATACAAAACTATTTCCTTGAACCATACTATCAATAGAATTACGACAATTTGTCGCAAAGTCAAATTGATTTCGTAGCTTTTAGTAAAATATTTCTATCAGACGATTCACTGGTGCATGAAGATTGACCCTTGGAATCCATCACTTCAATGGTAACTACTTTGTTACATCCATTTTGTTCATAAACACTCATTAGCATATATTGGCTGGCTCACTAAAAGATGAACTTAATTGTACTTAATACCTATCTCAAGAGTATACATACCGTTGTCTCAGCAAGCAAGCAGTAACATACAGTTGTTCCATCTCACGACGGCGGGTGAGCTATACTTGTAGTTGTGATGTGTATAATATGTATATATGTATGTGTATGTATGAGCACACACGCTCGTGTGTGCGTAACTGCAGGTAACGTTAGCAAGCTCATCGTTATTGAAAAAAATATAAGTAGGTAGTAAGTAAGATTTTCATTTAGTGATAAAATTATAAATATGTTTCGTGTTCAATATTTATTTACATTACTTAAAAGAATATATACAAATAAAAACTATTAAAAAAGAATTGAAGATAACGTACTATGAATATTCTATTCTTCTATTAATATTCTCTGTACGGTTAGTACACTAAAACCCGGTCGCTTCTGCAGTGCGTTGTTATATTACGCAAATGGGACAAATCACAGTTTGGTGCTTGATGACATCCCGTGAATATTCTGTCTTGACAAAAAGATACATATTTGCAATCATTTGACAACCCTGAAACAAGCAATTCATAATTTTGAATCACGTATTACATGTTACAATTAAACTCACAATTAATTAATTAAACATTATTTACTTACCTCACTGTGAACAACTTTTCTCCGTTTACTTTCCATGTTGACGGTACGCGACGCAAAATATTGGCGCGAAACATTTGGCACAAGTAGCCCGACCGGCAGCTCAAGCGATACCACAGAACATACCCTAACGGGGGCGATACTGAGCGCTCCCGAACTTACGCACACAGAAACAATGTGCATGTGCATTTACACACACGCCTAAGACCAACCCGCCGTTGTGAGATAGAACAACTGTACAATAATAAATATTTGTTCAGGGTTCAAGCTCAACTTGTACTTAACTATTATTACATCAAGTAATAAATAATACTCACAATGGATCTGTGTGTCTCTGGATTGACTGCAAGACCCTCAGTAGCTATTGTTGTGTCAATATTGAAAATGAAGATAGCATTGTATAACTGTCTCTTTCATTCGCTTACGTTTGTCGCATCGTCCTATCTCGCTTACTGTATGCAGTATACTCGATGACAAACTGTTTCTTGCGCAATGGTTCGCAGAGCCAACTTCAGAGACACAAAGATCCACTGTGAGTACCATAGCCATCTAATATAGAAACCAGCATCTTTTAGAGAACTTTGGTCAATCATTTATATTTCTAGAACATTAAACCGTATATTGCACACATAACACGTATATAACTACATCTTACAACACTTAGTTTTTTATTCAAATCATTTTCTTAGATGTAACTACGATATCTATCCAGCTTATTCGACATACCCGTTTACTTATTACAAACTTCAGTAGATAATTCGATATTATTTAAATACAACCATTTTCTAAGTGAAGGCCTTCTTCAAAGGTTAATAGTTAACACACAATAAAGACAACATACTAATAACATCTACAACATCTAACATAAAGTTATCTAAAATATATATTAACTAATATACATATGAAAATTTAAAGAATGTAGTGTAGGAATACAGTTCCCCAAGGGGTTCACACAGTCAGATAAATTAGAAGTTATGTCAAAACAGCAGTATCAAAATTGCCTAAATATTTTAATATACTTGTGGCTGAAGTCTTAGTTCGATAATTTTGTTAGTTAATAATAATAATTGGAAAAACAATAATATACTTATATATGGCTATATATTGGGAACAATTTCCCTCTTTCAAAGTCAATCTCAAAAAATACACCAGTACATCAATAAGTATTGTTTATGTACTACTCGACTATGTAATATCTAAGGTGCCTTTATTGTGGAATCAGTATAATATATACACGTACGCAACAGTACGACATGATGTAGAAAACTGAATTTGAGATCTATTCGAGTTTTTGCAATGAGGAGATATGTACCAAGTCGCCCGAAGAACCGAGTCATCCGAGTCTCCCACATATATATTATTAGGTACCTTCCAAAAAATAAAAACATCGGAGAGAATGTGTAAAAGGCACCTTACCGCCTAATCCTTTTTTTCACCGTCTCCTTCCACACACTCATTCGCCACTGCTATGTACTACATACCATTAATACATCAAGCAGGGTTCAATTACAATTCCCTAGAATAAGGTATCCCTTAGGTTAGGTTTTACTAAATAATATTGTCTAACTAACACCATTTTGAACATGAGTATAACTTACACGTAAAACAACTAGGAACAAAATTGTATCTAATTAATTGTGAAATAATTAAGAAAGACTGTAATGGAAGATATAACTTCGAAGGCAATACGTGAACACATCAAGTCGACAAAATCAAACCTTGTCGTTACAGCAAGATGAGATCAAAATCAACATTACACTGAAGGGCTTAAAACCAGTCTCATACATTAAAAAGCTATACATTTTTTGCTATTATTAAAAGCTAAGGAATGCAGAGTAAACTAGAAATATTAAACTATTTTGTTCTACAATCTGAAAAGAGTCTTAATGACTCGTCAAGAATATTGTAAACAATGCATAAGAGAGACAGCAATTGACTAAACAGATATTTATAATAGTGACCAGTGTTCAAGCCCTTCTAATAGGTGGAGCGACTTAAGACCAGTTGAACCACGTCCGGCCCTCAGCTGAAGGAGTGCTGCTCGTACTCTTTGGTGATTTAGGAGTCTTAGGAGTTTGTGGTTTGGAAGAGTCAGAGTTTTTGTCTTCATTGGATCCCTCAACAGCCTCCACAGTGGATTTCAACTGAAACACATTATTGAGAATGTTATAAAATTAGTATGATCGTGAGTAAAACTGTATGTTGTTCGATTGTTTTTTGTTTTTGGGTTTATCCATCAGGAATTTATCATTCAGTAATAGACAAAAGGATCATTATTAAAAGGGGCACAAATGTTTGGTGTACCTCTGCCCATTATTCTGGAGAATACTGGTATGTTACGTAAATAAGTTTTCGACTACCGTTTTTAATATCGCTATCGCACCAATCAAAAATCGCTTGTAATATTTGCAACCTTATCTAGTACTAAAATTAATAGAACGTTATAAGAGTCAGATAACACACCTTCATATTCGTTTTTTCTTGCATCTCGCGTTCATAATCCCTTACGTCTTCTAACGTCATGTTATACCAATCGTCCATCCAGGCAAACGCCTGGCGATGACCAAGTAACAGGATTTCTCGGATCGCCTGTAGCAAAAATGTAATTTATAAATCATGTACACCAAAATAAAATATGAATAAACAATGAAAATGAAGATAAATATGAAGATTGGCAATGGCTATGAATGAATGAATGAATGAAGAGGGACTCCCTTTTCCGCACTTTAGACTCCCATTAGGTCCGTTGTGCGTGGGGTTTCTGGCTAAAGTAGCGCGCCTAGTCCAGTCCAAAAACACAGAAGCTTCCTGGGGGCTTCACAGGCTTCGCGGAGCGACCTCACTGTTCCGAGGATTTCATCACGTTGGGAAGCCACGACCTCGCCACATATCCTGGATGTGGCGAGGTCGTGGCATGGGCTGCTGATTCCTCGGCGTTTAAACAGCCCCTGCAAAGTGGTCTGTCTGTGGCGCCTATGTTATAAAGATGTTTGTTAAGAGGTTCGTGGCCCGTAATTGTCCCTATAATTATTCTAAGGTTATTTCTGCTTAAGCCAAGACGTTTTTTGGTTAATCGCGGGTAATCATTCGGTAAGGTTGGCAACGGCTAATAAATACTTAATTATTGCCTCACTTTCTTAATCGAGTAAGCAGTACCTTTGTCCCTACTTAATATTTTTGTATGCATACATATATAAGCTTCCTATGTTTGTTGTGTACATAAATAATATAATGACGCGTCGCAATTTAGGGACTTGTTTATGTATGAGAATCACGCGCGTCTTCATATAGTACTGATACTATATTAGGAACAGAACAATCAATGCCAGTTTGGCCCACGCCTTTTAAAAGTTAATAAAAAAACTAAAATGGACTTACTCCTTGAACATACTCCTCGACCCTGGTCTGCAGGCCCCACACCTCGAACTTGACGCTAACGGCCTTGTAACAGCACATAATAGGCTGGTGTGAGTCCCGCCAGCCCTCTACAAGGGGACCTCGTCCAGTCTTCTCCGACTTGAAGAACTTCGGATCTTCTGCCTCCTTGTAATGATGAGGCTTGATCTCATCATAAGCTATGTCTAGGAAGTCTACTTCCCTTTGTTCTAGTTCTTCTGGAGTCATGCCCAAACACTAGAAATAAATATAAATATTATGTCAATACTATGTTAAAAATAATTGTCTTTGTTGCTCATGCTGCAGTTCAGTAACTCACATTTTCTGTAGTTCCATTATTATCTTCATATCTTGTTTGAATTGAGATAGCAAACTTTGGTATGAAGGAGCACTGGAAAAATAAACATGTTATTAGTAAGATTTAAAAAAAATAAAAAAATATCCTTGCTTCTATTGCCAGTAATGAACCTAACACTAAATAAATAGGTGTTATATTTAAAAAAATTGGAAAGAAAATACTTACTGTATATTCTGTGGATATCAGCAACACATGGAAAAGACAAAAAATAAATATTTGTTAATTATATGATTAAATAAACAGGACCTACACAATAATAGTACGAGCGGCGACCGCAACATCCGCTACGTCATTTGATACTAAGATAAGCCCTATGGCACATGTTCATAAAAGTGATAAGTTATAATATAATAAATTCCGAAAAATCGGTGGAGAAAATTAGAATTGGCCGAAAGTACAAAAAAGTACCACTTCTGGTGAAAAAAATAAATGGCACTTACGTCATTTGATACCGAGAGGATACTTGTGGCATAAAATAGCACTATATTGATAGTTACAGAAAAATCTTGTCTGCCAGTTCTTGTATGTTCGAAAGTGCTCGGAAGACTGTTTCAAAAGTAACGAATTGGACCCGCAATATACGTCCTTTGATACAAAGTTGAAATTAATCGCAAATGTTAGGTATTGATCCTATATTGAATAACGTACTAGTCCGAAGATATTCTGGCCGAAACCCCTCCCCCCGTACTAAAATAAAAATAGGTACAGTTTTTAGGTAATCAGTTTTATGAGAAAAATATGTGATATGTACGCAAGACAGTACGTATATAATGTGGAGGAAACTCACACATAGAGTTAAGGCATTAGTTCGTAGAATTTGCTCATTATGTACAACCAAAAAGTGAAAAATAGTACTTTTTACGGAAAGGAAAACTAACTTCAATTTCGGAAACCGATGTCAAAAAACGAAAAAACATAAACAGGAATACCGACTGCTGAAATTGAAGTTATTTTTCAGTTTGTAGTGCTTTAATTTCGAAGTTGGTTTTATTTTTTTGTTAAAAGTTTTTGTTGTATAGCATTAAAACCTGCAAAACTGAGAATTCAGCTCGACTGGCATTATTCCAGAAAATGTTTTCTCACTTGGATAACACAAAATAAAAATGTTTTATCATCATCATTCATCTTCTTTGTAGGCGTTATTCTAACACTATACCGCCATGCTGGAAAACACTGAAACAAAAAATCTTTTTAATAAAAAAATAAACCGACTTCTAAAGCGAAACACCACAAGGCGAAAACTTACTTTGTTTGCCGAAGTCGCGGTGTCTTGTTGTACCTATTGTTTTTCGTTTTTCGTCACCAACTTCGGAAATCAAAGTTATTTTTCGTTTTGTAGTGTTTTGCTATAAAAGTCCGTGTATATTTTTTGTTAGAAAGTTTTTTATTTTACTCTTTTTAGTTTTTGTACCTTATATTACATGCGATTACACATATTACATGCATTTATCACATGCGAGATGAATGACGCGTCCGTTTTGTGTGATTGGTCGATTTGGTCGGTTGGATAGAGTTCAACTTCTTTGCGCACATATGCAATACGGCTGCAGATATCTTAGTCCCATGACAAACTTATTATGCGTTCTAGCGGTGCGTACGACTTATTATGCGTTCTAGCGGTGCGTACGACTTATTATGCGTTCTAGCGGCGCGTACGACTTATTAGGCGTTCTAGTGGTCATCTTTGGTCTTCTTCATCAGTTCCACTTCACCGAATGATACTTTCTGAGTGCAAATTCTTGCCTTGTTATTGGAAATACCAGAATCTCTATATGTCCGCCTTTAATATTTGAGGCTTTCTGTAGTTTCTGCCTACCCCCATGGGAAAAAGGCGTGAGTTTATGTATGTATGTATATTATTTTAATTAATTTTATGTCGATGGAAACACTAACCTGAGCTGGCCTAGCTTATTAGAGTTTCAATACTATGAGAAGCCATGTTATACCGATTTTGTTTCCACTGATGTACTGTCTTGCATTCATATCATACTTTTATAATAAAGATGATTTCCTCACAACTGTACCGATTTTTATTTAGGGTTTTTTTTTAAGGACCCAAAGGGTAAAAACGGAACCCTATTACTAAGTCTCCGCGGTCCGTCTGTCTGTCTGTCCGTCTGTCACCAGGCTGTATCCGTGATAGCTAGGCAGTTGAAATTTTCACAGATGATGTATTTCTGTTACCGCTATAATAACAAATACTAAAAAAAGAATAAAATAAATATTAAAGAGGGGCTCCCATACAACAAACGTGATTTTTTTACCGTTTTTTGCGATAATGGTACGGAACACTTAATGCCCTTAATGTTATTTTTAAGTACGGGTGGAGGCTTTCGGCCAGAATATCTTCGGCAGACTAATTCATAATTCAATATAGGATTAATACCAAACATTTGCACTAATTTCATATTTGTATTATATGACGTAGATTGGGGGTCCGAATCGCTACCTTTGAAAAAGTCCGCCGAGCACTTTCGACCACACAGGAATTGGCAGAAAAGATTTTTCTGTAACTACCAATATAGTGCTATTTGATGCCACATGTATCCTCTCGGTATCAAATGACGTAATTGCCATTAATTTTTTACACCAAAAGTGTTGCTTTTTTTTGTACTTTCGGCCAATTCAATTTCCACCGATATTTCGGAACTTAGCATCACTTTTATGAACATGTGCCATGGGGCTTATCTTAGTATCAAATGACCTAACGGATATTGCGGTCGCCGCTCGTACTATAATAACATAGACTTATTTTTGGAATGATGTAATTAAATTAACAACTTTTTTTTAAAAACCTCGTAGACCTACTTCTTCTAAAGGCGCATAAACTTCTTAAGAATGTAGTAAGAATCGTGGCAGCTAGTCAACTAGTTCACACTTATTCCAATAGTCAATCAAATTGACTTGAAACTATAAAAACTGTTATAGCTTAACATACATATATACAACATAAGATAAGGCCAATATCCTAAGAGGAAACATATTGTTACCTTCATCTCTGTTATAGGTATTGGTTATTATTTTTTATATAATAGTAAATGTGGGGCAAACCATATTTTGTCTATAAGAAATATTTATTTACCTGTTATAGTGTAAGGGTAATAATTCCATGCTTTTTCAGTGACATAAAATATTTTTGGTATCAAAGACTGGACCCAATACGGTAAGTGACTGGAAAACAAGGAAAAAGTAAATATAGTAATATGTTTTAATATTATATACAGTGTAGTGGTGCACCCAGTACACCCACAATTCTCCAATTATGTTTAAAGTTCCATGTTATATGGACCTATTGCCATTAAACGAACAAAACCAAAAAATTAATCCTGCTATATTTAACTTTCATTATGCAACAGCTTGCATGCTTTCTATATATATGAAGAAAGTATGTTATCATATATGCTAATGTTTATCATTATATAAATACAAACATATGTCATACCAGTGACAAATTTGTAAATTTTAATCTAATCAATTCAGGATTAGATAAATTCTAATGTGTATTTCCTGAATATCTATGGCCACACCTTATATGGATTTACAAAACTAGGTTAAGAAAAAGATATAACTTCAAAATAAATAATTATACATCAACTTTACATAAAAAATTTTGTAAATGTCAGAGATTGAGATATAAATCTTGGACATAAAATTCAAATTAATACACACACCTAGACAGATGTATTCTCTTTTCAGTATACTGTCCAACTCCATTGATTTCATCTGTGACCTGTTCATTGGCCACTACCTCCACTCCTTCTCCATTGCTCGACTGCTCAAAGCTATGCCGAGCTATCATGTACAGCTGACCTATGCGATACTGGAATAAAGCGTAGCAATCTTACACATGTTTCTGTTCATTATCTTTATGCTACCAGACTGTTTACATAAGTTATAAAGATGGACTTTAAGCCTTAGTTTCATGATTCGCAATTGGCGATAAGATGTGATCAATTAAAATGATTAAACGTTCAGCTGATAACTGTGCCCTGCGGTTAACAATCTAGTGAATCATAAGGGATAGTTATGCGCACTGCAGACATCAATCTGCAGCCATACATAAGCAGTGTTATAGCTATGCTACTATAAATCAGATACTAATGTTTCCAAGGCCATTTTTGTCGTAAATACAAACTACAACAAAGAAATGTAATATTATGCAACAGTACCCATGTTGTTTATCAGGTAGTTCTTACAGTTAGTTACGCTATTGAAATTTGTAAAAAATACACATAGTTTCTGTAATAAAATATAAATCCTGCGTATTACAAAAGCACAACCAAGTGGACAAGTACCTCCTCGACTGTCATCGGCATACAAATTCTGAATTCCTTTGTTAACACCATTTTCTTAATTTATCTAAAATCTCTCGAATTAAAAACACTAATTCTTTTGTGAATGGATAACAAATTAAATGATTACAGAAAGCGTTTAAATTCACAAAAGTACAATCACACACAGTCAGTTGACATGACAATGACAATTAATGACATAAATAATGACATGAAATGATGCATGACATTTTGTTTGACATATTACCAACATTGAATGAGTCAGGAATGAGTGAATATCTTTGTATGTTGAATGAAAGTGAAGGACTTATTACACTATAGAGTCTGGCCAACGAAAGTGTGATCTGAAAAACGCGGCAAATTCAAAAAATCCTAGTGTGGTATCACCAACTATACATCTAGTTAAAAGTTTTGATACTTGTATTATTTGTATTTATTATAATTTATTTTTTGATTTATTGGCTCCGTTTGGTGAAGTGTGACGGAGCCGTGACTGTCATTGATGTGAGTTAAAAAAGAGTGTGTAGATTTATTTATTAGTATGTACATAATATTAACCCACTTATCATTTAATTTATTAATTACTTAATCATCATACTCAAAATCATAGTCCAAAAATTCAACCTCTAAGTTTTCATCTGTATCTGAATCATCATCTACACTTATATAAATTTTTCCAATACTTCTTCTGTTATGTGATCTCTTTGTTTATATTTATTTGCCACATTTATTACATGGTCCGTCAATTTTTCCAGTCTTCTGCAGTTATTCGGCCAAATGAGGAACATTGAAACATAAACATAAGAAAAGGTATCATCATATCGTAAATATATAACAATCAGCCAACATGGATCAAGATTACCAAATCATACTAACAATCGCAATCACAGACAATACACAGATTAATAATGTTGCCATACCCCAACTTTGAAAATACCCCAGATCACGCTTTCGTTGGCCAGACTCTATGATATTCAGAGTCCTGAATACCGGGTCACAAAGGTCGATATTTTGGGAACCCTAAATACCTAACATTTATTACTCCATCCACATTACCACATTAGGGATAAGGGCCTTGAATACCGTGTAGTGCCCTATCTTTAATTTAGGGTGGTGTAATAACCGTTAGGGATTTTAGTTATTTTGGGGACCCTTACTTCCTAACATTTTTTACACCACCCTAAATTAGAGTTTAGGGTTCTGAATACCGTGTAGTGTAATAAGCGCTTTAAAAAGGTTTAAAACACCATAGACTCGAAAAGAAAAACAAGACCTCAGAGTTATTAGAGGTAGAGTCTGCCAAGCGAGTCGTGTCTCATTGAAAAAGGCGGAAAATTCAACAATCTTACGGGTTTCAACACAGATAAAGTACGTTGAACACTTGTTTGATAGAATAAATGCTCTTTTTTTAATTTATCTCAAAGAAATCAAAAATTCAAGCACCAAACAAGTTTTCAGCGTACTATATCAGTGTTGACCCCTGTAAGATTTTTGAATTTGCTGCCTTTTTCATGGGACACGACTCGCTTGACAGACTCTAGAAGATACAAGTTTGAGCTTTGAGGAGCAGAAGATATTTTTATGTAGGTATTTGGATTAACAGCCCAAATTGGAGTTTATGTTGCAAGGGGTTGTATTTGATACAATTTGCGTTGGTTTGCCAAACCAGGGTCCCGAGAACGGATTTGTGGGCGGAGTTAGTCCACCCCATGAAGGTATAGATAAATATGGAGAACACACTTCGAATACCTACTTGAAGCAAAACCTATGTATCTCTATCTCGCTCTCTGTGGGCAGCCCCTCTCTGTCTAAGTAGGGTAACCTTCATTTTATTTTTCCCAGGACATCACTACAATTGTTGCAGTCCATTTAGTGGTTTAAAATAATATTTATATATCTAAATCTCATTAGTACTAAGACCGAGCCCCTAAAGATTATATAGATCATGATAATTAATCATGCATAGGTATAATAAATTACGAAAAAAGCTAATTGTTTAAGTGTGAAAGTTTGGATGTATCAGAGTTTGTAAATTTGGCTGTTTGTCATTTATCTAATCACGCAGAAAGTGCTGGGTCGACATGGACAGAATTTTTGGCGGATATAGATCATAACCAGGACAAAGGTTTAGTTCCCGCGTCAATAAATGACTAAGATATGTGCGGGCGCGAGAAAGAGATATCATTTTACAACAACTGGTACATAGAGACCAACCAAGAAATTGCGAAAAAGAAATCAGATATTTCATTAATTTTGTTGAATAATGAAACATAATAAACAGCTGTTTTCTTTCAGATTTCTGGGTTGTTAAGGAGCAGAAGTGGTAAGGAGGGTGTTAAGGTGTTGTGCTCTTTTTAATATTACGTATATATATTATACCGGACTATATTAGGAACGGTAATATATAAAAAAAAAACAAAAAGGAAACAAAAACACTTTCCGAATTAAAATCATATATTATAACTTTTCTACTTATTATACATGACTAAATATTATTGCTCTGTGTAGTTTCTGTCTCATAACACGTAAATCACTCAAAATATTTTCTTTATGACTCTTTAAGTGAGCACGAATACGCATAAAAAAACGTATTAGCTATTTGCTTAACGATCTTAGTTTCATGCAAATCATTAGAATCAATGAAGTCCGTGATGGGATGGTTAAACATTTCCTGCAACAGAGAAGAGTAAAATATTATGATACGACATAAATTAATTTGTTTTCTATGTTATTTTCTCTAAGTTGGCTCTTCAATTTAGCTCGTTGAAAAATTTTGTCCCGGATATATCCTCAATATGGTCACACTACTGCAATTCGACTTCATGTAAACAAAACAAATTAAATCGCACAAAATCAATCAAATTCAATGTATAATGATATACATATAGATGTATTTGATCTTGATATAGTTAAAATTTACAATTATTTTGAAAACACTGGTTCATCGATTTAAGAGGAAATTAAGTGAAAATACAAAGAAATATGTTTGCCGAATTGTAATATCCCCGACTACCCATCATCCCAGAGACGGTGGGATGAGCCGCTATGCAGAGCAGTTCAGGAGCACCAAATTGCCACTTCTGCCACTCCTGCCGAGCGCGCTCGCCTGCTGGCTGTGGGTGAGTGGGAGTCGGGCCTCTGGCTTCACGCACTACCGTCGTCGAACATAGGCACCTTGTTTGACGACACTACTTTCCGCCTCGCTGCTTCCCTACGTCTTGGCGCTCCCTGCTTACTCCTCATCGTTGTCACTGTGGCGAAGTTGTCAACAGCCTCGGTCACCACGGTCTATCATGCAGCCGAAGTGCGGGTCGAATAGCGCGTCACGGAAACTTAAACGACATCATCCGACGTGCTCTCGTCACCGTCGGAGTTCCGGCCGTATTGGAACCCCATGGCCTGGCACGTGACGATGGCAAAAGACCGGACGGGATGTCTTTGTTTCCATGGAAGTTGGGTAGGCCTTTAGTGTGGGACGCTACTTGTGTCGATACACTTGCGCCATCCCATCTTCCTAGCTCGTCGTGCTGTGCTGGCGCTGCCGCTGCGGCTGCAGAGAACCTCAAGCGGCGGAAATATAATAACCTCATCGGTAGTTATATTTTCGAGCCGTTTGGGGTTGAAACTCTTGGTCCGTGGGGTCCGAGTGCTCACGCTTTGTTTAAAGATCTTTCCAAACGCTTAGTTGACACTTCGCGTGACCCAAGGGCTGGCTTTTATCTCGGTCAGAGAATAAGCATTGCCATACAACGTGGCAATGCTGCCAGTCTTTTGGGCACATTACCAGTGGACAACGATGTGGCGGAGTTTTTTGACGCCATATTTTAGATTAGGTAAGTGAGTAGTTTTTGGTTTAAGTGTTTATGTTTGTAGTCTTAGTTAATTAAGTATTTTATACAGTGTATATACTTGTATCTTTGTAAATAAAAGAAATATGTTTATAGTCATCGGCACGTAACTTGGCAAGGTTTTGGCGTAGTGGGGGTAAACTTGCGCATAGTGCGCGAACTGACCAACCACCATATAGAGCGAACGGGACGTGGACGCGACTTGATTGGTCAGTCGATCCTTGTGTCAACTGACCAACCAATCGCGCGCTCGGAACGGTGCTAAACGTTCCCCGCGTCCCGCTAGGTAACCAAAGAGACCTAAAAAATGACTTGTGCGCATCTAACGACTCTTGCCAAGTTACGTGCCGATGACTATACAATGATTCAATGTCAGAAATCACGATTTAAACACTTACGCGTGAAATCTTATATCACCTTTTGGACACCACGTACTATCGCAACCACTCACAACATAATTTTGTACCATTTTTTGAATTTTAACAATGATTTTCGCGAAAAATCTCAAACGAAGTCGTGAACCGCAAAGTAAACAACCGCCATATTGATCGATTTATTTTGACACATACGGCCAATGTTTCCACATTACCGAATCCTTAAGAAATGGGTTTATAATTCGTTGATTTGCCAACCCAGATATGCATACGTGACCTACAATTTAGGGATTTTCAATTGAACTAATCATAGTTCAAGTATTTATTTATAGGTACATTATTTGACAGTGTTACTTTCTTAATTAACTTATGGTTGGGCTAGTGTGGTGACTATTTCTAATATTTTTCTAGGAGATTTAAATATGAAGATAGCAATACTATGGTCCACAGTTGAAAGAGAGGTCGGCCCACAGAAAGCGAGATAGAGAAACGTAGGTATTTGACTCAAGATTTTGTTCCAAGTGTGGCCTCCATATTTACCTATAGCTTCATGGTCCACCCGTATAATACCATATCCGAGCGTGTGTTAATGCTAGGATGTGTATCCGAACGTACGAAAAACTAACTACGGACACTGACAGTTCTGGTCTCTGACAGTCTGCTCATCTGCAGACATGCCAACTTGACATTGACAATTACAACAAAAGTTGAAATTTAACAAAATCGATCATGCAAAATAAAGATACAGCTATAGCTTATAAAAGTCCCAATTTAAACTGATAAATAGTTAGTCAAAGGCTCAATAAAAGTCAATTTATTGTAAAGTTAATATAAGAAAATCTAGTACGCTGCGTGCCAATTTGTTGTGTTTATTAACTTTGTTGTTTTTAATAAGAAAAGGTCTGATAAAAAATGGATCCCAAGGAAGTAGTAGAACATCTAGTTGCATTGAAAGTGATGAGGTTGACGAAACCTGCTTTAATAAGCCCAAAAATCGTAACTTGCGATTCTAAAGACTTACCAGGAAATATATTAAACAATTACCTCAAAGATGATGCTACTTCTGTCACCCAAATGGAAACCCTTTCTGCAGGCCAATTCCTATTACTTCCACAAAGTTTCGGGAATATTTATCTTGGTGAAACGTTTTCCTGTTATGTATGCGTCCATAATGAAACAAATAATCCTGTGCAAAGTGTGTCCATAAAAGCTGATTTGCAGACAAACTCACAGAGAATATTACTATCTACTCAACAGAACCTCTCCCCAACAATGCTTGATGTAGACGAAACATTAAGTGATGTCATACACCATGAAGTCAAGGATCTTGGCACACACATTCTTGTCTGTGAAGTTACATACATGTCTAACTACAACACTCTTGCATCATTCAGAAAATTCTTTAAGTTTGAAGTTATGAAACCATTGGATGTGAAAACTAAGTTTTACAATGCTGAGTCAGATGATGTATATCTGGAAGCTCAAGTGCAAAACATAACATCTGGAGCAATTATATTAGAGCAGGTGTCTTTGGAAAGCTCTCAGCAGTTTAATGTGAAGTCTTTGAATGAAGTTGATGATGGTATTTCTGTCTTTGGAGATGTAACTTTACTTCAACCACAAGAAAGCTGTCAGTATCTCTATTGCTTGACACCAAGAGAAAATATTTCAAAGGAAATAAAACTATTGGCAGCAGCTAAAAATATTGGAAAACTGGATATTGTGTGGAGATCTAACTTGGGTGAAAAGGGGCGGTTGCAAACTAGTCAATTGCAGAGAATGACACCTGACTATGGCGATTTAAGGCTCACATTTGAAAAGTTACCCAGTAAAGTGTCTGTGGAGGAGCCTTTTGATTTCCAATGCAAAATAGTTAACGCCAGTGAAAGGACCCTAGACTTAATTCTAAAATTACGCTCACATCAGGATTCTAGTCTACTGTGGTGTGGCATTTCAAACAAGAAGCTGGGTCCATTGGAACCTGGCCAGTCTTTAAACATCACTTTATCAGCTCTACCAATAAATACAGGTCTATGTAATATATCTGGAGTAACTTTATTAGATTTATTCTTGAAGAGAACTTATGATTATGATGATTTAGCGTCTGTTTTTGTCTGTTAAACTTTTTATGTTAAATTAAATTATATTCTAATAAAGTAAATTATATTGTATTAAATCGATTCTTTCATTTAGATACTCATGTTTTCTTTTGGTATAAAAACATAAATAGCCTCCACAATGTTCAGACGGGAGACAAACAAATGTTTAAAAAAGCATAGTGTATTACTTTACCAATCAAAAATCTATCTATCGTGATAGAATCTATCTATCCTGATAGAGGGCGAAATTTCCCCCACTTTATTACAACAGCCTATTAAAATAAAAATAAATTTCATTAATCACTTTCCATGAAAGTGGGTAGCTTTAGTAGTTCCAAAAATCGTGATGCCCGATCGTCCCACTACCACTGCCGTCGTCCCAATACTAGGACGATCGGAAGTTTACAAAAATAATATTTAATTTGATAAGCTACTTCCAAGACATTATTGATTATGGATGTATAACTAATCCATGCACGACATCATCGGTAGCACCACATAGATCACATTGGCCGCATAATTTGTGACACAGAGGGCAGCACAAGAGGTGGAGCATGTTTTGCCACTCAGCTCCACACGCACACCCACATGTTGCTGTTCCGTAAAGGTAGCCTCATTTCGTGAGGTTGGAGTTACACCCTCCTACTTGGGTTCTGAGGCGTTTAATGGACTTTCAATAGTGGGCAGATGTTTTTTGGTGATTTAATAATGTGTATCAGACAAAATATGTCCTTCTGCATCCTGCTACAAGTTTCTCAGCGGATATATTGGTAGTTGTGCACCCAATTGGGTGTCTAGTGCCACGCCGATGATTAGGTCAGGAGCCCAAACACAAAATCAGTATTTATATGGCGGTTATCGACAGGGGACGGATTCAATCATTTATCACCCCGAAGATGTAGATACCGCTTTACTTTCAGGGTTGCCAGCATAGAAAAAAAGTTTGGGGTTTGTCTATGAAAAAAGTCTTGACAAATTTAATCTATCATCTATCTAATTTATCTGTCAATTTTTTGTTGTAGATTTCGGTAATTTTTAAGTTTCTGACTACTCTTTTCGATTTAATCAACAATAGAAGATAAAATAACGTTTACTTTTCTGAATGAAATTAATTTGAGGGCGTAGTGGTTATTAGTTTCTGCACAGTTATATTTACTGTAATTGCAATCACGATTGTTACTATTGTGAACAATTGAATTCTGATGTGGCCCAATCATGTTGAGTCGAACTGTGACTTTGTTATCTTAGCTAATTTCCTATTAAACGTTGAAGTGTAAAAACGAAAACATAATTGAACTGAAAAATGGCTTATCAGACGCTTCTTCAGGAATACATGCTCATACCTCCAGTGACCAGGGCATATACCACGGCTTGTGTTGTTACTACGTTAGCTGTCGTACGTTTTTTATTTGTTTATTTAATTATACGTGTCATTTGCTGAGTCATTATATCTTTTTTGCACGAACATTCAAAAATACCTGCAGATAGCAATTAATAATTTGATACAATAACAATTTATAATTTTGTTTCAGCAACTGGACCTAGTATCACCATTTCAGTTATATTTTAATCCTAATCTAATACTAAGAAGATACCAATTATGGAGGCTAATAAGCACATTCCTATTCTTTGGGAATTTAGGTTTCAACTTTTTCTTCAATATGATATTCACCTACAGATATTGTCGAATGCTTGAAGAGGGCTCCTTTAGAGGAAGAACTGCAGATTTTGTTGTGATGTTCGTGTTTGGAGGGGTCCTGATGATTGTATCCTTTTTAATCAAATTATTATTGAATAATTAGCCATATTAAAAGTCACTTTAAAAACACTTGAATAAATTGCTAGAATGCCTGGTTTACTTTTCTGTATTGAGATGTTTTTCGCTGTTTGCAATGCCATCAAAAAACTTATATCAAACATTTGTCAGATAGTGGCATTATAGCTTGAGAATGGCAGTTATAAGATAATGCTTCAATTAATTCACACTGCATGATACCTAGTAAGTGAAAGACTTACAAAGGAGATGTGTTTCAATTTCACTGATGTAACAGTTGGCTCACAACTGTATCATCATTGCCAATTAGATTTATAGGATGACAGCATGCCAAATATTTATAATTTTCCTTAACAGTGTTTACAACAGCTTTGTGCTTTCTTCGTTAATTTACTATTTTTAGGTCAAGCATTTACTATAATGATTGTGTATGTATGGTCACGTCGAAATGTCTTTGTGAGGATGAACTTCTTTGGCCTCATGAACTTTCAGGTAAGGTATTCTGCACTAGACCATTTTGGTGCACTGTCTGGTGGTCTTCGTCATGTCACTGGTACAACAGTCGTATTTAGATTTTAATTTCTTATCAGTAAAACTAGTTTGCCTGTGTGAATTGATGGGGAAAAAAATGTGTCATTGAGTTTGTTACAGTGTTACTAGTTGGTAATTTTTATCCCAATGGGTAACAGTGTAACACAAAATGGTGTAACTCAATGGGAACAAAGCTAACCTTCTAGATCTTATCTTATCTTATCTTATGGAGGGGCCGAGAAATATCTCGGACACTTCGACCCATTGGGATCTATTGTGGTCCCCTAGATAACTTACTCATCCCCAATCTCGTTGAAAACTGTTTTCATGAGTTTTACAACGAGACTAGGAGATATGAGCCTATAGTCTTCTGGTTTTGGATATCCATCCCCTAGTAGACTCATTCGCTTACCAGCCAGTGCATCGCATGTGCACAGAAGGTGCTCCATGCGTTCCGTATGTTCCCCACACAACCTGCACATTGGTGTCGCGGTTAGACCCATCTTCATGAGCATGTCGTTGGTTCCAAAGTGCCCAGTAAAGGCCCCTAGCAGGTAGCGGATTTGCCCCCTGCTCATGTTCCAAATGCATTCCCGGGCTCTGAACGTAGAGCCTAGGAATTTCTTGGAGTGTTGCAGACCGGTATTAGACAGCCAATAAGTTCGTTGTCTGTGATCTGCAAACTCCCTAAATGCGGCTTTTACGAGACACGTCGAAATGCCTACACATGGTTCTGGACCCACAAAGTCATTTGCTGAGCCCTCTCTTGCCAGTTCATCAGCCACTTCGTTACCATGGATTCCTTTGTGTCCAGGGACCCACATCAGTCTTACCCTGTTGTGCTTCCCAAGCCTGTTTAGGGCTTGGATAGCATCCAGAATAAGCCCGGAGTCCACTTTGTAGGATGCCATGGCTTTAATTGCAGCCTGACTGTCACTAAGAATATATATGGATTTACCTCTGGTTCCTCTATCTATATTCTCTTGAGCACAGGTTATTATGGCAAATGTTTCCGCTTGGAATACAGTTGCCATCTTCCCTAAGCTTTTGCTACATTTGTAACCTTTTGCGTATATGCCCGCTCCTGTACCTGATTCCATTTTGGATCCATCAGTGTACCACACCAGACTGTTTTGTTCTGGTGGATCGAGTCCCTTCTTCCAGTCCTCTATTGTAGGGATTTGGACCTTAAAAGACCTTTGAAACACAAATATAGGTTGCATTTTATCGGATAACATGCTTGTTACCCGATCCAGGCCTTCATTCTCATCAAACTTTGTATGGTTAGTCTTTGGCTTGGAGGCATCCCACAGTCCAGCAATAGCAAGACGATGTAATGCCTTCCTTGCCTCGAATTCAACCATCATATGCAGAGGAGGGATATTGAGGTATCTCTCAATCGCTGCCGTAGGTGTTGTCCTGAAAGCACCCGTGATGCCGAGACACACTGTTCTTTGTAACCTGGTGAGTGGCGCTTTGCACGAAGCAAGCTTTGTTCTAGGCCACCACACTATGCTCCCGTATGTGATAATAGGTATTATCATTGTCCGGTACAGCCATCGTATCACTTTGGGCTTTAGCCCCCAAGTTTTACCGTAGGTGGAACGACACATGCCGAACACTCGTAAGGCCTTTGTCGTTATATTTTCCACATGAGTTTTCCACCTGAGTTCTTTATCAAGCGTTACACCCAGATATTTAACTTCGGTGGACCAGGGCAGCTTTATTCCATTGAGGGAGAGCTCTCCTAGGTTTTCTAGTTGTCTCTTCCTCGTGAATGGAATAATGACTGCTTTGCTTGGGTTGATAGAGAGGTGGTTCTTTGTACACCATTCCTCCGTCATCCTCAATGCCTGTTGTAATAATCCAGACACTATGTTCGGGAATTTACCATTGACCATTATTGCTATGTCATCTGCATAGCCTACTGTGTAGAATGGTCCGGTATTGAGTTTGGTGAGTAGCGAGTCTACTACCAAGCACCACAATAATGGTGACAGCACCCCGCCTTGCGGGCAACCTCTTGTTGTTTTTGCACTAAGTCTGTCTCCCATCAGTTCCGATCTGACTATTCTGCTTCTCAGCATATGGTCGATCCAGTTGCACGTGGCATCGTTGATGCCATGTTCCTTTGCAGCAATGCGTATGGACTCAAATGTTGTTTTGTCAAAGGCTCCCTCTATGTCGAGGAAAGCCCCGACACAGATCTCTTGTCCCTCTAGCGCAACCTCAGCTCGACTCGCAACATAGTGCAATGCCGTTTCAGTAGATTTGCCAGGGCTGTAGGCGCACTGTAGTTTATGTAGAGGGAATACTTTCAGTGGTCCCTCTCTTAGATACCTGTCTACCAGTTTCTCCAGAGTTTTTAAGAGAAAGGATGATAGACTGATGGGCCTGTAAGCCTTAGCTTCTTCATAAGTCGGTCTACCCACCTTCGGTATAAAGGTGACTTTGACCTCCCTCCATGCCTTGGGTACGTATCCAAAGGCTATGCAGGCTCTGTAGAGCTTACTTAGATGGGGTATCAAAACAGATGCCCCTTCCTGCAATAGTATTGGGTAGATGCCATCCGGACCAGGGGATTTGAGAGGCTGGAAGCCCGCTATGGCCAGCTTCAGTTTATTTTCATCTACCACTTCCTTTGCCGTGAGCCAGTTACTTTTGGACGTGTGCCTTGTTAGCTCGTCCCTCGCGACTGGTTCCTCTTCATCGCTATTGCGCAGTATACATTCCGGGAAGTGGGTCCTAAACATCACGCCCAGAGTGTCCTGTCCAGTTTCCGTGAGACACCCATTCTCATCCTTTACAGATGATAGTGGGTTTGTCTTAGTTATGGACATTGCTTTGCACAACCTCATTCCACTTGGCAGAGTTTCGATGGAGGTGCAATGCTGTCGCCAATTGGTTCTTTTGGCCTTGCGTACCGCCGTATTATACCTCGTTAGCATGCTATGATAGCCAGAAAAATCCTTCCTGGCTTTTGCATCATTAAAGGCCTGTCGTGTTTCCTGACGTATTTTGACTAGTTCAGGAGTCCACCATGGTACCTTTTTGCAAAAGGCCTTTTTCTCTGGGCAGTTATCTTCCCATGCACCGATGATGCCCGCCTTGATTCTGTCCGCTTCGAATTCTATATCCAGTATGGAATTAAGCTTACCTTTAGGGCTCCCTAGATTTACTCTGAGGTCCCTCCTGTATGAGTCCCAATTTGTATGCTTTGGGTTTCTCCTTCGTCTAGTTTCGGCTTCTCCCGAAACTAGACGAAGAACCTTCTAGATACCTAAGGTCACTTTGTACTTTTGGTAAAGATGTTTTAATATTACCAATTTAATTTTTTCAGGCTCCCTACCTTCCCTGGGTATTACTGGGTTTCTCTGTGCTACTTGGTAATGCAATATCAGTAGATTTAGTGGGTATGGCTATCGGGCACATATATTTCTTTATGGAGGATGTACTACCCAGACAGAATGGGGGTCAGAAAATACTGAAAACACCAAAGTTTTTGTAAGTATGGATTTTTATTTTTTAATTTTTCTGTATCTCATATTATTTTCATGCTTCATTTTTACTGACTGAGGTTGGTTCACGATCATCAATATATTTACATGCACATCTATTGATTTTAGGAAAAAGTTATTTGATCCTGCCCCTGAACCAGATTATGGCCCACTCCCGGAACTAGGCAATGTACGACCAGGTGGTTTCGACTGGCGCGGCGAAGACAACGATGACGAGGATGCTAGATAAGCTGGCGATTAGTTATTAAGTAAATAAAATACGATAGATTTGGAAGCCAAAACATTAATAACAATATGTCTATTATTTCTATTTTTTTTTGATGCATTGAACTTTATAAAGTTAGTGATTTTCTCCATATAAATACAAACTACTCCATAGTTATTGAGCAGAAACATACATAAGGTTTCTATGTTTTTTTTTCTAGACCTCAGAATGTTCAGTTTAAATCTATTCTTCCATTATTCATTCTATAACATCTACTATTCTATCTATGTGAAAACATAACTTTTTTCAAGTACTAGTACAATAGATATTTAATTTATAACTCCAAGCAATATGTTTTCTCTTTGGTAACGGATTAGGATCATCTGTGAAAACAAGTGTGAATATTTGTACAAATAAATGCCGACGTGATTACATTTACGTCACTAGCATTGAATCGATTAAATGTATTTTGTGTATAAAGTTTATTGATAAGGGTCTGTTAATTGTGAATATAAATGATTAATAAATACGAATTGTCTTTTCATTGTAGTAATAGAGTTCAAGTTGCTATGACATCCATATCTATACCTCTATACCAATATTATAAAGAAATAAAAACAAATACAAATAGAAACTATTGGAACCGATTAAAAAATTTACCTATGGAAAGCTACATTATTCCCGAGTAACAACCTATTGTCTAAAAAAGTAAGCATCCTTAAGAAAATTGCAATAATGTAACCCAAAGCAGCAAAATGTTTCCTATAAAATTCATTATTTGTCGCTGAGAAAACTATTGGTGATACTTAAAAATTATGTACTACATGATTCAAGTACCTACTCATTATTACCTACAAAAAAGTCTGGGAGAGAATACATCTCACTATCATAGTTAAGTCACAGTAGCAGCTTTTGTGTTCTAAAATTTAATTAGATCGCCGGTAGAAACAAAAGGCGGTTACATTCGTATTGTAGCATTAATTCTTATTCAAATAGTTTAACAAATTGGTAGGTAGGTTGATGGGTAGGGCAGGTGAGTAGCTAGATGGGTTAGATAGCCAGTTGAAGCGGGAGCGAAGCCGCGGGGGTCAGCTAAAATATCATATTTTTAGGGTCGAGCTTGACAAAAAAAATTAAAGAAAAGTTAATTAAAAAAAACAAAACGGGTTTGGCGGTACAAGTCAGCAGATTGGGATGGTTTGCGATCTTTCTTCGCATGCTATCCATGGCAGCCTACTTACTTTTCTTCGACAGATCCATCGTCGTGCGCGGACGCCGTGACGGATGTGTTGCGTCAGGGAATGGAGTACTACATTCCGTTCTCTGACGTATCAATGTCAAGCGAAGACCGGCCATGGTTTGGCGCCGAATGTAAGCGCGCCGACGCGCTTAAACATGGTGCGTACCTGGCTTGGGTCGACGCTCTATCGCGTAAGGCGAGTGACGTGGGTCTGAAGAAGAAGGCCTTCAACAGAGCTGCCAAGTCCTGCAAGAAAGTGTTGCGAAGGGCTCGAATCTTCACGTCTGAATCCTGGTGACGCGCGGCCCCCTCCTTCTCCTGATGGATGCGAGACGAGTATGTCGGACATTCGTATCCATCAAAAGGACGTCCGTAGGGTGCTGCGCAACCTCGACGTGAACAAGGCTAGCGGCCCTGAAGGAATACCAGCAATTGTCTTTAGAACCTGTGCGCCTGAACTGTCTTCGAACTTGACACGCCTGTTCCGCCTTTCGTATGAGGCTGGAAAAGTGCCGAATGCTTGGCAGCAGGCTAACGTACAGCCCGTGCCCAAGAAGGGCAGTCGAGCTGACCCGGCCAACTACAGACCTATATCTGTAACCTCCATACTCTGTAAGAGTATGGAACGCGTACTCAATATTAAGCTCCTGGCATACCTAGAAGCAAACGATATCCTAAGTGACCGCCAATTCGTCTTCCGCCGAAATCGGTCTACTGGGGATTTTTTAGCGTATGCCATTCACATCTGGAGTGACGCCATCGAGAGGCATGGGGAATCGCTTGCCGTCTCCCTCGACATCTCGAAGGCTTTTGATAGGGTCTGGCACGAAAGCCTTATTGGTAAGCTTCCTTCATTCGGTTTGCCCGGTGGTCTGTGTGATTGGATTGCAGACTTCCTGACAGATCGGTCCATTCGAGTGGTTATCGATGGCTGCTCGTCGGACCACTTGGATATTAATGCCGGGGTCCCTCAAGGGTCGGTACTTTCAGCTACTTTATTCTTGCTGCACATTAACGATCTGCTAAGATCGGCACCTTTGGGTATGCAGACGACAGCACTGTTGTTGAGAGATACTTGTCCAACGCTCGTGCTACCGGGCCTCAGATCCAGCCTCTCCGGGAGGCCATGGTGGAGCGCTTGAACCTGTCCATGCAGGCAGTCTCCGAATGGGGCGATGCCAATCTGGTCAGGTTTAACGCTTGAGCTTCTTGGCGTTACGTTGACATCGACTCTCAATTTTGCCCCATACATTGAGGCGAAGGCTCAGCTGGCTGCCAAAAAGCTGGGGATCCTTGCAAAGGTGAGAAGGTACTTCACGCCAGAACAGCTGCTCAGCTTGTATCAAGCGCAAGTTCGATCATGCATGGAGTACTGTTCTCATCTCTGGGACGGATCTGCCAAATACCAGCTTGATGCACTAGAGTCGATCGAAAAGCGGGCCAAGAAGCTCATCGGCGATGAGGCACTGCTTAAGTCAAAGCTCCAGAGCCTTGAACATCGTCGCCGAGTTGCCAGCTTGTCGGTTGCATTTCGGGGAGTGTGCGATGGAATTGCATGATCTAATTCTGCCCCGCCCTTTTCATCATCGGACTACCAGACGTACGGCGATGCGCCATCGATACATGGTGGACATCCCACCCATACGCACCAAACGTTTTTAGAATACTTTTATTATGCGTACTGCTAATGAGTGGAATTCCCTGCCGGCGTCTGTGTTTCCCGATAGCTACAAGCTAGGAGTCTTTAAGTCAAGAGTGAATAGGTAGTAGTAACCTAGCAAGCGTGCTCCATCGTAGACCACATCATCGCTTACCATCAGGTGAGATAGTGGTCAAGCGCGAGCCTATAATAGATAAAAAAAAAACAAATCCCGACTGCTTAAAAAGAGAACTAAAAAGCCGTAAACAAAAAGAAAATCATGCTGTGCAGTCGGAGCATCGACCACACGGAGGATACATATTCGTGAGCCGGCTGACCAAAACCAGCAGCCGTATTGCGTAAGTGTGCAAAGAAGCTAAACTCTATCCAGTCGGTTGGATAGAGTTTAACTTCTTTGCGCACTTACGCAATACGGCTGCGGATGACCAATACCCCACACGATGGGTTTGGAAGAAAAAAAAAGAAACCCCACAATATGGCGCCCAAAATCCGCCATTTTTCTATTTAATGTAGCCAGTGACACTCGCAGGGTTAAGATGAATCGATTGACGTATGAATCATCAAAATGGGCCAACGCGTTTGGTCGAACGCCAGATAGGAATAAACATACATACATAGACTGATAAAATACATTAGCTTCTTTCGGCAGTCGGGTAAAAATAAATTGGCTCTTAAAACTTTTTTAAACTTATGTTGTACCACTGCCGGGCAAACTGTCTCCCCCATAGCCTTCCACTCTGGCCGATGTTTTACCTTCTCCGGCCAATCTCTTAAAAAACCGTCACGCCAGCGTTTCCTAGGCCTCTCTCGGCAACGACGCCCGTCTACCGGCTCCCACTGCGTGACGACTGGCCAGTCTGTCATTGTGCATTCTGCATATTATGGCCTGCCAATCCCATTTCAGCCTAGCAGACTTGTTGCCCACATCGGCGATTCCTGTTTCCCGATTCGGAATTCAAATGCGAAAACCAGAATACACACATTTCATACAGATTCGGCAACTACTCTATTTTTAATTTGCAAAAAATCTGACTGTAAAATAAAACGAAGTTTGAAATTTTCAATCTAGCCCTTCTAAGGATATTCTCTTTCGTGCAATCAACAGAAGATATTTTATATATATCGCAGCAAAATTAATAGTCATTAATCTTAATCTTCATAATAATAAAAATGGCGTGTTAGCACCATATTCCAAAGGTCTAATAACTATCTCTAGCATAATAAAATTAAGCTTTTTGTGTCTCTGTAGGACTATGTCTGGATTTTGAAGAGGTTTTCTCCATCATTCAGAGGATTTATTCCGGAAGGTTTTATGTGTGTAGTAGACGAATATTAAACGTTCATATACCTAATAAGAAATCTCCGTGTTTTGGAAGGCACATAAACCGTGCCCAGCAGGGGCGGCTCGCTAGTTTAAGGTCCAGCGCACACAAAGACGAGGCGAATTGAGTAGCGCTTGGCGACTCCCGAGCGCGGCCAAGAGACACGGAGCGGCGCGCGGTACTCACAACCAGTGTTGATCGAAGGCAAGACAGACTTTACGGATGTTGACTGGGACTAGGTTAATATTGCAACCTGTTTTTAGAGTTCCGTACCCAAAGGTTAAAAACGGGACCCTATTACTAAGACTGCGCGATCCGTCTGTCACCAGGCTGTATCTCATGAACCGTGATAGCTAGACAGTTGAAATTTTCACAGATGATGTATTTCTGTTGCCGCTATAACTACAAATACTAAAAACAGAATAAAATAAATATTTAATGGGGATCCCATACAACAAACGTGTTTTTTGCGATAATGGTACGGAACCCTTCGTGCGCGAGTTCGACTCGCACTTGGTCGGTTTTTTAGATTTCTATTCATTGCAACGCTTGCAGAGGAACAGATAAGGAGCGTCTGGCACGAACCACCCGAGCCGCCTGCGCCTGTCGGGCGTCCGCGGCAGTGACAGGAGCTGTCGCGCATGGACTCGCGCCGGCTCTCGAGGCCGCCTCGCTGTGTCGTGCGCCGCTCGCTTTTATTTATCTTTGCCATGACATTTTCAACTTTATAACATAAGAATTAGGGTCTAATTTAAATGGTTAACTTCTCAGTATCTTCGCCGCGCCTCTCCAGGTGTGTGTTAGGCCTAAGTGTCTAACTATAAAATATTTTGTCAGATGCTAGATAGCTTTTACTATAGGGATGGAGTGGATTTACATCGGGTAATAAGTAATCAAAGATTAGATCGTAATCAGAATTGTTTATTCCATTTTCACGCAATATCATGGTGAATTTTTATAACAGAGTTGATAAGTCTAAGTCGATAAGCGTTTGATCAATGACTACTTACAGCCGATACCTTGACATACTTTAATAGAAGCGTGATAATCTACATTCAATATTATCTTCAGCTACTGATTTCTATTTACAAATTGTAAGCCACGGCTAATCTGCAGCCTTATTGCAAAAGTGAATTCTGCAAGGCATAGGATTTGATCCTATCAACCGACCAACCACGTGCGAGATGAAAGACGCTATGTGGATTTCCGTCTATGTGATTGGTCGATTGATGGGGTCAAATCCTTTGCTTTGCTGAATTCACTATCGCAATAAGGCTGCTGGTTGACCAATTTGGTATGGCAAAGAACTCTCACTAAATTAGTTAACACGATGTTTGAATAATAAGGTCACGGTTAAAACGAAACTTACAAGAACAGAATTGATGTCAATAGAATAACAACAGCTGCCTTATTGCGTAATGAATTCGGCAAGGCAGAGTATGAAAAATCGACCAATCATACGCGAGATGAAAGACGCGATGATATATTTCCGTCCCTGTGATTGGTCGATTTTTAACACTCTTTGCCTTGCCAAATTCATTACGCAATAAGGCTGCAGTTCTGTCCTAATTATGATGCATACGGCAAGTTTGTCACGACTCTTCCATAGATCCATACTAATTATCACAGCTCGCGATAAACTATTTACAGAGCAATGAATAAGAGCTACATTAGCTTCGTTTTACCTGCAACGTAATTTCTATTATTAAAATAAACTTCAAATGCACTTTACATTATGATTGCAAATAATGATTAAGTAATTAGATATTTTCATGTTTGATTTCTAATTATAGCAAGTTCTTACACAAGAACTGTGTGTGTATCGTGACAAATTAAACTATAAAAGCTGTGATAAAGGTAATCATTGCTTGAAAAAAATAGAGACTTACAATCATTACAAATATAATTTAAATAAAAATTTACAAAAGAACATAAATGGCTTTGTTTATAAAAATCTCAGAAATGCTTAAAAACTGATCAACAGATTCTTAATTCTAATTCTCTATAGAAAATTGGAGAGCAGTGGTGGCCCAGTGGTATCGGCCGCGACTTACAATTTGTGGGTTGTAGGTTCGAGCCATGGCAGGCGCATTACTTTGTGTAAATTATTTCATCACCACTGCTCTCAAATCGGTGATGGAAAACATCGTGAGGAAACGGCATGTCTTAGAAACAAAAATTCGAAGACATGTGACATCCACCAACCCGCACTGGGCCTGGGCCACGTGGTGGATTACGGCCCATTCCCTCTCACAGAGAGGAGGCCTGTATCCCAGCAGTGGGAACAATAATAGGCTGATGATGAAGATGATAATTTTTTTTATTAAACATCTGGTAACCAGTCGCTAAACAGAGACGAGACTTTTATAAATAAGTTTGTATTATAGAACCGTTAGTTGTGATCGTTTCAAATTATAGTTTCGTAACATTATTAAAACTACTAGTAACAACAAGAACAGTATATCTAGTTGTATTCAGTCTTCATCCAAACTCTCAACACTCAATTCCAAAACACAGTTGATTGTAAAATCAAATGTTTATGAAGTATACACTCATCAACTTCGTAATCACACAATAATAAAATTATATTCTACTATTTTACAATTGGGCCAACAAAATCCAAATTATTAAAAAGGCGGCATGATACATTTTCACTTTAAACACAATTTGTTCTGAAAAAAAAAAAAAACATCACAATAATATTATCTACTATAAATTATATAGACATATACGGGCGGACTTTTTAGTGTCCTAACAATCGGCTAACTCAGTATAATATCAATATATTATATTTAAAAATTGCTATTTCTAAACCAATGTACACATACGGGAGCGCCGGCTCATGATCATTTGATGACTGGTTTAGAATAACTGGTAAAGAACGAGAAAAAAATGCATACCGTCTGAAGAAAAATATCAGCAGCGTATTTAAATATTTGGTGCCCCGGACGACATAGAAAAAGGAGAACTCTTTGTCGTGGTATGTAAGGTTTCTAAAAGAGTTTAAAAAAATATTAGAGCGAGCGAAGCGAGCTCGTAAATTTTAGCACCCGGAAAGGTTGGATTTTCTTGTAAAAGACAAGAAGTTACGGTAAGCTAGAGAGATACTAGTAAGAAAATACGACTACAGTATCGTAAGCTATAATCGCTAATAGTTACCTAAAGTCATGAGTGGTCTCGTGGGTGCTGGAGCCCCCGAGCACCCACGGAGTCGGCGCCCCTGCTCACATTATTCACGAGACAGTTTAGCGTTCGCAGCAATTTATATTTTTTAATTGACTATAAGTATTATCGATTAAACCAGCGTTGTACAGAGCGCGCGCACATGCCCTTCATAAGACGCTAAAAAGTCAACAGTACATATGTATTCTATAAAACTGTTGTGAGTTTATATAAACTCAAAATACAACAGATAGTAGAAGTAGGTCTGTTGTTTCAAAGATTACTAATGTCGGTCACGGATAACTTTCGCTGACCCAATTACATTCAGAATTCTCTCAAACATCACACCAAGTAACATCACAAAAACGGCACTTTGTTTTCAGCATTAGATCACAATAATTTAGAAGCACAACATTCAGATCATGGCGTCACAACGTGATATCTGTGAATAAACAATTCTATTTGACAAGTGACATCGGTAGACAGAACCAAGCTTAGGAGGTGACCTTTTGATGTCTACATGGCCCTGTACATTACATAAAGCATACAACAACTTTTGAGATCATACAAAAATATCTAGTATAAAAAAAACTGAAGTCATATAGTACAAACATTATTTACACATTACTATGCACAATGTAATATTAAACGTCAAACATACATACAAAACAGATTTCCAGAGACACATCTGTTTCATAATTAATCACAATGAATCAAATGAAGTGGGCACCTCCTTTACTTTTAACCAAAGACATTCAAAAATAATTAAGATCAATTTAAAATGGGTCCAAACTTAAATTTTTGGCTTCGTTGTTTATCACTATTATTTAACTAAATTTTGTAGTAATCTTGAACAAAAAATGTACCTAGAATCTAGCTACATAAATCACATGGGGACATTTTCATAGCGCTACGATAGCAAGTAGCACCGTTATGTCGTCCGGTTTTCCACCTGCAAAAAATAATAATTGAATCAGACATGATGCTGCATTCATGTGATGAAGTTGACATTCTTAATGACTTGAATCATTGGGTCGTTTTAACGAGATAAAAAAGCAAAACAATAAATTTAAAGAAAGAAAAAATATTTATTTGTGACCCGCACAGGAGACTCGAGATAAGCAAAACACAAAGAATAATAAACAGTAAAAATAAATAACCCCGTGCAAGACCAAAAAGGCTCCATCTGATTGTACCATCAATTTACGGTCTCTGGGCGAGCTATGAAAAGAGCTATGCTTGGAGTTTCTCTGAGGGATGAGAATTGTTGGGAATCGAGAAAATAATGGCGAGCAAGAGGCCTACCGGGTAAAACGGGGTGAATAGAACCTCAGGGGTAAATGGGAACTAAACTTTGATTAGGATTTTAACTGTGATACCACTTTATTGGTTTCAAACAAAGCATCGTTTTTTTTAAGTAAACTATACAAAAAAAGAGGAAAGATTTTTTTTTGTACCGAATAGGCTCCGAAACTACTGGACCGATTTAAAAAATTATTTCACCAATAGAAAGCTACATTATTCCTTAGTGACATAGGCTATTTTTTAATCCCGAAAACGGGTCCTGTGGGGTGGTCCACGGGAGCGAAGCCGCGGGGAACAGCTAGTTATTTAATATATTGGAGTACCTATTAAGATGTTGGTAAACAATTTTTTAATAACGTGATAATTCTCTTCAAAGTTTTGTTTCTATTCACCCCTGCGGTCCTATTCACCCCGTTTTACGGTATAACCAGCAGTAGACCTGCTGCGGCCTGGTAATGATTTATAGCAGCCTATATTTGTAGTACGTTTTGATTACTCACCAATGGCATCAATGCCGTTCTGTCGTGCGCTCTTCGCGAAGGGCGACATGTAGCAGCCGTCGAAGGACAGGTTGCGCGCCATCCAGGCAATGGAGTTGGCGACGGCCTGCAGCTTCTTGGTGTCGCCGGCGAAGGCCTGCGCGCGCCGCATCTCCGCCACCAGCACGGGCTCGGGCACGTTGTCGAACACGCCGTCAGTGGCCACCAGGATCACGTCGCCGCACTCCACTGAGAACTCTGACGTCTCCGCCGACTCGGGCCTAAAAAGAAATGTTGGATACATATTATTTAAACTGTCTGTAGTCTAGAAGCATAGATAACTATCAATAGTTGAACAAAATGTCCCCTGCAGTTTTTGATAACAATGAAATCATGCATTGTTAAATAGCATTCGTCGATCCTTTAAAATATAGCCTGGTTTGATTCGAATAAACTGATGCTTTGTAGTCAGGGTCAGTTCGTTCGTTTTCCTTACAAACAACAACAACTTTATAAATATTTAGTTACTAATTTGGAAAACCCCGAATGAGAGCGACTGGCAGACATTTTGTAATTTAATACTAAGTTTTCCTCTTATCCTTGCTAGCTTGCATGGTGTTAAGGCCTGACACGGTAGTGATATTGAAATATGGCCGGGACCATTAAAGATTATCTTTGAACCCTCTACTCTATAAATAAGAGTAAAAGTGATACGATCCATCCACGCAGTAATGTAATCATGATCACTCTGTAAACAACGCGCTGTAAATGCAGTGTTAATATGGTTTGATGTTGGATGTAATAGTAGTTTATGCAATGGTCATATAATAGGGATTATTAAAACACGAGCGTAGGTTTATCAAATGAGGCGAAGCCGAATTTGATAATAATATTACGCGAGTGTTTTAATACCTAATTATATGCTATTTCATACACTACTTTATCTTCACTCATACAGTTGTTTGTTAAAACAAAAGTGGAAACGGAAAAATATTTGGTATGGCGGGCAATTTAGATTCTCATTGTGCATGACTGCGCAGCGCGCGCCTCCTTAGACAATGACAGTACTTCAATAAGCGCCAATAAATTAAAAAGTAAAAGTATGCTATAAAAATTAAAAAGTTATTTTATGATGCAGTTGTTTAAAAATCGAAGGAAAATGTTGCACTGTAATGGTTTTTTTTTTAAATTTTATCTATCCATGAATATAAAGTACGTGTTTATACAATATTTTTTGAATTCATATTTGGAACATTACGTTGTGAGTGTAGATAAACTATTTTACGTGGACTGTGTCAATACCCTACCCATATTTCATTATTTAATTTATTTATGCTTGCGATGGACTCTACTGTCATCATCATCATTTCAGCCGAAAGACGTCCACTGCTGGGCATAGGCGCGCCACATTGATCGGTCCACCTAGTGGGAGGCCTTCCAACGCATCGTCTTCCGGTTCGTGGTCACCATTTTAGAAATTTTCGGCCCCATCGGCCACCCGTTCTGCGAGCAATGCAATGTGGCCTGCCCACTGCCATTTAAGTTTCGCAATTATTCGGGCTATGTCGGTAACTTTGGTTCTCCTGCGGACTCTACTAAAGCCTATGAAAAAAGGCTACCATTTCAGTGTTCTACCATGTCAGAACACTCTTGAAGTCTTGACTCATTTTGAAAGTGGGGCGGTTTTTAAAGACAAACGCAAAGAACTATCTATGCAAAAATCTGTCGGTTGTAGTTCGACTTGTACCTAAGAGCAAATACTCTTAGTTATAAGTCGAACTACAAGGCTAGGATGTTCCATAATTTATTTGGAACGGGTGCAGCGTTTATGGTGAGTTCAGTACTAAAATGCTATGCGCATAATTCTGTCTGGCTAGCTAAACTTCTGCTATCTCCAGCTTCTATAGATGCACGATATTATGTTGGAAACTCTACCAACCCATTTTTGTAACTACATAATGCTTCTAAAACGACGCAATCTATACGTATAATAAATCTGTAGAAAATTCGTTTTTATACATCGAAAATATTTCCTAAAAATATAGCCAGGGTGTTATAGGATAAACAACAGAACCCATTTCCAGCATTTCTGGAATTTTTGTCTGAATGATTGATTTGAGAACTCCATATTCGATAGATGGCGTTGTGAATTTGAAGTAATTTTCTAAATACCAGTGTTAAGATTCTCCGCGAAAGAATGACCCTAGTAAAAAATGGTAGGTAGGGTAGGCAGGAACAGGAAGGTAAGTAGGGTAGGTAGGAAAGTAAGTAGGGTAGGTAGGAAAGTAAGTAGGGTAGGTCGAAAGGTAAGTAGGGTAAAGTAGGCAGTTGACGGGAGCGAACGGGCACAGCTAGTTTAATGGGCAAAACAACAGAGCACAGCTTCACGCGTAAAAGAACATTGGACTTTATTCTCGGAGTCGGTGCACTTATCTACACAACAGTCTAGCACGTAATTGGGGCGCCAAGACGTAACCACTCCGTTCTAAGATGTAGGTAGGTACAACGAGGTATGTATGTAAGTACTGTATATTAAAATAGGTATATAAATAGTGACGAAAGCGTGTCGTTTATTTGATGTCAATGATGTGATTAAATAATAGTGTCAACAACCTCACAGCTATTTCATTCTTACATTGTGACGTCATAATTAGTTAAAGGGATTCTGTTTACACAACAATATTTTATTCTACAGATTTTATCAAATTCTTGCCTTGATCGTGACAATAATAAACAAGTAAACACAATTCCATAAATTTTAAGAGAACGCGCAAGTTTAAAGATCTGGCAGGTATCCAATGAGCTAAAAATTCTAATATTAGTGCATACAGAAATACAACAGCTGTATGTGGAATGAGCACATGACTACTGGTCTCGTGGTTGAAGAATTATGAGTCTTATGACTGCGGAGACTAAATTTGGACGAAATTAGATGTACTAATTCCAGTGATAAGGGAAACGGCATTGTTAGTCAGCTAATGCGGTGTCGCTCGACATTATAATATCTTCTGCTGACCCGCAAACGTGATAATACGAGTACAAGGTCATAAAAGTTCATTAATGAGCTCTTTATTTATAATGAGTCTGAACAAAACAGTTGCGTAATATTGTTAGTAAATAGATTTTATTTGTTAACCGTTACATCGGCTAACATAACAGTAGGTACGTGTAGAGCTCAATTGGCTAGTGCTAAAAATAGAGACTAATGATTAAAAGCAAATTATCACTTGATCAAGATCAATACTGTCGATTTGTCGTCCTCGTCAAGCGTAACGAAGATGTCTCGTTTCAAAGTAGCAAAATAAATACGACTGCAATCAATATGATACCCACATACTGTTTAGGTAACAGACAATAATATTTACAGTACGCATTACTGCATGGTTTTTTTTTTGGCACAATCCCGCCGCACTATTCCCAAACCTGCAACTCCTGAAAGCCGGAATCAACAGTGGCGACCATCTGAAAAGCGCCGAGGCAATGAAGCTCGACGAAGTCCCGGAGAATGAATTTAATTGTCTTTGATCCCGCAAAGAAATTAATCAGAAAAGAATAACGGAGGATTAGAAAAAAAAAGGTAATTTTCACTTTCCTCCATACCATGCAGGAGACAGAACAAACAAGGCCATAATAGGCACAAAGGGTCGTTTACAACTGGAATAGGCCCAGTTGCCTAGCACCCGGATACAAATTAGGATTAATATTAATGGGTCTTAACATTATGAGCTGTTATATTTTTTTTTTTATTCCAATAATAGGTATGGCAAAAACGCTTGATCGCACGGATTACTTCATGGTTCTAAAGAGTCATTCATCGTTGTATCATTTTGTACTGAGCTGGGCTAGATTATGAGCTCACAATGTAGCTAAATTACATTTAAGCGCTCAGTGCCAGTCTCAGCTGCCTAGTAGCCGAATCTCTGGTTCATACCGCTCCATAGCAGTGATCCAGACCGTGAATTGATGTTGCAAATTATAACAGTGGGCGAACGAATCAGCTAAACGAATTTTGGTACGAAGCTACAGCATTTTTTAAATAATAATATAACGGCACACTTCAAAAATGGATTTGGCACGACACCAAAAGAAAACTGTCAACAATACGCAGCTAAGAGCTTTCGCCCAAACTATCGTTGAATTCCCAACATTCTTATGGCATAAATAAGTATAATGCAAAAGGAAGGAAGATGTATTATTCTGAAACATGATTTAGTTATCCATAAGACACATTAGCCTTCCGTAGTATTTACACTATTATCGGTATTGAAGTAACCTTTCGCTCTAATTCAGATTTTATCATCAATAAATTATGACGCACTATACTTCTTTTATCAAATAAGCAGACGCGAGATAAACACTAAATAACAATCCCTGGACAGTCAGTACAATGTCATTTTAAAATAATCTTGATTTCATATCACCTACTCGCGTAGTTTATCATTCTGTTTTAATGTATTGTTTTCTCTACTTATGTGAAAATATGCTGACATTACTATTGTTATGAAACAATTAAAATGTATTCAGTAGAAAATACATAGCAAACTGAAGGTCGAGGGCCTAAAATGGAGACCTTGTACCGCAAAAACAGTGATTTTCCGTCAGCATAAAGGCAATTCTTACAACATAAAACCAGTGTCCTCACCTTCCAGTTTCAAGTTTTCAGAAGTGCTACTTAATGTCGCACTTGCTTGCCCGCCTTCGCAAGGGCCGAACGTACGCACGCGCACAGAGCTCATTCTTGGCCACGCACCATTATTGAGACAACACACCTTCGTGACACTCAAGTTATTGTCAATAAACCTAAGTTACGATTCACTGACCGTGGTTATTCTATTATACTTCCAAATTCAAATATACAAAAGCCCTGTTTTTTTTTCTCTTTGGCAACTGAGCCAATGTCGTCTATTCTGCCAGCACCATGTGGTGAAAAGAAGCTGCTAAGTAATGGTGAAATGTAAGGTGTGTACCTGTCACTTAGCACATTCCGGTCGTGGCCGGGCGGCGGCAGGCTTAGCTGGTAGGGCGTGTTGAAGTAGTGCTGTTGCTCGTGAGAGCGGTGCACCACGCGACCTCCTCGCACCACCATGTACCCACTGTCGCCTATGTTGGCCGCGCGCATCACGCTCTCCGACCGGTCTAGGATCATCACACATGCTGTACTGCTTCCTAAAACAAAAAAAAAAATGTTTAATAAATTAAATCATTTATATTACAAGCTTCTGCTAGCGGCTTCGCCTGTATGAGTGTTGAAAATTATCCCAAGGAAACATATGCCCGGGATAAAAGTATCTTAAGTGATATTCCAGACTATAATCTATCTCTGAGTCAAATTTCATCCAGATCCGTCCAGCCGTTTGAGCGTGAAGAAGTAACAAACATACACACGCACAAACTTTTGCCTTTAAAATATTAGTGTGATTTATCGAACGTATGTATGATCGCTTAGATATTATCTTGTCTTACCTAATCAGTTTTTCATTTTCGTTCTTTATTTATTCATATTCTGTTTTATGTAATTGAACAAATTCTCATTTGATCAAAAACCTTGACATGGAGTTCAGAAGAATTAAGTATAAGAACACAAACAAATTTAGTCAAAACAAAAACACAGGAAGTCATTGTACAAATAATAAAAAAACATGAATGTTGTTGTTAGCTGGCACATCACACACAACATTTTATCAGTTATTTATTTTCTTGAACACTGCTACAAATCATTGTTTGCTACTTATGTCAAGGAAAAAAAATAAAAGAGGACTTTGTGTTGTTCATTGAGATTGAGACCATTTTGTGCAATATAAACATGAAGTCTTGAATACATCTCAATCAATATATTATACATACTGCGGTACAGTCTATCTGTATCTAATTTGGTCAAGGTGAGCCTTTTCTCAGAGCATGCAGGGCTGGCAGAGATAACTAAAATTTTGTAGAAAGAATAAGATTGTCATGACAACTTTTGAACCTGCATTTTCTATGACTTATTATTTTTTTAAATCAGTCAGTGATGTCACTTCTACTTCCAAGATAATATTATTATGAGTTTGGATATGATTGGGACTTTTTTCTTTCTTTTTTTTTTAATCGCAACCACACTAGGAATCGAACCTGCGACACGCAGCGCAGCAACCGATCACTCAACTACTACGCCAACCGTGTCGTCAATTATATTGGTATAGTTCTCGCCAAACTTCTTGGCCGCCCTGAAGTTGGCTACAATTACTGCGCAGTAGTAAATCTCAAACAAAAACAGCACCTATCCGTGCCTTGCGCATCGGAAAGCGTCAGCTTTAGAGCGCCCAAGAAGTTTGGCGAGAACTATATACAACAGATACCAATCACAGTCCAATCTCAGTACTCAATAGGTAGCTAGAGAACTTAGATCAACAAAAGAAAATGTGTACAAGTTAAAATATTCCTCTTCCCACTATGATGTAGGGTGCACAATAATTTCCCCCCGGTGGGATCCCGCATTGTCGAGACGGGGGGGCTCAGTAGCCGTGGCTTGGTCACCCACGGTGAAGGGAAGAGGAACCCCAGGAGGGGCCGCTCGTCAGGGCTTTTGTCGATAAGCCGACGACGTATAGCGACCGCCAACAAGTAGGTCGCGTTGCCGCTTGGCAATAGACGAACATCGCAACTGAGGCGGGCCGCGATGTCGTATGGGAGGCATCGCGGCTGCGGGTAGGAGGACGCGTCAGCAGAGGAGTGCCGGTATTGCGGTGCGCCGCTCTCAATACCTTCCGCGGCTTGGACGGGGTCGCCACCATCTTATGGCGGACGCGGTGGGGCCGCAAGGGAGGAGGATGATTGTCGGTATAGCCTTTGGCTGCTCTTCCTGTCCCCTGCGGCCGAAAAATGGTGTACAATGTGTTCAGGCGCGCCGGTAATGGGGGGTCACCACCGGACCCATCCCAGAGGAGGGCAGCCGCGGCGGGTTCGCGATGAGTGCTAACGCGTGCCCGTGTTCCCGCGATAAGCGGCACATGAGGAAACCGTGACATTTCAGCCTTTTGGTTGGAGTCCCACACTACCACTGAAAAACGACTTCTTAAGACGTACCTACTAAGTTTGAATGAATAGAGTGAGATGTATTCATGACCCTTTGCTCTTAGCACAAAAAAAGTATGGTAGCATAAGTAGAGATTAGGACGAGAGAGAGAGAGAGAAAGAAGAGTTTTTACAAACCTAGTATTGGTTTCTTATGTTCCAATAACTCGTAATAGGACTTAGCCAGCAGGTCGCCTGGCTCTGACATCTTGAAGTGACCCATCTGTACGAGTCTCTCGCATGTCCTCATGAGGTACGAGGAGAACTCGCCGGGGTCGATTCCGTAAGCACGCCATCCTCCTACACCATCAGCCACACCTATTAAACAAAACATATTAATGGTTGTTTTAAAAAAAAAACATATTGAAGTTAAATATTAAAGTAAAATTTCTGTGTTCATTTAGTTCAAACAAATTTGAATGGGGATGGATTAAGGGCCTATAACGGCTCTAGTGCTGTAAAACGGTAACTTTCTAAAGCATACTCCTTAGTAACGGCTAGGTTAAAAGATTTGAAAAATATATAGATTTATTATTGATTAATGTAAAATTTTTTTTAAACAGGTTTTTTCGTGTAATTAAATGCTTTAATAAATTATTAACAACACAATATTTTTTGCAACTTTTGGATACTGCTCCGAATAGACTTGGGACCTTAAATAACTAAATACAAAAAATCTAGTTTTACTTGATATTTACCATTGACTGATTGAATTTGTAGATGGACCTCACAATATTAAATGTTCAGTTTTCCTTAAAGATAACCAATTAAGATATAATATTTTTTTGGTAAATATATATGGAGTTTCCTCATGAGGTGAGCTTAGCAGCATTGGATCAAGTGTATTTATGGTTTTAAGTGTAAGTGCATACACTTAAAAAGCCACAATATGTAACACTACTAGTACTAAACTAACAGCAATTATTTATTGTTATTTATGACTGACACGCAAATTGATAAAAATTATGACTGCAACAATATGCTATAGGCCAGATTTTACTGATACTGTACATCAACAAAAAAATTGTCATTGTCGTTTCAACTCTTATATATTATCACTAAAAGATTTGGCAAGTAGCTATGGTGGTTGGCCTCAGGTTAATAGAAGAATTCCACCCCTAAGGGGTGGAATTCTTTTTTTCCATAAAGTCTTTCTTAGTGCGCACTTACGTCACCTCCCTACAGAATTTCATCTATAGACGTCAAGCGGTTTTCAATATTTCATGATGAGTGAGTGAGTGACCTTTCACTTTTATATATATAGATTTCAGAGGGCATTATTTGTTTTGCATGTCATAATTCAATATGGAATGTTGTGTTCTGTTGTGATATTTTTGATCGGATTGATAATCAGAGAAGAATTTTTCCCTTACAGAGGGCCAGTTACAGGTAGGTATTATTAATATTTATTGCAAAACAAAAAGCTATAAATCAAGAGCAAAGGAAATATGACTTCAATTTGGGGAAACAAAAAGAATTTTTACTTTTTTTTAGAGAATAATTTTTTATATACTTTTAGCCACTTTATTACATTGAGTGAGTTTTGCTGGTAGGATCAGTGATCCTTATCATATGAATGTATTGTGTTATGTATTTATCATAGCCATACCATACCACATAGTGAAGTCTTTTTGACATTATAGTACCTATTGTTTTTGCTGCACTTTGATAGGATCGAAGGTGAATTTGCATGAGATAATTTTTTGTTTCAAAGAAATCAACATTATTATCTTCATACCACGGTCACTTACTTTGTTTAACTACGAATTAATTCAGTTTGAGTATTTTAGGTCAGAGAGTCATTTTAGGAGTGTGATAAGATGTACTTATGCATTTTGGTCACATTTTATGAGTTACTCGAGTATGTGAATCATTATTTGTAATGAATATTAAAGGATATCAATGTAAAATTGCTTATGGATAAAAAATCTTCATGTAAAACGTAGTTACTTTTTAGAGCATGATAAAGCTTCATGATATTGAAATTGATCGAAAATAGATAAAGCGATGCTAGTAACTAAATAAACAACATATTAAACCAGATATCTTACCAATAACATCCGCGTTGCTGGAATTGGTAGAGAACCATGCGTCGTCACCGAACTGTCCTTTGCGCGTTCTTCCATTAGCAATGTCTTTGGGAAAACCACACACAACCGATACTAAATAAGGGTGTTTAGTTGTCGAAACATTTAATTCAGTAGCACTTGAGAAATTCGAAAGTCCGTTTCGTAAAGCACGTGATAGCAGTCTCCCTGTCCAGAAAATAGACTGCATCATTCATTAGTTGAGTCGTACTTTGACACCAGCCTTTCACGAGAGATCAGATGAAAACTAATGAAAACATTTTTAAAGAACAACAACATTTAAGAGTCATATTTATGTATAACACTAATTTAAAATTAAGTTTTGTTTATTCAAGACGTATTTCCAATTTTTATTACATTTGTCCCGTGACTGATGAACGAACGAACAACTTGAACATTGGACAGTCAGCCATAGACTAGCCGCAGCCATAGAGTAGAGAAAAGTAAGGAAGAACTAGGCCATAGACAGGAATAGAGAGAAAAACATTATTCTTTTACTACAGTAGTTGAGTAAAATCGGTATAGCGAGATTAAAAAAAAAAAAAACTTCGACGCAATATTAACTTCAACACAATGTAATTAAAAATGAGTCCCGAGTTTTCTAGTTCTTTTATTTTTTGCTTCGTAGTATCGACCTGCAGCGCCTGCCAGCCAATTGTAACGTCGATGTATTCTAGCCTTATTTCATGTGTCAAAAGTTACTGTAAACCAATTTAATCTTTAAAATCATTGTGTTAGTGACTATAAACGCCTGAGCCCCCTTTGATTGGTGTACAATATTGATCCATAAACAATAAGCGTAGTCTGACGTTTCAAACGGATCTATGGAAAAGGAAGGCGTTGTAGAACCAGCAGAAGAAATCTCATCTTTTCCGATTAATTGTAATGACGGCCGCTAATTGATTAGTTGTAATTCAACGCCGATTTACAATTTTATCATCTTATACGTTAGTGTTAGTATTTTGGAGACAATATTCCAATTAAAAGTGTAAAGAAAAGGCATAAAACTGGTGTTCGATAAGTCACTTGGCAATATGCCTGCCGTCAGGGGAGATGGAATGCGAGGGCTCGCAGTCTTCATATCAGACATAAGAAATTGTAAAAGCAAAGAAGCGGAAATTAAGAGGATCAATAAAGAACTGGCCAATATAAGAAGTAAGTTCAAAGGTGACAAAACTCTTGATGGCTATCAAAAAAAGAAATATGTATGTAAACTTTTATTTATCTTTTTGCTGGGTCATGATATCGACTTTGGTCATATGGAAGCAGTCAACTTACTTTCATCCAACAAATATTCTGAAAAACAAATAGGCTATTTGTTCATATCAGTGCTGGTCAACACCAATAGTGATCTAATTAAGCTCATCATTCAGAGCATTAAAAATGATCTGCAGTCACGTAATCCCATTCATGTAAACTTGGCTCTGCAATGTATTGCCAACATTGGCAGCAAAGACATGGCAGAAGCATTTGGCACAGAAATTCCAAAACTTCTTGTCTCAGGAGATACTATGGATGTGGTGAAGCAATCTGCTGCTCTATGCCTGTTACGACTGTTCAGAAAGTCACCTGAAATAATCCCTGGAGGTGAGTGGACTTCTCGAATCATTCACCTTTTAAATGACCCGCACATGGGTGTTGTAACAGCAGCAACATCTCTTATTGATGCCCTTGTAAAAAAGAATCCAGAAGAGTACAAAGGTTGCGTAACACTGGCTGTTGCTAGACTGAGCAGGATTGTTACTGCTAGTTACACTGACCTTCAAGATTATACATATTATTTTGTGCCAGCACCTTGGCTTTCAGTCAAATTATTGCGCCTGCTTCAGAATTATACTCCACCATCGGAAGAGCCTGGTGTCAGAGGTCGCTTATCTGAATGTTTGGAAACCATTTTTAATAAGGCCCAAGAACCTCCTAAATCTAAAAAAGTACAACATTCTAATGCTAAAAATGCAGTATTGTTTGAGGCCATAAGCCTAATTATACACAATGACAGTGAACCTAATTTGCTTGTTCGTGCATGCAACCAACTTGGCCAGTTCCTTAGCAACCGTGAGACAAATCTAAGATACTTGGCCCTTGAGTCCATGTGCCATCTTGCTACCTCAGAATTTTCTCATGAGGCTGTCAAAAAACACCAGGAAGTTGTTATTCTATCTATGAAAATGGAAAAGGATGTTTCAGTCCGACAGCAGGCTGTGGACTTGCTATATGCAATGTGTGATAAGACAAACGCTGAAGAAATTGTCCAAGAGATGTTAGCTTACTTAGAAACTGCTGACTATTCCATAAGGGAAGAAATGGTTTTGAAAGTAGCCATTTTGGCTGAAAAATATGCCACAGATTTCACTTGGTATGTTGATGTGATTCTTAATCTTATAAGAATTGCTGGAGATTATGTTTCTGAAGAAGTTTGGTACAGAGTCATTCAGATTGTCATCAACAGAGAAGAAGTTCAGGGCTATGCTGCAAAAACTGTTTTTGAAGCACTGCAAGCTCCAACTTGTCATGAAAATATGGTTAAAGTTGGTGGGTACATTCTTGGAGAGTTTGGTAATTTGATTGCTGGAGATACCAGGTCTTCACCTCAAGTTCAATTTGAGTTGCTACACTCAAAATATCATTTATGCTCAGCAGCAACAAGAGCACTTCTATTGTCAACATACATCAAACTTGTTAATCTCTTCCCAGAAATAAAAAATCGAGTACAAGAAGTATTTCGTGCTGACTCCAACTTACGTTCCTCAGATGTTGAATTACAACAAAGGGCTTCTGAATATCTACAGTTAAGTATTGTAGCCAGCGCTGATGTTTTAGCAACAGTACTGGAAGAAATGCCTGCTTTCCCAGAAAGGGAATCTTCTATTCTGGCTGTGTTGAAGAAGAAAAAACCCGGTCGCATACCAGATGATGTAAGAGAATCAAAGAGTCCCCAGCCCTCAGCAGCTCCCACTGCAGTGATTAATTCTACTAATAATACAAATAGCTCAAGTGCCGATTTGCTAGGATTGTCAACACCTCCAGGCTCTTCTGCTCCAGCTACTGGAAATGGATTGCTTGATGTACTTGGAGATTTGTATACAGCCCCAAAAATTAGCCCTAGTACTGTGCAACAAAACAACATCAAAAAATTCTTATTCAAGAATAATGGAGTCCTCTTTGAAAATGACCTAATCCAGATTGGAGTCAAAAGCGAATACAGACAGAATTTGGGCAGGATTGGATTATTCTATGGCAACAAAACACAGTTTCCCATTCAAACTGTCCGTCCTGAACTGCACTGGACTGATATGCACAAGCTAAATGTGCAGATGAAGCCAATGGAGCCTGTTTTAGAAGCAGGTGCTCAGATCCAGCAAATGCTTACTGCTGAGTGCATTGAAGATTTCATTGATGCTCCAAGTATGTCTGTTTCATTTGTGTACAATAATGTGCCACAAAAAATTACTATGAAACTACCACTCACATTAAACAAATTCTTTGAACCAACTGAAATGAATGGTGAGTCATTCTTTGCTAGATGGAAAAACTTAGGAGGGGAACAACAGCGAGCACAAAAAATATTCAAAGCTTCAGGTTCCATTGATATACCTGCAACACGCACCAAACTAGCTGGGTTTGGTATGCAGTTGCTAGATGGAATTGATCCTAATCCCGATAACTTTGTGTGTGCTGGTATTGTTCACACCAGAGTGCAGCAAGTAGGATGTCTTATGAGATTGGAACCAAACAAACAAGCTCAAATGTTTAGACTGACTGTTAGGTCTAGCAAGGAAACAGTCTCACACGAAGTTTGCAATCTGCTAGCAGATCAATTTTAAGTTTAGTTTAAAGGAACCATGAAATATGAACAACATTGTTAGACAATGGAGTTGGTGTTATAATCGCTTAGAAGTTCACAGTCACTTTACATGTAGAGTTGATAAAATAATAATGCGTACAATTCGGAAAATATATGAAGCAAAACACTTGTGAACTTTGCACAGAACTTAGAATGAAATGAAATCTCTCATGTACAATTTTGGATTTATTTTATTGCTAATATAGAGTTAGGTGTTTTGTAAACCAAGATTTATTTTATTTAACATTTAAACTGCAATTTATAAGATTTGATAAGATGTTCAAAAAACAAGGAATATTTACTTTCATGTTATTCACAATAATATATTCAATATTATAATATGTTAAGAATTTATTTACCTAATTCATCGCGTTTGTAAATCAAAACACTTTCATTTGTAAAACCTAATTTGATATTAGTAGTAGTATATAAAGATTTATCATCATTAGTCATCTGTAAACATTTATCATAATCAGCACTCTGCAGCATGCTTGTTGGATTTCATAATTATGTTAATATAAAATTTTGTGTATGGTTAAAACATCTGCACCAAATACTGCTTGATTTTGTAAATATAGAGGATAAATGAGATTCTCTTCATGGTTGATAGTGTCTTGTTTGGGCGATGAATAGGTAGCTATTTAGTATCACAGATTATACTGTTGTCTCGCATATATTTCTAGTTATATTCAAATGTATTTATGGTATAATGTAGAAAATTATAATTCATACCAAAGTAACTATTTGGCTGTTAATGTCATCATGTATCAAAATTTCAATTGGTTCATTTAGTATTATACTCATCAGTAGCTTTGATAAATGGTTTAAAAAAAAACTTAAAAACATGCTTATTCAACAAATATTAACAAATACTGGTGAGTATAATATTTCTGTCTGTAAATTTATCTAATATAACTCGTATCAAATATTATGAAATATAATATTGTTTCCAGTTAGACTTGTATGTAGTATTTAACCTTTATTGGTACTCTATTATATTCAATCATTGCAATTGTACTACAGACCCTCTTTAATTTTTCCTATAATGTTCCTGTTAACTTGTAGTAATATATATAAATGGCAATAATAAATATCTCCAAATGGAAGCTGATATACAGTATTAACTTTTTAAATAACTTTGTTAATTAACCCTTTTTATTATTTTGTCTTAAAACATAAATCTTCATCAGTCATCTTAAGTTTTATTTATGCCAGAAAGAAATTGTCTGGGGGTTTCTCTGTTACATTTACCATGTATTTGCCTCATTTTTTTTGTACATAAACTAAAATATCAACCCCCATTCCCAAAAGAGACTTTCTCTTTCCTATTTACACTACGGCATTTAAAAAGAAACTTTAGTAGCATTGTCCTGAATACAATAGTCATCTGTAATCAACATTACCATCATGAACTCATGACTGGTGCTTCTCAGTTTAAAAAATATTATAATGTACCTACTTCATAGACATTCCTATATAAATAGGCATATTTTTATTGTTTTTAAAATAATTGTGAGTATTTATTGAGTCATTGTTTTGATGACTTCATTCTACATTGTAATTTATTTTTAAAATATTATCCCAATGATTATGTTAACGGTACCAGTTTCTCATCTAAAAGCAATGCTGCAAAATTATGTGTTAGTATATCAGCTTCACACTCATGACATCTTAAATGTACTTGTTTGTTAGAGATTAATAAAATGTGTTGGTGTGTGTCTTGAGTATCTATATTATGTTTTTGAGTCGATAGTAGGAATCTCACAAACCTAGAAGATTTTATTTTCGTATGTACCACAAAATAGAGATTAGATTTAGGGACTTTAGTATTATGGACATAAAATGTTGTTATAAATTTATTAGTAGCAAGCATGCTAAGTTTTCTTTGCATGGTAGGTTTGTTAAGAGAACATTAATAATAAATTAATATATCATTATAAACGTTTTTATTAATCTTGTTAAGAATGTGGTACCCATACATTGTATGTATATTATGAAATTTAAAAGAATGTATATGCTTATTTGATACATGTACACTTCGTATATATGTGTGTTTATCAAATTGTAATATATCACAAAGTGGGTGTGATTCTGTAACAGATAGATGTTTGTTCTTGCGCTTCAATACCCATTATTGTAATTCTTAAATAAAATATTTATCCAATACGTATTTTATGCATTTTTATTTAATTTTAAAGAAGTAATTAGTTTTCAATGCAAACATCAAATAAAAGGCATTTACTTAAATTCTGAACTAATTCTAGGAGTACACTTAAAATAATTGTAACTTTTTACTAATCAAACCATTCTTCCACATTCGGTGAATTCTCCAAAACATCATTTGATTCACTGTAACAAACAATAACAAAATGAATAAAATTACTAGAATAAGTCGGTAAAAGTGCTGTAAAAAAAACGAAGTCGAACATAGAACCTCCTCCTTTTTAGAAAGTCGGTTAAAAAGAGACTGTCACAGAGGCATGACTGACTAACAGGTTTTTTATATCCTGGAAAAAAGTACTGTTTCTGTGGGAACGAATCCAGTGGAAAAAGCTTGTTTGTGACCACTGGGTCCCAGTGCTAACAAAGAAAATTAGATTCAAATAAAGGTCACTTGATGGCGCGTCAAGCCTGTGCTACACGGTTTAAAACCAAGGTCACCTTGGTTTGAAGCAGGCGGGGCGATGCCGGCTACATGGTTTATGACACGGGGTCTCATTGCTAAGAAAGAAAATTTGGTTCAAATAAATTTCACTAGATGGCGCGACATGTACACACAATTCAATTGAATTATGTGTAAAATTAACATTTTCTGGAATTGAACATAAAAATTTGTATGTTCTTGTTTAATCAACTCTCCTAAGTACAAAATTATGGAATATTGGGCTCTTAATTCACATGTAAAAGATTATTTGAACAGATCATTTAAAATTGATGCCAATAGATGGCGCATTATTCAATTTCTAAGGCATTCCACTCGTTTGTTAAAATTTGCATTGTAACACATTTTGGTGCAAAAAAGCTGTAAAAACGTGCAAAAAAAATACTATAACAAACCGTCACTGTATTTATAGAAAAGATATTAAAAAATAACAAAAAACCCGACTGCTTAAAAAGCGAACTAAAAAGACGTTAACAAGAAGAAAATCATGCTGTGCAGTCGGAGGATAGGTACATATTATGCGCGAGCTGGCTGACCAAAACAATTTTTTTTTTCGAATCTATTACATTTAAACATATAAGTGGTATATATTTTTGCAATCACCTCTTAAAACCCTTTATTTTGATAGCCCAAACGATAGATTTGGAACAAAAAAAAAATATGGGGCCCAAAATCCTCCAATTTTCTATCTTCCAATTTTAATGTAGCCATGTGACAATCGCAGGGTTAAGACGAATCGATTTACGTAACAATCATCAAAATCGGCCAACGCGTTTAGTCTAGAACGCCACATAGGAACAAACATACATACATAGACTGATAAACACATTACCCTCTTTAGGCAGTTGGGTAAAAAATAGTCACGGACCTAGTAAACCCTTTTACTTGCAAGTCGCTGCTAACACCATCTATTGCCGTGAAACGGGATCGAACGCGATTGATGTACTTACAAAAATAACAAGATTAATCAGATGAAAAACGCGAGTTACGTCGGCACGGTTTCTTTGTTTGGGATGAGGCATCTGTATGCTAGTATTATATTATCTGTGTTTAAGACAAGCTCCAAACCTCAGTATGTTTAGAACGCTGCGCAGAGGACGTATTAACGCTTGTACCGTACGTTCATTACAGCGACGTCATGGCGCCTTGCCTATCTGAACTTCAAAAATAATATACTAATAAACTTTAAAAATTAAACTCTAATCTTACTATCTTCTTACTAATATTATAAATGCGAAAGTTTGGATGGGTGTGTGTATGTTTGTTGCTCAATCAAGGTAAAATGGCTGAACAGATCAGGATGAAATTTGCCACAGAGATAGATTATAGTCTAGAATAGCACATAGGCATCTTTTCATCCCGGTATAATGTTCCCTTGGGATAAGAAAGCACTTTTCACGCGGGTCATGCCGCTGGCAGAAGTTAGTATAATAGGGGTTAAAGTTTGAAATTGCCGTTTTTAACCGACTTTCCAAAAAGGAGGCGGTTCAATGTTCGACTTCATGTTTATTTTATTTTTTATTGTAATAGGTACTTTGAATTGACATAGAACCTTCATGGTTTGAGATTTTTGAGTAAAACTTTTTTCACATGGTACCTATGAAGATCATCTTTTAAAAAATGTGCAACATTCGATTATCATCTTTCAGTTGTTTTTTTTTATTCAGCTTAAACAAAAAAAGATGGATACTTCGAAAATTGGTGTGATTTTTGAATACGAGTTCCGACGCGGATCTAACGCGGCAGAAACAGCTCGCAATATCAATGTTACGTTTGGAGATGTGGGACTGCTAATGAACGCACCGTGCGATTTTGGTTTTAACTCGTGATGGAAACTTCTTCCACGTGGTGTGAACCACGTGGAAGAAGTTTCCATCACGACCGCTGACACAGGTAACTTGAAAGGTAACCTAAAAAAAAAAATTGAAAGATAACCGTAAGCGAAAAATGCAATGGCTGACCCCAGGTCAAACGCCATAACAGTGTCCTAAAGCAAAGCTTACCAATAAAAAGGTAATGGTAACTGTTAGGTGGTCTCAGCATGGTGTTATTCACTATAGCTTTCTCCGATCTGGTCAAGCAATAACGGCAGATGTCTATTGTGCCGAACTACGAACAATGATAGCAGAACTAGCAGTGAAACAGCCCCGACTCATGAATCGATCTTCACCATTATTGCTCCATGATAACGCGAGACCTCATACAGCACGAGAAACCGTTTTAACTCTACAGGAACTGCAATTGAGAAACCATTCGTCACCCTCCGTATTCGCCAGACCTTGCTCCAACGGACTACCATTTTTTTCGTGATTTGGACAATTTTCTACGTGATAAAAAGTTTTCTTCTCAGGAGGCAGTACAAAATGCTTTCACACAGTTTGTCGAATATAGATCACCGGAGTTCTATCGCAAAGGCATAAATGACCTTCCTATTAGATGGCAGCAATGTATAGATAATAATGGTAATTATTTTGATTCTTCTTCTTTTCTTGTGAGGTGTGGCCACCTCTGGTGTCAGAGTTAATTAAGCCGCCTCTGGTAAACTCCACAGGCCTCTGACTTGGCTATTTCAGACTTACATTAACTATATAAGTCCAGGTTAGATATTTTGATTAAATAAATATGTTAAATTAAAAAAAAACTAATATCAATTTTTCAGTACAAATCGGCAATTTCATACTTTAACCCCTAATATTTAATATAGGTACCTTTTAAAGTAAAGGAATATACTTTAAAAAAATATTTCAGGAAGTTTTTTTTGCAGTTGAGTCTTTATATGACTCCGATGTCAAATCCCAAAGACAGGGCAAGTCTCTGTATATATAGATAAGTTCTGATAATACTTTACGTTCGCTCTGTTGAGTCATTTTGTGCGCAGAAACGCGTGCGTCTGAGCTCGCCGCCGGCAGAAGCGTGCGTGACTGTCATACGCGTGTAACGCGTGGTTTTAAACAAGCGGCTACACGGTTTCGTACTTCCTCGTGGTCAAACTATTTTGTCAAACTGATTTGACCAAGAGGAAAAAAATTCGCGTTGCTCAAACTTCTAGGATAGATAACTCTTTTTTCATTTGACTTATCTTGTTGCGTACAGTGATGATTAAAATTGACAATAATATTATGTCATTCTCATTTTCCTGTTTTGTTTGCATTGATTATTGCGGTGTTAGATTATTTGAATCTAAATGGATTTTAACTACATAAATCGTAAAAGAGGTACTGTATTACTGCATGATGGACGGCAGTATTATAAATAACGAACGTATAAAAATGGCAATTGGCAATGTCTTTTGGACTTGCAGCAACTTAAGAAAGAAAAAGTGTCGCGGGCTATAACTTTGAACGTAAATATATATAGAATTTATACTATACTTTACCATTATAATTTAATATTGTGTAAGCTTTACGCACTATAATACAAATCTATTGTTTTTCTTTTAGAACGACCAAATAGTTAAACATAACGATCACATATGTACAGCCGATTCTAGCAAGAACGATCTGGATGAAGCGAGTCTATCGCTTCATCCAGTTCGTTCATTTAAAAAAAAAATAACATTAACGTGTCTGCCTATCCCGCATTTATATCGCGAAACAAAGAATACACTTAAGGATAGAGGTCTTAACTTTGTGGGAACAATACCATTATTGTCCAACATTAAAAATTCTTTATATTTAAGTAGGAGCAAAACATGCTTCAGTAAATTAGCAGAAGTCAGTATTCCTGACCAACTACAGTTTTTTCCTCTGGCGGAATACGCAACGCAAACTTCTAAAATACTTGTTTTTAGCTCCGAAAAAGGAAAAGATTTGTTGGCGAAATCAAATGAGTTTTTTTGTGATGGCACTTCAGCTGCCCGAAGCCATTCAAACAAATGTATAGCATACATGCTGATACGGCCCAGTCAGCGTCAACTACAAATATAATTCCAGCAGCGTATGCCTTGATGACTCATAAAAAAGAGGAGAGTTATACTGCATTATTTCAGATGATAAAATCCCAAATTCCGCAGTGGACACCAAGAAAGATTCATATTGATTTTGAAACAGCGGCCAGCAATGCTTTGATACAGATTTACTCTAGTCTCAAAATAATAAAATGCTACTATCATTTTACCAAAAGTCTATGGAAAAGAGCGACAATTTTTTTTTTTATTTTTTTTTTTGTGTATTTGAACATTTGTCCTGTATGTTTTTTTGGGGTGTACAATAAAGTATATAATAAATAAATAAAATTAAAAATAAAGACTAAAATTTAAAAAAGAGTTGTGACGAGATTGACGCTGGCTGGGAGTACATCATCTCGGAAAGTCCCAGAAACAATAAAATCGAAAAGTTAATTAAATATTTTGAAAAAACGTGGTTGAATCACAAAGGCTTCAAATCAGAATGGTCAGTATTTGGTGAGAGACATAGAAGCAATAACCCTGTAGAAACCTGGCATGCACAGCTAAATCACGAGATGAAAAAACATCGCCCAAAAACTATAGCTCGTCTGTTGTCGATATTGCTGAAAATGGAGGATTATGACAACGAACCGTCCCCGCGCCGAAACGAGGATATTAGCAGAGACGATTTCATAATGAAATGCCAATTACAATTTTTGCATAAATAAATAAGTATCGGTAATTTTCTTGAAAAATTACGCTGACGCTTTTTTCTAAATTGGTATTTCCTTATGACTTGGCATTTTATTATATTATAATTTTTATATTTTAAATGACTGTACTTTTCTTAAACCATAACAGTTTGACCACAGGGAAAAACTATTCCTTGTGGTCAAATCAGTTTGACAAAATAGTTTGAACCGGTTTCAATTTAAACAAATTTTAAACCAACTGGTTGGCAACGCACGCCTTTCTTGGTAGAAAGTTTTGAAAGTCATGCTAAATTTGGTTTAAAGCCACTGTCTCCGCGGTTTACAACGGCCGCTTCAAACCAAGGTGACCTTGGTTTTAAACCGTGTAGCACAGGCTTTATGCATTGATTTGTTATTGAACTGTTTGTAAAATTTATATTTACTAGAATTGATCATAAAAATTGTATGTTCTTGTTTAATCAACTCTCCTAAGCACAATTATGGAATATTGAGCTCTTAATTCACATTTCAAAAATTATTTGGACGTATCATTTAATTTCCCTCTCGCAGAGAGGAGGCCTGTGTGCCAGCAGTGGGAACATTAATAGGCTGATGATGATGATCATTTAAAATTGATTCCAATAGATGGCGCGGTTTTAAATTTCTGGGGTATGCCACTCGATTTTTTTTAATTTGTATTGTGACACATAATGGTACAATGAAACTGTAAAAACTTGCAAAAATACTATAAAATAAATCGTAACTGTATTTAAAGAAAAAAATTGTCACGAACCGAGAAAACCCTTTAACTTACAATTCGCTGCTAACACCATCTATAGCCGTGGAACGGAACCGAACGCGATCGAAGTGCTTATAAAAATAATCAGCTTCATCATTCATAATTTCAGCTGAAAGACGTCCACTGCTGGACATAGGCCTCCCCAGACGTCGCCACATTGATCGATCACGTGCGTCTCGCATCCAGCGCCTTCCCGCAACCTTACCAGGTCATCGGTCCACCTAGTGGGAAACCTTCTAACATATCGTCTTCCGGTTCGCAGTCGCCATTCCAGAACTTTTCGGCCCCAACGGCCATCCGTTCTGCGAGCAATGCCCACTGCCACTTAACGTTTGGCAATTCTTCGGGCTATGTCGGCAACCTTGGTTCTCCTGCGGATATCATCATTTCTGACGTGATCACGCAAGGAAATTCCGAGCATAGCCCTCTCCATTGCCCTTTGGGTGACTTTAAGCTTTCTGATAAGGCCCATTGTGAGCGACCACGTCTCGGTCCCATAGGTGATCACTGGCAACACACACTGGTCATAGACTTTTGTCTTGTGACATTGCGGTAAATTGGACGAGAAGATACCACGCAACTTCCCGAACGCCGCCCAGCCGAGTCGGATTCGACGGTTGACCTCTTTCTCGAAGTTGAATCTACCCAACTGGATCGTTTGTCCCAGGTAGACATAATCATCTACAACTTTAAGTAAAGAGTCTCCGATCTTGATAGGAGTGGGTGTTACATGGGCATTCATCATGACCTTGGTTTTGTCCATGTTCATTTTAAGACCCACTTTTTCGGAAGCTCTATTGAGGTCATCGAGAATTGTACTGAGGCTCTCCATGGTCTCAGCCATGACCACTATGTCGTCGGCAAACCGAAGGTGAGTGATGTACTCGCCATTAACGTTGATACTAAGCGCCTTCCAATCTAAGACATCCTCCAGCGCAGCAGTGAACAGTTTCGGAGAAATGACGTCTCCCTGTCTCACGCCGCGCTGGAGAAGGATTGGTTTCGAGGTCTGATCCTGAAGACGGACTGACATGGTGGCGTTTTTGTACAAACACTTCAACACCTCAATGTACCGGTAGTCGATCTGGCACCGTCGGAGAGACTGCAGTACAGCCCAAGTCTCGATCGACGGCCATGGGCTTTCTCGTAGTCCACAAACGCTAAACAGAGAGGCAGGTTATACCAGGGGGGTGTCACTCCGCAGTTTAGGTACGATCGGCCGGCGGTACCTTGCAGAGGGAATAACGCATTAGGTTGCCGCTTACCGCTCGGCTCGCACGTTAGCCACGTTATTTATATTATGCAGCGAATAACGATGACTTCTAAACGTACTTCTAAGGCCTTTAAAAGATATTGTTGTGTTTACGGGTGTTTAAATAAAGCAAAGAACAATGAATCGATATTAAGTTTTTTTAAAGTACCGAAAGATTTATTTATTATTATTTATTTATTATATACTTTATTGGAAATTTGAAAAATTCAAATTTTAAATTTAAAATTAAAAAATAAAATTAATTATATATAACTAATAAATAATTATAAATTATTATTAATTATTTATTATAATTATTTATTATTTTATTTATTAATTTATTTTTTTTTGAAATTTTTTTTTTGAGATTTTGAAAGGTAAGCCAACAAATAATTACATAAATAATCTGCAACTATCGGTAGTAGGTGCATAATGAGTACGAGTTTTGTATAAAAATTTAAGCATTTTGGTGTTCCTAAAAGAATGAATAAAATAATGTGTGAAATACTAATAATTAGGTACTTAGATATTTTAGATTTTCGTGTTGTTCACAAATATAATTTGATTTCTTTTTTTATTGAATGGTTACCGTTTTGTTAACATAAAAATAAACGCTTTAGATCCAGTTTAAAATAAATTATAATTGCCTAAGTAGTTACCTACTTAGCCTATGAATTTACCTATAGCCTGAGTAAGTGTACGCTCTTGTTAAAGTTAACGTTTGTATATAAAACTAGGTACTTACTTATACCTAACGAACAAACAAAAAATATTTGCTAAGAGTTCTTCAAGCCAACTTTAAATAAACTAACAAAAAATATCACTAAAGAGTAAACAAAGAGGTACAGGTACCTATACTCAATTTTATTTTTTTATTTTTATTTATTATTTTTTAAAAAACGTTGCCCCACACTAGGAATTTCTTCCTGTATCGTGGGTGCGTTTACAAACATATAAACTCACATACACAACACCCAGAGCCGGAACAACTATCTGTAGGTCATACAAATATTTGTTTCGTGCGGGAATCGAACCCGCGACACGCAGCGCAGCAGTCAATCGCTCAACCACTGCGCCAACCGTGCGCCCAAAATTTGAAATAACATTAGACGTCTTTACAACTCGTTTTACAGTCCGTTCAATCGATTTTGTGTTCTATCTCGTACATATAAGGATGATATAAAAAGCACAAATCTGTTACCAAAACCAACTGTTTACTACAGCTTCCATTTAAAACCAACTGTTTACACGCAATAGAAGTCAAAATCGATTGACCTGTAAAATGGGCTAATTTAAATGTCTAATGTTATAGTAAATGAAGTTTAGGTAACCTAGTTTTCATTTGTTAAGTACCAAACAAAATGACGGTCTTTAATATTCATTGTCTATCTACCTACTTGACCGTGTAATCAAACATAAGAAAGATAGTCAAGTAGGTATATAGTGGATGTAAGCGAAAGCGGCAAGTCGACAACCCTTACGAGCCGAGTCAAACCGCGCCAGACAGCGACGGAGATACGCGTTAGAAGAGAATGGCAACGTTTAGGTGAATATCACGTTAGGCACTGAGCGCTTATGCGAGCTGAATTGCACTTTGTTGTTAACTAGCAGGAGTCTCTATTTCAATGAATTGTTGCACGAAGTGAGTCTTCTGTACTTGTACTATTATTTATTCTGTGGTTATACTCTTCGGTCTTCTGTATGACCTGCCGCAGCGTATGTATGTGGTCAAAGGTGCTAAAGCCTTTTCGGAATCCGGCTTGTTCGGGAGGCTGGAAATCGTCAAACCTGCGCGCGAGACGATTCGTGATGACTCTTGAAACAACTTGTAGACATGGCTAAGAAGTGAGATGGGCCTATAGTTCTTCAGCCGGGCATTGTCGCCCTTCTTGAAGAAGAGTACCACCACACCCCTGCACCATGCCTGTGGCGTTTTGCCCTCGAGTATGACGGCATCAAACAGCTTCTGAAGGGCCTTAAGGACCGGTTTTCCACCCGCCTTCAGGAGTTAATAAATAGTTATATAGTTAGAAAATAATCAGCTTAATCAGACGAAAAACGCTAGTTACGTCGGCACGGTTTCTTTGTATAGGATGAGGCATCTGTATGCTAGTATTATATTATCTGAGGTGTGACTAATAAATCCACAGCATGATCGATTTTCCTGCTAATGTACAGTACAGCTATTTTCTTAATGTCCCTCGGCAATCATCGCATTTCCGTATACAAACGAATGCTAATTTCAAAGTCCATCAATTATTCGATTTCTCGTGTATAATAATTATATAGAAATTTGAATTCAGAACTAAGTACTTTATTGTTGTTTTGATTTCCGTGTGAACTATATAGGGCTTTAAAACTATTTTCCTTTTTAACCGCAGCAGCTTTCCTCCCATTTCAATAATAAATTACGTTAAGTTAAAAGAGTATTAACAACTCTATATACTTCCAAGTTTATTGAAACCGTCCGGTCTTCACCAAGTGCAAAGGTCAACTGATAGAGAGCCGACGACTGACGAAACACGAAGTTTGCCGAGGGACATTAATAAAATAGTTGTACTGTATGTATAATTATATAGGCGGCGGTAGCTGACAGTAATGCGTTTGTAATTTAGTTACAAAAAATTGAAAAATATTTTTTTTTTGTAAAAACAACCTTAATACCCTCACATAAGGCTCAATTTGTGTTAGCTCAAGTTATTTTTAGGGTTCCGTACCCAAAGGGTGCAAACGAAACCGAGCCTATCGATACCAAAAAATAAAAAGTTTTGACTATGGCGTGGCCGCCTACTGACTCAGAAAGAAGAACATGGTGGTTTTGCGATAAATTTCAATAACGTAATGAGAACCAAGTTTCGAATTACCTGTCAAGTGATGGATCATTGCTAAACATCTCTGTTGGCACAGTGGGTGGAGCACGCTCAGGCAACAGTTCCATGTATGACTGTCGAGACTGTAGGTGGCGCTCTACTTCCTCGGGAGTCATGTGGCCATCACCAGCGGACAGGCCGAAACCCAACGCCGGTGAAACTTTGGACAGCATTGAACCACTGGACTGGTGCTGAAAAAAAAAACAAGGATTACAGGATTTACAATAGAATTTAATAAACTGGTTGCACAGATTACCTCCCTATAGATACCGCATGCCTACTATTTTGTTTGAGTCCGAGTTCACCAAATGTGGCGGAAGGCACGGGTTGCGTGGGGAGTGACAAGTGCGCCATGATTGGCTATTCAAGGTCACGGTACCTGTCGTAGTGACGGGCCATGACCATTAAATGTCGATTAAAATATCGATATTTTTAAAACAGAATGGTATTTTAAGTACAATCTCTTAGGCGGTGATTTTATAAGTACTTAAATAATAATAAAGAAAAAACATCAATCGAGAAAAGATTTTGATTTCTTTCTTCTTCTTTGATTTTGTCTTCGGTTAGAATCACGTTATTTTATTAATTTTGTGTTTTTATTTTTAACAGTGTTACCTAATTCAATAATTCTTCACAGATACGCTTTTTGATAGGACTATTGATACTAATAAGGGTTAGTTTATTTAAAAAAAATAGTTCAAAGTAAAAATAAACTAAATTGTTAATCTTTATATAATCAATTCAAAATCGTTAGTTTTAGCTAGCTTAATTAGATTTTTAATTATTCTCCTTTGTCGGCGAGCGGCTAGCCAACTAGCCGGCGGCGTTGACCTCGATCGTGAACTTTAAGAAATCAGTTGATAGGTAGCGCTTATAAGTTTTATTTTCAATGCTGTTTTTTATGACAAAGGGAATTAATTAGTGATGATTTAAAGAAGTAGTTATTTTCAAAAATAGGAAAAAGTCTACGAAAAATTCGAACACTAGGATCTCCAGAATCACATACTGCATCAATGCTATTTGTTTTGCGTGGGTGTCAGACACATCCTGTATATTGACACAGCAATCACAAGATGTACTTGTAATACTTACAAGATGACTAGCATTAGGTGGCTTCTTTGGAACAGTTGCCCTTTTTCTCTTTATTGCATTTGAACCCTTGACTGAAGAGCTTGTTGACGTATTCTGGTTGGCAGCATTGGCTTCCATTTTCTTTCTGCAAAAGCAATAAAAAATAAATAACTCTCCATACAGTTCTGAATTCAAGTTTAACAACTAGCAGCCATGAAGTTGCTGTGAAAGTAGGATTGGACCAATGTGTTAACAAGATATGAAGCAAGTTAGATGTACTTCAAAATCTGTAGCTCAATATTTAAGCAAATAGAAAAAAAAAAACTATTAGTAAATTCATGTGATATTTAAACAAATTACGAAGGTACAGCAATATTTCTCATTAATTTACATTATCAATTACTTATATACCTACTATTATAAATGCGAATCACACCAGAACAGATTTGGATGTTTGTCACATAGATATATCATAATCTGGCATAGCACAAAGGCTATTCCGGACTAATTTTATCCCAGTATAATTTTCCCTTTGGATGCACACACAAAACTCTTTTTATGCAGAAGCTATAAAGTTGAACTAGGATAGGATAGATGGACCCCTTTTCTGCACTTAAGACTCGCATTTGGTCCGATGTACGTGCAGGCCTCCTCTCTGTGAGAGGGAATGGTCCGTAATCCACCGTGCGGGCCCAGTGCATGTTGGTGAATGTCGCATGATCTAAAGTTGAACTATTTTTTATACCTTTTAACATCCATGCGATAGTATTCAGGATCATCAGAAGATTCTGTGTCTTCACTCTCTGAAGTGGTACTTTCTGGTTTCTCATACTGCAAAAGACGGTCAAGAAGAAAACTGCGGTCTCTTGATACCTTCAATAGTCTTTTTTGACTACACCTCAGGGCATCTTGAAAGCATTCATTCTCCTGAAAAGAGGACAAATAAAAACTGTAGTTTATTAGAGTAAATAAATAAAATAGATAATTAAAAAAAAAAACTGCTTTATTATTTCTTATTCTTGTTTTTGGTAATTAAGAAGGCCTCCCACTAGGTGGACCGATGACCTGGTTAAGGTTGCGGGAAGGCGCTGGATGCGAGACACACGGGATCGGTCAATGTGGCTACGCCTGGGGTAGGCCTATGTCCAGCAGTGGACGTCTTTAGGCTGAAATGATGATGATGATGATGATGATGGTAGTAAGATAACTTGAGTGTGTGCTTACAAAATTGCAGGTTAATTGTAAATTATATTACAATAGCTGCCGCTTACATGTAATTAGTACTTCCCTCAATATCTTTATAAATCATAGCCTATATGTAAATTATCATAAAAATCCATTTTGTAGTTTTTAATGAAAGATTAACTCTATACTCACACACTTTGACATTTAAAATATTAGTAAGTAGGTTAAAATAAATATATTGTAGAGCTTACATAAATGAGATACTTGAGTTTCTTTTTTAAGGCCATGTACTGAGCCCTGTAATTAGGTTCTGGTTCAGGCTCACTGCTACTGTCACTAGAATAGTCCTTGTGAGAGTCACGCGCCTGCGGGGGTTCCGTTGGAGCGTTATTGCTCACACTCGCCTCGCTTGCTTGCATGTTTGCTATAGAGCGGCAGTACCACCCGTCTAGCATTTTCTGTAATTAAGACACACGTTTAATAAAGTCTCAGCTATTATAGAATTACTTCATCAGGTATGCTGAATTATTTCGGCTTTAAAATCATTAATTCAGTGCAGTAATTATTCATAACAGGCGGTCTGTTGCTTCCTTTAAAGAAAACAAACAAATGTATCCAATACAAATGACTGATTATTTCATACAGCCCAGTAATACAACCTTAGAATAATTTTCGGACGCCACTATAAAAACTGTGGTAAACACCTAAGAAAATAGTTTATTTTCCTTACAAAATTGTTTTTTTCAATAAATTATTTTGGTTACGTTTGGCTGTTGCTTTGTTTGACATTTTCATCGAGGTTGCCAGTATTCGAAAACACAGATAAAACGCCTGAAAACGTCGAAGATACTGAGAAATAGAAAATTATGTTTTGACGTATTTGACGTTTATGACTTCAAGTTTGAAAGCTCATGTAACACGAGTAACCCCATCACAGAGTACGTTTACGTTTACGTAGGGAACCCCACATTACCCCACACCACCGCGGTTCACACTCGAAATCAAATCGTATTGGATAACCAGTCTTCCCAACTACACGAAAGCATAATCAATGTAGGCGGTATAAACACTAATTTCTACTTTCTCATTTCAAGTGTAATTAGAATGGCAGCCTAGTATATTATGCTAATTCCATTTTTTTACTTTTTTACGAATCATTATCTGATCCTATCCGCAGCTGATAGTCCAATAGTCCACTCACCTTTCATGTTCAAGCATGAGAGGGAAGTTGGTGAAGGCTATCCACTCAAGTAGATGGGATCAAATTCGAGCAGGTGTATGTTACCACCTTACACCAATGTAAGTTTTTCAATTTAGATAATTATGTACTTTATATGAGGCCCATGTCCAGCAGTGGACGTCTTTCGGCTGAAATGATGATGAATAATGATGATGATGATGTACTTTCTAATAATGTTTCGAACATTACTGGTGGTGAAGAAAAACATCATGAATAAACCTGCACTTAAACCCGTTGTCCCCTTCTACACAGTCGGGTGGCTGTTCCGATCAAGGTGCCCTCAGTCAGTCGGGGCACCAACCAAAAAACACCGTGTAGTAGACGGTGGTAGACCGTGATTGGCCAACCTTGGTCGGGTGGTTGTTCCGACTGTCCAGAGTGGTATTCGTGTTAATAGGTGGATTAAAAGTATTATAAATCATACTTATGCTAAAAAAATATTTTGTGAGTGAGTTGTCTGGTGGGTGCCTGCAGATGGCAAGCGCCATCGAGCCGGTGCAGAAAGAGGCGCTGGTTTGAGACTGTGCAGGAAAAGAATGTCTGGAAGGACTTGGGTGAGGCATTTGCCCAGCAAAAATAATAATTATACTTCCTATAAGATAGCTTGATCTCTGCGACAGCTGTCAGTATCAATACAGTAACAATACCGCTTGACAGGCTAACAAGTAAGTAACATTAACGTATACGTCGTCGGCAATGGAGAGGGCTATGCTCGGCGTTTCCTTGCGTGATCGAATCAGAAATGTAGAGATCCGTAAGAAAACCAGGGTAACCGACTTAGCCCAAAGAATTGCCAAACTTAAGTGGCAGTGGGCAGGGCACATTGCTCGCAGAACGGATAGCCGATGGGGCAGAAAGGTTCTGGAGTGGCAACCGCGAACCGGAAGACGTTGCGTTGGAAGTCCTCCCACCAGGTGGACCGATGACCTGGTGAAGGCTGCAGGGATCCGCTGGTTGCGAGACGCACGGGACCGGTCACGGAAGTGGCGACGCTTGGGGGAGGCCTATGTCCAGCAGTGGACGTCTTTCGGCTGATATGATGATGATGATACGTCAGTTTGACATTTGTCGCAGAGATCAAGATGATAAATAATAAGATGTATATATAATTTTGAAAAGTTTGTGTCCCAGCGTTATAATATTAGTTGACACTGTCCACTCTAAAGAGATCAGCAACCTTGCGCTCAATTTCATTTATACAACTCAACAGTGTTTTTACTTCTGCTCGATCGCGTTAACGTCAATTTGTATTGAAACTGGCTGTCTGGTGACAGTAAGGGGAAACCACTTTTTTGTGACATACGTATACAAAATGAGAACGTTTAGGTTTACTCGATCAAGTGTCGAGCGTGGGGCTTAGTAGGCTTGGTCACCGACGGTGAAGCGAAGTGGAACCCGAGGAGCGGCCGCTCGTCAATGACGAGTCGTCATGGCTTTTGCCGATTAAGCCGACGACCGACGGCGACGTAGCGGCTAACAAGTAGGTTGAGGTGCCGCTTGGTAACAGAGGCGACATCGCAACTGAGGCGGGCCGCGATGTCGTATGGGGCCTCCCATACGATATCACGGCTGAGGGTTGGAGGCCGCGGTGGGAGAGAATTGCTGGTATTGCGGTATGCCGCTCTCCCTACCTTCCGCTGTTTGGACGGGGCCGCCACCGCCGGATGGCGGATACGTTCCGGCCACAGGGACGGTCCCTATCCCCTGCGGCTGAAAATTGGTAGGTGGCGGGGCCACTGACCTAACGCGTCACAGGGGGACCAAGGGTGCTATACGCGGGGTCCCGGAGGTGGTCACGGCGCGCAATGTTTTCTGGTGCGCCTGTGATAAGGGATAATCCCCAGAGGAGGGTTCGGTGACAGATAGCTGTGGTGGGTTCACGGACGAGTGCTAACGCGTGCCCGTGTTCCTGCCATAAGCGGCACAGAAGGACACGGTGGAGTTTTAATGGGTTGTAGTCCCACATAGTGCGTCGTATATGCACGAGTATTTATAAAAAAAACACTATACTATTATAGTAGTGCCCTCTGGGAGTGATCAGAATATTAAAAATCGTCAGCGAATCGTCGCTGCGTGTCGACTGTCTTGTGGACCCGGCTTAACTAAGGCCCAAGATCTACTTGTCAGGCCCCTCAGCACTGATGAATCGAGTCTTTTTTCGAGTTATATATTACACAATAAAAACAAAACAGTCGAGCATAGAGGAACGACCTCCTTTTTCGAATTCTGAAGAACCCATAGAACCCAACCAAACCCAACCCATCATTTTCATGCCGAATCATGCCCATGTTACTTGGCATAGAGTTTAAATCTTACGCTAGTTGAATTTTTAATTTTGAACGCAATACAGGAATGTCATCATTAATAGACGTCATTGATTTAAAAGTTGGATCGCTTGTCGCTAGATGTCTCTTTTGTCGAAGAGGAAAGAAAATAGTACGTACACAGTACGTACAAACGAAATTATTCGGTATAGCTTGCTGCATATTCAACAAAACGTCAAATAATTTTATTTACTAAACAGCAATGAATCAGTCATTTTAGTCACTTATCTCATATTGAAAATGACGTTTTTCCTTTGGTACTACTGTACTATAAACCTATGATATTCTGTAGGCGCAAATTATGCCGAAGATTTGTTAGGAAGAAGTGTACTACATTTTGACGGGTTATACTGAATTTCGAAATCTTGTTAGTCCAAATTGAACCTTAAGTCTACCGCATGTGTTCTTTCAGCTGAGTGGAGCCGTGTTCGTTGCGGTCAATCTGAACCGGATTGATTCCTCGTGTTGTGATGGCTCTCGGTAGTGAAGTGAATGATAACTCCACGCATATTCCTCCTCAAAAAGTGAAAAAATGTCCAGGGAATAATACCGTGAGCGACAAGAGTGGCAGTGGTAATGTTAACAATGGTAAGTATTAAATGGTCATGCCCTCAGTTATGTAACATTGAGAACGGTTTTTAGAGCTACTATCAGTTTTCCATGTTAAAATAATTGCTTGCTCCTATTATGTGCATTTTGGTCATGTGACTTCATTGGATAAATCATGTGATCCATTGATTTTTACGAAAACGCTATGCATTTTATGACATGCGTACTACTGTAATTTCATCAAGGTATTTGAATGCATAAAATTTTCAATAAATCTATACTATAGGTATTGGTCGTAGGGATTATAGTACACGAGACCTTGGTGCACTTATTTGAAATGTAAATTATTACACAACTTCTCATTAGGTTACATGTTCATACAAACTATGTTTTAAGTTTGTGTTGTAAGTCCACTTATCCTATTCAATATTGTCATTCATAATGTGTCTTATTATCAGTTAGTTCTTAATGAAAAGACAAATAGATTAATGTTTCTAGAAACTTTCTTATTAGTAGTTATTATAACAAGATTGTGCTATGCTATATTATTCAGCCTTAAACCATATATATTTAAAAGGGCATTATTCTCAACAATACATTCTTTGTGACCTATAATGACCTCCAATAAACTATTATTTTTTAATGATTTTAATGAGTGTGATTTTTTAATAAAAAAAACACATCTCTGCTTAATGATTATTTATTGTTCTGAAAAGATTTATAATTTTTACTTAATCACCTTCAGGAATAAACACTTTTTCTCTCTTTCTTTTTTTTCTTTCTCTACTTGTCTAACTCATTAAGTTTTACTTGAATTAGAAATCAAATTTTAATTGCCAATATTTCTAATGATATAGTAAATAATAAATGAGACTAAGTCAATTTAATGTAATTAAAATTATTTATTATTAATTTAATCTTTATTAACATTAGTAACTTCTTTTAATGTGGCATGGAACAAGAAAAACAAACTATAAAAATAATATTTTACTAGAACTAAAAGTCTTGGTGATATGCAAGGCTAGTTATCATTAAAATGTTTTTGTGTGATGTATTTAATCATAAATTTTATGTCTTTGATTTAATCAGTGGTGAATGGAAGTTTAATGTAAAGTACATATCTGATAGTAATATTTTTCTAACCACTACATAGATAATGCTTCATACATATGTAGTTTCAGTTACTGACCTCACCTAGTTCTTTGAAGACGCTGGGTTATCTCATTGCGTTATGTTCATTGCCATAAGGGCAAGTTTGTTATATCCATTAGTTTATTTATTCTTAGTTATTGCTTGGCTAGGCTCATATTATCTTACAGAAGCCTGTGTTCTTTACAAAAGTTCATTAGATATGCAAAAAATGCATTAACAAAGTCTTTGATCAAAGTAATCGCTTTTGCAAGTGTATGTAGATTTTCTTTATTCAAAGAACCTTGTGTTACATTTCTGAACATTTTCATATACAATCTGCTTTTAGAATAGATTAGCGATTTGCACTATATAAATTACTTTTATGTGTGATAGATATAGTAACATGTACGGCACATAGTGTAGAACAATTTACATCTAATTTGATCTAGTTTCTCGACAAGTACAAATATTTTGTTTAACAATAAGATGTAGCCCAGGCTACTTCACCTACATGTTTTAGAACACATTAAAATAGTTGTAGATTTTACTGCCTTAGTTTTAAGAATCATGAAATCATAATATTGTGATTTTATTCATGTCTTAATAGCAGTGCTTGTGATTTTTTTTGCTGCCAAGTGGTCTATGTGCTGATCTAGTATACAACTTTTTATTTTTATTCCTGGCATCCCAATTCAATCTAGCAGACATAATTTATCTAATTGAAAAATCTCTAGTCTCAAGAAAGCCCCCATCTTCATTTGAGAGTCTTATTTAGAAGATTGCATGTATTTAATACTAGCTGTTCCCTGCGACTTCGCTCCCGTGGCCCGGAGGAGGAGGACCCGTTTTCGGGATAACAAAAATAGCCTATGTCACTCAGAAATAATCTAGCTTGCTACTGGTGAAACAATTGTCAAAATCGGTTCAGTTGATCCAGAGATTACCCCCTACAACCTCACAAACTTTACTTCTTTATAATATTAGTATAGATGACCAACTTAAAACAAAACGGAATATTCAACTTAACAACATAAATCAAGCAAAAAAAAACATTAAAAAAGAAGAGAATTCTATTTACAATAAATCGAACATTGGTCTTGTTCATCAATCAATATTCAATTGGGGAAGCCCTATGTTGGCGTGATCTCGATTGCCCTAATTGATGTAAGGAATAGTACGTAAATAAAAAACCGGCCAAGTGCGAGTCGGACTCGCGCACGAATGGTTCCGTACCATTATCGCAAAAAACGTCATAAAAAACACGTTTGTTGTATGGGAACCCTACAATATTTATTTTATTCTGTTTTTAGTATTTGTTGTTATAGCGGCAACAGAAATAAATCATCTGTGAAAATTTCAACTGCCTAGCTATCACCGTTCATGAGATACAGCCTGGTGACAGACGGACAGACACAGACGGATCGCGGAGTAATAATAGGGTCCCGTTTTTACCCTTTGGGTACGGACCCCTAAACAAGAATTAGGGTGTGGTGTATAACGTATTATAGTAAAGATACGCGATATCGTCATGTCGATGACGGAAGAACTTTGTACATCAGTATCGACCTGTTTTTCTACCCAATATTTTTCTGTACGTAGTTATCTACATTAGATAACTTTTATCACAAATGTTGACAGAGAACATTGGAAAGATATTACCCATATTATTTACTTAACAATAAATAGCATGAGACTTTTTCCAGCGCCTTCTAAAGGCGAATAAGTCGGATAAAATGCTAAACTTCAAGTTACAAACGGTAACCATGGTGCCAAGCCAAGTTCTCCATAAAAATAAATTGCTATACGAATGTTACACCGCGTCGCGTCGTCGTAACCTCCTTCTTCAAAGACTACGCTTACTACAAAGAAAGTGTCTATGGTACCAGCGCTATGATCCAGCGCAACTGGCCAATTCGATTTAAGGATAAACTAGTTCGTATTAAGCGCTTTGGAAAACATCAGGTGGAGAGAGAAAACAAATTATACAAGATAATAATTTTGTTGCGTCAGACACACCTTGACAAGCGAACAAATAGTAGCTTAAATAATAAACAGTCAGAGTCACGTTGTACGTTACTTTTTTTGCCGAAACCTTTTTTATATTTGTTCGACTTACTTCTGAACAGTGGTCAATGTCGACGATGTTGCTGCACAACTTATTATGATAAATGATTTATTTCTGTAAGTTAGTTTGTACAAACACTTTTACATGTCGATCATATTTTTTAAAAGTAGATGAGGTCGACTTTTCCTATGTGACTACTCTGAGAAGAAAGACCGAAACAAACTCAGAGGTCACAGTCTCTTTTAAAGTCCAGACATAATCTTGGTTAGATCATGTGAAGACCATTGGTGTCTGAAATGGTCTTTTGAGAAAAGAACCAGCCAGTTTGAGAGGATCTGTCCATTCAGTCCACATATTTCTCAGTAGCCGTGTTGCTCAACTCAGAATTTAAGGAGCTCAACGATTCGACGAACAATACCAACGAAAGGACATTCGGGTAGACCGCATAAATTACTCAAACTGCCTGATGATGATTAAAACTGAAAAATTAAAATAAATAACAAGAAAAAAGAATGACTCACATAGTCTTCACATTCACAATAATTAAAATAATATAATACTTTAAAAAGTAAATATTCATGTCATTGCAAAAATAACAAAAAAAACAATATGGAGGCTGCAAAAATAAACAATAAATTAATTGGAGCAGCTCAATCCCAAGCCTTTTTATCCTCAACGTAATTTTTAACAGTATAAAACGCTTTCTGGCACAACTTACGTTTTATTAATTATTTGAATTTATTAATGCTTAGATCTTGTACGTGGCTTTGAAGCTTATTATAAAAGCGTATACATTGACATCTGAACGAGCCACCTATTTTCTTGAGCCTTGTTGTAGGTACTACAAATTCGTGTTTGTTCCTAGTATTTATGTTATGGATAACACAAATACTAGTTCCTCTCTCACTCCTTACTCGTTCGCCACTTAATCAAGACTTGAAAATTCCCAGTTAAAAGCTATGAATCCTGGAAACACGGACCGTTAGGGACTTCCGCTCTTTAGAGGAAGTTCCATGAACGAATACCTAAAATGTTTTTTTTTTGACATTCGTTACAGGTAGTCAGAAGCTTGAAATCTGACACCAGTCTTGCCAAGGGGTACCGTGTTACCCAGTTACTGGGTTGTGGAGATCAGACAGGCAGTCGCTCCATGTAAAACACTGGTACTCAGCTGAATCCGGTAAGACTGGAAGCCGACCCCAACAATAATTGGGAAAAAGGCTAGGCAGATGATGAGAAAGGGAAATCAACACAAGATAATAAGCGTTTCGCATACTTAGCAATCTTCTGATGTTATGGCAATACCTATAACCTTCCATGAGCTAAGAGTGGAGGCTGCAGCATCGATATTTGGGTCACTTTGAAGCGAAATTACATAAAAGGCAATAATTGTAATGAGGGACTGCCTGTCCAGCACAGATGTGCTAAGCAATATTAAGCCTTCAGAACCAGGCGGCCTTCAAAATCTTGGAAAGAAGGAATCTTTAATTGTAGACTGAGAATTGATTGACAAACGGAGCGTTAAAGACCCGCAGCAGACTGTCGCGGTCGGTGGGTCATGTCAGTCGACGGTCACAGCTCGCAGCAGTTTGAAAGCAGCTGTGAACGCTGTGGTCGACTGACTTTAATGTTATTGTTCTAATAATAAAGCAACCCAAATCTTTGCGGTAGTGTCCGGTTAATGGCGATAGGCGGCTTAGTAGGCGTTTCGGCCGCTGAGTTTCGTCCGATCCGGTCGAAACAGGAATTTCATTATCACACTAATATTATAAAGGCGAAAGTTTGTGAGTGTGTTTGTATGTTTAATGGCTTAATTGAATAAAGAAATTTTGATTTTGATATCCCGGGAATATGTTCCCTCAGAGTAATAAGCTAGTCACTATCATTATAAAACAATGTCCCCCGCCGCGTCTGTCTGTTCGCGATAAACTCAAAAATACTGACCGGATTTTCATGCGGCTTTCACCAATTAGATTCATGTAGGATTCACGGAAGGTTTAGTTGTATAGTTTGTAATTTTTTTGTGTAAATTGGTTGAATTAAGACGATAATTGTTGAAAGTTTCGGAAAAAACAATGTATGGTGGCATCGTGTCCCCTTTCATAGGTCCACAGAAAAGTACGCGATGGCATACGTCTATCTTTTAATGATAGCTTAATATACCCATTCTAACTTCAAAAAAAAAATGGTCACATACAATGCGGTAATTGGAAAGCTATTTAGACGGATACAGTATTAACCCTTATCAACTTAAGTACTTAAGTACGTTAGTTACCTTAAGCATTTCATGCACATTGTGATAATCCTTTACACCGTATAATTTAAATACCGCAATATAAAAACTAACGCGCGCGAAAATAAATTCAAGCGGGCAGGCCTCACACCGATGCATGACAGGAAATAAATAAATGTGAAAATTTGGATGGGTGGATGTGTGTGGATGTATATGTATGTTTGTTACTCAAACACGCCAGAACGGCTGAACGTATCCGGATCAAGTTTGGCACAGAGATAGATTATAGGGTAGCACATAGACTACTTTTCATCGCGGTATAATGTTCCCTAGGGATGATAAAACACTTAACACGCGGGCGAAGCCGCTAGCAAAAGCTAGTCTAGCATAGGTCTCTGCGGTGAGGTGCTCGTTCGATCTTCGAGGTAAAGCAACGCCTGCTGAGGTCGGTCTGTGGAGGGGTTACAATTCATTTCATACCGAGAGTCCTCCGTACTTCGGAAATCACCAAAGCCGTTGGTCCCGGCTGTCACGTAGATCTTTGTCATTCATTATCGATAGTCATAAGCTTTGAAAATCTGACGCCAGTCTTGTCAAGGGGTACCATGTAACGTAATTACCGGGTTGTGGGGGTCAGATAGGCAGTCGCTCCATGTAAAACACTGATATAGTTCTCGCCAAACTTCTTGGCCGCCCTGAAGTTGGCTACGATGGCTGCGCAGTAGTAAATCTCATACAAAAACAGCACCGATCCGTGCCTTGCGCATCGGAAAACCAACTTCAGGGCGGCCCAGAAGTTTGGGGAGAACTATTTGCATCAGGTTAGACTGGAAGTTGGGCAAAAGCTAGGCAGAGTGATATTGATAGTTCCCTACGATCTGCGGTGACCCGCCGTTCCCGTAGTTAGTAGCTAGCTAGTGCCGTAGACACGAGGAAGAAAATTCGACCCAATAGCAGTCCTTTCGCACAGTTCTACGTTTACAAATTTACAAATGCATCTCTTTCTTCAGTGTTTCTGGTTTATTATTAAGCCATGAAATAACTGATTGATGTTTTTACTGACAGCTTTTTTTTTGAGTGAGAGCAAGATGGAATCTAAATGACCTCCACAGGAGCCGTCTGTCATTATGTCATTTTTTGTTCATAGAAAACGGGGAATTAACACGTGGTAGTTTGAAAGCTTGAAACATGTGCATGTCATATGCTGTCTATCGTGGCAGGTTATCCGAAGTGTAATTATCTATCTATCCTTCAAGCTAACATATACAGCTCGTATACCTACGTATCTGATGATAGACGTACTAGTATTGATCAGTGAATTTGTGAACAGCAAGCTCGCCAACGATTTATTCTTGCGTAGTCTTTTATAAGGTTAAGAGGTTAAAAAAGCATCTATGTCATAATGTAACCTTATCATTACACTATCCATTGCTTTATTTTAAGCAGTAACTAACGGAAAAAAATCAAGTGATTGAGGCTAAGATTGATCCATTGTGGACACACACGGACTAGTTAGTTGATAACGTTTTATGTGATGTGATTTCTGTTCAATGATAAGAATGACTATTAGGTATCGGGTGATAGATAAAATGCAGAGCCAAGTTTATTATTACGCAACTTATTTTGTAAGTCACTTATCATTTATGGCAGTAAGTAATTCATTAATCCTTATATAACAAACTGCATAATGCATAGTCACGATACTCACGCGCTGCTATATTTTAAAACACAAATCTGTTGTATTGCTGTTTAGAACTTAGGCTTAGCGCGCATTGCGGTTTTTAGCCGTGCGGATAAAAACCGCAAATTCTGCGACATATGGAATGGTTTCATGAAGCTGCACGCACTCGCGGTAAAAAGTCCGCAATAAATCGGTGTTTTGCCACAGTATCCACCGCATTGCAACGCGGTTTAATTCAATCGCGGTCGCGCGAATATTTTTTAAACATGTAGAAAGAGACAAAAATCGCGCCGAACTTTGGTGTTTATTCAGTACGCGGATTAAAAACGTCTTACGGATTAAATAAACGGATTAAATTCGTCCTTAGCCTTAGTGTCATTTTGAAGATGAGACAACGTTAAACCATAAAACATGCAAGACGGGTGGGATTTAAAATTATCTTCACTGGCAGTGGTGACCGTTTGGTGATAATTTGTGTCCGGTTACGGCATTTGTATGTTGCCGCAAACGAAACGTCGTGAGCTCCTAATTTGAAGTAGGTAACAAATTGCTCAATAGTAGTATAGCCTTCTTGCAGTATTGTTGACTCGAAAGTCGTTCGTATTTATTTAAAAATATTTCTTCGGAGTAGAATTCAATAAGAAAATTTGGCCCAGAATTAATGCAAGAACTTCTGTTATTTCGAATTCCCTTATTTTCTTTTACACATTATATTCGCCCAATAGTGAAACAAATAATTAATGCAGTCACCAAAACTATGGCTCAAGCATATTAGGCAGTTTGTTTGTTAAATAGGCGCTCAATGAATACACCAGACGTTCAGTTAGTAAGCAGTTAAAATTGGAACTGTTCCGTCAATTTCATTTAGGATGGCCGGAAATACTTTAATGTTTATGAAATGGAACAAGAGGTCGAGTTAGTACTACGCCTATATTTTACATGGCAAAACCTTTTCGACGTATCCTATCAGGCAAAAAAATGTTGCCAAATGCAAGGAAATCAAAGACCTAAGTCCACTCACTCAACAAATCTAGCCTTTGTTGATGTCTTAAAAGAGATCTTTTATCAGCCTCATGAGACTAAAACTTTGTTAAGAAGCACTAAGGGAGTCTATGGGGGAAAATAGCCACAGTGGTCTGCCCATGATGAGTGAGAAAACTTACAACATTTTTATAATAAAGTGGTCGATCAATTTGAAAAACCCCCAAGATTGTGTTTTAATATAAAATAAAAGTGTAAATTAAAAAAAAAATACTACCGACTTCCAAATAAAAAAACTACAAAGTGAAAAATAACTTTACTTTTGGAAGTCGGTGTCTTTGGTAGGTACCATTTTTTTGCGTTATGTACACCGACTTCCAAAAGTAAAGTTATTTTTCACTTTGTAGTTTTCTTATTTGGAAGTCGGAAGATTTTTTTTGCAAAAATGTTTTTTTATTTTTCACTTTTTAGTTGTACCTACCTAGGTACCTATAATGCCAGAATAGATTACCCAAATATCATGAAACTGAACATAACCGGTGAAATGAGAGTGTACCAAGGTGAACTGAACACATCTGCGTACCCCACTAGAGCGTACTGGCGTGATGTTATGTTATGAAATGGTATAAACAATACATATATATGGTATAGACATGCGATTGCAGCAATCCCGAGAGATTTGCCGTTATTTGTCAAAGAGTTCTGTTGTATATCTCCGAAACTCTTCATCAGATCTTCACCAAATTAAAATGGGTCCAATTTCGGCACATATGTTTACAAACAAAAAAAGAATTTTCAAAATCGGTCCACAATTGACGGAGATATTGGTGAACATAAAAAAAACATACATTATGTCGAACATAGAACCTCCTCCTTTTTGGTAAGTCGGTTAAAAAGAATCAAGTTCGACTACTTTGTTATTTAAATCTTTTTAGCCTCCAAATTTATTTTATTCTTTGTTCCTATATTTTGTCCCAAATTGTTTTATTCTATTATTCTAATACATACCTATATATAATAACTTGTATAAAACAACTATATAACAACACATCGTTTTTAAAACAATCGTCGTAGGGGTAAGATTCGCACTACCAGTGTAAAGATTCATTTGCTTTTTTTTACTGTATTTAAAATGAATACTTTTCCCATCGTCCATTTGTCAACTTGCACCCCACCTGGGCCATGGGCTGCCGACACCCTTGCTGTCAGGCAAAAAAAATATCGACAAAACAACTGTAATATTAGTAATTTATATTCATGAATAGGAACCTGCAGTGTACCCTGTCCCCAACCAATACCCATGTATTGATCCTTTATTGAAGCATAATTTAACCAACCTGCGCGTTTTCTGCCTTACGTACGTTTCATTTTAACTAACACAAAGAACAGGGAATAAATCCTATCCAACTAATCCTATCCTATCCTACTATATATAAATATATATATATATCCTACTGCCTACTATATATATAATATTATAAATGTGAAAGTTTGTGAGGATGGATGGATGGATGTATGTATGTTTGTTACTCTTTCACGCAAAAACTACTGAACGGATCTGGATGAAATTTGGCACAGAGATAGATTGTAGTCAGGAATAGCACATAGGATACTTTTATCCCAGAAGTATGTTCCCTCGGGTCAATTTTTGACATTCACGCGGGCGAAGCCGCTGGCAGAAGCTAGTTACCTATAAATTCATAATAATACGAAGGTGACTCCTGAGGGCTCACTTTTCATTCGTAAGTATAAGACATGAGCACTTTAAAAATAATAGGACGTGGTAAAAATGTATCGGACACAAATACAACGTTTGTCCTTCACTGTTTGTACAAGACAAACTACATTTTATATTTATAGTTTTATTCACATGGTAACGAAGTTCAACCACCTTTCAGAATCCAAAAGGGTTCGTGGTTTCGTAATGTTAGTTATAGATAACGGGAGATTGATATAACTGAGGAACAGTCGACGAACCTTCTTTGTAGGAAAAAACACACTGGACGTTTATTTGAAAACTTCTAAAATGTCATGTATTTTCACAAACATGTTATGTCAAATTATTGTTTGTAGTAGCGTCTGAAAAGAATGTTTTATTTAGTACTTCGCGAATAAACTTTTGAAAAATTCCTACCTGATGCGACAGTATATTAGTGCTACAAGTATCGCACTTGAGATAGAGATGATCTCATAATACATATTATGAGTGTATCTTAAAGGGTACTAAGGTAAGGTCATGAAATGAGAGCACGGGAGCACAAAATAATCGCTAATCTAAGGTTTAATATATTCAGCGATCGTCGCCGGCGCTGACGCGCTTGTTTCTGTTTGCATAATTCATTGATCGATTCAGTTCAGTTTCTGCTTTAACCTTAGGCAATAGACGCGGTGTTTGTCTGAATTTGAAATCATCATTTCCGTTTCTGCCGGATGGTACCACATCCTCCTATCCACGAACCGAACCCGGCCATTGCGGCTTGTATTATTTAGCCACGAGCCCTAATAGTTTAAATAAAAAAGGTAATTTAAAAATAAAAACCTGACTGCTTAAAAGAAAACTAAAAAAAACTTTTTTATATAGTAGAGTGTGAGAAGAGTGAAAAAAAACTTTCTTTTTGGAAATCGGTGTCTTTGAAAATTAATTAAATTAGATTAAAAATCTTTTATTTCAGACAAAGGCACTTGGTAGGAATTTTTTTTTTGCGTTATGGACACCGACTTCCAAAAAGAAAGTTATTTTTCACTTGGTAGTTTTTTCATTTGGAAGTCGGTAGTATTTTTTTGTAAAAAAGATTTTTTATGTTATTAGTTTTTTGGCTGACCACCTGATCTTCCGACTGCACAGCATGATTCTCTTCTTATTTTCATCTTTTTAGTTTCCTTCTTAAGCAGTTGGATTTTTTATTTTTAAATTACCTTTTTTTATTTACTACTTTTTAGTTACCTATTTTTTTTTCGAATTACGTACTTTTAAACATATTACTTAGTGATATATTTAACCACCTCATCAAACCCTTCATTTTGATACCCACACGATGGTTATGGAAGAAAAAAATAAATGAGGTCCACCACAATGTGGCGCCCAAAATCCACCATGTTTTATTTTTTTGAACGTCTCTTATCTAAGAACACTTGGACGGTCAGTATGTACTATGTATCTAACGATGTCTTAATTATGCAAATCCGTCTAGCGGTTGCAAGATAGAATATTACTTATGACATACAAACATACACAATTGATAATAATATAATTTATCACAGGGCATGGTAACTTTAAAAGTAAATTATTTTTCTTCAAGCTCGTTGCCTTTATGTCAGTGTTCTACATCTGACTGCGAACACGTACAATCACATCATATCTTATGGGCGTGTATTCTTTGGCAGAATGAACGCAATATTATGTTGGATAATGTACAGGCTGCATCTAGAGTTGTTTACTATACGGACCTTGTGGAAACTAGAACGCGTTTGTTTGCGTTTAAGCGTTTTTGCCATGCCTATTATTGGACTCACTCAAATCACACATACTCACACAATGTTAGGACGCATTAATATTAATGATAATGTTCCGTGGTGCTAGGCAACTGGGCTTATCCCAATTTTAAACGACCCTTTTGTGCCTATTGGCCTTGTTGGTTCTGTCTCCTGCTTTGTACGGAGGGAAGTGGAAATTTGTATTTTTCCCTACTCTCCGTTATTCTTTTCTGATTAATTTTGTTGCGGGATCCAAGACAGTTAAATTCATTATCCGGGACTTCGTCGAGCTTCATTGCCTCGGCGCTTTTCTGGTGGTCGCCACTGTTGATTCCGGCTTTCAGGAGTTGCAGTGGTTTGGGAATAGTGCGGTGGGATTGTCCCAAAAAAATATACAAACATAATACAAGATCCGCGCGAAAAACATAACCTTTTCCTTGTAGTTGGGTAAAATTGCTTCATATTAGCCCAGTAGTGGATTCCAGCTTTTAAATTTAGCTAGATAATTGAAAACTTATCTGTCTGCTCCATACTACAAACTAGTCAGTACATGTAAAATGTGCAAGATATTTCCGAATCTATTTTGAACCTTTGTAGTCAGTTGTATCCAGGCTATCGCAGTCTACATTACAGCTATCCTAATAGGAAGATGGAAACAAATCACTGCTCTGAAGACGGTTGCAAAACTTTTAAGCTGGTGTTGGGAATTTTTGTGCAGGGAATCCAACGCCTAAATCTAATACTCATCCGATCAATCATTATTATGTAGACATCAAGTAGCTAGAAAAAGTACCAAATCTTACCACCGATTTGGGGGATTAGAAGTAGGTATTCTATCTGTGTCTAGACATTCTAGTAGTACCTACGTAGTAATCATTGTACAGGAGTTTATGGGACGTATTCCACATTGCACGGCACCCGTTTTAACGACACCTGAGTTAATGGCACCTGAGGTATTCCACATTCGGCACCTATTAATATTTTTCGCAGGAGGCGTAAGTGGAATGATTTATTATTTAAAATATTATTCCACATTGATTCGTAGCTACTGATTTTAATCGCGTTTTTTATACTGACGTCCTAAAAAAAATAAACGTCCCAACACTGTACTTACTGATCTGTAGGTGCCAAATGTGGAATAAAATTATAAATTATAAATCATTCCACTTACGGCACTATATTGATAGGTGCCGAATGTGGAATACCTCAGGTGCCGTTAATACGGGTGCCCAATGTGGAATACGTCGTTTATGGAGCCTGAAACGTACCTACTCCATGATAAGCGTTTAGCACTTGTTCGAAATATTCAAATCTTATTAGGGTTAGCTTAGATACTTGATCACCCCATGACATGCATAGGATGTAGCACACATGTTTGTTGAACGATAGCAAACCAAAGAAACGGTGTCAACGGCAGTTTATCAAGAATTTTGATTTTCTGCTTATCTTGAGTCCCAGGCGCTGTGCTGTTATCTTGTTTGGTAAAGGCAAGGAAGATAACATCATTTCGGTGATAAAATTTATCTTCCCGCTTTCGTCTGAATAATGTTTTGCTGTTTTATAATATTTTCAGTTTAAAGTCTTCTACAGATTATCATGATTATGTCTTATTAACGCGATTAGGTGAATATTTATACGCGGTTTTCGTTTCGGTTCTTTTTTAATGTTAGCAGTGTTATCTATTCAGTTACATTAAATTATGCTTGTGTTATCACTGTCATATGAATAACTGTGTCACAAAATAAGTGTTTATAGGTCAAGCTAGTTTTATATTATCTGCGATTGTGTGAAATTAACTGTACCGACGCTTACGAATGTTGTTAAATTTAATGCAAATCATAACAACGACTTAGGACGAAGGTTAAAAGCGCTCTATTTTACATGATTTACCCAGCATTAAATCATTTTTCTAAACGCCTCGTATTGCTTAGTTAAATACCAACTAAGTAATAAAAAATAACCTCGTATTTGCTCTGTAAAATATATGGGGTTTATTCTTGCAATGTATTTATGAGAACTTACGCGTACTTACTGTAATAAATCGGGTCTCGTTCAAGAAATACATAAAAACAAATACGCGGTCAAACTGAGTTTGCGCGTAAGTTGGTGTTGCGTGTGGACAACATCGATGGCGTCTATTGTTGGCGGCATCCCGTTGCCATCTATTATTGACTCGACGCTGGAGATAGTTGGCGGTGCGCCAGCGCAGACCACGTGTGTGCCCGTCACGGGACGAGACATGCGTGTTTGAGTCCGACCAGCGCGTCCCCTGCGCGCACGTCTCGCTCCCGTGTGCGCTCACTACCGCTGTTACCCTAAAAACCTGTTTCGATGCCTGTTTTTACACACATGGAACCACGGCAGCACAGTTATACATATAAATAACAAGTAGCAACCCAAATTTTTGCTCTACATAAGAGCACTTAGTGCTATTATAAGCTAGGCTACCTAGATACTTTCAATAGATAATAATTATGATTAGCGTAGCAAACTATACGATGCTAAATAACTTTCAAGTTGGTTTTGAGAGATAATTACCAAGGTAACAATATTTCCTTGTTGTAGCTGACAAACAAGATAAACAATCGGCAAAAATGAAGAATGATAAGAAGGAAGTTTGCGTAAAGCCAGTGGTTTGTAGTAATGGGCACACGAGTACGCCTAACGGGCGAACGGAAGATGAGGGCGATGGCGGCAGCGCGCCGGCACCACGTGTGTCGTATGCGGCCGCAGCGCGCAAACCACCTTCGCCACAAATCAACAACACACCCGCGCCCTTCCCCCCTAGTACAGGTTACTATTACACTTGACATTTAATTCCCGTTCGATGTGTCATTTAATACCTGAGGGCATTGCATGATTATATACTAGCATATGCAAATCTTTACTGTTGACCTGTTACTTAATGTATAACAATTTACAGATTCACAGAAGATAAAGGCTAATGGTGAGAAGTCTTCACAACCGAAATCCGGACATTGTACAATGAAAGTAAACGGAGAAGGTCTTATACCCAGCAGTAATGATATTAAAGATGATAAAATAAGTACCAAAGAACCAATACTAAACGGCACAGACAAAACTGACACCATTGTCAATGGTGACCCAAAAAAAGAATTAGATTGTGATATTAGTAGTAGTGACAATACTAAAGTAGTTTCTAATGGAATTAACAGTGACTCCGATGATTCTAAAACGAATAAGTCTGAAGAAAAACCTGAAGTAATAAAAGTCTTATGTCCCAATAAGCCTGAAGCAAAACAGGTGTCAGAAAACAAGAAAGATAAAAAGACAAAAATGACGGACAAATCTAATGATTCAGAAAAGAAAAAGGAATCTGCAAAAGACAAAAATACTGAAAAGAAAAAGGATACGAAAGATGACAGCACTGTGTGTAAAATTGAAGGTACGGATAAAGTAAATGGAGAGAGTAGTAAAGCTTTGAATGGAGATGGAGACAGAGAGTCTTCTCCAAGCGAAGACGGAGATGAGAAGAAGAGAGATGCCGAAGTTGTGTTCATTCAGGATATGGGATTCACTGTGAAGATTGTGAGCCCTGGAGCCGAGCCGTTAGATATTCAGGTGAGATCCTATTTGATTACAGACAAAAACAGAGATAAAATTACTAGTAGAAAATACTGATTTTAACTAAATTTTTTATAGGTTTCAAGTATGGAGCTTGTCCAAGAAATCCATCAAGTGTTGATGGATCGCGAAGACTCGTGTCACAGGACTTGCTTCTCTTTACAATTGGATGGCGTCACTTTGGATAACTTCGCAGAGCTCAAGAACATCGAAGGGTTAAAAGAGGGATCCGTCATAAAAGTACGTAGTTATCTTCTTGGTATAAGTAACAAATTTTACAACCTTCTACCATCTCCTATACTTTGACAAGTTTGGGATATGGAGTGTAGTTGATTTGAACATTGGATTTATATAAATGAGTGCTAAAAATTAAGTGAAGGGTCCACTGTTGATTTTTTTGTAGAAGTTTTATTGTAGTTAAAATCTACCTTACATAATGCTAATACATTTAAGTTTTTTGTAGGTGGTAGAAGAACCTTACACAATGCGAGAGGCTCGCATCCATGTGCGTCATGTCCGTGATCTCCTCAAGTCCATAGACTACACGGATGCTTACGCCGGTCAAGAATGCAGTTCCTTAGCTTTCCTCAATGTCATAACACAAGGAGATATTTTAGGTAAACTTGAAACAGATGTACTATCCATTTACATATTTTTAAATAAGTTTTCGTGAATAATTTAACCGTGTGCCCTCCCTGAAAGGCGTAAACAAAAGTTAGTATTAGCACATAATAGAACATCTTTATTTTTACTCAGAATACGTTTACGAATGTATGACTTAATATTGTTAAACAAACTTTGCATATGAAATATAATGCATTGTCTATTGATATTAAGCAAAGTATTATTTCAGCGTATACTAAGCCCATTCCCTCTCACAAAGATGACCCAGTAGATGCCTGTGTCCCAGCAGTGGGAACAGCTTTAAAGGCTGATTATGTTATGATTGATGTTATATTAGGCTCAATGATAGTAATTTTGTTATATTATAGAAAAGAAAAAATCCCGTCCTGAGAGCGTAGACTGTACTCCTCCAGACTACATAATGCCTGGCAGTTCCGAGCGACCATTGCTGCCACTGCATCCAGGACTTACCAAAGAAAATAAGGCTCCACAATGCTTGAAGGTAAATTTGTGATACAGGAATGAGCCCTGGCACAACGAATTGCAAATTTACAAACTAACAATTTGTTTTTAACTAGAATTTTTTAGAAAAATATGTACTTCTAACTAATATAACCAAGGGTTCTGTAACTGAAACTTTTACTACAAACCGTACTACTATTGATAATGGATTATTAACTGGATGACGTTTGCTGCCAGGTCCTAACAACGTCGGGCTGGAACCCGCCGCCTGGGCCGCGCAAGATGTGCGGAGACCTGCTCTACCTGCATGTGGTCACGCTCGAAGACCGCCACTTTCACATCACGGCGTGTCCCAGAGGATTCTACCTCAACCAGTAATTATTTCATCCTCTTTACATAAATATACTCACGCCTTTTTCCGATGGGGGTAGGCAGAAACTACAGGACGCCACCTGTTTCGATTCTTACATACTCTTCACTAATAAATACGTGCTTTTCCTTACCACGGGCATATCGCCACAGTTTCGAGTGGATGGCAACATGATAATACTTCATAATTCATTTATGGACATTCTATTTGAATTTTCCCCATTTTTTGTAGCGGAAGCACCCACATGCTGTATCTAAAATACGTTCATGAGCTGTCTGGCTGTGACAGGAAGTCATACTGCGCATTTAGCTCTCAGGTCAACTAATTAATCCGTGTTATACACCCCTCGATCTCGATATCTGTCAGTTGGATTACTGAAGATAACACATCACTGGTCAAATTCCAGTTAGATAATATAATTTGTTTGTATGTAGTTATCTAAATAGTCCCGTCAGGTGACTCATGAAATTGAAACATATTTTTATGGCTGCGTCATGATGTTATTTATCATTGCCTTATTTGTGTAAAACTGAAAATGTAGCCAGGTCAAACATGACCAGCCAAGTAAGAATGATGATAATTTTAACTTCAGTGGTTTAGTGACTGCATCAATACTGCATTGCATTTTGGCAACTTCTACGCTCAGTTCTAAAAGTATCGTGTTGCTATGCTCTTTATATTCACCAAAATGTATAAACATACAAAACCACTAAGGCCCAGTTTTATGATCAGTAGTTAACTCAACCAATAGTTAAATATGTTAACCAATGGTTTAAAAAATCGATAAAATACGTTTATTCATCAATTGTTAGTCTAACAAACTGTCAGATAATTAAAGGTCTATCCACACATATCAGGGACGTGAGCAGACCGTGCTCCGTCAGGGGCTCAAAAAAATATCGGTGGGAACATTTTATGTGACATCGTTCACACACGTCCGTGCACGGGCCCAGGCACGTCCCGTGCACGGACCATCGTTCACACACGTCCGTGCACGGGCCCAGGCACGTCCCGTGCACGGACGTGTGTGAACGAGTTCATATAAAATGTTCCCACCGATATTTTTTTGAGCCACTGACGGGACCCGGCCCTCCAGTCCCGGGCACGCCCCTGATATGTGTGGATAGACCATTACTCTTCAACTTATTTGTGAGGCAAACAACTGAAAAAAAATATAGTGTTTTACCCAAATTTGCAATTATTGTTTAGCATATTTAACCATTAGTTAAATTAACTAGCGATCAAAAAACTGGACCTAAGGCGGGCTCGCTTGTTGACTACAGGAATAGTTAAGCTTGGGTTATTGTTTATCGCCAGATCTCAACGTAAATTCTGTTGGTCATCTGACTGCTATCAATCAAACGTAAACCGTGGCTGTCAGCAATGTCGTTGGCCTACATCACGTTTTACGATAATAGAATATGACTGACCTATTCTAAGATAATTTGAAGTAAAATATACAGGTCGACTTGAGAACCTCCTCCATATTTTTTCGTCGATTTAAAATTTCATTTAATGAACAGGTCCACAGAAGAAGTGTTCAACCCCCGACCGGCAACTCCATCGTTGCTATGCCACTCGTTGATCGAGCTGCTAAGCATAGTGTCGCCGGCGTTCAAGCGCAACTTCGCGATGGTGCAGAAGAAGCGTATGCAGAAGCATCCCTTCGAGAGGGTAGCAACGCCCTACCAGGTGTACCAATGGGCGTCCCCCATGCTCGACCACACCATCGATGCCATTCGCGCTGAAGACAGTAAGTTTTATTTAACTTTTATCTGCTGCACTATTATTCGTATTCTAGGGAAGTTACTTCATTTGCCAGGATACAAATTATCTTATGCGTCCAATTTGTCGTACTCTTTCATGTGGTCAAACCCTTTGCCTTGCCAAATTCAGTTATGCAATTAGACATGACTTAAGGTTGCCCTAGTCGACGGCACGAACTTTTTTGTGCGCGAGGTTAAAATGCATGTTATCTCATCCGACAACACGTGCGAAAGAGATAGATGCTGTGATGAGCTGTAAGAAGCTAGTTCGCGTACGAATTAGCACTTTTGCAAATTTGCAGCGAAATGGATGATGATTTAGGACGAAAACGAGCTCGCGAAATTTTATAAACAGACCTTTGGGAGTATGGATATCATGAAAAAACGACTAAATGTATATTTACAAAATAAAATTATTTGCATTGTTGAACTACTAATCTATCCCTCTATGGTGGGTGTTTTGCAATTATCCTTCTTCTTATGGTATTTATTTCCGCCCGAAGATGCGTCAAAATTAATGTTGATATATGGAACTTTCGACGCTCATAACTTTCAAATATTTTTTTTTACTTTTGTTTCCATACAAAGCTAGATAATGATGAGACCAATTGATATCATTTTTTTATTTTGAACGTGCATCGTCAAACAGTGGAGTAATCGACAGACTACGTTTGTATGGAAGAATGATCGACTAGTGTAACCTTAAAGTGGAATTCTGCTATTTTTATTAGGAATTTAGTCAGTGTGATGGATCAGGTATTTTTGATTTCGCACGTATAAGGAAAATAACATATTGATATTTGACCGCCTTATTTTCCTTCCACAAGTCCCGTAATAATTGAATGAACGAATAATAAATTATTTTACTCACACGCTTTATCTACATATACCTACTGGGAGATTTCCTGTAGCAAATATACTTGTTTCACAGCAAATTACCTCAACGCTGTGTTATCTATAGGGAATATTCCTGTCTCTGGGCAATGCCCGGAAAAGCACACACATATTTTTTCAATACAGTTGTTAAACATGGCGTACTTTCAGAGGTTGTAATTATGATTCGAAAATTAAATCTTATGCATAGGCATCTTTCTGTTACGCGGTCGTGACTTTTGTTTACGAGCTCGATCATTAGTTTTGCAGTTTAGTTTTAAATTTATAAGTCAATTTAAAAAGTTTAGTAGTAAAGAGTTTTCATACCTAGAATAAAATGGGATAGATTTTATACGAGGAAAATTTAATGATTCCGTACGTTTTAGCATTTAATTCTCAAAAGTCTTTTAAATGGTTGTTTAATAGATTTAATTACCAGTTTCAATTAAATTATTTTCACATCAACATTTGTCTAAAATCGAATAGGCTGTATAGACTGTTTTCGTTGAAAAAATGTCCAGTTGCAAAAACGCGCCTTTAGTTATAAGTCAATTTAAAAAAGTTTAGTAGCAAGGAGTTTTCATACATAGAATAAAATGGAATAGATTTTATACGAGAAAAAATAAATGATTCCGTACGTTTTAGCATTTAATTCTCAAAAGTCTTTTAAATGGTTGTTTAATATATTTAATTACCAGTTTCAATTTAATTATTTTCACATCAACATTTGTCAAAAATCGAATAGGCTGTGTAGGCTGTTTTCGTTGTAAAAAAAATATGTCCAGTTGCAAAAACGCGCGAAAATTTTATTTTTTTGTGAATTAACAAATCAATTTTTTTTATTTGTTTTTACTATTTCCCACAACTGTATTGAAAAATATCGTGTGATACACGGGCGTGTAGGTTATTGCAAACTCGTGTCATTAAAAACCCTCGCCTTCGGCTCGGGCTTGTTAATGACAGCTCGTTTGCAATAACCTACTTTCCACCCTTGTATCACAATGTACTATTTTTAACTCGTGAAACTATGAGCAAAGAAATTATTGTCATTTTTGAATTTCAAATATCTTAGATACATATTTATCTTTTTCCCAACATTCTTACAAGCCTGCAGAATAGTCACAAAAAAAGGGCAAAGAAATTATAGTCATTTTTGAATTTCAAATATCTTAGATACATATTTATCTATTTCCTAACATTCTTACAAGCCTGTAGAATAGTTACAAAAAAACGTATAATTTAACATAATCACAAAATACTATGGGGAATTCATTTGAAAGTCAAATAAAGCGTTATGCATAAACGGACGCTACTAATTTCCGTAATGAAAATGACATTGTAATGCGAGGGAATAGAATAGCATACATATTTACATGAACTTTGTTCTGTGGCGTTTCTATGCATTATTATTTGTATGCAGCATAATTGCATGTTGCGTACTCTGTTCAAAAGGCAGTGTTCCAATTAGGAATATGTTTAGCTTCCATTCGAATTGTCGTATCATGAACAAAAGTATCAATCATAATAAGTACTTTATTGTACCTTTTTCAATTGTTTGTCATTAATTTTTGGGCGCACGGTTGGCGCAGTGGTTGAGCGGTTGACTGCTGCGCTGCGTGTCGCGGGTTCGATTCCCGCACGGAACAAATATTTGTATGACCTACAGATAGTTGTTTCGGCTCTGGGTGTTGGGTATGTGAGTTTATATGTTTGTAAACGCACCCACGATACAATAACGGAACACGGAAGAAATTGTTAGTGTGGGGCGACGTTTTTTATAAAAAGAAAGAAAGATAGAAAAAAGAAAGATTTTTAGGGTTCCGTACCCGAAAGGTCCAAACGGAGCCCTATTGCTGTCACTCACGTGTCCGTCTGCCCGTTCGTCGTCTGTCACAAAATTTAGTTCCCAAGAATTTTTTAACTTGATAATGTTTATTATTACGTAATTTTACTAACAAATGCCAATATATTCTACATTTGGTACGGAGCCCGAAATGTGCGAAGTCCGTCTCGCATTTGGCCGGTTTTCCTAGCAGCTTTATTGCGTAAGTGAACTCGGCAAGGCAAAGAGTATGAACAATCGACCAATCACATAGACGGAAATCCACATCGAGTCTTCCACCTCACATGTGATTAGTCAATTGTTCTTGTCTCACACAAAACTGTTATTTACAATCACCAGCAGTCTGGTGATTAAGTCTAATGCCCTCTTATTTCGTTGGCATTCAAATGAAAAGGGCAATTGGTACTATTAAAGTTTATGGTAATAACTTTTTATCTGCTTAACTTGTCTTTTATACACAACTGCCTCGCTAGAAGGCTAATGTTTTAGTATGAAAGAACGACAACTTAACGATACTTACTGAATTCTCCATAAATGCATTGGAACTACTGACAGGCTGAATAATTCGCTGGGTAAACCCCATGATTTCCACCTACATTTATTACCCTACACCTACACACCGCGTGAATGGGCCCTTATTGATCTTACATTATCCTACAGCGTTCTCCTCAAAGCTGGGCTATGAGGAACACATCCCCGGTCAGACTCGGGACTGGAATGAAGAGTTGCAGACGACTCGCGAGCTGCCTCGCTCCACTCTCCCCGAACGTTTGCTGCGCGAGCGAGCCATCTTCAAGGTTCGTTTTTTTTTAACTTTATTAAAAAGATCTAGGGAGGGTAACCATAAGCTCTTAGAGCAAGGTTATTTTGAGTATGTAGGGGCACGTGTATATGACTTGTATCTGTCCCTTTTTTACAGTCGAAACATGATAGTCTTGACACGTCAGTGTACGGGGGCAGGTCCCTAACAATTACAATCTAGCCTACAAAACTCCCCCCCGGTGGGTTCCCGCTTTGTCGATGCGGGGGGGCTTAGTAACCGTGGCTTGGTCACCCACGGTGTAGCGAAGAGGAACCCGAGGAGGGGCCGCTCGTCAGGGCTTTTGCCGATTAAGCCGACGACGTAGCGGCCAACTAGTAGGTTGCGGTGCCGCTTGGTAACAGGCGACATCGCAACTGAGGCGGGCCGCGATGTCTTATGGAGATTCCCAGGTCCCATACGATGTCGCGGCTGAGGGTTGGAGGCCGCGGTGGGAGAGGAGTGCCGGTATTGCGGTGCGCCGCTCTCCCTACCTTCCGCGGCCCGGACGGGGTTGCCACCGTCTGATGGCGGACGCGGTGGGGCCGCAGGGGAGGAGGAGTGTCGGTATTGCGTTAGCCGCTCTCCCTATCCCCTGCGGCCGAACAATGGTAGGTGGCGGGGCCATTGACCTTGACCCGTCACAGGGGGACCAAGGGTGCCATACACGAGGTCGTCTGGCGCCCATGTGCTGATTGGTCCCTAGGGTGGTCACGGCGTGCAGTGTGTTCTGGTGCGCCGGTGATGGGGGGACTCCCCCGAGGAGGGTCCGGTGACGGACAGCCGCGGCGGGTTCGCGGTGAGTGCTAACGCGTACCCGTGCTCCCGCCATAAGCGGCACAGGAGGACACCGAGGAGTTTTAGTGGGTTAGAGTCCCACATAACTGCACTATCTCCCCGTGGTAGTGCAGTATGCATGAGCATTTCTCCAAGCAAAAAAAAAAAAAAAAAAAAAAAAGCCTACAAAACTAATAAGTAATCTTTTTTTTTTTTTTTTTTTTTTTTTTAATTGTTGATTTAGTCGTAAGCGCTACTGCTGAGGTCCCGGGTTCGATACCCGGATCGGGCAAATTGTTATTGGGTTTTCCTACCTAGAATTTGTCAGTAGCAGCCCGCGGTATCTCGATTTATGCCCGGTTGTTGCCAATAGCCTCGCTCTCTATTACGCGGGACCTAAACATAACTGGCGAAAAGTGTACTATACTGTAAGTATGCATTATAGGACAACTTATTTTTTTAGTTTTTAGGGTTCCTTACCCAAAGGGTAAAAACGGGACCCTATTACTAAGACTCCGCGGTCCGTTTGTCTGTCACCAGGCTGTATCTCATGAACCGTGATAGGTAGACAGTTGAAATTTTCACAGATGACGAACAAATACTAAAAACAGAATAAAATAAATATTTAAGTGGGGCTCCCATACAACAACAAACATGACTTTATGCCGTTTTTTTTGCGATAATGGTACGGAACCCATCGTGCGCGAGTCCGACTCGCACTTGGCCGGTTTTTTTACTTGAAATAACATTTTAAAACTTAGAATAGTGTCGGTATGCACTCAACACAAGTCATCCATCTTCAAGGTTAGGAGCACACAAACACACTGGTTACACACGCGAGCATCGCACGCAACTTGTTAAGTAAATCTCATTGACAGACTCATTATTAATGACGGTAGCGCTGTTTAGTTTACAGTTGCATTTATAATGGTTAAACATGCGAAGATGTATGTGTGTTGAGTTGTTTAACCTTTCAGCTCATTCAGTATTCATGTTTTTTAGATACATGGGGCTTTACCCTAATATATGTACCTACTAATCATTTATATTGCAAATCACAATTTTAAAAATACAATTTCAAATTAACATAAACGTAAATAATTAAGACCTAATGCCAATGGTATTACGCCAATGTACCTATACTAGGTGTTATTTTTTTATATCCCTAGGGAATATATATATTTATATATTCTCTAGGGTGAGCTCGTGGCTAAATAATAACAGCCGCACGGGTCGATCTTCAAGGTTAAGCAACGCTTAACGAGGTCGGTCCGTGGATGGGTGACCATTTCAACATACCAAGTTTCCTCCGTGTCTCGGAAAGCACGTTAAGCCGTTGGTCCCGGCTGTCATTTGAAGATCTTTGACAGTGGTTACGGGTTGTCAGAAGCCTGAGATCGGACACCAGTCTTGCCAAAGGGTATCGTGTTACACAGTTACTGGGTAGTGGAGGTCAGATAGGCAGTCGCTCCATGTAAAACACTGATACTTAGCTGAATCCGGTAAGACTGGAAGCCGACCCCAACAATAATTGGAAAAAAGGCTAGGCATTCTCTAGGGTGACGATGTCAAAGCATCAACTGGCATATGAATTATTTTTCAATTATATATTTATTTTTCTTAAAAAATGTTGGGAACAATCACGGCATCCAAAAGGAAGCAATAAATTTTTTAATATATTAATTTTGATTTATGATATCTTCGAAACTATGCATTTTTAGACCACATATTCTAGGACCTTTTGTTTTTTTTTATAGAGTATTAGCTGACCCCCGCTGCTTTGCTCCCGTCAAAATTATAGCCTATGTTACTCGGCAATAATGTAGCTTACCATAGGTGAAAGAATTTTTATAATCGGTTCAGTAGTTTCGGAGCCTATTCGGTAAAAACAAACAAACAAAAAATCTTTCCTCTGTATAATATTGGTATGGTATAGATAACCATAGAGTTATGGAATATCTAAATAAGCACATTGTATACGACAGCAATCGCACTAAACTTGGTCCATGTATGTTTAAACGAACTTCAATCGATTTATAAGTGACTTTGATATTACTCTCTGGTCTCACTGGAAACTTAAACCTTTTCGAAAAAAAAACAGAGCATGCTATGTATGAATATGTTGTTTTGTAGTGTATTTTCTGACCATCGTCAATAACACAGGTGCACAGCGACTTCGTGGCGGCTGCGACCCGCGGCGCGATGGCCGTGGTCGACGGCAATGTGATGGCCATCAACCCTGGCGAAGAACCCAAGATGCAGATGTTCATATGGAACAACATATTCTTCTCTCTCGGTTTCGATGTTCGCGACCATTACAAGGATCTAGGCGGTGATGCTGCGGCCTTCGTTGCACCTGTAAGTTATTATAAATCTATTTAATTTTATTAGCCTAGAATGTCCCAGTGCTGGGCAAATGCCTCCACATGTCATTCTAGAATTTCTTTTCCAAACAACTTAACAACCGATTATGGTCAAAAAACCAACTACGAAACGAACCGAATTTACTCTTTTTTTTTTTGGATTTTTATACTACATGTATAATATGTCAGTCCGGTTATTCTTATTATTACTCACTGGTTATACATCACTAGTTTAACTTAAAACCAAACTAAAAGTTAAGATGATAATAAAGGGTCTTTCAACAAGGACAGGTCGATGTTAAAATTGAATAAAACAAGATGTGTGTGAGATATTAACGAAATAGATTTTTTATTTAAAAGGCTCATTTATGCCATTATGGATGGAATATGACATCGTTCAAATGTCCGCCGCGGCTTCGTATGGTGGCACGAATCCGAGAGGTCCAATTTTTAATGACTCAGTCATATTCCATCCATAATGGCATAAATGGGCCTTTTAAATAAAAAATAAATTTTGTTAATATCTCACACACATCTTGTTTTATTCAATTTTAACATCGACCCGTCCTTGTTGAAAGACCCTTTAGTTTAAATAAAATACAAGCTCCTTCACTGTTAGGGTTTGAGAGTATAGAATTCATGATTCCGAGCTGCAGTTTGTCCACATAAAATTTTTCCAGTAATTCCTCTCTCTCTGCATGAAATTGAACACATTCCATCTACGAATGGTATACATCATCTATTACTCCACAAGTATCACATTTAGAACCGAATATATGAATCTAAAAATACCAGCCTGAAACTGTTCTATTGGAGGACAAAGGCATCTTCCATAAATAACCCTGGTAAAATTTAAGTTCGTCTTCAACTTGGTAGTGGCCTGTGGGATTGACAGCCCAGAGACGTAGGCCAGGACGTATTATGTTGCGCCACGAGGCTATTTTAAGGCGCATATATGCCCCCCAATGTTGGTGCGCCCGCTCGGAGCCAGAATATAACAATATTGGACCTTCTTTTGAGCAGTTTTGTTGGCATTTTTTTTTTGATTTACGTAACCTATGTAGGTTATGAAGACATTCTAATCATCAAATTTTTCTGTGTAAAAATATTTTTAAATATCCAAGTCGTTTTGGAGGAGTAGCCAAAAGAAGCGAAAAAATATTGTGTTGTTTTTTTAAAGCAAAAATATTTTTTACACTAAAAAACCATGTTTCACAAAGGATGTACATAAATCAATAATAAATAATTATTTTTTCAAAACTTTTAACTTAGCCGTTACCACAGATAATATAATACTAGCTTACAGATGCCTCATCCCATACAAAGAAACCGTGCCGACGTAACTAGCGTTTTTCATCTGATTATACCGATTATTTTTTGTAAATCGATCGCGTTCGGTTCTGTTCCACGGCGATAGATAGATCACCATCTATATACAGCGTACAGCGATCGATGTACAAAAAATAATCAGAATAAAAAGTATAGATCGTCGGCACGGTTTCTTTGTATGGGATGAGACACCACTGCCGTTACTAAAGGAGTAGGCCTTAGAAAGTAACCGTTTTACGGTACTGAAGTGGAGTAAGGCCCTTAATGCAATTTAACAAGAAATACATTATGCATTATAACAACATTGTCAGACGTATTCAGACAACTTATAGAATGTAAAACATGCGTTTTTTATGCCTTAAATTGACCTTTTACATTTACATACAATGACCTTTAAGTAAATAATTCAAGATGCATAGAATCTATTATGCTATTATAATGTAGAGGAAATGACAGTTGCAGACCAAAAAAGGTCATAAACCAAACCTCTTTATCGCATGTGCACAAAATAAAGGTGACCCTAGCAACCATTTTGAATTTAAATGCGATGCAAAATTCTAATGTGGTTTAACCGAAAACGTGTTTATCGTTTATCAGCACGAATACTTAAGATATTGTGAGGTACTTCTGTGTTAATACTATGTAGATTTGCATTTTTATAATACAAGTTACAATCGCTACATAAACATGAAGTTATTGGTTCAAGCTCTCATCTGGAAACCTGTCTGAAAAAATATTTTTAGCTCAAATGCATCGGACATCATTAATTTTTTTTTTTTTTTTTTTTTTTATTATTGATAGGCTTGCGCTTGACCACTATCTCACCTGATGGTAAGTGATGATGTGGTCGACGATGTAGCACGCTTACCTAGAAGAAACCTATTCACTCTTGACTTAAAGACTCCCAGGTTGTAGCTATCAGGAAATACAGACTCCGGCAGGGAATTCCACTCCTTAGCTGTACGCATAATGAAAGTACTCCCAAAACGTTTGGTGCGTATGGGTGGGATGTCCACCATGTACCGATGACGCATCGCCGTACGTCTTGTAGTCCGATGATGGAAAGGGCTAAAATGGTAGTTAATCTGCTCACAGCTTAAAATTACGCCCTCAATTCACGGGAAATAATAGTATCATCAACAGCCTTATAATGTTCCCACTGCTGGGACACAGGCATCCTCTCTGTGAGAGAGGTAATAGGCCTTAACTCACCACGCGGGCCCAGTGCGGGTTGGTCACAAGTCTTCGAATTTTTGGTTCTAGGACATGGCGGTTTCCACACGATGTTTTCCTTCACCGTTTTAAGAGCAGTGGTGATGACATAATTTGCACAAAGTAAAGCACCTGCCTGGGTTCGAACACACGTAAGTCGGGGCCGTTGCCACTGGGCCACCACTGCTCTCAATAGTAAAGTCACTAGAAATAATAGTAAAGCCTATTTATTTCCATATCCTTATTTTACATTTCCTGTGTTGTGAGGTATTTGCTTATGTACTAATTGTTAGTATTGTTAATTATAAGAATTTGGTATATGGACCCTTCTTTGGGTGAAGGCCTCCTCCAACTTGTTCCACGACTCTCTCCTGGCTCAGGATCAACCAGTCTTTCGATTATGTCATCAGCTCATCATCTATCAGACATTCCTATTTCCCTCTTTCCGCTGGCCCTTTCAATCTTTTTGTCTGTATAGTCCAGGGGTCGCCAATTACTTTTATTTGGGATTGGTTTTTTTAAATCATATGACCGTTGCAGTCCATAAGGTTTTAAGCGACCTCCCCAACTACAAATCGTCGTGTATTTACTTCGTAAAATTTTACTACGTACGAAATATGTAATACAATTTTATAACATATGTTACATATCTGATCCAATTATTATGAAAATCAATCATTCATTTAAACCCTTGCCAAACAGCGCAACGACCTCCAAGGCGTCCGTGTATACAGTGCGGTCGACACAGCCGGGCTACACACCCTAGGAACAGTGGTAGTGGACTACCGTGGCTACCGCGTCACAGCGCAGTCCATCATCCCCGGCATCCTGGAGAAGGAGCAGGAACAGAGCGTCGTGTATGGCAGCATCGACTTCGGCACCACCGTACTCTCGCACCCCAAGTATATGGAGCTGGTGAGTGGATACTCTTCAAATAGATAAGCCAATATTTTTAGTTACGAAGTGGTTGAATCACACTATGTTATCCCTGCACTGAAGCCTATTGCTTCAAACTCCTGCAGAGTATAAAATAAAATTAACGATATCCCTAACGATTTCCAGAATAAATCAATTCTAGATATAAACAGTCTTAAATTAGCAAATCAAGCTTTAATTTGTTGGTAAATTAAGACTTGCCGTCTCAATATTTCATTTTCTCAAAATCTCATGCCAAGTAGAACCTCGGCGTGAGTTGCCTCGGCAACCTAGGTCTTGTTGAGGATAGCCAAAACAAGGAAAACCTGCTCAGGAGGAGATTTCTGGGTTACCACCCTGTAGTGCAAATGCCATGCTGTTTGGGCACTTCACTTCGTGTTCTGTAATTGTCTCCACGTTGACAAAGGGGCCAAACTTGAATTGCACAGAATAAATATACGTGGAGACAATTACAGGACACGAAGTTAAGTGCTCAATCGTTTGATGAACAGCACCGCATTTGCACTCCAGGGCGGCAACCCACAAATCTTGAGCAGGTTTTCCATACCGTTTGTATATTTTTACTGTGACCCCGAGCCATCTATTTAAATTGCCATCGACACGCTTAGAAGAAGCAGAGCCCATAAGAATGACCTTCCGTGTCTATAATTGGGTTAAATTGTATCTCCTTTTGCGCAGCTAAGCAAAGCGGGTCAGCAATTGAAGATAATGCCGCACTCAGTTATCAGCGCTAACGGGGATACCGTTGAACTTTGCTCCAGCGTCGAATGTAAGGGCATCATCGGGAATGATGGCCGACACTATATTCTGGATCTGCTGCGCACCTTCCCTCCTGATGTCAACTTCCTGCAGTGTAAGTAGCATTGACAGTCGCCCTACGAATATCTTGAGAATACTTAAGTAACTTTGATGCAAATGTTGACGTCAAAAATGACGTAAGTCTAGCGACACAAAAATACGCGACGGAAGTTACTTCACAAAGCGAGTTATGAGATGTATTTTGGCCTGATAAGAACAGGTAATTTAAAAATAATTACAGATGTAACCGAAACGCGAACCTGTAATTTCCGTCGCGTAGTCTTCCGTGGATGTGTCACAAGACAACTAATGAGTTTCATGATATGATGATATAGATCTTCGTAACGTATTATGTTTGATTTCAGTGGAAGATGACGAACTGAGGGAGGACATCAAAACAATGGGCTTCCCGATCATCCACAAGCACAAACTATGTTGCCTCAGACAGGAATTAGTTGACAGTTTTGTTGAGTAAGTAGCATTATTTAACTGCAGGAAAGCTTAAAATATTATTGTTCTCCGAACTAGCTCTTCTAACAATACGTGTGTTTCAGGGCACGTTATTTCATGTTCATCCGCTACGCCGCCTTCCACCTACAACAGTTGAGTGCCAAGCGTCAGCGCGACAATGCCGCACAAAAATCTATAGAAGCCAAGGAGACCGATTCTAAGGAGGCTGCCAATGAGACTGAAACTAAAGAAGTGAAGCGAGACACCAAGAGCCAAGAAAAAGAAGTTAAAGACAAGAAACAAAAGAAGGAAGAGAAAAAAGAGAAAGAAAGTGCCAAAAAAGAAGCAGCAAAAGAAACAAAGGAGGTTGAAGAAGATAAGGCAGCAGCGAAGGGAGAGAAGAAAGATGATGAGTTGCTACTGAATGAGAATTATTCTGAAATTGATACTGATGTCGCTAAGAAGATTGTAGAGAGCATAACAGATTCTATCTGCAGTGGAGGAGATAAACAAGAAAGTGATTGTAAGTATATGTTACTGTCTAACCTCTGTTATTAAATATTTTGTAGTAATTTACTTTAATTATAACAAGTCGGGCGGGACAGGCCAGTTGAAGAAATCCATATGAGCGACACAATTTTTTGACTCTTAAAACTCATATTCTTAGTTGTTTTTGGAAAACGTTCTCCATACCCACTACAGCGATATATATGATAGATTTTATTAGTCAAGTGAACGAAAATGTACGAGTACTAACAATACTAAGGATCAGAAACACCCACTATCAGGGCTATAGTGGCACGCGACATAGTACAGTCCAACTATTTTCTTAATGTCCCTCGGCAATCGTCGCATTTCGGAATACAAACTAATGCTCTCGAAATGATCGAATTCGATGTCGATCAATTATTAGATCTATCGTGTATGAATTCAAAATTAAATATGTTATATTGTTTTGATTTCCTTTACAGCATACTATAGTTCACACTATAGAGTGCTGTAAAACTATTTATGCCTGCGACTTTAGCAGCTTTCCTCACATTTTTTTAAATAAATTACCTAAAGTTGAAGGAGTATTAATAGCTAATATATATGTCGCAGGGATATGATGAAAACAGGGAATTGATCAAATCTCTAAGCAAAATTGGTTCAGTGAAATGACAAAAATAACTTTTCTGTAGTAATTTAAAGGTTTATTTTGTACGTTGAATTAGTATTTGTGTGGCAGAGCCGACGGAGCCCCGCTGCGCGGGGCTCCTATTTCTGTATGCAGGGTCTAAAGTAACCTAACACGAAGGAGATGACGGGAGCTGAGTTCGCTCGCTTTGCTCGCTCACTTCAGCTCCCGTCATCCCCTTCGAACCTAACCTGTCCGTGTCGGGGTGCCCTAAGCTCCCGAGCTCGCTACGCTCGCTCTTAGAGAGATTTGATCAATTCCCTGTTTTCATCATATCCCTGCGATATATATACTTCCAAGTTGATTGAGAGCGTCTGGTCTGCCCCAAGTGCAAAGAAGGACAATTGATAGAAATTTGACGACTGACGAAGCATGAAGCTTGCCGAGGGATATTAAGAAAATAGTTGTAATGTACTGACGTGTGTCACTATTGTTCTGTTTATAAAAAGGGGTATTATCCCTTTTTATAAACAACAATATTTGTACTATAAAGCTCCAAGATTAACTCACACATTGGCATTGATGACTAACCACTGGCCATGCCATACACATGGGAAAGCCTGGTTTCAGTACCGCGAACTTTTATGACGTATATAACAGCTGTAACGTGTTATCCGCAGCCGGGGAACGTTCCCGCGCGGTGGTGGCGGCGGCGGCGCGCGCCGTGGCTTCTCTCAAGGAGTCGGAGTTCGACGTGCGCTTCAACCCCGACGTGTACTCCGCCGGCATCAAGCACGCGGCCGAGCCCGAGCAGCTGGCCAAGCAGAGACACCTCGTGAAGGAGGCTGCGGCCTTCTTGCTTACCACGCAGATACCGGCTTTTGTGAGTATTACAAAAGTAAAAAAAAAAAACGTTTCTGGTATCAAAGTGCATAAGATTTTAATAACCAGGGATATTAACACAGGTTATTATAATCAAGTGTCTTTTTAAACATTTTTCTACTGCTAAAACCAAATTCTAATAATTCCAAACAGAACTTAACCTACCTAAAAAGCCTAAAACAAATGTTGTTCGTGCTCTAAGAATTTGGGGCAAATTTTACATTCCATTTACTATCCGAACCTGCAAATACATGGACATAATGCGATGCAACTCGACCGATTTGCACTTTATTATTGTTAATAATAACGTGCGCGATATCGCCTATTGCCTCAATTTAAATTACGTAGCGCCAACAGTAAGGTGCCTAAGACTGTAAAGCTCTGAATTTTATTACTAAAGTACCGTTTTCTTAGGTCCGCGAATGCCTGGAGCACACGTCAGCGCCTATGGACGGCGCCGGGCTCACCGAGGCTCTGCACGCGCGCGGCATCAACGTGCGCTACCTGGGCCGCGTGGCCGCCGCGCTCAAGCCGCACGCGCACCTCTCCTACCTGCACGCCATCGCCGTCGGAGAGCTGCTGCTGCGTGCCGCCAAGCACGTCTATACTGCCTACCTGCAGGTTAGTAGATGAGGTTGGGTAGAACATCAACGTGCGCTACCTGGGCCGCGTGGCCGCCGCGCTCAAGCCGCACGCGCACCTCTCCTACCTGCACGCCATCGCCGTCGGAGAGCTGCTGCTGCGTGCCGCCAAGCACGTCTATACTGCCTACCTGCAGGTTAGTAGATGAGGTTGGGTAGAACATCAACGTGCGCTACCTGGGCCGCGTGGCCGCCGCGCTCAAGCCGCACGCGCACCTCTCCTACCTGCACGCCATCGCCGTCGGAGAGCTGCTGCTGCGTGCCGCCAAGCACGTCTATACTGCCTACCTGCAGGTTAGTAGATGAGGTTGGGTAGAACATCAACGTGCGCTACCTGGGCCGCGTGGCCGCCGCGCTCAAGCCGCACGCGCACCTCTCCTACCTGCACGCCATCGCCGTCGGAGAGCTGCTGCTGCGTGCCGCCAAGCACGTCTATACTGCCTACCTGCAGGTTAGTAGATGAGGTTGGGTAGAACATCAACGTGCGCTACCTGGGCCGCGTGGCCGCCGCGCTCAAGCCGCACGCGCACCTCTCCTACCTGCACGCCATCGCCGTCGGAGAGCTGCTGCTGCGTGCCGCCAAGCACGTCTATACTGCCTACCTGCAGGTTAGTAGATGAGGTTGGGTAGAACATCAACGTGCGCTACCTGGGCCGCGTGGCCGCCGCGCTCAAGCCGCACGCGCACCTCTCCTACCTGCACGCCATCGCCGTCGGAGAGCTGCTGCTGCGTGCCGCCAAGCACGTCTATACTGCCTACCTGCAGGTTAGTAGATGAGGTTGGGTAGAACATCAACGTGCGCTACCTGGGCCGCGTGGCCGCCGCGCTCAAGCCGCACGCGCACCTCTCCTACCTGCACGCCATCGCCGTCGGAGAGCTGCTGCTGCGTGCCGCCAAGCACGTCTATACTGCCTACCTGCAGGTTAGTAGATGAGGTTGGGTAGAACATCAACGTGCGCTACCTGGGCCGCGTGGCCGCCGCGCTCAAGCCGCACGCGCACCTCTCCTACCTGCACGCCATCGCCGTCGGAGAGCTGCTGCTGCGTGCCGCCAAGCACGTCTATACTGCCTACCTGCAGGTTAGTAGATGAGGTTGGGTAGAAAATTGTGGGCTTAATTTAAAATGGCGTTTTTGTTTCGTTGAATTTTCAGAATCTTGAACAAAAATGCAGTAGTTGGAAAATAACGTAGATATTTACTAATTACTCAACATACTAAAGGCTTATCTTTAATTGAGACGGTACTGCGCGGTGCGAGACTTTGGTGAAGTATTGTGAAGCGAGATCATGCACCGCACAGTATACCTTACTAGGCCTGTAATTATGATTGATTTTTATTTATGCATAAATGGGTAGCTGAGGTATTTTTGTTAGATTTATAACCTGAACGAATCATTTATGTCTTCTTGCAGGGCTGCGAAGCTATGTGTATCGGCGCGGCCGTGGCGCACTTCCTGAACTGCCTGGTGGGCGCATGCGCGGCGCCGGCGCTCAGTGCAACGGAAGGACCAGGCGCCAGAGGGGGAGCTCGCGGGGGGCGGGGCAGGCGGGCTAGGAGACACGCGCACTCCGCGCCGCCGCCCGACCCGCACCCCGACTGGCACAACCTCACGCCCAAGTCACTGTTCTCGCAGATCAAGCAGGAGCTTAAGGTTAGCACTCACTCATTCTTCTTTTGACAATTATACCAAAACATTAGCTCGATCCGAGATTATTAGTCGACCTACTAGGTTAAAGACACCTTGTCTGTAACCTTTGTGACGGTTGTCTTATCAGCAACAGCATGGTAGACTTGCTTTATGCTCACTCCTCGGCCTGTCCTGGTCTCTGTAATCAAATCTTGTAAGTTAAATTTAACCCAGTTCCCAGTGTGCGATTAAGCTAAAATTTGGCACACAAGTTTGGTTCTCGGGACAATGCAAAATTGAATATACAAGGTTGATTTAAAATAAACCTTTTAATATTTAAACTTGTTCTCTCGAAATTTGCGGCACCAATTTTCGAAGAAGTGGTCTAAGACCATATCCTTCTCGGTTTACTACGTACACCATTTTGATACTTTAAGAGTTCATATAAACATTTTTTTACAGGCATACTGGGGCTATGAACTTAACGCAGACAGCATGGATTCCGTCATTGAGAAACATGGTTTACAGAAAATTTCTCTTCTCAGGTAAGTTTTTTGTTTGCCTTTTGTTTCGATTCATCATTTTTTCTACATGGTTTAAAATTTTATATTAATATTTCTTTTTAATTTACAGATCTTTTGCGCTCAAAATAGGCCTACAGTTGATGTTACGCGAATTTGACTTTGACAGCAAGAACAAGGCGCCGTTCACCGCCAGCGATATCATGAATATTTTCCCAGTCGTCAAACATATCAATCCACGAGTAAGTTATTTGTGGGATGCATGCTGATTAAAGGCCGTTGCATACGTAACGTGTTTTAATCCGGACGGAACGGGACGATAAGTTTTAAAATTATAATTTTTTACAACATGTATAAGAAAGCACATACGTCATGTGTGCACAGACGGGACGGTGATGTCCCTTTGCATTTTGTTTTAATAAAACTTATCGTCCTTTTCCTTCCGGAGTAAAACACGTTAAGTATGCAGCAACCTTAAATATTAACCTAATTGTTATTTTATTTACCCACTAGCTTCAGACCGCGGCTTCGCCCGCGTAAAAAGTGTTTTATCATCCCAAGGGAATAAAAACTATCCTATGTCCTTTCCAGGGTCTCAAACTATCTCCATGCAAAATTTCATCTAAATCGGTTTAGTAGATCCAGAGATTACCCCCTACAACCTCACAAACTTTACCTCTTTATAATATTTATTTACCCATAAAGTCAACATCTTTTTCGCTAGGACTATAGGAGGATTAATGTTTTACTCAAACTCCTTCGCAGGCCTCCGACGCATACAACTTCTACACGACCGGTCAGAACAAGATTCAAGCGGGCGCAGTATCCGAGGGTCACGAACTAATCGCCGAAGCACTGAACCTCCTCAACAACGTGTACGGCGCCATGCACGGAGAGATCGCGCAGTGTCTGCGCATGGTGGCGCGCCTGTGCTACGTCACCGGGGAGCACAGGGACGCCATGGCTTACCAGCAGAAGGCTGTTCTCATGTCCGAGAGGGTGAATGGAATAGATCATCCGTATACGATTACTGAATATGTGAGTATTTATTTAGTCATACATGTATATCAATTTATAAACCCACTTGTGAAGTAATTTCAATCATATCCAATATCTCGATTTTGCTATATCGCAGTAGTGTTTTTTTTATTGGTTTTCTCATAATCTAGAATATAGATATACCATATTGTTTTTAAACTAGAAATATGTGAAATGGAAGCGTTTTAAAATATATGTTAAAAGAGTCAGCACTGCCATAATAATACAGAAATGCCATTCAATACAAACGCGTGACGAGGATAGAAGAATAAATAAACTTTAAAAGCGTGTAATTTCTCTATTTTTCCACTGATATTGTTTATTTTTTCGTATCTTTAAAACTAGTACAGTACAACTTTTTCTTAATGTCCCTCGGCAATCATTTCCATGTCCATTAATCTGTCGATTTATCTTGTATAATAATTTAAATTCAGGATTATGTACTTTATCGTTGTTTTGTTTTGATTTCCGTGTAGAATATATAGAGCTGTAAAAATTAAAGCTTTCCTCCCATTTTTAATATAAATTACATTATTTTAAAAGAGTATTAACAACTTTCTTCCAAGTTGATTGAGAGCGTCCGGTCTGCAATAAGGTCAACTGATAGAAATCCGACGACTGAAGAAACATTTGCCTAGGGGCCTTATGAAATGTTTGTACTGTAGGTTATTCTTATTTATTTTTGAAGAAGTCAATGGCTATTGCTATGGGATATTTGCTATCCTATCTCTAGTGTTGTCCTACTGCGAGTTAACATAGTAAGTAGACTGTGCTATAAATATTGTTTTGTTTTCAGTCACATTTGGCGTTGTATTGCTTCGCTAACGGCCAAGTGAGCACAGCGCTGAAGCTGCTGTACCGCGCGCGTTACCTAGCGCTACTCGTTTGCGGCGAGAATCATCCGGAAATGGCGTTACTTGATGTAAGTTTACTTTAGTTTACTACTCAAATTTTTGGTATGGCCTAGATTATATAAAATAAAACTTTTCAATACAAACAATAAACAATGTAAATGTTTGCAAAACATTCTGACTTTAATAAAGCAAACGCCCCATACACTCAGATGTAGAGGTAGGTCAGGAGTTTGAAACCTTTTTGTTAATATTCCTCTTAAAACTACAGTAGCTTTATTCTCCTCACCCGTGCTCTCTGCTGCTTTACTTATAAATAATGTAAATATGTGCCCTTCTTTTTTTATGTTTCAACATACAAAGCCCCAGGCTATTTTAAAAGCTTTTATAGATCTTAAAATTTAATCAACAGAAGATCCTTGGGGGACTTTCTGTAAGAATCTGTAAATCAATTATTGAAACTATTGCGTCCTATTTAGCTTTCATATTTAACACTAGTTTTGATCAAGGAGTTTTGCCAGACCTCATGAAATAGTACATAGTGATACAAGGGTGGAAAGTAGGTTATTGCAAACGAGCTGTCATTAAAAACCCTCGCCTTCGGCTCGGGCTTGTTAATGACAGCTCGTTTGCAATTACCTACACGCCCGTGTATCACACGATATTTTTCAATACAGTTGTGGGAAATAGTAAAAACAAATCAAAGAATTAGATTTGTTAATTCACAAAAAAATAAAAATTTCGCGCGTTTTTGCAACTGGACATATTTTTTTTACAACGAAAACAGCCTACACAGCCTTTTCGATTTTTAACAATTGTTGATGTGAAAATAATTAAATTGAAACTGGTAATCAAATATATTAAACAACCATTTAAAAGACTTTTGAGAATTAAATGCTAAAACGTACGGCATCATTCATTTTTCCTCGTATAAAATCTATTCCATTTTATTCTATGTATGAAAAGTCCTTGCTACTAAACTTTTTTAATTTAATTTTATTTTTTTTAATTTTTTTTATTTTTATTAATGGTTCACAAATCGGGCAATACAATTACAATTACAATTGATACAATAAACTTACGGAATATCCTAAACTGCATGCCTTAAAATAGTGAACACAGCATGCATTATTAATAAATTTACAATTTTACTTTCAATTTACAAACAATATACAATATAAAATTAAGTAAACCTAATCATCATGAACCTATTTGACTACTTATTTATTAATATTTGAGTTGCTATGCAAGCTCTTCTTTATTCTAATTTTGGCTGACGCCAAGTTGTCAAATCGCATGTTGTTTAACATGCCAATAAATTTTCTTCACTACGAGTGATTCAAAGACTTTGCCAAATGATGAAAGTATAGAAACGGGTCGATAATTTGAGACATCAGACACATCGCCATTCTTGAAAATCGGGGTAATGCGAGCCAATTTCCATTTACTTGGGAATATACCTAGACTCAGGGAACAATTATAAATCTTGGAGAGCGGGTATAGCAAAAATTCTGCACATCTTTTTAAAAAGATAGGTGGAATACCATCCAGGCCTGCACCTTTATTGACGTCTAAATCTGTGAGCGCTTTGAGTATCTCTGAATCAGACAACACTATTTTACAGAAAGAAGTAGCACTACTAGAATCCATATATTCTTTGTTTGGATTAGTAGAAGCAATTCTTAACGTTCCATACACTGATTTGAAATGTTCTGCGAAAAGTTCACATATCTCTTGACCATTATTAGCATGTTTGTGATCAAGTGTCATACGGTTAGGCAGCGAAGTGCTATTGGACTTTTGGCCATTTACATACGACCAGAAATATTTGGGCTTAGTACGGAGGGTATCAGCAGCATTATTTTTAAAACTTCGGAGACATTGTTTAATCATATACTCACATCTATCTCTAAGCAGCTCATACGTAAACTTGTCCATCAAAATTTTATACTTTTTGAAACGTTTATGGTATTTTGATTTTTCCTTTAGACATTTTATTAGTGGTTTATTGTACCAAGCTGGATATCTCTGGTTACGCATGCGTGTAATGGGCGTGAATTCAGTGATTATTGCTTGAATTGTATTGTAGAAGATCTCTACTTTATTATCTACATCCGTATCCACAGTGTCTTTCCATACTTCATCCCATGCAACAGCAGCCAGTTTTTTATTTAGAGCATCGAAGTTACATCTGTTAAAGTTAAGCGAAGGAGTACGGTCCGACCGGAGACACTTATTGTTATTATAGAGGTTTACTGTAAATACAATTGGTGGATGGTGCGGATCCAGCTTAGACAAAGGTTTAGATACTTCAGATACTTTAACGCGCTCAGGGATGTTTGAGAACAGTAAATCCAATATACGTTGGTTTCCGTTACAAATATGATTGCTCTGATCCAAACCACAAAACATCATTTCATCCAGAAACCTTCCCTCAACATGGTCTCCACTAGGCAACGGCGAGCATATTCCTAACGAAGCATTCCATTGCCATGTTATATGGGGTAAATTAAAATCTCCTATTAGTATTGTGTTTGAATTTTTAACAACTTTATTGTGATAAACATCACTGAAATTATTAATAAACGCTTCGAAATGCTCGCCATTGACAGGCGGTGACATATAAACGGAACATATATTTAGCAGATACGCATTTTTGTTCAGTCCCATTTTGAGAGAAATCCACAATTCCTCTGACCCAGATTCCCAAGCCTTCATCCTTAAAACATTTATAGTTTTTAGGACTGCAACCAAAATACCACCACCATCCTTTTTACAGGACTGCATAGTAGAGCCGCGATCCCGACGAAATACATTATATCTATCGTCCAAAATCTCGTGGTCAAAAACAGTATCGTTGAGCCAAGATTCGGTAATAACAATTACGTCGAAATCTTCAATCAAAACTTTTGTGAAAAAATCCTCTGTTTTGGTCCTGAGACCGCGTACATTTTGATAATATATAGAGAGATTGAATTTTAAAACTTGAAAACACATTTTAACAATTTATGGTACAACTAATATTCACCGCTACAGAGACTTTAAAATTTCGTTGTTTACAACAATAGGCTTACAGTTTATGTCCTTACGCATCATAACTCGACCCCCACGGACCCAGACGAACTCATATTTCTTTTCTTTAGCGACGGCTCTCGCTGCAGAGTGGAGCTTTTTATTGGCCAATGAGAGATGCTCTGTCACATATACTGGTTTCTTGTCACCTGCTATACCAAGATGACTTGTGTTAAATTTAGCATCTGAATGATCCTTATTATAGTTTCTAACCGATGCCAGAATATCATCACGAACTCTAGGGCTATTGAATTTTACCACAATAGAACGAGGACGGTTAGATTCCTGATTTTGTTTTGGAACTCTGTGGTAATTAACGATATCCGACTCTTTTAAATCATATGAGACTACTTTTGCAAGTTGTGTCACAATAGTACATAAATTCTCATTTTTATGCTCCGGTACGCACTGTATTTCGACATTGCTGCTACGAGCTTGCTGATCCATTTGGTCGAGTCTCGAGTTTACAAGAGCAATCTCCGAGCGCAACTGTTCATTTTCGTTTTTCAGGTCTGCTATAGTATTCTTCTTCTCGTCTGTAGCTTTGAGGATATCATCGTACTGGGCTGATATAAAATCTACCGTTTTCTTCAATTCTGCCATAGCGGTATTGAGACTGTCGGTTTCTAGATTAATACTTGATTTTAGATCCGTAAGAATTTTTGTTGTAGCCTCATTGATTTTTTGGTTTATATGTTCCTTCAGTTCCTCGACAATAGCGCTACCACAAAATGTTGACACGGCCGGAGACGCAATTAAATCATGCTGTTTGATAGGAGCAATCGACATCTTATTTCCGGTCTTGCAATCACTGCATTTCCACGCTGTTTTAGCCTGCTTGGATTCCTTTCCAAAATTTTCGCTCGTTATCCCAAGGCATTGGTAATGGTAGTTGTCGGAACAGTGGTTGCAACATTTCAACTCACTGGTTTTTACCACTTTTTCACACTTTTTGCACTTCATAATAGCACCAAGAGATACGCCTTCCAACGAAGCAAAAGCAAAAAGTTTCTTCTCGTCGAGTGTGCAACCTTACAAAAAGCTTATAGCAACAAGTTGCAACTTATAACGCCTGATGATATTTTGGTGTCAAAATATATTGCGACAGTTAGGTGCTTTTCGATGTATTAAAACAACTTCTTATATAGAGGGTAACAGCAGAGGGCACAGGGAGCAGGGAGCACTTTATATATGATCTTACTCACTGTACAATTTTGACCTATAACTAAAGGCAGCAAGGAGTGACAAGAACACCAGCGATCGGACAAAATTCATCGTGACCACGACCGCTCTGTCAAGAGCGAAACGAATAAGAAGATAACTAAAGGCGCGTTTTTGCAACTGGCCTTTTTTACAACGAAAACAGTCTATACAGCCTATTCGATTTTAGACAAATGTTGATGTGAAAATAATTAAATTAAAACTGGTAATTAAATATATTAAACAACCATTAAAAAGACTTTTGAGAGTTCAATGCTAAAACGTACGGAATCATTCATTTTTCCTCGTATAAAATCTATCCCATTTTATTCTATGTATGAAAACTCTTTGCTACTAAACTTTTTAAATTGACTTATAAATTTAAAACTAAACTGCAAAACTAATGATCGAGCTCGTAAACAAAAGTCACGACCGCGTAATAGAAAGATGCCTATGCATAAGATTTAATTTTCGAATCATAATGATAGCCTCTGAAAGTACGCCATGTTTAACAACTGTATTGAAAAGTAATGTAAAGTAGTTCCATTGTTTAAATCCGGGCATAGCAAAGAAGCTAATAATTATAGGCCTGTGTCGATTCTACTGGTTTTCAATAAAGTACTCGAAAAGTCAATGCTCAACCAATTGTTGCGTCATTTTAACAAACATTCCATCTTTCGTGATCAATAGTAAGGTTTCACCAAAGGGCGCACAACTGACGCCAGCGTCAGTTGTGCACCCCACCGCCCACCGCGCAACATCTAGCACAAGACGCCATTGGAATCTTTTGCGACCTCTCGAAAGCGTTCGATTGCGTTAACCATGAGACACTATAGTTGAAACTCGAGCACTGTGGGATTAGACATACGGCCCTTGAGTTAAAGTTCAGGTAAACGACTTAAACTCACTAGGGTCTGAAATTACAATGGGTGTACCTCAAGGCTCGATATTGGGTCCTTTCCTCTTTTTAGTTTACCTTAACGATTTGCCCCAATTATAACAAAATCAACCGAAGATGGTCAAATGTATTAGATTCACATTGCCGAATGTTAGAAGTAGCTAATGGACTTTATATTGAATGGAGAAAAGCTGGGCTTTATAAATCAAACATTTTGCCTAGGAATCGGAAGACGAGGAAGACTTCTAGGAAGCCTTCTCTTTAAAAATAATTTTTACTTCGCGAGTCCGTCACACTGTAGAAAATGTTAATTCATTGTAAACGCATCGAGAACGCTCGATTGCCTTTTGAAACGGCTTTGCGATTCGCGCGAAACTTCTCGGTCTGTAACTTAACTCTAACTAACGTGTCCGTAACTTTTGCTGCATGTTTTGGGGCATAGAGGGATAGGAGGTGGAGCATGGTATATGACACGGCTCCACATCCACACCCTGCCATCTATGCCTCATAAAATGCAATCAAAGGGCTACCGACCATGCCGTGGATGTGGCAAAGTGTTGGGCCATAAAAATCTATCGATTTACTGTCATGCTAGCGTCACGAAGAAGAAGAAGACTAACGTGTTCGTTTAACCCTCAGAGCAACATCGCGCTGATCCTGCACGCGGTGGGCGAGTACGAGCTGTCACTGCGCTTCGCGGAGCGCGCGCTGACGGTGACGTGCGCCACGCACGGCGCGCGCTCGCTGAAGGCGGCCGTGGCGCGCCACCTGCTGGCGCGCACGCTGTCCTGCCTCGGGGACTTCCGCGCCGCGCTGCAGCACGAGAAGGAGACCTACTCTATATACAAGCAGCTGGTGAGTGTGCTATAACATTACTCGCTGACGGTGACGTGCGCCACGCACGGCGCGCGCTCGCTGAAGGCGGCCGTGGCGCGCCACCTGCTGGCGCGCACGCTGTCCTGCCTCGGGGACTTCCGCGCCGCGCTGCAGCACGAGAAGGAGACCTACTCTATATACAAGCAGCTGGTGAGTGTGCTATAACATTACTCGCTGACGGTGACGTGCGCCACGCACGGCGCGCGCTCGCTGAAGGCGGCCGTGGCGCGCCACCTGCTGGCGCGCACGCTGTCCTGCCTCGGGGACTTCCGCGCCGCGCTGCAGCACGAGAAGGAGACCTACTCTATATACAAGCAGCTGGTGAGTGTGCTATAACATTACTCGCTGACGGTGACGTGCGCCACGCACGGCGCGCGCTCGCTGAAGGCGGCCGTGGCGCGCCACCTGCTGGCGCGCACGCTGTCCTGCCTCGGGGACTTCCGCGCCGCGCTGCAGCACGAGAAGGAGACCTACTCTATATACAAGCAGCTGGTGAGTGTGCTATAACATTACTCGCTGACGGTGACGTGCGCCACGCACGGCGCGCGCTCGCTGAAGGCGGCCGTGGCGCGCCACCTGCTGGCGCGCACGCTGTCCTGCCTCGGGGACTTCCGCGCCGCGCTGCAGCACGAGAAGGAGACCTACTCTATATACAAGCAGCTGGTGAGTGTGCTATAACATTACTCGCTGACGGTGACGTGCGCCACGCACGGCGCGCGCTCGCTGAAGGCGGCCGTGGCGCGCCACCTGCTGGCGCGCACGCTGTCCTGCCTCGGGGACTTCCGCGCCGCGCTGCAGCACGAGAAGGAGACCTACTCTATATACAAGCAGCTGGTGAGTGTGCTATAACATTACTCGCTGACGGTGACGTGCGCCACGCACGGCGCGCGCTCGCTGAAGGCGGCCGTGGCGCGCCACCTGCTGGCGCGCACGCTGTCCTGCCTCGGGGACTTCCGCGCCGCGCTGCAGCACGAGAAGGAGACCTACTCTATATACAAGCAGCTGGTGAGTGTGCTATAACATTACTCGCTGACGGTGACGTGCGCCACGCACGGCGCGCGCTCGCTGAAGGCGGCCGTGGCGCGCCACCTGCTGGCGCGCACGCTGTCCTGCCTCGGGGACTTCCGCGCCGCGCTGCAGCACGAGAAGGAGACCTACTCTATATACAAGCAGCTGGTGAGTGTGCTATAACATTACTCGCTGACGGTGACGTGCGCCACGCACGGCGCGCGCTCGCTGAAGGCGGCCGTGGTGCGCCACCTCTATACTATATTATATACTACATCCACATTTTGACAAAGTCCCAGGTAATAGGGGCGAGTCTATTGTCATTAACTGGACACAGTCCAGTATCCAGGTTGTTACCGGTAAATTCCAGATGAAAGCCTACTGAAAAACCCAATAAAAACTTTGCCTGACCTGGGAATTTAACCACTAGGCACCACCATTACACGCTATGATAAACAGAGATAATGCAGGCACATTCACATGCCCATTCAAATCTTTGCTCCAAAAATGTGTGGATAGCCTTTTAATATTAGCTGGTCGCATTCGCACGTGACACAACCATGGTCTGCGGGCGTGGGGGACTTAAGACAGCGGGGGTGGTGGCACGTGCGCGCGTTACGGTCGTCACCTGACAGGAGCGACGTCGCGTCATCGCACCGTCACGTCATTGGATGGTAACGTCCCCCGCCACCCGCGCGGACCTTGGGAGTGTCACGTACGAATTTGAAATGATGATGATGATTGGTTCTATTGAAAAAGTCATAAAAATATGTGAATTAGTAGGGCTTGCTCCTGGGACTGGTTGCAGTACAGGGATTTCCCGATACTGGCGTAAGATCTTTCTTAGATTGAACTTAGTGTTATTTCTTCTTCTTCGTCTTGATGTTTCCAAAATTTTATTATGCTTATAATTTAAAGTTTATGTTTGTTTAAATGTTTGAAAACTAAATTAAGAAATCAAACACAATCATGTTCTCTAAAATCTAAATCATCCTTTCTGTTACCTTAGCTGGGCGAGAAGCACGAGAAGACCCGCGAGTCGTCGGAGTGCCTGCGCCACCTGACGCAGCAGGCGGTGGTGCTGCAGAAGCGCCTGGCCGAGGCGTACGCGCGCGCGCCGCACGCGCAGCCCGCGCCGCCGCCGCTGCACATCCAGCCGCCCGGCATGGCCTCCGTCATCGACATGCTCAACCTCATCAACGGCATACTCTTTGTGCAGATCAGGTACCTTATTTCAGATTGTCGTTTATTTATTGGCCTATCTACAATAGGGTATTTTACTCTATATGAGAAAAGATCTACAAATATATTATTGAGATAGTTTAGGCAAAAATCAGTTGGATATTTTTTATTTATTTATTTAAGGTTGAACCCAATACAATAAAGTGGTTAAATTGTTAATCTAAGATCAGACTTTACTTAAATGTACAATTTAAAAAAAAATTGTTTTAATTCATAAAATAACAAAATTAATTTTAAAATTCAATTTAAAGTTTTCATTTGAGGAGCTCGTGGCTAAATAATAACAGCCGCACTGGTCAATCATCAAGGTTAGTAACGCTTGACGAGGTCGGTCGGTGGATGGGTGACCATTTCAACATACCGAGATTCCTCCGTGCCTCGGAAAGCACGTTTAATAAAGCTCTATCCGCACATATCAGGGCCGTGCCCGGGACGTGCACGGGACGTGGACCGACCGTGCCCCGTCAGAGGTTCAAAAAAATATTGGTGGGAACATTTTATATGAACTCGTTCACACACGTCCGTGCACGGGACGGGACCCGGCCCTGTCACGTCCCGGGCACGCCCCTGATATGTGTGGATAGACCTTAAGCCGTTGGTCCCGGCTGTCATTAAAAGATATTTGACAGTCGTTACGGGTAGTCAGAAGCTCGAGATCTGACACCAGTCTTGCCAAGGAGAACCGTGTTACCCAGTTACTGGGTTGTGGAGGTCAGATAGGCAGTCGCTCCATGTAAAACACTAGTACTCAGCTGAATCCGGTAAGACTGGAAGCCGACCCCAATATAGTTGGGAAAAGGCTAGACAGATTGATTGAATTCAAAGTTTTCAGTTTTTTTTAATCTGTTTTATAACACCATGAAATATAAAATAGTAGCCGCCATGTTAATACGTCATAAGGCTGTGTAAACTAAAACCTGTCAACTTAACGGCGATAGGCTTATCGGTGCATCTGTTTACATAGCCAACTGACGTCATGACCACATCAATATGGCATCCAGCGTTTTCTTCAAACAAGGCGCGAAATTTGAAAATGTAAAATGTAATTGCATTTTTATGGCACTTATCGAAATAATAAAAATTTTGTGTTTTTTTTTAATGGCGTAAGGAATTTAATTGAGACACTTTTCAAAAATGGGCGTAATACCCTATTGTTACACTTATAATAACCTTATAATAAGTGTACAATATAATGCGATAGAGTCATATGTCAAATCTGACACCAGTCTTAGCAAAGGGGTATGAATATCGAGTTACTCGGTTTTGGCTGTGGAGGATAGCTAGACAGTTGGCCGTGTAGATTGGAAGCCGACCCCGACATAGTTGAGAAGAGGCTAGGCAGAGAGATTGTTCCACTGCTGGAAAAGCCCAGCCATATTCGTCTTTCTTTCTAGTTCTGGAATAGCGACCGCAAACTGCAATTCACTAGGTGGACCGATGACCTAGTTAAAGACGGAAACACACTTACGTGACGTGGCGTCTTCTGACGCAGTAGATTGGTTAAAAAATTCGTTATGTTATGACGTAGGCTGAAACAGAGTCGTTTGATTGGTGGATCACGCACCTTGCCACGCCACGACACGCAAGTGTGGTTCCGCTTTAAGATTGCGGGAATGCTCTGGATGCGAGAACGCACGGGATCGGTCAATGTGGCGACGTCTGGGGGAGGCCTATATCCAGCCGTGGACGTCTTTCGGCTGAAATGATGATTCCATAGCTATCCATGTCTAGAGCTGCCAAGGATAACCTTTGTTAAACCAGTTTAGATACTTGCAAGATGTGTATGCTGTAATCTAAACATACTAGCAGGCCTATCTTTGAAAGTGTTTTGGCTTAATGATAATAGACTGGTTAGGAATTATATCTACCGAATGACTTTGCACTTGTACTAATATAACAATTAATTCTTAAAAAACTAGCTACAAACTTTGTATCATTATATCAATATCAAATATTTTCCAGTCCGCAAGACATCGAGCAATTCAAGGCAGAAATCGAGAAAAGACAGCTGAAGGAGCTGCCGATTGGCGCCGGGGGTGCGGGGGGTGCCGGGGGCGTGTTGGGCGAGCTGGCGCAGGCGGAGCAGCCGGCCGTGCGCGACGCGGAGAGTTGAAGCCGCCAGCCACAGCTCGGCTGTCCGCCCGCGCATGTTCCACTCATATTGGACATTTAACTATATACATTGTTACTTTAATATAATTATTGATTGATGATATTGTTCCTTATCTATGAATGTATGCGGTAGTGAATAGTGTGCTAAGGTTTGATGTAGATTTTTTTGTTAGTAAATTTTGAGGATATTATTTTGAACAAATAATTAAGTGTTATTTGGAATGAATTCTCGCGGAGTGCGGTAGTCGATGCATGTGCGTACCTTTCGCTCAAATCACGCAGATCTAGTTTTAATTTTACGCTTCCGTTTGGGATTCACAATTTTATCTACACCCCAAAGTAGTGCAATTTCAAGTAGTGATAATAGCAATAAGTTTTGGTTGTGAACCTGAGACCGTGTGCGTCGCTGTTTATGGTAACTGGTGCTACTGCCAATTTGTCCTTCGTATATATTTTAATGGTTTTATGAATTGTTATTGTCGAGTATTATTATTTTTTTTTAACTTGTTGAAACACCTGTAGCAGTAGACATTCAGTTATATTGTGATTGAAATGTAACATAAATTAAATGGCTAAGTCTCTGACTTGGAGCTACATCAATCAGTTAATGTCCATGAAAAAACTGCATGCAAATTGGTATAGTTTATAAAGAACAACTCGAATGGGTTTCGCTCGATACTTACAAACACTGCCTTAATGTTTACATTTTAGTTTCAGGTTTAGTTGTTAGTGCCATAATATGAATGTAGTGCATGTAAGTTTGTGTAATGATTTTCGTTAGTCTGTGATATAGCATGTTTATCATCGAGTGACTTGCCTTTTTATGCAATAAAGAAATTATAACTGGCAATATAGTTTCGGCTTCCATGTCTGTTTGATACGAAAAGTAAGATCTAATCAACAAGGCATAAATTAATAATGAATGTAATATAATACTATTAATTAATAAATTGTAGTCGATATAATGTAATATACTAGCCTTGTGAAAGGAACACTTACGAACGGTGTATTCATGTTATACTTCTATCATATAAATCAACTATTCTTATAATGGTATTGATATCTTGTCAGTGACGCCAAATGAACAAATTAATGTTTATGAATGAGTGTTTTGGGAAAATATGTATTTTATGAGTACTTTGCCTTTTGAAATCAACAGTTTGTCGTTGTCAACAGTGTCCGCTACATATCCGAATTAGCTTTGTTGTGTGACTTAGAAATCGTCAACTTCACTTAAGCATCGAAACATAAGCTTTCAGTAATCATAGACGTGTTTATTTGTGTTAAGGCCGATTTTACAATAATTGCTTTTTATTGAAAAATTGGCCCTTAACCATGAAGATATATCGTAATTATAGTCAACAATTATAATAAAAGATGTCAATAACTGTTGGCAATAATCGTGGTTAATTTTTAGCTGTTCATATTGTAATAAACTAATATAATAGCGTAACTTATGAGTTTTCATAGATTGTGCTTTGAGTCAATTCTGTCATGTAGGTTACATCTGTATTTTAAATATTTCAAGCCATACTTGTGTATGCGAAACTTATATTGTTACCACTCACTTTTATAGTAATAGATTGCACGTTAATGCGTATCGATAGAGTCGTTTCTCAAGCTAGACAATCCATCGTCAAATTCATGCCTGTTTTAGGTAGCGTGGCATTCAGTCGTTGCACATCCCTATATTTATCAATATGTGTGAAATATTATCGTGGAATTGACTTGTCGAGATAATGATGTGTTATTTAGCATATGGATATACGATTGTCATCGATACGCACATCGTACTGTGCTCGTTAGCTAAATATATAAGATTGTTGTTCGATGAAGTACGTGCCTAAGCAAACAATAATCAATCGTTGTTGTTACATTTCTTTACCAATATGATGACCATGTAAATACGGCGCTGTTCGTAGTATGATAAATAAAAAATCGTTTTTAAAATACTTTATTTTATTTTTATCCTTACACAACATGCTTAATAACGAAACACTGCAATTATAAAATCACATTCGATGATAAAGTAGTCCTGCTACATGTTTGTAAGTAAATAAATTAAACATGTTCCGCAATGGTAAGCTGTAAAAGAATACCACTATACATTTTAAATAAACATTGTACTTATATGAGTACTTGATGAATCTCGGTGAAAAGTTTGCAGTTAAAGCTAGACCACAAGATTGCGTTTAACTCAAAAATGTAGGAGCCGTTTTGAGGTTAAATAAAACTGCTGGGACTCGACGACCAGAAATAGAGGGACTTGTATCTTCTAACAAAGTTTGTTGCTTACAAGCATCCTCCCTAAGCTATAGGCTGCTAGTGGAATATCAACACGCAACGAGTGGGGCTTGCCATTCTGCCTATCCTACTCATAGTTTTTTAGCTGCACTGCGTTTCCAATATCAAGTTTCGGGCATCTTCCTTTTGGCGTTACTTGCGCGCGCGTGGCCTAGGCCTGGGCCGGGCGCGCGGGCGGGGCCGGGGCCGGCGGCGGCGCGCGCGCGAGGCCCGGCCCCTCTCCAGCTGCGCCGCCACTAGTTCCCCCAGCGCTCCACGCTCTGCCAGCATGGATAGGAACGTGCAGATGAACTCGTCGTAGTTGTGCGTGCGACGACAGTCGTCCACCTGAAAACAGTGACTAATTATTTTAAAGGATCGTGAAGGCCTGGCGTTGGCTGACGTCGTATAGAACGCCTGTGCTAATTGCGAAAGGTGTTTTAGGGATCAAGACACGTTGCCACAAGAGTGAAGATGAACCGAAGTGTCAAATTCTCGCGTATTTTTTTGTAAGGGCAACCGGGTAACCGGGGCAAAGGGATAACCGGGCGAAAGATATACTGAATGTGCGACTATACCAAGTAACTATTTCTCCGGTTTGAGTAAACCTTTAGGAAGTTTTTGTGAGGTGCGGTAATAATATTGTTGCTTACTGTAATAGTATTGGGGTTCTATTTTAGCATATTATTCTTTTGAAAATAGCAGAACAACCGACGAGGCGATTTCGCTGTGCAGTGCGAGAGTCCGGGTGTATTCGTGTTCTCAACGAATTTGTCCACGAGCGAGCTCGGGTGCTTAGAGAACCCCGACACGGATAGTTTAGGTTCGAAGGGGATGACGGGAGCTGAAGTGAGCGAGCAAAGTAAGCGAACAACGACCATCATCTCCTTCATGTTAGGTTACTTTTGACCCTGCAGACAGAAATAGGAGCCCCGCAGCGGGGCTCCGTCGACAAACATTTATTTTCAACTCGCTGTTTTAAACATTTGTATTCGCCCACTTAGTATTTCAGTAAGCCATATTCAGTATTTTTTACACCTTTAATTTGAATTTATTTTCGCTGTTTTAAATACTATCCTTTTAGTAATAGCAGTAAATTGTGAGAGACTTGCCCGTTGACTTGTTCTTGCTTCGATTCACATAGAATCGCTTGCCGCTTGTGTTCGTGCACCTGTGTGCACTACTTTCGGAGCTGTGTTTATCTCGATAGAAGTGTGTACATTGCGTTGTCAAGATAGAGATCAATAAGCCAAATAATTTTTTTGAATAACGCTTCTATGCACTTGACTCTGTACTGTACCACTTCTGAAGTGAAGCTGTACCTCTTGAAGTTGTAGTAATGAGTATATATTTTCGGCTCGCATCGTATAAGAAAAAACATAGTTATATTATACTTTTTCCACAACCTTGTCTATTATGTAACACATTGCCTATGAGATTGGTTTCGAAAAATGAAAATTTACCCACTATATTACAAAATAGAAATTAAAAAAAGAACAAAATTACATTTTGTGTGATTCATTATGTAACTGGCAGAATGATACTGAACCTGTTACATCTCGATAAAGCGCGCGTTGATTGTGTGTATATAGTCTGTGGTTTTTAGTCTGAACGTTTCTAATAAATTGTTGTTGGAACTTATTTGCATTTAATTAAGTAAGCTCATCAGGCAGTGGAAAAATATTCGTTCGTGTCTCGCATAAAAAGGCCTTTTCGACGAAAACACACATGACAACAACAACATGCGATTGTTAAAATAAAGCCGAAAGATAAAATAAAGCTCACGCCGACAATTTCGACGTGAAATTCACACGTCAATTTCGACGTTCACGCTTCATCGCTCGTGTTAAAATCTCGACTTTTTATGCTCGACACGAAATGTACTATTTTCTACCCAGAAAACATCTCTATTGGTTTGAGAAAACACAGAAGAACAGAATGCTAATAATCCTCCTCCTTCTTACCTTATACATATCTCTCTTATCATTCTCGTCATTGAGTGCCTGCTGGCACTGCTGCACCTCGTTCACAATGCTGCTCATCAATGCGTTCATTTCCGAATGCGTCAGTAAAAGCTTCTTCAGTTTGATTGGCTGATCAGGTTCGGTTTCACAACATACTAGGATGGGCGAATCATTGCTTTTTACCAGGGCGGTGATTGAGGTGGGGTACAACTGAAACACATAAAAAATACTTTGTATCACATCTATTCAAAAAAAGCTAGTTTATTCTTCGTAAACAGGAACTAAAATAGCTCATTAGAGTGATTGAATTGAAGTGATTTGAAATGTGGATATTGTTAGTAAATGTTCCAATCAGCAAAGAGATGAATCACAAACCATGCGGTCCAAAATAGGATTACATCGCTAAAATCGATTACAACCAATGTATGAGGTGAATGGCTAATGAGCGATTGTAATTCTATTTCGGACCGCACGGGAACATTGTATTGAACAAGTGACTGGCTGGAAAACCGCGCGCGAGCCAAATTAAAAAATAAATCTACAACTGTAACGGATGATACTAATAAAATTGTTACGATGCACTTCGATAATTGTTAAAATATAATCATTAGCCTCTAACGATTTCAATTTTATATCTTATGTTCTTAATTGTATGTAAATAATTAAACGTAATGTTCTTGTTAATAAGTTGCTCTTACTTATTTACTTATAGAGGGTGATAAAAAGTAGAGTGTCCACCTCGGGAGCAACACTATTTTAAGCTCAAGTGACGTATATTGACTCCTTCACTGCGCTCTGGATTAAAAATACACTCTCGCCTTTAAAATAGTTGTTGGCTCCCTAGATAAACAATCTACTATAAAATACTAAGTCAAGTGGTGGCGAACAAAGTGAAGAGGACCTCTAACATTTAGTCTGTCGTAAAAGTAACTGAAAAGCATACTTACGTCTCCTACTATTTGATTGTCTCTATTGATTGTTATGAACTTTACAACTGCACCCTGCTCTACAGGATCAACTGGAAAAGATAGATTTTGTCGCATTTTAATTTGAAACACAAAGTTATGAAATCTCTCAGATGAGATGGGCCTACCTGAAGAAGTCTTTATTAACGATGTGAAACTATCACATCATAGCATAATTAGCTAAGAGTATGGTTAATAATGAATACATGACCCGTATCAAAGTTAATTTTATTCCTATAAATTATAGTATTAAAAATAATACCAGCCTCTCTTCTTACACAGGGAACAAGTAATAACCACCATGCTTGCTCCAGTCGGCGTTGGCGTTTTCTGACTTTAATTAACTGTATTCTGAGTTACCTAAAATAATACTGCTGTCTTGCTGGGGGCGATCATTAGCTCCAATCTCTATGGTCATGGGACGAGTGTAGTCCACATCATACAGTTGCAATTGTGACACTTCTAAGGCAGTCAGTATTGTCTCCTCACTGATCTGCCCTATGTTTTCATTGAGGGAGTTTTCGTTGCTGCCTTCTGATAATAATTCACCATGTTCTGCAAAGAATTAGATAACATTTAATATATTGATCAAAAATCTGAAATTCAGATTCTTTTGTTTAGTTCTGTGTCTTGTTTACTTGCAGGTATATGAATAATGTTGTTCATTTTAGTGACCACAGAACATATATACCCTGTAGCGTGGTAGTGACACACTTTTCTTGTGTGACACTAGTCTTAAAACAATATGCATCTTTAAGAAAAGCAAAATTACCAAAAAAAAAACTGTTGTTAAAATTGAACTGTAATAAATTTAAAAATAATATTGGGACACAGTTCAATCAATATTGAGTAATTTAAAATATAATTAAAAACTTGGCTGACTGGCTGTATGTGATTTCTATAGAAATAAGCATTATCTTTGTACTTACTTTTCTGCTCCTTCTTCTTGTCTATTTATTAAATGTGTATACATAAATTGTTAAATAAATAAAATAATAATTAATTATACCATTAATTTCCCTGCGTTTTGATAATATATGTCGCATATGTTTGCCAATCTTTGAGATTGCTTCCTTTACCCTCTTCTGGTTTAGTTCTAGTGCATTCAGCCTTTGAGTCAGAGCTAACCTTCTGTCAGGCACAACTGCCATTAAGTTGAACCTGTAAAAGAGAAGATCATTAACACTAGAACGCTGCTGGCCTTTCTTGAAGAAAGAAAGAAAACATTTATTACCAAACACTGTATGTGTACAATCTTATTACTAAATAGTGTCAAACACAGATGTGGCAATTTGAGTACATTCAGTGTGGTAAAAGGAGCGGGCTCAGCAAATGCTGATCAGTGTGCAGCATAGCCACAAACACTGGTCAACGCTGATTTACAGCCCGCCCCCTCTCTCTCAACAATCTTGAGGGGCTAGATCTATTGATCCCACCCACAAGCAAAATACGAGCTTTTACAGATGCCAGCCTGTTATACATAATACAAGAGATGGCATATTCAAGTAAAGAAAGGTCTCAAAACCATCAATGATTTTTCTGGTCTTAAATTCTTACATTGTCTTTGTTGTCACTTTGTTTCTAACTTCAATTGAATAACAGTTTTGGACTCTAGTTTAAGTAATTATTTTGGAATTGGAAACTGATGGTTTTCTGTATAAGAAGATTATTTGTTAAATGGTTAAGTGGTTTATTAAGATTACATAATATGTTGACAATTGCCCAATTATGTTATACCTGATATCATGAACTTGTTCTCCAGCATCTCTCCCGAGCCGCTCAGCCATGACTCTCCTAAACTTATCAGTCCAGTCTTCATCAGAAGCCCATGGTCCATGATCGGTGGGATATGGTTTAAGGCCATCCAGCTCAAACAAATGCCCATTGATGGGCACAAAACAGACAAAGTGGTATGCTTCACCTAGAATAACAAGATATGGATCTATTACCTTAACCTTTATAGGTTGTGAGGTCAATAAATGAAATGTAGTGAGTGTGTGTAATGTAATAGATGTCAACCTACTTCTTAACACAATATGTTGCAAATGGACCGAGTAGTGACAACTGTGAAGGGCATGCATATTTATTGCCTGCTTCATAATAAGCTATTAACTAGGTGTTTATTGAAGTCCAATAAAAGTATTATGTGACTACAATTTACACACCTGTAAAGCGTCCAGTAGAGACACCCGCATTCTTATCAGCCTTTTTTCTAGCCTGTGGTATGGCATGGGAGTTGTGAGCACAGGCCAGCTCTGGAGTGTTCCCAATGGCCCAGCCTTTGTTCTCAGGGTTCATTCCAAGAGTGTGGTGCTGTTTATTGAATAGATAACGATAGAGTTAATTTCATGTCAGTTAACAACCATAACGAGCCCTGAGAGAAATATTGTTTAACAAATAATCAAGGAATTTTACCTTCAATCTGCTCAGTGTTTCTCCTAAATGAAGATTAGGATAGTTCAATAATATGGATAACAAGGCATGAGTGGCACAACTGTTTGGAACCATTTGTTGCGCGAAAAATATATTGTTAATCGTCTCCTCATCACGAACGAAACTTTCAATCTGTTCCACAAACTTCCTGCGCGAGCGGCGCTCTTCTATCCATCGAAATAAGAAGATAAACCCGTAGACTGGACTTTCCAAGGGTTTATGTAAGTCATAAATCTCTTCTACCTGAACCCCTTTTACTCCGAAGTCCTCTAACAATAGGGTAAACAATCCTGGGTCGCTTTCTAATTCGAGCCATCCCTCTATCAGGCTATTTATTTCTACAGGCATATTTTTCATAGATGATGATTATTTTGAACGTGGTACAGCCAAGATTGTTAATTTTAATTGGTTTTACTCATTTAATTCACGTTTTCGTTCGATAAATATTCAATTTAATACCAAGAGGCGTTCATTGTTATCGTCTGTCTGTCAACTTGTCAAGTGTCAGTGTCATATCGACGGTCAACTGTGTATAGGGCGCGACTACACTAAAAGATAGCGTCGGAAAACCGATTCAAAACGGAGACGATAATACTAATAAGAATATCCGTAATATTGTCTGTGATTGTTGGAAACCATCTTTTTGGGGGCCGAGTCATCCGTGTCTGTAGGAAAATACCCGTCCTGAATCGCTACCCGTGGTCTCCAGCTGGGGCTAATCAGGTGACATACTGGTGGTAGGTTTCGGCTGATGGATAGTGACCCCACTGGGCAAACACATACAGCCAAGCGGCCTAGCCGTGTTCTGGTATGATGCCCGATGCAGCCACTAGAGTATAGCGTCGGTAAAACCGATTCAAAACGGAAACGATAATACTAATTAGAATATCCGTAATATTGTCTGTGATTGTTGGCAACCATCTTTTTGGGGGCCGAGTCATCTGTGTCTGTAGGAAAATACCCGTCTTGAATCGCTACCCGTGATCTCCGGCTGGAGCTAATCAGGTGACATACTGGTGGTAGGTTTCGGCCTTAGATAATGTACCTATACATGTAACAATGGCGTGGCCGCACATGAAACAACAATAGTTATTTCTGGTGTTACAACAAGAACAAGAACACTACAACCCACCATCGCACTGACACTTATCTTATTTATAAAATTCTCGTGTCACAATGTTCGTTCCCGTACTCCTCCGAAACGGCTTGACCGATTCTCATGAAATTTTGTGAGTAGGTCTGAGAATCGGCTGGGGAGGGCCTGTATGTACGCTTTTGCGGTTGCACAACGACAGGCTTTGCTTGCTTGGTAGCGTAGATACAGGCCTACTTTGCTGCCTCCCTCAGAGGCGGCAAGGTGGCGTGGTCTTGAGGGAGAGCGCTACGGTCGTGTAGATCCTCAAGGCAAGTGTGGTGATTTTCCTTCTCGAGGTTGCCACCCTGTTATTGGTCTAATTCCTTAAGAATTAGACGTAACAAAAATCACCGGGCGAATTATCGCAGGGGTGGCGAGGTCATGCCCCTGGGTGTCCACCATCGAACAAGAGCAGATGGTGGATAGTAATGACCTCCCGCGTGTTTGTGCCGTGCGCGGGGACCCGTACGGAGGGATGAAGGAATCCTGGTGGTTGAGTGGAGCAGGTTGCACACAACACACCACTTTGGTCCGGATTTCCTCTCACACGGGAGGTTGTGGAGTAGCTAACCACAATCAATCGGCTGAGGCATCCCATAAGCGGGCTGTCATGCGAGGGTCGGTTTAGTGAGGGGGGGCAGCCGGCGCGGCGTGGGGTTTCGGGATAAGTTGCGGCATAGTCTCGTGTCGTATACAGTCCCGTGATCTTCCGTCGCGTGCGGGCTCGTCTACTTTTTGCTAGGCTGGCCCTATACCGAAGGAGTAGCTCTGGCGTTGCTCGTAGAACGAGTGACGCCCCCGACTGAGGGCTCCGTGGTGGGTGGAGAGCTCTAACGGTGAATTTATATAATGCAAAGATATGGATATAGAGACTTCCAAACACAAAAAAGATGTACCAATCGAATTGGTAGAGGAGGAAGGAATGAGCCAAGGTGGCTCACGTACCGGTGCTGCCGTGGCACCGAAAGCTAAAAAGCGGGCACAATTTGTGTGCCCGCCTACCCCGGCTGCTGACGAGGTGGCTAGTGATTCGTGCGAATCTTCCTGCTCGCAGATGTCGCACGCCTCTGAGTCGTCAACAAAATCGACTCGATCACGCACGCGCAAGCGTGCTCAGCCTTTTACGGCAAAGAAGAAGTCGGCTAAGTCGCTAACGCTTAGCAAGCCGCTTGCCGACGGTCGAGTGCAGGACGGAGACTCCGAGCCAGCGAGCCCACCAGCTAAGCAGGCGAAAACTCGGGCAACGGCAAACCAGCTGCCAAACTTAGAGATGTTGGCCAAGACTATGCACACACAACCAACGGAAGAGCTCAGCAGCTGCATTATGGATAGTCTGAAGGCTGTAGACGAGGTTGCGAATGAATCGCGCAACCTCAAAGGAGATTTTGTACACAGCCTCAAATTGGCGGCAGTCACAGTGCAGGCTGCGGTAGCCGAGTTGACCTCGCGATCAGCTGTCGAGGTCAATGTCAAAAGACTAGAGACGGAGAATGCGGACCTGAAAGTTCAGCTTTCTAGTTTATACGCACAGGTTGAGAAGCTGACAGCGGAGGTCAGCCTTCTGAGTCGCCAGGGTAAGGTGACGGCTAGCCCAATTGTGGTTGCATCCACAGGACCTAGTTGGGATAATTCGGCGGCCGGGCCTTTTCGGTCGGACGAGCTAGAGGCCCAATTTCGGCGTTCTATAGCCCTGGAGATTGGGGGTATGATAGATGCTAAATTGGCGGCTTTGGAGAGAAGGTTGCCTCCAGAAAAGCCGTTACGACCGCCACTTGCTGCCGACGTGAGGCAATCTTCAGCACCGGTTGCCCAATCACAGGTAATCACTGATCCGAGCCAGGTCGCTAATTCCACAAAGGGGAAGAGGAAGAGGAAAGGGAAGAGGAAAGGAAAGAGCAAGGTGGTGGCTCCCGCGGTGGAACTGCCTGCTGTTTCCGCGCCGCCCACTCAGGCTTCGATGGCTAAGACGGAGACTTGGTCTACTGTGGTGGGGAGGAAGGCTAATAATTAAGGCTCCCCAATCCAGTGCTAAGCCAGGTGGCGGATCTGTTCCGTTTGCGTCATCTACTCCTGCAAGGCGTAATAAGCAGCCAGTGAAACTGCCTAGAGTGCCCACTACGGCAGCTATCACGGTTTCAGTGAGAGAGGGATCGTTTGCGAAACTTGGTGAGGTTATGCTCGCTGCGAGGCAGCGAATTCGTTTAGCAGATATCGGCATCGATACTGTCGGCCAAAAGAGGGCTGCTGATGGCGGAATGGTACTAACCGTCGCTGGCATCGACTCCTCTCTCAAGGCTGACAGCCTCGCGAACCGTCTGAGGGAGGTCCTTACCGAGTTCGACGTAAGGATTGCGCGTCCAACCAAAAGAGCTGAGGTGAGGATTATGGACCTTGATGATGCGGTCACGCCTGATGAGGTTGCGGCAGCTATTGCGGAGGCGGGCGGTTGTTCTACTGAAGACGTGAAGGTGGGAGAAATTCGTCGTCCACCTGCTTCTTTGGGGCACGTCTGGGTGCGTGCACCATTGGCAGCAATTAAAAAGCTGGCGTCAAACAAGTGCATGCGCTTGGGTTGGACGTCAGTTCGGGTTCAGGTTTTGGGAGCGCGTCGTATGATGTGCTTCCGTTGTCTCGAGCCTGGCCACGTCCGCTGCCAGTGCACGAGTTTAGTAGACCGGAGCACTCAGTGCTATGCCTGTGGGGGAGCTCACAAGGCAAAAGAGTGCACGTCAGCGACCTTGCGGTGTCCGATATGCGCAGACCAGGGACTACCGTCTGATCATCGGCTGGGGGGCAAGAAATGCGCGCCGCGCAAGAAGCGGGCTTTGCTTGCCCCTTCTAAATCACAAGAAGCGACTCCGGCACCATCGAGTGTGGGCCCCGTGGAGGACATGGAAACCTCGCCTTCCCAGCCCTAAAAGTCCTCCAGTGTAACCTGAACCACTGCCGCAGCGCGCAAAATCTTTTTCTGCAGACTGTTGCGGAGTGGTCGGTTGCCTTGGCGGTGGTAGCGGAGCCATACGGTCTTAGGGATCATCCTCGCTGGTTCCGGGATACTGTGGACTCTGTTGCCATTTATTGGGCTGGTGGAAGCGGTGGGCCTCATTGCTCCCTATTAGATGAGGGGCATGGATTTGTTGCTGTGGAATGGGGATCCCTGGCCGTAGTGGGCTGCTACGTGTCTCCCAACATTTCCCTCGCTGAATTCGAGGGATATCTGGAGGGGGTTGCGAACTGTATTCAGTACAAGTGCTCACCCCGTCCGGTGCTCGTCCTGGGTGACTTCAATGCTCACTCCAGGACTTGGGGGAACTCCCGGGACACAGCAAGGGGACGCGTGGTACAAGACTGGGCGGCGTCACTTGACCTTCGACTGTTGAATCGGGGATCCGTGTCCACATGCGTGCGGTGGCAGGGGGAGTCAATTGTGGATCTCTCATGGGCGACTCCTTCTGTTGCGCGCATGGTGTCGGAATGGAGGGTAGCGGAGGAGATGGTCACTCTCTCCGACCATCGCCACATCGTTTTTAATGTGGAACTGCGTCCCTCCAATATTCCGAGCCGTCTGGATTCCAGCCCACCGGCGCGACGTTGGGCCCTCAAGCGGCTCAATCGAGACATGCTCATTGCAGCTGCCAACGTCGTGGCATGGCCAGAAGATACTCATTCCCAGGGGATCTCGCCCGATCCAGAAGAAGAGGCGGCATGGTTCAGGGACAGGATGACGTCGATTTGTGACGCTTCCATGCCCCGGGTTAGGTGCAACCAGCGCCCGTGTGCGACTTACTGGTGGTCGGAAGAAATCGCGCAGCTGCGCATTTTTTGTCTTAGGTCTCGACGCCAGTATCAACGCACTCGGCGCAGAAGACAGCCAAGAGCAGCGGACGAGGAAATAGCCAGAAGCTACAGAGCGTATCGAGAGGCGACCATGGCGCTTCAACACGCCATCTCGGATGCCAAGTCAAGGTCCTGGAGGGAGCTTTTGCAGGGGCTGGACAGGGATCCATGGGGGCGACCTTATAAGTTGGTCATGGCCAAACTACGTCCATGGGTCCCCCCCACTACGGAAACCATGGATCCAGGGCTGCTGGAAAGAGTGGTCAACACGCTCTTTCCAGTAGCTAGTGAAATTCCCTCACCATTCTTGACCCCTTCGGACTGGACTGACGAGTTGGGGGTGACTGAAGGTGAGCTGGACCGTGCCGTTAGACGCTTGGGGGCCCGTAACACTGCGCCAGGCCCGGATGGCATCCCTGGCCGAGCTTGGGTTCTGGCTCCTCTGGGGGACCGCCTGAGACAGCTTTTTAACAGCTGCCTCCGTTCGGGCGTGTTCCCCACCGACTGGAAGGAGGCTGGATTGGTCTTGTTGAGAAAAGCAGGCAGAGACTCAGAATCTCCCTCTGCATACCGTCCCATTTGCCTGCTCGACGAGGTTTCCAAGCTATTCGAAAGAATAATTGCCGAAAGACTCGTCGGGCACCTGTCGCGAGTAGGTCCCGACCTGGCTGATTGCCAGTATGGTTTCCGGCAGCAGCTTTCTACAGTGGACGCAATCCTACGTGTCCGCTCACTGTCGGAACAGGTGGTGTCCCGGGGTGGGGTGGCGTTGGCGGTAAGTTTGGACATCGTCAATGCATTTAACTCCCTGCCCTGGGAAGCAATAAGGGCGGCACTAGTACATCACAGAGTGCCCCCTTACCTGCAGTGCATCATCGGGGCTTACCTACGCGACCGGCACATTCGCTATGTGGGTCGGGATGGTAGCGTACATCGGAGGGAGATTACGTGTGGGGTTCCGCAAGGGTCGGTTTTAGGTCCTCCCTTGTGGGATCTCGCATACGACGTGGTCCTGCGTGTTGAACTCCCCGTCGGCGTTAATGTCGTTTGCTATGCAGACGACACCCTGGTGTTGGCCGGCGGCGATACCTTCGATGAGACTATCCAGCTTTCCGAGCTCGGGGTGGCAAGAGTCGTGGCGTCGATCCGCGAGCTGGGTTTAGAGATAGCGCCTCAGAAAACTGAGGCGCTGTGGTTCCATAAACTGCCGAGGAACAGAGAGCCACCCAGCTCGTTAGTGACAGTTGGAGATGCGCAAGTCCAGGTGGGTCGATACATGAAGTATCTTGGGCTAACCTTGGACGGTCGATGGGGCTTCGAAGAGCACTTCGAGCGGCTGGTCCCCCGCGTTGAAAAGGCAGTGGGTGCTTTGCACAGACTGCTGCCCAACCTCGGGGGACCTCGAGAAGAAGTTCGCCGCCTCTACGCGGGTGTCGTGCGATCGATGGTCCTTTATGGGGCACCTGTATGGTCAAGCAGACTATCAGGTGTCCGACGCTGCAGGGCTAAAATTAATAGTCTGCAGCGGAAAATGGCCATTCGTATCGCACGAGGTTACCGAACGGTATCCTTTGAGGCGGCAACTCTCCTGGCACGCTTTCCTCCGCTGGATATTTTAGCGGACATGGACGCAAGGGTTTATAACCGAATCAGCGCCATCCGCCGGAATGGTGAAAGCGTGCCAGGGGTCGCTTTAGTAAGGCTCAGGCGGCAGGAACGGCGACACGCGCTCGAGCGGTGGCGAGAGCGGCTACAACGGCCGCAATTTTCGCGCAAGCGCGTTGTCGAAGCCATCCTGCCGCACTTCGAGGCCTGGCTGAAAAGAGAGGAGCGCATCTCCTACAGGCTCACTCAGGTACTGACCGGACACGGTTGCTTCGGTGAGTACCTGAATAGGATTGGGCGAGAGACCACGGCAAATTGCCACCATTGTGGAGGCGACCTTGATTCTGCACAGCACACGCTTGAGGAGTGCCCGGCGTGGGCCTCTGAGCGGCAGGTCTTGGTCGCCAGGATCGGGCGAGACCTGTCTCTGCCAGCAGCTGTGAGGGCCATGCTGGCAGAGACAGAAAATTGGAGGGAAATGGCCTCCTTTTGTGAAACTGGTCAAAAAAAAAAGGTCTGAGAATCGGCTAACATCTATTTTTCATACCCCTTAGTGATAAGGGTTGTTCACCCTTAATTTTTTTTTTCTTTTTTTTGTGTTGGTAGGATAGGGTAGGGTAGGTAGGGTAGGTAGGGTAGGTAGGGTAGGTAGGGTAGGTAGGGTAGGTAGGGTAGGTAGGGTAGGTAGGGTAGGTAGGGTAGGTAGGGTAGGTAGGGTAGGTAGGGTAGGTAGGGTAGGTAGGGTAGGTAGGGTAGGTAGGGTAGGTAGGGTAGGTAGGGTAGGTAGGGTAGGTAGGGTAGGTAGGGTAGGTAGGGTAGGTAGGGTAGGTAGGGTAGGTAGGGTAGGTAGGGTAGGTAGGGTAGGTAGGGTAGGTAGGGTAGGTAGGGTAGGTAGGGTAGGTAGGGTAGGTAGGGTAGGTAGGGTAGGTAGGGTAGGTAGGGTAGGTAGGGTAGGTAGGGTAGGTAGGGTAGGTAGGGTAGGTAGGGTAGGTAGGGTAGGTAGGGTAGGTAGGGTAGGTAGGGTAGGTAGGGTAGGTAGGGTAGGTAGGGTAGGTAGGGTAGGTAGGGTAGGTAGGGTAGGTAGGGTAGGTAGGGTAGGTAGGGTAGGTAGGGTAGGTAGGGTAGGTAGGGTAGGTAGGGTAGGTAGGGTAGGTAGGGTAGGTAGGGTAGGTAGGGTAGGTAGGGTAGGTAGGGTAGGTAGGGTAGGTAGGGTAGGTAGGGTAGGTAGGGTAGGTAGGGTAGGTAGGGTAGGTAGGGTAGGTAGGGTAGGTAGGGTAGGTAGGGTAGGTAGGGTAGGTAGGGTAGGTAGGGTAGGTAGGGTAGGTAGGGTAGGTAGGGTAGGTAGGGTAGGTAGGGTAGGTAGGGTAGGTAGGGTAGGTAGGGTAGGTAGGGTAGGTAGGGTAGGTAGGGTAGGTAGGGTAGGTAGGGTAGGTAGGGTAGGTAGGGTAGGTAGGGTAGGTAGGGTAGGTAGGGTAGGTAGGGTAGGTAGGGTAGGTAGGGTAGGTAGGGTAGGTAGGGTAGGTAGGGTAGGTAGGGTAGGTAGGGTAGGTAGGGTAGGTAGGGTAGGTAGGGTAGGTAGGGTAGGTAGGGTAGGTAGGGTAGGTAGGGTAGGTAGGGTAGGTAGGGTAGGTAGGGTAGGTAGGGTAGGTAGGGTAGGTAGGGTAGGTAGGGTAGGTAGGGTAGGTAGGGTAGGTAGGGTAGGTAGGGTAGGTAGGGTAGGTAGGGTAGGTAGGGTAGGTAGGGTAGGTAGGGTAGGTAGGGTAGGGTAGGTAGGGTAGGGTAGGGTAGGTAGGGTAGGGTAGGGTAGGTAGGGTAGGGTAGGGTAGGGTAGGTAGGGTAGGGTAGGTAGGGTAAGGTAGGTAGGGTAAGGTAGGTAGGGTAGGGTAGGTATAGGTAGGGTAGGGTAGGGTAGGGTAGGGTAGGTAGGGTAGGGTAGGGTAGGTAGTGTAGGGTAGTTAGGGTAGGGTAGGTAGTGTAGGGTTGTTAGGGTAGGTAAGGTAGATGAATGTTTGGTGTTTTTATGGCAAAACAAAGTTTGCCGGGTCAGCTAGTTATCTATAAATAACCCAATTCCTTGTCCCAATAAACACATGATACCACGAAATCACAGAAAATCAAATACGAGTTTGTTTGTCAAACCTGCCATAACATTAGAGTTTGACAAACAACAATAGCCGGCCATGGTGACAAAGACAAAAAAATATCTTTTGTCCTTATTATTTACATGGGGCTGCCAACTAGTGATCTCACTCTATCAATCACGCTCATTTTATGACTAAATCTATAGGTACTTTATCTAAGGTTTCGGCCGATGGATAGTGACCCCACCGGGCAAACACATACAGCCAAGCGGCCTAGCCGTGTTCTGGTATGATGCCCGGTGCAGCCACTAGAGTTGGGTCAAGATAGCTGTTCCACTGCAGGTGGACCGGCCTGATTCGCGTTGATACGAGCTTATCTGAGACTGGTCTTGGAGGGTAGTGGGATCCGAGGCACGATGCACCTCATCCTCAACCTCATCTCACTTCCTTCTCCTTTCCTTCCTTCACTCACAGCAAAAATGCCAGGGCAAAAAAAGAATAAAGCTGAACAGCGGCAGCACTCACTCTCACATAAGGTGCACATCAGCCACAACAGAGGTCTGCACTCGAACATTGTCGCAGTCCACCACCATCTTGAGACTGAGAAATCAGCACTTTTGTTCCTTTCGGAGCTGATAGCAGATAGCTAGCGTCTCCGTAACCTTGAAGACTCCAACTACTCGGCACTTTGAGCCCTCGTGGACACAGGTCTGGATAAGATTATCTATATCGCACAGTGGTGATCTGGAGACAAGTAGGCTCACACAGTACCTAAGTGAGGTGGCTGATAAGGCTTAGCAACGGTACCCTTTGCCCAATTGGTGATACTGGGGGACTTTAATGCCCTCCACCAGAAGTGGCTGTTCCCGCACGAGATAAGGGAAGGCTTGTGCTTGCGTTTAATCTTACCCAGCTGTTCCAGCAGACAACTAGGGTGCCGGATGTTGATTCACACACAGCCAATTGCTTGGACCTTCTGCTGACAACAGATCAAGACCGTTACTCCGTGTCGATTTCTTCTATTCATAGGAATAAGAAGATAAATCCCCCCTTTGGGTGGTTCTGACCACTGTCTGGTGAAGTCGGTGTCTGTCTACTCGCCGCCCGATCCCAGCTCAAGAGGAAATTGGCGGGTTTGGCTATACAGCAGCCGTATTGCGTAAGCGCGCAAAGAAGTTAAACTCTATCCAACCGACCAAATCGGTCAATCACACAAAAACATCGCGTCATTCATCTCACATGTGATTGGTCAATTTTGTCGGTTGGATAGAGTTTAACTTCATTGCGCACTTACGCAATACGGCTGCAGGTCAGCAGATTGGAATGGGATGCGATCTTTCTTCGCATGCTATCCTTGCTTTTCTTCGGCTAATCCTTCGTCGTGCGCGGACGCCGCGACGGATGTGTTGGGACAGTGAATGGAGTACTATATTTCGTTCTCTGACCTAACAATATCTAGAGAAGACCGACCATGATGGTTTGGTGACGAGTGTAATCGCGCCGAGGCGCTTAAAAATGAGGCATGGGTTGACGCTAGAACGCGCAAAGCGAGTGACATGGGTCAGCGGAAGAAAGCCTTCAACAGGGCTTTTAAGTCCTATAAGAAGGTGTTACGAAGGGCTCGATTCGACCACATTAGCCGAATAGGGATCAAACTTGCTTGCTTGTAAAGCGTTTTGGCCCCTGGCTAAATCGGTTGAATCGAGATTCTGCTGTCTCCCACTACCACCACTGCAAAACCAGACGGATCGCTGGCCCACTCCGCTGAGCAAAAGGCAAACTTGTTTGCCTCTCTTTTTGCGGAATCTTCGCGTCTGAATCCTGGTGATGCGCGGCCCCCTCCTTCTCCTGATGGATGCGAGACGAGTATGTCGGACATCCACATCCATCAAATGGACCTTCATAGGGTGCTGTGCAACCTCGACCGGAATAAGGCTACCGGCCCCGACGTTATACCAGCAAATATTCTAAGAACCTGTGCGCCTAAATTGTCTCCGATCATGACATGCCTATTTCGTCTTTCGTATGATACTAGAAAAGTGCAGAATGCTTAGAAGCAAGCTAACGTACAGCCCGTGCCCAAGATGGGCAGTCGAGCTGCCCGGCCCACTAAAGATCCTGAGTATGGAACGTGTACTTAATAGTAAGCTCCTGGCATACCTAGAAGCTAACGATATCCTTAGTGACCGCAATACAGCTCTTGACGTAATCGGTCTATTGGGGATCTTCTAGAATCTAGCGTATGCCATTATTACATGGAGTGAGGCCATCGAGAGGCACGGAGAAGCGCTTGCTGTCTCCCTCGACAAGTCGAAGGTTTTTGATATGGTCTGGCACGAAAGCCTTATTGGTAAGCTTCCTTCATTCGGTCTGCCTGGTGGTCTCCTCCTCCTTTTTTTAAGTCGACTAAAAAATAAAAAAAGTTGAAAATTAAGGTAAATTTTGGTATACACCAATAAAAATGATACCAATTTTATTACGGCGGTAGGTACGGAACCCTCAGCGCACGAGTTCGACTCGCACTTGACCGGTTTGAGTATTATAGGAGGTTATCTGCGAAGAAAGGGCCAGGACTCGATAATCCTGAAATCCGGTAACCTGCTCTATTTCCGAGAGAGTGACCGGCAGTCCCGGGGTGGTGTCGGGTTTATCGTCCACAAGTGCCTCATTGTCGACATGGTGAAGATCGAGAGTGTGTCGACCAGGGTTACGTACCTTATGCTCAGAATATTCTCGAGATATTCGCTGAAGGTCATACAGGTCTACGCCCCGACCTCGGCACACCCCGACGACGAGGTAGAGAGGGTTTGCACAATTCGTTTAATTTTACTATTCGAATAAAATGAGACTACTACTAGAGCTACATATTCGAATATTCTGGAATGGAGAGCGCTAGGCATCAACATCAATGGCGAGTACATTACTCACCTTCGGTTTGCCGACGATATAGTGGTCATGGCTGAGACCATGGAGGACCTCAGTACAGTGCTCGGTGACCTCAGTAGAGCTTCCGAAAAAGTGTGTCTTAAAATGAACATGGACAAAACCAAGGTTATGTTGAATGCCCATGTTACAACCACTCCTATCAAGGTCGGAGATTCTACACTCGAAGTTGTGGACGACTATGTCTACCTGGGACAAACGATCCAGTTGGGTAGGGCCAATTTCGAGAAAGAGGTCAACCGTCGAATCCGACTCGGCTGGGCAGCGTCCGGGAAGTTGCGCGGTATCTTCTCGTCCAACTTGCCAAAGTGTCTCAAGACGAAAGTCTATGACCAGTGTGTGTTGCTAGTTATTGCTTATGGCTCTGAGACGTGGTCGCTCACAATGGGCCTCATCAGAAAGCTTACTGTCACTCAAAGGGCAATGGAAAGGGCCATGTTCGGCGTGTCCTTGCGTGTTTGAATCTGAAATGTAGAGATCCGCAAGAGTATGTATATATAATGTAGAGATCGGTAACCCTGGTTTACCGACATGGTCCGAAGAATTGCCAAACTTAAGTTGCTGTGGGCAGGGTACATTGCTCGCAGAACGGATAGCCGATGGGGAGAAAAGTTCTGGAGTGGCGACCGCGAACCGGAAGACGCCTACCACCAGGTGGAGCGATGATCTGGTGAAAGTTACGGATGCGGGACGCACGGGATCGGTTACTGTGGTGATGCCTGGGGAAGGCCTATGCCCGACAGTGGACTTCTTTCAGCTGATATGATGATGATGATATTTCAAGTTATTTTTGGTCTTTTCAGGGTTTTGCTTTAGAAGTAAATTTTTTTGGGAAAAAGTTTTTACCTTTCTCTTACTATTGATACAGGACCTATTCTCAAACTCAAAGGCTGCAGCCTTTTTCTATCACATTTTGGCACTCTCGATACAGATTAGTAATATTAGTTGCTTGCACGACGATCTTTGACAGTTGTTCCGGTATTCAGAAGCCATGAAATCCTACATTGCCTGTATCGTGTTACCAAGTTACTGGGTTGAGGAGATCAGACCGACTGTCTGTCTGCCAGGTAAAAACATAGTTCGGTTCTCGGCCGAAACTGATATATGTATGTAGCTGGGTAAAATTTGGCAGATTGAGTTGCTTGCAGAAAGTAGCCAGTATTAATAATTATTATATGGGTATAACCACATTATTATATGGGTTACGTCGAATCAAAAATAAAACAATTTTTTCTCTCAACAACATTTATTTTTTTGTTTATATACACTCTTATCTTTCGAACTTTGTACAATGTACAAATAATAAATGCACAACTTCAGCATTGTAAAATCCTCGTAAAGACTTGCAGGCACGCGCTATTTGAATCAATTAGTATAAGCACACAATTTAAGTATTACTTATTAACAGTATTGGTCCCATTTTTAATCATTCGAAAGCACACGGCTATTTATAACGTCAATGATCATTAATGTATTTTGCATAATATGCAATTCTATTCCTAAAGTTGTTAGGCCACGAGATCCGGTATGGAGAAGATTCTAGAGTCTTTTAAATTCCATATTCCTAATCGACTATCTCAACTCGTTAGTGTCGGATAAAATTGGTTTCGATTTCGTATTTGACTGCATTATTAACTTCAAATCAACTGCAATTACCATGCTAATCGCCAATATAATTACACAGTATCATTTTGAGAAGATTGCATTGGGCATATTGACTAGCACATGCCCAATGTGAAGATTTGATGACCTATTGATGTGGCTCCCTATTTCAATTCGATAAGCACTTATAATGAGCGTCACTTTGTTCGAAATCTCCAAGTTGTGCAATCAGAATATGTACAAATTACAAATTATTATGCTTGACTGGATTTAACTGAATATTTAAGTAAATATGCTTTAATTTGAAGACTAGAATAGACAAATCGGAACAGGAAACTATAATACCTCCTCTATAAACGCGATAGTCAACTAAAACGATGATACTACGGTCATATCACAACGACAAGCTAACAATGAGATGGAAATATCAAATCTACTAATTTATTCTTTTAACAACATCGTTCGAACAACATTTCTAATTCGTCACTTGTTGTAGAGTTCATCTATTCCAGGCGCGGATCCAGGTTTTCGCTCAGGGGGCAAATGTTTCTCTTTTTGGTGATATTGAAAAAAAAGCGGTTATATTATTTTTTGGTTTGAACAAAGTTAGAAAATTAGAGCTCAGAGGATCTAGAATTTTCCCAGAATTATATAAAGAAGGACTCTTTATTTCCAAAGTTGTTAAATGAGAAATAAAGAAGCGAAAGTGAGCCTGAGCACCAACATTTAAACACCCTCGGATCTTCGGTAAGATATTCTGTTAGATTGAAAGAAAAAGAGCGAGCTCGAAAATTTTAACACATTTTTTCCAAAAATGGCCCCCTTCCCGTATCCGCACCTGATCTATCTGATAATTGTGTCGGTGTAGGTACATTCTTTTGCATCTAGCAAAGTGATAGTAGTGTGTCTTATATCTACAGGCTCGTGAGCAAACTATAAGCTAAGAAAACTGCTGTAATCGAAAACGCTGATGTGCACACACACCAGTGAGAACATTCAGAGGAATTTGAATAAATGGCACAGTGACGTAGGACACTACTACTGCTTGTATTCTAATAATTGATCATGAACAGATATGTTCAGCGCTTCTCGTCGACTGGCCGACCCGCTGCACGGCGCGGGCGCACGTTCCGGTGACTTATCCTACTTTACAATTATTTGGAACCACAGAGGTGCTCTGTTTGGAACACAATTTATAAAATAATTATTGGAAGAGTTTTTACTTAACTGCCTAACTATAGGTACATAACAAAACGCTATTTTACAAAATTTCATAATTATGTACAGAGCAGGAAATAAGTAACTAATAATAACTTCCCTATTATCACATAAGTAAACAACGCTCTTACTCGACCACCTACATTAAATAAAATCAATAGTTTCATGTTAGGATATGTACGTACAATATAAATATAATACCATGACATTGTTGGAACGTCAACAATGTGGACTAATTGCTATATACGAGTCTCATCACATGAAACAGCAGTCGATTTAAAGTACAAGTTTGTTTGGCCGGGCTTTCATCTGATGGCGTGCGTGGGGTTGTAGGGCGGCGGCGGCGTCTTGGGGATCTGCGAGCGGTGCACAGGCACGGGCGCGTGCGGGCTGGTGGGCAGCGAGTTGTCGGGCTGGCCGGGGATGACGGCCACGTCGGCCAGCGGCGGCAGGTCCACGCGCGCCGACGAGCCCGCGGGCAGCAGGCGCGCAGGGTTCAGCTTGATGGCATCGTCGTAGGTCGGCGGCGCACCCGCCACTGTGTCGTAGTCTGGAGGCTTCTGCTGCATTGTTTCCTCATCCGGCATCGATATTACGTGGATGGGATCGTCTATCTGAAATTGATAAAAATAATGGTTAAACACTGTTTCAAACGTGAAAACTTGCAAGGTTAATTTTCTAACTTACCAAAAGAAAATTAGATATCTTCGAAATTTATTTTAACTTAACATAGCCTTCAAAATACTACGCAACGCTACGCGCGATGCTACACGTTGCTACGCTTGGCTAAGCGATGTGCTACGCGCGTTTATTTAATAAATAGATTTCTTTTTCGGTTTCCTTTTGGGATAAACTGTGAGCATGTCTGAACATATACATGTTCATGTTGTTCTTATGTTATAAGTATCTAAGTATCAACACTCACTTGATGTGTATCAGGCGACGCGCGGTCTGCCTGCGGCTGCCTCGCGGGCGACTGCAGCCAGCAGCACATGGCCGCGCAGATGAGCAGTGCTCCTGCCACGATGCAGGCCACGCCCACGTAGCGCACGGGCTCCGCGTAATCCTCCGCCAGGCCTAGCCAGTTGATCAGTGCGCCGGCGCATAGCAACACCATGCCGTACCTGTACGGCCTCTGTGATTGTCTGCCTTCGTCTAGGGACATGCCTGGAAAGATACAGAAACGGAATTTAGTACTTTGTATTGTAATACTGGATGTCTAAGGTAGCGTGCAGTCAAAGAGGCTTCTATCGACGCCAAATGACGGACTGATTGTTTCTGAGGCAGTGGCCAGTGGAATTACTTTCGCTTTTGTTTCATTTAGCGACATTTTGCTGTTAGCCACAGGAAGTCGGTAGATCCGGCAGCTCGAAACTGTTAACTCATCAAATCGTGGAAAGTGTATGCCATGTAGTTTACTGGGGCAATGACACGGCGTAATAACGGCATTTTATATTTACGAACCGGTGATCGAAACGAAAGTTGGGAAAGTTCACAATTAGATGACACGAAACGTGGATTGTTCTATAGAGTAAATGTGGGTTGTGCAAAGATCCGTGATTATGGAAAGGTCATGGATGGAAACAATTGTTTGCGCGAGGTGGCGTTGATACTTTATGAGATTATTTCGAGGTGCTCGAGCGTCGATGATCGAGGTTAGCGCGGAGACAATGGTCTCTCGGAGAAGTGGGCCAAGTTCGCGACGCGCTGGACTGGCGCCGGCCGCCAGCGCAGCGGTCATGCGGGGCAGGCCGTCCGCGAGATGACACGCGTACAAACACATCAATTAATTTATACGCCTATAAATCGTTATTGGGGTCTTTATTGTACGAACATGAAACAGACATAAAAACCGGTAAATGAAACTGGAGATGACGATCTAAAATCTAGTGGTTTGATCACTACATTTCAGATCTGGATTTAGTCTGGAATCTCATACCTAACCCGCATTAGGCCATGTTTTTTGTTCTTTTGTCTCCTTTATTCGCTCGTGTTTTACGAATGACAATTTGTGCAGAAACACGACTTTATTTATTTCATTAGTGTTGTTCACGATGCGGAAGCCGAAGAGAGAGAGAGAGAGAAGAAACAAATAAAAATAAATACAAAACTGAGACATGCGAACATATAGCAATAATGACGATATGAGAGCCGATCATTGGACTCTAAGTAAGTCTAGTCAGGCAAGTAAAAAATCAACGATATCATTGTCACCGTGGAATATTTTATGGCTTATGACAACATGATAATAATGTGGCAATACGAGCAGTAATCATCTCCTAATCGTGCAACTGTATGTAGTGAGTGTTGCAGTCGTGAGTCGTGAGTGTTGTTGTAATCTATAATAGGTCTACCTACATTTAATATGTTTTATTTATATACTTACGCATATTTTGACCCGTTTTCTGTGTTTATTATATTTCTTTTGTTATTTATATATACTATTTTATTTTTTTATTGTATTTTCCGTTTCCGTAAGTGTGTCCGTGGCATGAACAGTGGGCCCTATCAGAATATCAGCGCAGGGTTATTTCCTTTTTTGGATATCGCTGCACATGCTGAGATAGGAGCCTTTTTGGTCTCGCACGGGGTTTTTTATTTTGACTATTGTGTAATTTTTATGCTTATTTCTCGTGTCTCCTGTGCGGGTCACAAATAAATATTTTTCTTTCTTTCTTTCTTTCTTTCGTGCAAACTGCAGCCGATAACACTGATTGCTTTATGTTATTGCGTTCTCAATTATCAAAACCGTATATACTTTTGCACGGTGTAAAAATGGTCGAATGCACCTGAATCATGTCTTTAAACGTGCGTTTGATAAGTGATAACAAGTTTTGTAAGTGCATTTGCATTAGGATTACCTATTCCAGCAGTGTTGGAGACGGGGTTATTCCCCGACTGTCGAAGGAGGGTAATATTAATGTAATGTGTTTATCAGGTTATGTATGTATGTATGTTTGTTCCTATGTGTCGTTCTACAGACCAAACGCGTTGGCAGATTTTGATGATTCTTACGTCAAACGATTCGTCTTAACCCTGCAAGTGTCACTGGCTACATTAAAATTGACAAATAGAAAAATGGCGGCTTTTGGGCGCCATATTGTGGGGGGCCAATTTTTTTTCTTCTCTTCCAAACCCACGTGTGTGGTATCAAAAAATGGGGTGTGGTATTAAAGGGTTTTAAGAGGCTATTTTAAAAATATAAAACACTTATATGATTAAATGTCTGTACATAATAATAAAAAAAAAACTAAAAATAAAAAAACTAAAAATAAAAATCTTTAATTCAAATAATCTAAAAATCCCGACTGCTTATGAAGCGAACTAAAAAGTACGTCTTTTTAGTTCGCGTAGAACAAGAAGAAACTCATGCTGTGCAGTCGAAGCATACATCTGGTTTTGGTGAGCCCGCCAATATGTATATTTATTAAAACATAGTTACGTATTCTTGTTATGATTAAATTAAGGGCGAATACCGATTTCCATAGAAGATGAAAGTGGATTATGAAGTAGGAATTACTCACAAGTTATAGATTGTCCTCTCCTTCGTATGTCTGTTTCGTAGGGGCCGTACGGATAGATTGTGCCCAAAGCCATATTTATTTAGTTTTATTTTACTAGCTCGGTACCTAATATCTATTCGCCGAGTCAACGAATTACACAATATAATGCAAAATGTTTTTATGTATGATCAAAGTGACGTAGCAATTGTAATATTAAAAAGCCACTTTTTATTTACTTAGATATGCAAATGTACACTTCATCTCGATTATCAGATATTACTGAACAAAAATCACTAAGAGGAAGGTGTAATCTTATCGGTTATTCATCGCATGATCTCGTCGATTTGATTATAGGTCACATCATGACAATGAAATATTTTGGCCAGCGGCCTTTTAACAGCAGTGGGTAGGGGTACTAATGAGTGTAATCATTATTATGGACCGAAAGTCAACCCATTTGCTGAGGGGCAGAGGGGAAAAACAGTTTAATACCTTTGCCAATGTCAAAGTGAGGATAACCCTGTTACAAGGTTGATAGGTTTCCGATTATGATAATTATTATCAGATTTAAAGTCCAGCCAGTCCTACAGGCAGACCGGCAACACTTGTAAGCGGTCTTTTCGCCCACTCGCGTAGAACTGTAGGGCTTCGGCATCGCGGTCGCGCCGTTTCGTTAAAGCGATAATATTCGTTAAATGGATTAAGCCTACACAGTAGTTGAATAATGGTGTTCCTACTATTGTTATTGTTTAATTATAGGAATGGCACCATTTGACTCAGCAATCTATTGTTGCTGTTATCTACATATTTTTTACAAAAGATAGTACTTGAATAACAAAGTTACAATATTATCGTTGAGCGCATAAGTGAAATTTTTGTTTGATAGACTTTGCCTACATTAATCATCGTCAATCCTTGGTTATCTTATCAATAATAATGTTATGTGTCCCTAGAATGCACAAACTTAATGCCAGACAAGCCGAAGGTAATATAAATAGAGGCAAAAAATTATAATATATGCATGGCGTCTAATTTTACGTATTCATACATTGCTTGGCAAGGTCTCAGCATTTTTTCAATAGCACACGCAATTAACGATATCCACTGTTCGTTTATGGTTTCCTTTGAACGTGTTTTTTTTCGTCAACACATGGTTGCATTTGTAATTAAATAAACTACATTTTCAAGGACGGTTGATGCTCCATTGTATTAATAAATATGCAAAAGTCTGCTCACTTACACATTTTCAGGCAAAAAGTTTCTCACTACTAAGAGACCGAACTTCACAGTAAGCATTTAAATTATATCAGATTAAAATCTAAATAAATCTTGACAGATTTTTGTTTGAAAACGGTATAACTTCGGTGCGGTAATCCATTTAATTCGGCCTCGTGCTGATATTTGTTTTACCGACTCGTAATGGCATATCTATCTACTGATTAAACACGCATTACCGTAGTAGTTAACCATAATTATTACCTACTAGGTACATTATTTTGTTTATCATCTTAAATAAACAATATTATATTGTTCATTATCTTAAACAAATAGTTTAAAGTTATCTTTGGGACATCCCAATCTTTGTTTGTTTGTTTCTTTATGCGTTTTAATAATAGAATTATCTCATAGATTATATTTGGTTTCTGAATGCAGACTATAAGATAAGTTTCCAACTAATTAATTCCTACGATACATTTCATACACCTACGTCACTCAATGGAATGTGACGACAATTTTTATTTTTTTCTAAAGCTTACCCCACGAACCCATCAAACTCAAGATTGTATTTGAAGTTGGAAAAACAGATTTTATTTTTAACAAACACACCAGTTTTCGTTCCGTTGAAAATTAACAAAACTAAACCACTAAACTATGTTCCTGAAAAATCAAATAAAAAATCAATCATCATTAAATCGTTTGTCAAATTCAAACCGATTTGAATGGCAGTTGTTATTTCGGTCAACAAATCACAACATTTAAAATGAAGATATCGTACGTACTTATTCGTTAATTTTTGTATTGATCAGCCTATAAACCTGTTCATAAAAGTAGTTAGACCACTCATCAAGTACATAAGTAGCATAAAACGGTCAGCAAAAAGCTAAGTATAGGTATTAATTATGCAAAGTAAGGCTATCGAGCTGATTGTGATTTTTTTATTCCCACGGCCGTCTACCCAATGACATGACATGACATAGTTATCGACCGCTGCGTTTCGCGAAATGCTTCGTCATCAGTTAGATATATGCTGCGAAATTGCCTACGTGCAATAGATATGAACGGTTTCTAGCTAACCCATAATGTTGTCGGAGGTAGTAATATAAGTATTTTAAGCAACGGTCATATAATAGGGGTTATTAAAACAAGAGTGTAGGTTTATCACACGAGGCGAAGCCGATTGTTATAAAAGTATCACACGAGTGTTTTAATACCTAATTTTAAGACGTTGCATACACTAATTTGTATCTCCACTTATACAGTTAAAATAAAACAAAAGGGGAAACGGAAAAAAATATGTGGTATGGCGGGCAATTTAGATTCTCATTGCGCATGACTGTGCAGCGCGCACATCCATAGAAAATGGAACTATTTTTCTACATTAAGTCAATGCGCCCATGTGCTCCAATAAATTAAAATGTAAAAGAGTGCTTAAAAAATAAAAAGTTATTTTATGTTGCAGTTGTTTGAAAATCAAAAGAAAATGTTGCAATGGTCTTTTATTTAAATTTTACCACGAAAAACGAAAGTAAGAGTTTATACAATATTTTTCGAATTCATATTTGGAACATTACTTTGTGAGTGTAGATAAAAATTATTATGTTAACATTTTTGATGTGTCCGCGAAATTTAATACGAGCTTTTGTTTTATTTATATCTAAACTGGCTTAAATCTGTTTTAGAATTCAGTTGTGATTTGTGAAGTATTGTTTGGTTACAAAACTCTGAAAAGCCTGGCATTTTACCATTATGTCACCATAACATAATAACTAGGCTTCTCCTTCATCTTCTTCTGTTCACTATGGTCATGCGTCCGTCTGTCTACATGTAACTTCCATTTCATTTAAAATGTATAGCTTATTTATAAATAGAAGCCGCTTTCATGAGGATCGGCTATTTACGTTGAGTCGAATAAAACCTGTTGAAGCAGTTATTTCTAGATTCAGGTTAATGCTATTTTTGTCTGAGTTAGTATCTTGACAATCAAGTTTCTTTATTGGAATAAAACTTAGAATTTTCTAATCGTGTGTCCTTCAGTTTTATATTAAGAACCTTATAAAAATACGTGGAAAATTTTGTTTCAAATTTAAATTTGAAATTAATTGGTATATTGGCATTAGTATTTGTCATGCTCTTTCATAGGGTCAAACCCTTTACCTTGCTGGATTCCCTAACGCAATTAGGCTGCAGGAGGACCACCTTAACTTTTTATCTACAAGTTGTTTACATTATGTCGGTACATTATAAGTACTCATGTCCTCACATATTGAGAGGTGATAAATATAGATTCAATAATAGACTTGTTATGATACATTATAACTAGGGCATATAATATCGGCAGATTTTTAATTCCGATATTGATTTCCGATTACAGATCTCAATATCGGAATTCCAATATTAATATCGGAATTGCAGCGTCATTTCCGCCGAAAGACGTCCACTGCTGTACGTAAGTAAGTCTACCCCAAATGTCGCGACATTGACCGATCCCATGCGTCTCAAATCCAACGGATTCCCTTAACCTAAGCATTAATCAATGGAAATATCATTGTTGCAACGGGTTCTATGAAACTGTTTATTTACTTGTACTCTTAAAGGTAAATTTTTTAGCAATCTCGTGAATGTAAATCCAGAATTCATCAAGACGCTTATAATTTTTTATGAAGTGGTTTAAGTAAATAAGCGCCCAATTATTGTAGTAAACATATTATGCGAACACTGCTAATCATCGTAGTCATCGGGCTTAACCGCTCATTATCGCTTGGCACTTCACAAGGAAGAAGTATAAGGTATTTTTCTGATTCTGAGATTCCGATATTGGATCACTCAGTATCGGAATTAAAATTTCGGTAATTTCGTTCCGAGATTACGATATTACGAGATCCCGAGTTTCTGATATTTATGCCCTAGTTATAACTAGTACTGCTTATATGAAGCTTTAATTACGCATAATTAGTGTTAAAATAAACTAAAATACATGACACACTGACACCTCACGGTCAAAAAAGCCGGCGCTAGGATTTGAGATAACTTTCCAATGCCAAGAACGTTTATATTATTTACATTAAAATAAGTAACGATTTCTCGTGTAGATATATATCTATTCGACTAGTAAGTTTCCGTTACAATATTTAGTGGCATTCAATCGAATTTGAAGGCAAAAAGTTTATATTGAATACGATCACGCAACGACATTGGCCAGTGAGAAGAACCATTAATCATGTGATAGATTAAAAAATATTATAAACAAGATTTTTGTGCATTGTGACAATTATCTGCAAACCATGTCGGTGATCGGCAGTGACCGAAAAGTTCAGTGAACCAACACGTAAAAAGTGTACTATTTTAAAACCAACCAAGATACCTACCTACCCAGTTATTTACTTCACTTTTGGCTCCGCGTCCAAAAAACAATTCTTGAAATATCTACGTTTGCATTTGTTTTGATAACCTTCAGCGTTGGAAATTCAGGAAAACGATTTAAAGGTTTTGGTATGTGACTATTTGACGAGCAGGGTTTTTCTAATTATTCTGTTTTCGCTAGTTTAAATTAAGAACTCGGGATTGCGGGAATGTCCAGTAATAACAGACTAATTAAAGAAGTCTGGATAAACAATAAACCGTTAGGTCGTTTGTTCACGAGGCACCGCACGATACGATTTGTGGTCACGATTTTTAACACACGACACACTGCAGACGGTCTTTCGTCCGTTAGTTTGTTCACTAGACACAGTTCTGCAACGACAGTGCAGTGCACTTGTATTCTTTTTGAGTGATGAACCACGCGTGAGCCGTGCGGTGCGGTGTGTCGTGTCGTCAACATGGTCATACCGGTTTTGTTCAGCCGCTAAATCGTCACTGCAAAAAAACCGCGACGACATAGCAACATCGACGACATAGCCGATAATCCGTATGAATCGTGTCGCATTTGGTGCGAAGTCGTGCAAAGAACAAACGGTCCATACAAATATATGGAGCTCTGAATCGTGACCACATTTTGCGGTGTCGTGTGTCGCGTCGTGAACAAACGGCCTTACCGTACCTAACATCAGTGGAAACTTTTTTTTAATATTTGCCTTCATTTCGGGTTTATCTTGATATGCAAAAATATTATCTTATTATTTTAGTGTCAGACGTAGGTATTTGGAAAGCCGACATTTAGGTAGAACGATATTAATAGTAGTGACTAAATCTGTCCGAGTGTTTGAGATATCTTTATTTACATAATAAGTATGTTTATCAGTATTTTAGTCTAATAAGTATATTCATAATTCTTCACATTTATCGTCAATCACTTACAAGCGTTTATCTCTGAGCTGAGTAAGTTTAGTTCAAAAGTCGCTGAACTAAGGTTCGTTGGTATAGAAGATTAATTTTGAGTCATGTCTGTGATATTTTACGGTAAAAATTTAACTTTCCCTCTCCGTAGATATTTAAACTAGAGTTAGAGAATGACTGAGAAACTTGCTTTATTTACGCGACTGCAGAAGGAGGGGAATGTGTTTATCATTCTATGTATGTATGTTTGTTCCTTTGTGGCATTCTAGAGACCAAACGCATTGGCCGATTTTGATGATTACTACTGGCTACATTAAAATTGGAAGAGAAAAACATGGCGGAAATTGGGCGCCATTTTGTGGGGGATTTTTTTTTTCCTTGTCGGACCCATCGTGGGGGTATCTATGGGTATATATGGGTTATGGGGTATAATAAAGGGTTAAAGGGTTTTAAGAGTGATTTCAAAAATACACTTATATGTTTAAATATACCTAATCTAAAAAAAATAACTAAAAAGGTGTAAATAAAAAAAATATTAAAACAAATCAAAAAACCCGACTGCTTATAAAGCGAACTAAAAAGACGTAAACAAGATGAAATTCATGCTGTGCAGTCGGAGGATACATCTGGTTTTGGTCAGCCAGCTCGCGAATATTTCAATATAGTTGGCTAGACATAGATATAGAGTATATTCCTTAGCATTACGAACTTATATTCACAAATTCTTTTTTGTTCGCCAAAATCAGACTAGAAGTAGCTACAGCCTAGGCATATTGTATTGGAAGGTAGGTATACGATACATGCCAAGAGGCAAGAGAGCCAGAGGACGCCCTAGATAATGATTTGATTGAACGTGGGATAGATGAGATAAAAAGAAATGCCGGAGAAAACTGGAAAAAACTAGCAAAGACAAGAAACACCTGGAAATTGTTGGAGGTATAGGCCATACACGCCAGGGGCCTTAAATAAAAAAATAAAATGTATGTAAATTTGTGTACCTAATGTTAAGTAACTCTATGTATGTTAAGGAAATGAAATGGTTTAATAATTAAATAGTACATTGTGATACAAGGGTGGAAAGTAGGTTATTGCAAACGAGTTGTCATTAACAAGCCCGAGCCGAAGGCGAGGGTTTTTAATGACACGAGTTTGCAATAACCTACACGCCCGTGTATCACACGATATTTTTCAATACAGTTGTATGAAATAGTAAAAACAAATCAAAGAATTAGATTTGTTAATTGACAAAAAAATTGACATATTTTTTTTACAACGAAAACAGCCTACACAGCCTATTCGATTTTTGACAAATGTTGATGTGAAAATAATTAAATTGAAACTGGTAATTAAATATATTAAACAACCATTTAAGACTTTTGATTATTAAATGCTAAAACGTACGGAATCATTCATTTTTCCTCGTATAAAATCTATTCCATTTTATTCTATGTATGAAAACTCCTTGCTATTAAACTTTTTTAAATTGACTAAAGGCGCGTTTTTGCAACTGGATTTTTTTTACAACGAGAACAGTCTATACAGCCTATTCGATTTTAGACAAATGTTGATGTGAAAATAATTAAATTAAAATTGGTAATTAAATATATTAAACAACCATTTAAAAGACTTTTGAGAGTTCAATGCTAAAACGTACGGAATCATTCATTTATCCTCGTATAAAATCTATCCCATTTTATTCTATGTATGAAACCTCTTTGCTACTAAACTTTTTAAATTGACTTATAAATTTAAAAGTAAACTGCAAAACTAATGATCGAGCTCGTAAACAAAAGTCACGACCGCGTAATAGAAAGATGCCTATGCATAAGATTTAATTTTCGAATCATAATTATAGCCTCTGAAAGTACGCCATGTTTAACAACTGTATTGAAAAACAAATATGATACATGAATAGTGGACAAGGTTTCCGCAACCCCCGGCATGTCACAGCCTATCGCATTACAGTCAAGCCGGCGACGTGTGGTCTACAACTCATTATATATATTGTATACCGCGGTTTTGCGTAACCACAGCAGGACAATATTCCCTGTAGGCTGTGTACTACCCACAATGTACCGGTACTTAGGTATATGAGAACATTAGCGAGTGAGTAATGCAGTAGCTAATGTTGTTGTTATTGTTTTTGTAATTTGTTTACCTTCTTTTGTTTTATGGCGCAGTCTCTAGGTAACGCAAACAAAAAATTGTGCTAGCTAGGGACTTGATTGGAATTTGATAGTACAATGATATGTAAGTCTTTTGACTACTACTACTTTTGTACATTTAAAATAATGCTAATACTAACTAAAAACACATTTTTTGAGCCATTTGTGGTTAACGATTAGACCCTCAGTACGTAAAATTATTTGCTCTTAGTTATGTATTATTCATGAATAAATAAATATTTACTATTCTTATAGCTAGAACCAGTATGAGGAAATTTTTCCTTGAAATCGGTCTAGGTCTTTCCAGAAATATTACTAACAAATAGTATAAACGTCCTTCCTTTATTAAAATTGTTGTTTAAATTATGATAATCATATACAATTTCCATAAACATTAATTTTATATGTTACACGGTGTTATGTCTTCGCGTATCTTACATAATTTGTTTACAACGGGTTTTTGTTATTGTATGTATAATACTTAATCAAATACCTCTACGTACGTGTCAATAAGAACTAAGCATATACCTACTTGTAGATATCACATATCTATGCACTCTTATATCACCTACAATAAAGATAAATGCTAAAATGACGCCAACATAATCTGGAAACTAGCTATAAAGTTAATCTTTTGTATTAACATAACAAGATCATCAAGAATTTGATATTCAATAAAACGATTAACATAATATGGTAAATCTTTTTCTAAATACGCAATTAAATAGCACAGCTTGTTAAATATATATTTTAAGTCTTTTTTAGGGTTCCGTACCCAAAGGGTAAAAACGGGACCCTATTACTAAGATTCCACTGTCCGTCTGTCACCAGACTGTATCTCATGAACCGTGATAGCTAGACAGTTGAAATTTTCACAGATGATGTATTTCTATTGCCGCTATAACAACAAATATAATAAAATAAATATTTAAGCGGGGCTCCCATACAACAAACGTGATTGTTTTGCCGTTTTTTGCGATAATGGTACGGAACCCTTCGTGCGCGAGTCTGTCTCGCATTTGGCCGGTTTTTTTTAAACTAAAAACTCCTGATTGAGTTAATCAAAACAATATTTAGTTAATAATATGAATAAATAATATCGGGTTTAGATATAGGTAGGGGGGCCTACGTAATTTGCAGGCAGTACCTACCGACCAATATCTAAATTGAGAAGCGAGCTGATAACAGAAAGCTTGGCACTTGACACCGTTACATTGTTTTGTATCGATACTCGTAACCTTTCATTCACGCTTCCATTGAATTCTGTAGGTATGGAATTGGGGCATCCCCTAAGGGTCTTGGGGGCTTTGACCGCTCCTGTGCTGGAGTTAGGTAAAGGGAGACGGTTCACGAATGCCTCTTAACATTTTAACTTTGCACGGGTTGATGCCGAATATAAGAACCCTTGTTTTGTTTGGGTTATAGGTCTAGCGAGGACTTGTAAGGAATTCGTGAATTTAAACATTTAGAACTAAAATCACACTTTAATATTATAAAGGCGAAAGTTTGTGAGTGTGTGTGTGTTTGTTACTTCTTCGCGCTGAAACGGCTGAACAGATCTGGATGAAATTTGGCACAGAGATAGATTTTTATCACTAGAAAATGTTTCCTCGGGATAATTTTCGACACACACGCGGGCTCCTATTTTTGTCAGCAGGGTCTAAAGTTCCTGTTATTGTCCTATAATATTATTTATGAAGAAATTAAGAATGGCAGCTGAGATTTATAGTTCGTTTACGGATGTCTGTTTTATGAATGAGGGGGTTAGATAATAATCGTTGCCGTACATTTGCCAAGCCTATTCCTATTCTATTCACGAAGCATTAAATAATTTGTAGCTTTCTTACTTTCTATTTTTTTTTTGTTCGGCCGCTCCGTTATTTTTCATGCAAGAACCGCAAATGTTGTCGATTAATTATAATTTGTCATTTTTTGAAGAAAGTCTTTTTGTGTACTACGTATAATGGACGTAGTTAAGCAATCCTTAAAACCTTGGTAAGCTCTGTGTGATCATCCAAAACTAAATTCTCGTAGCAGGGTCTCCGAAATAGGGCAGCGTAGCGCCGTCTGGTCTACGAAAAATAGGACGCTTATCATTCCCGTAGGCGGTCTACGAGATCCGATAAGGTTTGCTACGCGGATAGATATGAGTATTGACCTAATTTGGGAGCTAAGGGATTACTGTGGATATCGTTTATTGTTTTATTAATATTAACAACGCCAACAGTGTTAGTATATTATCATGTAGGTTATTGTTATTTTAGCGATAATGTTTTGATACAACTTGCATTTACTTATCAAAGGAACTTGATAGCTTTTTTTTATTGTCTATAGTCTTGCGCTTGACCACTATCTCACCGAACGAGATGTTCTGTCTCACACTTTATATGGCCAACGATTAATGTAGGATTGTGGGTGGACGTCTACTGGATAAGGAACGGAGATCATTTGCGTATGGCTGCGTTTGCGCAAATGTCAAATCAACATAATTATTATGTGCGTAGCTAGAACGCGGAAGTTGTTCTATTTTGAGATTTGGTTTTATAATACCAGTTGAGACAGTCCTAAATGTTTTGTAATATATCCTTTTCCTGACAGACAGTATCTGCCTACCTACAACGAAGTATATGTGTATATTTTAGTTTAGTTAAGTCCAAATAAGTATGAACCAGTTTTTAAAGGTGATGATCTAAAAAATCCGGTGCAGTATTTTATTTGGAATGCCACTTATTTTTGTTACTATGAATAAATATAAACCGTCTGGGTTGGTTATTTTGCATTTGAATTGGGACAGGAAAATAATTTCTAGAATATGCTATGCATAAAAATACCTGATTTAAAATAATTGCCACATACCGACATATTTTTTGTTACCTACCTAGAATTACGAAAGTTCTGACTTGGTTATGTTTATTTAAATTGGGACAGGATAATTATTTCTAATACCTACCTGAGGTCCTATACATCAAACATTCTAACATCGAGAGGGTGATGATAGCGAGTGTCAAAAAGGCAAAATTGTTTGGTATTGACAAGCGAAATCGAAAAATCACGTGATCAATCCCTAAAATTTTGACATTTCAGCTAACTTTTTTCCTTCGGCTACTCGGGCAGGCTAAGGTCTTGGACCATACCGCCTCGTCTACACTGCATATCCTTCTTGAATTCTTTAGTATGCATTAGAATGCGGATGTAACAGATTCTAATGTTTTTTGGAGTATTTGGCAGCAAATTGTATCGAGTCAGCCTTCCCAGTAAGCTTTGCAGAGGTAGTCAATACTACAATAAAATTCGCGGCTTCACCCGAGATCACTTCTGTCAATGATTTCACATATTGTCCAGTTGCGTAGACAGTTGAGACACAAAACTAAACCAATTTTATATAACAATATCCACTAGGGATCAATTTGCAAATAATATTAACAGCCGCTGAACTTCACTCGAAAAAAGCCCGCCAAAACTCCCATTTCAGCTATCACCATCGCTAACATCGAATGCCACTTATCTAGAGCCTCTGCTATGCATAAAAGGTGTCCATACCTACTTAATAATTTACCACATGTGATATTGAACCAGTAAGCTTTGATAACAAAAGTTAAATTTTTGCCACCAGAAAGCTTTTTGTAGATTGATACTGTGAAATAATGTTTTCAATATCCATCAGCGGCTAGGCTGTGGGCTTTCAACAGTTTCAACCAACCAAGAGCCTTCGTACAGGTATTTCAACCAGTAATGTTATAAGAGGAGAGATACCGAAAGACCTTTGTACATCCACGTCCGGTCCACCACACTTCATTGCACAGTTTAGGCATATCTTACCTGGAACAAAAGAACACACACATTAATATTTCGTCAGGTTGCACATGAGGTTTTGTAACAAAGAGGTGGTATTACTATTAAAACGGTGGTTACGCCATCTTGGTCCGTACAATGGCGGCAGGGCAATTTGTGTGGGGTCGCTAGGGATTGTTCGCGGCTGGTCGGCGCATGCGCCGTGAAACTGTAGCGGTGCTCTGCGCTTGAGCATCCTCCGTGACTCTATTATTGTGATTATAAAAGCTTCTGATGCCTATCTGTACAATTATAAGTAGGTACAGTACTCCCTAATATTCTTGGCCGATTTGAAGTTGGCTGCAATGGCAACTTCAGAGCGGCCAAGAAGATTGGGAAGCACTGCACATTTTCCCTTTTAAGATGTGCTACGGCAGATTGTTAAATAAATTGTATCGTTAGATTTTACATAAAAAATCTTGATGATTAAATTACGTCTTGTTAATAAAAGTTGCGCGCTTTGTTGCGGTCTAGTAGAAGTGTAATTACCTTCCACTTAGACTTGAGTGATTCTTCGAATATAATTGGTGCTACAGGTATTATTACAGTAAGTAGGTAAGGTTATTATCGCTATTAAGGTAAAGGTATAAAAATGTAAAAGGGCTGCGTTGGTCACGAATTTTTCTAAAGAATATAATTTTATGTAGGCTTGGGACTTGATGTAAATAAAGTAGGTTCAAGATATAACAAATAATATATAAAAGATGATTGGGCCCATCTATGTGTTTACACAGAATCAATCTGACTAGCCTTTTCCCAACTATATTGGGGTCGGCTTCCAGTCTAACCGGATTCAGCTGAGTACCAGTGTTTTACATGGAGCGACTGCCTATCTGACCTCCACAACCCAGTAACTGGGTAACACGGTACCCCTTGGCTAGACTGGTCTCAGATCTCAAGCTTCTGACTATTCGTAACGACTGCCAAAGATCGTCAAATGACAGCCGGGACCAACGGCTTAACGTGCTTTCCGAGGCACGGAGGAAACTCGGTATGTTGAAATGGTAACCCATCCACGGACCGACCTCGTCAAGCGTTGCTTAACTTAGAAGATCGACCCGTGCGGCTGTTATTATTTAGGCACGAGCTCCTCCTATGTGTTTACACAGAATACATACAAATTGTATTTGTTTGATAGAAAAACCAATAAGTATAATGGTACCTTAATGATACTAGTTCTTAAGTGATTTGTTTGTGTTATCTAAGTATCTATTAGTACAATGAGTTTCGTGATTAAATTAGTACCCACAATAATACCAATGCCGGACTTTTTTAAGATATTATACCAACTTATCAAGTCATCTTTATGGAAATATACAGAAACAAGAAATCGATTTTTGATCGAATAACGTGTTATGTACTATGCCACATAATATGAAGTTTCATCATAATTTAAGTAGTTTCTTCATAACAGATAAACTAAGACTTATACCTAGATTTATTTTAGTTACGATAACAGATAAATAAAGGTAAATTGCCATTTCTTTGGAGAAATCAAATAATAAGATATAGGTAGGTGTTGTTTATTTTCATGACAATAGTGATGTACCTTGAAAGTAAACAAAGGATGATAAATTAAAGTCTTTTTTGTTAAAATTCTATAACTTGGGTGTTTGTTCAGTTGTGACCTTCCACTTTTGCGCTGATGTTAATACAATGATTTTATACCGATACTCGCCATTATTTATTTATTTAACCATTAATGTACACACACACAATGAAGAGACAAGAAGAAGAAGGAACAGAAAATAGGTACAAAGGTATGTTTATTACAAAGAAATCTCTTCCAGCACACCTGCGAGAGGAGAGTTGAAAAAGAAGCTAATAGACACCGTGTGTAGAGGGGAAACAAAAAAGAAAAACATATCAAATAATTCACTATAAAAGGTACTTAAGTTAGTCTTTACCGGTAATGATTCCAACCCCGCAAATACTAAGACTTCTTTATGATTCTGGTCAACACTAGTACCTACTGATTCGTAGGTGCCAAATGTGGAATACAATTTTAAATAATACATTATTCCATTTTTGGCACCTGCGAAAAATATCGGTAGGTGAAATACCCCAGGTGCTCTTAACTCAGGTGTCGTTAAAACGGGTGCCCAATGTGGAATATAAAATTATTATCTTATGATTTGCGAAGCAGGCAATCTACAGTGAAGTGATCTTCAAGTGAGTACTGTATCATTTTCTATAATTATAATTGATTAATTTGGTACTACGCTGAAGGGACAGAAATTACGTGATAACTCTTATATTGCTGACTTATGACGCGGTTATAACCACTCCAACGGTTTGAAGGCGTGCGCCGAGCCGTTGACCTTTCGACCCGGAAACGATTTGGTTGCCTTAACCTTCGCTGTGGTCACAAGTTGCTTGTGAACCTTTTACTGCAGCGTGCAACGAACAAACCGCGCACGCGCAGCTGTGCTTAACGCGCAATATTTCAACGTAAAGCCAAACAGAACGTGCTTCCGACCACAGAATGATACGTAAACATTCTTACACGTACTTAAGTAAGTATAAAACATATTATTTTGACTGAAGTCAGTTAATGGGCTATTCGGTAACTTTAGAGCAAGTTTACTCTGTAAAACAGTTGTGTAGTTGTTGGCAAGTTACTTTCTACACCGGGAGCGCGTCGAGCGTCGGTAGCGTGGCGAGTACTACAATATCTAAGGAGTCGGGAAACTTTGCACTCAAGTGCGGTAACGCGACCATTTATCTTATAATGGCCAGGGGCACTCCGCTTTCAGTGGCCGCTGAGAATATCAATGGTATAATAAGCATAATGGATTTAGTCTTCTGCACGCGTCTCGCCGCCATAAATGGGGTCCGCCACTTTCACTTGAATTATGATGTCCCCCTTTTAAGGATGCGTTGTCACGGTAATGTTACAAAGAAGTTAAATATTCTAGAAAAAGTGCGTTAAGTTCACGTGTATGTGGGTTAGTGGGCTATTCAAGAAACACTTACTTATATGGTTGTCAAAACTGTAATTTTTCGTTGAGTGATTCTATATTTTACTAGCAGTAGATATCTCTTTTACGACAGCATGATGAACATGAAGATAAATTCGTATTGAACCTTGAAAACTGAACTCTTTTCTAAACGTTGAATTTTGTTTTTTGCACCCAATAGGTAAGTAAACTATAGTTAACTCGAGTATTTCATTAAACGATTTCGGAGTCCGCACAAAAACTATGATCTCAGCGATCATATCATAAAAAACTCTGCTTTTCAGTACGCGATGCTGTAAAAATAGATAAAATCTGCCGTGTGGCAGTTTTTGCCGCTGATTCGATTAAATTGAAGGTAAACAAAATCACCTTGACGGAAAGAGAGGCGGCGGTGAAAAATTAACTTTGATTACACCAACTCGGACATTTATTAGGAAAATAAGGCTAAGGGCCTTGTTGATCGTGTATCGGTTTTACCTCAAGAATAAACCTTATAGAGAAGTAATGCAAAGGAAAAGCAAGTGTATTATTCGTTGTTTACTTCATACCTATTAGTTGTATGGCTGCGGTTGTTTACTATTCATGAGAACCTTATATTCGCAATTTTCTTGAAGCATTTGTATAAAAATGCATAAAATATATCAACGTACGTAACGGTTTCTAGAATAATGTGTGATGTGAAATAATAAACAACAAATATCGCTCATAGAAATATATAAACTGTACATTTATATTGTAATAAAACTAAACCTATGGACTTTTTTGAAAACAGGATTTATTTTTTTGTTTCCAAGTTACTCTTATTCACGAAATATTGCGTAACTTTGCTGGCAACTTTTGGTGTCTAAAGAATGAGTAAAAACTTGATTTTTTCTATCTATATAATACAAATCGTTCCGGTATGAACATGATCGATTATTAACCGATAACTAAGCAAAAACGTCATTGGTTGATCAAAATGCATGCTGCGGTCATTAGCTCGTATTCAATAGTGAGGTGCATACATAAATGGCGTTGTTTGGCTTCAACAGCTGGTTGCATTAGGACAGGGAAGCGCAACACACGACTGCCATATATCCGGCTGCCCAAGGAGAACTTTCCATCCACCATATGTCGACATTATATACTCGTAATCCATTAAAATAATGGTAGCATGCTTCAAATAAATGAATGGAACTGATTACGTGCAAAACAAATCGAACTCTTTGCAGATCACGCATGTTTGGAGGTTCGCCAAAATGAATAGTGCTTGTTGTATGATGTTTTTAAATATGTTTTCATTCGAGAAAATCCCGAGCCTAGTCATCTGTTTGTCTAAATCTTAATCATCATTTTATCCAGTCGCATAGTTCCACTATATGTACAACGGGTTGAGAATTTTACATTCTCTGATATTTTGAGTTTTGGGTTAACGTTTTGCGATTCTATACTCTTCTGCAGTACGATAATATGTTTCACATTTACTACAACCGTACAACACAAAAAGTTGCTTAAAACTTAGCTGTTATCAGCACCGAATTGTGATTATTTAGAATTACAGGCTCTATTGTTTGAGTAGCTAACTTCTGAGCTGTACCGTGCTTTATCGTTGCAAATTTGTACACAATCTAGGTTCGATTTGTTGCATGACCATGTTACCATTAAATCGTTTGCTTTCGATTGCATTGCGTAAGAATTGATTTTGTTTTGTTTTTTGTGACGATCGAAATGAGCGTATACAGTTTATCGGTGAGTATGGACGCGCGTGTACAAAGTATCAAATTGATTGTAACCATATTTTCTGCTGGAAGGTTATTAACAAAGGTTGTGTGAAAATTTGTACAGCCTTCTGTTTTTCGGTGTTAACAAAGACAATAAAGGTATCGTGTCCTGGTAGCTACAGGTGACAATGACAATATCAAAGTAATTTGTATTTTTGTCGTATAGATGTTAATTATATAGCTTATATTAGTGTCTAAGATGTATGTATCAAAGGCCAATATATTTGCATATTTCAGTAGGTTTATGAAGGAAATTACAGTCACGATATGCGAAAGTTAATGCAGAGTAGAAAGTGCCTCGACTTAGTCATACACATCAGAGTCCGCAAGATTTTCTCATGACACCAAAAGGAGCGTTGTTTATTACTATTGTTTGTTGCAAAAGATGAATGGATACTGTGTCAAAAAAAAACGAAAACATTTCAGAAAAAAGAAAATATTCTTGCAGGGAATCCGTTGGTTAACCAAGATGACTTTAATATATCATCATCAAGCTCAGTAGGTAATCAAAGAGAAAATGCGTCAAATCACCCATGAGGTTAAACTGCCATAATGATGGAGACATTGCGCAACTCTTAAAATGTCTGTCGTAACCTTAATCCACAGGTAATGTTCTCCAAAGTGACCGTTATTTGAACAGCAAGTATGAAAAACCATCCGTACGTCACTGTCATTTTTTATAATGTCTGGGTTGATGATTCACATTTAAATTCGGGGAATTAAGATGAGAGTAGACGGAAAACTTATATCATGGGTATACCTTTACATAATTATTATTATTATTTATTTTACATGACGTTTAAAATTCATGTCTGTGAAGTTTCTGGAATCAATTTTGATAGTAATAGAAAAATAAAATAAAATGAATGAGGAAAATCTGTTCGGTTCTTATGTGGAAAATATTTATATTCATGTATCTTTTATAAAATACTTAATTACAAAAACCTGTTTTATTTGAACATAGGTATAAGAATGATCAAAATAATAGGGTATTGTACCTGTTGAGTTTCTGAAGGCGGTTACCAAATACCGGTAAATATTTAAATTTTCAATCCAAGTTGCACTAAACACAGCAGTAACACTTCTCTAAATTAACGAAACAATTAATTACTAGTATTGTGACGTCAGAGAACACTTATGTATTGTCGGTTATCAGTTAATTGTGATGATAAGGTACACTAGACATTAACAGCGAGTCAGCGACCGGTTGTGACGAGGTGCGAGGTACGTATGGAGGCGTGTGGCGGTCTCCACCACATTTGTATGGCGTGCGGTGAGGCTCGCCGGCAGCGCCAGCTGACAGCCGGCACCGCCGCCATGATATGACGTCACGCGTGACGCCGCCACCAAAGACCCCCAGTTTCACCAAATTACGTCACACACATGTCAAATCACCGGTCTCTTATATACTTCTGGGTCAACTGACCTTTACGTTTGAATTATGAATATTTTCCTAGACGAATATTTTTGATATTAAATTCTACTAAAACCGGCTTTTATTTATAGATATTCTGTCGTTATTTTTCTTGCGAGAGGCCACATACTGTTAATAACAACGTTAGGTCCAGTCGTAAACTTATTATTCGCATATAATATACTACGAGTAAGTCCGGTTGTAATATATATAGTTACCGATTGTAGAAATGTATTTAGACGTAACAAATAGCAGGGTTTTATAGAATAAGCCTGAAAGTTTAGATGTTTTGTGAACCTACCGCAACTATAGTAGTTCTTGATTTACGCTGGAATGGTTTATAATTAAAAATGTGGTTACATAAGTGTGTATGACACAACAGTATTATTATCTTTGTATCTATTTAAGAGGAATTATACATGGTGCATGGTGGACATCCCACCCATACGCACCAAACGTTTTGGGAATACTTTCATTATGCGTACAGCTAAGGAGTGGAATTCCCTGCCGGAGTCTGTATTTCCTGATAGCTACAACCTGGGAGTCTTTAAGTCAAGAGTGAATAGGTTTCTTCTAGGTAAGCGTGCTACATCGTCGACCACATCATCACTTACCATCAGGTGAGATAGTGGTCAAGCGCAAGCCTATCAATAATAAAAAAAAAAAAAAAAAAATATGATTAACCGTAATTCCCTTGTAGCAGTATTGTCTTCATGCACTGAGTCACGTACTGCCGTACGGCCGTTACTATACATATGTTGGTACCTACGTATATATATTCATAATAGGTCGAAGAAGGCTCTGCTATTACTAGATTCCCCGAGTTCTAGTATTTCAGAAATAGTTTCACCGAACCGCCTAGATCTTTATTAGGTTTAGATCTGTTCTTTGAAGCTTTATCTTATATAAATGACTTATAATCTTGATACACAAGTTGTAATGTGTTGTTTTTCTGTGCATGTTGTTACCTGCGGGTTTTAACGGCTTTTATTACATGTTTATTATCTTAGCAATTTTCCTTAAAGATAACGTATTAACAAAGGATTTTTTTATAAAATAGTTTTGCATTGATTCGAAGAGAGGATTTTAGCGCTAATTGAAAGTTATTCCCGCCGTTTTCCTCTCAGCATCTTAAAGCAGATTTCAAACGAATTTAACAACAATTACCGTGAATGTGACGTCATTTTACGAGAGTCGGTGTTGTCATCCAACTATGTGCTTGTACACAAGTATTAACCTAGCAAGTTTTATCAGGCGCAGTAAGAATGGGAACATTATTTTACTAGAACAAATCTCAATTTTCTATTTCTACTACAATATTTACCTAACAATGCTTGTTTTCACGCAGGCAAAGAAACCATTCCGGATAAAGGAATTAAGAATAAAGTCAAAACAAGTTGTTATTATGACAAGATAGTTTTTTATATTTGTTTTGTTACAAAGATATGTATATTTGTTAACCACATATAATTTATTTGCCTCATAATTCACAATGGAAATTTTGCTACGAAAATTATATGGGGATGGAATGTGCTAATTTTCCGGCGCCCAAATCGCAATTTTTACCTCGTATAGATACGCTAATAATCCAAATAAGTTTTAAAAATAGACTTGTTAATTTTTATATCTTTTAACACCATATTCGTTTCAAAAATAAGAATGTTGGAACACGGATTTTTTTTTGTAATAATTGGCTTGGACGAATCGCATGCGCTGGCCAGAGTCGCCCGCAATATACGTTCTTAGAAATAGAATTGTATTTACTGTCCCAAAGTAAACAACCCATTAAATAATACACAGATATAATAAATGTATGAAAGCGATTTCGCATTAGGTACAATGAATTCTTTTGTTGATCGGGCACTCTTGTGCGTCGGCACGATTGGCGACAACAAAAATGTATATTTAGAATGCTTAATAAGTAATTAGTTGGCTGATGGAGACGGGTGACGGGAATAGCTGCGTGCGGTGGACGCCTGCACTCATACGTGAGACACACCTACGGTCTACGGGGCCGCGCGTGGACGTGGTGCATAGCTCAAAACTCGGGCTCAGCTCTATTTCTGCCCGGTGTTAATGACTCCATACAGATACACTCGCCAGTTGACATTTAGGTCATTCTATAATAGTTTTTATTACATTTTCTGTATTTTCACGTATAGGAGATAAAGAGGTTAAAGCCCCACACAAATTAGCGTCTGCGTCGTTGTCAAAGTCAATGTAAACAAAGCCTAAATGTTAGTTTCACCTCGACTCTCCTAATTGCGTTTCGTTTGAGTTCAGTGCAGTATCATTTTGCTTCGAATTGGTGTTAATGGGAATACGTATAGAATAGAGACAGGTGAGCATTTCGCGAACGATCATGTGAATGAATACAGCACATTGTTAGTTTATACTTAGGTACCTGTTCCGGTGACCTAGTTCTTCATTAAATAAAACCGTTGTCGTTCTCACTATACACAATTAAGTTTTTTTTAAAGTCTACTATAGTGTCTAGGCAAGCGTGCTTCACCGTTGACCGCATCATCGTTTATCATCAGGTGAGATAGAGGTTAAAAAAGCGAGCCTATCGTTAATAAAATAAAATATAACTGGATACTGTTTGTGTAGGTACATGCAGCAATTATCGTTGCCCGTTTTAATTGATTAAGGGCAAATTTTTCAATAGTCTGATAACTCTTAACAGAGGAATAAATATGGCCGTCTGACATATTTTCTATACAAAAGCTGTCAAACCGCCATTTTTATTCTTCAGTTAAAAGTTTGTCTTCTTATTCAGGCAGGCCTCATTTAAATGTTACAAAGCACGTCAAAAACATAGTGCAGAGCAATAATGATACAAATAGCACACACGAATCTGTGGTTAGTTCTTCAGCGGATAGGTATAGGAACTAAATTAGCAAATAGAAAAAGATGGTAAAATAATTCTATAAGCATCTCACCATAAAAAACGTAGGTTCAAAGTGAGCGTATTGCCCCTGAATCAGGTAGATTGACAGCTAACTTTACGTTGACTTCGCCTAGTCAGGCTGGTCTAGAACATTTAAATGAATTACAACTATAGCCCAGCAAGCAGCAACACAAGATCGCTGCAAATGCCTCAACGGTACACATATTGCCAGTAGGTAACAGAATACTGGCAATGTAGGTATACCTCATACCATTAAGAAGATTGAGCTCATAACCTCGGTAAATACCGATATATAAAGTGTGTAAATGGCTCCATCGAGACAGCGAGCAACACTCATTAAATTATTAGCAACATTGACCTTAACTGCCCAGGTCAACATCTCCGAGGTTAGGTTACGCTCTGGGTGGGTCTTTCTCTTAAATTAACGAGTGGGCCATAGGTACAGACAGACATACGAGGTGTCGTCAGTTGGGTACCCACTCTTCAAGCGTTTAGTATACCTTAGAAAATGGGGTAAATAGTTTGTGAAGCTGTCCCTACCACAGAACAGAGAAGAGGCGTTTTTTAGGGTTCCGTAGCCAAATGGCAAAATCGGAACCCTTATGGATTCGTCATGTTTGTCTGTCTGTCCGTCCGTATGTCACAGCCACTTTTTTCCGAAACTATAAGAACTATGCTGTTGTAACTTGGCAAGTAGATGTATTCTGTGAACCGCATTAAGATTTTCACACAAAAATAGAAAAAAAATCAATGAATTTTGGGGTTTCCCATACTTAGAACTGAAACTCTAAAAAATTTTTTCATCAACCCCATACGTGTGGGGTATTTATGGATAGGTCTTCAAAAATTATTATCGTCGGTGCTCCGTAGACCAATTGGAATTCGACCAATTGGTCTATGGGGAAAATTACATGTTTCCATCGCCCAATTACCAACTGGTTTATGGAGCATACTCGACGTAAACCAAAACTATGTTCCATTATCACATTATAACCCTGAGTTCACACCAGTTTCCTATACTTTGGGTTCAAAGAAGCCTTTGTTATATTTTTGGGTTCACATCAAACTAAATTCAAAAATATTATAAAGGAATAAATACAATAACCTTATATTGTATTTATTTCATTTATAGATAATTATAATATAATCTTAATTCTTAATTCTTTATTGTACACAAAAAATAATTACATATACAACACGAGTGATTTAGTCTTCAATGAAAAGAAAAGAAAAGATAGGAAAGTATGTAAACTTTTTTAAATGGCCACTTCACAGAAAACTTATATGTCATTATGGTGTCAATGTAATGAAAATTAATTGATTTCTCGTTAGCCTACCAGTGGGCAGAATTGAAGAAACTTAAGATATTTTTTAATTTTTTTTTCACGGCAATAATCCGTTTTTGAGCTGTTAAGGTTTATCCATTTTGTTGCAGAATGTTATAGTCTTCGCCAAACTTCTGGGCCGCCCTGAAGTTGACTTTCCGATGCGCAAGGCACGAAACGGTGCTTTTTAGGGTTCCGAAGTCAACAAGGAACCCTTATAGTTTCGCTCTGTCCGTCTGTCCGTCCGCAGCTTAGCTCAGAGAATCTAAGTACTAGAAAGCTATAATTTGGCATGTATATACATATTAATAATTCCGACAAAGTGGTAACATAAAATCATGAAAAATATTTTTTTTTCGGGTACCTCCCATAGACGTAAAGTGGGGATGTATTTTTTTTTTCTCGTCTTTCCTTTAGTGTGGGGTATCGTTGGATAGGCCATTCAAAAATATTATGGGTTTGTTAAGACCATTTTTCGATTCAGAAATTCGTTTGCGTAAAATTAAGCTTTAAGTTGCGAATTTATGTTAGAGTCAAGTGTCCCCCCCCCCTGCCAGCGAAATGGTTGCGCTTGGCTATGTGAAAAAATTCAGGGCAGTAGTAAATATAACGAAATTAAAAGGAAAATTATCACAGATAACAAGGCTTTACAAGTTTACGAGTAATAGTCGACCAACTTATAAAATGTACTTGGAACAGTAAAAAATTTGTACAAATGCCATTGAAAAATTACTTAAATAAAGTTGATAGCTGTGTAAAACAGAGTAAATATAATGCTTACGAGCCATGTAAAAATACACAAAAATGAAATCATAACAGACTTTACCAGTTTACGAGTAATAATCGACCAACTTATAAAATGTACTTGGCACAGTAAAATTTTTGTACAAATGCCATTGAAAAATTACTTAAATAACGTTGTTAGCTGTGTAAAACAGGTAGTAAATATATGCTTATGAAACATGTAAAAATATACAAAAATAAAATCATAACATCCTTAATAATAATGATTTCTAAATTAATAATGTTTAAGCTCGAATAACGCATTGGAGTGGCCGGAGTCGTTGGCAGTACCAGAACAAAGTCTATATGGCGCATGCGCGCGATGGAGTCTATTTTGTGTTAGTGCAGAAGTATTTTCGACGTTTTGTAATTAAAACGTAAAAGTGAAGTCAAATTAGATTCGATTTCCAAGCAAATAACTTATTTTCTTTTGTCGATATCCTTCTATAAAGTCAATATTCGACCCGACTTCATCACTAATTGACTATCGTAAATTTTTCCAGAATGAAATAGTGAATACCGCAGATTAGAGGATTCACCTCTAATCTGCGGTATTAGAGGAGATTAGAGGTGAATACAAACGATTTTTTCTAATTCTGAAAGAGAAATAAACAAGGAGCGTGCACGCAAGGATCAAGGAACGAACTATACCATTCCCCGTGGCTCTAACGCGCGCTCGTATCGGCTCCTTTCGCAATTCGCACCCCCGGTGTTACTCAAATAGATAATATTTTTCTAACTTCAGTTGCGAATTTGGATTTTATAACTCCTTCTTCAGTTACCAGTTAGTCCAGTTTAAGTCAAGAGTGAATAGATTACATCTAGACAAGCGTGCTTCACCGTAGACCACATCATCGCTTACCATCACGCGAGATAGTGGTCAAACGCGAAAATATAGATTAAAAAAAAACATCACCTGTGTGGGCCCGTTTTTAGACTTTGTGAGCCGCTGAAACCGTTCTAATGTTCATGTAACAACAACAAAACCCTCTTTTTAGTCCGCATTATTATGCAACTTCGGAACCCTATTACTGCGCGTGGCCCGACACGCACTTGGCCGGTTTTTATGTTTATTTTGTATGAGATTAATAACTGCGAAGCCATTGTAGCCAACTTCAGGGCAGCCAAGAAAATTGGCAAGGACTATGAAGACAGTTTGTTTGTTTTATCTGCGTATTTTTCAAATTGTTATGCCGTATTTATTCCTTAAATGATTATTAAGCGGTTTCAAAAATTGTTTATGATATATTTTTTTAATACTTAAGGACACGGCTTTACTATACCATTAAACTGGACAGCGGAACATTTCTCAATTCTCCATAGACCAGTTGGAAATTGGATGATGAATACATGTAATATTCCCCATAGACCAATTGGTCATATTTCAATTGGTCTACGGAGCACCGACGAAAATTATATTGAGGTTTCTAGCATTTTTTGTTCTAAACTGAATAGTTTGCGCGAGAGACACTTCCAATGTGGTAAAATGTGTGTCCCCCCCCCTGTAACTTCTAAAATAAGGGAATGATAAAACTAAAAAAAATATATGATGTACATTACCATGTAAACTTCCACCGAAAATTGGTTTGAACGAGATCTAGTAAGTAGTTTTTTTTTAATACGTCATAAATCGTAAACCGCAATTTACCAAGTACGGAATCCTTCGTGCGCGAGTCCGACTCGCACTTGGCCGTTTTTTCTGTTCTGTGGTTCCTACACACACAGTGTGGCATTGTTAAAAATAAAAGACTCGACCAATAATAACAATTGTCTGTGTGAAAAATAAAAGTAAAACAAGGCATTGTAACAAAGTAGCTCATTGGCAGCAGGCCACCTATAAACAAAAAAGAAATGGATATCCTCTTAAACGCTTATATGGTCTTTATCTAATAAGTAGAGATAAATCTTGCCTCTCGTTATTACAGCAGATGATGAAGAATTAACAACCTCTTAGGTTATCTCGACATTAGCACATAAAGTTAATGACTAGGTGCCTGTTAAAAATATATATAATTCACTTTGTACGGAGTGGATTCCGTATATACCAATATCCTTCCACATTCAAGAGAAAAAAACAAGAAACCCTACTGCAAAAAATTTATTAACTGAAAAAAGGTACTAGATAACTGAAAACAAGTACTAGATATAAATTATTTATCTAGTACTTGTTTTTCCGTTAATTAATTTTATTCAGCCGGGTTTTTATAATAATTTGTTATATTTCAGACGTTTTAGTTTTAGTAATGAACTAGTTTTATAAATAAGTTATGTGGTAAAAGATTATTTATTTTGCTATCAAAGTTACGCTTATCTTGAATTTGTGCCCAAATAGGAACATAAAAGTGTTAAATATATATTTTTGGAATGGCCTATTTAGTAGCTTTCATTTGATACCCATATTGTTGGGATATCGAAAAAAAAATTGAACCACCCCCATTTATAAGGGGGAGGCGCTATTTAAATATATATATATATATCTTATATCACTCCCTCAATTGAGACAAATCCAACGACACCTCATGTGTCATAATCCGTCAAGCCGTTTGAGCTGTAGAGCGTGCTATAGAAATAGACATACATACATATATACATACATACTTACATTTACATACATATGCTCTAAACATATTTCCCTCCCGCAGTCGGGTAAAAAAAACAGGTCTATTTGTATTCCTACTTAGGTTTGCTTTATTAATAAGGCACCTATTAACTACTAACAACTAAATATAGAGCTGTAAAATTATTATCGTTTCTTCATTCGCTGTTACTGTAGATTATTATTTTATTAATGCCCAACGTTTGAGTCAATGGTTTAATGCTAGATGGCAGGTCAATCGATAGCGTGTCTTATTAAATATGTATGCTATGGAGTGGAGTAGGCAATCCATCGATCACCTGTATGCAGAGCCCGATCTAGCAATTTCGTTGCTCCGGGCATATACAATATTTGCCACCTTTGATGCCCTTTAAAATAACGCCTTATAAGGAGGTAAATGTTTCAGGATATATTTATTGAAAACAAATGCGGTTTTTAACCGTCGGATGCGATAAAGCCGCTTTTATTAAACGTGAAAACGATGTGAGCTCGAAAATTTTACCTAAGAATTTTGGCAACATTATGAATGTTAAGTTATTTACCGGTGGGTGTACAACAAGAATCAATAACATTCAACAGCGAAGCGAGCTTGGAAATTTTAGCACCACATCATGAATAAGTAAGGTTTTCTGATGCATTGAAAAAGGCTGTTAGTGCAGTTTTGCCGGCCCTCATTTATGCCGCTTTGAGCATTTGCCCGGCTCGCACCCCACTAGATCCGGCCCTGCCAAATTGCCATGGGGCGACATTAGACATTAGCAGTACATATTGGCACAGTAAAAAAATACAAACAGTATGGAAACTACCTACAAACGCTCGAAACGGCACACTCACATTAACATACGTGAAGCAGAATTGCCCGATTGGTCTCGTCGGTGCGTATGTTTGTGTGAGTGTGCCGTTTCGAGCGTTTGTAGGTAGTTTCCATACTGTTTGTATTTTTTTACCGTGATATTGATCATGTTGTGCATAAAACCCACTGCACTTCAGAAAAAAAATGATGTTAAAAACAGCCCTCTGGTACAATTTGATTTTAATATAATTAAGTATAATTAAACACTCTACCGTACCGACCGATATATAGATAAATATAATTGTTTCAAACTATGTACGTTAGTTCGATCTACGATAAAAGCTAGCGTGCGTTATTAACACACACACGCAAACTTTTTATTATTTATAATCCGGCTTTTATGTACTTAATTGACAAACTGCAGTGGCATTATGTATGACAATAAATGACTTAGTAAAATGTCAAATCATGGTTAAACTATTGGAATACGTACTAAAATTTTATAGGTTTCAGGCTATAATAGAGCTTGACATATTCTCAACATCTAAATCTTAATTCAGCAATCAGGGGTAAACCTTTGTTCAAGACGTATTGTGAGTAATTATGGTAAAATTTTGAAAAACTATAACGGTAGCATAAAAGTAACCATACGTATGTTACATAAGTATGGTTACTTAAGTAATTTACGAAAATCGATATTATAAGATGACCATATCTAATTATATCGATTTTCCTAAGGATCCCTTGCGCTATAATCTCGGATCGGAAACTGACAGAGATAATTGTGCATTGTATCTGGTTAACGAGCGTGTGCAATAGGTAATCAGTTCTGAACAACTTCATCAGCATGCATTTTGTAACGCACAGGTATTTGGAGTAGTCGTTGTCGATACAGAGTGAATTATGAAAATCTTATTAGTAGGTTTTGTTGCTGGTGTTATACTTATCTTGACAAACAGTACGTATCCTGCATATTTACCGCATTCATTCAACGGGTTTCGTTTAAAAAAATAACTATCTTTAGGCTACTTTCAGGTGACAAGCGTTGAGAGTGCGTCTCCTAAACATGCTGGCGCACGTTTCTCAAATTTTACTTGTGCTAACTAACACTAAAGGAGTATATATTCCCCAATGTTAAAGCGGTACTGGCCGTGCGCCGGCTCGGTGCCAGAATAGCAATATTGGACAGTTTTGTTTGCAAAATGTTTTTTGATTTACATATAGGTACTATGTAGTAATTGGATAAAGTGAGAAATGAGTATATTAGAGGCAGTTTGAAAGTGGCGCCAGTGGCAGAAAAGTTGAAAGGAAACCGTTTGTCCTGGTATGGTCATGTGATGAGGAGGGATGAAACGCATATTACTAAAAGAGTTATGAATATAAATGTGGATGGATGGAGAGGGAGAGGAAGGCCAAAGAAAAGATGGATGGACTGTGTGAGGAGTGATATGAAAGAAAAGGGAGTCAGTAATAACATGACGGGGGATAGAACGGTATGGAAGAAGCAAACGTGTTGCGCCGACCCCAAGTAACATGGGATAAGGGCAGGCAGATGATGATGATATAGGTACTATGTAGGTTAAGAAGAAATTCTAACCATCAATTTTTATGTGTATAAATATTTTTAAACTCTATTTTGGACGAATATGCAAAAGAAGCAAAAAATATCGTGTAGTTAATTATTTTTAGGGTTCCGTACCCAAAGGGTAAAAACGGGACCCTATTACTAAGACTTCGTGATCCGTCTGTCTGTGTGTCTGTCCATCTGTCACCAGGCTGTATCTCATGAACCGTGATAGCTAGACAGTTGAAATTTTCACAGATGATGTATTTCTGTTGCCGCTATAACAACCAATACTAAAAACAGTATAAAATAAATATTTAAGGGGGGCTCCTATACAACAAACGTCATATTTTTGCCGTTTTTTGCTCGATATTAATAACGGCAACAGGTAGACCCTTGAAATATTAACAGAATGTTTAGTTGTATATTCACTTCAAAAAATAATAATTATTAAATTAAAATAAAATAAATTAAGGTGGGCTCCCATACAACAAATGTGATTTTTTTGCAGTGTTTTGCGATAATGGTACGGAACCCTTCGTGTGCGAGTCCGACTCGCACTTGGCCGGTTTTTTAAACCAAAAGTCTTACGAAAAAACCATGTTTCACAAATAATGTAAAATTCATTCCGTACCCAAGGCACCTCTGGGGTCTACGGGAACTTGGATTTGGATCCGTGGCACCCCCAGGTCAATTAGAGCAGTGCTTAGATAAATTTAGTCGTTTTTTCATGATATCCATATTCCCAAAGGTCTATCTATAAAATTTCGCGCGTTCATTTTCGTCCTAAATTATCATCCATTTCGCTACAAATTTGCAAAAGCGTGTATTCGTACGCGAACTAGCTTCTTACTGCTCGTCACATCAACTATCTCTTTCGCACGTGGTGTCGGATGAGATATCATGCATCATCATATTTAACCCCGCGCACAAAATAGTTCGTGCCGTCGACTAGGGAAACCTTGCGCACTGTCTAGAGAGACTCATTCTATCATTGAAGGCAATAGTCAAAATGAGAATTCTATAATGTGATTTTTTATTTCGTGGACTAAACTGACATTTGGGGGGTTGTCACTTTAGCGTTACATTAAAATAGTGTCGTACCCTAACTATCCTGATTGATCGAAAGTTAATCGGAAATCGAAGTAGATCGAAAATGAAACTATTTCACGGCATAAAAAAATAATTTGTTTAGAAACTAGCGGCCCATATTTAGTTTCTACTCATTTTTGTCAGACTTAATTTTATCGATTGCATTTATTTTATTGTTGATTTCATATTTAACACAATAAAAGTTCATGTACTATGTGTATGAATACTGTTATATTTAAATGTATTACGTTTATAATCATGAAACATTTATTTATACCAATTGGTAAAAATAAATTCAGAAGTCATGTCACATCGATTCGATGAATCACTTATGATTGAGCCTCACCTACAACACTATGCTCCGCGCTTGCAACATTTTAAAAAAATAAGGTCAATAGCAGCTGTCAGTTTAGTCCACGAAATTAAAAATCACAGTATAGTAAGGGATTGATCACGTGAAATTTCGTTAGCGCTTGTCAATAGCCAGCCCATAATTTTTTGACATTTTCACCAATCGTTATCGGGCAGCTATCGAATGTCAGTTGTCTGGGGTCTCCGAACGTAAACATATATATCATCCTGTAAATCTGATTTTTACCCGACTGCCGAAGGAGGGTAATGTGTTTATCAGTCTATGTATGTATGTATGTTTGTTATTATATGGCGTTCCAGAGACCTAACGCGTTGGCCGATTTTGATGATTCATACGTCAATCGATTCGTCTTAACCTTGCGAGTGTCTTAAGCTACATTTTATTTTTTTTCTTCCATACTCATCGTGTGGGGTGTCAAAATAAAGGGTTTCAAGAGGTGATTTCAAAAATATATAACACTTATATATTTAAATGTTAACTAAAAAGTAATAAATAAAAAAATTAATTAAAAAAACATCTGGTTTTGGTCAGCCAGCTCGCGAATATGTATCCTCCGACTGCACAGCATGATTTTCTTCTTGTTTACTCTTTAGTCGGGTTTTTTGATTTTTTTAATTAACTTTTTTTTAATTTCGTAGACTAAACTGACATTTGGAGGGGTTGTCATTTTATCGTTGCTTATAAATAGTGACGTATCCTGAGTGATCGAAAGTTGATCGAAACTTTAACTATTTCATGGCAAACATTTGATAAGAAACTTGCGTCCCTTATTTAATTCTTATTTTTATTTATGTTAGACTTCATTTTATCGATCGCATTTATTTTATTGTTGATTTCTTATTTATTACAATAAAAGTGTACCTATATACTACGTGTATTAATACTGTTATATTTAATAATATTACGTTTATATTCATAAAACATTTATTTACATGAATTAGTAAAAATTAACTGAGGAGTCAGTCACTTTGATTTGATGAATCTTATAAAATTATTGAGTCTTACCTACAACACTATGCTATCAAAAAAAAATTTTGGTCATTGGTAGCTGTCAGTTTAGTCTACGAAATAAAAAAACACAGTTTACATTATTTTATGTCGGCTGTACACTCTAGCGCCAAAGTACGAGGAAACGCTGTACATTGAGTTTTTTAAACAAAATACTTCATGATTAATTCCTCGCGGGCTTGCGCGCGTGAATGTACAGCTGGCATTTGAAGTGCGCGTAGTTTAAAAACAAGTAAGATTAGTAAAGATTTCATTTAACAAAATTATTCATTATAAAATCTTTTTTTAAAACAAGTTTTTTTCGTTTTCTTCTCAGCAAACCCTTTAATTTGATACCCATATCATGGCAGTGCACATAAAATAACTAGTCCGCCATCTTGGGCCGTCCGCCATATTGGATTAAGTGACGTCACTGCCATGCATTCTCATCCAAACAAACGTGTTTGCAAAATTTCATCTTAATCGGTGGAGGGTAACTGCTTTCAAATTCAGTTGCAAGATTTGACCCGAACACACTTACATACATATATTCATACACTGCAAGTTAAGTAAAAGCTTGTTACCATTTCAGTTTCAGAATACCATGTGACCGAGGGCCAGAATTTTGCTAATTCGAGCAGATATTTTACAAAGATAACGTTCGATCACGTCAACCATTCTCCATGGAACTCCTCACACTGCTTAAGTGATTTGCTCAATTGCTGGGAACTTACCAAGTTTGTTTACTATCTTACTTCTTACTAATATTATATGTAAATGTTTGGATGGATGGTGTGTGTTTGTCAATCTCAATCACGCCAGAACGGCTGAACGGATCTGGATGAAATTTGGCACAGAGATAGATTATAGTCTGGAATAGCACATAGGCTTCATCCCGGTATAATATTCCCTTGGAATAAGAAAACATTTTACACGCGGGTGAAGCCGCGGGCAGAATCAAGTTTATTTATAATTTTATTAGACTATTATTAACTGCTTCGTTGGTCTAGTAGTCGTAGGCGCTACTGCTGACCATGAAGTTCTGGATTCGATTCCTGGGTCGGTAAAAGTGTTATTGGGTATTTCTATCTGGAATTTCTGCAGCCTGGAGTCTGTAATAGCGTCCAGTTGAGGGCAATAGGCTCGCCATGGAAGACAAAACATAAATAGCGAAATGTGGCTAGAAAATAGCTTGAGATATGCCCGACGCTTTGGAGAATACACGCGTGATGTTAACTTTTATGTTATAGAATTTTATTGAAAAAAAAAGAAATCACACACGCAACTACAACACACACACACACATACACACACACACACACACTTATTACAATAGACCAGGGGTCACCAATTACTTTCATTTGGGGTCCGATTTTAGGGTTCCGTACCCAAAGGGTAAAAACGGGACCCTATTACTAAGACTCCACTGTCCGTCTGTCTGTCTGTCACCAGGCTGTATCTAATGAACCGTGATAGCTAGACAGTTGAAATTTACATAGATGATGTATTTCTGTTGACGCTGTAACAACAATTACTAAAAAAAGAAAAAATTGAGCTCCCATACAAAAATCGTGATTTTTTTGCCGTTTTTTGCGATAATGGTAGATACGGAACCCTTAGTGCACGAGTCCGACTAGCACTTGGCCGGTTTTTAAAATAATATGACCGTCGTGGCCAATGATGTTATATATAAAAATCTCATTGATCCAACCTACCCCCATAAAGAATACCTGAATATATATAAGAGATTTTTTTCAAATATTAAATTACGTAGTCCAGCAACACAAGTAATTTATATAGTACGAGCAGTTGCCCGCGGCTTCGCTCCCGTGGGCCACCCCACAGGACCCGTTTTCGGGATTAAAATATAGCCTATGTTACTCAGGAATAATGTAGCTTTCTATTGGTGAAAGAATTTTTTTAATCGTTCCAGTAGTTTCGGAGCCTATTCGGTACAAACAAACAAACAAACAAAAAAATCTTTCCTCTTTATAATATTATTATAGTATATAGTATATATAGTATAGATTGTTAACTGGTCCACACAAAATAGATCGGCGGGCCGCGCGGACCGGACCGCGGTCCACCATTTGGTGACCCCTGCAATAGGCAATTATATAATCTGGTTCTCTTTATTCTTGTAGAGCCGACGTATTATGCTCGTATAAGAAGTACAAGGTATCAATATGCAATTTCTGGAAGGACACATGTACGGACACAAAAGGAAGGGGTGATGGTAAGTGGGCTCCATCCAAACGGCTTGTGGAAGTGTCAGAAATTTTGTGTTTGACATGATTCCTTCTTTTTCAGCTCAGCATCATTCCTTGTTCGAAACTTATTGCAAAAGTAACGGTTTTCAAGAATTCACATAGTAAAAATTACGTCGCATGCACATTATCTTAATTCTGTTTGTATTATTTATTTATTAAAATCATTTATTTTTGTTTATTACATGTAAGTGTTTAAGCTATGAATTTTTTTCAGGAAAAAAGATAATCACAAAAAGTTTATTTTTTGTTTATGGTACTTGGTCAAAATAAATATTTTACTTATGTGAATAAAGACATTATGTAATATTCTAATTTGGTATTGATTTAAACAAATGGTTTCAAACGGTTCTACAAAACATACTCTATGGAATATGTTTTCACTTTTTTGGATGATATCAGTTAAAATGGAAAGTAATTCATGGCCATACTTCTAATAGGTTTTCTAAAGAAATAGGACCAGTGCTCAATTGTACCACAGTAAAAATATACAAACAGTATGGAAACTACTTACTAACGCTCGAAACGGCACACTCTCACACACATAAGTGACCACTTGTCGCGTCGCGGTGCTCAGTACTGACAGCACCGCAGAAGTGTCCGAGTGGTCTCGTCGGTGCGTATGTTTGCGTGAGTGTGCCGTTTCGAGCGCTTTTAGGTAGTTTACATACTGTTTGTATATATTTTTACTGTGATTGTACGGAGATGGTTTGTATTTATTTATATTTTTTTCACATTCGTGACATTTTTGTAAAGGGTACGATCAACTGGTTGACAGTATACATACTTAGGATATTATAATGGTATATGGCTATAACAAGGGATGACCCCGATACCCGATCACGCGAACCGTACGTTTTTAAAACATCCCGTGGGACTAGTTCATTATTTATGTGTAAATACATTATTTTGCACAGACTTCTGAGGTTGTTATTCCGGCTCTGTAGATTTTTTACGAGTAAAATCTGAACAGAATACAAATACCTAAGGCAGGTACGGTAAAAAGCAAAAATAATCCGGCAGGCTCATTACGTATCTTGCAAGAGCAAAACGATTGCGATTTTTGCGCAATAATTGCTGTTCAATACAGAAGTTTTAGAGTTATCTCGAGGCGATGCGCCATCGGTACATGGTGGACATCCCACCCATACGCACTAAACGTTTTGAGAATACTTTTATTATGCGTACAGCTAAGGAGTGGAATTCCCTGCCGGAGTCTGTGTTTCCCGATAGCTACAATCTAGGGGTCTTTAAGTCAAGAGTGAATAGGTTACTACTAGGCAAGCGTGCTCCATCGTAGTCCACATCTTCGCTTACTATCAGGTGAGATAGTGGTCAAGCGCGAGCCTATAACAGATAAAAAAAAAAAAAAAAGTTATTAGCGGTTATTTTTTTAAATAAGTGCATTTGACACACAACGAGCGATTAGCAAACGATTGTGTAGGACCTACTAGGTAATGCCGATGTTTATGACATAAAGCGTTTGATCGCGCGATGATTGCTGATTTCAATTTCTTACGTAATAAAACTGCGGGTTGGCAGGCAGAACTGAAACAAGAGTACCAACTAAATAGCCATTCATAGCATTAGCTATGGCAACCTCCTTATAACCCGGAACCGTGGGTCCCGTTAGTCCCTTACCCTCGATTCTCTTGTTTCAGCAAACCACCTATGAACAGACAAAGAGGCGAAATATTTTCGCAGAATTTGTTTATCTCAAGTTCTGGCAACAAGTAAATTAAAGTAGGCGTATGTACTCAGACAATAAGTATTTAGTAGTGAATAACCTGAACGTGGAACTGCCATGTAAGTGAACGCCTCTTTTTCATTGGGACAATCCCACCGCACTATTCCCAAACCACTGCAACTCCTGAAGGCCAGAATCAACAGTGGCGACCACCAGAAAAGCGCCGAGGCAATGAAGCTCGACGAAGTCCCGGAGAATGAATTTAACTGTCTTAGATCCCGCAACGAAATTAATCAGAAAAGTATAATGGAGGAGTAGTAAAAAACATAAATTTCCACTTCCCTCCATATCAAGTAGGAGACAACAAAAGTGAACGACTCTATGGCATGGATACATCCTTCAACTTAATTTAATTCTGGGATAAAACACGGCCTCGATGAAGCGTGGTCACGTTATGAGAATTAGTTAGTTTCGTTAGTCTTCCGATTGCTTCATATACAGTTGCTGATCATAACCAATTCGGTATTAACTAATACAAATTATCTGCCTAGCCTTTTCCCAACTATATTGGGGTCGGCTTCCAGTCTAACCGGATTCAGCTGAGTACCAGTGTTTTACATGGAGCGACTGCCTATCTGACCTCCACAACCCAGTAACTGGGTAACACGGTACTGACGGTACCCCTTGGCAAGACTGGTGTCAGATCTCAAGCTTCTGACTACTCGTAACGACTGTCAAAGATCTTCAAATGACAGCCGGGACTTTCCGAGGCACGGAGGAAACTCGGTTTGTTGAAATGGTCACCCATCCACGGACCGACCTCGTCAAGCGTTGCTTAACCTTGATGATCGGCCCGTGAGGTTGTTATTACTTTACTAATACAAATATAAGTACTTATTTGCTTCCATAATATATGATCTGTGAACAACTATTGCCTACTTAATTTTGGCAAGGATCTTACCAAAACGTTTCGTGTTGGAGATCAGATAGATATTTTTCCTCCTAATAAAATGGGGCAGGTATTCAGATGCATCAAGTTAGATTGTAGAATGATGCTGATCAATCAGTAAAGTAGGTAAGTACATATCAAGTAGCTTTTTTTGTTTCTATTTATATCATTAGCCTTATTTTGACGTGTGAGCTAAATGTGTATCCATACTATATATTATTATATTAAATAATACAATATATAATATAATAACATTAACTCTGTCTGTGTGTCTGTTACCATTTCACGCTTAAACCGTTGAACCGATTTAGATGACATATGGTATGGAGATAATTAACCCTGGAAAGGACGTAGGATAGTTTTTACCGCGAGAAGCATCCTTAAGGGGGTGGAAGTTTGTATAGTGAACTAATAATTTCTCAAGTAAGGCCCACACACCTACAATATTATCGCACCATATAAAAAAATAAGCTATTCGAAGTAATGTAAGTAATAAATAATGCTACGCAGACGAAGTCGCGGGCAACAGCTAGTAGTGTATAATTGTTGATTGTACTCGTACCTAAGCCGACGATGGCACGGTTGCTGTACAATGGACAATCAAAATGCTTTCTACTTTACTAAGCATGTTTTATTGGCATTTAATTCTTTGCACGACAGTAAGCGTTAAGAAATATATTGTAAGAGCAATATTGTATTCTTTTATTTAACAACTGCCCCCGTGCCCTGACGTATCAAAACGATCATGTTTTGACTGTAAAAAAGGGACAGATGTATACAAGTCACAAACATCTGTCTCTTACGCACACTCAAAATAACCTTGCTCTAAGAGCTTATGGTCACCCAGACCCACACCCAGATCTGGATCTGGGTGTCTTGTGTATGTGAGTTTAAATGTTTGTAAGCGCACCCACGATGCTGGAAGAAATTCCTAAACTGGGGCAAAGACTAAAAAATAAAACTAACAAGCGCCTGGGTCGAAATAAATGGATCTGCTCTCAACCCTCTATAGGGTTACTCTATAGTAAATCATCAAAACGAATGTACGAACATAGCTAATCAAAACGAATATACGAAAACAAAAGCGTATAGCAATTGGAGAGATTGTCATTTGTCTTAGAAGTGCGAGCATCATCGAGCATTGTGTCCATGTCGTAGACAGACCATTTGGTAATAACTTGCAAGTATCTCAAGCCCACGATTGTAAAACCAACACCTTATTGCATACTATATTATTGTAGCCTGGCTTGTTTGAGTCTGGCATATTAATGCCACGTAAATAAGTATCATATATCACTGACTACATTTGGGAGACTTCCACGCATACTTTCTTAGATCTTTACAAATGCCCATCGTCGCTCTACAACAGTATAGGAGAGCAAATGTACCAACATAAATTATAAAAAAACATGAACCAATCTAACTAGTAATAAAACACTAAATTGTCTTGTTTGACCATTATTTCCAAAAAGAAATAACGAAAGTGTTTATTGCTAACAAGTCATCAAGTTCACGGGTGTTCCTTTAATTAGTTAACTGATGCCTTGCTTATTGGGCGATGGGTGACCATTTCAACATACCGAGTTTCCTCCGTGCCTCGGCAAGCACGTTAAGCCGTTGATTCCGGCTGTCATTTGAAAATCTTTGACAGTCGTTACGGGTAGTCAGAAGCCTGAGATCTGACACCAGTCTTGCCAAGGGGTATCGTGTTACCCAGTTACTGGGTTGTGGAGGTCAGATAGGCAGTCGCTCCATGTACAAAACAACACTGGTACTCAGCTGAATCCGGTAAGACTGGAAGCCGACCCCAACAATAATTGGGAAAAAGGCTAGGCACATGATGATGCCTTGCTTATTGGCAATTTGCAGACCATACTCCTTGGTATATAACACTGGTATCAAAAAATACAACATATAGTTCTCGCCAAACTTCTGGGCCGCCCTGAAGTTGGCTGCGCAGTAATAAATCTCATACAAAAACAGCACTGATCCGTGCTTGGAAATTTGAGAATTATTTTGACAACCTTCTTCGAGATAAATCGTACTGTAACCTTTTATGCCATACAATGGTTCCTGTATACTTTTTAACTGGAGGAGTAATTTATGAAAATTAAAAGCCTTTGATAATGCAGCCTTCAACGACATTAATTTTAAAACATTTTGCGAAGAATTGCCGTGGGTAAGGCGATCCAGCGGATGCGGCGGTAAGCAACAAAATAAGGGAGCTATACTTTCATGTAGCTACATTACGAATTATCATCAACTGAGAACAAAGTTGTTGGAAAGATACTGGCTTCAGAATGTACAGAAGATTACAGAAAGATCAAATTGTACGTTACAATTAGCAGTACTTTGTGAAAAGAAATATTTTTAGCTGGTACTAATGAACAGATGTCGAAAATCAAATTGTTGTGTGTAATTTTAGATTTTGAAATACGTTGTGTAAATAAAGTAATTTGGTATGCTTGCTTGATAGAATTAATGCTAACAAGTAAAGATTAAAATAGATTTGAAGTTCGTAATCAGTGTTCACTGTTGATTTTGTGGTCGACGACGACGTGTGCCAGCGTGGTAGTACGAGGACCATGAATGGTTATTATGGGGATCGATCGAACGAACTCATCCATCGCTTCACGTGCCATCATGCCAGGTTATTCGAATCAGAAGCATATTTACACACAGCTAAACTTGCCTTGTCTTTGAATTAATTATTTACCACACAAAGTGACCTGTCTAATTCCTTTTGTATCTAAGCATGTACCAACATTGCTTGGACGCCACAGTTACTTAAATACGTTTATGTTTAGTTCGAATAAAACTAATTATCTTGATTGTTACTGACCTATATTTGGATTACAAAAATGTTTTTGGGTCTTTTCTTGATATAAGTTACCTTTATTGTTTAAGAATCTATGTATTGCGGGACTAAACTAGTTTGTATAATTTTATAAAAAAATTGCTGGTACGAAAAAAGTTGGCAATATCCAATAATTTTTTTCCGTGTGTCTTACGGGATTTATCGTATAAAATTGTAATCTATTTTAATTATTATTTCTATGCCCATAACATTTTGTATATCGCAGTTACTTGAAGATTAAACTTTATTAAACAGATTAAACATAACCGTTAAATATTTTCCACCGTTAAAATGCTTTCTCGCGATATTTACTTACGCTATACCGTAATTTAGTTATACCGTATAGGTAATATAAATACAAAGTGTAGATGAATCTGCTTTCTAAACTGTTATTTCAAAGTTCTGACTTTTATTTAATTCAGTCTCAATCAATCAAAGTTTGCCCCTGACCCATATATTTAGTTAGCAGGTTAACGGTTATAACAAGAGGGAACGCTTCGACGCATAATTCTTCAAGCCTGTAAAGAAAACAACCCACAGAAGACGAATAATGTTCCAGCAATTAAATTCTAATAACAGTTTAATTATCCATCAATTTGTTCATCTAAATGGTTTTCATAAAGTGAAGTTTTTGCAAACTATTGTTCTACTTTACAATCAAATGAAAGTTGCTCTCCTTGACTTAATTGAGTCGTTGGTGGTCTGGAACACGAGCCTATTAAAGCAATTTACTGCATTTTAGCAGAATGGGTCATAGGCCAGGCAGATGCAACGGATCATGAGGCCGACACATGTAGGACAACTGGACAAATCAACTATTGAATGAATATGAATCAATGCAACGTCGGTTTAGATTATAATTAAATTTACGTAGGCTTACTTTAAAATGAATTGAATAGGTAACGAAGATAGACAATGTAAAGAAAATATCGAAGGAAGGCTGTTTGATAATAGTATTATACCTACATAACATTTAGTAGGTAAGGAATAAATAATCTACCTGTGAGTGTTTTTCTATAATGATAGATAATTTGTAGTATTTACATTTATAATTTTATTGATTACAATTTTAATTAAACGAGTCGTTTCATGTCTTTGTCTCAACCAATCGCGGAATTAGCCACGTCGCAGGAGTTGTCCGCGTCGAGTCGCTCACCTTCACACATCGTGTCATTTACAAACTTGATTTCATACAGCTCATCAAAATTGGCCAACAACAGCGCCTCCTAAGCTTGGCCCAAGGCGCCAATCGTTGGCCTGTTGATCATTTTGTAAATGACAAACTTTTAATGTCGCTCTTCAGGAATGGAGAGCGGTAGAAATGTTGGTCGCAACGCGAGCGGTGTAAAGAGGAACCACTAAATGGTTTTGCACCAATATTGCACCCACACATGTACCGAGTTCTCAATTACCCGTCTGGACCACGTGACATTGACATAAATCAGATAGGTAGTTATATAACAATCAAAATGCTCCATTAACTATGATTACATAGAGCTCAAACAAGCTCAGACATTCTCCAAGACTTCGCTAGTACAAACAAGGTATTGTTTTGTCTTATGAATGATACACCATTTTGTCATAATCAATATCAACCATTTGAGTGATCACTGCTTCATGTGGGTACAATTTATTTATTAGTGTGATCGGTCATTCGACGTTTTCCTGTATGTTGATCAGTAATTATTCAGCATCCCAGTCGTGGGGCATTTAATTGTACTACTGGTTTAAAAACAAAAGCTTTAGCGTAGCTTTCATTGAATGCCAAAGCAATTGTGTATCTACATTAAGGAATTCTGTTCTAAAATTTAGATTATTTATATAAAATATAAAATATCGAATTCAAAATATTCTTGTTCGTTAAACAAAACGAATCAAGCTGCGACAATCAATACATTAATCAAGATTTGCATTTAACACATCGATCTAAACCTTGAAATTTGCTTCCTGAGACGTGGTCGACTCGTTATTCATTTTATGGTCATCTTAAAATTGTATTGTAAGACATTGTCTCAACTCTCGATACTGACATCACTGTAGGACCAGTTTAACAAGTTTTTGTGAGAATATCTAAGATTAGGTTTTATTTTATCAGATTCAGATTCTTTATTTGTGAACATAGGTTACATGTACACAGGTGTGTGAGATGTTACAATTTTGTAAGTTCTCTATGCTTTGCCAATGGGCGTACAAATGTTTCATCATTCATTTCACAATCTTATATATATATATATAAAAATTAATCCCTATTTCCCTTGGTCACGGCATCACGCGTGAATGGCTAGACCGATTTCGCTAATTCTTTTTTTGTTGTGTTTGTTATTGTTAGGAGAAGGATCTTATGATAAAAAAAATTAAGAGAAAAAAAATGGTACCTTACCTTAGGTAGGTAGGGTAGGGTAGATAGGGTAGTGTAGGTAGGGTAGGGTAGGTAGGGTAGGGTAGGGTAGGTAGGGTAGTGTAGGGTAGGGTAGGTAGGGTAGGTAGGGTAGGGTAGGTAGGGTAGGGTAGGTATAGTAGGGTACATAGGTAGGGTATGTAGGGTAGATGAATGTTTGGTGTCTTTATGGCAAAACAAAGTTTGCCGGGTCAGCTAGTACTATATAAAAATTATAGAAAGACTTAGAATTGGATAAATCAATATTGTCATTATTCTCCTGACAATTAATTAATTTTCAATAAAAACTACAATGTGAAAACAAGTACTTATACAGTCATGCATCGTCTGGTAACCCTAAAGCGGTTTAACTAGAGCTAAGCTAAACTAATTAGCTTTATTCTACTTAGCTTATTTTACGTTAGTGATATGTCGACCAATAGCTAACACATCAATATTTAATTTTAAAATGTCGACCTAAGGTTAGCTCTTGGTCGTCAACCTGCGTTAGTATCGAAACGCATAGCTAACTTCGAGACGGTCGGACGCAGGCGCAGTCACGAGCTCTTGGTGTGACCAATGAATCCGTCGTGGTGACGATTTCGAACGAACCGATCGACTGTGACCGATTGCACCTGATCAGAAATAATAACTCTGATGACGACATTGTTTGAAGCGCTAAAAGCGATGTTTAATCAGCGCTTGAGGCGCAACTCTCGTAAAAGCCATTAATTACGAGCGACACGAAAGGTTACTTTACATTGTATGGGGTGCCAAGTCCCATGATAGGTCGTGGACCCCACCATAGGTAACTTTAATCCTAATTTATGGTGTTGTGTAATTTATAGCAAAGCGCGTTATTAATAAAATAATAGAAGATTACTTATTTACATTTGTTAGGGCTGCCGGCTGCAGGTAGCTTCATATATCGAATTAGTACCTATTTATATATTTTTTTTTTTTTTTTTTTACTTTGTATAGGCCTGTGTTTGACCACAATCTCACCGTGGTCAGTGATGATGTGGCCGATGGTGGTAAGCACACAAAGCCTAGAAGGGAACTGGCTCTCAAGTGCTGCTGTCGGAACACACCGGAAGGTGCTTGGCGACAGATTTTCAACTTGAGGGTGGTTGCCAGCCAGGCGGGTACTACAAAGTACCCTACCACCGTGCTATGGTTTCCTCACGATGTTTTCCTTCACCGAAAGCTCAAGCTCATTGTAGGATTCGAACCCGCGACCTTCGTCTCGGTATCCGACGTCACTACCACTGAGCTATCATCGCCTTAATATTAAAACAAAAACTTATCAGAGCCTCAGAGGTAAGAGTCATAGCTGATTTTCAATTTACTTTCGTCTTTCTTACTATACATACAAAGCTGATGCTAGAAACTGTAATAAATGACTAAGATCTGAATGCGTATTACACTGATTATAAAGTACATAATACGATAGTGTGATGAACAAGTGAAAACCCAAGGTCTTCTAATATCAATGATATAATTTTATGGTGCACAGGGGTTTCTAATCTAGATAACAACTGCAATTACGGTAATTGCCGGCTTTTCCTAACGTCGTGGCTTTCTTTACTATTGTCACGGGGTCTCATTGCTAAGAAAGAAAATTTGGTTCAAATAAATCTCACTAGATGGTGCGATATGCACCTCAGTATCCACCTATCTGTTATTGAATGTGCGTAAAATTAACATTTTCTGGAATTGAACACAAAAATTGTATGTTCTTGTTTAATCAACTCTCCTAAGTACAAAGTTATGGAATATTGGGCTCTTAATTCACATTTCAAAGATTATTAGACGGATCATTTAAAATTGATGCCAATAGATAGCGCATTTTTTAAATTTCTGAGGCATTCCACTCGATTGTTAAAGTTTGCATTTTAACACATTTTGGTGCAAAAAAAACTGTAAAAACGTGCAAATAAATACTACAAAACAAACCTTCACTGTATTTAAAGAAAAATACATTCGTGAACCTAGTAAACCCTTTTACTTGCAAGTCGCTGCTAACACCATCTATCTATCACCGTGAAACAGAACCGAATACGTTCGATGTACAAAAAATTGCCAGAATAAGCAGTCGAAAAACGCTAGTTACGTCGGCACGGTTTCTTTGTATAGGATTAGGTATCTGTATGCTAGTATTATATTATCTGTGCTATTGTGTAATAAGTACTACACTCGGTTTCATAAAAAGTCTATTCTCGAGAGAAATGCAAAGAATATTGCAAAGCGCGGATATTATTCCTACAGGATCTTATTGAAAGATTTCCTTGCTTGTGCGATTAGCATGTCCGTGTGAACTAGTTTTACATTCTATACAAATGCATTTTCTTATTTATCTGAATGAAAAAAAGGCTTTTATTATAAATATATTCCATTATTATCTATATATTATCCGGAAATCTCTTGAGGGCTGTGACAAGGGGTTTTGCTATTGGTAGAAAGCGCATCGTGACGTGGACAATCCAAGCAAGAGAAAGACTGAGGATAGACGCATTCGAAATGTGGTGCTGGAGGCGGATGCTCCGAATCCCATGGACAGCTAAACGCACAAATGTGTATGTCCTTTCTCAACTCAATATCAAGACCCGATTGTCTACAGTTTGCTTGCTGCGTTTTTTAACAGCATCAGCCTTGAAAACCTGGTCATTGTTAGCAATACCGAAGGAAAGAGAGCACGAGGTCGGTCGCCAACACGATGGTCTGATCAAGTGAAAGAAGCTACGTACTCAAGCAAATTTGAGCAGATAGTGATGGCAACATGAGACCGGAGTCGACGGAGACAGATTGTCCGCTTAAAGGGGTCCAGTGATCACGATACGCAGTAATGAGGGGAACGACTGAAGAAAACTCCATTATTGAAAAGGATTACGACACACAGATACAAAATATAGCTTTTTTTTGTGTTAACGTGTTTTCAGTTGAAAATGTCTGTACTTAGGTAAGTATATTAATAGGATTAGTTAAAATTAATCTCATTCATTAAAGATCTTATTAACTATGATTAACCTTATTATTTTATTATCAAACATTTTATAGCAACTGGGTATTGGATATTATATATCTTAATAGAGGGGCATCCCTACAGCCAATGTCATTGTAAACTGTATCGGATAAGGTGTTCAATGTCAAGTAATGTAATAAGTGAACACTAAGCACAGAGTTGCCAGTTCACCACGTATTAGAGTGCAATGAAACCTTGGCTTTTAGCTAGGTCGAGCAATGAATAATCCCTTTGTTATGTTGTTCCATCTCAACTTCTGATATCTAAACAGTTGTGCTATAGCCTAAGATCCGACTGCAAAAATCTGCAGGTCTCAGGGTTTTAGATTAAACTTAATTTTCATGAATGATACTTCATAATAAAAATAGATTGATGAAGGGTTGCCTGGTAATATCTAGCCACAACTATCTTAATCAAATATATTGAAATTTATATTTGTTAGTTAACCCCAAATATATAAGAATAAAAATAAAAATATCTGCAGATTTTTGCAGCGGGATCTCATCATTGTTTCAGCTGCTAGAAAAACTTTCAAGAATTTACTCTTGAAAGTTTTCATTTCAGTTTTACGTGCTTTGGAAATAAATACAACCGGAGTTTTTAATTATACATACCATTGCGGATCATAAAACAAAGATAAAAAAAATAAACCTGCTTAATATAATTATGTTATTTTTCAACGATTTTCCTCAGAGCTAGGTAAACAAAATGTTGATGAGATTATTAAATGCGATTAGTATGCGCATTTTGATAGCCATCTCGGTACATTACAATATCTGAAAACATTAATAGCTAAGTTGTTTGTGATAACAATGACGACTTTACTTAAGTATTGAGTATTTTTAGGGTTCCGTACCCAAAGGGTAAAAACGGGACCCTATTACTAAGACTTCGCGATCCGTCTGTCTGTCTGTCTGTCTGTCTGTCTGTCTGTCTGTCCGTCTGTCTCCAGGCTGTATCTCATGAACCGTGATAGCTAGACAGTTGAAATTTTCACAGATGATGTATTTCTGTTGCCGCTATAACAACAAATACTAAAAACAGGATAAAATAAATATTAAAGGGGGGCTCCCATACAACAAACGTGATATATTTGCCGTTTTTTGCTCGATATTAATAACGGCAACAGGTAGACGCTTGAAATATTCACAGAATGTTTAGTTGTATATTTACTTCAAAAAATAATAATTAATAAATTAAAATAAAATAAATTAAGGGGGGCTCCCATACAACAAACGTGATTTTTATGCAGTGTTTTGCGATAATGGTACGGAACCCTTCTTGTGCGAGTCCGACTCGCACTTGGCCGGTTTTTGTTATTTACACAACCGTCAATAATTTTCACTTTGTTTGAATGAGAAATGTGGCCCAGTGCCTAAAACCTTGGCTCTCAATGTTCAAAGTTCAAATCTGGGTAACAATGTGACTTTTTAATACATATATACTTTCTAAGTTTATCTTGGTCATCGCTTACAACGGTGAAGAATAAGAGTATGAGGAATAAGAATATGAGGAAACCTGCAGCCTAGTTGCGTAATTTAATTCGGCAAGGCAAAGGGTTTGAACCCATGAAAGAGTATGATAAATTCTCTCTAAATAATTAGGTATTACCAAAAATTATTGGACTCTTTCGAAAAGAGTATCTTCACGAATGAAAGCGAATTTGTAATACTCTTTCACGGGGTCAAACTCTTTGCCTTGTCAAATTCACTTACGCAATTAGGCTTACAGTTGATACTAGCATTTTTCCAGCGGTTTCGCTTCCGTGATAGTTATTCCAGAGATTACTTCCTACAAACAATCTCACAAACTTTACCTCTTTATAATATTTGTAACTATAGTATTACTATAGATCCCCAACACATATTGAGAAATTGTTGTGATTAATGCTCGTGCTTCTCTGTACAAGAAGAGGCCTTTGCTCTAGTGGGACAGTACCTAACAGGCCGGTATCTGAATGAGACATATCTGAATAAAACGAGATATATAACAAAAACAAAGTAGAGTAAAGTAAAGTACCTACAATTTTTATCAAACAATAGACATCTGTACATGTACGTGGAAAAACAATAATAAAGATCAACATGGCGAAAAGCCGTCACTACAAATTATCTTGTATTTGTGCACAATGCGCAAAATAGGTTAAATAACAATAGTAGGTATTAAATATTTATTCAACAATTTACGGTGCTTAAGATTGCCACGATACACAATTAAGATGGAAAGAACAATGCTTCGGAATGTCGATTACTAATTAGAGCTGAGAAGCGTGCTTGATATAGATTTTTTGCTAAGAAATATCGTACAGCCAACATACCTAATTATACATTTAAAGAATATTACGAGTTACGGGGCCAAATTTGGCTAGATTTAGCCCAACGCAGAGAGATTTGGAAGGAGAAAGGGTAGGGCTGTGCCCATCAGTGGGACACAATGTAACTAAAAATATAGTTACTGGGACGAGGATGTACAGAAGACTTATCTTCTTAGCCTAAAAGTTACGAAATATGTACATGAAAGCAGAATTATTTACGCTACAAAATGTCACAAATATTTGGAAATATTGGCACGTTATCAAAGAGAAATCGCAAGGATCTAGACGCAGCTCTGCCCTACCACCTTACTATGACGTGCCAATGGCATCATGATGCCGATGTAAGAGAGAAATATAGCTATACAGGACGAATAGCGCTATCCCTTTTTTGCAAAGGAATCATGATTGTTGTCATAGCCAGCTGTTGAAACAGTGGATAAGTACACTTTTCCACTACTTATTCCGCCAGGTAAAAACAAAAAAGGTCGCTGTGAAGTAATTAACGATTAGTAGGTTATCGTCGCCTTGAATGTTGCTTGTTGATTTCAATAACCTTCTGTTTTTTTGTCAAACCGCAATATATCGATGATGTCGGCAGGTTTTTGTTGCACCATGTCACGATACTAATCACCATCAATTTAATGTCGTATTTATAAGAACTTTTTAACCATCACACTAAGGGCCGATTTAAATAATCTGATAACTTATAACTAACATATTTTTTATACAAAAGCTGTCAAACCGCCATTTTTATTCCTCAGTTAAAAGTTATCAGACTGTTGAAAAATCGGGCCTTATTTATAAATATCTCGATATTGTTTAGCGATGGCTTAGCATATTCTAGATTCAAAATCTCTATAGAAAATTTGAACAAAGAATCTGATATACTAAACAATCGTGGCCATTTTTATAAATAAGTTTAAGCACTGATTAACGGATTCTTAATTCAAAATTTCTATGAGAAATTTAATTTAGAATCTGCTGTTTGAAAACGGATCCTATGGTTCACATTTTTTTTTAAATAATATGTATTATTGTACCAAGTCATCATGTCCTTGGGGCTACTACTGAGGGCTCGGTTGCCTGTCTAACCGGTTCATGCTGAATACCAGTATTTAACATGGAACAATTGTTTTTCTGACCTCCACAGTTCACAAATCAGTCACTGGGGAACACGATACCCTTGGTAAGACTGGCTATTTGACCACGAGCCCCTGTACTAAAGTATACTTTGCAAATAATTAGAATAAAGACTCATAACTTTGTGCGTGAGACCAGTTTTTTTAAAACTTATTCAAGAATCTAAGAGACTAGCAAATTCAATTGATTCTAAGCACGTCCTGACCGATGGCATTGTGTTATAATATGCAGAACATGCCTCAATGTTACTGCACACATAAACAAAGCTCCTTCCACATGGAGATTAGCTTCGGGAAATAATTGCCCACGTTACGTCAACGGCCCACTTTCTGACAGAGAAAAGTCATCAACAGGACTTGTGTTTCTGCACGAGTTATATAAATGAATTGTTTATAAAACGAAAGGTCGACCGAATGAGTCATTTGGGAATCTCGGTAATCTTCAACCTTTAAACTATGATCTTCTATCTATTTCTATATACCTAGGTTAATATAAAAAAAACATGGTATACGCATCCATCATGCGGGCCAAATATTTTTTTTATATTCCTGTCTTCGTGCCCCCTAGGGGGCGCCAAATTCAATTTAATATGACATTACATAGCCTACAACCAATGGACAAACAAGACGTTTCCAACGGCACCTCATTTGTCAAATTATGATTAGTAGTTTAGAAGTTATGAGGGATCAGATGATGAATATACACCGGTATATAGTATACCGGTCAAAAACGTAACCCTCCTTTTTGCTTCGCCGTAGTCTGGTAAAAAGAGATAAAATTGTAGGTTTTTTGTTTATAGTATGTCTGCCATGAGTAGTTTCAGAAACTACTAATACGATCGCGACAATTCTATTACTGAGAATATGCATGGATTTTCGGGCAGAGCAAAGTTGACGACATTTCTAATGATTCATAAGTATCCTTGAGATGAGTAATCTAGATGTTTATACAATGATGATATACAACTACAGTTAAAATACCTTTGTGTATTATACTTATACGACATAATATGAAATATATATAAAAACTGTCCGTACGAGTGTCACTATCTCACTCAATGTCAAGGCGTGACAGTGACAGCAGTAAAGTATTTGCGTTAATCATATTTGTCCGCAAGGGTTAAATGTGAGGGAATATTACTACGAGTCGGCAAAGGCAAAAGGTAAAGGTTTCTTGTGTCAACAGAAGAAGCAATAATTTAATTAATATTAAATGAATTATGTACATGTCATGATATACACAGATATGATAGAAAATCTTGTAAGTATCAGAAAAAAACATGGCTTCATTATTTAAGATCAAACAGTTGTGCTATTTTGTCCATAAAATAGGTTCACTTTAGAAGACGTTAAGTGTGAATTCTGAATGTGTTTTATTTTTTAACAAACATGTGTGTTCCCAGTTTCCCATTCTCATGCAAGTCGAGTGGCGCGTCCGAACGAAGCACGAGACACATCTATCAATCTGTGACAGTCAACTGTTTTATATTGTTTGCAGGTTACAGGTTAGCAAACTGTCGATTAGCACTGATTAAGATTTAATCTGGTAAATTCACAGCTGTCTATGGCTTCACAGACATGTCCTAATGGTTGCCGTTCTCTGTGTGATTTACGGGCGAAACCAATAACGTAACTGTCAGTAGAGTTGCCTACTATACTTCTTAAAATATAGCTTGATCTCTGCGACATATGTCAAACTGACGTATACGTTATTGTTACGTTATTGTTAGCCTATCAAGCGCTATTGTTACTGTATTGATACTGACAGCTGTCGCCGAAATCAAGCTATATTTTATGAAGTACAGGGGGGTTGATATAATTTTGACAGAGGCTCTAAAAAAGTGAACGAAAGCGATCATCGAAAGCGTCACGATAGCGATTGGACAAATGATAAAAATTTTATTTACATTTTGGAATTCCGACATTCGCCATTGCTGACATCGAACTATTCTTGTCTAGGGCCTAAGTAATTAGAAAAATCTATTGGCAGATACACTATTGGGTTCGGGTGTTATACGAAAGCGAAGCTACCTAAGGTGTGTTGTTTTTGTTTTTCCCCCGTATTTTTTGGAGCTCAAGATTATTGTTTTTGTTTACCCAACTAATTGGTTTTTAAGGCTATTCTTTTTAATTGAACTTACTGCAAATTTAAACATAATTTAGAATTACGAAGCGAATTACTGATAGATGTCATTATCATTAAGGCTGTGAATTATGCTAGACGAGTCGAGAAGAGCGCGGAGCGGAACCTCGTCCGGGACGCGGACGCCTCACGGTATAGCATGAAACGCATCGTATAAAATGTTAGTGAAGGTTTGAATCCGTGCCCGCTACGGTCTAGCATAATTCACCCTTAACTGACGATTCTCTTTGTAGTAATACTAACAATAACTTCAACCGCAGAAGTCAAGAGCTATTGTTTTAAAAAATAATAGAGTTTATGAGAACTGACCGCGACTGTATTATATGTTGAAGGTCACTTGTTCTTATTATAACGCTTACCGTTATAACTAAATGTGTTAGTAGCATGCGAGTTTATATCTACTGACTACTATATAGTAAATCTGTTAGCAGGTTGTGTATAAAGTGTAGATTCCCTTCAATGGAAATCTGTGAAAAACTACGTCATCTCATTCAAATTATAAGCCAAATTGATCATTATATAAATTTTTCTCTATTATAAATACCGAACCGATTTAGATGGAATTTGGTATGGAGATAGTTTGAGATCTTGCGAAGGACATAGGATAGTTTTTTATCCCGGAAATTACACTTAAAGGGTTGAAACAGGGGGTCGAAATTTGTATGTTGAACTAATACACCTAAACTATTATTGCGCGATTAAAACAATAGGATATTCGAAGTACAAATGCTATGCAGACGAACTATATGACAAACCTCGAGAGGCTATCTTAGTTTATTAGTAAAAATTAAAAAGCTTTTGGCTATCGAAATACACCTATACTTCATAAAAGATAGCTTGATCTCTGCGACATATTATGTCAAACTGACGTACACGTTATTGTTAGCCTGTCAAGCGCTATTATTACTGACAGCTATCACAGAGATCAAGCTATATTTTATGAAGTATAGCGACATAAATGGCAATTTAATCATACCCTAACTTTATAAGGTCATACATCATTCCTTAACCGTGATAGCCAAATGCTCTCGTTTCAGCTGACTGGCCAAGCGAAACCGCGGCCAAATCTAGTCTACAGCAGACCGTTAAACTTGTTTTGACCTTACTAACGTGACATGAAAGAAACAAAATTAACATGAATTTCTATGGCAACGAAGAACCCAACACTATTACAAGTAATGGTTCGACACTCACAATTTATTAGGAAAGGTTTTATTTAATTGAATAAAGTCCTATTTTAGCTCGCCTAACGATGTTTATACGGCATACATTTATAATTCCCACGTGTAAAACTGTGTTGAATAAATTAGAAAAGTAGATTTACAGTTTTGGTCTATTGCTTTGATGTTAATGTGAGCTAGAATGCTAAAGGATAGCCGCATAGCCGCAACAAAGTTAATACAAGACCAGAAGCGTGTTATTCTCCCAAAATAACATGGAATTTTCTTTTTTTTGTAAATTGCGTAGTACACTACACACACGGTTACCTATCATATGATTGAAAAAATTTTGACCGAATTTCATTTCACCTAAAACTTTTCAACTATTATCGTTTCGTTTTTTTTTACTTCATCGAAGTCACGTCTGCCACTGTCTCAGTTGACCTATTATCAATTCGCTTCGTTACTCCGATGTTTCATTTGGTCGAAATTTTTTTTAACCAATTTACACTTAGCCGAAATAACATTTGTTCGAAGTATTTATTTTTATACGCATATCAAAATACTAAGTGAGAGAGAAACAGTAGGGGAATACAAATGTTTAGAAAAGCGTTTAGAAATTCGCTCACTTCAGCTCCCGTCATCCCCTTCGAACCTAACCTCTATCCGTGTCGGCGTGCCCTAAATTCCCAAGCTCGCTTCACTCGCTCTTGGACTAATTCTTTGAAATAATTAATTAATAAAAATTTCTAATGCATGACAGCTATTAATTAATCATTTGCATGCAAATTCAAAATAAATACGTAAACACAGATAGGACTGCGTGAAGTCGGTTTTGCAGCGATTCGTTTGTGTCACAATATTTTGTAGCACAACATATTGACTTTTTATGACACTATTTAAATTTTACATTGAAAATGCTACCAATTAACCCGCTATATATTTGTGACCAAATTATATTTCGTAAAATGTTGTTTCGGTGTGGTGAAAATATGGCAAATTAAAAAAAGAGACTTCGGCCAAAAGCAAAAAGTTATTTTGTAAATCGGCGAAATGTAGTTCGGTAAAATAATACGTACGCCACATGATACTTCGATGATCTGAAAATATGTCAAATAATGCATATAGCAAAAAAGACGTCGGTCAATAGCTTTCGGTAAAATGAAATTCGAACAAAAAAATCGGAAAAGTGATCGGTTCCCTACACACACACACACTACACTTTCAAGTATTGGATTCTTGCTGAAAAATCGCATGGTACGGAACTACTAGACTAATTAAAATGGCGCTACTTGCAGCTATAGGATGAATTCCACATTTAACAGGCATCTACAGACTTGTTCTAAGAGGAAAATCACATCACACTAATATTATAAAGGCTACAGTTTGTGAGTGTGAGTGTGTGTGTGAGTGTGAGTGTATGTGTGTGTGTGTGTTTGTATGTTTGTTACTTCTTCACGCTCAAACGGCTGGACGGATCTGGATGAAATTTGGCACAGAGATAGATATATATCTGGAATAGCACATAGGATACTATTTTTATCCCGAGAATATGTTCCCTTGGGATCATTTTCGAAATTTACGCGGGCGAAGCTGCTGGCAGAAGCTAGTCTTTCAATAAAGGGGTGTTGGTTTTGTAATATTAAGCTCTTTCTGAACTTAATAGCCGGTTTCTAAATTGAGAACTTAGATTTAAAAACGTGTCAAACCTGAACACTTAAGGTAGATATTCAGGCTTAAATAGAGTTTGACAAATACTCAAATTAAAATCCTCAATTCAGAAATCGCTCAACATGAAAGAAATGTCGCAACTCTAAGCAAAATTTTAAATAAAACCTACTTCAAACGAGTCGACAGTAATGTAGGTGCTTCAATGTCTTGCAATGCAACCTTATTGTTCGTTTGCGAAACATACTGTCGATGTGGGAAATAGAATATTGCATTCATATTAGATTACCGCAGACAAGAGTGTCAAGGTGTAACGTGATGCATCGGGTAAGGTCTGATGATAAACCTGCCCGTTAACTAAACCAGGCGTAGGTTGTTGTTGCTACGTCAACTCAGAAGCTGTGACCAGACGGATTCGTGTGACGTCACAGACCTTGAGAGTACATTCACTTAACTAAATCCTTCCGAAGCCAGGCATACCCGGACGTAAAAACATATAGTTGTTGTATTATAATATCGCCATGATAGTGATCAATCGTGTCGTGACTTTAGTTCGTGTTGTGAAATGTATGTGAATGTAGTTTTCGGTTCACGATTTGACATTAGAACGGTTTGCTGTTATCTTTGCATCGGATAATTATATGTATGTTGCTAGTATATGTAGCCGGGTGGTAGATAGCATAGCAGCCAAACGCGAGGTCCTAAGTTCGGCAATCTCAGAGGGAGTAATTCACTAAAGTTTTCAGTTAACATATCAAGGTTTGAATATAATGAATAGTGCCTTAACATTCAATATAATCCTGAAGTTTTTAATCCTTACGACCCTTAGTGCATATTGGTCTTGTTTGTTGTCTCCTGCTTGATATAGAGGGAAGTGAAAATATATTTTTCCTTTTCCTCCGTTATTCTTTTCTGATTAATTCCGTTGTGGGATCCAAGACAGTTAAATTCATTCTCCGGGACTTTGTCGAGCGTCAATGCATCGGCGCTTTTCTGGTGGTCGCCAAAGTTGATTCTGGTTTTCAGGAGTAGCAGTAGTTTGGGAATAGTGCGGTGGGATTGTCCCAGAAAATCGCTTGGGAGCTTTAGTCTAGTCTAGACTTAAATAATTACATAATTAAATTACAAGGTTGTACTACGTAATATTAAATACCAATCTTCATTAAAACCTTCATGCCAGTGCATGATCACATTTTCATTCAGCCGCAGTACTCTTTGTTATTGTTTAGCTAGGCGCTAGCCAAACTGATGCCCTCATCGCTTATTACCTTGGCAGCTCGCTTGTTTACATTTTTCGATAACATTCCTATTGGAAATGATTTACATGCAAATTAATCATAAATTGTATTAGTTCCCATGTTTTGCTGATTAACCTGCATTTACTGGCTGCTGGAAATATACGGGTACCTACTTGAAGTAAACAACTGACTTGGAATATATAAAAAACTACCTGCAGCCAAGTTAGCAGCTAATTATTTCCTTAGGTACATGGTTAACATATTATAATTCAAGGCTTATGAGAACAATCTTGCCGTACAACCGAACATACAACCGAAGCTAATAAAGTCAATTTATGTATGGGCACGGACCCAATTAGTTTCTGATACACTAAGGACGTTGACGCGACTCTTAATTCAGACAATCTTTGAGATTCAATCGATTCGATCGTCTCTTTTCGAAATAACGACGGCGGCATCTGATCAGCGTTTGTGGAAACGATTTCACTTTATATTGTCAAACAAGTTTAGTAAAGTTTTTGCCAACAGTGTCGGTTTAGAAAGGAATAGGGCGCGTGCACACGAGCGGCAGGCATTAGAAAGTGGCCGAGGATCTCACCTGCTCCGCATGAGTTCTTCCAGAAGTCGCAAAACTTGCTGCACGCACACATCTCGATGTACGTCACTTCGCACTAGTTGCCAATGTATTTTTAAACTTCACTTGTACAGTTTCGCAATCCTTCAGCCGGTGCGCATTCACACGATCGCGTTAATGTGGACAGCTGAGAAAAACTTTATTCATGTAATAGTAAACAGCAGCGGCGTAAACATGTCAGCTAGCGGTTCAGTAGCGGCGGCGCGCCTGTGTACCGTTGGAGCGGAGAGAGCGAGCGCGCGTGGTCGCCGCGGACATCGTGGAGAGCGGGAGCGCGACGTGCGACCGGTGCGGACGCCCTCGTGCTACTGCCGACTGCGAGCGCCGAGTACACGCGCCCGCAGCCCCAACCACCTCACTCGGATATAATAAAACCGAGGAAATGCACAGATTTCGCGAGCAACGATGTGATTATTAGCGCTGATTGACGGAATCGACTCGACGAAACCAAAGGTGCTGAAAAACGCGGAACACCTTGCGTCCACAGATGATTTACAATTTACATAAGTCATTTCCGTGTGTAAGCTAGTCACTAATTTGTTGGACAAATTGTTTCTTTATCAATTTATCCACGCTCCACAACAGTTTTGTTTGCTTATCGTAAGAAGTCAAGAGTTGAAAATAAAATATTTTTGCGCGATTTATTTTAGGTGTCGGTTTATCCGACATAGTGAATAGTGATTGTAAACGAGTAATAATATAAATATCGAGACAAATAAAATATTGTCCGAATATTGTGGTACAAAAGAGTTCAACGCTCTACGAATGTCTACGGCCGTACGTGAGTCCGGAAGCGTGATCACAATGCCTAATATAGGCACCGGTATTATTGTTTATTGGGCTTTTATTTGAACATTCTTCACGTATTTACCTTCAACATTTAATAATGTACGTTCTTATCAGAAATGCCGTACAAAAAGGAGGAACTGGAAATATAAAATATATAAACTATCGTCGTTTAACTTCGATAAGTTGAATAAGGAAAGGCAAAAGTGAATTTATCGCTATTTAATACTTCAAATGTCTATTTAATGCCGTGGAAAAAGGTTAGGCAGATTGATTTAATAACGTTTGATGAACGGAACGTCTCTCAGTTCCGGATAGACAATCTCTCTTAACTTCATAAGAACCATAATGTCTACCACAATAACCCGGTTCTCCTAACCCCCAGATCCACTTTTCATCGACTCACGGATCCGTACATTGAGTTCTGTACCGGTTTTTGTGCCTCGGTCTAGAACTGATCGCAGCACGCACTCCCGCGCAGTTTAACCACGAAAGTTTAACGTTCAATTTCTTTAAAAGAAGAAGAAATGATGATGCCACAAATAGGAGTTATCGAAGTGCAATTTCTGGCCTTCATTTTTTAATTATTTTAAATAATATTATAAATAAAAAGAGGCAAAATTGTTTGTATATAATATGTCTTCTTCTGAATTCTGGTAATTCTGACTAAATTAGAAAAAAATCGAAGAAGTGCGAGTACGCGTACGAAGGATTCCGTACCATTATGGCAAAAAACGGCAAAAAAATCACGTCTGTTGTATGGGAGCCCCACTTAAATATTAATTTTATTCTGTTTTTAGTATTTGTTGTTATAGCGGCAACAGAAATACATCATCTGTGAAAATTTCAACTGTCTAGCTATCACGGTTCATGAGGTACAGCCTGAAGATAGACAGACAGAAAGACGGATAGTGGAGTCTAGTAAAGCGCCCCGTTTTTACCCTTTGTGTACGGAACCCTAAAAAACAACACTTATTCATAGAGAATTTTACACGGCTCTTGTGAGATAGGGCAGGGGAACGTAGCCACGGGAAACAACTAGTTTATTCTAATTTTAATTCATGCAATTCCGTTCTGAGTAATCTGTTCGGATACAACATAATGTTATTAAACTATTCTAATTGTTTCAAAACATGTGTCCATTGTGCCTTTCTCTCACGAGGACACGTGTATTTCTGCTGTTTTCTTTGCTTCCATATCAGTAGGAACTTTCTACTCTCTAAAGGAAAATACGAGTAGGTATTACAATAAAAACGTGTTACAGAATAAACGCAAAACCTGAAAAGGAATCATTGTATAGCCCCATTGGTTTACAGGATGCGCGAGGCACGAAACGGTACTGATTTTGTATGAGATTTAATACTGCGCAGCCATTGTAGCCAACTTCAGGGCGGCCAAGAAGTTTGGCGAGAACTATACTCATCATTATATACTAGTTGTAACGGAGTATACGCAAACCTTATAAAGTTGTCATCCTTCTATTCTACTCATCGTTATGAACAACTTTTACTATGGGACCAACACGAAATGCCGAAGAAAAAAACAACATCATCATCTGCCTAGCCTTTTTCCCAATTATTGTTGGGGTCGGCTTCCAGTCTTACCGGATTCAGCTGAGTATCAGTGTTTTACATGGAGCGACTGCCTATCTGACCTCCACAACCCAGTAACTGGGTAACACGGTACCCCTTGGCAAGACTGGTGTCCGATCTCAGGCTTCTGACTACCCGTAACGACTGTCAAAGATCTTCAAATGACAGCCGGGACCAATGGCTTAACGTGCTTTCCGAGGCACGGAGGAAACTCGGTATGTTGAAATGGTCACCCATCCACGGACCGACCTCGTCAAGCGTTGCTTAACCTTGAAGATCTAACCGTGCGGCTGTTATTATTTAGACACGAGCACCTCCCCGAAAAAAAAAAAACAACATACATTTATATTTGCATAAGGCAAACTGTACTGAACAGCTTTTTCGTACAACTCATGAAGAAACGTGTAACCTCATACGCAATACAATTCCAGGTTTATTAAATTGTTTCATTAACTGATTCATTAACGAGTCTATAGATAATAAAAAAAAACTACATCAATCAATCTGCTTAGCCTTTTCCCAACTATATTGGGGTCGGCTTCCAGTCTAAACGGATTCAGCTGAGTACCAGTGTTTTACATGGAGCGACTGCCTATCAGACCTCCACAACCCAGTAACTGGGTAACACGGAACCCCTTGGCTAGACTGGTGTCAGATCATAAGCTTCTGACTACTCGTAACGACTGTCAAAGATCTTCACATTACAGCCGGGACCAACGGCTTAACGTGCTTTCCGAGGCACGGAGGAAACTCGGTATGTTGAAATGGTCACCCATCCACGGACCGACCTCGTCAAGCGTTGCTTAACCTTGAAGATCGACCCGTGCGGCTGTTATTATTTAGCCACGAGCTCCTCAAAAAAAACTACATCATACTAGATAAAAAAAATATTTTCTGATGCGATCTCAAAAAGGAAAACACAGAAATCAGAATTATCTCTTCTCAGATTATCAAAATTAATCGGCCACATAATTTCAATGGGTATAATACCCATGACATGCATCTATGTATGATACGCATCAATTGTTTAGTAGCTTTGAAAAACCCCAATTGCAATGAAACTCACAATTTTCATAGAACATAAAATTTGGCGAGTCGCATGCCAATTGGGTTTGGGAATAAATATAATGACCACCAAAAAAAACTTTGTGACGATAACCCCTAACCACCAAATCTAGTAATATACTGACAAAAATAGTAAATGATCACCAAATTTAGTAAATTGATCACCAAATTTAGTAAATTGATCACCAAATTTTAATAGCAAATTATTGCGCTATTTAATGTTGTAAAATAGGTTAGGTTAGGTTAGAACTGTGACCAACCGCGCGCGAGCCGAGCGAGCAAAGCGAGCGGTGCCGCGGCAGCGGCCGGCGAGCGCTACTTCCAAGTTGCTCCCAGAAATTTTATAATCTTTTTGGTCATTGGTTTAATTTTGGTGATCATTTACTACTTTTGGTGATCATTTACTACTTTTGGGTTAACAATGATTTATTTGGAGATATGTTACTATATCTGGTGGTAAGTTAAACATAAGCCATTGGGTTTTTCAAATACACAGAATTCTTTCCTATTGTCATGGTTTGCAGAACAATCGCTCAGATTGTTATATCGCAGCGGTGCATGACATACAAAAATCCGTAGCGTGCTACGCTACGCATTTACAACGCATCGTAGACTGTAGCGTATATCGCGTAGCAGACCCGTAGCATATTATGTGTAGCCAACCTTAGCGAATATCGCGTAGCGGACCCGTAGCGTACTACACGTAGCCGATCGTAGCATGAACCGCGTAGCCGATTGGAGCAGGTATCACGTAGCCGATCGTTACGAGTATCGCGTAGAGGCCCAGTAGCGTACTACACGTAGCCGATCGTTACGAATATCGCGTAGAGGCCCCGTAGCGTACTACGCGTAGCTGATCGTACGTAGCATGAACCGCGTAGCCGATAGGAGCAAGTATCGCGTAGCTGATCGTAACGAGTATCGCGTAGTGGACCCGTAGCGTACTATGCGCAGCCGATCATAGCGAATCTGCGATAGCGAGTCGGAATGTAGATATCGTTAAAGACACGGTTGGCGTAGTGGTTGAGCGATCGGCCGCTGCGCTGCATGTAGCGGGTTCGATTCCCGCACTGAACAAATATTTTTATGGCCTACAGATAATTGTTCCGGATCTGGGTGTTTATATGTGAGTTTAAATGTTCGTGAACGCACCCACGATACAGGAAGAAATACCTAGTGTGGAGCAACGTTTTTTCAAAGAAAAATATAAAAACGGTTTCATAGTTTTTATGTTTTTCTTTTTGCTCGTTGCAGAACCTTAGCACGTAGTACGAGAAACAAAACCCACAACCGGTATCGTAGAAGTTATTCACACAACCACTACGTCATTTGTCTGTCATGTCTTCAATAAACGATTGTACCAACTACTAACCAGGTGGCATCACCCCGTGATTGTTTACCAACACTATGTTGGTCCATTCAGCGCAGGTGATTGTATTATGCGTGGGTTGAAAACAGATGACACATCTACTGATTCTGCCTAATCAACAATTCGTGGAGAATTTTTTTTCAGTTATATTGAGTTATGGTACTGTAAACTTTCATGAATGACTATTTTATTGGACAATGTGAGGTAGGTATGAGGGCCGCACATTCGTGGATTGGGTAACTGACACCACCAATATATTGACATATTTTTAAGAGCTGTGTGTGAAAACACGATTGCCCCATATTTTTTTTTCAGTTAACTATACTCCTTTATAAAAAAGGAGTATCAGTGAAATGTTTATTTTTTTTTACAAGAATGTTACCTACATGCTTTTGCGAAAGCCTCATTTTGTCCAAACGCAATCGTAATAATATTTTTTTTATGGATTTGATTGAGGATATCCGCAGGAGGACCAAAGTTACCGATATCGTGAGGAAACCCACGTATCTTAGCACCAAAAATTCGAAGACATGTGACATCCACCGCTGGGACCGCGTGGTGTATTTCTCTCACAGAGAGGAGGCCTCTGTCCCAGCAGTGGGAACATTGAAAGGCCGATGATGATGCTGTTGACTTCCAGCACTTTTGTTGATACTCCCGCTATTATAATATTAATAAAGAAGTATATCTCGCACGTAATTTATAAATAAAGAAAAGTGTGGTACAGCAGGTAGGTACGTTAAAACGATGGCTTGGTGGCCGCACTGAGCGGTTGAAGGCTGCTGGTTGCCGAAACTCAGGCAAGTTTTTACTCATATTCCTGTCTCGCGCAATTCTTTTTAGTTAACTTCTGCGCAAAATCAGTTTTGATATTGTCATTGTTTACTAATGTTTTTGCTTTCGCGGCCCGAGGGCCGCAATTTGAGGACGAGTAAGTAATCGTCGCGCGTCGTTTGTAAAATGGGAGTGTTCAACATGTACGGACCTATATACCTGGATTGTAAACCTAATATTCTACGATATTATATGCGAATGCCTATAAATGTAGGTTTAAGAAGAAAAATAAGTTCATAACCTAAAACCCGACTACTGAAAAATCACGCTCCTAAAAGTATGAAACAAGAAAATATTCGCATCTGAAATTGTTATGTACAAACTATTCCGTAGAGGATAACCGTGGTCGTATGCCACTTTGCAGAATGTATTGTTTTGTTATGGGTACATTTTTTTCTGTTCTTGACTTCCTCCTCCTAGCCATATTAAATTTAAAGTGACGTCACGTAGCCTATAATCAGCGGACATATAAGAGTACGCTTCCAACGACACCTCATTTGTCAAATTATGATAAGTAGTTCAGAAGTACTTACATACATACACAAATACCGGTCAAAAACATAACCCTACTGTTTGCTTCGCCGTAGTCGGGTAAAACGTGTTAAATAAAGTTATGTGTCGTAACGTGGCGATAATAAGATATGTATATTATTCCACCTAAAATAAAGTATTACACGCAAACTTAATCACGGAAGAACCAACGTCACTAATTTGAATTTAATAGTATCACATGAAGCCTATATATATTAAAAGACTTCCGTATTTTTTACATTTAATAACTGAGTCTAACATAAGAGGCGTATTAATATTTCGTGAATGAATAACCAAAAAATGATAAATACGTATTACACGACAGTATGAGTCAGCTCGCTCTATGTTAGTAATTTAGTCGAGTTGAATGTAGTTAATTTTGTATGACCTATGTTTAAGTTGTAATTACATGCATTTAGTTGAACTAAGCTAAAACTAGCAATTAACTCCAGTCAGTGGTCAAGCCTTAAATTAGTTAACCTTATATCACATATGATATTTGCTTCAGTATTATTATGAGCCTATATTAGGCAGGGGCAGAAGTCTCCCTTTTTTATAAGCTTGTATTTAACTTGCAATGTATGTATGTATGTAAGTGTGTTCGAGTCAAATCTTGCACCTGAATTTTAAAGCAGTTATCCTCCACCGATTAAGATTAAATTTTTCATACTAGTTTAGTTTGGATGACAATGCCTGGTTAAGCGAAGTGACTTCATTCTAAATCAAATATGGCGGACGGCCCAAGATGGCGGACTAGTTATTTTTTGTGCAATGCCATGATATGGGTATCAAATGAAAGGGTTTGCTGAGAAGAATACGAATAAAGCTTACTTAAAAAAAAATTAGTGAATAATTTTTCTCTTTTAACTTTTCACGGTCCTTTTCTCATTTGAAGAGCGCAGATATGGTGTCTCATTGATTGTCAAACATCCGCCTTGAAGTCTGTTAACAAGACATGTCATGAAGAATACTGGGCAACAAACTCATACACACTAGAGCAGTTTTTCAATATCCAAAATAACATCGAACAATCATATTATTAACTTCATGAAGCTTGACAATCAATAAAATACAAACCTTTCCATTTTCACCAAATTCGCTCATAAAATACAGTATTTCTTTTTTATGAAAACTCTTTCTTGAGGCGGGTACAGATTATGATAAAGTATTATAGATTCACGTGTCAGGAGTTGCAAGGCTTCGCGGGGATTAAACGTCTTCACTATGCTAAACGATTTTCCTCCAAATTAACTTAGGCGATACCGACATGCACGTTTCTTTACGAAAGACATTTATTGACATATTGATTCGACCGATAAAAGATAAAAAAAAAAAAAGTACGCGTTACTATTTGTATTCAAAATATTCAAAAATGTTATCAACCAGTGCTTTCACAACTATTCATACAAACTAAGGAAATACTGATACAGTAAATACTAGTTTAGGAGCCAGGGGATTCATATGTCTTGTAAACCTTCTTCATAAAAACAAAAATTTACATTATTGCAAAAATATTATATATACCACTATACACGGTAAACATAAATATTTAAATCCATAGAGGGCAATAATACATATATCTTTACAAATACAGTCCTACAGGAATCGTGGGAACTACCCATTTATCATTGCTGAACATTTTTATTCTGCTAATCCGATGCTTCAACGCTGCAAAGACACTGGGGAATCATCATTTATTTTGTATGATTTAATTAACATATACAAACCAGATATTTAATGTGCATACTAAATTATATTAGCAAGGTATATAATATGTAAAACGTAGTCAGTAAGCCTACGTATGTGTTGTGTATCGATCGTGAAGGCCATTCCGTCTCTTATAGAAATCGGGAAGTGATTTGTGATGACGTAGTGGTTTACGAGCACCTCGCAACAGACGGCTTTAAGACTGTTAATGCTGGTAAATATAGCTAATGAATGGATGAGTATACATCCTTATCCGTAGGTACATATCATTACTACTTTTTTATATACTTAGTAATTTATCTTTAATACTTTTCTACTTACTTTTAGGTCTTTACGTTACAGTTTTTCTGGGTTAACTCTATACTCTGCCTCGTCCATATGGGTATTAGTAAAAGAATAATTGGTAATCGAAATCATAAAAATGCTTGTAAAATCTACAAAGCAGGACTTTCTCTTCCAAATCTATATGGAAGAGGGGTATTCTCGTTTAAAGAGAAGTCTAATATGATTTTTATTTAAAAAAAGCTATTTTCCATCCATCTAATCGGTTGCTGCTATAAAGTAAAACTGGCAAAACCCCTGTGCAGACTTATGCTTAATTAGAATTTTATTATATTCATTGAATTAGCTATTCAACAAATCAACCCAGTATACTTGTTTGCATTGATACAATGTTGTATCTTCGGCGACTAGATCGAATATTTTATTCATACATTTTATTATCGGTCGAATGTCGTGAATGAAACCAGTTACGACTGTTACCAGTATAAAAATGTGTCTATAATTGGAATAACACACCGTCCTACACATTTATCTTTAGCAGCAACACAACATAATTAACTAAAAGAAAAAAAATAATCGCTCGCCCTACCAAGGTCTGTTAATTATGGTTATTTTATAAAAAAATACTTTACACTAAAGTTGTAAGATCTGGATTGGCCAGAACCCGTTGTTTAAAGGTTATCGAATTTATCGATTTTAGACCTTTTTACCCATAAAGAATTTTGCCCCTTTTTACCCACTTCACATTAAAATGCACAATACCAAAATGTGTCATCGCAATAGGTATGTGAACGAAGACATTTCAGAGCTCAGCGACCACCTTGGTCTGGCTGACGATAACCTTTCGATACAAAGGTTCATTGTCGTCATATTAAATGTTGTGTACTACAATCGTGCTGATATCTAGAAAGCCGGCGACAACCCCGGCTTCGGAGATAAGCCGCGTATATCAGGAATGTGGGAAGAGACAATAATAGTTGACTTGACTTTATGAGATACAAGTTCTGCCAGCGGCATCGTCCGCGTGAATGACGAAAATTATCCCGCGGGAACATATTCCCAGAATAATAAGTATCCTAAGTGCTATTCTTGACTGTAATCAGTCTCTGTGCCAAATTTCATCCAGATCCTTTCAGCCATACTGGCATGATTGAGTAACAAATATACTATCTAAACTTTCGCAATTTTATTATAATATTAATTAATATTGTAGGTCATTTATCTCCGCTAGAGTAGTGACTGCGAGAGCAACCGCCGAGTGTGTAGTCTCACGTTTGATTTCCAAATTTTCACATTTTATAGTTTTAAATAAGCATATAAAGTTTGTAATTTAGTCTGCATAGCAGACAAGGCTATGAAGACAATGAAATGCGGTCTGAAATAATATCATTAATAACTCTAGGATTAAGGACACCTGAAATTCTACAAGTTCTTATTGGTCTCGATAATAATATCTGTTCAAGCAATATTTTACTTTATTTTACTTCAAATCGATCATAGCAAATCCGAAACAGTGAGACTAGCAAGCAAGGGACTGTTTAAAGAGCGTAGGTGTTCTGTTACCGTTCTCTGTTACAATTTTATAGCCTCGTTTCCATTACGCGAGTTATGTATTATGAACAAGGCATGGTAAGCATGTTTGACTACTGTTACACACGTACAATTAGCGACAAAGGTTGCAATTTTTTTTGTATATTTTTTCTAAATTCTTTTTGGGGATCCTTTCTTGTTCTTTACGTGTCGATTTCACTCAAATTTGGTCCCCCAAAGATGTGGCTACCTGGATTATGAACAATGACTGTGAAATAATTTAAATTAAATTATCATCATCATCATTTCAGCCGAAAGACGTCCACTGCTGGACATAGGCCTCTCCCAGGCGTCACCACATTGACCGATCCCGTGCGTCTCGCAACGGATGGCCCGATGGGGCCGAAAAGTTCAGGAATGGTGAGCGCGAACCGGAATTAAATTATATATAATATAAATTAAAAATTTTAACTTAATGACCTTAAACGGCATTTTTTAAGGTCAACAAAAGCCCAAAAATCTTCCCTCATTTACAATAGTTTTTTAAAGCAAGCTCTTCTAATAGCGTTTCGATGGTCGATTTTGGATCGATTGTACGAGCGTGAGCTTAAAAATTTACTCATAAGATATCTGCATTTATATTTTTGAAGCTTCAATGAAACCAAAAACAATGTAAACAGGATATACATTTTATAGCAACGAAAATAAATAACTCGATATTTAGTTATTTTAAGCGGACTTTGATGAAATATTTATTATCTTTGTTTTTGAAGCCGATCGTTTTAACCTGTGATTTTACCTTGTATTTCTGAGAGCCAGTTCTTTTAACACTTAATTTTCTTCTGATCTTTGTTATACGTTATTGATAAATAAAATTTGGTAAATATAAAGGTTTGCATAAAACATCGTAAATAGCAAGCTTTACTGATAGCGGAAGGAAATATAATTTTTTCAAAGTTCGTTTTAATTTTATCATTGGCGGCTTATGCGAAATGAAACGCTTAAACAATAGCTTTCTTAAAACTGAACCTCCTTCTATCTTCTCTTAAATCTTATAGATATCAAAGCTCCAGAGCCTTGAACATCGTCGCCAAGTTGCCAGCTTGTCGGCTTTTTATCGGTTGCATTTCGGGGAGTGTGCGACGGAATTGCATGATCTAATTCCGCCTAGCCCGTTTCATCATCGGACTACAAGACGTACGGCGATGCGCCATCGGAACATGGTGGACATCCCACTCATACGCACTAAACATTTTGGAAATACATTCATTATGCGTACAGCTAAGGAGTGGAATTCCCTGCCGGAGTCTGTGTTTTCCGATACCTACAACCTCGGGGTTTTTAAGTCAAGACTGAATAGGTTTCTTCTAGGCAAGCGAGTTTGACCGTCGACCACATCATCGCTTACCATCAGGTGAGATAGTGATCAATCGCGAGACTATCAAAAAAAAAATGTAATGTAAATCCAAAAAGGAAATATGAAAACTCCGATCACAACTTACATTAATTAAGCGCCAGTACTTATCGACAAAAAGCTATATTTACTTCCTCCATCTGTCGTGTATATATATTCAGCAGGTTTACTTAAACTAGCCAGATACTTATTAAATAAACACTAAAACACCGCCACCTACAGCCAAATGACATCATACATAATGGTCCGTTAATTGAGTTGCCTAGCTGGACAATATTGGACCAGAAAGCTGATATGTAAGGCCAACTGTCTACATAAACACAGGGTAATTTTGAAATTCCAATGCCAGTAACCTTTGCTAATAAGGAAACTTTCCTCAGAGAATATTAATACATATAAGTCTGTTTTGCAACTAGACTTATTCTATCTCTTCAATACGCAAGCAATTGAAAAAATTCAAGAAGCCGCAGTCATTTACCTGTCATTGATCAGGAAACGGTAAAAGACAGAAATAGGTAGTCGATTTAGAAGGTGATTTACCGCAAATATAGTAAAAATTATATCATCTTTCTAATGACGTGTACATAATTAAGTTATTGCTAACAATAGCCTGATTGCTTTGTCCCCAGTATGGATTTTGTATCGCGTTGATTACGTTTCTTATTTACCTGATAATTAAGCTCATTAATTCATCATCATGGCGTCTTTTTGTTACGTCTTTCAGTAATGAATACGTACGTCAAATTATATGTCACAGTTTTGATGTAATATTTGTAAGACACACAAGACAGTACGTCACTCGTTGTCATTGACACTGATAGGGTATTGTCTGGTATCGGCAAAGATTAGACCTGCCTTTTCTAGCTGTGAGCGTAGCTAATAGTAACGGTTTATGTTAAAGAAATGAGTCATCAACGTGCTAGCTGTTAGAAAGGGCCTCCACGCATACAGAAAAGTCAACCGCATTTTGCATACTTAGCTATTATCCTAGCTTAGGCATTGTAGTAAACTACAGTGCATGTAGCCAAGTTGACAATCTACATTCGATAACGCTAGTAGAAAACGAAAACATGTATGGGAATGACACTTCTGAACGTTAAGTCACGTGGTCGGCGTTATCGATTGTAGAAAGATATTCAATATGAAACGTTTGTAACTTAGCTAGGGGGGCTGCTCTACTATACATAGGTAAGCTAATGTCGTCTCGCACCACAGACAAAAAATGACCTTCACATTCACAACTCGACTTGCATTTTTTTTCGGCTGAGATGTTGTTCTGGTTGATTTAGCGGTTGCAAAGGAGCTATTTCGATAACGTCATAGTTCTAGTTTTTGACCTGTTAAATGTGGGGTTCGATTCCTAAGTTGGTTAAAGTGATATTGGGGTTTTTATTAGGAATTTCTTAATGGCAGGCCGGAGTTGTTGTGAAGTTGGCGCTGTGACATCTTCGAGCCTCGGGGAGCACAACTAATTTTTTACTTAGTCCTAGTACATACCTAGCTGGCAGACGTGGAAGTGTGGTGTGGTAGCCATGGTCACACTATGGATACTGTCCTGACTATCCGACCTGCGTCGCCAACTTGCATCACTTACCTGGAACAAATAAAAATAGGAACATGAAACAAATAAACAGATTCTTAGGTGAGTTTTATTTGTTTTGATTTTTTTATTAAGTTTTTATTTTTTTTTAATTGTGCATTTTCCAAATGAGCATGGTTGGACAGTTCTGAAATTACGTGAAGAAGCGAAAGGAAACCAAGGACAGATTCGGATGAAAACGGACTTCCAGATTTGGCCATGCACACACAATTGTAAAATTCAATGTTGATTCCTGTAAATAGGAACTGTAAGGTGATGTGTTATATTATATCTCAAAGTCGGCAAGTAGGTATCGATGCAAATTGATGAAATATTTTGAGATGGCGGCTGGTCGTAGTCGATCGATAAATCCAGTTGCATCCTCAACATTTTAAACAAGTTTTTTGACAAATGTCTATGGGAATGTCAAACGCTATCGAAATGTCACGGAATACATTGTTTACATTTTGGCATTTAGGCCATTAGAGCCTCAGAGCCAAGTATCTCTAAGTAGTCTGTTCTCAGAGCTGACGTAACAACGCCCATGCACTGGTCCCATGCTTCGAGTTTTAGACCCATTTGAGTTGGTTTTAGAACTATTAACAAAAGTATAATTTATTAGGAAGAAGCTGTGATAAAGATATGGATTATATTAGAGTGATCGGTTACTAAGCCGCCATCTTAAGTTTCCCCTCGAAGAAGCCTTCAAGAGGTCCTTGACTGTCTGGACCGGAGCGAGGGGAGATTTCTACTCACTCAGCAGTGAGACGCAAATGTCCACAAACAAAAACCGGGATACTTAATAAAACTCTTTCGCCGTTCAACCGACTGTTTGTTCACTTCATCAAAATTTATAACACGTTTTGCATGCTGTAATTATATTGTTCCCATCTATGCATCGTACACACATAAATCAATCATGAACACTTGACGGTTTGTCCCCTACTAAAAGGTTCTTTAAATATAAATTATACCCCATTTCATGTCCAGGCTATTAATATCCATTCCAGGTTGCCTGGAAGAGATCGCGGTATGCGATAAGGGCGCCCTTTGTATGTATTTTATTTAGTTTTAAGTTTCCTTTTCTATATTTTAACTTGGTGTACCTACAATAAAGTATATATAACATGTTTTCGTCTGTTTGATCATGTTGGGATCTGTCAGACATCGGCAATTCTCAATAGATTTCACTCACCTATTGCAGAAGCCATTTTTCTATTGAGGAATCCGATTTTGTTTTCAAAACAACTATGTTTTCCACAATAACGTTCAACAAAAATTTTATGCTCACGATTACGCCACCTTGCACATAGCACTTCAACAATTTACTAAATGCCAACTAATTTGATATTATTACTACTAACTAAGCTGACGTTTATTGAGAACAAGTTTAGTATTTATTTTTAGATAATAAAAATCTACGATTTTGACCTTCCTCATTTGTGATCGAATCCGAAATTATTGTTGTCTAGATGTTATTATAAGTTGTGGGGATTGTAATAATAAAAGTAATAATGACAACCAATTAAGAATTCTCTAACAGGTGCACCGTCGCTTGATAAGGTACATTTATTTAAAAAGTTACCTATTCTAGTAGTTTTTTTCGCAAGTACCTATATTTAAGTTTATTTTAAAGTTGTACGTTTTGCTCATAACCAAGAAAATGCGCGAATAAGAGAAAATATTGAAATATTATCTACATAACTTACATTCTTGCTTATAGTGCCTGAAGAGTTGGGCAGACATGGTTCCCTAATCAGAATCCACAACAATATATCAAGCATAGGTACATTTCCAGTATAAACTGGCCTTTTACTGTATGAAAAGCCTAGGCTTACATGCTAAGTCAGCTTAAACTGGTTTTATATAGCCTAAGCTGTCATGTATTGCCTTGTGTATGTATAAGTAGGGTGCCACATTTCATCAGCTTATTTTAGCCCTATGTTATCGGGTTAAGCCTTATGCCATAGTTACAATTCCATACTCCAACCTGGTGCTCAGAAAGTCCTCATAACGACATGAGAAGAACGGTGTTGGGGTCTAACTCTCCATGTGCTAGGTTTTGTAGGGTTCTGAATAGTTGCAGTGATATCGTTGATTTTCACTTTGATTCTCTCAACAAGCAAAAATAAAATTTCTGAACTGTTTAACTGACTTGTTGTAAATGTTTTTGAGGAAATTATGATTTTAGTGTTTCGCATAATGTAACTATTATAAAGTTATATTTCTAAGTTTGCTTGTGGAATATGTAGCTTACAGCTAACATAATTACTAAGATTTCTTTTTTTTTTGTTCATGTGGTGTTTACCTATAAGTAATTGTTGCACTGTGTAGAGTTTGTACGCATGTTTTATTTTTGTTTGTAGATAAGTGTAAGCAGTTGTTGGTAGACCTAATAAATAAATAAATAAATAACAAATTCTTGTAATACATCGTTTTCCATCTGAATTTTCTGACAAATCAAAAGAACATTTTTTTACGGAGGTGTCCTTCCGAACGTCTCCATACTCCAAGAACTCGGCATCAAGCAGCGTCTATCAGCAATAGTACAGTCGCGCATACTGAAATTCTTTGGCTATGTCTCAAGGCGGAATAACGACTCCATTGAGAGCCTGGTGGTGCAGGGCAGAGTGGACGGTAACAGGCCACGCAGGAGGTCACCGATGAGGTGGACCGATCAAATTCAATCCGCGGTTGGAGGTCCAGCAAATGAATGCGTCTAGTAGAGCCAAATGGAGAGAGATCGTGAGGCGAGTGACAAGAATACCAGCGATCGGACAAAATTCATCGAGACCACGACCGCTCTTTCAAGAGCGAAACGAATAAGAAGAAGAGTCCTTCCTGGGCTGCATCTTTTCCAGGTCTACGGAAGGATTCAAAATGTTTTATTAATAGAGTTAAGAGCCTATTGTAAATCAATTCGCATATCTACAAGGCAAATAGATACCAGCTTGACATGAATAGCGAGGAGATATAACACAACACCTAACCGTTATTCTTGTCTTCGATAACAATTACCAGTAACGTGTAATGAGAGCACGCTCTTCAACCATATAATGGTGGCGTAATTACCTAACGTTAGCCCTTTGTTTTTATACAAGACCATCATGTAATAAATAAGCTGTATAGTACGGAGGACGCAGTTTTCTTTGAATCGTGATGTAATGTTTTATAATGGTTTCTCGTGACGTATCAGTCGTAAAATTTATTCTGATTAGAAAACATGGTGTGATTACTAGATTTTTAATTGGAATTAAAGTATGCACGTCATGACTTGAGTTGATGACGCATTCAGGCTTTTGGTCATCCTACTCAGGTCGTTTAAGTTATTTGTATATCAAACTACTTTTAATAGAAAATTCACTAATATTGTACTTCTTTCTAAAACCTTATTTTGAACGCTGAATGTAATGAATAAAATTATATTCCATCACAACAATTTCTGCGACTACAAATTATTTTCGTCCCACATCTTATCTTCAAAATTGCAGAAGACTTCTAACTAAGGCACTGCGATTTTTATTCGCGCGAATTTTTTTCCGCCCATTCTGTGACCTATGGAAATGTATGAAGCTGCACGCATAGCGGAACAAAAATCGCGCTCAAATAGTACTAAAAAATTAAAACGCAGTGCGTGCTATGCCTAAGCCTGCTCTGAATTTAACTTTCAACTATAAATGGTAGACCGCATTCAGTCAAAAATAAGATATTATTTTGTTCTCTCCCGGACAAGTACGTTACGAACGAAACATAGAAATAGACTAGGCCATAGACTAGATTGCCTTTTGTTTTTATAAGGGTAAACATACATTTTAACCATTTGAATAGTAAAGCGCCCCCGAGACGGTCAAACGGTTCGACTCAAACCAAAAGTACTCTGTGAACCTTTCAAACTAGCTGTGTAAACGATCAAAATGGTTTGAGTCTACCCAAAAGTACTCTGTGAACCTTTCAAACTAGCTGTGTAAACGATCAATTTGGTTTAAGTCAAACCAAAAGTACTCTGTGAACCTTTCAAATTAGGTATGTAAACGATCAAAATGGTTTGAGTCAAACCAAAAGTAGTCTGTGAATCTGTCAAACTAGCTGTGTAAACGATCAAAATGGTTTGAGTCAAACCAAAATCTAGTTTTGAATCAAACTGTTTCACCGTCTCGGGGGCGCTTAAAAACACTAATTAGTTCATTCAAATTGCTTAGGGAACTTCTTTTTAGGATTCCGTACCCAAAGGGTAAAAACGGGACCCTATTACTGAGACTTCGCGGTCCGTCTGTCTGTCTGTCTGTCTGTCTGTCACCAGGCTGTATCTCATGAACCGTGATAGCTACACAGTTGAAATTTTCACAGATGATGTATTTCTGTTGCCGCTATAACAACAAGTACTAAAAACAGAATAAAATAAATATTTATGCGGGGCTCCCATACAACAAAAGTGATTTCTTTTGCAGTTTTCTTCGATAATGGTACGGAACCCTTCGTGCGCGAGTCCGACTCGCACTTGGCCGGTTTTTTAATTTGCTTATTTAATAGATAAACTTTTGAAATGAAGATCTATTTGAAAGTTAATCTGAGGTCTTCAGCAACCGAGTACTAGTAATGTAAAATGACAGAAATTAATTGGATATTATTATAAACAATACTTTTCCTCTGCTAACTGAATTCATTACGACAGTTAAGTGACTGAGTTAATTAAATTTTCGTATTAGTAACATGTTTTTTTCATAATTTTAAAACAATCAGTCAAAATTATGGTAATGATTAAGGATAACTATAAAGTCTAGTAATTAGGTACACTATTGTAAAACTAGAGGCCTGCTTGTAAGAATCATAAAACATTAATAGGTAGTTAGGTACCTCAGTGAAATCATGAAAAAAAAAGGACATACATATCAAGGATTAACGGAAAGTATATGATGTTTGCATCCTACCCTGCTTAACATATGGCTGTCAAACATGGGCTCTATCAAAACAACTTTTAAACAAGATAAATGTTTGTCAGAATAGCATTGAAACAAGCGTAATTGGATTGAAATTAAGAAAAGAGACAGAATAAGGCTGGATGAAATCAAATCTAGAACAAAATTTAAAAACGTAGAAAAAGTGTATGAATCTCTGAAATGGAAATGGACAGGTCATATGATAAGAGAGAGAGAAATGGTCGATATTAATAACCGAATGGTATCCAAGAGATGTAAAAAGAAATAAAGGGCGTCAGAACACACGATGGGAAGACGAAATAAAAAGAATAGCTGGTCAGAATGGACAAGAATAGCAAAAGATAGAGTTGAATGGAAAGCTATAGAGGAGGCCTTTGTCGAAAGAGAAGCTAAACCGGTTGCCGAATAATTTAAAATAAATTTGAATTATTTTTAAAGTTATTTAGTTTTAAGGCAAACAAACATTGTAAAGCTTTTAAATATCTATGAAAAGCAATAACGTCTTTTTTTGTTGTTTTATTTTATAGGTACCACAGAACATGATTTGTACGTGGCAAACGAGAACTAGTTTTGTGAATAACTGGCAGACAGACAATACACAGCCAATAGACAGAAACATGATATTTTGTAATTTGTTTTCCCTAGAGACTGTAGAGGAACGCTAAGAAAACATGCCCTCTGAGCGGGTTGGACAAGCCAAAACATACCTAATAACTTCTTACCTAGAACCTATCATGGTAGAAGATATTAAAAGACTACTTATGACATCATAAGAGCTACGTGCTACGATACACGTGCAGGAAAAGTGAATAAAATAAATCCCCTATTATCCTCGTACGTCATTCGTACCTAAATACCACAATTCGAAGAAAATATAAAAATCACAGAAGAAGAAAACCCAAGCCATAAAGTATCCAATATAAGTATCTAGTATCCGCGAGTATCTCCACATGGTGTTTTCGCGTAGTTTCCTAGTAACAACCGAAATACCTACCAGCTATCGGGAATGTTGTTTGTTTATATAGCCGGGTTAGACCGATGCGTTCAACTGGCCGACTGCAAACAGAAACCTTGACTCACTCTCCAAATAGATAGTTTGTAGATAGTTGAACTCATAAACTTATAGAGGAGTATCGTATCTGGTAGATATTAGTGTCGAGTTCAGTACTACAGCTTTGAAGTAAGTTTAATATTTCATGAAGTAAAGCATAACTGCCTTTTATCCTGATAGGTCCTTTTAAGTGATGTTTGCTACTAGGTCAGGAATATTCCGATCTAGATTGATAAAATTAATGCTAATTTTAGAAATTGATTGTGGCCCTAGACAGAGCGTGATTATGTCATATAAGGCGCTTGTCGAAACGCCAAAATGTACTCATTGATCATGTAAGATGCGCTATCGGCGTTCTACATTTTTAGGGTTCCGTACCCAAAGGGTAAAAACGGGACCCTATTACTAAGACTTCGCGATCCGTCTGTCTGTCTGTCTGTCCGTCTGTCACCAGGCTGTATCTCATGAACCGTGATAACTAGACAGTTGTAATTTTCACAGATGATGTATTTTTGTTGCCGCTATAACAACAAATATTAAAAATAATATAAAATAAATAATTAAGGGGAGCTCCCATACAACAAACGTGATATTTTTGAAGATTTTTGCTCGATATTAATAACGGCAACAGGTAGACGCTTGAAATATTCACAGAATGTTTAGTTGTATATTCTCTTCAAAAAATAATTATTAAATTAAAATAAAATAAATTAGGGGGGCTCCCATACAACAAACGTGATTTTTTGCAGTGTTTGGCGATAATGGTACGGAACCCTTCGTGTGCGAGTACGACTCGCACTTGGCCGGTTTTTTTTACTTTTTTTCAGTTGGCGTTTTCGTCTCTTGTCTAAACCCTCAGATGTGTACAGGAATGGCGTATTTTAAAGTTATAAATAAACTAGAATCTGTCAGCGGCTTAGCCAGCGTGACATATTCCCGGAATAAAAAGTATTCTATTTGCTTTTTCAGACTATAATCTATCTCTGTGCCAAATTTCATCCAGATCCGTTCAGTAGTTTTGGGTGAAAGAGTAACAAACATACAAACACACTCACAAACTTTCGCCTTTATAATATTAGTGTGAAGTGTGATGTTATAAAAATGAAAAGTCTCCCTCGTTAATTGTTAGGAAAAAAACCATCATGGACATTGGAAAGCGTTCGTGCAACAGAGGCCTAATTCCAATCATCGTATCGTACTCTAATAGGTACAATAATTTAGATAAATAGCTGTATCTCGTAGGAAATGAAATAAAAATTAAAACGTAATCAATCATTATGATAGTGCGGTCATACGTTGATGATACGGTAACGATGTAACGATCAAAGTTTTATTAATTAAACGGTATATAAGTACACGGATGTCCAGTTGTCCACTGGTCAAATGCATTTCTAAAATCTATATATATAAAAGGCAAAAGTGCCAAACCCTTAGGTCTAGAAACTTAAAATATCGCACACGTATTCCTCTTATGACGTAAGCATTCACTAAGGTAGGATTTTTCAAAATTCAACCCCTAAGGGGAAATAGGAATAAAAAAAAGGAAAGGAATAAATAGGGGATAAAAGTTTTTATGAAACTTTTTATTAAAAAGTCATCTGTAGGATAAAACACGGATCACGCGAACGAAGTCGCGGGCGAAGTGCTAGTTATAAATATAATAAAGATAAACCCTATGTTTTGCATCGGACTCAAATAAACATCAAACATTTTCAATACTGTATTTATAGGTTAAGATATATCATATTGTCTGGATTCAATCAAGTAAATTAATTTGTTTATCATATGAACTAATTAAAAGACAATTTTGCCTGAGTGAGTACATATAAGATTAATTTGATTTTGTATACCACATTTATAAACCTTTACTTCTATACCCTATACAAAATTCATTTGAAACTAACAACGTCTAACCCGTTTTTGTGACCAACAAAACAATACATCCTGACATTTATTTAATTGCTAAGCAACCTGTACCTTTTATTTACGAAAGCGAACTTAGCTAGCGAGTGAGATAGAAATTCAATCCGCTTTGTTTGAGTTGAGCAGACATTTTTCAATTAAAAGCAGTGCACTACTGCGATGGATATTGCTTGACCCGCCATGCGCCAACACTGGCCCGGCTCGCATTGAACGCTCCACAAAGGAATAAATTAAATCACCTCGCTAGGGAACTGTCAGCTGACAATCACTTATATTGAAATCCTAACTATGTATTTATTCTATTTAATTTTTTAAGCATTTTCCTTTTCCATGAGTGTATCCGTGGCATCAACAGTGGGCCTAATCAGAATATCAGCGCAGCGTTTTTTTCTTTTTGGATATCACATGCTGAGATAGGAGCCTTTTGGGTCTCGCACGGGGTCTTTTTTATTGTTTATTTTTTGTTGTTGCTTAGTTATTTCTTGTGTCTCCTGTGCGGGTCGTAAATAAATACTTATTTTTCTTTGTTTCTATGTACTCCATATTGGTTATTACCAGGAAAGAAAGAAAGAAAATTGTAAATATAACTAGTGAAATGTGGGTATACTAAGGAGCACGTCTGACCTTCCTCAAACCTTCGAGGAATGTTATCAGAAAGAAAATTGTCCTCTAAATCGACATGTGCGCACACAACTTATACTAAATAACGGTTTTATTATGCACATGTCGTCAACGGTAATGTACGTGTTAATATCTTTTCAATTATTTGAAGGTAATTTTCTGAAAATTTTATAAGTCATTGAACCGAAACTGTGACGTGCTTGCGGTTGAAAATATCAAAAGAAAACGGTCCGGTCTTTGTTCTTTACTACTCCAATTACCGGCCATAACAAAGGAAATGATTGGTTATCCATGGTTTGAATAATAGAAGCTAACAGTGCGACAGACGACAGGTGTTGTGGACTTGTGATTTGTACGTGAACTCGTGTGTTGCAGCGCAATAGTATAAATGGAAATTACTTTAGGATTGTTTGTTTTGTTTACTCAGGGTTGTTCTTGTTGCAAATTTCACCATGATTCATATGAGTAGTCTTTGAGGAATAAGAAAGTGCGTGTGTGTTATAACCATTAGATATTATGATTTGAACATCTACGATTGTGATATCTATACTATCTATACTAATATTATAAAGAGGAAAAATTAATATTTTTGTATGTAACGAATAAACTTGAAAACTACTGGACCGATTTCAATAATTCTTTAACCGTTGGGAAGCTACACTATCCCCGGGTGACAAAAGCTACTTTTTATCCCTGTATTCCCACGGGAACGGAAACTACGCGGGTGAAACCGCGAGGCGTCCGCAAGTTCTTTATAAAATTAGAAGAGCAAAAGTCAAATAAATTATGCGTATTGCGCCCCAAAATGAGAGGAATATTACAAAAAAATGTGCAAATAACTTCATTCGATTCCGCAAAATCTTCAGCAGTTTTATTGCCGCCTAATGTTTACAAATGTCCGATTTTCCGGACCCCACAGAAATGGTTTTGATTACGCGATAAGAATATTTACGGAACCGCAAAAAATTGCAAACATTCTTTTGAAAGAAAATTCTGTATGAAAATTCAGTGTGACAAGAAATAAAAGGTAATTTTCGTGTGGCATTAGAAGAAACTCGTTAGTTCCGCGAGGATTGATTGGTGTCAACCCTCGCAACTCAACCCTACCGGCGACGGGGGTAACGTACTGACCTGAATAGATTTGAGTCGACTGTCGGTGCCTCGACGGGTTCACTAGAGGCTTTCGTCCTTCAATACTACAACGGTAACGTTTGATATATGGAAAATTATGAGAACTTCAATATCTGTTATTGTTTAATTTGATGTAGAGAAAAAAAACTCTTCAAGTTACAAAAAGAGGAAGGAATCGTAATTTTTTCAATCGATCCTAACTAATAGTATAAACGCGAAAGTAACTATGTCTGTCTATTACCTTTTCACACTTAAACCGCTGAACCGATTTAGATGAAATTTGGTATGGAGATAGTTTGAGACCCTGAGAAGGATTTTTTACCCCGGATATCATCCTTAAGGGGTGGAGAAAAGGGGGGTGGAAGTTTGTATGGAAAACCTATAATATAATAGCGAGATATAAAAACCGGCCAAGTGCGTGTCGGACTCGCACACGAAGGGTTCCGTACCATTATCGCGCAAAACACTGCATAAAAATCACGTTTGTTGTATGGGAGCCCCCCTTAATTAATTTTATTTTAATAATTATTATTTTTTGAAGTGAATATACAACTAAACATCTTGTGAATATTTCAAGCGTCTACCTGTTGCCGTTATCAATATCGAGCAAAAATCGGCCAAAAAATCACGTTTGTTGTACGGGAGCCCCCATTAATTTATTTTATTTTAATTTAATAATTATTATTTATTGAAGTAAATATACAACTAAACATTCTGTGAATATTTCAAGCGTCTACCTGTTGCCGCTATTAATATCGAGCAAAAAACGGCAAAAATATCACGTTTGTTGTATGGGAGCCCCCCTTTAATACTTATTTTATACTGTTTTTAGTATTTGTTGTTATAGCGGCAACAGAAATACATCATCTGTGAAAATGTCAACTGTCTAGCCATCACGGTTCATGAGATACAGCCTGGTGTCAGACGGACAGACAGTCAGACAGACAGACAGACGGATCGCGAAGTCTTAGTAATAGGGTCCCGTTTTTACCCTTTGGGTACGGAACCCTAAAAAATAAGCTATTCGAAGAGCTAATGCTACGCAGAAAAAGTCGCGGGTGGCAGCTAGTAGCCTATTATATAAAGGGATCTCGTTATTAGGTGACTGTTATATTTTGAAAATGAGATATGCAGCGTGGAATAAATATCTGTTTAAAATAAATATTCAAAAGCATATGCCATAAACATAAAAAGCAAAGATATAAACTCCTGTTTACTGCCATGCTTAACATATGCCTGCCAAACGTGGAAATTCAACCAAACGAAAATAATAAAATAGTAACGTGCCAGCGAGGAATATAGCGCAGTATGCTGAATTTATGTAAAATGCCAAGAATACGTCAGACAAAAATTAGAAAAAATACGAAAAGTACAGACGCCCTAGAACACACTTTATTAAAAAAATGGTCCGCATAAGTTTCAAAGATGGACTGCATGAAAAGGTCCACATGGCAAAAGGAGAAAGAGAAGACCTTATGTTAGATTGGAAGATGATACTTTACAGATACCAACTGGCTTCAAACAGCTCAATCCAGGGAATACTGGCCAGCTTTAGAGGAGGCCTTAAACTGCAGAGGTGTTCTTGAAGTTAAACAAATATTTAATAGGATAAAACAAACAAATAAAGCGAATATTTAAAAGAAATGCTGCAGGTGCTTGATCAATACCAAAAAGTGTAAGTAGTTTATTTATTTATTATGCGTACAAATGTACGTAGGCAAAGTAAAAGCGTTTGGGAAAATTTACTTGAAAAGCTGCGAAAGCCAAAGAAAACGGTTACGTTAGTTTCGTACTTACGTATTTTTCTACAAAAATCTTGATGGTTTCTCAATGTTTGTAACTTAATGCTTTTAAAGTAAGTACGCACCATTACAACAGATACCAAGGACCCAATTTAGCACTTTATTATGTTTTTAAGTCACCGATAACATCGACGAACCGGCAGATTTTTCATTACACACAGATGAAAATGAAGATGGCGGCACGGAAATGAAAAATACCTTACCAAAGACGTTTTACCAACCGACTTCACAAACGACTAATGACGAACTTGACGATCTGAAGTAGCTAATGACGAAAGAGATAGAAACAAACCTGATTACCTATGTATCATCAGTGTAACTTATTGTCTAGGTCTTTACGGGTTATTGTTATTTGAGCCATTTCAAAAATTAGTCGTAAATTGATGACGAACTATCGTCATAGAATCGACAAGGTTGCATAAGCCTATTCAATGTTATACGCCACCTCTTGGCAACAGTTGGTAACCTGGTAGGTAATGATCCTTATGATACATTAACACTACTGGCTAAGCATTTGAATGTTCTGTTATGTTTTGTATAGATCACTATAGTCGTGACAATTTATGAAGTCGGATTTGACAGCTATAAATATCAATCAATCTGTCTAGCCTTTTCCCAACTATATTGGGGTCGGCTTCCAGTCTAACCGGATTCAGCTGAGTACCAGTGTTTTACATGGAGCGCCTGCCTATCTGACCTCCACAACCCAGTAACTGGATAACACGATACCTCTTGGCAAGACTGGTGTCAGATCTCAAGCTTCTGACTACTCGTAACGACTGTCAAAGATCTTCAAATGACAGCCGGGACCAACGGCTTAACGTGCTTTCCGAGGTACGGAGGAATCTCGGTATTTTGAAATGGTCACCCATCCACGGATCGACCTCGTCAAGTCTTGAAGATCGGCCGTGCGGCTGTTATTATTTAGCCACGACCTCCTCAGACAGCTATAAATATACTTAATAATAATTAAACTTGATGCTTACGAATGATACTACTAGTTGATACAACGTATGGGTAACACAGTAGTTAATTATTATTATGAATCTGATTGTTCAATTTGTTAGGTACAAAGCTATCATGGCATGTAAAATGAGAAACGTCATCAGACTTCTTAAATTGCGACGATTATATTTAACAAATTTTTTAATACTCCTCAAATAAAATTTGTATAATAATGTCAATATACCTTCCTTCAAGTAAAATTTTTTTCTCTGTCTAGTATTTTTTCAACTACCCAACATGAAGCCTTTAATTTGAAGTGTTTATTAGATAAAAACAATAAATAGTTTGTTTCCAGTTGAATTAAAATATCGAGTTGAAAGCGTTTACTAAGTTTTGGGTCCCTAAACAAGTTACAGTCTATAGACGAAAGTGTGGCTTTACCGATAGGAAAAATATCAAAAAAGTTAATTAAAAAAATCAAAAAACCCGACTGCTTGAAAAGCGAACTAAAAAGACGTAAACAAGGAGAAAATCATGCTGTGCAGTCGGAGGATACGTCTGGTTTTGGTCAGCCAGCTCGCGAAGATGTATCCTCCGACAGCACAGCATGATTTTCTCCTTGTTTACGTCTTTTTAGTTCGCTTTTCAAGCAGTCGGGTTTTTTGATTTTTTTAATTAACTTTTTTTATTTATAACTTTTTGGTTATTTTTTTTTCGAATCAGGTACATTTAAACATATAAGTATTATATATTTTTGAAATCACGTTATTAGTTTTTTTAAACGACTTTACAAAAAGGAGGAGGTTTTATGTTCGAATTTATGTTTGTTTCTTTTTTTTGTGTATATTCACCGATATCTCCGTCAATTATGAACCGATTTTTAAAATTCTTTCTTTGTTTGAAAGAGTACGTTCCCGAATTGGTCCCATATTTTGGTGAACATCTGATGAAGAATTTTGGAGATATACAACAGAACTCTTCATTAAATGACGGTCAATCTCTCGGGATTGCTGCAATCGCATGTCTGTTCATTGTGTACACCATTTCATAACATAACATCACGCCAGTGCGCTCGAAAAGGGTAAGCAGATGTAAACATTTCACCCTGGAACACTTTTAATTTTCCGGTTATGTTCAAATTTCATGTTATTCGGGTACTTACTCTATTCTGACACCACTTTGGGCATTATAGGTAGGTACCTTACTATATAACTTGCCCATTATGCACTACAAAAAATAATTGAAAATAAGTAGGTTGTATTTTTTTTATATGTCTATTAGTATTTTTTTTCACATTCATAAGTAAAACAATATTTTTAACAATTGACGTGGCAGATTTTTTAAATATTTTTTTCTTTAAATCTCTTTTAGCTTGGTTATAAAAATGGTGTAAAGTAATGTAACAATTAAGATTGTATCCATCCCAAGTTAGATTGAATCAAATATTGTTGCGGTTGTTTAACAAACAAAAAAACGTTTTAACAAAAAAAATCAAGCGGCTACCAAATAAAAAAAACATTACAAAGCGAAAAATAACTTTCTTTTCCATCAGTAAAGCTTATTTATAAGTATTTGCTTCATCAAATCATCATAGTATCTTATACCCGTGACATTACTTATGGAGTTCCAGTGGCCATCTGTGGTTTTCATCATCAGTTACGTTAGTTACTATTCGTGTTTCGCAATATTCGGCCGAATACCGAATCATGAAAAAAAATAACATAATATTACGCATAAAAATATATTTTAGCAGAAAATATCCGGTATTTTTTATACTTAAAATCTATCAGTGGTAAGATATGACGAGTGAAAAAAAAACGATTCCTCTTTTCCTCATAAATTATGCTAGCTTCCGAAAATAGTCTCACTATTTATACTGCTGCCGGGTGAAGATAAATAAACCTTAGCAAATTCTGCTAGGCTTGGATACTGTTTTGCGTTTCCTGACCACTACTTGTAAGGTGCAGGTTGGAAACTATTACCCGCGAAATGTATGTAAGTGTCGCCGAATGTTCGGTCACCGAATATTCGGCGCTTCGGCCGAGGGTCTAGCCGAATATTCGGTATTCGGCAAAATCACTATTCGTGGCATCCCTAATGAAAATAACAATATCGCTATATAAGTACTAAGTGCCTATAATATTTGAGGAGTTCCCTCGATTTCCATGGGATCTCGTTATCAGATTCTGACTTGGTGACAATGGGCCACCTCGGGAGTGTAGCCTTTCCAGCACAAAAAAATCGAAAACTGTTTATAATTGACGGAGAAATCGGACAACATACATAAAAATAAAAATACATACAATCGAACATAAAACCTCCTCCTTTTTGATAAGTCGGTTAAAAATACTCCAAAGCAATTAAAACAAAGTATCCAATTTCTTTTTCTTTTTATTAAGAACGGAGCGGAACGAGTGTTTGGTGCCATTCTTTATTTAAAGGTTCCACAGCGTGTACCAGAGCAGTAGACGGATTAATGTGAACCCTTGCACATGGCTGCGGCTTTCCATCAACCTCCCAAAGCAGGACCCTTTCTAAAATTATCCCGGCGTCCAATCAATAGAACCTCACTTCCCTGTCCCGTCTAGACAGACATATGCATACCTACACGGTAAAAGTACACAGTTTTTAATGATTGCGCGCCCCGGGCTACATTTAGGGCCGATTTTACCAATAAAACTAATCACGATTAGTTCAATTAAACTCAGTTTATGCAAATACAGCGTTCTGATTGGTAGCCAATCACAGCAGATAATGCGTGCTTGACAATTTGTCACATTAATTCTGCGATAATTTAAAGGTGAGATACTCGGCCTAAATATAAAAGGAAATGATTACTTAGACAATTAATTTTGTTTTGTTTGTTAAAATGATTACTTTGACAATTTTAGCATTCCGTCTCGGAAATTTCTGTTGAGAGACAAAAAGCGACAGGCTACAAGAGCATAGTAGTGCTTCTCTCGAGAAAATAAGCCATAATGTGAGTAAGGCTGGCTAACCCTTGAAATATTCACCCGGACCATGGGTATTTTGCCCTGAGGGTACACCTGAGGCTAAAATTACACTTTTCACTCCATCTACAAGTAATTTTTCAATATTACCGCGTTAGACTGTATATGCTTTACGTGTTTACATGCCCGCAGATACAATATTGTCTCGTGCGATAGTGTGATATATAGCCTAATTGTGGCCCAATTTTGGAGAGATAAGAGACAGTAAACAAAACACGTTCCATATGTTAGTATTAACTACGATTAACTCTGTAATTACTTAACTGTGTTGTGTTAACTTTTAAAGTGCAAAAAGGTGTAAATAACAGCTATTTCTATACATATAAGGCCTTATAACAGTTAGATACTTGCGAGTTCTTACCGTTGATTCGTCTGTCGGACAGTGTGTCCTCCTCATCCCACCAGGGCTGGTCTAGAATCCTGCGCGTCGGCGGACGGTCGAAGTTCCCGTAATATTGAAACTCCATCTTAAACACTCTCGCTAATGTAAACACTACTTTCTTTTGCAGAAATTTAATCACACAGACACTGTAGGCATACACAAACACCAGGCCACCTTAAACGCTTATGCGATACTGATTTGTTATTAAGTCTTCGCGACCAGACACAAATGAGATAAACGATTGACGCTGAATAATAACACATCGGGTCATTATTATTGACAAAAGTACGGTAAGTAGCTCGGCCGTCGCGTCGTGCGGCGTGATAACACTCGCCTCGCTGTTGTTCTCACCTTCTGTGCAGGGTTCTGTGTTTGTTCCTGACGTGTGAACAACCGTCAGCAAACACTACTGCCAGACACTTGCACAAATAGGAAAGGAGATGTGCGATTGACTCTAGCGTCACAACGTTTTATTGAACGCGAATACTTATTGCGTTTGCGTTTTATTGGATTCTCGGAAATATTTATTAAATGTTCTTATAATTGTACGAGCTAGATGTTTTAAGACCTGACTGACGTTGTTACACTTTTTAATTGGGTGAGCAATTATCTTATGTTAGCATAGATTAACTACTCGACCTTAATTGTCACATGAAAATCGGTCACGCTTCAAGAAAAATGATAAGGGAAATTGCCCCTTAAGAGGACGACTAACGCCAACGACCTTAAGGGAACAAAACGCGCACTCATTTCACACACGCGCAACCCAAAATTTAGTAGTTTTTGTACTTTCCTTATTACTCTATTACTTAAAAAAAAAGCCTCAGATCAAAATGTAGATAATTAAATTTCTTTGAGATGGTGTCGATTTAATTAAAATACGCCCAGCGGTTTTGGTGCGATTGTCGTGTTTTTGTCCGTTTTAGACATAAGATTACAAATTAATTACACTATGTTATACGAATAAAACTCAAAATCTTCTTAGATCAAATTATTAAGAAAATGGCCTAATGTAACATATATTTTTTACAAAAAATTACGACTAGCCGTTTAGACGTGATTCTCATTTTAAAATCAGCTACTCAAGGGAATCGGCGCTTTAAATTGCATTTAGAAGTTCTAATACTCATCATACAGTTGGATCAATTTCGCGTAAAGCGTTCGAAACTCATGAACTTGAATTGGTGTGTTCGTGTCTTTCTACTGATACCTATAACTATGACATAGTAGGTCTTTCTGCTGATACATTATATTGAAATTATATGCCCTATAGTTCTTTCACCATTGGCGTCAGGTCACCTCATCACATGTACAGGGTCACTGGAATCTGGATACATTTCTTGAAATACTAGAGGTAATTTGCAACAATTTTGGCCCCATAAATTGGGGCGAATAATTATAATTGTTTTTAAATAATCGGACTATTTATTCATTTATTTTTAATAATTTACCACGTTGATATTAAAATTACTACTTGAGAGACATTTACTCCGATATGGCTTATATACAGATATTTTTCTAATAGCTCATGATTCATGAATGAGGAGAATGGAATGCAGGTACCAATCACCCTGTTTATAATCAGGACATGCGCTTAAGCGCAAGTCCTGAATATTCAGAATCTACTACTGAAACGGGCACTCTAGCTATCTAAGTAAATTAATTCGTTTTTTAATTAAAACCTGTTTGTTTAAAATGGAAAAGGAAATGAAAAGTAATTTTATCAAAATACTTGCATGAGGTACCTCCGTTTTACCACAATTTTCAAGAAAATTAATTCTTTATTTTTCTTAAATGTAAATTTTGTAATATCGAAGTGCAAACTTAGTTATATGTATTATTTTATCTTTAAATTCGAATACCAAGAGTTTAAGTTTTTAAGCAATTCCTATACCATAAAAGATAAAGAATCTACCGTAGGTACTGAAAGTAAAGTAGAACAACCGTCAGAACTAAGAACGTTCTGAAATTGATTAGCACTGTTATACTAGTATTATATTATCTGTGGCACAGTATACTGAAACGTTCGTAATTTTCACTCTATTTGTGGAGCTATTGTGACGGGACACGCCACTTAACACTTAAGAGACGCATCGACGCTATTTACAGCATTATGCTAATAATATATGCATGTTGTGTGCATCAATATTTTGTTAACATACTCAATTTTATACTTAAGCATATATTTGGGCTACCCACGCCGACGCACTTCATACTATTATAATCTTAGCTATTGTTAAAAAGAGGTATATATCGCGGCACGCAAGTTGAACCAAAATGTACTAAATATGAGTAATAATAAAAATAAATTACAAAAAAATAAAAAAGTAGAAATTATAAATTACAATTATTATTTTATTTATTATAATTAATAAATTTTATATTAAGTATAAAAATAAAAATAAAAAATTGCAGCCTCAAAGATTCATTTATATGATATCATCAGTTTAAATCGTTTAATTTCAATAAAACATTTTGGTTCAACTTACGCGCCACGATCTGTAAAATCTTTTTAACATTTCTTTACTATGTATAGGCCTGTGTTTGACCACAATCTCACCGTGGTCAGTGATGATGTGGCCGATGGTGGTAAGCACACAAAGCCTAGAAGGAAACTGGCTCTCAAGTGCTGCTGTCGGAACACACCGGAAGGTGCTTGGCGACAGATTTTCAACTTGAGGGTGGTTGCCAGCCAGGCGGGTACTACAAAGTACCCTACCACCGTGCTATGGTTTCCTCACGATGTTTTCCTTCACCGAAAGCTCAAGCTCATTGTAGGATTCGAACCCGCGACCTTCGTCTCGGTATCCGACGTCACTACCACTGAGCTATCATCGCCTTGAAACCTAACATTAGCTTAGTAAAAGCACAGATAATATAATACTAGTATACAGATGCCTCATCCCATACAAAGAAACCGTGCCGATATAACTAGCGTTTTTCGTCTGATTAAACTGATTATTTTTGTACATCGATCACTTTCGGTCCCGTTCCACGGCGATAGTTAGATGGTCTTAGCAGCGACTTACAAGTAAAAGTGTTTACTCGATTTGTGAATATTTTTTTCATTGAATACAGTGACGATTTGTTTTATAGTATTTTTTGCACATTTTTACAGTTTCATTGCACCACAAATTTTGTTGCAATACAAATTTTAACAATCGAGTGCAATGCCTCAGAAATTTAAAACCGCGCCATCTATTGGCATCAAATTTAAATGATCCGTTCAAATAAACTTTGAAATGTGAATTAAGAGCCCAATATTCCATAATTTTGTGCTTAGGAGAGTTGATTAAACAAGAACATACAATTTTTACGTTTAATTCCAGAAAATGTTAAGTTTACACACAATTCAATAACAAATCGATGCATATCGCGCCATATCATGAGATTTATTTAAAACAAATTTTCCTGCATATCGCTGGGGCCTCGTGCTAGTATAGTAAACTGTAAAAGGTAATCTCTAGAAGTAAGTACTGATTCGTTCACATTAATTCTTTCACTGAAAGAAAGCTACATTATTACCGAATGCCTTAGCATATCATTATGTTATGTTAGAGCACGCTTACGAAGTAGCAAGAAGAAGCTAGTTTGTAGCTATGTTTACTGAAACAATAATATTGCTTCAAAAATAGCTCTAAGATGGCAACAGCTTGAACAATAATTATGTCATGTTGTTGTTCATAACAACTGTTGTCTGCATTCTAGTCTACAAGGCAAAATTAAATTTAGTTCTTGCTATTATTTTAGTTGGTACAGAATATAACTAGCTACTGCCCGCGGCTCCGCCCACTTGCGTAGTTCTCCCAATATCTTCATAAATTATAGCCTATACGTTATTCTGATGTATAAGCTATATTTCTGAAAAGTTTTATCTAAATCCGTTTAGTAGTTTTTACGTGAGAGACTAACAAACATCCATCCATCCATCCTCACAAACTTTCACGTTTATAATAGTACTAGCTTCTGCCAGCGGCTTCGCCCGCGTGAAGCTCGAAAATTATCCCAAGGGAACATAATCCCGGGATAAAAAGTACCCTATGTGCTATTCCAGACTATAATCTATCTCTGTGCCAAATTTCATCCAGATCCATTTAGTAGTTTTTGCGTGAAAGAGTAACAAACGTACATCCTCACAAACTTTCGCATTTATAATATTATATTATTATATTATAGTAGAATTATTAGTAGGACTTAGATTACTTAGAAGGTAAGGGCCGGTTACTGAATTGAGTACCTATTTGGAGTTAAGTACGTATCAAATCCTACTTTTGTGCCTTTTGACAGGTTTCCAGGCTAATGTAGATATTGACAAATACTCAATCATTCAGAAATCGGGGCTAAGTATTTTTTGTAAATGTAGAACGGTACACTCGATAATCGATTTAGTGCGAAGTTTTAAAATATTCATATGCATTCATTGAAAATCAGTCATATACTCGTCTTAGTCAATGTTCTCATTCAACTCTAGGGTGACATTCTCACTGAAAATTTTCATGGAAAAAAACAACTGACTAATATGATTGTTATGGATCACCTTCATCAACCTTTCCTTGTTGTTAAAGAAGTTCGTTCAACCAAGCAACCAAGCAGGGAAATCTTGTAAATAACTGTCGAACAAAAATGTGCAAAGACTATGGAAGTTTGATTAAATGCAGTTTTACAACTATTTGCAACCATAAGAGGAAATATGGGTAGAGAGCGCTTGAACAAATTTCCTAAGTAAAAAAATCAAAAAACCCGACTGCTTAAAAAGCAAACTAAAAAGACGTAAACAAGAAGAAAATCATGCTGTGCAGTCGGAGGATACATATTCGCGAGCTGGCGGACCAAAACCAGATGTATCCTCCGACTGCACAGCATGATTTTCTTCTTGTTTACGTCTTTTTAGTTTGCTTTTTAAGCAGTCGGTTTTTTTGATTTTTTTAATAACTTTTTTTTATTTACAACCTTTTAGTTATTTATTTTTTAGAATTAGGTACATTTAAACATATAAGTGTTATATATTTTTGAAATTGCCTCTTAAAATCCTTTATTTTGATACCCCACACGAGGGGTTTGGAAGAAAAAAAAAAAAATTTTACCTCACAAAATGGCGCCCAAAATTTTAATGTAGCCAGTGACACTCGCAGGATTAAGACGAATCGAAGGAGTAAGAATCATCAAAATCGGCCAACGCGTTTGGTCTCTAGAACGCCACATAGGAACAAACATACATACATACATACATAGACTGATAAACACATTACCCTTCTTCGGCAGTCGGGTAAAAAGGTCATAATTCGAGGTCTGGCTCTCGTCTATTTCCTCCTCCAATATAGGACCAATTTAAAGGATATGCCATAAACTGAAAAGAAAGATATATTTTATGACCCCATGTTTTCCTTTTTGATGATACATTATCTCTTAAGTACTTGATTCATTGTCTGCGTCTGTACATACGGTACCACAATAGTTTATAGTCATAAAGCTACATAGCAAGTATTTAAGTTACCGTTATCACTGATAAGAATGACGTTTTTTGTGGTTGTATTTTATCAATTAATTCCTTGATAATAAATCAAACCGGTTTCGCACGTCATTACCATGATAATGTTCTCGAAAGATTGTCACTTGTTTACCGTTATTTATATTAGTATATAACCTCTATATACCTACCTACAAGTTCATTCTTACTGGTATCTGAACTCTGGTGGCAAGCGTTATTAATACGCGATTAATATTGTACCTCTGTAGCTAATTAAATAAGTTAATGGCATATAAATTAAAAATAAAATAGATAGTTAATATTCAAATTCATCTTAACGACTCAGATGACCGTATTAAAAAGATTGCGCCTTTTGTGGTGATTTACTGCCAGTATCTGCATATAAGTTTGTACGAGTTCAAATATCTATGAGTTTTTTGAAGTAAATTAAGCTCGATTAATAATTTAGTAAAAGGATTTAAGTTACTATCGGATTCTTTATGATGAAGTTCATACTTAAACGCGATAAGTAATATCTAATCTTTGAAGGAATTATAGATGTTATAGTAGTCCCAATATTTTGACGCAAATGATTGATTAATGTACGTAATATGTATTTATGACACTGCATGATTATTGTATTTGGATATACCTATACAAAAAGTTGTTCCACATTGAATCTAGGCTTCGTTAATATTTTATCAGCTGCTAAATACTTAGTAAAGTTGATCTACCTTTAAGGTTAAACTTGGTTTTTTAAATTATACGTGGCTAAGGGCAACCAGTCCCAGAAACCTCAATAGCGTAATGGTGTCGAACAATTTACTGCATAATATGTAAAAACTAAGTCGTCGAGGTCTTTTTCTACATATACGAGAATTATAGGGGCCGCTATCTCTGTACTCATTTATTTTATATGCATTTTTTGTAAATAAACTACCTACATACTTATTTTTAATTATTTACTAGATATTGGTAGATACGAGTATGCACCTAATTTGATTGTGAATTGGTTATGTTGAAAAAGATAAATGTTACTAAGAGGAAAGAAATATAGAAGTTATTAATTAAATGGGTGACTGGATATTAATATTTTTTCTAAATTGAATTATTGACTTTATTCAATTATAAAGAGTAAGAGAGAGCTTCAAAAAACTTTCAAAAAGAAGATGAAGAAGAGGACTTCATAATAAGCAAATAAAAAAACTCCACCATGAATTTTGAAAACAATCGAAAGATGACAAATATTTTTTAGATTTAGAAAATAAATTACAAAATTAAACTTTGAAGCTTTTAGTAAGAATATAATTATACTTATATTTCGATTTAAACTGTTTTTGTTTTCAGATAGAAGCCAAGTATTTTAGTTGATGAAATTAAGGACACGTAAATTAGTTACACTGATTTCCCCGTGCTCTAATCATGCATTATTTGAAGCATCATAAAACATAGTACTCACGATGGCATTCCTACAACCTCCATACATATTATTGAAGACGCGGTACACTATCACACCATTAGTTTCTCGCTAGCAAGCGATAATTGCGAAATCACCCTAGCGCTTGTTCGTCTCGAGTTTGACTACTATAGTGGAACCGTCATTATAAGTACGAGTAACTTTGTACTAAAGTATCTCGCGACGGTCTCGCGAGCCGGCCGGCGGACTTGCGACCGTGTTCCGTTTCGCACAACTGACGAATTTTCGCGGACAGCCAACGCAACATGTTAAGTGTCTAATTCCATATTGATAAGCAATATAAACTGAAATTCGTGACAATGATGTAGCTTTGTTTCAAATTAGGTACTAGCCGGTTTTACTCGTTTGCAGAATGTGTAATTTTGCTGTTTTTCTTTTTACCACGTTGAATTGTTTAATTTCATTCGTGTTTGCGATACGATGTGCTATCCTTGAAGAAAAAGGAATTGGAAAATCATAATTTTTCAGCACTATGGTATGACCACATACGCCTACATACGTAAGCGTTTATCTACTCCAGCAGCCTAATTGCGTAAGTGAATTCTGCAAAGCAAACAATTTGGAACCTTCCCAAAAACGACTTTTTGTATTGCATATTACACTCTGAAACGGAAAGGTTATGCTCCTTTCTTTGATTGTAAAAGAATGAATGAAAGCGGAAGAATCGAGATAAAACTTCAATATTGGTATTGTGTAATGCAAATGTCATATATCTTCAACTCCGTAGTATCTCTAAGTAGTCTGTGTTCAACTCAAAGGAGGATTTTGAAAGCTAACGCTAGCTTTCCAAATTAGTTTCGCAATACCGAAAAAGTAGAAAGAAATGATTCTGATTCTTTGAAAGAATCGACTTGTTTCCTTTGCAGAATTCACTTACGCAATTAGGCTGCAGGAGAGAGAAAACTAAAGAAGTTTTCAAAATAAAATAAGAAAAAAATATTTTGAAAACTTCACTCATTTACAACCCAACTTAAAAAAGACTAGGTTCACACCTACATGATGAAGATATTCTAATCAAGCTATTTAAAGTTCTCGCCAAACTTCTTGGCCGCCCTGTAGTTGGCTACATGGGTTGCGCAGTAGTAAATCTAATACAAACAGCACCGTTTCGTGCCTTGCGCATCGGAAAGGCAACTTCAGGGCGGACCAGAAGTTTGCCGAGTACTATACCTACTGAAAGAAAAATAAACAATAATATTTAACATCGCGCACGAAGGGTTCCGTACCATTATCGCAAAAAACGGCAAAAATAACACTTTTGTTGTATGGAAGCCCCACTTATATATTTATTTTATTCTGTTTTTAGTATTTGTTGTTATAGCGGCAACAGAAATACATAATCTGTAAAAAATTCAACTGTCTAGCTATCACATTTCATGAGTTACAGCCTGGTGACAGGCAGACAGACGGACCGCGGAGTCTTAGTAATAGGGTCCGTGTTTTATCCTTTGGGTACGGAACCCAAATAATATTTTTTTTTTTAAAGCATAGCTACTACAATATTTGGTTGTAAAGTCAAATCGCAAATTGAACAAGTGACGCTAGTTTACCGATATCATTACGAACGTGTGCACAAAGTGTAATCAAACACCTAACATTTAATAAAAACACCCTTATTGACTCCTCGTGACAAGCGTTATACAAGTGTGAATAGAGTTCCGTATGCAAGGTGCGAATTTTATCAGAATAGAGTCGCGAGAGACTTACAGAAATCTAACAGACTTGTCGTCATTTATTACTATTGATAATGCAAATATTATAATATAGTCATAACCGCAAATTTGCGCAGTAATTGTATAATTTATGAATCTTAAACACGTTGACATTTAGGTATGTTAGTTGAACAACATTGATTAGTTGGCAAAATAGTCGTCATTTGAAACTGGTTTTGAAAAGTAGCACAAAATACTTAGTGCAAATTGAGCGGAATGCTTAAAAAAAGTTTTCGAGTGATATATACGATATCTATTTTATGTCCGGCGATGACAACCAACAAACTTACTAACAAAGAAAAAAAAAGTTAATTAAAAAAACCAAAAAACCCGACTGCTTAAAAAGCAAACTAAAAAGACGTAAACAAGAAGAAAATCATGCTGTGTAGTCGGAGGATACATATTCGCGAGCTGGCGGATCAAAACCAGATGTATCATCTGACTGCACAGCATGATTTTCTTCTTGTTTACGTCTTTTTAGTTTGCTTTTTAAGCAGTCGGGTTTTTTGGTTTTATTATTTACAACTTTTAGTTATTTTTTTTAGAATTAGGTACATTTAAACATATAAGTGTTATATATTTTTGAAATCGCCTCTTAAAATGCTTTATTTTGATACCCCACACGACGGGTTTGGAAGAATTTTTTTTTTTCCCCACAAAATGGCGCCCAAAATCCGCCATTTTTGTTTTTTCCAATTTTAATGTAGCCAGTGACACTCGCAGGATTAAGACGAATCGATTGACGTAAGAATCATCAAAATCGGCCAACGCGTTTGGTCTCTAGAACGCCACATAGGAACAAACATACATACATACATACATAGACTGATAAACACACTACCCTCCTTCGGCAGTCGGGTAAAAAGTATCTCAATGATTATTTTACAAAAATTATTTAAATTTTAATTTAAATTTTTTATCGCATTAAACAAGATCAACTTATGTCACAGTGTATGCTATGTACCTACATTATAAGATATGTAGGTATCATAAAAAAGTCACATACCTAACTAAACTAGATTTCAGCAACCTCATTATATATAAGACTTGTAATTGTTTTACATATTTACTTTACATTTTATCAGGGTACGCAAAGCACAGTGGAATTATTTTTTGCTTCACATTATATGCTTAAGACTTAGATAGCGGCATCTAACTATTTAAATTTGATATACGTGATAAGTGAAACAATTAATGCTGATACGTTATCTAGTTACGTTTTATTGTTAACGAGGAAAATGGCTGAATAGTACCTATAGGTGCGTATGCACTTATATATAGGTACTTTCTCTGCTATTTGCATGAAGTTCAAGTTTGTTCAAATAATTATGATTATGCGCATGCGCGTTCACAAGACATCCTACCATCTTCTTGTTTTCCTTAAAGACCCTATTAAGGAGATATAATTCTGTTGACACACAATAGGTAGACAGTGTACAAAGTTCTTAATAAATAGTTAATAGGTATTAATAGTTAATGAAGTATTTTGTATATTTAACTAACTAGCTTCTGCCAGCGGCTTCGCCCGCGTAAAAGTCGAAAATTATTCCGAGGGAACGGGAGCTATGTAACTATGTGCTATTCCTGACTTTAATCTATCTCTGTGCCAAATTTCATCCAGATCCATCCAGCAGTTTTAGCGTGAAGAAGTAACAAACATATAAACACACTCACAGACTTTCGCCTTTATAATAATAATATTAATATTATGGCGCAATCCTGTAGTGCTTGACACTAACGACCGCAGGGAAGTATGGCAGAGTAAGGAGCTTCATGGACGCTTTTTCCGGGCCCTACATGGGTCCGATGTAGACCAAGCAGCGTCCGTAGACTGGCTGCGCTTCGGTGACCTCTTTGGGGAAACCGAAGGTTTTGTCTGTGCAATTATGGACGAAGTTATCATGACAAATAACTACCGGAGATTTATTGTGAAGGATGGCACGGTTGACATCTGTCGGGAATGTCACCGCCCGGGTGAATCGATCCGCCACATATCTCTGGTTGTTCTCGTCTAGCTAACGAAGAGTACTTGCATAGGCACAACCTTGTAGCCAGGATTATACATCAACAACTTGCTCAGAAATACACTCTTGTGGCATCGGAGTTGCCGTACTACAGGTATGTGCCCGACCCAGTTCTCGAGAATGGCTATATCACATTGTACTGGGATCGGTCCATCATCACTGACAGGACTATTATCGCTAATAAGCCTGATGTAGTGGTGGTGGACCGAATCGAGAGGCGGGTAATGATTGTTGACATTACCGTCCCGCATGACGGGAACCTCGTGAAAGCCGAGAAAGATAAGCAAATCAAGTATCTTGACTTGGCTCGCGAGGTTGTCGACATATGGGATGTGGACACAGCGATCATTGTACCGATAGTCGTGTCAGCCAATGGCTTAATAGCCACGAGCCTCGACCAACATCTTAGGAGGCTCTTGTTAGGCGGCTGGGTCAAGGGCCTGATCCAGAAAGCAGTACTGCTGGACACAGCTCGCATTGTTAGGAGGTTCCTCTCTCTGGAGCCCTGACCGCCGGTAGCTTGGACCCTGTTTCCGATACCGGTGGGCCTCTATTTTTTTATATTTTTAAAACATTACATTTTAATAAGAAGTAAAATGAATAAACGAAATATTAATATTAAAAGTGTGAAGTGTGAAAGTGTGATGTGATGATTAAATGCAAACGCTAATTAAATGTTATTGTTAATTTTTTTGTTTTTGCTCATTTCTCGTGCGGGTCACAAATAAATATTTTTTCTTTCTTTCTTACTAACACACTAAAAACAATCATATTTGAATATAAAAGAGCTTTAAATAACTCTCCCTACTACCGTGGAGATTTAATTTTCATATAGGAAAACTGCGAAAAAACCGGATCGAGCCACCTCACATAACCAAACATGAAACCATTTAATTAGAATATATTTCTACAAATAACCCCAAGAAACGCGATTCAGACAATATACCGGTTCATAGGTACTTACAGGAAAAACATGTATTTAAACGTTAAAAGTAAGGCCGAATACACATTATCATACTGGTCACGCATGGCTGGGCGAATTCATGTTAAGGCTTCTGTCCAATCACGTAAGATTGGCCCATTTACACCTGCATCAACGTGTGAGGACGAGAAAATGGCTTGTGACATACATATGTAAAGAGGAATGCAGTATTCCTTCTTTTTATAAAAAAAAAACAAATTTGAAATTTCTTTCAGCAAAATAAAAGGTGGGTTTTCGGAATTCTGCCAACCCTGAGACAACCTATCCTTTGTCTTCGACTTCGTCGTTTATGAACCATTTTTGGTGATTCTTTTTTTTTGAAAAGGCGATATCCCAAGGGTGGTACCATGATAAGGAAACCAGGATCTGATGATGGCATCCCAGAGAAATCGAAGGAACTCCTCAAATATTATAGGCATACATATAGCGATTTTGGTATTTTTATCAACAATGCAATCATTTACACTCAGTAAGTGTCATTTGGTGAAATGGAACTGATGAAGAAGACCACACATGGCCACTGGAACTCCTTAATGCTAAGGTGTATAAGATATATCATATACAAAAAAATACATAATCAAATACAAATAATGCATCTAAACTCCCATAACCTCAAAATCAAACTGACAGAATGGCTATTACTAAAAGACTACTCATTCACGGAGTCTTTACTTACATTTATAGAATAATCCCTAAATTCATTACACTAACCGAATCACACTCAATACACGATCACCCTCGCCTTACTCACCACTCATTCACTTACACATACATCACTCTCTCACTCACTCAAACATACTATTACACTCAAACACATTTACACACCGTCACACAATTGCATTACTTAAACACCGTCGCGATGTACATCCTGGCTGCAGCTATACCTACATGTCTAACCGCCCTGTATGGCCTAATCACTGTCTCCTAAGATACAGGACTACCTAGTTTAGGAGACAGGGTTACTTGATCTGTGTAGATTTATGTAGACATCTTACGTTATTTTTGTACTTTTGCTTTTGTGTATCATGAATCATGTGTGTATCATAATAAAGATTACTATTATTATTATATCGAATAGCTAACCGACTATGATGAAGCAAATACTTATAGATAAATGGTAATGATGAAAATGGTAGTCGTGTTTGGGCTTATTGGTTCTTCTTCTTTCGTGTCGATTAACTCAAACTATACAACCATTCAGATTTTGTCCGACCAGTATGTAGCTACTCGGACAGCTCTTTCATTTGCTACGTTCAAATCCCGCAAGGTGCAGGTGGTCGGGCATGAAGGGCAGACAAGGAGGTGGGCCATGTCTTGCGAAGGGGCCCCACACTGACACTGTGTTTTGGATGTGTGTATGATATTCCATTTGGCCAGGTTGCTTTTACATCGGCCAACCTGGGTCCGCAATCGGTTTAGGGATTTCCAGATTGGCCACTGCAGTTCGTTTCCAGGGGGCAGATTCTCTGCCGGAATGTTGAAGGGTTTATTGGTATCGTCATGAGATTTACATTGGCTATAGATGATTTTAATGGTATTTGGAGGTACCTACCAAAACTAAAAAGAGACAAATAAAAATCTTTTTAACAAAAAAATCAAACCGACTTCAAAAACAAAACACTACAAAGCGAGAAATAACTTGCTTTTCCAATGTCGGTGTCGAAAAACGGAAAACAATAAGTACCAAAGACACCGACTTCAGAAAATAAAATTATTTTTACTGTTCGATCCTTACCGTTGCACTACCATTTTTATCCAGCGTGAACATATTTAATTTAGAAGGTGGAGAAAACAGGAATACTTTGTAAATGCAAAAGGGAATTAACTTGCTTATATGGGACTATAAATTAAAGACTGGAAATAAACTCTTGTAAGTTGCAAAACATGCAAATAATAACTAAAAACCTTGTAAGTGGATAGGCACCTATTTACAAAGCTTATTTCCCTACCAACTATTTACATTATAGTACGCAATAAAGAATTGAGGTTTTTTATTATTTAATTTATCAATAGGAAAGTGGCGAATGGTAGAAAGTAGCGAAGAAGCGGTTTGGATACAAAGAAAACGAAACAGTTATCCGTTCGTCTTATTGTTCCCATGCACTGTGTTTTTTCAAGCTTGGGTATTCAAAATAGAAATTTCGATTTTGTACACTTTAATATATCGCAGTGCTAATGACGAACATATAAAGATCTATAGACGTTACCTAAAGTGGCAAAAAAATTATGAAATTCAATATTTCCACAGAAACACAGTTCACCGACCTTTATGGCATTCAGATTTGATCTTAACTTTTTACCTGTCTGTATAGAAACAAAAATCTTATCATTGTGTTAAGTAGGTAAGTAGATAGGAGATTCCAAAATTGTAAGTATCTATTTAGACACAAACACTTAGTCATCATGGGCAACAATCATTAATTACAATTGAAAAGAAGAATCGAGATCTGACTCGTAATTTACCAATTTATAAAAGGAATGAGACAAAGCCCAATGATTTTGGCAAAATCAATCTGCTTGTCAAAAAAAGAAAGAAAACATTTATTGCCACTAACAAATGTTACAACATAGACAAAACACAAGATAGTTTTAAAGCACAGTATTTCCAGTATGGCAAAAGGAGCGGGCTCAGCCGATGCTGACCAGTGTGCAGCATGGCTACTACGCTGGTCAACGTTGATTTCCAGCCCGCCCCATTTCAAAGGGATTGGCATTGGATCGCAGTATGATGTCAACACCCACGAAAGGAATGGTTCTACCCTGAGTATAGTTCTCGCCAAACTTCTTGGCCGCCCTGAAATTGGCTACAATGGCTGCGCAGAAATAAATCTCATACAAAAACAGCACCGTTTCGTGCCTCGCGCATGCGGTAAACCAACTTCAGGGCGGCCAAGAAGTTTGGCGAGGACTATAGGACCATTAGTCTAGTCTAGTTTTTAAACAAACTCGCAATCTGACAACACTAACTTCATGGGCCTATACCCGTATATAACGAGTGTATGTGTGTTCGGGTCTAATCTTGCAACTAAATTTTAAAGCAGTTATCCTCAACCGCGATGAAATTTTGCATACACGTTTGGTTTGGATGACAATGCACGGTAAGCTAAAAAGCTTGTTTAAAAAAGTTTTTTTAATTAGAAAAAATATTTTAAGAACGTTCGAATTTCTAATCTCAGTTTCAATCTATCAAAAACCCGTTCAAGTTTCTCTCCCCCTCCCAAATTTTTGACATTGATGGTTGCCGAGATTACATTGTGCCTTGAATTTGAAGTACGAGTAGGTTAAAGCCTTCGGATGAATTAAGTACCTATACCTTTTTAGGGTCCCGTAGTCAATAAGGAACCCTTATAGTTTCGCCAGGTCCGTCTGCCCGCAGCTTAGCTCAGAGAATTAATTTGGTTACCTCCCTTACACGTAAAGTAAGGATGTTTTTTTTTCGAATATCCCATAGTGTGGGATATCGTTGGAAAAGCCATTCAAAAATATTACAGGTCAGTGAAAACCATTTTTTGTGTTTTTGGACATGTGAAAAAATACACGGCAGTAGTATTTATATAACGAAATTAAAAGAAAACTATCACAGCTAATTAGGCTTTACAAGTTTATGAGTAATAGTCGAAAAACTTATAAAAAATTTACTTCACAAAGTAAAAATTTTGTATATTGATGTATCTATCGGGACAACAGTTTTCGAACGGCAAAGGTTATTTTGTCCCTTCGTTAGAGCAATGTTCGGTGCTTTCATTGTTTATTAACGTTAGTAATGTTACCTATTTATTTTGGTGAATGTAGCTGTTTATACGGAACCCTCTGTGCGCGAGTCAGACTCGCACTTGGCCGGTTTTTATTATGCTATGGGAAAACCTTCAAAAGGCGCCTACACTTTTGGGGCAAAAGAACAGGGAGTGTGGCATTTTTACTTCACTAAAACCACCGCGGTGATCATCATCAGCATATAGAAATTACCCCAGTTAAATCACAGTCCACCCCGGTACCCCCTCTGTGCAAAGAGTATTAAGGCACATCCATGGGAGGTTGAGTATAGGTACCTTTTTTATTTTGGGTGGGGAATCATCAAATGACTTCTTCCGCTCTGGGTGAAGCGGGAGGGCATGTCAGACTTTTACTGGCTAAAATCCACCCGTGTTCCTTAAGTTGCTTGAGCCAGGGCCGCGGTAACTCTTTTACAAATTTATCCGCGACCCAAACAGGCATCGGCCCTAGCGGACCCCATCAGTTTTAGCTGACATCCCTTTGAGACGCGCGTGGAACACGACGCGCCGTCGTCTCGAGCCTGGTCCTTATCGGACGGCGGGCTTCCCATTACTCGCCGTCCGCAAGCCCGCGCCCACGGTTGGCGGGAATTGGCTTGCGATTCCCGACGCCCAGGGCATCTCCTGCGGTGGCTTGGGCCGTGAGGGCGTCTCGGTTGCGTCTCCTTCACGCGTTCTGCCTCCGCTTCGCAGAAGGAGGTGAGAGTATAGGTACCTAACTCGTAGATTTATGTCAAGCAAGATTCACCCCTGTCAGAGACAAAACAATGGTGCCACGCAACCATCTCTCTCCTAAAAATTATGCTACATGCTTTGTCAGTGCTCGCAAGGCCTGCAAGAGTCCGTATTGTCAATTTCAATCTGATAAACGGTCACTGTCGTGGCCGTGAGAACGAAAGTGCTAAATTAGTGGCCATTAAATCTACCTGACCCTGACCTCTGTCTGCACTGAGATTGGCGTTTACGATACGAATAAAAGTTGCAAAGTCCAAGTAAATGTGGTCACGCGGGGAACAAAGCAAATATTTAGGTACGTTTTGCTTTTAATTTAAATTTAGACTAGATTCTCATTAAACCCCCGTCGGAAAAAGAGGGGTGTTGTAAGTTTGAATTTTGAAACTGTGTGTTTGTGTATCTGTCTGTGGCATCATAGCTCCTAAACGGATGAACCGATTTTGATTTCGTTTTTTTTTGGTTGAAAACTGACATTATCGAGAGTGTTCTTAGCTATTGCTAGTGCCTAAGTTTGATGAAAATCGGTTCAGCCGTTTAAAAGTTATGGGCATTTTACTGTTTGAATCGGGGTATTTCCGCTAGATATCGTGTCGTAATTACGTGTTCGATAGATTGTTGATTGAAGCGTGTCTACTACTAGATAAATTATAATGAGGAGGTTTTGGAAAATTTTAATTTTTCTTTGTTTGACGTAAGTAGTGGTACACGACGGAGAAAAGAGCTGTCATTGTATGATGCAAAAACCTTAGGCTTCAGACAAGTGACATTGTATCAGCTATAACGATAATTGAAAGGTCCAAGGGATTGACTGACATGCGCTACCGAAATGTCAAATGGACATTTGGCATTTCGACATTGGCTAACACCAGGCTTACACCGATAGAATGTCACCTTGTCTATACCCTTGGCAGTTTAGGGTAAAGCTGAGTAAAATTCTTTAGAAAAGGGGTAACCAGTTGATGACTTTTCCTTACCTATTACTATAGAACACTGAAGAAGTTAGCATGGTGGCGAGTGGATAACTATCTTTGTATCTTTTTATTTTTGATGAAGATTATATTTTTTATTAATGTATACGATTATTGTTATTATGATTATTATTATTGATTCATTATGTGTTTTGTTTTGTATATTATTTATTATTAATTGATTACTTGTTAATGATTATTGTCATTTTTTTTATTTTGTATCTTTTAATTGTTTTTTGCTAATTGATGTAAGTGCTGTGCACACCTATAAGTGGAAAGTTTGCTGTAGTTACTAAAATTGAGGTTGTTATTTTTGTCATTGTTTCTGTGAACAATCCGTTGGAGTGCCATAATAAATAAATAAATAACAATTGTGACATTGCAGTACCTAATAAGTAGGAGGTAGAGAAATTAGAATTCGCCGGGGACAAGCCTATTATGCCATCAACCGAACACATATCACCACCACTGCTCTCAAAACGGTGAAGGAGAACATCGTGAGGAAACATCACGAGGCATGTCCTAGAAACAAAAATTCGAATACAAGTGACATACGGCAATGCGCCACCGGTACATGGTGGACATCCCACCCATACGTACTAAGCGTTTTGCGAATACTTTCATTGTACGCACAGCTAAGGAGTGGAATTCCCTGCCAGCGTCTTTGTTTCCTGATAGCTACAACCTTGGGGTCTTTAAGTCAAGAGTGAATAGGTTACTTCTAGGCAAGCGTGCTTCACCGTCGACCACATCATAGCTTACCATCAGGTGAGATAGTGGTCAAACGCGAGCTTATCGTTAAATAAATAAATAATAAATAAATAAATCTACCAACACGCACTGGGCCCGCGTGCTGGATAACGGCCCATTCTCACTCACAGTGAGGTGGCCTGTGTCCCAGCAGTGGGAACATTAAAAAGGCTGATAATGATGATGATGAGCACAAATCCAGACTCCGGCAGGCTTATTACGTATTCTGCATGAGAAAAACGATAGCGATTTTTACATACATACAGAAGTTTTAGAGTACTTGTTTCGGTTTTTTTTTAATAAGTGCTTTTAAAAACAGCAGACGATCATTGTGTAGGACCTACCATACTGTAGGTAATTCCTACTTTTTTTAAAATATAATCTATAGGCTCGCGTAAGACCACTATCTCGCCAGATGGTAAGCGATGATGTGGTGTGTGTGTGACTTTTATGACATAAAGCGTTTGATCGCGAAATGATTGCTGATTACTGTTTCTTACGTAATAAGCCTGCGGGCTGCTATTGAGAAATTACAGATGGTAAAACCCAATAACACTTTGCACGACCCAGGAATTGAACCTATGACCTCTTCACAACAGTCAGTATTAGCGCTTGCAGCCACTAGACCAACGAGGCGTGAACAAAACAACAACAGAGAACAATTAACATAGGACCAAATGAATCTCACCTCTATAATTTTAGTCACACAGTGTGCTATGTGACTCACACTCAAATCCTCATTAGTTTTCATCATACTTAAACAGCTGAACTTCTTTAAAGCAGTTTCTTTCAGTAAGCATCTGGTTTTGAGAGACACGACGAGATCGTGTTCAAGGAAAATACCATTTAAATGTATGAACTGTAGGTACAGTTAGCTTTAACATTATAATTATGTATGAGACCTAACTATAATATACATTTCTTTTATATTTTTTTGTTTGCGGGGGGAAACCTTCAAAAGGCGCCTGGACTTTTGGGGAAAATACCAGGGAGTGTGGGACTTTTGTGGGACCATCAACATGTAGAAGAGGCCCAGTGACCTGTCAAAAGACCACCCCGGGTCTCCCTCTGTGCAACGCCTGTTTGGGCACATCCTTGGGGAGATTGAAAAAGCGTCTCCCCTGAGCCTCACTGTGCACGGCAGCACGTGATCACTATAATATAATATACTATAATATACCTGGTGAAATGTGGATGAAGGAACTTACAACACATCCTTGTTTATCCCTTCGGGGAAACAGGCATTATATCATATTGTAATGCATAGTTCTACACTGCAGAATAGAATCAGGCGTGCCCGTGCACTTACCAAAGCCGTATATTTTTAGGAAGCACCATGATTGACGCGACATGATACGTCACTCGTCGGTGAGGCAGCATGTGCTATTTCCGTAGGGAACAGCTGTGACATTAGGATTGACAGACTGGTAACGTTACAGAAGCCTTTTCAAAACTGTTCGTGTGTGTACGTTTTTGTGAGATACAGATGTGAATAACACTGAAATTCTCATTGTGGCATTAAAAAAGAATACCTACTTCATATAAACGAACGAACCCATTACTGTAAACAAAATAAAAAGTTCATCGTTTCAAAACTCTATCGTTTCAATCGATCGATGATACAAACACATACGTCAACTAAACAAACACACCAAATTGAGCTCCAATATGCACAGCTACGATAATTACTTGCGAACACAGTAACATAAGAAACCGAGTATTTGAATCAATAAAAAAAAACTATGAATATGATAAAATCCTTACCATCATCGTCTTTTCCCATGCCAAGCACGTACGCACTCCTCAAGAGGTGACCCATTCTCGTAGATAATCTTACGATGCTGACGTTGTGCAAATTGTAGAGTGTGCAAAAATAAATGAATCTTTACATCTAATATACTAACCACACAATAAACACGATTATGAACTTTAAAAACGGATAATAAAAAAACAAATCTAGAATCTAGGCAAAAAGATTACCGCGCGAGTCGGTGAAAACAATAAAGGGCTACATCTCTATAGATATAATAGATTAATTCGCTTTCGTAATAGAAGAAAGCCAATGAATGTAGTTAGAAGCGTCACCACTCTACAAGTGATGTAAACTGAGCGCTAACCGAAATTATAGGTGGAGCTAAGAACACGAACAGCGAAGACAATGGAGTAGCAACGAGGTGTATAAACAAGCTCAGTATTTTGTCTTTGTTATGTTAAGTTGGTTTTTGTTTGAAATATAGACGTTGCCAATAACAAAGAATTGTCTAGAATATAATAAGCTGTCAAAAAGTATCTTGTTTTTTTTTCCTCAAAATGTATTCGTGAACAGTTTTCATGTGTGAAACGAAGGCATAATATAAGTATCTACATAATGCTTAAAGGTCTTGTGAACTTTAGCTTGTTCCTTGCAATTTTACATACATACATAAACTCACGCCTTTTTCCCATGGGGGTAGACAGAAACTACAGAACGCTACCTGCTACGATCCATACATACAAAATCCTTTTGCAATTTTATTACCTGATATATCACCTGTCTACCTACATCCAAAAGAATCTTAAACGACCTAAACTTAAATTAATCTTTTAAAACATCCAACACTTCTGTCATCATAAAATAAATAACGAGCTCATGTTGGCAACACCGATTCTACGGCGCGAAACTGCTGTCAACTGGCGGCAGAATATTTGAAAATCACGGCCGTTGACGTCTACAGAAGTTATATAAGGGCTGTGCACGAGCAGAGCGGCCTTTTTCTTGGACTGACGAACGGCTGAATAACATCTTCCTAAGTTCATTTTCGATTACTGTAAACTTGTATAAACAAATATAATATAGTTTTGATTTGCTTCTGAATTTTATTTTGATTATCATTGCTATAAGTACATAATAATACACTTATTAGTCTTTGCTAACATCAGAACTGGTAAGAAACTTTCACGCCATGGGTAAGCGAGCTAGTAAACGTTCAAGGCGAAAACGTACTCGCTCCAGCTCATCTTCAAGCTCCAGCACAAGCGCACGAACACCATCTCCGCCACCAAGACGGAAGGACAAGGTATCACATAGTTGTACCGAAACTGTGAGTAATTCAAATACTATTGCTTTGAACAACTTTATACCTGATTTTGATCCACTAAAAGATGATATCGATACCTGGCTTAGCATTATTCGATCTTATGCAAATACTTTTTCATGGTCGGATAAAATGATTCGCTATCAAGCTTTAAATAAACTAAAGGGGTCTGCTAAAGTTTGGTATGATTCGTTACTACGTACAGAAAGGCAGTGGCCTATGTGGAAATGGGACGATTGGCGGATAAAATTGTCGGGTAGTTTCCAAATACGTAGAAATATGTTTGACCTTTTAAAAGAAATCATAGACAAAAAACCGATTGAGAATCAATCCCTGTATGAATTCTTTTTCGAGCAAAAATGCAGGATAGACCGTTTGTGTTTAAATTTTTCAGAACAAGACTTAATTTCAATTATAGTAGGAAACATAGGTGATAATAATATCGGCGCATCTATTGAAGCTAGTAACTTTAAATCAAGTGACGATTTAGCTAGTTATTTACATAGTCGAATTTACAAGAAAAATGTAAAACAAGAAAATAGTTCACGTGACGTACCGATTAAATCAGGATCTCTTAGTCAATCAACATCCATAAACCGAACAACAGTATCCACTAATTCAGCCATTTCAAATCAACCTACTTCTTCTAATGTTGGTCAAGATGGTAGCCGTAAAATAATCAAATGTTACAATTGTGGCGGTAATCATAAAAAGAACCAATGTGATACAAATAAGTGTGATTACTGTGGGAAAAGAGGGCACACCGAATCGATCTGTTATCATAAGAAAAACGTGACAAAATCTATAGTGAAACCCGAACAACAAATAAACAAAATTCGTTTCTACAAACCCACGTAATAAGTTTATTAAAAAGATTAACATATTTAATCATGATTACGAAGCGTTTATTGACACTGGTAGTAGTTGCTCATTAATATTAGAGTCTTTAGCTGATGAACTTTCTTTGCCTTATATCGAACTACCCTCACCCGTTGTATTACAAGGTTTTTCAAAAGAAAATTATAAATACGTGACTAAAAAGGTTACTGTTAACTTAACTTTAGAATCTGTGGTTTTGAAAGATATAGATATGTATATTTTAGATGATATGGTTGGGTGCGATATACTGATTGGCAGAAATGTTACTGAGCGGTCTGATTTAGTATACTCGCGTATAGGCGACGAACTTAAATTTCAATATGCCAGTGAATTTAAAGAATTTTGCAACAATATAGCCGCCTTAGAATTAGACGCAAGTACAAATAAAAGTGAATTATTAGCTCTATTTAACCGATACAGTGATTGTGTTGCTACCGATATAAAAAAACTCGGGAAAGTTAGTAACTACGAAATGACAATTAATTTGTCAAGCTCGCAGCCAGTTCAATGCAGACCCTATCGAACCTCGTACACGGATAGGCAGATAATAAGAGATATGGTTAAAGAATTACTCGAGAATAAAATTATCCGCGATAGTAACTCTCCATACGCCAGTCCAGCCCTGTTAGTAGACAAGAAAAATGGCGAAAAAAGGCTCTGCATTGACTATAGGGCATTAAATAAAGTCACAATCAAAGATAAATATCCTATGCCACGAATTGAAGACTTATTAGATAGGCTTCAAGGGCATAAATGCTTCACAAGTTTAGTCCTAAAAAGTGGGTATTACCAGATTTGTTTACATAAAGATTCGATAGATAAGACTGCATTCATAACGGAAGATGGACATTATGAATTTTTAAGGCTTCCATTCGGTTTGGCTAATGCTCCGTCTTGTTTTCAAAATATGATGAACAAAACTCTTGGTAATTTAAGATTTGGCAACGTTATTGTTTATTTAGATGACGTTTATTTAGTAACAGAAACAATAGCAGAAAATATTGAGTTATTGGAACATGTACTACAGATATTTAGAACAAAAGGTTTAACCTTAAATCTAAAAAAATGTCATTTCTTTAAACACGAAATCGAGTTCTTAGGGTATAAAATAAAACCAGGTTTCGTTATGCCAAATGATTCGAAACTGGAAGCGGTTAAGAGTTTCCCGATACCCAAAACGGTTCATCAACTTCGACAGTTCTTAGGATTAATTAGTTATTTCCGTAAATTCATACGAAATTGTGCAATTTTATCAGCTCCGCTTACGAAATTGTTGAAAAAAGATTCCGTCTGGGTTTGGGACGATGTACAAAATAGGGCATTTCATGTTTTAAGAGATAAATTAACATCTCAAAGTATTTTAGCTATTTTCGACCCCAATAAGGATAAAGTATTGTATACAGACGCAAGTAGGGATGGTATTGCTGGTATATTGACTCAGACAGATGATGAAGGCGAAAAGGTAGTACATTATTATAGTAGACAAACGAAGGCCAATGAAAAAAAATATCATTCTTTCGAACTAGAACTTCTAGCCGTCGTTTGCTCTCTTCAAAAATTTCGTTTATATTTATTAGGTAAGCAATTTAAAATAATTACAGACTGTAGTGCGGTTAGGTACGCGTTAACAAAAAAGGATATTATTCCGCGGATAGCTCGTTGGGTTCTATCTACTCAAGAATTCACATTCGACATAATTCATAGGGAAGGTTCCCGGATGCAGCATGTGGATGCTTTGAGTCGAAATCCAGTGCCATCCGGAGAAAAATCGGAATCTGAAATTATTATGTCAATCACGGAGGCAGATTGGTTGCTGTCAGTACAGATACAGGACTCGGAGATAGCTAAAATTAGGGATGTTCTAGAATCAGGAGAGGCCGATATAAATACAGATATTTTTGACAAATATGATCTTTTAGGAGGAAAGGTTTATAGGAGAACTAGTCAGGGTCGTAGATGGGTTGTTCCAAAAAAATGTATTTGGCAGATCATAAGATGCAATCACGATGATTTGGGTCATTTTTCTGTAGACAAGTGTGTTGAACGAATACGTACCCGATATTGGTTTTCACGGATGCGTAATATTGTAAAAAAATATATTAAAAATTGTTTAAATTGTATATACTTTAAAAATAAAGGAGGTCCAAAAGAAGGACAGCTATATCCCTTGCCTAAATATGCACAACCCTTCCACACTCTACATTTAGATCACTTGGGACCATTCGTGGCAACTAAAAACAAAAATAAATATTTATTAGTAATTGTAGACTCGTTCACAAAATTTGTATTTATATCTGCAGTACGGAAAACCAATACGGCTGGTGTTATTAAGGAATTAGAATGTGTATCTAAAATATTTGGCAATCCTAGGAGAATAATTAGTGATGCGGGATCTTGTTTCACTTCTAGTAAATTTACCCAATATTGTGCGAATAAAAATATTAGATTACATATTGTAGCGACAGGTGTACCTCGTGCTAACGGACAAGTAGAACGATTTAACAAAACCATTTTAGAGGCCTTGAAAACCATGGGTGCTGACACCACCGACGATAGGTGGGATCAGTGTATCAAGGCATTACAACAAGGGCTTAATAGTACTATTCATAAAACGATTCAAGCCGTTCCTAGTGAAGTAATGTTCGGGTATAGATTACGAACAGATAGTGATAGCTTTGCCCCAGATCTTGATAGCGAAGCATTGGTAGACGTGTCAAAGTTGCGCGAAAGAGTAGACGAAAATGTTAAGACTAGTGCAGGAGATCAAAAGAAGAGATTTGACAAAACTAGGATCAAAGCCACGCGGTATATAGAAGGGGACTTGGTATTGGTCAAAATACAGAGTCAAAGTAATGATGGTCAAAGCCGAAAACTATTACCAACATTCAAGGGTCCATTCCAAATTAAGAAAATCCTAGATAATGATAGATATGAAATATCAGATTTAAGAGGTAGTCAAAGAAGCTCTAAAATGTATAATGGCGTAGCTGCGGCAGAAAATATCAAACCGTGGATAAATATTGAAAATTGGAGCACAGAATAAAAATAATAAAAAAAAAACCGTGTTGGCAAGGTATTGTTCTAATTATAATTATTATTACTTTATACAACTGTTTTAATGAAGTAACATTATTTACATCTGTACATAAGTAATACCTCGGATTTTTCTATAAATCTAAAGTAATATCAAGAGAAACTAATTTCCCATTTTATTTTCCCATTTCAATTATTTAGCGAGCCTAGATAGTATACTTTACCCATTAATATTTAAAGGTATTGCACAATATGTCAAAATGTATTGTATTGCCTTGTGTAAAATTCGAGATCAACTTGGTACGCTTGAGTAGGCGAAATGCTCTTCGAGTGCAGGTGATCTGAAGATAAAAACCTGGTGACCTAAGTGTGGCAAAAGCCCTTTAGGTGCAGGAAATGGCATTTCAATACATGAGTAATAAGTGTGCAATATGTTTTCAGTCGACCAAGAATGCTTTATTTGTATGTCAAGTACTTGAACATGTGTCAATTTACATTTCAGTATCCTATCCAGACTCGTGGGGTGCCTGGGGCAGGCACCTTGCAGCATGGCCGTGTTGGCAACACCGATTCTACGGCGCGAAACTGCTGTCAACTGGCGGCAGAATATTTGAAAATCACGGCCGTTGACGTCTACAGAAGTTATATAAGGGCTGTGCACGAGCAGAGCGGCCTTTTTCTTGGACTGACGAACGGCTGAATAACATCTTCCTAAGTTCATTTTCGATTACTGTAAACTTGTATAAATAAATATAATATAGTTTTGATTTGCTTCTGAATTTTATTTTGATTATCATTGCTATAAGTACATAATAATACACTTATTAGTCTTTGCTAACACTCAAAAAAATAATATTTTGAGAAAACCATCATAAAAAGAAAAATCAACATGGCCGATTCCACAGTAGCTGTCGTTCCGCCGTCAGATGTTGACATAAGCAAGGGAACAATGAAGATATCTAGCATGCGCGCGCGCAGGCAAGTCGAGCATGCAAACACTGCTACTCCGATATATCAGTGAGAGATATAGCGGAAAACGCAACTAGCTGTTTAATTTCAGTTGCATTTTCCGATTTACTTAAAACTAACTTTATAATATAATAGATTCTTTTTTTACTGATTGTTTTGTGAATGTGTGAACATTGTAGGCCTTCTAGATTTCTAGACGCTTGTTAACATTTATTAACTCTTTATCTCGTTTATACAAACTTTTTTTTTAGTTTCTTACGATTTATTGTCGGGCCTACGTTGTCCTCCCATATCTAAGCACTAATGCTGTAACATGGAAATATTGTAAAAACAAACCAATTTTTTTTAAAAGAGTAACCGTGGAGTTTCTTGCCGGTTCTTCTCCACAGGAAACGACCAACCCGAACCGTGCACCTTTTGTCGACGTTTTATAAGTGCCCATGTAGGCCTATGTGAAATAAAAAACCTATGATTTTGATTTTGAACTGCAGGGTAGGTAATTTTCCCATGAAATAAATTGGCAACCACTTGTCTCATCAAGTACCAATAAGATTTTTATTCAAATTCATATGTACTTTCTAAGTTTATCTTGGATATCACAGGCAATGGTGAAGGACACCATCGTGAAAATACCTGGACTTATTTAGTTCATGTCAGTCTAAAATAGCCAAGTCAGAGACCTTTGGGATTCCCAGAGGCGGCTAAATTAACTCTGACACCAGAGGTGGCATCATTCTCACACGAAAAAGAAAAACCGGCCAAGTGCGAGTCGGACTCACGCACGAAGTGTTCCGTACCATTATCGCAAAAACCGCCCAAAAAATCATGTTTGTTGTATGGGAGCCACTTAAATGTTTATTTTATTCTGTTTAAAAACACTTGATGTTAAAAAAATTTCAACTGTCTAGATAACACGGTTCATGAGATACAGCCTGGTGACAGACAGACGGATCGCGGAATTTTAGTAATAGGGTCCCGTTTTTTAGGGTTTGGGTAGGGAACCCTAAAAACCACTTGTCTGATATTGTAAGCTCCATGTCAAAAGTAGATAGGCTGAGAAGTTTTGATGAGGATAACTAATGCATTTGTACGTATAAAGAAGAACTAATATGTACTAGTTTAAAGAAGTTTTTCAAGTAGGTACTAATAGTACCTATTAACATTCAAATCGCTCCGCTCATAACTTGAACCGGCGGCTTAAGTACATACCGCCATGTATCTCTTATATTTACAACCAGTAATATATATTTATTATCTTAGGACTCCCCCAAGGTCGCCATCTTAAAATAAAAGGTTACCTGTATAAAAACATTAGTGTCCTCTACTAGGTAATATCTGATAACTACGGAACTTTTTATTATCGGTAGTTACTGTTTTCACAGCGATTGAAGTGTTCTAGGTATGTAGTGCCTGCTGTAAAAACCAAAAGCGTAAAGGTAAAAAAAGGTATTATATTATCTACACATTTGCTGGCTAGCCCCTCGGGGACTACAGATGGTATGTAATTAGTTAATAACTTATTACCATGACAATGTATGTATATATGCCTACTGAGGACCACTGAGTATGATTTCTATCAGGTCAAGAACAATGCTATCTGGTTTTTCAGTACCTACACAATTAAATTTTCTTGTGTTTTATTATACTACACGTAATATTATAAAGCTGAAGAGTTTGTTTGTTTGTTTGAACTTGCTTATCTGAGGAGCTACTGGTTGGCATTGAAAAATTATTTTTGTAATAGGAGTGGAGCATCAATGAAAAATGTTTTAAAAACGGGGAAAATATAATTTCTTTTTTAGAGCTTCCGTTTCGTGCACTGCGTAAACGGTTAACAACAACAATCATGTATGTAGGGTAGGTAGGGTAGATGGGCGGGTACCCAGTTGACGGGAGCGAAGCCGCGTAGGACAGTTAGTTCATACGAGTCGCAAACTTTGTTTTGCCATAAAAACACCAAACATTCATCTACCTTACCTACCCTAACAACCATACACTACCTACCCTACCCTAACTACCCTACACTACCTACCCTACCTTACCCTACCCTACCTACCCTACCCTACCCTACCTACCCTACCCTACCCTACCTACCCTACCCTACCTACCCTACCCTACCTAACCTAAAAATAAAAAAAATAAAAATGGTAAACAACCCTTATCACTTAGGGGTATGGAAAATAGATAGTAGCCGATTCTCAGACCTACTGAATACGCATAAAAAATTTGGTAAAAATCGGTAGTCGTTTCGGAGGAGTACGGTAACTAACATTGTGACATGGAAATTTTATATATTAGATTACAAAGGCTTATGTTTAACAAACCACCAAATCTAGTAATATACTGACAAAAATAGTAAATGATCACCAAAATTAAATTTAGAATCGCAACAGAGTCGACGGAGCCCCGCTGGGCGGGGCTCCTATTTCTGAATACAGGGTCTAAAGTAAACTAACACGAAGGTGATGACGGGAGCTGAGTTCGCTCGCTTTGCTCGCTCACTTCAGCTCCCGTCATCTCCTTCGAACCTAACCTGTCCGTGTCGGGGTGCCCTTAGCTCCCGAGCTCGCTTCGCTCGCTCTTGGACTGATTCATTGACCAAATCACTAGATTTGGTATCTTACGGTTTTAGCACTTATGAAATTTGGTGATCAATTTACTAAATTTGGTGATCAATTTACTAAATTTGGTTTAGGTTTATTTTTTTTGCTGATTAGTATATATTTTAGGTGATAGGGGTTATCGTCACAAAGTTTTTTTTGGTGGTCATTATATTTATTCCCGATTACAAAGAGGTAAGATTTGTATTTTTGTATGTAACGAATAAACTTAAAAACTACTGGACAGATTTCGAAAATTCTTTCACTGTTGGGAAGCTACACTATCCTCGGGTGACATAAGATACTTTTTATCCCTGTAGAATACAGGGATAAAAAGTACGGGAACACACGGGAACGGGAACTACGCGGGTGAAACCGCGAGGTGTCCGCTAGTTAATTATAATCAAAACATCTCTATCTGCAGGTAGTTAAGTAGGTATGATGCGTGTCTATCATATACCTACTTGTGTAACGATTTTTTTTATGTACTTATTTTAATATTTCGATCCACTCTATGTACTAGTTTTCCTTGGCGATGTCTCAGAAAATAAAAATGTCTCAATATTTACATTCGTGATAAATTCACCCGAACAATCTTGTCGTAGATTACGAAAATGACAAAATAAATATTGTGATATGTACCTAAAACTTGTGCAATTGTTTAAAATGTTAAACTGCCATTCTAGCATGTTCATCATGACGGCTAGATTTCTGGAAAGTGGGTGCGTAGGTGGATAGGCAGTCGGCCCCAGATGCGGAGAGTAGGTAGGTACTGTCAGTCAGCTGTATCCAGTTCTATTAAAGCCGATCCCATAGTTGGAAAAAGGCAATAAGATGTTGATAAGGTAAACTGTGGAGGTTCTCTGCTGAAGAGGCCTTACCGACCTGGCCTGGCCGATCTTTTTTCTAAATAACAGATACCTTTCAAATAGCCAGAGTGAGCCGAAATTTTGCCGCAGACTCAGCGATTTCAGTTTGTCTGTAAGCAAAGGGTCGACCAGTCTACCGACTCTTTTCTGGGTTTGAAGTTCAACACTCCTGCGAATTTAAAATCATAGGGCATATTTGATTTAGGCGTATAATGTAAATAGATACGTAATTAGATTCAATATCAATTTTTTAAAGGTGTAGTCATATTTGAAAATCTTGTTCTGCATTTAAATGAACCTCCCATACAAATTTTGGTTGATTTTTTGAATTTTGGATGACAAGTTTATATGAAAACTCCAAATAATTTTTCGGTATGGAAGTCATAACTTCTTTGGCGAAAGTTGTGCATTTATATGAACAGGAGCAGTTTTAGAATATGATCACACCTTTCCATTACACCCCGTATAGCCCGACGAGCGTTTCTAATTTATTGAAGTTTGACCGGTTCCTTCAGCCTTATTGCGTAATGAATTCGGAAAGAGCAAAGGGCAAAGAGTATTATTTCGGGGAGTGTGCGATGGAACTTCATAATTTGATTCCGCCTAGCCCTTTCCATTACCGGACAACTAGACGTACGGCAATGCGCCACCGGTACATGGTGGACATCCCACCCATACGTACAAAGCGTTTTGCGAAAACTTTCATTGTACGCACAGCTAAGGAGTGGAATTCCCTGCCGGAGTCTTTGTTTCCTGATAGCTACAACCTTGGGGTCTTTAAGTCAAGAGTGAATAGGTTACTTCTAGGCAAGCGTGCTTCACCGTCGACCACATCATCGCTTACCATCAGGCGAGATAGTGGTCAAACGTCTATCGATAAATTAAAAAAAAGTATAAAAAATGGACCAATCACATAGACGGAAAGCCACATCGCGTCATTCATCTCGCATGTGATGCTCTATTTTTCATACTCTTTGCCCTTTGCTCTTTCCGAATTCATTACGTAATAAGGCTGCGGGTGTCTCAAGACACTTCCTCTAAGTATCTAAAACTAACTTTAACAGGACTTTGCTCTTTCCAAAACATATATATAACATAAGGCTATACATACAAAACTTTTAAATGCTTCTAATAAGGCAGTTAAATATTCGATACAAAATTCCTCATAAGTCGAAATAGATAAATGTAAAATTTTCGAATATATCGTTTCGGAAATGTGCTTAGCAGAAAATAAATTGAGCGTGAAATGACAGCCGGGAGCTGCCAACACCTTGCTTCACGAATTTGGGTCAATTTTCGACAGAAGCAGGGACACGGTACCCGGGCCCTTCCTTCCGTGTTCTATTTATATCTGTCAGCCGTAAACCGAAATAGGTGTTATAATAATAAATATGCAGATATGCACGTCGATATAGCTTGTCAAGTTATTGCGTAAAGTTACAACGTGCATATTTTAGAATGACATAAACATTTTATTGTTCTACTCGTACACATATGGCATCCGTATCCGCAGAGGTTTTGCTTACCAACTCTCGTAGGTAATCAAGACTCTTTTTCAGCTTTTTAGGGTTCCGTACCCAAAGGGTAAAAACGGGACCCTATTACTAAGACTTCACGATCCGTCTGTCTGTCTGTCTGTCCGTCTGTCATCAGGCTGTATCTCATGAACCGTGATAGCTAGACAGTTGTAATTTTCAACGATGATGTATTTCTGCTGCCACTATAACAACAAATACTAAAAACAGTATAAAATAAATATTTAAGGGGGCTCCCATACAACAACAGTGATATTATTGCCGTTTTTTGCTCGTTATTAATAACGGCAACAGGTAAGCTTGAAATATTCACAGAATGTTTAGTTATATATTCTCTTCAAAAAATAATAATGATTAAATTAAAATAAAATAAATCAAGGGGGGCTCCCATACAACAAACGTGATTTTTTTGCAGTGTTTTGCGATAATGGTACGGAACCCTTCGCGTGCGAGTCCGACTCGCACTTGGCCGGTTTTTTTTATATTGTCGAGTAATAAGTTTTGTGACAAGTATATAGGTAAACTACTTAAAATTAGTGAGGTGATGATTTGATGACTATACAATAAATATTAAATTTACCTACTCCCATAATAAGAAAATCTAGTTTATAACTATTTTTAATACGTGTGAAGTAGATAAGACTTTATACATTAGCAAGAAGGTTAAATTCGCAGAAAATAAAATTAAGACGTTTTGGAAAATTATGAACAATGGAACGAACAGGAACAAAATAAATAATACTGATTATACGCTTGAGACTGGACTTATTAGAGATAGCAAAAAAGTGAAACTTATTAGAAATAATAAGTCAAACTTGTCAGAAATAACAAAAAAAAACAATTAAAACTAAGTACTAAAATTAAATTCTTCGCCCTCGCTTGCTTCTGGTTTATTAAACACTAACGTTTCAGCCTGCCTGAATTTAACTTTTTAGATATAATATAAACAGTAATAAGAGCATAATCAAACTGATCGAAGATCTATTGGGAATGTCCATCACAGTTTGTACCTCCATTATTCAGACGATAGCGCCGTACTTAGCTTTAATTTTTAATTTGTGTGTAGATCAAGGAGTCTTTCCGGTAGGCTTATAACGTATCTTTTGCAAGAGCAAAACGATAGCGATCAAACGCTTTATGTCATAAAAGTCGGAATTACCTGCAGTGTAGGTATGGTAGGTCCTACACAATCGTTTTCTAATCGCTCGCTGTTTTTCAAATGCATTTATTTCAAAGAAAAACCGCCAACAACTCTAAAACTTTTGTATGGAACAGCAATTATTGCGCAAAAATCGCTATCGTTTTGCTCTTGCAAAAGATACGTAATAAGCCTGCGGATCTAATAAAACATAGCAAGGTTGTAGGTAGGTACCACTTTTTACTTAAAACACAAAAAAATGAAAAATAAAAACGTTTTTACAAAAATAAAAATACAACTGACTTCCAAATAAAACACTACAAAGTGAAAAAATACGTCAGTTTTGGAAGACGGTGTCAAAAAAAGAAAAAAAACCGGCCAAGTGCGAGTCGGACTCGCGCACGAAGGGTTCCGTACCATTATCGCAAAAACGGCAAAAAAATTACGTTTGTTGTATGGGAGCCCTACTTAAATATTTATTTTATTCTGTTTTTAGTATTTGTTGTTATAGCGGCAGCAGAAATACATCATCTGTGAAAATTTCAACTGTGTAGCTATCACGGTTCATGAGATACAGCCTGGTGACAGACAGACAGACAGACAGACAGACAGACAGACAGACAGACAGACAGACAGGCAGGCAGACAGACAGACAGACAGGCAGACAGACAGACAGACAGACAGACAGACAGACAGACAGACAGACAGGCAGACAGACAGACAGACAGACAGACAGACAGACAGACAGACAGACAGACAGACAGACAGACAGACAGACAGACAGACAGACAGACAGACAGACAGACAGACAGACAGACAGACAGACAGACAGACAGACAGACAGACAGACAGACAGACAGACAGACAGACAGACAGACAGACAGACAGACAGACAGACAGACAGACAGACAGACAGACAGACAGACAGACAGACAGACAGACAGACAGACAGACAGACAGACAGACAGACAGACAGACAGACAGACAGACAGACAGACAGACAGACAGACAGACAGACAGACAGACAGACAGACAGACAGACAGACAGACAGACAGACAGACAGACAGACAGACAGACAGACAGACAGACAGACAGACAGACAGACAGACAGACAGACAGACAGACAGACAGACAGACAGACAGACAGACAGACAGACAGACAGACAGACAGACAGACAGACAGACAGACAGACAGACAGACAGACAGACAGACAGACAGACAGACAGACAGACAGACAGACAGACAGACAGACAGACAGACAGACAGACAGACAGACAGACAGACAGACAGACAGACAGACAGACAGACAGACAGACAGACAGACAGACAGACAGACAGACAGACAGACAGACAGACAGACAGACAGACAGACAGACAGACAGACAGACAGACAGACAGACAGACAGACAGACAGACAGACAGACAGACAGACAGACAGACAGACAGACAGACAGACAGACAGACAGACAGACAGACAGACAGACAGACAGACAGACAGACAGACAGACAGACAGACAGACAGACAGACAGACAGACAGACAGACAGACAGACAGACAGACAGACAGACAGACAGACAGACAGACAGACAGACAGACAGACAGACAGACAGACAGACAGACAGACAGACAGACAGACAGACAGACAGACAGACAGACAGACAGACAGACAGACAGACAGACAGACAGACAGACAGACAGACAGACAGACAGACAGACAGACAGACAGACAGACAGACAGACAGACAGACAGACAGACAGACAGACAGACAGACAGACAGACAGACAGACAGACAGACAGACAGACAGACAGACAGACAGACAGACAGACAGACAGACAGACAGACAGACAGACAGACAGACAGACAGACAGACAGACAGACAGACAGACAGACAGACAGACAGACAGACAGACAGACAGACAGACAGACAGACAGACAGACAGACAGACAGACAGACAGACAGACAGACAGACAGACAGACAGACAGACAGACAGACAGACAGACAGACAGACAGACAGACAGACAGACAGACAGACAGACAGACAGACAGACAGACAGACAGACAGACAGACAGACAGACAGACAGACAGACAGACAGACAGACAGACAGACAGACAGACAGACAGACAGACAGACAGACAGACAGACAGACAGACAGACAGACAGACAGACAGACAGACAGACAGACAGACAGACAGACAGACAGACAGACAGACAGACAGACAGACAGACAGACAGACAGACAGACAGACAGACAGACAGACAGACAGACAGACAGACAGACAGACAGACAGACAGACAGACAGACAGACAGACAGACAGACAGACAGACAGACAGACAGACAGACAGACAGACAGACAGACAGACAGACAGACAGACAGACAGACAGACAGACAGACAGACAGACAGACAGACAGACAGAAGGTCCCGTTTTTACCCTTTGGGTACGGAACCCTAAAAACAAAACACATTACCCTCCTTCGGCAGTCGGGTAAAAAAGGGAACACCAGTCGGTTGTATTTTTTTTCAAAACAGAACTTCTGTATGTTGGTACCGTTTTATCTTTTTCTAGCATAAACAACCTGAGGTAACCTATCTCCTACATTAATTCTTGACTAACAAAGATTGTCCATAGCGGCAATTCCAATTCCATCTCTGGCATTTCCTGAAGCTAATGATGGCGTAAACGTAATGGATATAGAAGTATATCAAACGTTGGATTTCCTCTTATAAACATGTTGATTGTAAACGGTTAATAGGTGTTCGATACTAGGCTGCTAATTCAAGCTAGGCTACACTTATCAGGCTTCATAGAATATTCATGACGACACAATCTTGTAATGAAGACAAAATGTCAGTGACATTTTCTGTTTCGGTGTGTCATTATAAATGTTGGTAGGTAAGTATTAGAATATTAATGTTATTGAACAGTGCTTCGCGCTTGCTAGAAATAGGACCTTTTTACCCGACTGCCGAAGGAGGGGAATGTTTATCAGAATACCTATGTATGGATGTATGTTTGTTCCTATGTGGCGTTCTAGAGACTAAAGGCGTTGGCCGATTTTGATGCTTGTTACGTCAAACGATTCGTCATTGTATATTGCCGCCCATTGTATATTTTAGTATTAAGTTGCTTTTTTCTTGTTTATTATGGTGTACAATAAAGTGTATATAACTAAATAAATAAATAACCGTGCGAGTGTCCCTGGCTACAATAAAATTGTAAATTAGAAAAATGGTGGATTTAGGGTGTGCAGCATGATTTTCTTCTTATTTACGTATTTTTGGTTCGCTTCTTAAGCAGTCGGATTTTTGTTTTTTTTTTATTTAGCAGAGAACCTAGGAATAAGGAATTGAATAATGGAGTAGGCACCTTGCCCATCTAAACCATTACTATCCGATAAGTTGCTTGGATCTTCCTCCACCACGCATCGTGTTCTTTATTACTGAGGGTCGAGATTCACCGGTGGTCGTACCATCGTAGCAACAACTTTTCCTTAACCATAACTCGCATCGTGCATTTTGCTATTTAATTAACGATGTGTGGACTCGGTCTGACAATCAGATTGGACTGCGACCTTTAGGACCTTTTTGCCTTCCATCTTATTTGTAACCATCAGCTGTTCGAGGCTGTGTCTATACTTCCTAACAATGTGACCAAAAACTCAGAATTCTACGAGAAGGTAGATCGTTGACAGTCTGGTTTTTATGTTCAGTTCCCGGCAGTCAGAATCATTGGTGCGAAACCCAGTCCAAGGGATTTGTAAAAACTTCCTCTAGCACCACATCTCAAAAGCATCGATGCGTCACGGTCGGCCTTCTTAAGGATACACTAGTCGAAAATTCTTCCATACAAACGTAGTCTGGCTTTTACTCAACTGTTTGACGATGTACGTTCAAAATAGAAAATGATATCAATTCGTTTCATCATTATCTAGCCCTGTATGGAAGCAAAAAAGTAAAAAAAATATTTACTTGAAAGTTATGAGCTTCGAAAGTTCCATATTTCAACACTAATTTTAACGCATCTTTGGGCGCAAATAAGAACCATTTGAAGAAGGAAAATTGAAAAACGGCCTCCATACAGGGACAGATTAGTAGTTCAACAATGCAAATAATTTTATTTTGAACAGATACATTCAGTCGTTTTTTCATGATATCCAGACTCCCAAAGGTCAGTTTATAAAATTTCGCGCGCTCGTTATCGTTCTAAATCATCATCCATTTCGCTACAAATTTGCAAAAGTGTGTATTCGTACGCGAACTAGCTTCTTACTGCTCATAACATCATCTGTTCCGCACGTGTTGTCGGTTGATATAGCATGCATTTTAACCCCGCGCACAAAATAGTTCGTGCCGTCGACTAGTGTACCCTTAAGAGTCCACGTTACGAACCGGTAACTAAAGATAGTGAAGACGATGCGTTTAGCAATTTCACAATAAATATGATTCGTATTAGACTCTGCGCTAGCTAGATTATGCAAAAACTTAAAAATTATTATCCATTTGTTAGCCTCAATATATGCAAAAGTAACAAAGATAACTAGGTATATTATGTGCATTTTGATGTAGGTTAATCGTAGATCTTAATAAATATCAGGTTAATTGTGTTTAGCGTCCATTCGCCCGGTGTTTGTTTGTTGAAAGTCGCCATGGCAACGGGCCTCATTGCCCTATCGCATCTCAAGACAAATAGCCTCATGTAAATTAATGATAATGCCGAGGTCATCTACTATTAGTACCATAGCATTTTCAATATGTAATTAGATTAGAAAGGGTAATAAACTGTCATAGGATTCGATCGATACCTTTAACAAAGTATTCGGCTTGGATTCAAATATGTGCGGCTCGATCATCGCGTTTTAGAAAATAATAAAGCACTGATATTAATTTTGTGCAGTAAAAGTAAGTCAGAATTGATCCGACTTTCTTTCAAGCTAATCATCTTATAGTGCCCTAACCTATCACTGTAATCAGGTATAGCTTTTCGGATCCCATTCTTTACAAATAGATACCTAACAAAACGGGTCTGAACTGATTCAACATTATTAATATAACTTGAGTAATAGGGACACCAGATAGTGGAACAATACTCCAAGTTGCTCCTTACCAGTGCGTTATAGAGTAGAATAATGCTACTATAATTACGGAAAGGTTTTGACATGCGGATTATAAAGCCAAGCATTCTTTTAGCCCTAGCAACTATGGTATCTAAATGATCACGGAAGGACAGGGATGTATCAAAGAGTACACCAAGATCACGGATGACTGATACTCTGCTCAGTATTGATCCATCTATATGATAATCAAATTTAATGTAATTTACTTTATTTGTAAATGTAAAATTCTGGCATTTTCTAACATTGAGCGTCATTCTGTTGTTGAAACACCATTGTTGAAGGACATTAAGATCTCTTTGAAGCTTCATACAATCACTCAAGTCAGATATGCTGCAGTATATTTTTAAATCATCAGCTTAGGTTAAACAATTGCAATTTATTAGATCTAAAAGATCATTCAAGAATACCAAAAAAAGCAAAGGGCCCAACTTAGAGCCCTGTGGAACACCAGAGCCAGGAGAACAAGGTACAGATTCATATCCCACCACGGCAACTATTTGAGAACGATTAACTAAATAACTCTCGAACCACCGAAACAGAGAAGCCAGCGCTATTCAATTTCATAGAAAGAATTGAGTGATCAACACGATCAAAGGCTTTTGCAAAATCTGTGTAAACAGCATCAACCTGACCCCTAGCTTCAAAAGTGATGCCAATGAAAGTAGTGTAAACAAGTAAGTTAGATATAGTAAAACGGTTAGACACAAACCCATGTTGCTTCGAACTAATTATATGACGGAGGTGAGAATAAACTGCATTGTATATAAGACCCTCAAACATCTTTGCAAATTGTGATATAATAGAGTTTTTTTTTTTTGGGACAATCCCACCGCACTATTCCCAAACCACTGCAACTCCTGAAAGCCAGAATCAACAGTGGCGACCACCAGAAAAAATAATAATAATAGAGATTGGTCTATAGTTAGTTACGTCATTCATACTACCAGATTTATGCACGGGGATAACGTGTGAGATTATCCATAAATCGGGAAATGTACCTTCCTTAAGGGATTTATTATACAGGGTGATTGGAAGTTGGGTGCAAAGCTTTAAGGCGAAGATAGTACAGACAATTTAGTACCATTTAAGCCATGGTTGTCTTAGACGAAGTCTTACTAATTTTTTTTACCAAATTTTTATGATTATTTTCGAAAGTTCCCAAAATTTTAACTAAACTGCTTATTTATGGTAAAATTGAATGATAAATGAATCCATTTTTATTTTATTTCATAAAAGTAATGTATAAACTATCTAGCATAACATGTTTTACGCTTATTTGTCGCTAGATTTTTTTTTTTACATACAAATACAAAATTTCAAAATTCTCCCTCAAATATGTTTGTAGGTCCTTATTTCAATAATTTATAAGATATCCGCGTAAATGACACCTCAAAAGAAAGAGCGATTGTCAAGCATATTTTCAAAAAGGGTTGAACAAAAAAAAACACGCCCCGTCTTTTTTTTAAATAAGATTTACAAAATGTATTTATGATTTTGAATTTTTTTATGAACTTTAAATGCCTGAAAAAAAATGTCTAACGACACAGAAGCCTAAAACATGTTTTGTTAGATTGCTTACACATTACTTTTATTAAATAAAATAAAAATGAATTCATTTGAGAAAGAAAGAAGTGTCCGTGTAAGAAGTGGAAGGTCACCGCTTATACATGAATTGGTTTCGTTTCAAACTAACAAGAAGTTTTGCAAGTGAATTTGAAGATACGTCATTGCGCACTTCATAGCAAAATATTGCATAAAGACAAAAATAAAGAGATTACAAAAAACATCCGAATTGAGAACCTCCTCCTTTTTGGGCAGTTGGTTAAAAAGGAACGTTTACGTTATGCTCGGCAATACTTAGAGTTCAACTGGGGGAATATAGTAGTATTGGTCTGAAAACAATGTTATTCCTACCACAGAATCAGGTAGAAGTGTGAATAAAATGTGCGGGTAGATAAGTTCCTAAGGACATAACGTTACGACATAATGTTAAAAACACTGTGCGAAATTATATTTAAGCTATTATAATCTATTTAATATTAATTAATCAATAATTATGTAAGACATATTTTAATTGTATTACAATAGGTATTCAATTGGTATTTATTTTATGTAAAAAATATTGTATCATACTATTTAAATCAATGGTTATAGAATTTAAAAACAATAGCAAATATTTAATATTGTGTTGAGGTCAAGCTTCAATCCTCTTTTCCTTGTGAAAATGAATAATTAAGCTATAACCTCAACAAAAGATAGTCAATAATATAATAAAAAATAATTTATTATAAAAAAATATAACTACCATGACAGGCATATTTTATGTAAAAATCAAAATTTGGTTTAAATACTAGGATGTATTTAAACCAAATTTATAAATAATATTATTAGGTATTAATAAACGATACTAAAAAAGTTTAATTTTTATTTCATACCTATCTATAAGTTGCATCATTTACGCGCAACCTTTTTGCATTGTTTCTTACATACAATCAGTGTTGGATACAAAAAGTAGTTTGGGCTGTCGTGATTTGAACTCATGCCACCGGTTTTAAAGTAGCACAGCCTCAGAACTCAGCTACGATTAGTTTAATGTTTGTGACGAATTTGAGGCCTACTTTTGAACAGGCTCGCTTAAGCCATTCGCGTGCAGGCGATTATGAACATTGAGGGGTGACTGCAATTTTGACCCTTGACTGTACCTACCTATGTTTTCCATGAAACGAAATAAACAGTAAAAGCAATTTAAATAACTATAACCAATTTTTACATTATAAACTATTCGACGACACGGTTGGCGTAGTTATGGCGTAGTGGTTGAGCGATCGTTTCGCGGACTCGCGGGTTCGATTCCCGCACGGAATAACTATGTGAGGTTAAATGTTTGTAAACGCACTTACGAAAGTTCCTAGTGTGGATGAAAGATAAAAAACAAAAATACTACAATTTAAAATTAACAAATATTTATTATAAACTTACTACCTTATAAAATTAACTAATAATAATTAATTAAACAACATAACTTATTAAATAATTCATATTTTATCTTAAATATAACTTAAGCATGTCATGACAAAGGTGGTAAACCGGCTTCCGAAAATAGGTATGAATAAGTTGCAGAACAAACATAAGGGCCAGGCCTCCATGAACTCACGTAAACAGCTAGAATATTTTCATCTCGGCAGTGTGCCATGTTCTCTGAAACAAAATATTTACCATAATTTGGTATGTTAAGCGTAAAAAATTCTAAACCATTACATTTGTTTAATTGGGACAAGCCCACCACACTATTCCCAACCCAAATGTTAAGCACAACCACATATCAGGATGTGAATGAGGCATAATAATTATTGATTGTCATTTACATAGATATAGTAGTCACAGCGGATCTTTGTGTCTCTGAAGTTGGCTCTGCCAACCATTGCGCACGGGGTCTCATTGCTAAGAAAGAAAATTTGGTTCAAATAAATCTCACTATATGGCGCGACATGCACCTCCATCTGTTATTGAATGTGTGTAAAATTAACATTTTCTGGAATTGAACGCAAACATTTTATTATCTAGTTTAATCAACTCTCCTAAGTACAAAATTATGGAATATTGGGCTCTTAATTCACATTTCAAAGATTATTAGACGGATCATTTAAAATTGATGCCAATAGATGGCGCATTTTTTTTTCATTTAATTTCTGAGGCATTCCACTCGATTGTTAAAGTTTGCATTTTAACACATTTTGGTGCAAAAAAAATCTGTAAAAACGTGCAAATAAATACTAGAAAACAAACCTTCACTGTATTTAAAGAAAAAAATATTCACGAACCTAGTAAACTCTTTTACTTGCAAGTCGCTGCTAACACCATCTATCAATCACCGTGAAACAGAACCGAATGCGTTCGATGTACAAATAATTGCCAGATTAAGCAGACGAAAAACGCTAGTTACGTCGGCACGGTTTCTTTGTATGGGATGAGGTATCTATGCTAGTAATCTAGTATTATATTATCTGTGGCACAAGTAAGTTTTTCATCGAGTATACTGCATAGAGTAAGCGAGATAGGACAATGTGACAGTGACAAACGTAAGCGAGTGAAAGAGGCAGTTATACAATGCTATCTTCTACTTCAACATTGACACAAAAATTGCAACTGCGCAGGGTCTTGCAGCCAACTTCCGAGACACAAAGATCCGCTGTGACAACTTATAAATGTTACTTAGTTTGTAAATGCTCTACTTCCTGACACTATTTTAGCCTGGAAGTAAAATCTTCAATTACTTGCTGTGGAGCATCATCTTGGATTAGCTTTAATTTCGTAAGGAAGTGATTTTTTTTTCTTCCAACCCCATCACATGGGGTATCAAAATAAAGGGTTTTAAGAGACAATTTCAAAAATATATAACACTTATATGTACAAAAATCGATAAAAAATTTAACTAAAAAGTGTTAAATAACAAAAAAAAATAAACAGTCCAAAAACCCAACTGCTTAAAAAAGTTACTAAAAAGCAATAAACAAGAAAAAAAATCGCTTTTTAAGCAGTCGGGTTTTTGGTTTTTTTTTTTTAATGTGCAGTGTCTGTTGCGAGTCGCCATTAAGTTTGATTCTAGTCTACATCAAATTTGATCAAGTAGCCCATGCTACGTACCTAATTAAAGTATTAAAAGTAATAATTTTTGTAAAACTATCCTGTTCTTTCTAAGTAACTACCTAACATAAAATAACATGAAGTAGATAAATACTTCATGTCAGTTCGTTGCCGCGGAAGCAAGCTACCTACCTACATTTAATTCTACAAGGAATTCTATAGTTTTGATTGATTTGGAATATTCGGGAATATTGTGAAATTCGTGACACAATGCGAATACTTAGATTTAAGAAGTTACCGCGGTCTGAGCGGGGTCTGTCCCGATCATACCTAATGTTATTATTACGAATACAAAGTAAGCGTTTAAGGACAACTGGCAAATAACATCTCTGAGTACATGATGCAATTCCTCGCTCAAATTGCCATATGATATAGTATCTAGGCAAACTACTAGATGGCGTTAGAAAACTACAGACACGGGCTATTATTGAGTCATTGGTGCTGCCGCCTGTTAAAAATATGGAGATTAAAAAAATAGCCCGACTTAAGGAGGTAACATTTCTTTTTATGGGATTGGGTATCTGTACTGTAGTATTATATTATCTGTGGGGGGGGGTGCATTTCCTAACTATTGTTTTTCACAATTAAAATTCAAAAACTGCTCTTTAATTTAACAATTTTTTTTCTTTCTGTAAAAACACGAGTTTAAACTAATTCTAGTGTTTTTTTTAAAGTATTATAAACAAAATACAATCTGAGACACCCTTCATTTTCTAGCGCTGCACACCATTGGACTTTTTTCTTCTGTGTAACCTAAACCTCTAATACCTCTATTGAAACTGAGTAGCTCCAAACCTACATTTTATTGCAACTTTTTTTTAAATAATTTTGGAATTAAAGGTCATCCAGCAGATGCTACTGATTATAAGAATCAAAGTAATAATACATACCCATAACCTTCTCTAGCAATTCTAATTCTTTTTTTGCCATTCCATACATGACTTTGACTTCTTCTGATATTTTTCTGACCGACCATGTTACAAGCACTGGTTCATCCGAGGGCTGCAATTTTGCTAGTGCTTGTAGTTGATTGTTCACCAGTATCATTTCTGTAACAATAATTTGCCATGATATGTGTTTGTGAAACAAAGTTGTATAAAACAAAATGATTTCAATAAATTGAGAATCTTGAGGAAGTCTCTCTTCTTTTGTAAAGTCTGTTGTAAAATTAATTTTATCTACTCTCATATCGTAATATTCGAATTATAAACTTCAAAACGAGTTTATATTGACATACTTATAAACACAATACCGAAATTTAAAAATAGAATCTTATTATAACACTTTTTCTCTAACAAATAATGCTATAATACAATTTTTTTTCTATTACGATACAGGACAAATCCAAGAAGTTAATCACAAGGAGTTTTCATCAATTATTTTTTGTAATGCCATTTTTATAGTACCTATTTAAAAAGATTTGATTCCAATTTTTACTTGTCTAAAGGGCTTATTACACTACACAGTATTCAGGGCCCTAAACTATAATTTAGGGTAGTGTAATAACTGTTAGGGAGTTAGGGTTCTCATAATATCGACCTTATTGCTTCGGAATGATTTAGTGACCCGGTATTCAGGGCCCTGAATACCGTGTAGTGTAATAAGCCTTTATGACAATGCCCGCTTCAGGCTTAGCACGCACTGCGATATTTATTCGCGCGAATTTTGTCTCTTTCTAGATGTTCATAGAGCTCAAAATATTCGCGCGAATTAAATTCGCGCCGCGGTGCGGTGGATTCTGTGGCAAAACACGGATTTCTTGCGGTATTATTTCTGCACGATTTTTTACCGCAATGCGTGCAACTTCATACAATTCCATAGGTCGCAGAATAGGCGAAAAAAATTCGCACGAATAAAAATCGCAGTGCGTGCTAAACCTTAACGCATGCGCAATGCGGTGATGTGCTGGGTTTTGGCGCCATTCATATTTTGCAGGTTTAGTTGTATTGAATTTCATGAGTTTTTTGAATTCTTGCTTATATCAGTGAATGTCTGATATCAGTGAATGTGAAGAATATTTGACTTCGCCCGATATTTTAGATGCGGCGAAGGAAATTACTCATAATTTTTACCAGCAAAGTCGAGAAAATTATATGATAAATGCTATCACGACTTTATGGCATGGAAAATGCAAAAAAGGTATTTAGTAGGTTCAATCCCAATGTATGAGTGTAGATAAAGTAGTGTATGAAACTGCACATAACTAGGTATTAAAACATTCGTGTGAATACTATTAAAACCTCGCCTACGGCTCGGTTTTTAAACACACACTCATGTTTTAATACCCCTTATTATGCAACAGTTTCATAAACTACTATTATTACTTACGTTGCAGTAGACATTATAATTTATTGTAACTAACTGAATTGTGACACCTATGACACCTATTTGAACACTGGCTTGTGGCGAGTTAATCATCTAAAATACTTGGTTTGAACTCCGATAAGGTAAAATCTTCACAATACATCACCAAGAACAGTTGCCAGGAGATTTAAAAGACTACATAAGAGTTCAAATTCAAATTCAAATTAAATTTATTACATCCATAATGTACATATAGGTGGTAAATATAAGTAACAGAAACAATTATGGACCCTGTCGGGCACAGCAACATTCTAGATACAGTCAGTGTCTAGGAGAGAGGAATAGCACTCAATATTTCCTTATTTATTAACATTTTAGTTATCTGTTCCCTTTCTATCTGTTTTTATTTGGTTTAATGCACTAATTTGTATCCCTTTTATTTTCATGTCGAATTAAATATTATTCTTAAATATTAATTATTTGTTTAAATTTTTATATTACAATAAGTATATTTGATTAATTAGTTTTGTTTCAAAGTGGTACTGTTCTGTAAAGACTTAACATCTTGTGCTGTGTGCCCAGCATGTTTCAAGGATGAATAAACACCTAATAATGCCATACTTAGAGCTACAATGGCTAAATTCACAGCTAATAGCTAAATTATTTGCTAAAGAGTGCAGTGACAGGCAGCTGATATGATTGAATAGGAGTACAAGGATTATTTACCTTCCACAATTTTCTTCAATGCCTTCAAAGTATCCAGTAAGTTGTCTATCAAGGGGCCCAGCTCACTTGGAAAGTAATCCTCATCACACTCATGTAAATTTGAGTTTAGAACTAATTTTGCCACTCGAAAACCTTTGGCTCGGTTAGTAGTCCAGTCAGATAATAGACCGTGCAGTATTGAGATGTGGGAGTACACGGTCTTCGAAAGTTCTTGATGCTGTACTTTATTTGTTTCTGTAAAGATAAGTTAGGAAGTTTAGCCCCTTGAGTACCTAAAACGTAGGTCCATGCGAGACAATTGATTTTATAATTATTCCGATAGTTACGGCACACAGCCGTTTACTTGCCTCCGATAATGTCTCAATGAGGTTATGTTATATCTAGTCCTAATATTACGAACCTCTAGGTATGAATTTATGAGGAGAATCGATTTTTGATGGTGTTTCCGGCATGAGGTTTTGGCCATCGGGTTTACAAATCGTCGAATCAGCCGTAGACATTTTGTTTAGTACTAAGGCGGAATAACCAGAGGAAAATAGTTTAGTTCCTAAACCCAGGGGAGATAATTCAGATAATAGGTTTTGTAATAACTTTTTTATAATATTTTGGATTGACGGATTGTATGTTTTGATGTTTGTCACCCATGCATGCACTGTTGTCACTTGTTGTGTCAGTGTCATGTCAGTTTATCTGTCAGTTTCTTTTTTTAATAAACTTAGTACCTATCTTAGATAAAGTACCTATAGATTAAGCCTTAAAATGACCTTGATTGATAGAGCGAGATGGCTAATTGGCAGCTCCATGTAAATAATAAGGACAAAAGATAATTTTTTGTCTTTGTCACCGTGGCCGGTTTCTGTTGTTTGTCAAACTCTAATACAATGGCAGGTTTGACAAACAAACTCGGTTTTGTTTGATTTTCTATGATTTCGTGGTATTATGTGTTAATTGAGACAAGGAATTTGGGTTATTTATAGATAATAAGTGTCAGTGCGATGGTGGGTTGTAGTGTTCTTGTTCTTGTTGTAACACCAGAACTAACTATTGCTGTCTCATGTGCGACCACGCCAGTGCTTGATCTATAGGTACTTTATCTAAGGTACCTATAGATTAAGCCTTAAAATGAGCTTGATTGATAGAGCGAGATGGCTAATTGGCAGCTCCATGTAAATAATAAGGACAAAAGATTATTTTTTGTCTTTGTCACCGTGGCCGGTTTCTGTTGTTTGTCAAACTCTAATACAATGGCAGGTTTGACAAACAAACTCTGTTTTGTTTGATTTTCTGTGATTTCGTGGTATTATGTGAGACAAGGAATTTGGGTTATTTATGGATAATAAGTGTCAGTGCGATGGTGGGTTGTAGTGTTCTTGTTTTAACACCTGAACTAACTATTGTTGTCTTATGTGTGGCCACGCCAGTGCTTAATCTATAGGTACTTTATCTAAGTTAATAAATTTTTTTCATGACCATCCAAGTCTTTCAGTCGGATATAATGGGTTTTATCAATAATTATTACAGTGCGTGCCACGAAAGATGAGACTTGACCACAACTTGACAGACCACGTGGTTTGACTTGTCCAGTAGACGATTTTAATAGGTCTCTTTAGCGGTATGAGGTCTGAGTACGGGAAAAAACCGGGCGTCATAGGGGGCGGCGCGGGAAGAGCACGGCAGGCGCGCTCTTAAAGGGCTTATTACACTACACGGTATTCAGGGCCCTGAATAACGGGTCACTTCATCATTCCGAGTCAATAAGGTCGATATTTTGGGAACCCTAACTTCCTAACAGTTATTACACCACCGTAAATTAGAGTTTAGGGCCCTGTATCCTGTATACCGTGTAGTGTAATAAGCCCTTAAATTCTGGCTTACCTCTATTGCCCGACACAATAAACACTGACGAGGAGTACCTCACAAAGACAAAAAAATGTGTTGATTAAAAATGTAAAGGTGGCACTTCACATCGCTATTCGTGTTCTCGTATTTGTCGTAATCGCCCAAATAGGACTATGTGAAGTAGCTCTATTCGTCTCTATTTGCCTATTCTCACGAACAAGACGAATATGCCAAATACCCGAACACCCGTATCCGCCCGGCTGTCGGTTTTTTGCAACATATCAAAGTATTGCGAATATGGCGAATATGTTCGTTTACCGGTCACATATCGTTCACCAAATACGTCCATCGTAAACTATAGCAAAAATATTCGTTCAGCATATTTGCTGTTCGTGAACGATGTGTAGTCGGTGTATTTGTATTATTCGGTATACAACACGAATATAGCGAATAAAGACGAAAAAAAACGCTATCATCGAATAGCGATGATAGCCACCATAAGGCATAGCACCCACTGCACACACGATTTTTATTCACGCGAATTGTTTTCCGCCCATTATGTAACCTATGGTAATGTATGAAGCTGTACGCATTGCGGAAAAAAAATCGAGCTCCAATAGTTCTAAAAAATTCGCGCGAATTTTTATTCGATTAAATAAAAATCGCATGCGTGTTATGCCATAACGTCAAAAGTTGTTCAAAAGTCGTGTCAACTGTCAGTGTCAAATATGAAATGAACTGTCAAACTCAAAACTCAAAAAGTTTCAATTTCAATCAGCAATACAAGCGTCGTTAAGTCGTTTTATAAATATAGTAAATTCAAATAGATGTAATAGGCCGTAAAGTTTGTACTTTTATCGACTTTATTGCCTATTTAATTTACAAGAGGATTGAATGTATAAAACCATCTGCATCTGCAAGATATTTAGCCTTTTGAAGTACCCATATTATTCCAGAATGGCTGGACCAATACAAGATGTTGTAGAAGAAGATGCCGCAGATTTACAGTTTCCCAAAGGTAAGATCTATTTGCATCATATCACTAAGTCCCCCACCGCGTCTGTTTATCTGTCTGTCCGCGATAATGAAACTCAAAAACTACTGAAGGATGTTCATGCGGTTTTCACCAATAGATAGAGTGAAATTTGTTAATGTTTTGTGTTAATTGGGTTAAAATTTGGCTAAAATTTGCTTTATGGGCCGTTGATTTGGAAGTTCATTTTTTTTTTGTAGGTAGTACTCATAAATAGAAAGATTTTTACAAATTTTCAAGACTCGGAAATTTTATGTTTTTCATGATAAAAAAATGAGAATTAGTCCAAGAGCGAGCGAAGCGAGCTCGGGAGCTTAGGGCACCCCGACAGGGATAGGTTAGGTTCGAAAGAGATTACGGGAGCTGAAGTGAGCGAGCGAACTTAGGTTACTTTAGACCCTGCACACAGAAATAGGAGCCTCCATAACCATGGGGTTTCGTGGGGTGGGGATGGTACAGTGAGGTAGCCAAACCTCCCTCCTCCACCCTTACCGCGCCAAATATCAACGGCCCATAATCTAAATTTTAACCAGACTTTATTTCACCAATCCTTGTCTAAATAAATATGTTAGTCATCTTGATTGTTTAATTTAGGGCCTAAATTGTCCTGTACTCCATTTAATTTGGATGAATATCTTAGGAGATATGACAAATTATTGACCGGATATATTATTTGACCGGGGTGAGCTGCTATTATTTGTTATAAAACTAAATAGATATAATTGTTTCTTGCTAAATACTATTTTTAAAATAAAATACCAATGTGATAAACTTGAAAACAATAATTGATTTTTAACACACATGCACCAATGCGAAGCTGGGGCTGGGTAAACAATCTCTTATGTCAAAATATATACAAAAAAAAAGTGCAAGTGCCAAGTGCATGTCAGGCCACGCACAGTAATAGGGTTCCGAAGTTGCATAATAATGCGGACTAAGAAGAGGGTTTTGTTGTAGTTACATGAACATTAAAACCGTTTCAGCAGCACACAACGTCTAAAAATGGGCCCACATAGGACGATGTTTTTATTAATCTATATGCTTGCGTTTGACCACTATCTCACCTGATGGTAAGCGATGATGTTGTCTACGCTGAAACACGCTTGCCTAGAAGTAACCTATTCACTCTTGATTAAACTAAAGAAGGACTAACTGGTATCTGAAGAAGGAGTTATAAAATCCAACTTCGCAACTGAAGTTAGAAAAATATTATCTATTTGAGTACCACCGCGTGTGCGAATTGCGAAAGGAGCCGATACGAGCGCGCGTTAGAGCCACGGGGAATGATATGGTTCGTTCCTGGATCCTTGCGTGCACGCTCCTTGTTTATATCTCTATCGGAATTTGATAAATTTCGTATGTATTCACCTCTAATCTGCGGTATTCACTATTTCATTCAGGAAAGTTTTACGCTACTCAATTAGTGATGTAGTCGGGTCAAATATTGACTTTATAGATGGATTTCGACAAAAGAAAATAAGTAATTTGCTTGGCAATCGAATCTAATTTGACTTTAGATTACAAAACATCGAAAATAGTTCTGCACTAACACAAAATAGACACCCCTGCGCGCAAGCGCCGTATGGACTACGGACCGGTACTGCCAAAGACTCCGGCCACTCCAATGCGTTATTCGAGCTTAAACATTATTAATTTAGAAATCATTAATGATTTTATATTTGTATATTTTATTTACATGGTTCATAAGAATATATTTACTATCTGTTTTACATAGCTAACAACGTTATTTAAGTAATTTTTCAATGGCATTTGTACAAACATTTTACTGTGCCATTTTATAAGTTGGTCGACTATTACTCGTAAACTTGTAATGCCTGTTATGATTTTATTTTTGTATATTTTTACATGGCTTATAAGCATATATTTACTCTGTTTTACACAGCTAACATCGTTATTTAAGTAATTTTTCAATGGCATTTGTACAAAATGTTTACTGTTTCAAGTACATTTTATAAGTTGGTCGACTATTACTCGTAAACTTGGAAAGCCCACTTATCTGTGATAGTTTTCCTTTTATTTTCGTTATATTTACTATCGCCGTGATTTTTTTCACAAAGCCAAGAGCAACCATTTCGCTGGCAGGGGGGGGGGGGACACTTGACTCTAACATAAATTTGCTATTTAAAGCTTAATTTTACGCAAACGGATCTCTGAATCGATAAATGGTTTTAACAAACCCATAATATTTTTGAAAGGCCTATCCAACGATATCCCACACCATGGGATAAATGAGAAAAAAAATACATCCCCACTTTACGTCTATATAGGAGGAAACAGAAAAAAAAAAAAAAACATTTTTAGGGTTCCGTACCCAAAGTGTAAAAACGGGACCCTATTACTAAGACTCCGCGATCCGTCTGTCTGTCCGTCTGTCAGCAGGCTGTATCTCATGAACCGTGATAGCTAGACAGTTGAAATTTTCACAGATGATATATTTCTGTTGCCGCTTTAACAACAAATATTAAAAACAGAATAAAATAAATATTTAAGTGGGGCTCCCATACAACAAACGTGATTTTTTTGGCGTTTTTTGCGATAACGGTACGGAACCCTTCGTGCGCGAGTCCGACTCGCACTTGGCCGGTTTTATTTTTATTTTACCACTTTGTCGCAATTATTAATATGTACATCCATGCCAAATTATAGCTTTCTTGTACTTGATTCTCTGAGCTAAGCTGCGGACGGACAGACGGACAGAGCAAAACTATAAGGGTATCTTGTTGACTTCGGAACCCTAAAAAGAGGTTTCTTCATACCGTCACCAGGCATTTATCCAGCTTCAATACAAATTGACGTTTACGTTAACGAGAGCCAGCGTGAGACAAAACTCACACTAAGCCCTCTGATAAAACAACTTACACCTTTTCGATTAGTGCCTGATGACTGTGTAACCTGTTACTATCTATAAAACCTTGTAAAGGGTCTTTCAACAAGGACGGGTCGATGTTAAAATTGAAAAAAACAAGATGTGTGTGAGATATTAACGAAATTTATTTTTTATTTAAAAGGCTCATTTATGCCAATTATGGATGGAATATGACATCGTTCTAATGTCCGCCGCGGCTTCGTATGGTGGCACGAATCCGAGAGGTCCAATTTTTAATGACTCTGCTGCATAGATCGAGCGAGCGCTACAGATCAATGATAAACAATTTCTTTTGGCTTGAATTGAACAATATGGACGTGAACGACAAGTTCCAGCAAGGTGGCGCTACTTGCCACACAGCGAACGACACAATCGACATTCTGCATGAACGGTTTGAGGGTAGAGTTAGAGTTCCGCTAGACTTTTTCTTGTGGGGTTTTCTGAAGTCGCAGGTCTATGCCAATAAACCACATTCGACCGTTGTCCTGAAAGCCAACATAACGCAGGCCATCGCTCGGATTCAGCCGGATCTATGCAGCAGAGTCATTAAAAATTGGACCTCTCGGATTCGTGCCACCATACGAAGCCGCGGCGGACATTTGAACGATGTCATATTCCATCCATAATTGGCATAAATGGGCCTTTTAAATAAAAAATAAATTTCGTTAATATCTCACACACATCTTGTTTTATTCAATTTTAACATCGACCCGTCCTTGTTGAAAGACCCTTTAGTTATGGTTATACTAAATCTGGTTATAATGCATAATCGAGAGAATAGGGAATAAAATACTTACATTTTCATTTCAGAGTTTGAAAATGCAGAAACCTTGTTGATATCTGAAGTAGACATGTTGCTGGAACATAGGAAGGCACAGAATGAATCTGCAGAGGAGGAACAAGAATTCTCAGAGGTTTTCATGAAGACCCTTACTTACACCAACATGTTCAAGAAGTTTAAAAACAAAGAAACTATAGCTGCTGTTAGAAAGTAAGTATTTGGAAAACAGGTTGAAGTTTTTAATTTTATATTACACTTATCAATGGCATAGATAAAAATAATTAAAACTTAATATAAAATTGGTTTCAGTCTCCTGCAATCCAAAAAATTACATAAATTTGAAGTGGCAAGCTTGGCAAACTTGTGCCCAGAGACACCTGAAGAAGCAAAGGCTCTAATACCATCGCTAGAAGGAAGATTTGAAGACGAGGAACTAAGAATATTGTTGGATGATATACAAACTAAGCGAAGTTTGCAGTACTAGTATAATTATGTATTATTATTATTCCATGAGTTTTATCTATGTATTTTATTATGCTAAGACTAAATTGAATAAAATTTCAGGTTTAGTATCCTTGCATTTTATTTTTACCAATGATTATTATATGCTTTAGGGTCCACTCACACCATAATGCAAAGCAACACTGCATGCGCTTTATTTAATAGTAAAGCTATTTAGATCTTTATTTACTACTCGATCGTGCCTTCTCGGTGTGAGAACCGGGCTTTGCCCTGCAGTGGGCTAGATGCAAACTGGTATTATCATTTTATTACACGAAAAGGTACACTTAGGTGACGAAATTTGAACACGCCACGAAGCGAGAGAGACGCGACGTTCAAGAGCCCGCTAAATGCTCCCACACATAACTGCGAATTCGCAACGCATCGCAAATATCTGCGAGGTCGCACGAATGCACCGCAAGAACTTCCGATTTGATTCGCATCGCGCGTTCCTGCGATATTACATCACATTTGTTGACGCCATGTTTAGGTCTCCCTCACATAATTGCGATGGGATGCGTTTTAGATAGATTTAGTACGTGCGAAGCTCGCAGATATTTACGATGCGTTGCGAATTCGTAGTTATGTGTGGGAGCCCTTAGTCCGCTCTGAGACTAGGCTTGTTCTTACTCGGACACTGAACGGAAAGCTCCGAACTAGTACAATCGTTCAAATGAACTAAACAAACAATAAACCATTTAACAATAATTAAATGTCATCAAATTTTGAAAAATTGAATGAATTATTGTTTATAGATACGAATAAGTGATTGATTACAGATCTTACCAAGATTAATATAAAAGTAGTTTCGCGAAGTTTTAAGTTAGTTTTTCCTAAAAACACGTCCAATACGGCAGGATAACGTTGAAGGTATGGTGATATGGTCACCTGAAGCAAGGCTTTGCTGGACGAAATCGTATCGCAGCAATTCGCATCGCAAGATCCTGCTTGATCTGCTGATCGCAAGTTTTGCGGCGGCGCCGTGATTAACAACTGCAACCTAAGGCCTATTGTATACACACGTTTTATGGCTGTGACATACTATAGATGATTACGATTAAACATGAGCGTGGATTGTATACGGCGTGGCGGAGTTACCATAGGTATAATCACAGAACATTTTTACTCCGAGGGTATAATAGTCACAGCGGATCTTTGTGTCTCTGCAGATGGCTCTGCCAACCATTGAGCAAGAAACAGTTTATTTGTCATAGAGTAAGCGAGATAGGACGATGCGACAAACGTAAGCGAGTGAAAGAGACAGTTATACAATGCTATCTTCACCTTCAACATTGCCACAAAAATAACTACTGCGCAGGGTCTTGCAGCCAATTCAGACACAAAGATCCGTTGTGAGTATTATACCGGAAACAAAACTGTGAACAGCCAATGTAGGATAGACTTTTACAGCGAAAACAACAACAATAAGTTAATACTTGTTTGAAAATTCTGCCAACCATTGCGCAAGAAACATTTTTTTTTTCACGAATCGGCGCTGTTTTTGTATGAGATTTACTACTGCGCAGCCATTGTAGCCAACTTCAGGGCGGCCAATAAGTTTGGCGAGAATTTTTTGTATGTTGTGTGGACCAGACAAAATTCCGTATCCTCGGCCCTTCGAAGATGGTCCACTTTTCCCGTTAATTTGTTCCGTGCGGGAACCGAACCCGCGAGACACGCAGCGCAGCAGCCGATCGCTCAACCATTACGCCAACCGTGTCGACTGTCGTCGTATTTGTGTGCATAGTAACAAAAAAAAAGGAATAAAAGACATTTTAAGTTAGCTCTCATGTAAGTTAAGAACGACAATTAAATATTTGTACACCATATATTTCGTGGTAGAATGTATAGAACTAACAAAAATATTAACACCATCTATATATATAAAAATGAAACCCGTTTTCCGTTGTCACGGCATCACGCGTGAACGGCTGGACCGATTTCGTTTATTCTTTTTTTGTTGTGTTCATTATTGTTGGGAGAAGGTTCTTATGTAGGGTAGGGTAGGTAGGGTAGGGTAGGGTATGTAGGGTAGGGTAGGGTAGGTAGGGTAGGGTAGGTAGGGCAGGGTAGGTAGGGTAGGGTAGGTAGGGTAGGGTAGGTGGCGTAGTGTTGGGTAGATGAATGTTTGGTGTTTTTATGGCAAAACAAAGTTTGCCGGGTCAGCTAGTACTATATAAAACTACATTCTTACAAATAAATAAATTCTAATTCTAAGTACACACCCCCCTGCATCCCTTCTTACATTTGCAGGCTATGATTTTGAGGACACAGCTTGGTCCCTATCATCGAAATATAAAATGTCCCTATAGGGTTTATTGAAGTGCAGTTAGGCTTAAATTGTTGCAAATTTAATGAACTTTAAAAAAGGTAAGTACGGAATTGTGTCGAAAAACGCAGTTCATGATTTTATAGTAAAAAGCGAAAAAGGCCCAAAATAGTGCTTGCTGCGTACCACGCGAAAAATTGTGATGATTTTCGGGTAGTACGCAGTGAACACAAGTTTTTCGAAGTTACAAATTTGGATTCACATTACCATAACTGGTCCATAGAACATACCAATAAATCAGAACTAAATCATGCTTTGCGATTTAAGCCTATTTGAGTGTCGAGCTCTACTGGGATTTAACTTCATCTTACTTCTTTGTCTTGGAAAAACCACAAACCACACCCACCACACCACCACCTATCAAACCACATTGGGAGCAAGAAAATAAAAGGCGATAATTTTAAATCAGTCTGTATATTGGATATGTCTGCAATACAGCAAGATACATTACAGTGAAAACAGATAAGTGATAAAATATTGGAAACAAAAATAGTAATTAGAATTTCTTCTCTGAAACAAAACTATAATATTATTATTACTTAAAAGTAGGTACTATTAATATTGATGTTAATTAATGCCTCTAACTAAACAAGCCCTTTGTTAAACATTTTGTAAAAAAACAAAGAATTTTTTATCAATAAACCTCAACAATTTTAGATAACTTAAACTCAACAATCCTTCGATAATTTTCCTTAATTTCTAATTTTGTTGCCTAAACATTATTTTTAACAAAAGGCTTGCTTAAATTATAAACTTATCTCAATGGGCACTTTTGGTTTAGTTTAAATGTTAGTATTTAATCTAATATTGTATTCATAAAAATTACAAACTTATCATTCATCTAAAAGCAAACTTTAAAATAATATTAACCATCTATAAAAGAACTATCAAATCTAAGGTCCTAGCCAAGTTACTTTTATGGTACAACTCGAACATATAAAAATATCCAGTTCTTAAATAAAGATGTCCTTCAGAATACTGTGCTCAACTCAGCAGTCTGAAATAATAATGGTGGCAATACAAACATCTTTATTTAGGAACCTCTATCCACTTCCTAGTGGTTACTTTAAATTAAACAGTAAGGGGACCGTTTTATAGCACACATTTAACAGCTAATAATTTTTCGGGTCCATTACTAAAACCTTAAATTAGGTAACGACATTGGGAGAGGCTTATATAAATCCATAATTACAACCTGGACCTGTGACATTAGTCTATTATTAGTAAAGCATAATATTGTTTTGGATTCCAAGTGTGGGGAGTCTAGAAGCGACATGGAAGCTGTTAGGAAGCAATGCAAACAATCATAAAGCTTACTTTACAGAAAATTTGTTTCCACAACAACACTCAAGCAACTGAAAAAGTGAGTCAATTATAAGAAATAAAGTATACATATAACCCTCAAAATTGTTTGCTTGTATATTTATTCGAATTACAGCTATATATTGCACTTATTTCAGAAACATTTTACACAGAAATCCGGATTTTAAATATTGGCTCGGCTCTTCATCCATGCTAATGTTTTGCACAATAGATTTATTCACTATTAAAAATGTTAAATCATTTACGACTGTAGTGGCATTTTATACAACATATAATCCTTAAACATACACACAATCGTTCTGTGTTAGAATGAATGATGATAATACTTATTGTACACTTCCAAAATATTTTCCTTCATCAGATACTGGTTTTCGGTTGTCACATTCGCAGTCAATTCGAAAATGATTTCTGTCGTCAAGTGGGATTGCTTACACAATATAATCGCATCCCAAACACCCTTCTCCTTTGTCACAAGTCGGTTAGTCTGTACACACTTATAGTCACTACGCAGCACCTTCGATATTCTTCACAACTTATGGATACTGTTAATTTTGTGCAGCATGTTAAAACATGGCAGTAGCACTAGTACACACCAGTATCGAAAGTTGTCAAGCCACGATCAACATTCAGATTCGACCGTTTCTCTAACATTATCACATTTGTTTATTGAATAACCAATATAATCAATAGGTACTAATTTACATCAGCAACTGGAAATATTATAATCACTAAGTTACATTTTGTTGTGGCTCTTAATAAAAATTTTGTTTGAGCAATGATAAGATTTAAAATACTATATATTTCCAAAGGTGAGCCATCCAAAATATATATTTGCCATCGAATTTTAAAAAAGGTTTAAAAAATAATTGCGTATGTCCAAAAGCAGATCTAACTATGTTATGTGTAAGTTGTCAACATACTACATTATCAGTCTCGATGATAAAAATGCATTTTGGCCAAAATGAGAAATCCAACGAGTGCGGTCCAAACTTCCCTAATCGAACGTTACACCAACAAATGCCTCATGTACCTGATACAGATACTGACGAAACATATCAAAGATCGAATTTTTGAAACAAAATAAGTATCTACTGATTTACAACGTTATTTATTGGAGAGTAACCAAACAAGTAAGCATGTCCATAATAGGCACTTTATAGTACACTACACTACGTAACAAATAAAGTCAAGTTACCTGTATCAAAGTATGAGTAAAGTTTAAAAATTCAGTCTATTTTCTTACTTACATTTTCTTTTATCAAATCCCACAAGTTAAAGCTCTTTTGCATTAGAATTTTTTCTAGCAACCAATATAAATCCATTGCCACAGATAAGACGATCTGGCCCTTTCAGAAATTTGGTCCGAAGTAATTTATCTTCAATTTTATTAAATTAACAAAGACTTATGTATGTTGAAAATAAAAAAATGACTTATCATACTATAACACTTTAAAATTCTATGCTTGCAACGTGAAGTGTTATGTACATAATTTTAAAATAATACATAAAATGAGATCAAATATATATCCAGTCATGTAAACAAATTAAGCTGGAGCAGTGAGTGCTATAATACCTAAACATTTTGAAAAAAATAGCTCCCTCATTACCTAATGTAATTCATTAAAATAATATCAGGGCAAACTAACACATAATATATAGGTACTCGTATTTATGAAATATTTTTGCCATTTGTTTGGCTTTGTTTGTGAATCTAATGCTGCGATTAAATTACTTTGGTTGCTCTGGTTGTCAAAGTAGTAATTTGTGCAAAGTAATTGCAAGTCTAAAACGGATCAAAACATTGAGTCATTCCTATTTCTTACTCTCGCTCGAAATTAGATGGATATTGACAAACATTCAATACTCTGTGTATCAAAAGACATCGTGATTTAGTCACAATAAATTTAAAGAGTGTTTATTATTGTCACAACAGATTAATTAAAGACGTGTATTATATATAGGTGATACAACTTTGGATGCCACTAACACATTTACCGTCTATAATAAAGTAATTGGTAGCATTTCTGCAGTGCTATGGGGAACTATTATTTTGTTACGGTACAAATAAACCACTAGCTCCACCTTCAACATACTGTCACGTCATATAATCATAAGTGATTAATTTGTACACTACAAAATACAAATAGCAGGGTCAAACTAATGTGAAATTGAAAATAGTACGTAACTTTCAACTTCAGCGAACATAGGACGTTTAATAAGAGGGTTAGTTGAACGCAGTGTTAATAAAATGTCAAGTTTGGTGGTTCAGGAAGCCAACCCTCTAGTCCGTGGGTGCGGATGGGCCGGTGCGATCAGTGCGAGCTGGGCGCGGGCGGGGACGGCGGCGGCGCGGGCTGCAGCGGCTGGAAGGCCGAGCCCAGCGACGGCCGCAGCGTGAAGCCCGGTATCGTCGGCTTCATCACGGACACTGATTCTGAGAATGCTCCTTCTCCCGCTTTCAGGTTCACCTGTAACACAAATGTTAAAATGAACATTAAAACTAAGTGACCTTCAAGAAAACTCGTTTTGGAGATTCCGAGAAAGAGTTCAAAAAAGTTAATTCAAATCATCAAAAAACCCGACTGCTTGAAAAGCGAACTAAAAAGACGTAAACTAGGAGAAAATCATGCTGTGCAGTCGGAAGATAAATATTTGCAAGCTGGCTAATGTATCCTCCGACTGCACAGCATGATTTTCTCCTTGTATTATATATTTTTGAAATCATCTCTTAAAACCCTTTATTTTGAAACCCCACACGATAGATTAGGAAAAAGAAAAAATTTGGGTCACCACAATATGGCGCCCAAAAGCCGCCATTTTCCTACTTCTCAATTTTAATGTAGCCAGTTACACTCGCAGAGTTAAGACGAATCGATGGACGTAAGAACCATCAAAATCGGCCAGAGCGTTTGGGCTCTAGACCGCCACATAGGAACAAACATACACATAGGAACACATTACACTCCTTCGGCGGTGGGATAAAAAGGAATTACGGTGGTTTACGGTGTTTCTAATAATTGTACCAAAAAGCATGGTTACCTTTTCACAACCATCGGGAGGTTCTCGAGCTAAGAAGCGATTGATTTGCGGCGATGTACCCAGTTTAGATCCATCAAGATCCGGAGACGAGCAGACACTGCCGCCTGAAATACACAACAGTAATTTGAAAAAGAAACAATCACACCATAAAAATGTAATGGAACTAATCATTCAAAGTTCTGAAAAGCAAGTTAAAAAAAATGATAATTACTACTTTCAGTTAATTCTGTCTACTGCAATTGTATCTTCTACAAAATTGGATAATTCCTAAAAAAGCAACTAAGCAAAGTATATTATAAAAAAAAACACATGCTGCTTGAGGACTATCAAACCATTCTGGTGTTTAGTGCGTTTCAACTAGTAATTGCGAGGGGTCTAAAAGCTATAGTTAGTTATAGACCTGTGGCCAGTAGTTCTGCGGACCCACCGCTTGAGAGAGACCCCCGGGACGGTGGATCTATGCCCACAATATATTATTTAGATACTTGGAATACACTCATATTTAACCACAAATTTAATTATTTTAAACATAATATTGAAGTAGTGGACACATAAGTTAAATTCCAAAAATATGAAATCCCACTAGATATAATAATTCAAAATTTATAAGACTAAAAATTTTGATTGCACCCAGCGCCGAAAACGAGTAAAATTCAGTATTACGGATATTTGAATTCTTTTCAAAAGGATGTCAACAAGAGAATGTGTGACCAGTATTGTAATGTGGATATTACCTGATGAATGAGCAGTGTGACACAGATCGTGAGGTGTCTGTGTGTTGACGGAGCGCCGGAGAAGTTCTGCGAGTGGCGCGCGATGCCCTTCTGGGGTAACCTGTAAATAGACAATGGAATAGAGTTCAACAATCTTTTTCACTACAATCCGCTTAAAACACATGTTGAAGATATCTATACACCATGGAACGGAAAGCTGTGGTCATATTTGAGAATAGAATAAACTAATCATAATTATTGGACTTTTTGTGACTATATTAAAGACTTGTTTATTATTATTATGGATTTTCTTTTTTATCAACACATTCACAGCCTATTAATGTTCCCACTGCTGGGACACAGGCCTCCTCTCTGTGAGAGAGGATGGGCCATAATCCACCACGCGGGCCCAGTGCGGATTGGTGGATGTCACATGTCTTCGAATATTTTGGTTCTAGGACATGCCGGTTTCCTCACGATGTTTTCCTTCACCGTTTTGAGAGCAGTGGTGATGAAATAATTTACACAAAGAAATTTCATCAAATTTATATTACCAGGCATTGCCCCCAACAAATATTTAGTAACTAAATGTTCTCTCACGAATCACAAATAATAGTAAACATTAGCACACAAATACATTTATGTTTCATATTAGCAGATTTTGTAGACTATGTATAGAGGGGATGAGGATGTTATTGTTTAAACAATGGTTTATGTTGTGCTAGTTAAAATGTTGCAATGCCTGCCTACCATAATCCCCAACTATGCCTTGTTCTTGTAATATAAGTAATATTACACCAGAAGAGGAGTTAAACTGTAAAGGTGTGCTTCTGTTTTATTTCGAATTTACAAAACTTCAAATAATAATGAATTCAATACAGTTTCAGTCTTTGTGGTAAAAGGATTAGGCATCTAGACTCTGCAGCTAGTGCTCCGAGTGCTAGTTGTCTAGGGTGTGAATGTGATTTGGGATTGCAATACAATTTTTTAACATCTCTGAGAAGCTCCTTTTACCTCTAGTTCGTTTTTAGTTTCTCCTCATAATCAAGAAAATAAGTACATTAGAGAGTACATACTTTATCTCTTAGCCGGTCCAGATGTGGAGTTTGTGTGCCACTAGCTGGATACAGCACAAGTCTCTCTATCTCCTGATTGAGACCTTCTACTGATGACCGGGCAGCTCTCAACGGAACACTGCTGCCTCCGAAACGGGACCCTAGAGTTTAATTACATACTTTAGGTTAATGTCATTAGTTTATGAAAATCTGGATTGGGTGGTACTTTTTTGTTAAATTCTGCATTTTTTCCATGAAATTTAGGGGCTATGAACAAGTAGAAAATATCTGACTACTGATAGATTAATTTAAAAAAATGTATTATTAAACAAATACTCACAAAGTGCAGTGCTCATAGAATTGTTTGAGTAGTCTCCAGAAGCAGATGGTTTATGTGGTCTTTGAAGGCGACTGCGCAGGAAGCGGTCAAGTTTGTCATCCTCGGAACTACGGGAGGAGCGGCCTGAAGTTCCACCTCCATCATCAGTCTATACAAAAAGGAGCCATTAATTATATGTGTTTAAAATCTACATTAATTAGACTGGTAAACCGTAACTTGATATTCATTTGGCATTTAAAAAATTTACCTTGCCCTATACAAACCTGACACCTAATTTTGTTTGATCATTTTCAATGTTGTTTAAAATTTTCTTGAAAATCCCAGAGACGGAAACTATGAGCAACCTAGGATAGCTTAGTGGATTTACTTTGCCGCTCAATTTGCACTTTTCACATTCATATTAAATTACTTTTCCATAAAATTTTAACACTGTTAGCACCCCACAGAATGAGTGATTCCATAGACCATAGAAAATTGTGCAAATAAGTGGAGACCAAACATGTTAGCTGACTACTGGACATTAAACAAGATCTACCTATTTTGATATGGCAAGTTATTTTTCTCCACTTCAATTTCTACAACTGTTAAAAAAATCAAGAGTATGACTGAAAGTAGCCACTGGCTAGTTTAAGATATAAAACCACCTTCATTTAGGAGAAATCACATTCATTTAGCTTTCATTAAGATCATTTTGTTATAACTGCATGTTTTAACCGCTCAGGACCAATTGGTACCATTTAATGGTACAACTTGCAAATTGCCGCACCTGAGAGGTCAAACTATATAAATAAAACATTATAAATTCTAACTACCCACAACTACTTTTAAAAATAGGAATTTTATAATCATCAAACCATTGATAATTTCCGTATAAAAATAGCAATGCAACATACTTGTGTGGACTTATCAACTTGCAACTGGCCAGCGTGTAGATAGTAGTCCCTGGACCACTGTCCCTTGTGATAGAGTGTGTCAAGTGATGCTGTGCGCCTGATGACACTGGCACCGAACCGGCCCTTGCCTAGAAAATATTGATACTTAAAAATTTATACTTTTCAATACAATTTATTTAGAGACACTTTCTTGCAATGAAAAGCAAGGACATACATACAGTAAACAATGGATGAGTTGTGTAAGAGATATCCATACCTTCATCTATATCTTCATCCATTTCAAATCCTTCCATAATAGATGTTAGAAGATTTACAGCGCGACCAATAATACAGTTTTAGACAGCAGGAGAGTTTTGATAAATAATGACTAATAGTTTAAATTAACCATAGCCTGGTGATTGACTGAGTGTTTAATTAAGTATATGAAAAGCTAGATCTAAAGAGGGTATTAAGATAAATTATTCTAATAAGAAAAAACAGGGTACTTATATAAATTCTAATACTGACATACAAGCAGAGCAGCAGTTTCCAAAACAAATAAGAGAATGAGAAGGATAATTTGATTTGATAATTTAAATGTTGCTATTCTGTTTTAAATGAATTCAAGGAAAATTATAAAGAATTTTTCATTAACATTCCTCCTGCCTTTAATTTAAATAAATGGTGGTATGGCCTGTTTGTTATTCTAGGTAATAAAATTATACTTAGTTTATTAATTTCTCAGACTGCCATTACAGGTTCATTAATAATAGTCCTTGAAATCAGAGCACCTAAGTTGTGACCAACCTCTGATGTCATGATATCACAGGTTTGCAAATCACATAAACATTACAGTTTCATGTGTATAATTAACAATATTACAGTTAGTCTGCATCATTCCACAATTGGGGAAAGACTCTTTCCCCATAACCTCCTGCATTTTGATTCAGCAGACCACTGATCATCGTAACAAAATTATTCTTAGTTGGTATTCATTATTTACATTATTATTTTATTGCTTATTTGAATCTTATAGTACAGTTTTGACTGGTTTCTAGAGATTGCAGCTCTTTCTACATGTTCTTTAATGTAAAAAGAGCAGTAATAAATAAATAGATGATGAGTAACTGTTACCTTTGTAGTTAACAGCTCCAGGGCTTCGCTGACCAGACAGGGCGTGATCCGGAGATATCCTGCGCCACGCGTTCGTGGGCGACAGTGTCGGGCTGTTACTGGCGTTTTTCTTGAGTCCGCCGCTCTTCATGACGGATGACACCGGCAGCGTCGCCCGCATCGGGCCCTGCTTGCCCACAGGGCAGTCCGACTGCTTCCTTACCCGGCCCGACATCCTTACTTCCTTTCACACTTCACTACTTTATAAACACCCCTATTTCTTCATCAAACGACACACTCAACAACTCACTGCGCATGAAAAATAAGAATTTCATTCGCCGACGCCGCACCAAGCTCTTTGTAGAGGGAATAATCTTGGGCCACAGTAAACCAGGCCGTTGTTACTACGACAGTTCTTATTATGCAATACGATAATCAACACTTTCGTTAATGGAATGGGATGTAATAACGGGTAGATCTAATATTCAACTACCACTTATTACATAAAAACAAAATTACAAAGCGAACAAGTCACATTTTTTCTGCACAATGGATGAATGAATGAAGCTGGCTGACAGATGACAAGGGACATCGCGCCATTCCTTTTTTAATAAAATAAATTTTAAATTACGCTAACAAAAATATGTATGAGTTGCATCGTTGGAAACTAGAATGAGTTAAAACTCGATAAAATACTAAACTAATTATTACCTAAGAGAATTATCCACTTATTCGTTAGCATTGCAATTAACAGCTGATTAGGTATTCCGCCATGTCAACTAAGTAAGTTGTCTATGCTCGTTGTAGGAGATTGTTATGGCCATGTTATGGCCTCCTCCCCGTTTCACAAAATCTAGAAGGAGATAAACTTTAACAAATTTCTATTGCTTGTAGCCTGCTATGAAATATTTTGATAAAAGAAGCAATTATATAGTAGCAATGATATTTTATAATGTTTTATATAGGAAACAAATATTAAAATCAAGGTCAAGGACACACAAACGGTGGGACTTGGAGCTGACTGAACTGAATGGTTTCACATCCTAAAAAAATTGTTTAACCACTTTATACGACTACGGATAAGCTTCATCTTGTTAAAATTCAAGTAATATGGCAAAAAAAACCACCCTCTGTTTTCCTTGCAGCTACAGTGGCGCGAAATATGATTTTAAACACACTAACTCGAAAACTGGCCCATCGCTATTAGGCTCGCAATTAAGCATATTTCGTACTAGTGCGGAGGCCAGCCCCTACTGGCCGGAGCTCAACTCCCATGAATATCAAGCAAGGCCGACAAACAAAATCTATTAACTATCACAGTTATTTCTTAAATATTAATATGCTTACGATGTGTATAAAAGGTCGCTTGTTACACGTCGCCATTTGGCTTAGTTGTTTATATGAAGCGTTCGGCTCGGGCGTCCATTTCGTTTCGGTGGCAATGACAAAATTTACCCACTTGTAACAAAATGTAATATTTTATGTTAATACGGCTGCGTTACTCAGTCTCTATGCACCACTTGGCGAGCTTCTGCAATTTGCTATCTCCTATTTCTCCGCAAGCAAACCATCGTCGTATTTGTGCGTTGACGTGTTCAACTCTTGCATTAGTGCAAGCCTTTTTTCTGTATCATGTTTTTTCTATCTTTAAGTTTGATTAAACTGCTTCCGTAATCAAGAGAAGTTACGAGACATTCCTTAACCTCCTCATAACTGTCCATATAGCCGAATCGGATTAAAACAATGGTAACTATAATGGAAAGTATCAGATTATCAAGAGCAGAATATATTTCTCAAAATAACTAGATTTTGGCCGAGGCAGAAAATTTCCAAGATAATTTAAAAAAAAAAACCGGCCAATTGCGAGTCGGACATGCGCACGAAGGGTTCCGTACCATTATCGCAAAAAACGGTAAAAAATCACGTTTGTTGTATGTGAGCCCCACTTAAATATTTGTCTTATTCTGTTTTTAGTATTTGTTGTTAGAGCGGCAACAGAAATACATCATTTGTGTAAATTTCAACTGTCTAGCTACCACGATTCATTAGATACAGCCTGGTGACTGACAGACAGACAGACAGACGGACAGTGGAGTTTTAGTAATAGGGTCCCGTTTTTACCTTTTGGGTACGGAACCCTAAAAAATAGAAACATCCGATTGCGAAAAATTTAAGTCTGTTAAACATTTTAATATCTAGATAAACCAATTTGGACCCTAAGTTTTTGGGGTTGTTACAAATTAGCTCAACTTTTTACCATTTTCGTGAAGCACCCTATTACCAATGAAAACAAATGTTAAATTTCAGAGGACACATTCATATACTACAGAGGATTAGTCCAATTGAGTATTTTGGAGAAATGTGGAAAAGGTTTTTCGCGAAATAGAGTGTACCTCTGCTTTCGTACTCTACCAACACATTGGGGTAAAGGCGTGTCGTTATGTAATAGGAATAAAACGGTGTTCTAAAACCAAAAGTTTACTTAAATTGGATGGAAATGATAAAAAATAAAAAGAGACTGAGTTCAAGAAATATATTAATTACATCTAATAATTATTTTTATTATACTAAATTAAAGACAGAAAATAGTAATTTATCACAATATAAAGGATGGTACAAACTTTTTTGCATATTTGGTAGGTACCTACCCAGTAAATGAAATGCACCCAATTAAATCATTCGAATAAACATCGATAAAATTAAATCGAATCTTAACTGAAATAAACATAAACTATTAAATATTATCACTGCAACTGATATGTACCGAAACTTTGATAACTAACTAAAATTTACAATCAATGAAAAATAACTAATGAAAATACTATACAAATAACACTGCATACACTTGACACGAATCACACAAATATCCCATTTATCAAGCGCCCTTACAAAATATGTATAGTGTTGCCTTGCCTTCAATACGAAATCTACTGTCTATACTAACCTACAATATTACTAGCTTGCCTAGTAAAATATACAAAGTCCTATTTATTATATTTGTCTTCTATTCGTTAGTGGTCGGATTTTGAGCAATGTTCTTCTGCTGAGTGATCCACGCTTGTATCCTTTCCTTGAGTTCCGTGTTGGACTTCACTTGATCCATGGATAGTGGCGAGCGGTTGAACGGATCCGATTGATCGCTCAAGAGATGTCTGCAACAAAAATATGCTAAGATGTAGATTCTAATTTATTAACTTAGATAATAATGATTACTATTGCAATGTATGTCATAAGAGGTAGGATTATAATAATCCTTCATTTGCCTCCAGAAGTGACATTTGTGTCAAATTCATCACATACTTGATCACCTTTATTAACTTGGACACGGGGTCTCATTGCTAAGAAAGAAAATTTGGTTCAAATAAATCTCACTAGATGGCGCGACATGTACACACAATTCAATAGACTAGTGTGTAAAATTAACATTTTCTGAAATTGAACATAATAATTCTATGTTCTTGTTTAATCAACTCACCTAAGTACAAAATTATGGAATATTGGGCTCTTAATTCACATTTCAAAGATTATTTGAACGGATCATTTAAAATTGATGCCAATAGATGGCGCATTTTTAATTTTCTGAGGCAATCCACTCGATTGTTAAAATTTGCATTTTAACACATTTTGGTGCATAAAAACTGTAAAAACGTGCAAAAAAAATACTATAAGACGAACCGTCACTGTATTTAAAGAAAAAAATATTCACGATCCTAGTAAACCCTTTTACTTGCAAGTCGATGCTAACACCATCTATTGCCGTGAAACGGGATCGAACGCGATTGATGTACTTACAAAAATAACAAGATTAATCAGATGAAAAACGCTACAATAGTTACGTCGGCACGGTTTCTTTGTATGGGATGAGGCATCTGTATGCTAGTATTATATTATCTGTGACATGGATAATAATTATTACTATTGCATTGCAATGTGTGTCATAAGAGGTACGCTTATAATAATCCTTCATTTCCCTCTTGAAGTGACATTTGTGTCGAATTCATCACATAATTATCATAATCATCTGGAAGTCTGGATCTATTACTTATCGCAAACACACTCCTAAGGATATCTCTATCTGCCTAGCCTTTTCCCAAATATGTTGGGGTCGGCTTCCAGTCTAACCGGATTCAGCTAAATTCCAGTATTTTATATGGAGCGACTGCCTATCTGACCTCCACAACACAGTAACTGGGTAACATGATACCTCTCGGCTAGACTGGTGTCAGATCTCAGGCTTCTGTCTGACTACCCGTAACGACTGTCAAAGATCTTCAAATGATAGCCGGAACCAACAGCTTAACGTGCTTTCCGAGGCACGAAGGAAACTCGCTACATAAAGATGGTCACCCATCCACGGACCAACCTCGGCAAGCGTTGCTTAACCTTGAAGATCAACCCGTGCGGCTTTTATTATTTAGTCACGAGCTTCCACACTCCTGAAGATAATGTAACAGAATAGTGACTTAAACTCTTACAACACATGTGCATGTAAAATGAGTTTAACCTATGGCACAGATAATATAATACAGCATACAGATGCCTCATCCCATACAAAGAAACCGTACCAACGTAACTAGTGTTTTTTATCTGATTAATCTGATATTTTTTTTTTACATCGAACGCGTTCTTCACGGTGACAGATAGATGGTGTTAGCAGCGACTTGTCAGTAAAAGGGTTTACTAGGTTCGTGAATATTTTTTTCTTTAAATACAGTGAAGGGTCGTTTTATAGTATTTTTTTTCACCAAAATATGTTACAATGCAAATTTTAAACAATCGAGTTGACTGCCTTAGAAATTTAAAAATGCGCCATCTATTGGCATCAATTTTAAATGATCCGTTCAAATAATCTTTGAAAAGTGAATTAAGAGTATTCCAATATTCCATAATTTTTTACTTAGGAGAGTTGATTAAACAAGAACATAGAATTTTTATGTTTAATTCCAGAAAATGTTAATTTTACACACATTTAATAACAAATACAGTGCATATCGCGCCATCTAGTGAGATTTAATTGAACCAAATTTTATTTGTTAGCTCTGAGACCCCGTGCCTATGGTCACAAGTCTGTCATAATAAAGGATGGCGAAAAGCCTGCCAATGTTATGGATGTTTGTAAATTAATCACGCGGCACGCCTCAATGGCTGAACGGAATCGGAACACGGGTAGAACATAACCTGGATCTAACATAGGACAGTTTATCTCCGTGGTACATTTTTAACTTACACGCGGGCCTGGCAATAAAGTAGTGGAATAAATCGTACCGTGCGATGGTGGTCCTATCGACAGTGGTGCGCGAGCTGGGCAGTATGACGGGGTCCATCATCAGGGTGCTCATGATGGGGTCGAGGAACTCCTCGGGTGCGTTCGCGAGGATCTCCTCTTCACGTTGGCGCTGCACCGCGAACCTTTCCACGCGAGTCGCCACTTCTCGTAGCGAGCCTATTAGGCCTCCGCCCCCGATGCGCGCTGTGAAAAGAAAAAAAAAATTTCCATTACATTTCCAAATAGTATAAAACAAAATCGCTGTCTCTCTCTCTGTCTGTTTCGCCGCATACATCTCCTACCACGCCAGGATTTTGATACGGTTTGCACTAATATAAAGAGCGATAAACGAGGAAGGTATGTTTAAGAATCATCAATCATTGAATGTCATTAGCATTTGCAATTGGCACATAGTAATAGTACATTTCGTGTCGAGCATAAAAACTCGAGATTTTAACACGACCGATGTAGCCAATTTCGACGTGAGCCGAAGGCGTAGAAAGCTACATGCGAGTGTTAAAATAAAGCCTTTTTAAGTGAGAAACGAACGATTCTTTTTTCATTACCTGATGAGCTTACTTAATTAAATGCAAATAAGTTTCAACAATAATTTATTAGAAACGTTCAGACTAACAATTACGCGCGCTTTTTCGAGAGGTAACAGGATCTGTATCATTCTGCCAGTTACATAATGATATCAAAACTCCATGCAAAAGTCATTTTGTAACTGTTATTATGTAATTTTGTTTTTTTTTAATATTTATTTTATAATATTGTGTCTAAATATTCATATTTCGAAACGAATTTCTTAGGCAATGTGTTACATAATAGTTATTATTATTTGTAAAGTTACTGTGCAAAGAAAGGTATGACTTTATTTTTAGTACTATGTTTGTTTAAACTGGGCCTAAGCCCATTTTTTTGATCCCTAGTTAACTCAAACAATAGTTAATATGATAAGCAATGATTTAAAATTTCGTTCAAACGCGTTTATTCATAAAATTTTAGTCTAACAAATTATCAAATAAACAAATCAACTTATTTGACCATTTGTGATGCCAAAAATTTAATAAACGTGTTTCCATTAATTTTTAAACCATTGGTTAGCATATTTAACCATTGGTTGACTTAACTACGGATAAAAAAACTAAGCTTTAGAGTGCTTCGCAGGTTGTAGCAACTAAATCGGGATCAAATGTTAGCATTTGATTGCTACAGACTAATATGTTGATGGAATAATTAAATTGACCATTTTTTCGTTACTGGCGGAAAACCATCAAAAGGAGCCTGGAGTTTTGGGGAAAAGACCAGGGAGTGTCGGATTTTTACCACCCCGGTGTACACACTATCAGCACGTAGAAAGGGCTACGTAACCTCTTAAAAGACCACTCCGGCGGAACCCATTCTTTGTGTGTTAGGAGACCTACATAAAAAAAATGATACCTACCTAACACAGTCTCAGCCAGTGTGAACAGTTGCGGCGAGTACGACCGTCCATCGTTGGACACGGCAGCACAGAAGCGCTCATTGTTGCCCAGCTCCACGTACATGCGACAGATGTCCAGCACCGTGCTGGCTGGCTCGAATTCGTACTCCTTCAAGTCTTTTACCTGTAGAGAACAAAGGTTTTAAGATGGCAGTAGTCAATATTTCTTCCATACAAACGTTTTTTTTTTTAATATAGATAGGCTCGCACTTTGACCACTATCTCACCTACTGTGAGTGGTCGACGCGACGGTGAAGCACGCTTGCCTTGACGTTACGTTGTGGGGTGATACTTCACTGTTTGACATTTTACGTCTAGAGGTAAGTATGATATCAATTTGTCTCGTTTTTATGATGGCTTAAAGAAGTATTTTGAAAGGTCTGGGCTTCGAAAGATCCGTATTCAAATAATTTAGCGCAACATGTGTATGAATCTTCAAGATTTCTAACAAAAAAATATTTTGAAATAAAATATGTAGTATTTTTTTTAATAAAAGTTCTGTTCAAGTGTTTTTTTTCTGATACCTATTTATAAGAATTAACACTAGTTTCTAATGTGCATACAAACCCAATGGACAATCATCTGAATGTAAAGATTTTTTATTAAGTTTACGGTATAAAATAAAATAAATCTTCGTGCTTCTCACTAAAAACCTTATTCGATAAATATGTATGCAGGTAAAATAAAGTGTCACCTTAAAATTCTTCTTGTTAGGTCCAACAAGATGTATGAGGAAGTAGTTGAGCATGGAGGCGATGCGCTCCACCAGCGTGGGGTGGCAGAACACGTGCGGCGCGTGCGCGCTGAGCCGCACCAGCGTGCGCACCGTGTCGCGCCCCAGGATGTTGTCGAAGCGCGCCAGCATGCCCACGTGCGACAGGTTGGACAGGTTCTGTGCGCGCTCCGCCGGCGGCAGGCCCGCCCAGCTGCCCGACTCTCTGTGGAGACGGATTTTATATCATTTTAGTTTATTATGCAGATTTATGCGAAATGCTCAGGACCGATCAGTGTGGGAGCCTGAAGGAGGCCTATGTCCAGTAGTGGACGTCTTTCGACTGAAATGATAATGCAGAGTTAGAGGTTTTTTTATCGGACGGCGAGCTACCCATTACTTTCCGTCCGCAAGCCCGCGCCTACGGTGGCCGGGAATCGGCTTGCGACTCCCGACGTCCGGGTCCGAGTTGCTTTTGTTAAAAAAAACATCTTGTTTTATGTTTATTAATCGCGGTATTTATTATCCAAACAAGATTGCAACATTTTTGCAAAAAATAAAAAGTACCGAAAAGATAAAATGAAATTAGATAAATCTGGAATCCATTGGTTTGTGGATAAAATAAAAAGTGTTGCCAAGTATTCATTTCATTCAAAATATAATCGATTCTCTTTTCTCCAATCGATTTTTTGTGATGTAATAATTAATTATAATGCCGATGTGTTTTTTTTTCTCTAATTTACGATGTTATGATAATAAAACAAGCGAATTCCTAGTTGATTTACCATAAATTCTTTAGATCATAAAAAAAAATGCTACTACACAATTTAACAGTTATTCTTATCTGTTCTTCAAAATACATTAAAAATAGAATTCGAAAAACTAAAAGAACCAAAATGATTATCTTTGAAGCGCTTTAATTAATTCTTTCGTTAATTATTTCGTGTTGAATTATCATTCGAACAAAAATCGATAGCGAGTTTTATGTCTGATAAGTGGCAACATCGAATCTGACATAATGACAGCATGGGGGCTGTCTGTCATAAGTTGGTAATTCAAAATTAGACTTCGTTTGCATTTGTATTTGTTTGTTTTCTTGCGGATTTGTTAACTCACCAACGAATAAGCTTTCTAAATGGACTCCAACAACTTTGTTATTGTAGGTTTGTATTACAGTAAAATGATTGTTAAAAACTGTATTTGTGAAAACAAAAACATTTAATATCTTAACAATCCAGATTTTTTTCTGAACCAATTCCTTTACCATTTCATTCATTAGATTGCATATTATCATTTCCGTATGCTTATATTTGTGTGCACCTCGGGCCAAAATGTCTATGGCCGGTGGGCATTTCCCTTTTATAAACAGACCTTTGGGAGTTTAGATGTCATGAAAAAACGACTAAATGTATATTTTTGTATTAACGAATGATAATTTCCAAGTCCGTCAATTATTAGATTTATCGTGTATAATAATTTTAATTCAGAACTAAGAACTAAATAATTTGATGGCAGACTTTCATATAATAAAATATTTTTTATCAGTGATATGTTTTAGATTTGGATATTTTTTTAGCTTCAACGAGTTAATTCTTACTTGACTCATAACAGGAAAATTTAAAAAAATGCGGGAATATTATTTTAATGTAACGAATGATAATTTCCAAGTCCGTCAATTATTAGATTTATCGTGTATAATAATTTGAATTCTGAACTAAGTACTTTATTTTTGTTTTGTTTTGATTTCCGTGTGAACTATATAGAGCTGTAAAACTATTTTCCTTTTTAACCGCAGCAGATTTCCTCTCATTTTAATAGTAAATTATATTCAGTTAAAAGAGTATTAACAACTCTATATAATTCCAAGTTGATTGAAATTGTCCCATCTTCAACGAGTGGAAAAGGCAACTGATAAAAAGCCGACTACTGACAAAACACAAAGTTCGCCGAGGGAAATTAAGAAAATAATTGTACTGTAATTACAAGTTAAATAAAAACTGATGTAATCAATTGTACATACTGTGCAGCCTGCATGGTGCGTATCTGCGCCATGTTCCCGAGCGCTTCGTCCAGTAAGAAGATGGCGTCGTTCATGAGGAGGTTCACGAAGCGCAGGAATAGCGGCGGATGCACCGCCTCCATGTTGGATTCAGCTTCTTTTGCTAGTTGTCTGGAAAATATGTATTGAAATTTTTAAATAGATATACCTAAACCACACATAATATAATACTAGCATACAGATGCCTCATCCCATACAAAGAAACCGTGCCGACGTATCTAGCGTTTTTCATCTGATTAAATCGAAAAAAAAAAATGTAAATCGATCGCGTTCGGTTCCGTACTATGGGATGAGACACCACAGCCTAAACATATTTTTAATTTGTACATTTTTCTGCTTGCTTCTTTAGGTTGATCTACACCGAGACGTAACGCGACGCGAAAGCGACCATCAACGTTTTTATGTGCTTGGCGGGGACACCTTCGGTCACCCATTCACGGACTGACCTCGGCAAGGATTGCTAACTTTGAATATCGACTCGTGCGACTGATATTTTATTATAGTGCTGAAAAATTAAATCTATTCAATATTTCTTTACTTACGTAAAAGCGTCTCTATGTTCCTCCATTTCCCACAAGAAGTCCATGACGAGGTACATGGGGCGCCTGTAGTTAAACTTCTGCTCAAACTGCACGCTCTGACCGGTCATCTCGATGCCGACGAACACGTCCAGGAGACAGGGCACTAGCTGTAAAATAAACAGAGAAAATCAGTGTACCCTAAAATTTTATTGTGTTTTAAAATGTTTTATTAATTCCTCGATGGTGCAGGTGTTTCGGCATTTGGATCGCTTCAAATAGTGCGCCAGGTTTTGAAGGGCACAGCACTCATCAATTGGTGAACTTGTCGAACGCCGCTGATGCTGCTAGATACGTTGCCACCTATTTTGTTCAAAATATATAAGCGACATTGACTCAAAATTCTAGCGGTTGTTTTTTTGCTGATATACATACATACATAAACTCACGCCTTTTTCCCATGGGGGTAGGCAGAAACTACAGAACGCCACCTGCTACGATCCTTACATACTTCTTTTGCTTCACTCACATTCATACATCTAGTCATACACACACGCCGGTTATGAGTACTGCGCACCTGGCCTTTCTGAAGAACATCACCTATAAGGTCTATGTATGTCTTTCTAGGGCGTCATCTCCCGGCGTTTCGTATTTTCGTATAGGCTAAAGTGTCTATAAATACTGACCAATATCAAAACTACAACCATAGTCTGTGGCTTTAAAACTGATATCTTCGCAAGTGTGTTGAAAAACGTCGTTTAATACACGTGAGCATTTGTTATTGCGCGCCCGGCTTCATAAAGCCCTCGTATCTGCAACTACAAACTTTGAAAGCATCAAATTCAGTTGCTTGCGTAACATACCTGCAATCGATGTGGATGCTCCTTGAACAATTGTTCCCTATAGAAGGACGCTAAGCTGCTCAACGGTTGCTGGTCATCTGGGTGATTCGGTAACATGGCCTCGAGACATTCTGCTAGTCGAGCTCTGAAAAATAAGTCGTTATTATTAATTATTAGCTATTTGCCGCGGCTTCGCTCCTTTATCCCTCAGGGATCGCGCATTTTGGCGGGATAAAAAAACCGGCCAAGTGCGAGTCTGACTCGCACACGAAGGTTTCCGTACCATTATCGCAAAACACTGCAAAAAAATCACGTTTGTTGTATGTGAGCCCCCCTTAATTTAATTTATTTTAATTTAATAACTATTATTTTTTAAGTGAATATACAATTAAAATATTCTGTGAATATTTCAAGCGTCTACCTGCTGCCGTTATTAATATCGAGAAAAAAACGGCAAATATATCACGTTTGTTGTATGGGAGCCCCTCTTAAATATTTATTTTATACTGTTTTTAGTATTTGTTATAGCGGCTACAGAAATACATCATCTGTGAAAATTTCAACTGTCTAGCTATCACGGTTCATGAGATACAGCCTGGTGACAGACGGACAGACAGACAGACAGACAGACGGATCGCGAAGTTTTAGTAATAGGGTCCCGTTTTTACCCTTTGGGTACGGAACCCTAAAAATTGTCAGTGAAAATGTAGCTTAATAAAGTTGAGAAAAATAAAGGCCCGTTTTGACAGCTATAAAAATACTTAAAAATAATTAAACTTGATGCTAGCGAAACATACTCGTTGTTATAGTGTATGGGTAACATAGTAATTAATTAGGATTATCAATTTGATCAATTTCTTACGTAGAAAGTAATCGGGGCATGTAAAATGAGAAACGTCAACGGAATTCTTAGATTGTGACGACTTTATCAGTGTAAAGATTTTCGTAATCGTAGTTACTTCTAGTTACTTCTTCCCTTTACAAACATGTAAACAAAAAAACCGGCCAAGTGCGAGTCGGACTCGCACACGAAGGGTTCCGTACCATTACCGCAAAACACTGCAAAAAGATCACGTTTGTTGTATGGGAGGCCCCCTTAACTTATTTTATTTTAATTTAATTATTATTATTTTTTGAAGTGAAAATACAACTAAACATTCTGTGAATATTTCAAGCGTCTACCTGCTGCCGTTATTAATATCGAGCAAAAAACTGCCAAAAAATCACGTTTGTTGTATGGGAGCCCCCATTAATTTATTTTATTTTAATTTAATCATTATTATTTTTTGAAGTAAATATACAACAAAACATTCTGTGAATATTTCAAGCGTCTACCTGTTGCCGTTATTAATATCGAGCAAAAAACGGCAAAAATATCACGTTTGTTGTATGGGAGCCCCCCTTAAATATTTATTTTATACTGTTTTTAGATACGGACAGACAGACAGACAGACACACGGATCGCGAAGTCTTAGTAATAGGGTCCCGTTTTTACCCTTTGGGTACGGAACCCTAAAAACCGGCCAAGTGCGAGTCTTACTCACGCACAGATGGTGGCGTATAAACAGCTACATTCACCAAAACAAATAGGTAACACTACTAACGTTCATAAACAATAAAAGCACCGAACATTGCTCTAACGAAGGGACAAAATTAACTTTGCCATACGAAAACTTTTGTCCTCATACATCCATATACAAAATTTTTACTTCTCCAAGTACATTTTAAAAGTTGGTCGACTATTACTCGTAAACTTGTAAAGCCTACTTAGCGGTGACAGTTTTCCTATTAATTTCGTTATATATATTACTGCCGTGATTTTTTTCACATAATATAGGTTATAAGTTACCTGGCGGAGGGAGGGACACTTGACTCTTAACAATAATTTGGCATTTAAAGCTTAATTTTATGCAAACGGATCCCTGAATACAAAAATGGTTTTCTCGGACCCGTAACGTAATATTTTTGAATGGCCTATCCAACGATACCCAACACCAAGGGAAAGACGAGAAAAACCTTAAATACCTACCGGTACCTTAATTTTCATAATTTTACCACTTTGTCGACATGATTACTGAAGTAATATCCATACCAAATTATAGCTTTCTAGTACTAAGTCTCTGAGCTAAGCTGCGGACGGACGGACAGACAGACGGACATGGCAAAACTATAAGGGTTCCTTGTTGACTATGGAACCCTAAAAACGCATTATTAGTTATTCATTTATAATGTTATTATCAGTCAGTAGATCATACTTCTTACAGTATTATTATTATTTTTTCTTTATTTATCACTTTTCTTATTAATTACATTTTTTATTATTTTTATAAAAAACATACAAAAAAAAACATTTAAAAATATAAAAAATAATTAGTAATAAATAATAATTAAATTAATATAATAATAATTATTAATTATTATTTTAATTATTGTGATTACTATGTGGGTCATTCTATTATTTTTTTATTATTGTTTAAATTTTTCTCAGTTAGTTTTAATCATGGCCTGGCAGTTTGAGTAATTTATGCGACAAAACATGTAAAAGTGTTTGTACAAACCAACTTACAGAAATAAAATAATTTATCATTTTATCATAAATATGTCAGTATATTATCTCATATCGTAAATAAGAAACGATAATGTGATAAAGGGATAATCCAATGTCCTACTAATATTTATTTATTTGATATGCATAATATCTCTATGCACATTGCTGGCCTTGTTCTGGATTCTTGCCTTGAGATGGGCTGGAGAGCGACATAGGCTAATTTCTATCGCAACTAAAATAAATGAAAACTAGCTGTTGCCCGCGGCTTCGCTCCTGTGGACCACTCCACAGGACTCGTTTTCGGGATAAAAAAATGCCAATGCCTAGGTCACTTAGGAATAACGTAGCTTTCTATTGGTGAAAGAATTTTTCAAATCGGTCCAGTAGTTTCGGAGCCTATTCGGTACAAACAAACAAAACAATCTTTCCTCTTTATAATATTGGCATAGATAAAAAACCATAAAGAACAAGAATTGATATGGGGTGTTGAAGTTATTATGTAACACTTACCGTGAGGTGAGTGAGTGGTAAAACAAGGTCAAGGGCAAGGTGGTCTATTACAAATAATAATAAAAAAAAAAGATATATCAATCTGCCTAGCCTTTTCCCAACTATATTGGGGTCGGCTTCCAGTCTTACCGGATTCAGCTGAGTACGTGTTTTACATGGAGCGACTGCCTATCTGACCTCCACAACCCAGTAACTGGGTAACACGATACCCCTTGGCAAGACTGGTGTCAGATCTCAAGCTTCTGACTACCCGTAAGGACTTTCAAATGACAGCCGGGGCCAACAGCTTAACGTGCTTTCCGAGGCACGGAGGAACCTCGGTATGTTGAAATGGTCACCCATCCACGGACCGAACTCGTCAAGCGTTGCTTAACCTTGATGATCGACCATGCGGCTGTTATTATTTAGCTACGAGCTCCTCATATTAAAAAAGGTATGCGAAACGGAAATGAAGAAACAGGCTTAAACCTAGAATTATTATTTATACCTGAGATGTGGATTATAAGTGCGCGTAGAGTCTCCCATAAAGGTCAGTACAAGCGTGAGCGCAGGTCGCAGTACGCTGGCGATGTCGGCTTCCTCAGTGATTGCGCCCACCGTGCGACGCGCCATCGTTATCAGGACCACCACGTTCTCCAGGACGAACTCGGGGACACATCTGTGGATGTTGACAGGGTTCTTAGTTCTTGTAAGTTTTAGGCTTGTCCAGGGTGAGCAGCTTCCCGGGTGTTTCAGTATGTACTGAAATGACTATAGCGAACGCCTAGCGCGACATGGCGGAGCTGACAATCCCACCGCATTATTCCCAAACCACTGCAACTCCTGAAAGCCAGAATCAACAGTGGCGACCACCAGTAAAGCGCCGAGGCAATGAAGCTCGACGAAGTCCCGGCGAATGAATTTAACTGTCTTGGATCCCGCAACGAATCAAATCAAATCAGAAAAAAATAACAGAGGAGTAGAACGGAGCTCTCACCACAGAATAAATAATAGTACAAGTACAGAAGACTCACTTCGTGCAACAATTCATTGAAATAGAGACTCCTGCTAGTTAGCAACAAAGTGCAATTCAACTCGCATAAGCGCTCAGTGCCTAACGTGATATTCACCTAAACGTTGCCGTTCTCTTCTAACGCGTATCTCCGTCGCTGTCTGGCGCGGTTTGACTCGGCTCGTAAGGGTTGTCGACTTGCCGCTTTCGCTTACATCCACTATCTACCTACTTGACCACGTAATCTTTCTTATGTTTGATGCCTATGATTACACGGTCAAGTAGGTAGATAGACAATGAATATTATAGACCGTCATTTTGTTTGGTACTTAACAAATGAAAACTAGGTTACCTAAACTTCATTTACTATAACATTAGACATTTAAATAAGCCCATTTTACAGCCCGGTCAATCGATTTTGACTTCTATTGCGTTGGTGATACGACAAATGGAAGCTGTAGTAAACAGTTGGTTTTGGTAACAGATTTGTGCTTTTTATATCATCCTTATGTGTACGAGATAGAACACAAAATCGGTTGAACGGGCTGTAAAACGAGTTGTAAAGACGTCTAATGTTATTTCAAATTGAGTATAGGTACCTACCTCTTTGTTTACTCTTTAGTGATATTTTTTGTTAGTTTATTTAAAGTTGGCTTGAAGAACTCTTACGAAATATTTTTTGTTTGTTCGTTAGGTATAAGTAAGTACCTAGTTTTATATACAAACGTTAACTTTAACAAGTGCGTACACTTACTCAGGCTATTGGTAAATTCATAGGCTAAGTAGGTAACTACTTAGGCAATTATAATTTATTTTAAACTGGATCTAAAGCGTTTATTTTTATGTTAACAAAACGGTAACCATTCAATAAAAAAAGAAATTAAATTATATTTGTGAACAACACGAAAATCTAAAATATCTAAGTAGGTGGGTACATATTTAGGTATTTCACACACCTATTCATTCTTTTAGGAACACCAAAATGCTTAAATTTTATACAAAACTCGTACTCATTATGCACCTACTACCGATAGTTACAGATTATTTATGTAATGAACTAAATAGGTACAACAAAATAGCTTACCTTTCAAAATCTTTCGGTACTTTAAAAAAGCTTATATCGATTCATTGTTCTTTGCTTTATTTAAACACCCGTAAACACAACAATATCTTTTAAAGGCCTTAGAAGTACCTACGTTTAGAAGTCATCGTTATTTCCTGCATAATATAAATAACGTGGCTAACGTGCGAGCCGAGCGGTAAGCGGCAACCTAATGCGTTATTCCCTCTGCAAGGTACCGCCGGCCGATCGTACCTAAACTGCGGAGTGACACCCCCCTGCTCTCACACATGCAAATGATCTTCTATTATTTTAAACTGAAGAACGCACATTTGGCCTATGTCTGTCTTTTTCTGCTGGTGAGTCCGACTGCCCAGTGTGGCATCGATCCGGCGGGTATAGCTCCACCAGAAGTTTGTCGCGAAGTAGCTATATCTTCTTTTTATTTATTCCTTTTTTTTTCGAATTTGGTACATTTAAACATATAAGTGTTTTATATCAATGAAATCACCTCTAAAACTATTTGTAGCCAGTGACATTCGCAAGGTTAAGACAAATCAAATCATCAAAATCGGTACATACATACATTACTGACATTAGGGAATGCCAAACTCTTACAGTTTTCAAAAGAAGAGTGAAAGAACACTACCTTTCCATTCCGTCATAGTTGCATAAAATATGTTTATTATCTTTTTATATATTTTAGTATTTATTTAGTATTTATTGTTATGATATGTATACTTATATGTATGTATATGACAATATGTTTTATTTGTTACATTGTATATTACTTAACTGTGAATTGTTTTATGTCTTTATTTTTCCCCTCCACACACAATGTCTACATCTTTTTTTTTATCATTTTCCTTTCGCAGGTATGCTGGAAGAGATTTCATTAGAAATAAGCATCACCTCTATACCTAATTTTCTGTTCCTTCTTCTTGTCCTTGTATTATGTGTGTGTACAAAAATTGTTAAATAAATAAATAAATAGATTGCCTATTACCTCTCTCACAGAGAGGATGCTTGTGTCCCAGCAGTGGGAACATTATAAGGCTGATGATGATACATAGATTGATAAGCATATACCCCTCCTTCGGCAGTCGGATAAAAAGGTCCTAATTCGCCTTACGACAATAATTTAAGAAATTTCAAACCTCAACGTGTCTGGCGGCGGCGTAGTAACAGGCATCTGTATGGGCACCACATTGATAGGTGCATAGCATGCCTGAGGCGTCTCAGGGTCTGGTCTGATGGCCACCTGCACTAACCATGTGCAAGTGGTCGCTTGCAGGCGGTTCAAGTTCGTTAGCATCTCCTTCTCCAATAATGCGCAGCGGAGACTCACGAATCTGTGGAGGATTTAAAAATGTATGTTTGAATTCAGAATTCAAGATGATTGCCAAATTTTGGAACAACAAACTTTATGTTAGACAAGAAAAAGTTTATATTCTAATGTTACCAATAAGGGTTGTTTTATTATAAATCGTGACTTCATGTCACGATTTATAATAAAACAACCCTTGACACCCAAAAAAACCAGAGATGTATAATTGCACTTTATGTTTTTGACCGACGAAAAAAAAAAGGAAGAGTTTCTCAATTCGACATGTATACTTTTATTCATGACCACGCATAATTTTTTATATAGTGGTCCGATTTCAAAAAACCTCAATGTTGATCCCATTAAATTTTAAAAATAAAACCCCACCTCTAAAGGTAGAAAAAATGGACTTATTAATAATTTTCTCACAGAATTTTCAATTGTGAACCAATTCTGCTGAAATTAAGTAAACAGAAAAGCGAAAAAAAGATTTCAAACAAAAAAAAATCCGTGGCAATAAGGAACTGAAAAACAAAAAATTAAAAACCTTTTAGTCTAGCATTTTGAGGCGGCGCCAAACAAACCATCAACGAAGATCAACCTAGCTACAATCATTCTACAGTTTAGGTAATTAATTTGCTTTCCAGTTCCTTATTTCGTCAGTTCAATATTTTGATAAAAAGGTTTTTTACATTCTTTTAAATCATGAATATGGTTATTTTTTGTGTAATTTTATCTCAACTTATTGTATTTTTATAAATCCGAATTTTATATTTATTTTCGTTTGACATTGGTTTATTTTATTAATTTGATATGGTATTTTATGATTTAAGTGTTATAATTATCTGACATTTGTTTTATACTTTTCTGACATTTTATGATACCTGACTTTATTTTTATACGTTTTGACATTATTTTAATATATGAATCTGGTTTTTTTATGATCGATTGTGCTTTCTGCTAAATTGTATTATTATTTTTACTTTATTTTTTTAAATATTTCTCTTTAATTTCAAAATATTGTAAAACATATTTGTACGCCTCGCTAGGCAAAACATGTCAGTACTAAAAAACTTAAAAATATTTAAACCAGGATGTGCCTACTGTATGTGAACTCATATGTTTGGACAAATCAATTATCTTTATCTTTACAGCGCTGGCAGTTAAAAATCTAACGCTACAATAAACTCTTACGACATTTAAAATTTTCACCATCGATAAAGTAGTGTATAGTTAGTTACTTGGCCATGAGGTGGTGTGCCCGCTGCCTCATGGGCTCCACAAGGTGGTGTGCGCCAGCCGACACGTCGGCCAGTGCGCGCTGAGCCTGCCCCAGCTCCTGGCCGCACCGCCATAGCTTCTCCGCACACACACGGACTCCTGAAGAAACGAACACAGTTTAGTAAAACAAAAAAGTTACATTTCCCACATTTTCTGCTACACTCTTACCCCATATGTGGGAAGTTAGAAACGTTTATTGCCTGTTCGAGTGCCATTTTATTTTAAGAAGTCTGTTGAAACTTTGACAAAAAAAAAACATATCTGAATGCATTACCTAAGAATAACAAACAAATTTGCCAAGACCAACACATTATCTTATTGCAGCTTTCTAATGGAAGTCAATGAAATCATTAGTTGATAATGGGCTTAGGGGTTTAAAATGAGGCATTGTATCACAGAGACAGTCTGTTCCGTTTTATGGCTGGAATAGGTTAATTCACTCACCCAAATCAATACACTTCTGTGTCATGAAGAAGCACTCAGTCACAAAGTTGTAAGTTTCCGCTGTGGGCCGCTTGACTGACTGGTCATCTTCTGTTGTTCTTGGTGGCAGTAAACAAGTCTCATTGTGCAAGCAGTCTAAATGCACTGATTTGCCTGCGCATTCTTCAGGCTGTAATACAAATGTAAATATGCAAACATTTTAAGCAACTAACATACTTGCTTGATTGTCCCATGGCTTAGCTAGCATTATTATATTTTTAATTATTTCATTTGGGAGGGATTATGTCCTTTTCCGATAGACATTTATCATCAATAAATAATTTGAATATTAATAAAGTGAGTTACGGATTAAACAGTTTAGATTTTTCATGTCCACTGCATGTTGTTTAATGAATTCAATCAAAAAGACTGCTTACCAATACAGCCCCATATGTAGGATCGATTTTGAGTGCCTTAAGATCATCAGCTGAGTTACAAAATGGCTGACATAGCTGCAGCAACACTGCTCCCAGGTTTAGCATAAAACCATCCGACACGGTACTTAGAGATGCAGCGCTGACCTCGCCATGCTGAAATTGAAACAAAGGAATTTTGTTAATTTATGCAAGTAATGTACGGATGAGTTTTTTGGAATAGTGCCAAAAATTACGAGGAGGGTTTTGAGTTTAACCAGGAGCAATTAGGAAAGAAAATAAAGGCCTTTGTGTTTATTTATATATAAATACTAGCTTCTGCCAGCGACTTCGCCCGCGTGAATGTCGAAAATAATTCCAAGGGAACATATGCCCACGATAAAAAGTATCCTATGTGCTATTCCAGACTATAATCTATCTCTGTGCCAAATTTTATTAAGATCCGTCCAGCCGTTTGAGCGTGAAGAAGTAACAAACATACAAACACACTCACAAACTTTCGCCTTTATAATATTAGTGTGATGTGATGTTTTTTATATCAAATCTAATATCTTTAAACAAGCAATTCATGTATATATATAATCTGAATCTCGGTTAACGGCTCCAACGATTTTTTTAGCGGATTAGGGAGCGATAAATCGATCTAGCTAGGTTACATTTTTAGAAAACGTCGTTTTCCCTATTTTCACCCGAGCAAAGCTCAGTCGCCCAGGTACTGATAGGTTAAACTGTAGCACCCACTCCAGCTTTGCACTTGATAAATTATACGAAAAAACCTTCTTCGTTTATAGCTCTTTCTATTAGTGAGAACTGTAACATAATCTGTTGCGTGGTTTAGAAGAAGTTAGTGGAGATACAGAAATGACATACGCACACAACTTTGAGAAATATGAGCAGTCCGTCAACCGCCATTTAACCAATGATATACTAATCCTTTACAAAGGATGCTCATTTGGCAAAGATAAAGCAATATTTACCTGCACATTCCAGAGTTTTCCTCGGCCAACATTTGACTTTAAACACTTTCCAATCCAAGACAATAAACGATTCTTCAAATGCGGTCCACCCTTGAGTATAGTTAGGAATATTCTGTGCAAGTTGTTTGTCAAGTGTGATGATGCATTCCAAACTGATGTCTCTATCATTGATGTTGCAGCCTGTAATATTTTATAAGTTTTTGCTTATTATCTGTATTTTCTTGTGAAACTCAAAATTGCATGCCGCAACTCAACCCCAAGTTGAGTTGCGGCTACATACAATACAATATCAATGTTTTTGTATATTCACACAATGTCATAATTATAACTCAAATCTATTAATTTTTAGGCTTGCATAACCCAAAAGAAAAAAAATATCCTTATAGGATCACTTTGTTGTTTAATTAACTTCATTTGTTTTCGTGTGTCTAGAACTCATCATAGAAACCAGAAGAACCATTAAAGAAACCCTTGGTAGGCACGGGTTTTAAATATGACAAAACAAATATTAAACAATTTTATAGCAAAATCATTCATCTTTACCTGATCCATAGGGTTGTCAAAGAAGTCATGTGGTAATGAAGCATTTCTGGGGAGAACTGAGAGACTCAGTAAAGCACCAATAACTGAATCCTGGTAGAACCTGCCATTGGTCTCATTCTTCGGTTCACATGCCTCCAATAGAATTGGCGCTAACCACTGATTGCCTGAAAATAAATAGAAAATAAGTACATTATATTAATAAGGAAGCTAGAGCGTCTTACAAATTTAACAAAAAAAAAAAATTTTATATTATTTATATGTAATTATTATTAAAAAAACAATTGTTCTGACAATTGATTTGATTGTTGTTATGTTATTCTTTGCAGTACCCATATGGCAATACCTATAGGTGTTTATGTAAGCAGTGTTATAAAAATAATAAGTTTGTTGTAACTTACCAGCAAAAAGTTGTAAACTAGGCAGCACATAAATAGGTAAATTAATTAAATTTGATTTGTTGATATCCATGTGGATCCTCTTCAAAACAGGAATCATTGTATCTCGCAGTTGTTCTTGGCAGCTGGGATCCTCTAAAAAGGAAAAATTTTATAATGATTAATAAATATAACATCATTCTTCAGATTAGATATTATCATCATCATTTTAGCTGAAAGACGTGTACTGCTGGACATAGGCCTCGCCACATTGACAGATCCTGTGCATCTCGCATGCAGGATATTCACGCAACCTTAACCAGATCATCGAAGTAGATATAAATTAAAGTATAAACAAGTCAAGTAAGTTAAAATAGTTTACCATCGGACATGAATGCTTTAACTACATCCATAAAAAATGTGTGACATTGTGGGTCTACATGTTGTAATAGTTGCACCAGTTGAACTGAAAAGTCTTGTCCTTCAAACAATAACGGCTGTTTTAGAGCAGTCACTGCATTTCGGAATATAAGCTCTTTCATTCTTTGAACCGCAGTCTTCACAATAAGGGATGACACCTGTTCATAACTTTGCAGATTCTGAATAGAACTGAACAAGTATGGGAAGATTTGCTTTTGAACAACATGCTCCCTGTATCCTCTACTTGTTTTCGGTATAACACATTTTTCAATGTCTGTAAGAAGTAATCGTTCAAACAAAGCCTGTTCTAAGCCTTCTAAATCTAAAAACACTTTGGGCTTAGTGGCTTCGGCCAATTCTTCTAAAAAGACTAATTGTCTGTCTCCGACTGGAAAACCTTCCGCAGCCTGGGGATTTATTGTAAAGTAGAAAACGTTTTCCACCATGGTATTTATTGTTTCTGTTTCTTCGGCGCCTGGCGATATTTTGGAGCTAGCTTGAAACGCTGCATTATCGTCAACACGAGATGATTCAACTGCAGATGATACTTCAGATGCTCCTAACAGCCCAGCAAAAGGATTATTTGGTTCGGACATTCTCAAAATTTCTTTGAAACCTGATGAGCACTAACAATATCAACTTATTTTTTAAAATTTGCTAAATACACAGTCACTTAAAGCGTCTAATAACATTTTAGTTAATAAAGAACTTGGTGTGTATAAATAAAATAATTCGAGAGGATATCAACTGTACTTTACTGTACGAATAATAAAATTTTGTATTTTCGTGAAATGCTGACTTATCACAAAATTGATAATAAAAATGACAGTACGATTTCGACGATCATGATGACATTTACATTCGGTTTTGAAATACAACACAAGATTTCAGATGTTTTACAAAAAAATAAAAAAATCCTTATGATTTTCTTGTATAAAATAGATGTCTTTCTTAGATAAATATTATTGTTTCAAACTAAATATTGTAGTACGAAATGATATTATTATAATTTTTTTGCTGGTTAAAAATAGTAAATGATATTTTCATAATTGCAACACCAGGATAATTAATTTAGTTACTCTTAATTGTTTTATTAAAACTTAGACAACAAATGAAGTATAAATATACATGAATGTGAATTTAAAATCAAAATATTAATTTATTATTGCCTAATAAATAAGTAGAACGCATTAATTTTGTTAAAATATTAAGGACCCCACTACTGAGCGGAAATGTCGCACTTATACATGTCAGAACAGAGGGCGTGTAGTTACCGCATCACTAGCGCTTCCATATCCAGAGTGTTAAAATTTAAAACTAAATATTTTTTGGACGCCGCATTGTTCTGCTACAGTCGTCGTTCGATATCAATATAACGTACTCGAATTGTTACGTCTTTATGCAGGACATGACCGAGAAATTTACATTTTATTTGGCGTATAGTAGTCGCTTATAGTGATTCGTTCATTAATGTAAGATTGGTAACAATTAATATTATTTACTCGATAGGCCATTTTATGAATGCGTGTCCCCTTTTACTAAGTGCTTGGTCAGCTAAAGGAATTACCATACACGTGCTGCATCCATATACGTTACACATTTTTGTTTAAGACGCGTTTGAAGGAAAAATGCATAATATTTTGCAAATCGGTAATCGTATCACTCGTTATTGATCAATCTAATAATATTGCTTGGTCCAAAATGGCGGCTCTAACAAAGCGATATATTTGGCTTGGCAGCCATGGCCGTACACAAGTACTTACAAAAATAAGATTTAAAATATCTTATTCCTGAAACAACTTAATTTTGTGCATGATATTAATTATTACTCTTTCGGTCCAACTGTACCGTACCTATTGTCTTATTTTATCGAATGTTTATTGTGTACCTATATAAATTTAATATTTATGCCTTTTGAGGGGTTATTTGGTGTCGGTAATGTGTAATTATCATAAATTCTTCCCATTTCTTGCACAGAACATGTTATTTTTTAATTTCTATTTCTACATTCGACGTTCAAATTTTGCATCATTATAACGCTACTAAATTAAGATGACGGTGAGGTAGTGTATGTAGGTTACACGCCATATTTACATGTAGGTATCGACCACTACGATATTGTGCTTGTGTGTGTAAGCGTTATACGCCTCGTGACCTCGATAAAAGGAAGGACAGATAATCTTGCCGTTCTAGAAGCCTGACGTCATTCAATTCGTAGCGAGAACGCAGCGCGCAGCTAGATATTGTGAAATGTGAACGGCCACCCACTGCTTGCTTGGCGTGGCTGTATCTACCTAAAGTACTCTTGAAATTGTGGCTAAGAACAGTTATTGTACTGACTTCTGCCATACATGTTGAATTTCAATCTGCGCAACACTTAGTAATATTGTGATTCCTGGAGATACATTCCCAATGCTAATTGTTCCGACGTTTATTAGGTATAGTATTTGAAAGAAAATCGAGATTTATTCTCGTTAATTAGAAGATTATTACACTTATTATCCAGCAAACTAGTACCTACTCGACATTTTAATTTTGCTCGGTCACAAAGGGCGTGTAAAGCATTTCTACGTGTAATGTGTACGTCATAGTGTGAGTTTCCTCTATAAGATTTTTTTGCTTCCGATCCCTCTTTTTTTTCTGAGAGCTTTGGTCGATTTTTATTCAGTATAATTTAAACCCTGTGACGTGTTTTATCCCTATTGCTAACATGTTCATAGCTAAATGTCTCCTTAATCTGGTCGCGTAAAACCTACGGTAAAAATGGCTAGTACCTATGACATTGTAGATATTCATTGCATGACGTATTTGCCGTTTCACTCACAGACTTGTTAGTATTTATAACACTGTTGCTGTCCCTTTCTAACGAGCTATAGAAGTCTGTAGGCTAGGCTATCACGCAACATGCTAAGAATGCAACGTAGGAACTTGAGGCAGGAACGCAGATAATGCGCGTTTGACCATGACTCATAAATTTTATAAAGAATTTGGCATTAAAGGTTTTGGTCAGCCACATTTCTCGTATCTTCATTTTGATAACACGATTTGCTAAAAGAGTTAGTTCAAATCTTGTATCACTTATGACGTCCTAAATGAATTTCATTTATGGCACCAATTTTTTGTGCTTGCTTTTTACGTTGCTTAAGCAGTATAAACAGCTTTTTCCTGTTAGGTACTTACTAAAAATGCCATAAAACAGACTTATCGAGCTTTCGCTTTTTCTTCTCATTGTTTTCGCCTTCATTTCACGGCCTTTTCTGGCTTTAATATTCCTCGTTTCGATATTGTTTTATTGACCGACAAAAATCCTAAGTTGAATGAAGCAAGATCTTAAGTGGCACCTTTTCACGTAATAAGTTTAGTAAGCTTTTTAAATTAGGTATAGTATTTAAAAAGCTTATTTTTTACTGTTGTACACCTATCATGATTCAACATCTTGACATCTTAATTTCTTTTAGGGAATGTAGCAAAAATGTTTGTTCGATAGTAGATGCCTGCCTACCCATTTTGATATTTTCAGCGCCGCTAACATACTAACATTTCTATCGCCCTTTGAAATGTGTATAAGCGCCATCTATTTTCGCCTTAAGGCAACTTTCAGAGTATTCAGAACAATTTAGGCAAATTAATCTATGTGTGGGTTTCTATATACGCTAAATGATAATAATTGAAACAATAGTATTAAAGCGATACTTATACGTACATAATACCTTTCGATTGCCACTTCAAATTGTTTTCCATGTTATTGTTATCGTTTTAACCATACCACACTGACTAGGATGTTAAACTGTCATTATAATCAGTAGTACTATCGCAGACATATTTGAATAGGTACTTGGAAGGTTTTAGAATAGACTATCACTGGAACTTATTACATGCGAAGTTTAATAGTATAGTAATTGAACACAACATGCTCTTTGAATAGAATTAAACTAGAAAATGACGAAAATTTACACAGCAATTTTATTTAATTTCAGTGACACTTTTAAGATGACTGAAGCTGTGATGAACGCAGAGGTAGAAGACTTAGAGGATGGAGAGATTGAGAGTGAAGGCGAAGAAACAACAGAGGTAACAACTGAAGAGAAAGGTATAGAAACTGTGCCGACTATCGACGATAAAGTACCGTTAGAAAAATCTGAACCCCAAGATTTTTATTATTCAAAATCAGGTAAGAAAAAGAAATCAAAGTCTAATAAAGAACAAAAATTTAAGGAAAAAGGTAAAAAGAATCGCAAATATTCTAGTCCTACAGAAGATGATTTTGCTGGTAACATTGAAAAAGCCATTAGAAAGGCTATGAGCAGAAATGAAAGTGTAGAAGGATACAATGAAGATGACGTTGATGAACGTCGTAAACCTAAAAAACGGAAGAAATACGAAAGTAAAGATGGTCCTGGTAAAAAACGTAAAAAACAAGAATTTTCGGATGAGATGGATGAAAGCGAAATGATGTGTGTAAGGGGAGCTTCTCCAGTTCATCATAGGCAGTCTCCTGTTCAACATAGGCAGTCTCCTGTTGATGGATATGCTGATGAGGATAGAGATTCATACGCGTCTGATAGTAGCCAGGAATCTAGGGGACAGCAGCACCATCGGCAGCAAAGGAATAACAGACAGCGTGATCGTAACAAACACAATAAGAACGATAGGAGAAGAAATAATCATCCAATGCAAGACCCTGACGGTGTTTGTTTATATTATATGCAAGGTAAATGCCATAAAGGTGACGACTGCATTTATTCACATGATGCACTACCCCCTAGAAAAATGGAATTGTGCAAGTTTTATTTAATGGATTGTTGTGCAAAGAGAGATAAATGTTTGTACATGCATGCTGATTTTCCATGTAAATATTATCATACTGGGCTTCCGTGTATATACAAAGATGAATGTAAATTCGCACATGGTAAACCGTTAAATGATGCTTTAAAGAACATACTTTTAAAACACATAGAATCGGCTCCTAAAGAAATTTTAGGTGATTTCCCAAGACTCAACAGAGAAGGGGCATTAAAAATGTTACAAACGACTCAAGCAAAATTAATACAACAATATTCCGATACCCCAGCTAGTAATGAAACAAACATTCCATCACTATTTGAATTAAATATACCAAACCCTCAAAACACAGCTGACTCATTACAAGGAAATCAATATAATATGAATGAGAGGCAAAATAAAATATCACCAAAAGTGCGACAATCGAGGTGGCAAAATGATTTATCAAATAATCAAAACTTTAACTTAAACTCACCACCAAGTAATAATACAAATTCAAGTAATGTACTAAGCATCAAGAATCTAACTGGAGTTTTGACACCTCGGCAAATTTTGGAGCTTACGAAAATGGGTATAGATAATTTAGATAAACTTGGTCAAATGACTGTACATCAACTAAATAGTATTGGATTGTCACTAAAACAAATAACTGAAATCCAGTTAAATACAATGAACATACAAAAGTTAGGTCTCATTAACAATGAACCGCAACAGTTTATGGGTCAAACGACTGGTAGTAAAGATTTAGATTTGAGGGTGCCACCTGTACCCGTACCTGTACCGAGTAATATCACGGCACCGTCAGATTTACCAGGAAAAGACATAGACATGCGTTTTCAGCCGTCTGTAATGCTTCCGGTACCTGAAGATACCTCTTCCAGTAAGGCCGTTCAAAAAGAACCACATACAAGTAAGGATATGATAGATATAGATCAGTATACAAAAGATGCCCTAAAATTCGCGTCAAAAGATAAGGAAAATATTGATATTTCTAACGAGTCGTATGACGCTGAAAAACCTGTCACTTCAAACGAGTCGAAAGACGTAGATCACAGAGTTCTTCCTTTTTCGGATGATGGTCCAAGGATTTTACATTCTACTGCTGAAGACAATCATGCAATGAAAGAATGTGATACAGATATAAGATTTCTTCAGCCAGAACCTTTGTTTAAAAATCCTGAAAAGAGACATCGTCGATCGACTACAGATGACGAAGACAACAATTTATTAATAGATGAAAAATGGTATTCAAGTGACGAAGAAAAAGGATCTAAGAAAAAGTCTCCAGCTTCATCACCTATACAAACGTCGCCTTCTCCTCAGGCTTCCACATCACTGACACCACAGATTATAGAACCTGCCGCTGTTTTGAGTAGGCTTGGTGATCTTTCTAAAATAGATATCAGTGAAGAAGTAACAAAGTTGCTGAACACAATGAAAAATAATCTTCACGAAACTAAAGTTGAAAGTAGCGCCGAGGGTGCGGCTTCACCACACAATAGATCAAGGGATCCCCGGGCTAGACGATCGCCAGAAAAAGTAAGTGATTCCAATAAGAGTACAACTAAAAAACCTCCTAGAGTATCGATTTATGAGTGTATAGATGGTGAACCCACAGACGGCAGGCGAAGATCTGATGTTGATTTGCGGAAACCGGATTTTAGTCTGCCTACTTTTGGCGATACCGATTTGCGTCAAACTAGTGGAGATATTGATTTTCGTCTGGGTTTGCCTTTTAAGCCTCTACCGAATTACACACCTGCATCAGAGATAAATGGGTCCATCAATAGCCATCCCGTTATGCCGTATAAAGTGGTGTTAATTGAAATACCCCGGCCAGACTACACAGATATTAGAAACAGTACTGCTAAGTCACAGGCATTAGTGGATCCTAGACTTAGAAAAGTTTTTAGACTATCTATTGACGAGTCTAATAGTGATAGTGAAAAGTCTACTAAGACATCGACTACAACGACTCCTACTGGTCCTAGAGTTGACCCTCGAAGAAAACCTAAAGACGCTGTTGACACCGTCGTTCAAGATCAAAAATCTAATTCATTAGATTTGCAAACCATACTCCAAAATTCGAATTGGTACAAGGAAATGAGTTCGACGCAAAAAATATTTGTAAACCAAAATTTAGCACCAGTGACGCAAATGATTAAGCAGTATCAACAAGAAAAGATACCGGGAAAGAAATTCGATCTAGCTCTTATTCAAGGTAATAGTGTGTTGTGCAATATATTTAACAACTTGGGGATCTCCTTGGGCGAAAATGGTGAGTATTCGTATTTACCAAAACCCAAAGAAGCCTTACTTAAAACACCAGTTAATTTTAATCAAAATGCATTCGGTTTGAACAGCAATGCAATGCCCAGTGGCGCAATGGATGGAGGGAACATGAATATGATGAATATTCCACCAATGGGTATGGCAGGTATGAATAATATGAATTTAGGTAACATGCACGGATTTAATCAACCGATGTCAGATCCACGGGGTGGTCCAACGCCTGGACTACTAGGAATAGCTCCAAATATTCCGCACAATTTTAATAAGTTTGGTGGACCCAATAACTTTGGGAATATGCCATTTAATGGTCCGGGTCCCGGTAATGACTTTAACTTTATGGATGGTGACCAAAATTACCCAAGGTTCCCAAATCGAGGTGGTCATCGAGGACGCGGCAACGACCGGTGGAATCGTGGAGGTTCTGGTAGAGGCCACAGAGATCGAAAAAACTTTAATGATCGTGGAAATTGGAAGAATGATAGAAATTAGATTTTGTATTATAGTTGTCATAAATGCTTTATTATACTATAAAGTTAACGTAATAAATTATTTTAGCTAATGTAGAACTCCTTCCACATGCAGCAAAATGTGATTAAGGTGATAATAATTATTAATGACAGACTTTTGTAGGTACGTTGTATTTTAATAGTATAAGTCAAGTTTACGTGTCTAGTTTAATGTCCAAGATCCTTTATGTATTGTAAATACGTTATAAGTAGTAGATAATTGATCAATTTCAGTATCATCCATGTAAAATAATTATTTGAAAAATACTGAATTAAGTTTACTTAAAATAACTCATTATAAGAGCCAAATGTTTTAAGACTGAGTGCGTGCGTCGTGATTTATATGTTATTTTTTCATAATGCATTATTGTTTCGATTCATAGATAACAATCAACACAAACTAAGTTTTGTATTAATCAAGTGTATTGGACTATGCTCGGTCATAGTGAAAAAGCAATAAGAATATACCTCTAGATTGTTGAATTATTAATATTGGTTGTTAGGTAAATATTGTAATAGAATCAAAAAGACGGGCCTACTCAACTTTAAAATAAATTCATGTTTATATTTTATCAATGTCTTGATTTTCATACCTTCTCTTTCAATATTCTAATTATTTGTGTATTTATACTTTCGCACACAAATATAACATCGTTATATTAGTGAAAGCATGCGACTAGCTCTTCGAAAAGGCGAGGCGAAGACGCTTTTGTTTTTTCATTTTTTTTAGAAGGCGATTCCTATCTAATTAAAATAACTGAATAGGAGTTGTACTCATCATTATGAACAAGTTACATTTTCATATAAAGTAAAAATATTTGAGTTATGTATTGAGCAGCTGATTATGTTCGCGAGTTCAGGGTGTAAAAGCTGTTCATCATAATGAGTACATTGTACCCTTACCGAAACTGCGCAGACGTGATGGGTATCGATATAAAATACATAAAAATTAAAAAAAAAACAACTCAATTTAAATGAACTACCAGCGGCCATTCGTTCGTAATCACAAATAAAAAAAAAACACAAAGTCACAAATGATTTCATTCTTTCTTTCCTTTCTTTCTTTATTGGCCAGTAGTCAGAGTTTTAATTTTTTTTCGATTACCATGACGTCAGTAGAGTTCCGCTAATTAATTTCGTATTTGTTTTAAAAGTTAGGTAATTTGTTGCATTTTATTAATTACATATATGGTGTAATTTTGCTTAGTGATTCATAGTAATTATTGTCTACTTATAAGCAATAAAGTAGATATTGACATACTAATGATTTAGTACAATTGGGTACATATGAATAAATTTCTGAACATAATTGTGTACAAATTGGGTAAGAAAAAGTGCTATCATCGACATTACCTACCTAAATATGTAACTTTACCCGTTTTCACTTACCCTGGGGAATACTTACCTAAATGTAATACCTAAATACTCGCAGTGCAAAAAAATGCGCTTTTATTTAGTTATTATGTTTATTTGTCGAATATTGCTAGTTAATACGGGAATTTGTAGATACTTATGTATGAAAACTCATTCGGTATGAATAGATATTTGTTTCTCTTAACAAAATAATACAGAACAAAAATAGTGCTAAAAATATTTATCCTGTGTTTGATCCTTTTTAATCAACCCCCCCTTTTACCAAAATCTGTTGTCAAATCTGTAATTGTTTGGTGACCAAACATCAACATGCACACGCACACTTACACACGCAACTGTACTATACACACACACACACACACACACACACACACATACACACTTATGCTGTGAGCGGCAAAAGTCTGTTAACTTTTTTTCGCATATTTTTAGGCCCACTTGCACGAAAAACTTAACTCAGAGTTAGTTGCTAACACGAGGTTAAATTGACAGTTAGTTATACAATATTGTCAATTTAACCTCGTGTTAGCAAATAACTCTGAGTTAAGTTTCTTTTTTCGTGCAATTGGGCCTGATACCCCAACCCAAATTGTCAATATTATCAAATATTAAGGTATTTGACAACGGATTAATCAGGGATATGACTGTTTTCTTATAGGTACCACCATATGCCTTGGAAAATATGAAATGTGGAGGTCGAGCATCAATGATGAATTTAATGTATTCCAGTTATGTTATCATCGGCGAGTGTTGGGGTGACGTAAGTATGCATTGAGTGGAGAGAAATCAAAGTCTTTGAGCAGATAAGATTATGAGCTGTCTTTATTTATTGATTGTAAAACTGAAGTTATATAGCTGGTAAAGTCAATTTTTAATCGGCTCCCACCAGTTTTTAAATTGATTGCAACTTGAGAGACCTTCGAAAACGTAGGAGCTGAAAAAGTAGGTTAGGTAACATGAAACAAAGAAACGGTAAGTATCTATCTATCTAAAAACTGACAAATCATCAAAAACTTACAAAGATTCAAAGAATCCATTTCTTCTTGGTCGTCAGAGCAGTTGTAAAATAAAACGCACTGCTTTGCAGATAACTTAGGCTGCGAGACGAAGTAATTATAAAGGAGTTCCATTTCTCTTCCTGCTGCTTGAGCAGTGTTAGGAGAACATACCAATATGACTCCCTGAACTCCAACCCTTAGGGCCGGCCAACATGACTCAAACCTGAAAATAGACATGGACAGCCACAAGTCTTATGAACTCGTAATATTTAGATAGGTATGTACTCCTGTAAATATGGCAACAACATAGCCATTCGGTTTTCCTTCCTTCTGGGGGAAGGTACATACCAGAACAGCAACCTAGGTACTTACCATGATTGCAAAATCTAGTTAGTAGCTGTCTTCCAAGTTAAAATTTTAAGTAGTTATCTGCCTAATCCAATCGAGTAAAGTGAAAGGACGGGTGTTATGGTCGGGCTGCCATTTTATGTATTCTTTAAACATATAAACGACGTAGTATAATAAATTATCAACTTGTTGATTCATTCAACGGTTAAGGCTTTCTTTCGATGGATGGCGCTGTAGTAAGGTTTCTTATTTGATAGTGTAGATTTACTTTATTGCTGTTAGGGTAATTCTGGGAATAAGGATTAAAAATGATTCCTCACCTATGATCACCGCTGCAGTCCCAAAGTTCTATATCGATGCTTGTTATTTTCCCATTAATGTTCAGATTGGGAAGTTCAAACTCTACTATTCTGACTCCTTGTGTGGGCCGAGGGGCTTCAGCTTCTTCAACATTTATTGAATCTGATAAGAAGTTGGCTAATTTCGTTTTACCACTCTGAAACAAAATCGTAAGGGTTGTAGGGGTACGGCCACTTACTTACATGCTTAGATTTAGGAAAGATTAACTTTATGGGTGACCCAGGTAAATATTATGGCAGGACGATTTGATGCCTATCGATCAAGTTTGGTCCGGAATTGCCCAAAACCTGGAGGAAAGGGACAGAACAGGCAGAAATAGAACAATAGGCAGAGATATTATACAATAGCTATATTATACAATAGCTTTGAAGGTTTAGGTACACATAGTTATGTATTTATGAGTATATTTGCTTTTAAGTGGAGTGATAAAATTGATTACCTCTGAAGGTCCAATCATTAAAATCTTCAATTTATTTGGCTGCATTGCACTAAGAGGCACTCACTTTTATTTACTTTGAAATCTATCTAGTTTACTCTATCAGACGAATACACATGCAATAAACAAGCAAGGAACCCATGCATGTGCTAAGCTTTGACTGACATTGTTGTGTTTACCATTAGGTAACTAGGCAACATAAGATAGCGTAGACATGCTCTATAATTTTGTTTTCATTAAAAACTTATTGTAATGCGAATTAACTCAATATTGTAAAGTCATTTATTGGTAAGTAATTTATTCACTTCCTGACATCGATTGCCTACAAAATAATGCCATTGTTTACCTTCTCCTGGGTAGGTATATTATAATTTCCTGGTTTTGCATCACTCAACGTTAACTGTATTAGCAGATGCCCTCTATTTGATAGGTATTGATTCTTAATTATATGAATAATCTAGAATTATATCTATTACTATCAGCTGCATATAAGTAAGAGTGTATAATTTATTAGTCGTTTGTCTTGGAAAAGCCGACCACACCATTTTATTACCTATCTTTATGAAAATTGTGAAAATGATAAGTTGCCTTCCCATCTATAAGTTTCCTAAAATGTAAAACATCTTTCTTCACACTGCCTATCTGAAGCTTAAAACAATTATGTACCAACTTATAAATATACATCCACTACTAGCCTTCATAACATCATTTATTGTAGTTACCTACAGCAGTAAAAATGCAGGTTCCACCGAGATTTGAACTCGGATCGCTGGATTCAGAGTCCAGAGTGCTAACCATTACACCATGGAACCGCTGGGGATGGCGACGAAATTATGGACTGCTATCTTCTAAACAGCATTTAGTAGAGTAAAATATCTGCAAACTGCCCTTGCCACCCTTGTGTTCTAAAATTAACTGGGCCCAATGTGCAATGAGCTGAGTGACTATTGGCATCTGTTTTTAGGTTCTATTTTAGTCACAATCATTGTGTTATTCTGCTTACACTCCGCAGTATTTTTAACACTCGAATAGAGAATTATTTCTAGCTACTTTAATAATAACAACCATAGAGAATACAGTCTATTTACGTCTCACTGAATTCCAAATAAAAAATGCTTATTTATAATAAGAGAATACAGTCTATTTACGTCTCACTGAACTTCAAATAAAAATTACTTAGTTGTAATAAAGACCATGGGACCACTTGGAAAGTACCTATACCCTTTCAAACAAAAGATGAATTTTCCTAATCGGTCCTGGCGTCTTTGAGTAATCGGGGAACACACATAAAAACAGATTCCGATGATTTGTGAATCAAAGGTTAATAAAGACAGTTCATATACAGAGGAGGCACGAACTTTACATAATCACCACGTTGCTCAAGCCGGGTTAGCGATTTCAGACTTAAAATTTATTGTATTTTTCCTAATGGTGTTTTCCTGCACCTATTTCAGTGATGCCTAATTTAAAATGAGAAAGCGGTTAGATTTCGCGGTTAACCTACCTATGTTAGATATAATTATGATGGTTGAAAATAGAATGATGATTATTTGATGATGTTATTTGTTGACAAGTAGGGTCATTATTTAATGATAATAATTTTATTATCCTAATCATCATATTAGTATACCTACCTAATTAGTTGAGACATACAAATAAAGTGAAATGTTACAATTATAATGGTTGAAAATAGATTGATGATTATTTGATGATGTTATTTGTTGACAAGTAGGGTAATTATTTAATGATAATAATTTTATTATCCTAATCATCATATTAGATATACACATTTAGTTGAGACATAATACATAATTAACATTTCATTTGTCCTATAATCTCAATCGAGATACAGCAATTTGTACTTTTATTTAGAAACTTGTACCGAGTTTGACGTCAACTATAAATGTAGAAGTAACTTCTTCCATATTATCTACAGGAAATCTATTAGTAAGGACGAATGATGGTACAAACAAAAACCTGTGGGGTAGGTTATCTAACGGTAGACGATAGAGAGGTTCTTGACTGATACTTAGTAACTGTTCCTAACAATCCTGAGTCCAGGCAGTGAAATAAAAACCGGAGAAGTGCGAGTTGGACTCGTGCTCGAAGGGTTCCGTACCATTATCGTAAAAACGGCAAAAAAGCACGTGTGTTGTATGCAAGTCAGTTTTAATCTATACAAATAAATAAAATTGAAGTGTTTGTTTGTAATGTCATAATAACAGCTTTTTACTAAAAGCATAATGAAGATATAGTAAGGGTAAAATTACACTTAAATATTTATTATATTCTGTTTTTAGTATTTGTTGTTATAGTGGCAACAAAAAAACATCACCTGTGAAAATTTCAACTGTCTAGCTATCACGGTTCATGAGATACAGCCTGGAGACAGACAGACGGACAGTGGAGTCTTAGAAATAGGGTCCCGTTTTTACCCTTTGGGTACGGAACCCTAAAAGGCGACAGTGCTGGTCAGCCGTTACGTAGGATTAAATACAGAGTATTCCTCACGGCATGCGCCACCATATCTGCCCACCACGTGCTAATTGACCTTTGCTTTTTATCCCCTTTCTGAACAAAATGGCATCGCATGTTTCTTATAATAAATTGGTTTACGGTTTACCTATTTGTTATTCGTGTTGGTCTGGTTTTTATGAGAGTTCCAGTTTCCAGAGCACTTTATCACTATGTATTATTGATGTTTTTTTTTTTATTTATTTTTAGGCTCGCGTTTGACCACTATCTCGCCTGATGGTAAGCGCTGATGTGGTCGACGGTGAAGCACGCTTGCTTAGAAGTAACCTATTCACTCTTGACTTAAAGACCCCAAGGTTGTAGCTATCAGGAAACAAAGACTCCGGCAGGGAATTCCACTCCTTAGCTGTGCGTACAAGTAATGATGTTTATGAAGTTAGATATGGTAAATAAACAGTAGATTCGATTTATTCGGTACCTAGGTATATTTTAACAACCGACGGAAAAGAGGAGTGTTATTAGATTGATGTGTGTACCTGTGTATTCGTGTTTCTGTCTTTGGCGTCACAGCTCCTAAACGGATTTACCGATTTTGGTTTAGTATTTTTTTTTGTTTTTGGGAGTGATCTTAGCTATGTTTGATGAAAATCGTTTCAGCCGTTCAAAAGATATGGGCCTTTTACTGTTTGAATCGGGGTATTTGCGCAAGGACATTTTGTATTAGGGCATTGGTGGCCCAGTGGTAAGAACGGCCCCGTTTTACGTGTAAATTATTTCATCACGACTGCTCTAAAAACGGTGAAGGAAAACATCGTAAGGAAACCGGCATGTACTAGAATTAAAAAAATCGAAGACATGTGACATCCACCAACCCGCACTGGGCCCGCGTGGTGGATTACGGCCCATTCCCTCTCACAGAGAGGAGGCCTGTGTCCCAGCAGTGGGAACGTTAAAAGTCTGATGATGATCATGATGATTTGCGCAAGATATCGTGTCGGGGGTTTTTAAATGTTTAAATTTTACTTGTTCCATGTTTATTATGCAGGTATTTCATGTCCCTTGTAGCTGGGCAGTGCGTGGTAGCGTAGCAGCAGCGTAGCAGCAGCGTAGCGGCATCGTAGCGGCTCCGTAGCACTGTCATAGAGGCGCTGAAGCGTTGTCTAAGCGGCATCGTAGCTTTGCCGTAGCGGCGTCGTAGGTTTATCATGGCGTCGTAGCTTTATCGTGGCATCGGTAGTCGAATACTAGTCAATGACTTATGGTTTCGATATTGCATAATACTCCAGCAAGGAGCCTAGAAGAAATTAAGACATTTTAGTGTAAAACCATTGGTCATTTCTAAAAAGAAGGTCCTTTATCTCAAAATATAAATAGTTCCTTCACTAAATCTCTTGTTCGATTTGCAGTTGTTCGATTTGTGCTCACGTGCTCATTCAGGTATTCGTTATTTTCGACTTTTTTTTTGTATTTTCAAGATTAAGAAGAGAAGATATTATATATTTACCTAAAAAAACCCCCAAAGCCATACTACAAACATGTATTCGCAAATTGAAAATAAAAACTGAGGAACTCTTTTTTAGAAAGTTACAATTATGTAATTATAATATAACATCATCAACAACACCTGTATTTAATTATTTGAACTAACATCGTATCCACCCTGTGCCTATTTACTGGAAACCAACGTCTTCATACTGTCTATTTACCAACATTAGATAACGGGTTGCGACCTTGCGGTTTGCTGTCACTCCTACAACCTCCAGTGCTTTGCATATAATCCTGGTGCATAGAGCGCGTAGAGCCCATAGACAAGCTGTCATTATGTACCCGTTATGATGTAACTTCTTGCTGTCATATTTAGTAACGGAATTCTCGAGATGTGGTGTGTTATCGGTAATGTGGATCATAATGTAAATGCGCTTGCGTCGTTGACATGCAGGTTACGTGTTCTGAGTTTGGTTTTTATTTTACTCATTGTTTGGTCAAAGTTTATAATATGTTGCTTGACTCGAGTTGTGTACGTGTTTTTACAACTTTTATAAAGTTCTACAGAAACAAGTTGTTAGAGGCAGGAGTTATAAAAATCCTAGGTACTTTTCTATATTCGGACGATTGTTAATCAATCGGCGTTCGACGGTTTTTAACTTTAGGCACAAGAATATACAAACACTTGGTTTAGGACTCCTATGTCCTAAACCAAGTTTTGTAGCACTTAGAAGGACCAGGAAGGTGACTTTAAGAGCTTATGGTCAAAACTATCATAGGATAGTTTTGACACATCAGGGTACGGGGGCAGGTCCTGGATTAGGACAATGGATACTTTCCATCACACTAGTAAGTTCCCGTAGGATAATTTTAGACTCACTCACCGGGTGATGTTCTTCAGAAAGGCCGAGTAACCGGCGTCCGTGTATGACTAGATGTATGGACGTGAGTGAAGCGAAATAATTATGAAAGGATCGTAGCAGGTGGCGTTCTGTAGTTTCTGCCTATCCCCATGGGAAAAAGGCGAGACTTTATGTATTACTCACAGGCAACGCCACTGGAAAAAGCTTAGTTGAAATATAAAAATACTTAATTAAAAAAAACAAAAACCCTGCAACTAAAAAGACGTAAATAAGAAGAAAATCATGCTGTGCAGTCGGAGGATACACATCTTGTTTAAGCCTTTTTAGTTCGCTTCTTAAGCAGTCGGGTTTTTTGATTTTATGAATTAAGTTTTTTTATTTATAACTTTTTAGTTATTTTTTTTTTCGTATTGGGTAGGTACCTACATTTAAACATACAAGTGTTACATATTTATGAAATCACCTTTTAAAACCCTTTATTTTGATAACCCCCACACGATGGGTATTATGGAAGAAAAAAATTGGGTCCCATAATACGGCTTTTGAGGCATACATACATAGACTGATAAACACATTACCCTCCTCCGGTAGTCGGGTAAAAATAAATTCCTCGTTGAAGGTGTTGTAATCCATCCACAACACAGATGGATGGCGTGAGCGGTAACCTTTATTAATCGATCAACCGCACTATCTTTTGATCTAGCGAAATTGAAATACGTTGCAGCGTAGTATGAAGAAGCGATTGCATTGCAGTAGCTATGTAACAAAACTAAGTAGAAAGAGCTACCTACGACATCTTGTATCAACATAAACAAGTCTAGTTTGCTGACTGAAGGAATAGACATTTACCTTAACAGGAATAGTTAAATGTTTCCGGCAACATGTACGTGGTGTGGGTAGTATTAACATGTATTGTAACTGTATACCACTGGTTAACACTGGTCCAAACTGGATGTTATTTGCAATGCGTGGTTAGATAAAGCCATTAGCATGCGTAAGTTGATTTGGAAAAAGACGCATCATGTCTTTCTTCCACAAAAATGGTCTATTTTGGTTGTTTACCATGTTTTCGTAATCTTCAAGTAAATTTAATTTTTTCATCCTTAGGAAGAGGAATATTATGTCCAGCTGTGGACATCTTTCGTCTGCAAGTAGTATGATAATTGTAATGACCGTAAGAAGTTTGGTGTGTTGAAGCTTCTTCAGAAGAGAAAGGAATATCTTTATTTATGTAGGTTTAGCTGGGTTCCCTCTATCTGGCAGAATCATGATACTCCGAAATTTATTTGGCATAACACACTTGGCATAATCTTCTTTAAACTAATACTTTTTTCTTCAGGCATATTTCTTTTAAATGTAATTGTGGTTTGACCGAATGTTTCTATGCCCGAATTTACAGCGGCTTACTTGTAAGATGGCAGAATTTTATTTGGCATAGTTTCACTTGGCATAGTATGATATTATGAAGATGGCAGAAATTTATTTGGAGTAATTTTATTAGACATTTCTATAAAATAGCATTTTTATTAACCTTAAAATAAAATTCAAATACTGTCTTAAAAAGTCAATATGTTGTGTTACAAAAGTTAGTGGCAGAAACGAATCGCTGCAAAACCAACTCCACGTAGTCTTGTGCTTGTCTGCCCTACCCCTAGAGTGTAATTCAAGCCCGCGTAGGCGCGGAGGGGCGAGGCGGCCTGCGAGCTGAAGAGCAGGTGGTTTAATAACGGACGCCGCCGCAGCTAAGGCTGGCCGGTGAAGCCGGCCAGCAAGCTGAAGCTGCGGTGGTGAGCTTTAAAACCATCTGCAACGGTAAGCTTGCGTGGGACCGCCGGAGCTCCGCAGAACCGGAGCCGTGACAGAAACCATGCCTGCTGCATGCTAACTTGCATTCTTGCTTGCATTTCGCATGCTTGCTGCATGCTCACTTGTATGCTTGCTTGCATGCTTGCTGCATGCTCACTTGTATGCTTGCTTGCATGCTTGCTGCATGCTCACTTGTATGCTTGCTTGCATGCTTGCTGCATGTCCACTTGTATGCTTGCTTGCATGCTTGCTGCATGCTCACTTGCATTCTTGCTTGCATGTTGCATGCTTGCTGCATGCATGGTGTACGCTTGTTTGCATGTTTGCTTGCTTCTTACTGTGAATTAAAACACAAAAAAAAATTGTGTTCTATCAATCTTTTATTATGGAAAAACATACAAAATTACTCTAACTATGAATTATCTGTAATGTGATAGATGAGTATTTTATCGTGATCATTCTCAAAAAGCAAAAATAACTTTCGTTCAGAAGGCGGTGTCGCAAAATTACAAAAGAAGTGGGTATTCCGAAACCAACTTTGCTCTTTTTAGGGTTCCGTACCTCAAAAGTTAAAAAAAACCCTTATAAGATCACATTCTTGTCTGTCTGTCCGTGTCCACCGATTTTCTCAGGAAGGGGTGGACCTCGCAAGTTGAAATTTATACCAGATACTGAGATAATTATAAAAATCATCAAGGTCCTGAGTCAACACGATAAAAAGATAGAAATGGGCAAATTTAGATTTTCGCGAAAACTTGTAAGTACCAAAAATAACCAGAATTAAAAAAAAATAACAATTACGGAATTTTCCCTTTACTTCTGCTGTAAGACCTTGCTTTTAACCAAAATTGACAATTCTAGGTCAAACGTAAGTACCCTATAGGTTTTGGGTCGAAAACCTACATAGTAGTTCCCGTTGACCTAGAATCACGAAATTTGGCAAAAAGTAAGGTCTTACAGCTGAAATACAGAAAAAAATCCAAAAAATAATAGTTGAAAATTAAGGTAAATTTTGGTAGTTTTTGGTTTTGGTTTTGGTTCTTGGTTCGCGAAAATCTAAATTTGCCCATATCTTTAAAACTTAGCCGCCAATAAAAATGATACCAATTTTATTGTGTTGGTTTAATGGGTAGGTACGGAACCCTCGGCGTACGATTTTGACTCGCACTTGATCGGTTTTTTTTTGTGAAAAAGTTTTTAAATTTATCTTGTCCACGTTTTTGTGTTTCTTGCGTGTATCTTTATTGCAACATTAATGTATTTCGTTTCTCACTATAATATTTCTAAGATAGTCTAACCAACGAATGAATGTAGTGTGGCTTGGAATACAAACGGCATTCATTAATGTAATAGCCTTATGTGTATGCACAGCGGTTCATATGTGTATGTCACCGACAATAGTTTGCACTTCCGAATCGTCAACATCTATGAATGCTTAATCAGATAAGGTTTAAAGTTTGGTGACTTCCACATTTTTAACCTGAGTCTGACAAACTTAGAAATAAAGTTGACGATGAGCATTTGAGTTTTCACGCCAGTTATTTTCGTTGCTCTTTTTAACATTGTCTTTAAAAAGGCTTATAGGCATCCTTTCTTAAATAATGTAGCCGTTTTTAAACACTGTAAATCTGTCTGTCCATCATCTGGCTAAGCCTTTAGTGTGTAGGAAGGGCCGTGCATAAACATGGAGCCTAATGAAATAAAATACTAACGCCGACGTTCAGAGGCGTCAACTCCTATTTCACTTAGCGCAGTCCGCCCACTCGCTTGGGAGAGATACATTGCAGTTGTGCTCACACCATACCAAATATACGTGCATATAATACCTTGATGTATTGTGTGGGGCATGAAAGGCAGTAGACAACACAAGTTTTATACTGCGAGTATAACTTATAAAAGATTTGTCTGTTTGTCTGTTTATTTAAGCACGCATCACGTAAAATATACGAAACAAATCTAGATAACTTTGAACTACTTTCTTTTTTTATGTAACTAGATTTTATTTCAATTAAAATTTACATACTATTTGTAGCAGCCGGCATCAACATCCAGGCGCTACGCGCGCAGACACATAACTACCGTTGTGTATCGACGCGCGGTATTTATAGTTCGTGCAAAATTCAACCTGAATACTCTTTTACTTAACTATCTCCTGACAACTGGTAAAGTGGTGACCCCGACGAACACTGAAAATGGCCGACAAGCAAGAGCAAACCCGAGAAGTCCAATCGGTTTGTGCATGCAAACAGCCGCCAATGCTTGTGTCGCGATACGGAAGCAGTCACTCGCAGCCAGAGCCAGATCTTCGAGAAGCTATTATGCAGCTCACGCGGGAAATTGCGGCAATGAGAATGGACAGAACAATACAAAGAAGATCATCATTCAGCTCAAGATCACGTACACAATCCCGAGGCCGAACGAAATATTACCAGCTAACGTCAAGCGATATTTGTTTTTACCACACTCGTTACGGTAAACAAGTGCGCAACTGCAGCTCTCCGTGCAAGTACAAGCAGCAGGAAAACTAGCCGCGACCTTGGCTACGACGGGACCCGAGGTTAACGAACAACAACAACAACAACAATAACAACAACAACAACAACAACAACAACACAACAACAACAACATATATATATACAGTTAAATAAAAATAAAATAAAACTACGAACGCGTATAAAAGGGCAGGGGTCATAGGCCGTCAAAAAATTCGTCCACATCGCTGTCAAAGTGCCCAGAACGCTGGCAGCATTGCCACGTTGGATGGCAATTCTGATTCTTTGGCCAAGGAAAAGTCCAGCCTTCTGGTCACATGAAGATTCGACTAGCCGTTTGCTTACATCTCGAAATACTCGAAGACCACTCGGACCCCATGGACCTAATGTTTCAACCCCAAACGGCTCAAATATATAACTTCCAATAAGGTATTTGTGCCGTTTAAGGTTTTCTGCACCAGCAGCAGCTGCCCCAGCTCAGCCCGCCGTGCTAAGAAGATGGGATGGCGCAAGGGTGTCGACACATGTTGCATCCCACACCAAAGGCCTACCCACCTTCCAAGGCATGTATTACTTAGTTTTTGTTTCATCGCAATCGGTTCACTCTTTCAAAAGTTAGATTAGTTTAAAGTGTTCAAGTCAAGGCGTTTTTCTGTTCTGTGGTTCAAGTAGTTAAATTATCAGAACACACGCAATTTAGATACTCGCACAATTGAACTCGGTATTCGATAGATGGCCTTGTGATTTGAAGGAATTTTCTAAATGGCGGTGTTCAAGATAAGAAGAGAATATTGTGTGTAAGATTCTCCGCGAAAGAATGATTGATGACCAAAGAAAAAATATTGGTAGATAAGTAAGTAGGGTAGGCAGGAAGGTAAGTAGGGTAGGGGAGGCGGTCAGTTCACGGGAGTGTAGCCGCGGGCACAGCTAGGCTAGGCTTTTATAAAATCCAGGATTCGATATAATATGGAAAGATAATTTTTTTAAATTTTGAATAATGAAGAAAAGTCTCATTTTAAACAAAACAAAGCTTAGTGACAATTTCCTAGCGCATAGTTCTCAGGCAACATAATTCCATTATAATTAATACAAATACTATAGATTAAATTGATGAGAAGCAGCTCAAACAGTTCTTGTTTAATGTAATCGGTTCCATTCCCAGATCAAGTAATCAATCACTCTCCAATAATGGAACCGTAGTTAGCACTTCAATAGACAGAGTACAAGAACTGCCTTCAGATGGTGGGACGGAGCCAACCAATGAATCGAATACAATCATGATGAAGTTTTAATGTAATTATATTACTTTTCTCATACAGCGTGGGTTAAAGAATGGACTTTATACTCATTTACTTTTTCGCTTTGTGCGTCTGCTGTTTCTAATTGTATCTAACAGTATGGCATTATCTATCTTGTATCTATATATATAAAAGCGAAAGGTCACTCACTCACTCATCACGAAATATTGAAAATCGCTTGACGTATAAAAATAAAATTTGGCAGGGATGTTCCACAAGTGACGTAAGTGCGCACTAAGAATGGATTTTTGGAAATTCCATCCCTAAAGGGACAAAAGGGGGTTGAAAGTTTGTATGAAATTTCTACAGATTGTGATTTGGATACGTGAAATCTTACATTTACGCTCTAGATTGATAAAAAGAATACATGTAAAGGCAGACTTATCTGAAATTGACTGGGATAGCTTGCTTAAAAATTTACCAGCAGAGGAGTCGGTAAACGCATTTTATGATGGCTTGTTTAGTATAATTAGAAAACACGTCCCGCAAAAATCGTACAAATCTTCTAAATTCCCCATTTGGTTCACTCGACCCCTTATAAAGTTATTCAAAAATAAAAGCAACGCCTGGACCAAATGGAAAGTGTACAATAATATATCCGACTATGAGCAATTTTCCCTATATCGCCGCAGGTTCAACAAAGAATGTTACTTATGTTACTCAAACTATATAAAAACTGTAGAACAAAATATTAATAAAAATCTCAAACACTTCTGGGGCTATGTGGCTAGTAAAAGGAATAACTCAGGAATTCCATCCAATATTAAACATAAGAGTAATTCCAGTAGTGATCCACGTGATATTTGTAAACTTTTCTCTAACTATTTTCAATCAGTGTATGAGCCATTGTCTCTTGATGTCCATAAATGGCAACCACCTTCTATTTTTATTGATAATAGTGATATTATCAACAATATTTATATCGAGCCTTCTAAAGTTTATAAGGAGCTAAAGTCGTTAGACCCTTCAAAAGGACCTGGACCAGATGGCATTTCTCCCTCGTTTTTCATACGTGTTGCCAATCACTTATGTGAACCCCTTCATCTGCTGTTCAATAAATGTATCAGCGAGGGTGTTTTTCCCGATGTATGGAAAATAGCTCACTTAACCCCTGTCTTTAAAAAAGGATCAAAGGATGACGTAGAGAACTACCGTCCGATCTCGATTCTGTCTACCTTGTCGAAGCTTTTTGAGAGACTGGTTTATAACGAAATTTATCCTACTTTACACAAGGCTATAATTAAAGAACAGCACGGATTCGTCCAACAAAGATCTACTTATACAAATCTACTTATTTTTGTAGGCTATGTTTTTGAAAATATGGATAATCGTTTGCAAACTGATGCAGTATATACAGACTTTCAAAAAGCGTTCGACAAGGTGGATCACGAATTACTTTTGCGTAAAATTGCCTTCAATGGTATTCGCGGCAATTTATTGAGATGGTTCACCTCTTACATAACAAACCGTACTCAAAAGGTTGTTATTAACGGATTTCAATCGGAGCTGATTTCCGTCACATCCGGTGTTCCTCAGGGCTCAATTTTGGGCCCTTTGTTGTTTACGTTGTTTATAAATGATATCCATGCTTGTTTTAAGCATTCGAACTTCTTACTATACGCGGATGACTTGAAAGTGTACAAAACTATAAAAAGTATTGATGACTGTTTGGAGCTTCAAAGTGACTTAGATCGACTGTCTAGCTATTGCACCTTGAATAAACTCTCTTTGAGCTTATCCAAATGTAATTCGATTACATTCACCAAAAACATAAAGCAGCACACTTATAACTATCACTTGCTTAATACACAATTAAAAAGAGTGTATTCATTGCGTGACCTCGGTGTGGTGCTCGACTCTAAACTTCATTTTAATATCCATGTAGACAATGTAATCAGCAAGGCCCTTAAAATGTACGGGTTTGTTATGCGCAACAGCAAGGATTTCAAGCGTCCATCAACCTATAGATATATCGCTTGTTAGACCTTGTCTGGAGTTTGCTACTATGATATGGAATCCCTACTATTCAAAGTATATTGACTCGATTGAGACGGTTCAACGTAAATTCCTAAGAGCTCTGCATTACAGATGCTATCACAGCCACGGTTCGCATGATATGTTATTTAAGAATTACAAACTGTTAACCCTAGAATCCAGAAGACTGCTTCTCGGAGCAATGTTTCTACATGGTATTGTGCATAACAAATATGATTGTACAGACTTAGTAAATAAAATTTGTTACATCGTTCCGAGGACAGTAGTGCGTAGACAAGCGCGTTCATACCGCCTACTTTCTATTAATATCAGGCAAGTCTGTAATTCAAATGCTGGCTTTCGCGCTCCTCTGCGCCAACTTGTGGATTCCTACAACACTAGATTTGAAAACACTGATATTTTTAATCTAACAGCACAACAATTTAGGAAATCTCTAGTCGATTCTCTTCTCTATTTATAAATTATTAAGTGGTGTATTTTTCTTTTCTTCTCTATTTGTGTTCATACATTTCGTTGTTAGAAACGTTGCTCATGTATTCTCTTTTTTTTTAGCACGTAGCATTAATAATTATCAAATTAGTAATAAGTGAATAATGTTGCTAGTAGTATAATAAGTATTTTGTTTAATTAGATAGTATGTATCACATTTAATTGTACTCCTGTTTTTTTATCCCGAAATAAAATAAAATAAAATAAAAAATGTATTTTATGGTTTTTGGAAATTCCTCCCGTAAGGGAGTAAAAAAAGCGTTGACAGTTTGTAAATTGGACACATGAAATTTTAGATTTAGGTACGCTTTTGGTTAATAAAAAGAATTTATGTATATATTGGTTTTTGGAAATTCTATGGAGGTGAAAGGTGGAAATTTACTGGGCATTTGAAAGTGCAATTTCAAACTTGCAAAGTTTCAAATTTTAAATATTTGTTACTTGGCATAAATACTAACCTACTTAAATAGTAAATGTTTTTATTATTAGTTTTTCAAAACTACTCCTAAAAGATGATTTGGATCTGCTAAAGATTTTTGAAGAATTGTACAGTACAGGGTTTCTTTTTACGATGTAGGGATTTTTGGAAATTCAACCATTAAGGGGGTGAAACTAAAAAGTCATCTGGAGGATAAAATACGGATCACGCGAAAGAAGTCGCGGGTGAAGTGCTAGTAATATATAATACCGAGCAATATGTAATTACGAATTTAATTTAGTAAAAATAGGTAGATTGATATTTTTTTACCTACTACCTTACAATGATTTGTTCCGGGGAATAGAGATGTCATGTGATATCTATTTGATGTATTAGCGTTTTTATTATAATAGTGTTTCTGTTTAGTACTAACATTAAACTTCCGCAGACGTTTAATGGCTATAAATAAAACTCACCAAGACTTGTTATGGTAAAGTCTAAGTCTTGAGTCATATCGGAGGTATATTGCCATGTTATGTAAAAGAGGAGCATTACTTTCACGTGTACTTTTAGCAAAAATGTTTCAATGTAACGTCTGCTATGATGTATGGGATGAGAAGTGTAAGAAAAAAAAAATCAGTTATTATCAAGAGAGCCAAATGGATCCCATTACAATGTGAAACGAGGGCTTGTTCCTTAATGCTGTGTTTATGGAAATTTTCCTTATAAGAACATTAACCATTGATGCATTAAGGAGTACTCCGTCCATTATACGGGTAATATTATAGAAGCAGATTATTTACAAAGTATAATGAGTGGTACAATAAAATCTTGCAATGTCTTTGTTTTAAAATGAGCAATTTGCAATTGCTTTGTTCTGAATAAATGTTTTATTTATCTTGGAACAAAACTCATGCTTGAATAATGCTCGATATTTGCATGATGCTAGGTGGTGAGAGCAGGAAATTATATCTATATCGAAATGCAGTTCACAGGATAAGTAAGTCTTAAGTTTTAATCTGATTACCTCCTACTCTGCTAGTTAAGATAATTGACTAGTTATGTTAGTAAAAGAAGAATGTTAAGACTTCTGCACATTGTTGTTTTTAGCACTAGATACTTACCTTAAAGTATTGTATGCCATGTACTTAAAAGTATAAGATCTCCCTACGTCGTGTGTACCTTAATTAAGATTGAAGCAATCGCTCGTTACCAACTTGTGTTTCGAAAAGGTAGATCAAAACACTAACATTTTACAAGCTTTTATTTAACTTGCTATGTATTTATGTAAGTGTGATCGGGTCAAATCTTGCAACTGAATATTAAAGCAGTTATCCTCCACCGATTAAGATGAAATTTTGCATACACGTTTAGTTTGGATGACAATGCATGGCAGTGACTTCATTCTAAATCCATTATGGCGGACGGCCCAAGATGGCGGACTAGTTATTTTTTGTGCACTGCCATGATATGGGCATCAAATGAAAGGGTTTGCTGAGAAAAATACGAAAAAGCTAGTTTATAAAAAACGATTTTTTTAATTAATAATTTTATTTAAAAGCCTGTAAGGTTTAGTCACAAAATAGAAAGTACACCACCGCTTACATGCTTTGTGGTTTAGTTAGACACGCACCAATATAAAACTGATTTAACTACGTTTGTCTTTATACTTCTGCTCCTTAAGACTGGCTTACATGTAAAAATCGTTACATTGAATTTCTTTAGACTTAGCTGACCAGTTTATGGTCTAACGCGGAATTACCATCATTACATTAATAGCTCATTCTCCGTGATATATTGTTATGGCATATTGACTTTGAAGAATTTTAATTTACTCCGTATTGAACAGTGCATTGGCCTGAGTAGGAAGACAGGATAACTGAGATCATAATAAGGAAGAGATAAAATAAGAAGTATTGAGTAATGAAGCTTGTAGATTTATTGTTCGTTCTTGATTAGCTTTTCTTTTGGTCAACTAATTACAATAAATCACATGGATTTTATTGATTGGGGACTTGATCGGACTTTCAGAAACTGGGTTTGTATATATCTATATAGTTATTAGACACCTAGAATTAATTGGACACTTACCTTTCTTTTCCTGTATTTCTGAAAGCTTACAAAGAGTTACGACAGCATGTATCATCCGACTGCTAGGCCTGTATATATATATACAGTGATGCCTACACATAGGGGCTATTTTGGTACTCGTACTAGGTACCCAAAGTTCATTGGGCATGCGGCTGAATTGCAGTTCAGTAACACTGCGACTTTTAACCAAGTGTTTTGTAGGTATGGGGAATATGCAATCACAAAATCCCGGTCAGTCAGTACTTCATGCTAGCCATCTACAAAAATACTAGGTGCACTACACTACTCCATTGCTTTAGACCCAGTCCTCTGCAGTTAGATGGTTATCGCTTCGTGTGAAGCCAGAAATTTGCAACAGAGGAAACAACACAAAGGGACTTGGTTGAGTCAGTCGTGCCTTCCTAATGAGTGCATTCGTACGTGTATCGTATATTTTCGCTCATATTGCCAGCTGTTCGGCGGAGAGGAAATCAATTGTAATGTTACTCAGCTGCCAGTCACCTGTCTGAGCTACGTGTTTACTCACTAATACTATAATATTATCTTATGGAACAACATATATTGTTAGTTTTACTCTAGTTAACATCTTGTTGACTGACTACAAGAAAAAACAACTAAACAAATTAGTTTATCTGTGTTTACCGTCATACAATTGTATCTTAGTTTACTCACTTATAATAAGATTAGACTGTAATTATTATCGCGGAGCAAACACTATTATCAAGCCTCTCAACTTTGTTGACGAAGTGCGCTAATGTAGCTCGGTCCATTCAATAGTAAATGTTGTAGTATAATAAATACAAGGCATCCGGGTTCGTCGAGCTATCCAGCCAGCGCACCTAAACTGTACCTACCGACCTAGGTATCCTAACGCCGTTCCTAGGTCGACGACCCTTCCTAGCCTCGGAGGCGGTAGATTCGCAGGATACGATAAATTTCAATAGTGCATTGACTGCATGTACCCGGTCCAGTCTGGAAAGACAGCCACTGCAACGCAAAATCATATTCATTAATGTCTGATCTGAATGTTTGAAGAACTTTATTGTGGAGAAAGTGTCACTTATGTCGAAATTGTGATTTGTTTTCTTTGGAACCCACTTTTGAATCCCACTTTAATATTTTTGGCGTTGGATCCCACAAAACATTATTATGTATCGTATCATCATTATTATTATTAAACATTATTATCTTGAATCTGAAGTAAGAATAGTTTAATTTTTTTTATATTACATAAGGCTCTTTCATTTTATTACAGTTTCTCTCAAACGTTGAAACAATCTGCGATACGTAAAAACTTTTCCTTTTACTTTGACCGGGAGGTCCGAAGATGACGTTGTAAATACTAGCAGAAAAGCAAGATCGCAATTCTCAGCCTTTGGAACGCAATCAACCATGACTTGACCATTAGCGCCGTGTCATTGGAACTTTGATGTGTTTATTCAGCCGCTGTAAATGTCCCCTTAGTGTGTACACTACTGCAAAGAGTTGAGCAAATATTGTGCAAACTACAAAATTGTACTGAGTTACCTACAAATTGACAATGATTGTTGTTGTTACTGAGATGCTACAGGCAGGATAATTGTTTAACAAGATTTTACTTTCATTTAAAAGGTGCTAGTTGAATTATACGATCCTGTATGACTTGCGAAGCCAACTACCCTGGTTTTTATGGTGACCAATATACTCATGTTAAGTTGTAAACTGGCTGTTTCGTGATTTTAATGTCCTATGGCTAGGCTTGGAAGGCAGGGCATCTCTCCGGGTGTTTGCCACTTATATGTTCACATACCTTCTACATCATTACAGTGCAGTGATTGTTAGTGCACTATTGTAAACTGTGCTGGTTTTTGTGGCGTGTAGTTAAAAGCGTTGTCTAACAACGACATTTACGGCGGTTCTCTGCTATAATAAAATTAAGTTTAATGTCGGCTCTAAATGCGAGGGCTAATATAACTCGACGCCAATTCGTAGTTATTATAATAAGAGAGTATGCCCTTTATTTTTGTTTTTAAAGGTTTTATGGTCTTTTATAGTATGACAAATTGGAAATGTCTGTAGGGACCTAAGGATGTTGATGGTTCTGCGGTTTTTATTTCTGTTAAGTTTTTATGATGGATTTCAACTCTCAACCAATTCTTTTTTTGAGTTGTAATAAGGTTGGAAATTCTTATTATTCTTTGTTATTTATGCAAATTGCTATAAAAATATAAAGCTGCAAAAATACGAACATTGAACATGTTTCGAAGGGCTCTCGGTGATTATGACGAATTTAATTTGCATTTTACACGAAACTTGTTAAATGTTCAAGGAACTGCCGACAACAATGTAATTATGTTATTATGTGGAATTACGGAGCTGTGAGGGTGAACTTCTGAGTAATATCTGGGGAGACGATTGTCGGGTCGGGAGCGCGCGCGACGCGAGCGCACGTCTCGTCGCCGCGCATGCGCAGGACGCGGGACGTGCCACATCGCTCATTAGCGTTTTTGCCCTAATTAAGTACATGACGTGTTCTGTAGGTACTGCAACCAAATTAAATATGAATTATGCAAATAAATGTGCCTGTTCTATTAAAGCTTAAAATGAAGACTTAAAAATAATTTGAACTCAAATGAGCAGAAACATTTGAGTTACACAACTATAAAAAGTGCCATATTGCAAAACAATTTATTCAAGGAAGGTGATTGGGAAGGTGAAGGGATAGTAAACTGCCGAGCAATGAAAAAGTTCCACCCACAAAATGAATATTTTTTTTTTTAATTCTATTTAAAATTTGAACACAATATTTACGTTTTTAGTGGTAATATTCTGATGCGCTGTTAAATGTACTTCATATTGCAGACGGCGTCATTAAGCTAGCCTTTCCCGTTTAGGAGTAATTTGGTGCTATGCCACTGGAACTTTTTCATTGCTCGTGAGTGTAGTAACACTACAACAAGGTATTTTCAAATTGACTTCAACGACAGCAGCAAACATTTTATTACTACACAAATTTTGAAAAGTAGACCTTAAGGTTACACTAGTCGATCATTCTTCCATACAAACGTAGTCTGGCGATTACGCCACTGTTTGACGATGTACGTTCAAAATAAAAAAAACAATATCAATTTGTCTCATCATTATCCAGCCCTGTATGGAAACAAAAAAGTAAAAAAAAACGTAAATATTAGAAAGTTAAAGTTCCATATTTCAACACCAATTGTAACGCATCTTTATCCGTCTGTGTTTCCGAACGCATTGAACCCGAATCTCTTCAAAGTTAGAGTGAACAGGCTTCTTTTGGGTAAGCTCACTCCATCGTCGACTCTGTCTCTGTCACCTCTGACCTCAATAGCATCACAAATAAAAAAAAACCATAAGTAGAAGGAAAATTGCAAAACGGCCACCATACAGGGATAGATTATTAGTTCAACCATGCAAATAGTTTTATTTTGAAAATATACTTTTAGTCGTGTTTTCATGATATCTAGACTTTCAAAGGCCTGTTAATAAAATTTCGCTCGTTTTCGTCTTAAATCATCATCCATTTCGATACAAACTTGCAAAACTGCTAATTCGTACGCGAACTAGCTTCTTACTGCTCATCACAGCAGCTATCTCTTTCGCACGTGTTATCGGATAAGATAGCAGGCATTTTAACCCCGCGCACAAAATAGTTCGTGCCGTTGACTAGTGCAACCTTAACGCAGTTAAAACGACGTTCTATGAATACTGCCTATTGAATAAAACTATTAGATTGATAGTACCATTGTGACATTGCAGTCACAAATCCATTAGTTCTTCCTCGGTTATGAATGCTATGATGTATAGCAGCTTCGGTTTCAGCTCAGTTCAATATGGAATGTTCGATAATCTTGGGTTTAATCTTCGGAGGAGCATATAGAAGCTGAGATTGCATCCAGTCTTGCCTCATGTCTTTTACTTATAATTTACTACTTGAAAGATGTAAAGTGCAAAATTCAAGTTTGTCATAACCACTCAAGACTCAACTTTATCCTATCAAACGAAGATTCAAATTAGCATAAAGGATTCTTTCTCAAAATATCGTCCCAAGAAACATTAATAGGGATCTGTCAATGTAGGTGAAGAAGATAATTTAGTACTTGTAGCGGGAGACACGTCTTGGTATTCATATTCAGTGCGAAAGCTCTCGTCTGAGTCATAAATCAATTATAGATTGGATGTGAATGGTGCGATAGGTCTTACTCACTTTTGTACTGTTACTTGCATACAAAATACAAGATATAATTTAAGCATGTGACGTATAATATAGAAAGCGTTCTATTATAAATCTGATGACGAAATTTAACGTGGTTCACCGTTTTAGAATAGAATAGAATAAAATTTATTTGCATAAAAACATGGTATGGTATAGAAGATGGTACAAAATTAATTAATTAATTTATTTATGTACACACAAAACAATTAACAGAGAAAGAAGGAATACAGATAGAAGAGCACAAAGGTACTGCTTATTTCAGTAGAAATTTCTTCCAGCAGACCTGCGACAGGAAAGTTGGATGATAGACGAAGACACAGTGTGTAGAAAGAAATAAAGAAACTTAAAATAGACAATAATAACTAAACTAAATATATAGAAATTACACATATACCTACCATTAAATACAGAGCATACATGTTTTTGCTTAACATTATAAGCGTGCAAATTTTTCGTGCATACAATATAGTCATAGAATTTTTTTGTTAAAAAACTCTTTAACACTATAAAAACTATTAGTGGACAGCCAGTTATACAATTTAATTTTAAATAATCTGGTATTTGGAATTTTTAGGTCGCTAGGTATTTTATTAAATATTTCTACACATATATACAAACAGCTTTTATTATATTTAGTAAGCCTTGGCATGACATCCAGTACGAGCCTGTGAGGGACGCGCCGGTTTCGAGGATGTACATAGTCTGCTTTTGTAAATAATGCCTTATGCTTCCACACAAACATACATATCTCATATATATAAAGAGACGGTAGCGGTAACAAACCAAGATTCTGAAATACCGGTCGACAAGAATCGTCGGATTGAAACCTATATATTGCTCGGATGCATTTTTTTTGTGCAACAAATGCTCTATTTTTATCGGTGCTATTGCCCCACAAAATCAATCCGATAACACCGATTCAACATATGCATGATATGATGTTATTGCTGTTTGGTCGTTTGTTATATTCCTATTTTTTTTAGCGCATAGTAGAGTGGGTAGTTTATTTATTCGTTTCGAGACAGTATCGTCATGAGTTTTCCAGTTTATGTCTTGATCCTTGTGTGCCCGAAACGTGTATCCACGCTAGACATAATGGCTTTTTAACTATTTCGGTAATTACGGCATTTAATCGGATCTAAACGATCGATTCTACGATAATGTTTTGTAACCTTCCTATACAAATCTACAAAAACAGGTCGTGGCAATAGATGGGCCACCTATATCGCAGCACGTCGATGGCCAAGCATTCATCAACGATGATTGACACGTCATTAATGTACTAACCCCAGGCTTTCCCGCATAGCTATAACTATTTTAATGATGGCCAGATGCAACTCCATGAATGATTAGCTTGTTAATAATGCGGGAACGAAGGACCATCCATTTTCTAATACCATTTTAGTTGTAATAGCTATCAGGATGTCTGTGTTTTGCTTGTTATCATCAAATAAGGCAGAAAGGGACCATAGGTCTTGATAGTCAACATTTATAACTCTTAAATGTTTTATTGAAAGCAAGGTTTGGTTTTTGCTGTTATATCTCTAGTTTTTATTCGTCAAAGTATTCTTGTTAAGCCCAAGTAAATCCGCAAATGCGTCGCGGAACGCGGTGTTTATTGTCATTACGTGAGTGAGGCCATTGCATCTGTAAGTTGATTGTGAATCACTGCTACTTATATCCTGGCCCTAAGTGGGCGCATGTGTCGGCACACAAGGGCCCTTGCTCATGCTAATGCACCGAAATGACATCACTAAAATGCGAAGTATCGTAATTGTAATGGCCACCACTGACACCGCACTATCTACCATCGCGCGCAGTAAGTGGACTGATCCTATCGGCTTCTGGACAATGAGCCACATCACTACCGACTCTTTCATTATCGATATATTGCTAGTATTGTTTCACATATCGATCTTATCATTTATTTGTATGTGTTTCTGACCATCGACAGGTTCACATTCTCGATCGATAAAAAGAAAAAAATACTTTTCATTTCTCATACTCGAAAAGTAGTGTTTCTTTGATCCGAGTAGCTGGTGGAAGACGCTGTTACCCCCACCTTTGGGCGGGAAAGACTCATAAAGTCTTTGTCACAAGAAACTATATTTTTTTGTAAATAAAGAATTCTACTAATTGCCGTAGCGACAATTCAATCAACAACAAATGATCCCAAATTCAATCAACTCAAAGTAACAGAATTACATGTAATTCCATAGATATAGTAATTCTAATTCTATGTGTAATACGAAACATAAGAGCAATTGCATTTGGTCGGGTTATATTTTAGCGATTTAAAGCGCCGAATGTTTTGGTGGTTGATGCGTTTGGATTTGCCACTAGTCGCGCAACGGCAGGAACAGGACATCGACGTGGCGCTGATAAGCGAGACACACCTGGGACCTGAAGTTAGGTGCAAGTTTCCAGGCTATCTCGCTTATCGTAAGGATGAGAAGAATGCGGCAAAAGCCCGTTATCGTGGCCTGGCTGTACTTGTAATGAGAAAAGTCGTCCACCAGGAACTCCCACCGCCAGCAATGCAGACAGCTTACCCACTGGGTGTACAGCTGCACGTAGCCCTAAAAACGGGACCCTAATACTAAGACTCCACGGTCAGTCTGTCTATCTGTCCGTCTGTCTGTCTGTCTGTCCGTCTGTCACCAGGCTGTATCTCATGAACCGTGATAGCTAGACAGTTGAAATTTTCATAGATGATGTATTTCTGTTGCCGCTATACAACAAATACAAAAAATAGAATAAAATAAATATTCAAGTGGGGCTCCCATACAACAAACGTGTTTTTTTTGCCGTTTTTGCGATAATGGTACGGAACCCTTCGTGCGCGGTTCCGACTTGCACTTGGCCGGTTTTATAAACCGCCTAGTAGTAAGCTAGATATGACGGAACTACGGGTGCTACTTAATGGTACCAACCACCCTACCATCCTCGCCGGTGATTTCAACTCGAAGCACTCCGCGTGGAAACGAACTAGGGAGGGAGACGATTCTTCGCGGACTCTGAAGCCTTCGGGTACACAGTGTTGGGCCCAGAAGTGCCGACACATTACCCGGACAGAGCAGCAGATATGCCAGACGTGCTAGACATTGTAGTACACCGAGGACTACAATGCCAGGTCACACAGCAACTACTAGACGACGAGTTATAGTCCGATCATCATCCTGTGCTCGTCGTCTTATCGGGTATGCCGACCCGACTAAACCCTCAAGCGCCACGTCGATTAATTGACTGGACCACGTTCACAGAAAGGATTGAAACCACAACTCCGACTCGGCCGATGTCGTCACTGCTTGCGTGAAAGCCTTAGAAGATGCAACAATGACGCATCAGCAGGGGAGAGTGCTTCAGCCACCCCTGCCTGCTCGCATACGTAATCTTATTACGCAGAAAAGACGCCTATTCAAGCAGTGGCAACAGCTACGCTGTCCAACCATGATGACCCAGATGAACCATCTTACCGAAAAAGTGAAGGCCGAGCTCGGCGCTCTGAGAGCCGCGAGCTGGGAGGAACGAATAGACGCCGTGGAGGGCGACTGGCCCTCCATTTATAGGCTTTGCCGCCAACTGAATAACACCCCAGTTCCGGTAAGACCACTCCAAAGCATCGACGGGGCATTGATGTACATAACAGGAGACCAGGCAGAGATCTGTGTCGAACACTTGGAGCGTCAATTCCAGCCGAACCCGACCACCGACCACGAGCATGTCGCGGCGGTAGAGAAACACCTTGGGGAGTATTTCGCTACGCCTATAGCTCCCGAAGAAAACGCCATCATTCCAGCCGAACCCGACCACCGACCACGAGCATGTCGCGGCGGTAGAGAAACACCTTGGGGAGTATTTCGCTACGCCGATAGCTCCCGAAGAAGACGCCATCATTTTCTCGCTCGGGGCGGTCAGACGCGCTATCTTGCGAACGAAGCCTAGGAAGGCCCCAGGTGCCAACGGGATCACAAATACAGCGCTGCGCTGGGATCGTCAAGGCGGGCAAAAACATCCAGAAGCCGGAGAGCTATTGGCCAATCACCCTGATGTCCAACATCTCCAAGGTGTTTGAGTCGCTCCTGCTGTGACATCTCACACCGCATATCACGCTGCAAGAGGAGCAATTCGGGTTCCGCACGTTCAAGCACAGCTCGACGCTCCAGCTGTCGAGGGCACTGCACCTGCTGTCATCAACCATGAACAAAAAGGAATACGCGGTAGCAGTACTACTCGACATGGAAAAGGCCGTCCGACAGGAACTTCAGAGTGGTGGTAGAGACAGCGCTTTCCGCCCCCCGCCCGATACTGGCGGCAGTGCCGCAGGGAAGCTGCTTATCCCCTGCCTCTTACTCATGTTACACAGACGATATCCCCACGACTCCAGAGGCGACGCTAGTGCTGTATGCGGACGACGCTGCATTCATAACTACGTCCATCAACACGAAGCATGCAGCGCGGAAGATGCAGCGCGCTCTCGACCAACTTCCCGAGTGGCTAGCCAAATGGCGGCTGTCGGTGAATGTGAGTAAGACGCTGGCTCTAGTTACAGGTCACGTCCCCCTCCCACCACCCCTGAAGCTGCAAGGAGTCAACGTCAAGTGGGCCCCCCAGGCCCAGTACCTGGACGTCACCATCGACTGTCGGCTCACGATGGGGCCACATGTCACAGAGGAAGTAAACAAGAGTAGGGTAGCCCAGAACCTCCTCAATCCAGTACTCTTATCCCGCCTCCCCGCCCGTGCCAAGCTTGGCATATACAAAACGTGCTACGTGCGTCCCATTATCACCTATGCCGCCCCAGCTTGGTTCGCCCTCACTAGCGAGGCCAACAAACGAAGACTCCACGCGCAGCAACACCTAACACTGCGCCGCGTCTTAAACGCCCCTCGCTGTGTGAGGAACGACGTAATACAAAGAGCATGAGTAAGCAGCAACAGTCTACACGCTGCTTACCCTTACAATAATACTGCTCACCCCACACTACATCCCAGCGTGAAGTTTGTTCTAAGTTAATATAGGCAAACTTCACGTTGTAAACAGCCAATCACTACTCTACAGTCGCGAGTCGAGTACACACACACCGAATAGCGCAGCGTGTACCTCGATCGCTATTGGTGCAAGCATGAGCGGTGTAACTCAGTACATTGCCGCTCCCACATACATTTACAACGCCACTGGCGCCACTCAACTAAACTGTTGGTTTGTCCAAGTCGGCACTCCTGACACTGGTTACCCTCGCTGGACCTCTTATGGTACGCCATAAGTCCCACTTGGTGGGGGTAGACCGCCAGGGTGCCGTGAAGAAGCGGCGAACCGTTCATAACGGACGCCGCGGCACGCCTACAGTCACATACAACAAGTCAAACATAGCAAGCGCGAGTTTAGTAATTCGCGCTCGCAACACGCTGGGTCCAGAGGATCACCCAGGGACGGGCTCGTAGTTGTGAGCTCCGGTGCAGCACCCGCAGCCAGGGAACAGGGTTCGCGTGACTTCCAAGGACATAAACGATTTACCCCGTTTATTGGAAAACAAACTAAATATGGTATTATTTGCCAATCTTTAATTTTTAAAATAAAGAGAAGTTCGGCAGCTTATGCTGTAAGATAAATTCGTCAATTTAATGATGTAGATACCGCGAGGCTGGTCTATTTTAGTTACTTTCATAGTATCATGTCATACTATGGGGAAGGGCTGCAGACATTGAGCCAATTTTTAGTCTGCAATACGAGCCATCAGAGCGATATACAATCTTCGCCGGCGCGATTCTATAAGGGAACTGTTTAAGGACATTAACATCATGAGTGTACCTTGTCAATATATTTATGAAAACATCATATACGTGAGAAAGAAATTACATGTTATGTTATGTTAATAGAAATAGGGACCAATTAGTTCAACCAGGTTTCAGACTGGCTAAAGTAGTCTCATCTTTCATGGCATACTGTTTTTTTATTTTTTTAAAGAAAACGTTGCCCCACACTAGGAATTTCTTCCTGTATTGAGGGTGCGTTTACAAACATATAAACTCACATACAAAACACCCAGAGCCGGAACAACTACCTGTAGGTCATACAAATATTTGTTCCGTGCGAGAATCGAACCCGCGACACGCAGCGCAGCAGTCAATCGCTCAACTACTGCGCCAACCGTGTGCCCTGTATAAAATGTTACAATAAAAAACCACCCCACATTCAAGAACTGAATGAGAAGAAATTGAAAACTTATATAAAACGCACACTATGCAGGCAGGCATATTATAAGTTACATAGATAACATCGCTGATAAAAATGCTTGACTCAATGCTGGTCCTGCTCCACAACCACTAGGGTGCAAAAACAAGTAATAAGCAGAACATTATAGTTTTGAAGTATTGTTGGACCTGCTGAAGACTGTAAGATTATATTTGTATTGTATAAACTCAATTTCTTTTAGGATTTTTATATAACTGCACAGCACATGTGTGAGTACTATGTACCAACTGTAAATCTACCATTAACTTTACCTATATGTTGTTCGTTGACATGTGTGTGCCCTGGCAGTTGTCAGCAGTCTCTCTTCATGATGGTTGAGCTTAGTGATGCCAATCCATGCGTCATGTTCGTGAACGGGTGCCATCAGTAGGGATTGGTCACATAACTTAGCTGCCTCGGCCTTATTGTATTTTTGAATTGTTTTACTCGTAGACGCTTTTACGTGCAAGTCTTTTTAAATCGTTCTCTCATTTATGTATTTTCCAACAGAAATGATGTATCCAAATACTTATAATTAAAACTGATGGAAAAGAGTGGCCATGGAGTTTCTTGCACATTCATCTCCATAGAGACCTACTGAGGCTTGCACATTCGCATCTTTGATTTGACAATTTAAAAGAACGCAATTTTTTTTTATAGTTTGTTATCTCTTGAAATAAGGTTCAGATGATATAATTACCGTATGCTATGAAAATAAATAACCCAATTTCAAGTGATCCAATATTATATTGAATATAATCTTCATTTGCTCTAATAACATTTAGTATAACGTTCCTTTCATATAATTGTCAATTTGTATAATGCTCTTTTTATTTAACGTTCATTTGACGTTCCGTTCTTGAGATAAACAATTATTGTAACGTAACCTCAAACAAAACACTAAAGTTGCTTCTGCATCGCCTCCAGCGCTTCGGGAAGTGCAACCCTTTTGCCCTTACGTAACAAAGGATAGGCACCCATACTCAACTTCGCAGCTTCGCAGCCTCAGCAACTACGGCTCGCACGGGTACCTATGCTTTGTTATTGCGGGCTGGTGCTGCTCTGCCTTTGCGCTCCCGGGTTTTATATATACTCTAGCTAGGGGTATCAGCCAAAAGAATATGTGAAGTCGGGGTGCTCCGATTAGGTTTGGAGATTCGACCTATTTCTAAATTATATTAAACGTTACTTATAGATTTTGAATATTATAGTAGCTGAATATAATAAAATAATAACTAATTGAATATTAATTCAAATTTGCCCTAGTTACTAGTTGTAAACAGTATTTAAATATGCATTCAAAATTAAAGCTCAATCGGCAACCGAGAAGGTCCGATTACAGACACAGGCAGGCTTATTACGTATCTTTTTTCGTATGTTTTGCAAAAGCAAAACGATAGCGATCAAACGCTTTATGTCATAAAAGTCGGAATTACCTGCAATGTAAGTATGGTAGATCCTACACAATCGTTTGTTAATCGCTCGCTGTTTGTCAAATGCACTTATTTAAAAAAAAACCGCCAACATCTCTAAAACCTCTGTATCGAAAAGCAATTATTGCGCAAAAATCGCTATCGTTTTGCTCTTGCAAAAGATACGTAATAAGCCTGCGGGACCGGTGAAACTAAATAAAACTTGTAATAATGAATAGTCCATCAAATGATTGCCTCAGTTAAAGTACTTGAATGCTATTTTCGTATTTCCAAATGATAGTCTATCGATCGCGTTCATCTCTGACATCTAATTTATGTAAGATCTCAGCGTCTAACCAACCATTTGAGTCGCATGATTGACGGGTGTCGAACGTTTCAATTCCATAAATACCGTTCGGATGTAGTTTGATGATGGCTGTGATGCTGATTACACCAGTTGTACCTCTATGATTGATAACTTCCAAGCGAACGACACCTAAGCTAGCAATCGACTGTTATTTACTCTCTTGTACACTTATTTTGTGCAGTCCACATGTAACTTGAAATCGGCGGCGTCAAAACTCAAGACGCATTATATTCTGCAGTACAAAAGCGTATAAATTAACTCTCTGTTCAGTCCTAAATAAACAAAGTAAATTGAATATAATATTTTAAATTCAATCGTACTTTTATCGTTCATCTGAAAAAGTAACGAGTGTTTAATTTTCGCGGCGTCGGGAGCCTCAATAAAAACGTTCTGCTATTGAATGGGAGCGCGTAGGTAGGTGGTAGTAATTGATTACCGTGGCGAACACGGTATCAGCTTATCGCTCCATCGGAACGTACGCACAATGTCCAATAAACTAGGTGATGTTATCTGTCGTTGTAAATGAATCAGTTCAGCTCAGCTCGCAACCCTAGACGAGGGATGAGGTGACGGCTCTACTTGCTAAAATACTACACATAGCCAGTTCATCTTATTGTTCCGCTCGAGTTTATTTCTGACCTTTGCTTGAATATATTTCGTATTCAGTTGCATGAACGGTCTTTACGAATCACTGAGTGGTTGAATAATGTGCAGGTACTTAGTAATTCTGATGTTTCTTTTGTAATGGTTCAAAGGGATCGAGATTTATTCACCTCCGTGTATGTAATGTTATGAATTCGTTATTGTTGCATAATGCATCCAGTTTATCGAACAAGCTTATAAAATGTTAATGTGTCCCTAAATACTTGTGACGCCTTAATTCAGTTAAGTAAAGTCATCGTTAAACTTCAATAACTCCCGGCGCTTAAGCGACATTTTAATTGCACTTCGACTGAAACGGTTTTATGTAGATTATTGTGATTTTTAGCGTTATTTTACATTCTGGAGGCGAACATGGTAATAAAATGTAGCCGGTGTAAGGGTATTTGTTCGTGAAGCGACCGAGGTGCGTAAAGTGTATTCCTAGAGACAGATACGAAAGCATTACGCGACGTGGCCAGTGCGATGTGTAGTGCCCGGCACAACGACGTAGTATTTACGATTAGATATGGAAAAATAAAAGCACGAAGAACTTTTATTCAACTTTTGCTCTCTACTGAATTCAAAATATTTTGCACATAAATGAAACAAAACAAGAACGCGGATTAATTCTTTAAATTGGATTTGGCAAAAAAAAATGTTAATAAAGATTTGCATTTTGGTACAGACCTTTTTTTGGCTTGAAGCTGACTTAATCAAGATTCAAATGTAGCTTTAGAAGGCAACTTAAATAATGTTCTTTCAGAGAAGTGTTCCTTAAGAGGAAATATGGGCAGAGAGTGCTGACTGAATTTCCTTAGTAAAAAGTCATTTTTTTTTTTTTTTTTTTTTTACTATGTTTAGGCCTGTGTTTGACCACAATCTCACCGTGGTCAGTGATGATGTGGCCGATGGTGGTAAGCACACAAAGCCTAGAAGGGAACTGGCTCTCAAGTGCTGCTGTCGGAACACACCGGAAGGTGCTTGGCGACAGATTTTCAACTTGAGGGTGGTTGCCAGCCAGGCGGGTACTACAAAGTACCCTACCACCGTGCAAAATTTTCATAATTCGAGGTTTGGCTCTCGTCTATTTCCTCCTCCAATATTGGACCAATTTAAAAGATATTTCATAAACTGGAGAAGTAAGATATTTACTATGTCTATATGTTTTGCTTTTTTATTAATATTTGTCAAATTTGTACTATAAGCCTCTGTTGACAGCGTAATTTTGAGCATTTTTTGAGGGTTCTAAAGATAATGTATCATCAAAAAGGAAATCATAGACACATAGTATATATCTTTCATTTTTAGTTTATGGAATATCTATTAAATTGGTTCAATACTCGAGGAGGAAATAGATGAGAACCAAACCGCGAATTATTACTTTTTACTAAGGAAATTCAGTCGGCGCTCTCTGTCCATATTTCCTCTTAACATATGGCCATTTAACGTATAGTGCTAGTGTGTGGCAGACCGTGGCATCACGTACCATCAAGATAATGCGCGAGTGTGAGGACACGTCGTTATGACCACATTACCGATTTATTTCGTCACACACGACTACTCCCCGACGATATTTTTTGCCTGACTGAACACGGAGCCACGCAATAGACCATATTCATCATAAACATTTACGCAAAATTATTGTGATTTAACTTAGTTGCAGAGTTAGGTATCTTAAGACGCGAGTTTACTTGATTCTGCCTCATATCTATACTAATGTTATAAATAGGAAAATTTGTATTTTTGTATGTAACGAATTAACTTAAATCTACTGAACTGATTTCAAAAAGTCTTTCACCGTTGGGAAGCTACACTATCCCCGGGTAACATAGGCTACTTTTTATTCATGTATTCCCACGGAAACGAGAACTACGCGGGTGAAACCGCGAGGCGTCCGCTAGTTTTATATAAAAAAATATCTTTATGTATTTCCTTTAGTGTATGTGTTTATAAGATAATGCTCTTGGGGCCTGCTGTAGTGCGTCGAAGCTATCAAAGCCGAAGGCACAGGTACTCATACAATACTATGGGTTTTCTTTTATTGCTAGCAAATTAAATTTACGTGCCTTCAGGCGCTTGGCCTAGCATTTTCCTGGCAATGTTACTTAGACCACATCTACTCCACCCGGGCATCCGTGTGTTGTAAACAATGATTAGTTTTTTTTTAATTTAAGTTTAAGTTAATTGTTATTTTTTAATATTTAATACTGTATTGAATAAATACTATTTTTTTTTTACAAAATTTACAACCGATTTCCAAACAAAAACACTACAAAGTGATAAATAACTTTAATTTCGGAAGTCGATGTTCCTGTTTTCGTTTCTTCGTTTTTGACACCGACATCCGAAATTGAAGTTATTTGAAGATTATGACAGTTACCATCTTCTGTGGAAGAAACCTATACCTACTGATCAGAAGTAAAGATTCATGTAGGTTGATTTTAAACAAAAACTTGCCTCTGGACAGATGATGTTTTCTAAAGCTGCATATCTGACGTCCACATTCAGCATGCCATATTTGTATTACCAAATCAAAACCCGCAGGTCCATTTATGGTCTATCCGTTGGACAATGCCATCAATCGTGTTTCACGTCTGATGGATGCCTTCATAGACCTCTTTATAAATATTTACGAAATACTTTTTGCATGTGCTTTGGACCACGTGCCAGTAGGCGTACAGCTTTATATCTTACAATCTTACTTATATAATATATATATCCTACAATATGAAAGTTTGGATGGATATGTGTGTGTGTGTGTGTGGATGTATGTTTGTTACTCAATCACGCCAGAATGGTTGAAGGAATCTGGATGAAATTGGCACAGATATTTATTATAGTGTGAAATAGCACATAGGCTATGTACTTTTCATCCCGGTGTAATATTCCCTTGGGATAAGAAAACACTTTTAACGCAAGCGAAGCCGCTGGCAGAAGCTAGTATTTTAAATATTTGTTATCTGCCCATATTGGGAATGTCCAGCGTTTTGCATAATACATACATTTGATCGTGTGGAGTTTAGTACCTGTGCTTATCTTATATATGTACTGTATGTGTGATTGAAGGTATACCGATTTGAAGTGTTTGCTTACAAATGTCATTTTAAGGATATATAATGGAATTTTTATGTTGGTGTTAGGTTGAAAGAAAACATGAAGCTTTAAGTTGTGAACCTAAAATTTAGCGCTAAACTAACGCTAAACTGGGTGTAGGCTGTGGTTTTTTATTGTCATTCTAGGAATGCGGAATGAGAAAAGAAATTGAAATTTTAAAGACCAGCTTAATTTGTACCTTTATTCATCTTGTAGTTACGATCTTGTTGAAAAGTTTCCATTGGACTTTAGATTTTAATGACCATCAAGACTGATGATTGATTTGGTGGTGTTGCAGAGTTGCAGTGCCAGTATCACCTCTAAATCTCACTTTAGTAATTTAAGTGGTTCACATAATTATTGCGTTCCCTTATAACAGCTAGGACACAAGCGCCTCCTCCCTGTGTAATCTATTGAGTAGGCTCAGTGCGAATTTGCAGATGTCACATTCATAACATTTATGTTGCCTGGCCTTTTCCCCACGAAGTTTTCCTTCACAGTTTTGAGAGCAGTGAAGCTCCTGGCCATAGGGCATAGGCCTCTGCCTATTACCATCAACAAATCGTAAGAGAGGACCATAACCACTGAACCACCACAGCTCTCAACAATCAGCTTCCAAATGAACAAAGATTTAATTCAAAAATGAAACGACAATATCTCAGATAGCATTTATTCCGGTGCAGATGGCGTCAGCGAGGCTGCGCGTGAGTGGTCGTTGCAGACGCAGCGCAGCGCGGTCGATGCGCGCGCGCCGCCTGTACCGCGCGCACTCGACCACCACCGTCGTGTTGCACGACTCCTGCAAACGTGATTATAACCTCAAGTCACAACATGCCCTTATTTATTAGAGAAATATTTGAAAACGTGAGCTAAATATCCCTCGGTACTAGCTGTACTGTTATTTGTGGACACGGAGGAATTTATTGCTAAAAACAAAATTGTGTAGGTACAGCTGTTGTTCTAACACAGTTAGGAGTACATACTTTGGACTTATTCTCCATGGCTTTGAGTTATTACATATTTTATGGCAAAATCCAAAATCAACGCGGAAGACATTCACCGGTAAATTGATAATTATGATACCTAAAGATAGTGGGCGTTATATCATGGAAACCCGGCTTTCCCCACATGTGGAGCAATTAGCACTGTAATTATTAATTACTGACTAGGCATAAACAAAAGCGAGAGTAATAAAATTGAACATAATTTCAGTTCTCACCTTATAATGATTGAGTTGCACTTCACTAAAGGGCGCTGACCAGCCAACGGACCCTGACGACCCGAGGCTCTTCAACGGGTAATGGTTGAATGCTGTTAAAACCTTTTTAGTCAGCATCCAACTCTTGCTGTAGTATCCTATAGGACTGATCACCGCTGAGCTTACTATGTGTTTTGCTAATTTAGGAGTAGGCAACTCACTACCACATCTAGATTTGTACTTCTCATATAGCACTGCATCTTCTTCATTATCATCTATGACTTCATTGCTTAAATTATTTGAATCTTCTATTAATTCTATTTTATCTATTTCTAAATCAATAGATTTTTTAATCCGTACATCGTCTCTTTTAACGTAAATTTTGCTTTTGCCTCCTCTGCCATCCATGCTGTATTTATCAATATCTTGCATGAAATCAAAGAAAAATACATTTTGTATCATTATAGAGGAACGATCTGAAGACTGCCAACCGTATCTATTTAGACGATTGAGTAACTCTGGCCACGTGTCTGCAACTTTTGGCAAAATTACTTCATCAATGTCAAGTGGAACAATATACTCAGATTCTTTTATATTTCTATATAAACAATCGTTATAAGTTATAATATGATCTCTTCTTCGTTGCCAAAGAGACCTTTCCGACTTATGCTTAATAGGAACATGGAATAGTCTGACAAGACCCTTATCTTGATAGTGCAGTAGAACTCTCTTTGTCTTTTCTGTGACTTCATCTACGTACATATCTATCAAATCTACACCAAGTATTTTATTGATTTCAATCCATTCAACTAAGCTTTGTGATATGTCTTTATCGAATTTCATGTCTTTGACACAAATTGTAAACATTCTTGTTCTTTTATTCTTTTCTTTATCGGGTTCCAATCGGAAAGCATTCGTAGGGTTATCACAGGGTTCTGTTACAACTGATACTACTGAGGGGCCATACAGAGGTTCTGTTAGAGGGCATGACAGTAGCAACGGGGTATCAACTTCTGATAACGTAATGTCCCACTTGTGCCACCATATTTCCAAAGGCTTCGCTGCGACAACTTCGACTGTATCTTCAATTAAATCTCCGTTTCTCGAACGTGTTTGACAGAACAGTGTGTCTTCCGTTGAATAATTACGTCCTGTGAAAGAAGAACAAGTATGAGTAAAATATAAGGAACTAGAAAATATGCGGTCTAGAACTGAATCTAAGGATAGACAAGACCACAGATCATATAATACGACCAGACGGAGATAAATATAATAATTATTATGAGAAAATAAAATGATTCCTACAGTTAAGTGAGATGCGAGTGAACGGAAAGTGCGCGCTGGCACCGTTTCAACCATCTTCCCGACATTCATAATTTATATAGAGAAACTCCATTACTTGGACTTATATAATAGTAATTTGTTGAAATGATTTCCTCGGGTACACTTGCGGTGCTTTGCGAGGAACTGTCATTAAAACGGTGCTTCAATTACAGGCTTGCCTGTTCAGGATGGTACGCCTTCCTAGTGGAGACGGCTACGAAAGCAATTCCTTTTTTGTTATAGAAACTAACGTCGTTTTTATAGGTGGCTGGAATTTACAGTTGTTTGGCTTTATGGTAGTCCTCAAGTTTACAGACATATGGATCGTAATAATGATAATGGACTCATGCATGATGTAGGCAAACAGTTTAATGGGAAGGGCTATCCAAATGTAATTACATGTTGCTAAAATACATCACTCATCTGAGAAACGAAGGTCTACGTACAGAAAATCAATAAATGATAGCTGTACTTTGTAAAAGTTTAATATTGAAAAACAATTTGAAATAAAACGGTCGAGTTACAAGAGAGTTGAAAGCCAACCACTGAATTCAATAGGCACGTTTATTTTTAACCGCGAAAGGGAGCTATAAAATCGACAAACAATCTTTCCAAACCAAATACAAAACGTAAAAGCGAAAGGCAGCGGGAAGGGCCAGTGTTTAATCCGTCTCTCATTCCTCACCACAACGTAGGAGTTGGGTGGGTTTATCTTGGCCGAGAAGGAATTTACACGACGCGTACGCTCGCCTCAGTGACAAATGAGTGTGAGCTTATCGGGCGGCACTGTCGCCACCCGCCGGCCCAACACTTTCCATCCAGCTTTTGTTACTTTAAGTTTAAATCCTTTAATGTGTTACAAAAATACTTCTACAAACTATTACTACCACCACTTTAATGAGACATCCTACGTGACTTATTGGTAGCACATATCTTAAAACAAAAAAATCTCCATCCTTGATTAAGTTGCGAACGTTGCAACTTTTTGTTTTATGTGCAGAGAAAATACGTACTAGCGATCGGCTATCACAGACGACGGTAATTATGGCGTTGGTTTATCAGTACTTGAGATTTCCCTGATGTCTTTATTGACCGAGATTATTTTGTTTACCGGGCTTTTATTTATTTTTTCTGTAAAAGTGGGCGAGGCAGTAAAATCTGTAGTAAGCTCTCTGTTGGAGCTGATCCTGTGAATTACCGATTGGATTTTTATAGTCTTCACATAAATGTGGCACACAGCTTAAGCTTGTAAACTGTGGTTTGTAAAACAGAATAAGAACTGAAGTAAAAAACGCCCAGGGTGTGAAATTATGGGGCGTGTTAAATAAATTCTGCATTGTCCGATACATTCGCGCATACATGTTTTTATGTCATAAAATTTTATGTAGATAATCTTATTTTTAAATTGATTCTCAAGAATCTAGAGTTGTTTGCATATTTCAATATGTGTTTAGGGTAAATTTATTTAATCGTCTTGAATCGTTAGGTAGGAACGTATGAGTAGGAAGAATAAAATTACACGCGTCCGCGCGGTCAGGCAGGCGGGCTAGCCGGCAGGACAGGAGTGCTCGCGGCGACGCGCGTGCGAACCTCACAAACAAATATAACTGCTGATTAAGTTTCTGTATAAAATTAAAACTTTGAAAAGCATGAAGGTCATGATGCGCTTGCGTGGGGCGAAACCAGATAGCATCTTGTAAACGAGAAGGAATGCGAAATCTGATGGAAAAGCACAAACTTAACAAATATGGTTAGAACACATTTGATATCTTATGTGGTTTGCGTGCTCTTTTAGATTTCTTTTAAGTTTATTTGCGTTTGCATTTACGTATCTAATATCATAAACTGCTAAGCATAGCATGTGATAACAAGTTCTTCTAAACCAGTTTTGTTTACTACGATTATTATAGAGACTAATTGCGAAAAAATGGCGACGTGTGGAACTTGAATAATTCATATAACGTACGTAATTTTTAATAGAATGTCACTAACCCTTTGCATGTGACGATGTCCGTCAATTATGAAGATGCCTATGTTTTGCTGCAGTCATACAATGTTGCAGGAAGACTGGCACAAATTAGATGCACCATTTATGTAATAGAAGTGCACTTTGTAACTTATTATTTAAGTGGTAGCGGTTATTACGTAACTTGCTGAGTTAGTGGTTAAGTATAGGGGTGGTTTTGTTATTTATGTTTTATGTTGCCGTAGTAGACCATTTCCCTCTCACAGAGAGGAGGCCTGTGTCCCAGCAGTGGGAACATTAATAGGCTGATGATGTGATGTGTGATGTGTAGACCATGGGATCATTAAGTTACGTCATATCCATCATCGTCAACAGCCTGGAAATTTTCCCACTGCTGGGACACAGGCTTCCTCTCTGTGTGTAGGAATGGGCTGTAATCTTCCACGACCACCACGACCTGTGCAGGTTGATGGACGTCAAATGTATTCGAATTTTTGGTTCTAGAACGTTTCCTCACGATGTTTTCCTTCACCGTTTTTAAAGCAGTGGTCATGAAATAATTCACACAAAGTAAAGCGCCTGCTTGGATTTGAACCCACAACCTACAACACCTAAGTCGGGGCCGTTATCACTGGGCCACCACTGCTCTGCGTCATATCTTCTTTCTTTCTTTCTGTATCCGTCCAGCAGTAAGTTAGAAGTTAATGATTTTAGTTTTGATGTTGATGAATGTAAATAAGTTTGGAAAATGTAAAAACAAATATTGAAGAACAGTTAAATTAACATCGCGCTCGATAGATGGCGCTACATGTCAGGGCAGTTACTATATTTACTATCATAAGTACGATATGCACCACATCTATCAACCGTTTCTGACTATTAAAATCTGCAAAAGCTGGACGTGGTTTCTTACAAATCACATCACACCTCCTAGTTCTTTGGCTTACGCATCTAATTCCCTCAGAACTTTCTTTTTAAGCTCTTCTCTAATGTTTTTTTTAATGATAGTCTACCCTAATCAAGTAACTAATTTCGTCTACGTACCGTGGAAAGTTGCGAGAATACGCACGTAGCGTTGCGGAGCTCTGTCGTCGTAGTACGCGGCGTACAGCGATACACGCGTACCGGCCACTTGCTGCCATTCCTGCGAACTATGCCGCTCACCACGCCAGCTGCGGTCCTGGAAAAAATTCACATGTTTTATGCTAAATGTAATGGCATTATGAATTTTCGGGCGTGCAAGGCAGCGGTGTAAGGTAGATGTGCGGTTTGTTTGATTAAGGGTCCATTGTATGCAATAACATAGTATTGTTCCAATCATTACATCAAGTACATTCAGTTACACTTAGCAGAGACCTATGTCCAACAATGGACGTGTTTCGGCTGAAATGATGATCACGATGATGCTGATACAAGAAAACAGTATTTTACACCAAATTTATTCCTGCATGACTCAAAAGTCGTCATGAGTTTCAGTTTGATGGTTTCGCTTTTTGTTTTAAGTAGGTACCAATATATTTTCCATCATTTTCAGCATCATACAGTTAGGCTTATACGTTCCCGTGAGCTAAGAGAGCGGAACACTGACCAAAAAATCAGCATGAGATATGAGCATTCCTATTGGCCTAGCGGCACTACATGGTGGCGCATGAATTACAGTAGTGAATACGCCCAGATTTTAGAATAAAATCTCTATAAAATCGAGTAATGGTCTTTTGAAAAAAAAAACCTACAAAATGTTCGTTATCAAATTGTCTATCCATTAGTTTAGTAAAAAAAATAATTAATGAACACTTTACGAGGAGATGCATGCTATCAATAATTATTTCTCATTTCTATGGTTTTGTTGGAAGGAGAAGGATATTTCTTTTAAAAAAAAGCGTGGATAGCTCTTAAAAACTGCACAAAAACGACTAGCGCGGCGTTTTGCTCGGGGAGGCGCCTTAAGTTGAACCCAACTCAATATTAATAACCTATTCATACCGTTAATTTGAACCTTTAAATTGGATGGCATCAAAATTATTTTAATTACACATTAAGTATTCAGTTGCCAGTAATTCATTTGACACTGTGACCCACTCGCGACTCACGCGCATGTGGTTAATATTTATGACGTAAGCACATGACAATATGGTAGGTAGGAACATACGGCCTATATGCAGTTCATTGTACTGAAAAACGTCACTAGGTACAGTAACGAGTGAGACTAGGACACCGAAACGTGGTCGCTCACAATGGGCCTCATCAGAAGGCTAAGTCACCCAAAGGGCAATGGAGAGGGCTATGCTCGGAGTTTCCTGGCGTGATCAAATCAGAAATGACGATCTCCTGCGGATGAACTAGGGTAAACGATATAGCTCGAAGAATTGCCAAACTAAAGTGGGACGGGGCAGGGTACATTGCTCGATGGTCCACGGGGCCGAAAGGTTCTGAAGTGGCGACTGCAAACAGGAAGACGCAAATCTAGAAACCCTCCCTCTGTGTGGATCGATGACCTGCAGCCTTATTGCGTAATAAATTCGGCAAGGCAAAAGGCAAAGAGAGATTTCCGTCTATGTGATTGGTCGATTTTACATACTCTTTGCCCTTTGCAATGCTAAATTCATCACGCATTAAGGCTGCTGGTTAAGGCTGCGAAATCTGATGGATGCGAGGCGCACAGGACCGATCAGTGTCCGACGACGACGACCGACGCTTGGGGAGGCCTATGTCCAGCAGTGGTCGTCTTTCAGCTGAACTAATGGGTGAACATTGTAGGCTATCAGATTTCTAGATGCTTGTTAACATTTGTTAACTTTCTATCTCGTTTTACTTTCTTTAGTTTAAATAATATATAATCTTTTTTTTTTGTTTTTTACAACTTATTGTCAGGCCTACGTTGTCCCCCCCATATCTAAGTACTAATGCTGTAACATGGAAATATTGTAAAACCAAACCATTTTTTAAAAGAGTAACCGTGGAGTTTCTTGCCGGTTCTTCTCCATAGGAAACGACTAACCCGAACCGTGCACCTTTTGTCGACGTATTATAAGTGCCCATGTACCTAGGCCTAAGTGAAATAAAAATAAAAAAAAATTTTTTTGATTTTGAACTGATAATGATGATAAAAGTCACGAGTAAAAATACGATCTATGCAGAATGCAAAGGCGTTTTTCTTTTGAAATAACAATTATTTTGAAATTTTGAATTGTTTTTTTGAAGTATTTTATAAGTCGTAAGTTAAAAAACCGGCCAAGTGCGAGTCGGACTCGCACACGAAGGGTTCCGTACCATTATCGCAAAACACTGCATGAAAATCACGTTTGTTGTATGGGAGCCCCCCTTAATTTATTTTATTTTAATTTATTAATTATTATTTTTTGAAGTAAATATACAACTAAACATTCTGTGAATATTTCAAGCGTCTACCTGTTGCCGTTATTAATATCGAGCAAAAAACGGTAAAAATATAACGTTTGTTGTATGGGAGCCCCCCTTTAATATTTACTTTATACTGTTTTTAGTATTTGTTGTTATAGCGGCAACAGAAGTACATCATCTGTGAAAATTTCAACTGTCTAGCTATCACGGTTCATGAGATACAGCCTGGAGACAGACGGACAGACGGATCGCGAAGTCTTAGTAATAGGGTTCCGTTTTTTCCCTTTGGGTACGGAACCCTAAAAATCACACATCACACATCATCAGCCTATTAATGTTCCTACTGCTGTGAGAGGGAATGGGCCGTAATCCACCACGCGGGCCCAGTGCGGGTTGGTGGATGTCACATGTCTTCTAATTTTTGGTTCTAGGACATGCCGGTTTCCTCAAGATGTTTTCCTTCCGGTGAAGGCAAACATCTTGAGGAAACCGGTAAAACGGTTTTTGAGAGCAGTGATAATGAAATAATTTACACAAAGTAAAGCGGCTGGGCTCGAACCCACGACTTACAACTTGTAAGTCGCGGCCGATACCACTGGGCTACCACTGCTCTAGTTTAAAAATACTGTGTTCAAAACACTACAAAATATCCATTTTTTAGCAAGGCAACTACCACCCGCACCACCAGTAGTGTCGTTTACAATTAACGACCCTACCAAGCCTATTTTTAAATTGTACAGTCAACACAGCAATGTTCAGAAATATAGAATATACTTTATTGTACACCATAAAATTATACACATTTACAAGAAAAACTTATTTATACGGGTACAAAGGCGGTCTTATCGCTGACAGCGATATCTACCAGACAACCTTTGGATGGACTGAAGAAACAATTACTTATTTACAATTATTTATTTATTACTAAGTAATCTACATATTTTTAGTTTTGCAGAAAAACTCGTATGAATCTTGCGACAGTGTGGTATTTATTCTTGTGCATGTATGCACAAGTGTTATCTGGCGAGCATTCCTAATAACCCAGTTAATATTTGCATTAATGGGTCTAATATAAATGGCGGGTCTATAAAATTTTACTGTTAGGGAAGACCTCGAGGTACGAGTGCACGGCACTTGCGATCCAGCGGTTTTACTAGTAGGCACGAGTATTATAATTATATAATTGCAGAGCGTTCTACTGATTAGCGGCATGATTAAAATTAAATTAGATTTTATTTTTCTTATTATATTTTATTTTAAAAGGATTCGTTTATTTGACTTAATAGCCGGTATATCAGGGGGAAGAACTCATTGGAAATCAAATCATGATTCACACAATCACAGATAAATTTGGTAAGGTTTGACTGAGCTGACTGTACCAAAATGAAGAACTGTTAGTATTCTTTGCACATTCATCATCATCATGCACCATCATTCGTGGCGTCGCCACATTGACCGATCCCGTGCGTCTCGCATCCAGCGTCTGCCCGCAACCTTAACCAGGTCATCGGTCCACCTAGTGGAAGGCCTTCCAACATATCGCCTTCCGGTTCGCGGTCGCCATTCCAGGACTTTTCGGCCCCATCGGCCATCCGTTCTGCGAGCAATGTGCCCTGCCCACTGCCACTTAAGTTTGGCAATTCTTCGGGCTATGTCGGTAACTTTGGTTCTCCTGCGGATATCCTCATTTCTGACGTGATCACGCAAGGAAATTCCGAGCATAGCCCTCTCCATTGCCCTTTGGGTGACTTTAAGCTTTCTGATAAGGGCCATTGTGAGCGACCACGTCTCGGTCCTATAGGTGATCACTGGTAACACACACTGGTCATAGACTTTTGTCTTGAGACATTGCGGTAAATTGGACGAGAAGATACCACGCAATTACCCGAACGCCGCCCAGCCGAGTCGAATTCGACGGTTGACCTCTTTCTCGAAGTTGGACCTACCCAACTAGACCGTTTGTCCCAGGTAGACATAATCATCTACAACTTCGAGTATATAGTCTCCGATCTTGATAGGAGTGGGTGTTACATGGGCATTCACAATGACCTTGGTTTTGTCCATGTTCATTTTAAGACCCACTCTTTCGGAAGCTCTACTGAGGTCATCGAGCATTTTACTGAGGCTCTCCATGGTCTCAGCCATGACCACTATGTCGTCGGCAAACCAAAGGTGAGTGATGTACTCGCCATTAACGTTGATGCCAAGCACTTTCCAATCCAGAACCTTGAAGACATCCTCCAGTGCAGCAGTAAACAGTTTCGGAGAAATGACGTCTACCTGTCTCACGCCGCGCTGGAGAAGGATTGGTTTTGAGGTCTGATCCTGAAGATGGACTGACATGGTGGCGTTTTTGTACAAACACTTCAACACCTCAATGTACCGGTAGTCGATCTGGCACCGTTGGAGAGACTGCAGTACAGCCCAAGTCTCGATCGAATCGAAGGCTTTCTCGTAGTCCACAAACGCTAAACAGAGAGGCAGGTTATACTCTTCGGTCTTCTATATAACCTGCCGCAGCGTATTTATGGTCTACGGTGCTAAAGACTTTTCGGAATCCGGCTTGTTCGGGTGGCTAGAAATCGTCAAAACTGCGCGCGACACGATTCGTGATGACTCTTGAAAACAACTTGTAAACATGGCTAAGAAGTGAGATGGGCCTATAGTTCTTCAGCCGGGCATTGTCGCCCTTCTTGCAGAAGAGTACCACCACACCCTTGCACCATGCCTGTGGCTTTTTGCCCTCGAATATGACGGAATCAAACAGCTTCTGAAGGGCCTTAAGAACCGGTTTTCCACCCGCCTTTAGGAATTCGACCGTGATTCCGTCATCACCCGGCGCCTTGTTGTTTTTAAGTTGTTTCAGAGCCATCCTAATCTCGTACAGGCTGACGTCCGGGATATCTTCGGTATAGTTTCGAGTCAATCTAGCTCTTGGGTCGTTTGCTAGACTCGCAACGGGCTTGCTGATTGATGTGTACAATTGCCCATCTCCCTCAGAAATATGCACATTAAATTTAATTATTTAAAGATTGGTATTTGTTCGGAATAATCGGAATAGAAAATACATACGAGGTAAATAAATACCAGTGGGATTAGTTTTTTATATTCGAACGGAATAAATCACTTTTTTGAACGCATGGGAATCTCAAAAAATATCGTTACTTAACATCATATTTTAATTAAAATCTGTTATGTAACATCCAGTTCTACGAACGGTTATCCAATTACTTTTTTTGTTACCATGTTATTACACATTTTCCACTTACTCTCCGTACTTTCTGGCCATGTTTTAAATTAGATAATTAGTTATATTTTCGATACTGTCTATCAATGTCTCTTATTAGTAGGTAGGTGACCGGACATTAAGGATTCTCCACGGTGTTCCTCGAAGCAGCGTTGCTAATCGTAATTAGTTTGCTGGGAGGCTTCTGATAGGTCGGATTAGATTTTCAGTAGACGTTATATTGGTCGAATTCGTTAGAAAAAACCGGCCAAGGGCGAGTCGGACTCGCGCACTTACGGTACCAGTATCGCAAAAAAACGGCAAAAAGACACGTTTTTTGTATGGGAGCCCCTCTTATATATTTATTTTCTCCTGTTTTTAGTATTTGTTGTTATAGCGGCGACAGAAATACATCATCTGTGAAATTTTCAACTGTCTAGCTATCACGGTTCATGAGATACAGCATGGTGACAGACGGATCGTGGCGTCTTAGTAATAGGGTCCCGTTTTTACCCTTTGGGTACGGAACCCTAAAAATGCTATGATTGATTGCTGGAGCGCGTTGATGTCTAATACGGGTGAGATTAAAGCTGCAGAGTGTAGCGATTTCTTAGCTAATTCTAAGATGTAAGGATCATTATATTAATTTGTCTACAGTAGATATTAGACATTCGTTTCAATATGTACCAAGGATCATATTATTTAGAATATATTTGTAGCTAAGGGGAAAAAAGTCATTTATCAAATAACTCGATTTTATTTAACGAAATGAAGAAACATTCACATTTAGTCAGTGGTAAAACTGTGTAGTTTTAGTCAGGTCCTGATTATCCTCACGGATACTCTTGAGTGAAAGTTAGTGATGAGGGTTTCATCATCATCATCATCATATCAGCCGAAAGACGTCCACTGCTGGACATAGGCCCCCCCCAAGCGTCGCCACATTGACCGGCCCCGTGCGTCCCGCAACCAGCGGATCCCCGCAACCTTCACCAGGTCATCGGTCCACCTGGTGGGAGGCGTTCCAACGCAACGTCTTCCAGTTCGCGGTCGCTACTCCAGAACCTTTCTGCCCCATCGGCCGTCCGTTCTGCGAGCAATGTGCCCTGCCCACTGCCACTTAAGTTTGGCAATTCTTTGGGCTATGTCGGTAACCCTGGTTACCGGTTACCTGGTTGGTTGGTGATGAGGATTTACCCAGATAAAAATACTCATGGTAATGCCACCCAAGAAGAGGTACTCGTTTATTCTATATACCAAACAATTGTTTTGATAAGAAGATCGTCACATTTTATTTCATTGCACTGTTTATGTGCATGTTAAAAATGTTAGCACCACGTTTATCGCTAGATCTTCGCAAAGTAAAGTAAAATAAATCGGAGCTGAATTAAATTCTCACATCGCCTACTATTATTTGTAAATTGTAACGAGGCCGGTGTGAACAAGGCAATAAAATCCGCCGTGTGCGCATGCGCAGCCTCATTGAATACACTTGATTTTATAAGAGCGTTTGAAACCGACACATAAAATTTAATAGTTCCAGTTTTTAGAACATGGAAATTATTATAAAATTATCACACTAAAAGTTTCTATATTTTAATCAATTAAAATTGTGTAGTCTGGTTAAATGTTTTATAGTTACTACCGCATTTAATAACAGGGTTTTGGAAGTAGTGCCAGTTAATGTCCTAGATTGTATGGGAAGCTAAGGTAGCTAAGGTATACATTTTCCACAACCCGAGTGAGCCAGAGCGAGTCGGACTCGCGCACGAAGGGTTCCGTAACATTATCCCAAAAAAACGTTTTTTATATGGGAGCCACACTTAAATATTTATTTTATTCTGTTTTTAGTATTTGTTGTTATAGCGGCAACAGAAATACATCATCTGTGAAAATTTCAACTGTCTAGCTATCACGGTTCATGAGATACAGCCTGGTGACAGACAGACAGACAGACGGACCACGGAGTATCAGTAATAGGGTTTTATCCTTTGGGTACGGAACCTAAAAAGCAGAAAATATTTTTAAGACTGTTTTAATAGCCCAGGCAACACAGACATTTGCTGTGAAAAAAAAAAACAAATCAGGAATTCTGTTCATAATGGTAGCAGATATGTTGCCTGAAAAGTCCGTAAAAATCCTATAACAGCAAAAAAAATGGGCTGTCAAAGGACCCAAAACTCAGTTTTTTTGCTTAACTCTCGTAAAGTTAAAAGATTTTACAGCAATTTGTGCTCAGAGCAAGATTATTCCTTGTTTAATTGTGCACAAAAGTCCTACATAAGATTCACTAATGTTTATTAGTTTTCGAGATATAATCCAAAATTCATTTTTTTCTGTTTTTATTTTTGTACTAAATCTGTGCCTATGGTAATTTAGGCTAGTTAACTTATGTTTTTATGCTCAAGAGAGCCGTGTACCATTCAAATTTAAGTTGCCTGGTATGTTTTCATGTTTTTACAGCAATATTAAAAATTTTGGGTACCTAAAATACGTAAATATAGAAAGTTGACGGTACTCAAATATACTCCATAGCAGTATTTTTTCCGTGACGGAACTACAGGAATGGTACAGTTTCGAACATAGTGATATGTGAGAAATAATACCAGATCTTAATACATTTTTGGGTTCCTTGACATCCATTTTTTATTCGCAAATGTTATTTTCCCATCTTCGATGTGTGTGTGTCGAATACTGACAGATACGATCATTGGCAATTACACGGTCTTTACTATAAAATTCAATTTCGTGGTTCGTCAGTGCAAGATCGCCAGCTGTCGATCTCGAGATTACTTACAATAAAAGATATGTTACAGAAAAATTTCTTGTCTAAACTTTAACATAGGTCTTGAATAGTTTTTATGCCAACAGGAATATGGAAATACAGTAAAGTCATAACAATTTACGACACAGATAACTGTACGCAAATGTTCAACTCAGTGTATGAAGTAAACCTCACTGAACGAAATGCTTAGAGCGGCACTAAACGCGGCTGAACTATTCATAAACACGTGCACTCTACAGCGGCAGGCATAGACACACAATTGTGCATAAATACTCCGCGGATGGCATTCGAGACAATTTAGAATAAACTATCGCGAAGAAGTAAGAGCTAAATTATAATAAGCCATAAAGCTTGCTTGAATTCGATGCTGAGTATCCGTCGGTTTAATTTTCATAAGTCTAAGCTAGCCGCGTCCCACGGCCGCGCCTGACACCTGGTTTTACTGCCCCGCGCTGATTTATATGGCGAATACAACGCCAACCAGATTGGAACTCTGCCGAGCTTTCGACGCTCAAAAAAGAGAAATATTACTATTTCCACTAACGATGTGAGGTGTAGGTCCACTTTAGAAGCGCCTAGTAAATCTACATAAAGGTATAAAACATATTTTTATGGTAATTTTAAATCTCCTTTTTAGCGCACAAGGTGAACTATAAAATATTTAATGATTTGCAGCGAAAAATTGCTGAACGAAATAATAGTTTTTAAACGTAATATAAATTGCAATTTTAATAGAAATAATAATCTCAATTGTTTTACAATTCTGTGGGATAGTAAATCTTTATTATGGTAGACGGTCTCTTAATTGTTTGAAAGAGAAAATATTTTTTTATGACACAGAATCTATTATTAGGCAAATTGAAATGGAACCGTCTCTAACTCTCTGTATGCTCTACTGAACTGTAACTGAACAAATAAAATGTGTTTTCAAATATAGGCCGATTTCTTCACCTAAACCATCAGAGAAGAAAGTGCAAATAAAAAGTTCCTTTGTGATTTCTTACAATGTTTAATATTATGATAGCACCGTTTTCCGTCACGTACCTTGAGTTCCATGCTTACGTGACTTGTTAGTTCTGAATTTGAATCCATAACAATGGAAAAACAAACCGTTGGTTTGACCTTTGCTACTCTACAATGTGCTCCCGTTTATTCATAAAAGAGTCGTGGATTCCTCAGAACTAACCTGAGTGGCCAAACTCGCTTTAAAATTAAATCAACCTCATTGCCTAATTGATTGATCGACTGTTCAATACTATTATCAGATTTTTAGAAAGAGTCACAATGACCAAGTAAAAAAAAAACTATTTTATTTTTACAAATGGCAGTAAATGAAGTTTTTTTTCTAAATGAAGTTTCAGTCACCGTCAGGATAACTATTCATCACGATTGAGATTTCACGTCTAGATCAATACAACATGGCAGAAATAGAAGTAGTGTACAATTTATTAGGGCAATTTGCAATGTATGTTATGCCCTGATAATTTCAAAGTTGTAATAATTATTGGTTTATGGTAGAAAATGGGAATTTACGTTTGCAATTAGAAAAGGTTTGCATATTGCTGGGTATTTGCTTAATTATATACACGTCTCGTCACGCTACTGATCTGAAAGGTGTGGATTCCTATGATCGTAAATGTACGGTTCGCTCATCAAGTCCTGTTTGATAAGAAGTGGCCCTGCTAGAAGTTAATAATAATGTATTTTTGTATTACGACAAAAACGAAGATAGAATTGTACTTTATTCTACACTAACATTCACGATTTTGGTATCCATGTTTTATTTGGATATTTTAGAACTTAACAAAACCTTTGATTTATAGTCACAACGTATGGCCACTCTGATCATTTTCAATCAATAAGTTTGTATTGAGTTGTAAATACAAAAGACATTTCAGCACTTTAATGTGCGATTAGATCTTGAATAGATATTAAATACATTATGTAATTTTACCACACACTTTGACGTTTATGTGTGAACATTAAACTTCATTGGTGTTACAACAATAAATGAAACAAAGAGAGGTAATAAAAAGGTAATGACGGCAATAAAATATAATAATACACAGAAAGAAATGCGTGGCCTTATTTCACACGAACCAAATATCGATCGCATCTGTACAATCTTACTGTACCTTTAACACTAATACATGTAATCAATTCAGTTCTTCACCTACACAATATACCAAGAAATAAGTCCGAGGTGCTATGTGCAAATCATATTTTTATAATGAACCAAAATCGTGAGCTGTTACATTTTTTTGCGGAATTAAATATCAATTTTGTGCTAGACAGACATTTTCGTGACAGGCATGCTTAGGGAGATACGGTAATGATAATCTTTAGTTGTGATCGTCTGCCGCAGAACTAATAAAGTTTCTGCAGACATAACTTTTCGGGCTAGGTCGTGGGAGATACGACGTGGTGATATTGTACGACCTATGACCTAGGTTTTGTAGAATTAAGATTTAGACTAGTACGTACCTAAATATCATTCTGCCAACAGAACTAGATTTCTCGAAAGAACTGAGAACATACTGGCACATAAGACGTATTTTTTTTCATAAGGGGAACACATGGGCAGAGATTTCAAAAAGTTAGTAAAATCAAAACCGGCCAAGTGCGAGTCGGACTCGCGCACGAAGGGTTCCGTACAATTATCGCAAAAAAACAGCAAAAAATCACGTTTGTTGTATGGGAGCCCCATTTAAATATTTATTTTATACTGTTTTTAATATTTGTTGTTATAGCGGCAACAGAAATACATCATCTGTGAAAATTTCAACTGACTAGCTATCACGGTTCATGAGATACAGCCTGGTGACAGACGGACAGACAGACAGACGGATCGCGGAGTCTTAGTAATAGGGTCCCGTTTTTACCCTTTGGGTACGGAACCCTATAAATCGAACATCACTCCAGAAAAACAAAAAAAACCCAAACTTTTTTGGGCAAACGTATTTTGTGTATTCTTCCTATTAACACAGATTGGAAGAATGTGACATCCCTACTAAATATGCCCGGTTTTACCGAAATGTTAACATACGTTTTTAACACCAATTGGTTGACTTAGATGGGAGAGCAGGTTTATATTTATGAATAAATTTTTATATCAAGTTAAAAAAAATAAGTTAAAAAGTTGCATCAAAATCAAGAAACGACACCAACCCGGTTAATTATGAAACACGTTTAGTAATTGCAATAACATTGCTTATCACTAGATTAGATTAATCTGATCATTTGGCCCTGGATGCGGCGGCATTTATAAATGGCCGATGTTAATGCTGGCTAACCAAAGCGCCAAGTGGATTACTGAAACATTAATCGACTGGTGACTGCGAAGCACGTTCGCGCACTTTTTAATTCAAAATATGCCATCTGTTATCTTACCAGCCAGTGCTTACCGCGCACAGATTATTGTGTTTTTTTCTATGATGAATTCATTCCATTCGAAAGAATCTGTGGAAAGAATGGAACGAATTATTTTAAAATGGAATTCATTCTATTGTGCACAGAAGTAACATTTTATTTGTAGCGAATAAAAAGTGTTACTAAATTATTGGAACATTCATGTTGTTCAGAAAGCTTGTAAGCTTTCTATATCTTGTTTATACCATCTGTACAAAGCATAGATAGGTAATAAAACCACATATAAAGCTACATTACAAGTCTGTAGATAACTTTTATCTAGTACTGTAAGTTTTGTACTAACATCCTTTCTACACGCCAGTAAATTTTCACGTTCCCGATCGTAATTTTTGCCTTCGTCCATGCCATATTTCTCGATAATATGCAGATTTATGCATTGTACATTATTCTCAGTAAGAAATGATGCATGCACGAGCACGACGGAGATCCTGCCTATACGGCAACTGAAGAGTTACCGACCTCGGGCGATTTGCCGGAAATGTGTTTTGTATGTGATTTCTATGTATGCATGCAAATATGTCTGTGTTACCGTATCGGAACTATGCAACTATGCCGTAGCTATGTATCTCCGGTATCTGGCTCGCGATCTGCTATAATATCTGGCCATAGTATATGGAGCAGGAGGCATCGTGCCAGTGGCGGCATAGGTACTATTAGAAATGCCCGTAGAGAATATTGATTTCGATTTATTTTCCATTCGTGACCAGCATCGGAATAGATAATCGCTACACAAAACGAGTTGAAATAAAAGCAGCTCGCGCTCGCGCTCGCGCTGCGCGGAGGCTATCGGCGTTTGTGCGATACCACTCGATTCTTATCGCCGACAATTTGTTTATAGCAATCATTTTGTTTAGATGACGTGAGAAATAAGAAACGATATGTTTTTATGTCTATCTGTCCGTAGGTGGACGCGGGCTCTTTTGTATCTTTCAGTTTTGTTTCACTGTATTAACAAATAAGAGAAGTTGTGCAGTTAATGTATGAGAAGGGTGAGCATTACGTTTATTAACTAGACGTTGGAGTTGACGTTTCGAAATCTTTGTTGGTTTTCAACTTTTTACGTTATTAGCGGAGGAGAGGTTTTCTTTTGAAGTTGCGAGGGTTTTAAAATACCTTTTAAGGTATTAAGATATCAGACTGCTCATTAAATATAAATAAAGTTGAGTGCTGTACAGTTTACGGTACATTAATAAAATAGTGAGATTGCGGGAATAGGAAGTGTGGTTGCATACAAAGTGGATGTGACAATACATCGTATTTCTTGGAGATGTTTTCTTATCCATTATTGTCTGCGATATTTGAATACGCGATATGATGAGGCGTGCGGCGTAATGTGCTGTTTACTTAATGTAAGCTTTAATTTTTTAATTGAATCATATTTGATGGAATGGTATTCAATTTACACTAGTTTAATATTGCACTTAGGTTTTTAATTTCAATTTTTTTTGTGGATATGTTTCTTTTCAATTGGCAAACACGTGAAATAATTTTATGTTTGTCGAAATCTTAACTCAAGAAAATTTTGACGATGTCTATTGGAAGTCACATAAATATTATATATCACTTTATTTGTGGTTTTATGTTTTTTTTTTGTAATTTGTCTTGCTTATGTTTTGACAGTTTCTTAATTTGCATAATACAGTCTAGCACCGGATGCTAGAATTTATTTGTAGGTGAATCAGCAACTAAATAAAACAAGAGTTTAATAAAGTTCACTACTTAACATATTACACGAAATTATGATCATAAAAAACATCATTAAAATGTGGTTTATCTCCAGGTGTAGCTCATAAAATGTTAAATATCTGTTAATTTATATTTTACTCCGGTTTTTTTGCAAGGATTTTATCCAACCAAAGGAATTATTTTTTGCACTTAAAAACGAATAATCTTGTATTTTACGACTTGCTATTTTATATTCAGAATGTCTTGATCTAGCCATTCTGGAATTCATTATATTAAGTATGCACTAGGGTTATAGACCGCAAAATATAAATATGTGGAAAAGTACTGAGTGTGGACTAACAATATGAGTTAGCTTCGGGAAGACTGGTAGGCTGTCACAGGTGAGCGGCGTGGGGCGGTCCAGCTCGGCCTGCTTGCCCTCCGAGTAGGCCACGATGGTGCGCATGGTGGACATGGAGCCCAGCTCCGACCGCCCCCCGGGCCACTCGCTCACGCACGCCAGCCAGCTCACGCAGCTCAGCGTCACGCCCGCCAGCAGGTACTTCACTACACGTACAAACTTCCGCCCGGTCACCGGCATCCTACTAATTATGCCATTACGAAAATTGATAAAAGAGTCTCATTCATGAAGTGTCAGAAGCGTCACTCGGTGCGCGTGCGTGGTTGCGTGGTAACGGGGTGCGCGCGCGCATGCGCTCAGGCCGCGCTACCATGCCGGACTGCGCGCAATCAGCTGATAGCGTATCAACAATGCGTCCCTGCCGGCTAATCGTTCTAAACGCCGAGACGTGGAAAATCTAGTTTTCTGTACCAGTTTTTACTTGCGATTTTTCTTTTGCGAATACGCAACGTGAACGCACTTCTAAACGCGACTAGTTTCGCTATAAAAAGATGAGATTGTGGCAATCTCACGCGGAACAAGATATTTTATGGCAACTCAAGGGACAAGACTCGCTACCTCTAGCCATTTGTTTAATTATCTTAGATCGATTATACACGGCAGGCTCTGTAATTACGGATTGACTTATGTGTTCGTGGGACTACAGCTTACACGGATGTCGCATCGCGTGGCGCGTCCAAGTTCACTCAACTTCACTCCTTAGCATCATTTGAATAATAACATCGATAACCAGAGCTTGAATGAATATTATTATATTTATACAAAGTGTAAGAGTAACCTATAATATCACGAAGTCGTAAAACCAAACTCGTGTATTATTTTATTACCTTTACCTGCAGTTAATTGCGCACGCGGACAACAGCGAGGACATTATTAGATAACATTAGTTTGCTAGTTCAATATAAAATAAAACAAACGACACATTTGTTACTTAAGTTTTTAGGGACCCGTAACCAAAGGGTAAAAACGGGACCCTATTACTAAGACTCCACGATCCGTCTGTCTGTCTGTCACCAGGCTGTATTTCATGAACCGTGATAGCTAGACAATTGAAGATTACAGATGATGTATCTCTGTTGCCGCTATAACAAAAAATACTAAAAACAGAATAAAATAAATATTTAAGAGGGGCTCCGATACAACAAACAAGATATTTTTTGCCGTTTTTTGTGATAATGGTACGGAACCCTTCGTGCGCGAGTCCGACTCGCACTTGGCCGGTTTTTTCTGATCGTCTTGAATAAAAGTGAAGTAAAGTTACAGTAGGAATAAGCGTGTTCTCAATAATTATACGCGACGCGACGCGCCTACTTGCTCGCTCGTAAAAGTCGTAAATAACTTACGACAATTTAATAAACACATCAAGTTTTAAACGTTTTTTCAATAGCTTCTGATTACATCTGTAGTATTAATTTGACAAGTTGTACAGCTCCTGTGGCTCATTGTAATTGCTGATCGTATTTATAGTGTCCCGCCGCTAAACCTGCAATTAACGGGTATTATAAAATCATTTATTGTCATCCGTTGCCGATGTTTGACTTTAAAGAAAACTATTATGTCGTCAACTTGAACAAATAGAGATGCCGTTCGCTGTTTTATTTAATAACAGGCTTGGTAGTTGGAACAAGGGAACTCTTGCTATAATATCTTTATGATCTTTATGATATTATAGCAAGAGATATGGGATATCTTTATGTAACGAGGGATTCAAATTCATTTGTTATTACCTACTATTATTCTAATACATATTAATGCATCCGTTTGCATTTAGATTACTGCGTAACTACACGCTATGTCCAGATTTTATTGCACTTGTGCAGTATATCTTTTATGGCTGTAAGTGCGGTTGAAGGATACTTCTGAAGTTACCCCTTAAGTGTAATCAAGCGGAGCATAAAACGATTTCCTGTGCAATGGCAAATAACAACTTATGTTCCCACAACGAGCGGTCTATTGTGCTCTAAAAAACACTGGCCAAATGCGAGTCGGACTCGCGCACGAAGGGTTCCGTACCATAATCGCAAAAAACGGCAAAAAAATCACGTTTGTTGTTTGGTAGCCCCACTTAAATATTTATTTTATTCTGTTTTTAGTATTTTTGTTATAGCGGCAACAGAAATACATCTTCTGTGAAAATTTCAACTGTCTAGCTACCACGGTTCATAAGATAGAGCCTGGTGACAGACAGATAGACAGACAGACAGACAGACGGACCGCGGAGTCTTAGAAATAGGTTTCCGTTTTTACCCTTTGGGTACGGAACCCTAAAAAAGAATAATTTAACATTTTGCGGTTTCAGTCCAGGTGTAAAATATACCAATATAAGTACGAAGAAATAATTATGTGTTACTAAAGTAAGTAGCCTGTTCGATGAAGGTAAATAAAGGCAATATCCTCGTCCTCGTCGTTGAGACTTTTATTTTTATCTTTATTTAAAGACAAGTAATTTCTCAAGCTTCGCCAAGTGATTGATGCTGCATCTTGACATCAGTTGAACTCTTGTAATGAACATTTTATAAGAAGAACTTATAAACTTTTAACTCTGTGGTATGTAAAGTACGATTAAAATAATCCTTTTTTGCCATTCAACATGTCTATGCTGCCAGATTTTTGGGCACTTTTCTCGAGGTTTTGATGCCCAATGAGTTCTATATCCACAGATATAAATCTAACTAGATGACGCGATTGTATGTACCTAGCGTGCCAAAAAACGTACTAAAGTTATGACAAATGATCGTAATCTGAGCTTTTCATTTAGCATTATCGGCACCGGAAATCCAACGAAATCTAGAAAAATGCCTTTTTAGGGTTCCGTAGCCAAAGGGTAAAAACGGGACCCTATTACTAAGACGCCGCAATCCGTCTGTCTGTCTGTCTGTCTGTCCGTCTGTCACCAGGCTGTATCTCATGAACCGTGATAGCTAGACAGTTGACATTTTCACAGATGATGTATTTCTGTTGCCGCTATAACAACAAATACTAAAAACAGAATAAAATAAATATTTAAGTGGGGCTCCCATACAACAAACAAGATATTTTTTGTCGTTTATGGTACGGAACCCTTCGTGCGCGGGTCCGACTCGCACTTGGCAGGTTTTTTATGCCATATTGAGCTGTAAAGAATGTATAGAAAAAGTTGGCCGAGGCATTGGAAATGTTTTCTTTCATTGGTAAGTAAATTTGTTTTTAAATTGTTTGTGAAAAAGTGACACGCTTGGTTTTCATACAGATGGAGGGATTTGCGTTATCTATTAAGATTTCTGTCTGTGGTTCTATCTCTCTCCTTGTATATACCTGCTGGTACCTGATATTTATTATTATTTGCTTGTATAATATTTTCTTAATATTTTATAGTATGCAAATGCCGGGCGAGCACGGCCTTTGTGATAGGCTTGAGTCACGCATTTTATCACGGTTTTGTTTCCAAACTGTGATAAAAATGTGTGACTCAAGGCTGTCACAGTAGGCCGTGCTCGCCCGCCTGATGATGATATTGAGACGTTAAAAGTACGATGCGAAAAGAAAGTTAGTTAAGTTAGTTTATTTTAACTATATACTTTTGTACTAATTTTGCATTTTTATTATTATTTCATTTTTTATGCACCTGCCATGCTATGTCTTCACCGCCCTTGGTTGACTGGTAGAGAATGCCTTAGGCATTAAGTCAGCCTATGTACTTGCATGAAGTTTTAATAAATAAAGAACAACAATTCAAATAAGCAAGTATAAATATCTCGTTCTACTTTCTTTTTTTTATATAATATATAATCTTGTTTTTTAGTTTCTTACGACTTATTATCGGGCCTACGTTGTCCCCCGTGGTATATCTAAGTACTAATGTTGTAACATGGAAATATTGTAAAACCAAACCATTTTTTAAAAGAGTAACCGTGGAGTTTCTTGCCGGTTCTTCTCCATAGGAAACGACCAACTCGAACCGTGCACGTTTTATAAGTGCCCATGTAGGCCTATGTGAGTGTATTTTGAATAATATTCAAAAACATAAGTGTATACAAAGCTCCTCATTTTCTAACACAGCACAATATCTTACACAATCGCAATAAATATGAAGCCTGCAAGCCGCGGACGCTGAGTGCGAGTGTCGCAGCACACTGCACAACGCATGCACTATTGAAATGCGGGCTTTATCGGCGCAAGCGCATCTCCTTCGTTAGCCCGCCGAGTCCGTCGACTATTGAACCCACTATCGGCGTTAGAGAAGCAATAACCAGCTCTACTGTACCCACTTTTATTTCACTTGCAAATGCTCGACGAACTTTAACATGCGACTAGTAATGAAAGTTTCTCATTAGTGTTTTACGTGTTATCTCTAAGCACTAAACTTCTCTTTTTATGTTTATTAACAGTGTTTTATGTGTCGGAGAATTGGCTTTTCAAATGGAAATAACAAGTTGACGTAAAATCGAGACTGCCTAAATTGGTGGCCATTAGCTTTCCGTTTTTAGGGTTCCGTACCCAAAGGGTAAAAACGGGACCCTATTACTGAGACTTCGCAGTCCGTCTGTCTGTCTGTCTGTCACGAGGCTGTATCTCATGAACCGTGATAGCTAGATAGTTTAAATTTTCACAGATGATGTATTTCTGTTGCCGCTATAACAACAAATACTAAAAACAGAATAAAATACATATTTAAGTGGGGCTCCCATACAACAAACGTGATTTTTTTTTCCGTTTTTTTTGCAATAATGGTACGGAACCCTTCGTGCTTGAGTCCGACTCGCACTTGGCCGGTTTTTTATAACTAATCGCATTGCACACGTCACTGCAGCAAGTTCTAAAACCAGCTTATCTCCACATAATAAATATCTAAAGAAAGTTAAAAGCTCCCGAAGAGTATTTACTCTGTAAGATGTTAACTAGTCCATAAAATATAAATAGGCGAATAAAACGCTATACAAAGTTTCTCTAAGCATTACCTGTCTATTGCGGATTTTACGAGTGCATCCATTTAGATCGAAGCTTTATATTAAGCTTGATGTACACTCGCGATATAGGGCTGTGCGCAGACGTATTCAAAACAGTGTTTTCTACATAAATTATTGTAAAGTAACGCCTGCATTCTGAGATATACATTTTGCCATCTATGTTTGTTAACTTAGGAAGCAAGCATGTTGTGAATGTCTGGGGTTGTTTGTCCCCATGCCTAATGGAAACCTCTATTAAGGTCTTCCCTGACTTTAGAGATAATCAAATCCAAGAATATTTATACAAGTCATATACATCTTTCCTTTACACACATTCAAAATAACCTTACTTTAAGAGCTTATGGTCGACCCCAGGACCAAACACTAGGACGTTCACAATATTTAAAACAACAATAAATTAATTTTGTCTAGATAGACAAAATCAAAAAAAAAATGGGTAAACATTTATCCAATCTTTTTGGCAATTGAGACAGTTTTTAACCGACTTCACAAAAAGGAAGAGGTTTTCAATTCGACTGTATATTATTTTTTTATGTGTGTTACCTCAGAACTTTTTATTGGGTGAACCGATTTTGATAATTCTTTTTTTATTCGAAATCTGTCAATTCGCTTGTCATGTGGTCCCATTTATTTTTTATCAAGATCTGATGAAACACTTCGGAGATATACATCAGAACTCTTCAATAAATGACGGCAAATCACTCGGGATAGCTGCAATCGCATGTCTGTTTATTGTTTACAACATTTCATAACATAACGCAGGTGTGAACAATTCACCCTGGTAGACTCTCATTCCACCGGTTTTGTTTATTTAAGTTTCATGTTATTGAGTTAATCTATTCTTTCTTCACTTTGGGCATTATTGGTGTAAAAAAAGGTACTAAAAAGTGAAAAATAAAAATCTTTTTTACAAAAATTACAACCAACTTCCAAACAAAAACACTACAAAGTGAAAACTAACTTCAATTTCGGAAGTCGGTGTCAAATAACGAAGAAACAAAAACAGGAACACCGACTTCCGAAATTGAAGTTTTTTTTCACTTTGTAGTGTTTTGTTGCGCTATGTTCACTGCCCTCTTGTTGAACCTCATTGTTCACATATACCTTAGTCTGACTTCAGATAATCTCAACTAACTCAACAACTGGCTAGTTGTTTAAGGCTTTAAAGGCTTAGGTCAGAGTCGTGGCTCTTCGTTTCATTGTTAAAAATGTATTTAATTGGCGTCGTGTGTTGCAAATTGTGCGAGCGTGGTGGGAATGTGGCCATCCTCACGTTCTAACACTAACCCGACACCCCGGCTCCACGCGGGTATCATTCTGACACGTTAATTGGAAGCTTTAGGCGCAGAAAAAAAATATGAAATCTTTATTTTTAGTAAGTTTTTGTATAGGTTCCCACGATGTGTGTTTTAATTGGCATACCGAGTATGAAAGCTTTTTCAATAATGTTTGTTTGTATTTTCTAAACGAGCATTTTAGTAATAGAATTTACTATGTTTTCACTTTCTGCCTTTAGAGGATTTATTCCATTCTAATAATAATTTATTCTTTTCTAAAGATTCTCGAAATACGAGTGCTAGAGCACTAGATAGATACCGTGACATTCTATTAGAGATAATAATTGTCAAAATGTTTACCACGTAACTTTTCGGTAGGAGTTTTGGCGGGAACGTGATGGCGTCTATGTTGCTTCTCTGTTTTATTTTCCTAAAATTGTGTTAAATTGAATATTAATAGTGTAAATTTATTCTAATAATATTAGTGAACGTGCACGAGTGTGGGCAAGTAAAACACAGCGGTAGAAGATGAGTTTGTACATGTTGTCGACAAAACTACGTAGAAGCTTCCAATAAAGTTACCGCCATTTTATTGGGGTCTAACTAGGACATTTGACTAAAATCTAAAGAAACTAGAATTTCTATTCTAAACGTGACACTGGCTAAATGCACAAACCGTGCGAAGACAAAATATTAAAAAGAAATATACTTTTCGGTAGCGCATATCATGTCAATACCATGCATACTGCTCTTTTTGACAATCTTTATCGATGATAGAATCCCATTTTAAATGGATCCCGTATTATTTAGATAGCTTCTTAGATCCCTACGTGAAGGAACTAAAAAGCTCATAGTTAGGTACCCTACTTAATTATACAATTGCTACAGTCATTACATACGGTTTTAGATTACAATAGCGCATACATAACTAATGACATTTGCCTAACATGGCTTCCATAGAAAAAAAAGCTATAATAGCTCTATGCTGACTTTAGTATTCCTGTTTATTCAAATTCGCTACTGCTGCAATATATTTGTACAATAATAAATAATAATAAAATGTTTTATTCGTTAACAAAAAGTTGGTTTAACAATATTGAGGTTGACTTCTCCTTTTAAGTGTAAAAACACCTGTGCCAGGAGAGGCCGCTCTCCCATAACTTGATTACATTTATGACTCATAATTACTTATATTAAATCTATTTGATTGTGTTAATAGAACAATTTACCGATGTATGTGAGTACGCATGCAGTGGTGCGCACGTGTGTGTGGAAGTGTGAGTGCGAGTTAAAGTGTGTGTGTGTGTGTGTGCAAGTGTTAGTGCGAGCTAGGGTGTGCGTATGTGTGCAGGTGTGAGTGTGAGTTAGGGTGTACGTGTGTGTGCAAGTGTGAGTAAGGATGTGCGCGTGTGTGTGAATGTGTGTGAGCAAACATATAACGAGATATATATTTATTTATTTAATGTTTTATACATTCATTGTTTACATATATATATATATATATATACACATACACACACAAGCGTACACATTACATACAAAATTTTTATACAATACACTTTGTTTCCCTTTATCGCTAGTAAAATTACGTTTTGATTTATTAGAAAATGCCCGTTTAGAGCGATGATTCTCAATAATTATGTACAAGTATCTAATATGTAGTATGGGTAACCATACACACACATATATACACAGCGTAATCTGTATTTGCTACGTTATAAACTATTGCTTTAGTTTATTAATAACCGAAGTATCGATTCTCGACGAACAGTAAAAATAATTTACGTAATTTACAGTAATAAGTCCTGTTACTGTATATACTGGAAGAACAAGGCAAGGTGTATTATTGAACACTCACTGATATCGATGGCATTCATACGGGAGACGAAATAATTAACAAAGCCTATTTCTCCTTTTTTAATTACCATTGCAATTTGCACAAACAGAAACTAAAATATATTTTTCTATTTGTTGCCAACATAATCATTAGTAAGAGTGTCGACTTTCAATTTACTGAACAAAAATAAAAATTGTGTTAAAACACAGGGCACCAAAACACAGCATAGTTATTTGCACGCAATTCAGAAATAAATAGCTTCGTAAATAGTGTGCAGGGCGACATTATGTTCGAGTTACCGGCGTTAAGAGAGAAAATGCCCTGTGGTCAATATAAATTGAATCTACAATGCGGTATTGAGTGGTCGTTACGGTGATATGTAGGGGTACATTCACTTGAAACGTTTTTAACAATACTCCGCTCCGTACTCACAAATTACAACCCGAAATTAAAAGGAAATTCGCCGAATTTACCGGCATTTATTCCTTTTTTAGTGCCTGTACAATCTAGATAAATTTTTATTAAATACCAACGCTGCAGTTATTATTTTATTATCTTTACAGTGTTGTACCATATATATAGTGCGACGTTTTAACAAAACTGCAGAAATATTGAACACGAATCAGACATCTGTACTGTTATTAAGTTGTTAGGCGTACATCAGCTTCAAATGGCAACTTTTTGCTCATCACTGCGATTGGCTTATATTGGTCGCAGAAACCAGCGAACTATGTTGCTACCCATAAAAATGCCCATGGAACGAATGTTTCCGAAGCGTTTTTCTATTTAACGATTACGACTTGATTACAGGACATATAATTCGGAGTAGAAAAAGGATGTATGGTGAAGTTCAAAGCGGGACGCAGCTTTTTGCGCGCATCGCAGTTGCAATCTCAATAAACCAATTTGCGACGGGTCCCGGCACTGTGACGTTACTTATAGGCTTTTGTTTCGGCTGTCCCCGACTTGCTACAGGACCATGTTCCGACCATCTAAGGACTTAACTTGTTATTTACTTCATTTGAGAGCACTCCCGGTTTTCCTTTTGGAGATTGCCAGGGTATATCTATATCTAGTGTTCTCAGTTTGTGTTTCCCGATTGTTTATAAAAATATATTTAGTTAAGCAAATATATATTTATTCAATTTTATTTCTTATAATAAGTGTGCTCAAATCTCAAGCGCACGGCAATGCCCCAGATTTCTTTATATCATTTACCATTGAATTTAAGGACAATAGTAAAAATATATTGCGTACTAAAGGGTTATTACGCTTCGTGCGCTCGTGACGATATTCACAAATATCCAACTTTATACGTTACGGTGTGTCTAAATGATCATACATGAGACTTTTTACTCGATAAAGATAAGTATCTGAGTGTATCACTTTTGAGACGACGATTGTACGAGCATTTACGAACATCAAAAGGCGGTAAACGTTCCAAAGAGAATAATGGTACGTTTTGAATTAAATGTAGTGGGAAATGAGCCTTAATGAATAGCTTGGATACGCGAGGAAGTAATTTTTCTTGTGTATCATGGCATGAAGGAAGAATGTACGTAAAGTAAATATTAGGAGCGTGTGGACAGACGCGTGGGATCATAACTGTCGCCATTGTTTCATTGTGGGTTACTCGCACAGTTACTGCTTCACGCCGTACGCCATTTTACTAAACAATGTGTGAACATTTAAGTATTTTACGAGAAGCAATTGTACTACATGTGCTACGTACAAATTTTACGGTGTTTTGTGAGATTGGATGGCTCTATTTATCACCATATGGTGTCATGTTACAGTAATGATTGTCTTTCCGCCGTAGACACTGTAATTGGATAGGAAAGTTAACATGGCTTAGATACTACCTTCAAAATACTTGTAGTCTGGTGTCAATACGTGAATTATTTTGTCTGTACTTAATTTTCAATGAGCTGTTAACAAGAAAACTTTATCTACTTTTAAAGTCGCTTCTGCAGTTTCCCAAGATAAACAAGCTTCTGAGCAGTGACCGTTATCGGGCAGACTTTACAACATTGATTAATTACTAATTACTTTGATTGAACTTTGAATGGTAAGATAATGGTAGAAACTCTTAGTCAGTGAGTTCTACTGGCAAGCTCTTGGTAAAGATTACTTTTCATTTGAGCAAGTATAAAGTATATATTTTGTAAGGGATTTGTAAATTCGAATTCTTTACGGATTCTTTTTGTGCTAGGAATATTTATTTATTTAATACTTAAAACACATAAATGTACAAAGGCGGACTTAATGCTTTAGGCATTTGGAATAGTTATTTGTATGCTATTTTTTTAAGCCGATGAGACTGAAAGGTTCTGGAGCGGTGACTGCGTACCGGAAGACGCAGCGTTGGAAGAATTACCACCGGTGGCTCGATGACCTGGTGAAGACCGATGTGGCGATGCTTCTGTCCTTCTGAACATCTTTGGGTTTAAATAATCATGGTTTTTTTTTGTATGCAAGCTGAACATCTTTTCGATCCGAATAGCAAAAATATTAAAGTTGTGTTCACACGAAAGACAGAGCCACCAACCAAAAACATAAATTAATAATTTAACATTTTGACTTTACCTACACAGTTTTACGACATTTTAATACACCGTGTAAAAACAAAAGGTAATTTGAAATACGTTAACGTAATTAGATATGATCTTGATGGATGCTGTGAGAACATAACGTATTACCGACCTCACAAAAAAGGTTCGCATTGGTAAATAATTTTGAGGTTATTGATCCAACACCAAATTGGTTAGTCGGCTTGTAATTGACTATTGGCTTCAATGATCTAAATTATTTTGGTTGGGGAAATCAGGGTTTCTGTGTTTGAAAACAAGAAGGCTGAAATTGTGGTTATGATTTTGGGTAAAACCACAAATACGTAGCTCCTAGGTACAGTCATGGGCCAAAATTGGAGTGGCACTTCAATGTTCATTATCGCCTGCACGGTTCTTTCAACGCGAATGGCGTCCAAGAGCCCGTTCTGCATTGGTGTGTATGATTGAGTCGTATCTATAGAAGAAGGTCTTGTTGTGCCACTGGTTGGCTATGCTATAGCTTCGTGAAGTTGAGACTGCGATTCAGACCGTGATAGTACTTGTCGAGCATCTGGGTTGTGGTGGTTGAAATTGAATCAATGAATTTAGGAATCCAAATTTACCACTTAGCCTTTACCTTCTTACTATTCCAATGACTAAAATAGAATTTGAATCTTTCTGTCTGTCACTTATAGATTTTTGTAGAGAGAACCTAATTTACATTAAAGCTCCTAGACGACTTGACATATACCTACACGCTGCTATAGTTCTCGCCAAACTTCTTGGCCACCCTGAAGTTGGCAAGCTTTCCGATGCGCAAGGCACGGATCGGTGCTGTTTTTGTGTGAGATTTATTGCGCAGCCATTGTAGACAACTTCAGGGCGGCCAAGAAGTATGGCGAGAACTATATCTACGATGCCGTGGCAGTTGCAAAGTTTTGGGCCGAAAAAATCTAAATTTCTGTCGAGGTAGGGACACGAAGAAAAAAAGAAGCATGATCTCTAAGTATCCCAGAATAATGAGTGATGTACAACAAATAATTAAGATACTTATGAAATAAATACAGGCTTATGAAATAAATAAATAGATTTATAAATAATCGCGTTGAATAACTCGCAGTGCACCAAGTGAAAAATCTAACCCTATTAATACACGTTATAAAACAAGTTCAAAACGACATATCGCATTCGTTATATAATACTAATATTATTTTTAATTACGTACCAAAAGACGTAGACTTATTACTAAGCCAATGTGCAAATGTGAGCTCGTTACAGCGAGTAATCAATCGTTAGCGTACATATTAAATCAATATCTCATTCACACTTCTATTAATAATGGCTACGTTGGTACTACTGCTAAGTACTTGTCCAAACAAATTGCCCCATCTAATCAGAGCCTACGATCGCAATTTGCGTTGCCCGGTAATAACCTGAGTGGTTTTAGATGAAGGATATTATATTTTTTTTATTTAGAGTGGTTTTTAGTCACCATTTTATGTTTTTTTTTTTTTTTTTTTTTTTTTTTTTTTTTTTTTCTACGGGGCGTCTCGCAACTCAGTCAAAATGACTGTTTAGCTGCTTAACCGGGCTTTCCTACGGAGACTAAACTATATAGCCTCCAGCTAGGCAAAAATTTACTAAACCTAAGCGACAACGCTGAGGGCTACCCCAGTTGGGGTCGAACCTCGGCTCAGGGCGTCGCTGGGGGGACAACTAAGGCTGGATCTTAATAAAGTGATTCTACCATCCGTTCGGAATAAGCCTACGTGGAGAAGAACGGACAAGAAACTCCAATTAACTAATTAGAATTAACTATGGCACAGCTATTCGCGGGCTGGCTACATAAATAATGACTGGGACTTCGCGGCGGGGCCTCGGCGGCGAGGACGGACCAATCGGTATGTATGCTACGTTTGAATAGGTGTTCGTACTATTTACGAACCCATTGACCGTCCTTGTAGACAAGGCTGTCAAGTTCCCTAGTAATGCACTCGTACCTCGAGAAGAGGGCACTGCATGAAGCGGGGGTGAGAGAGCCTGCATTCCGGATTTCTGCATCCAGAGCACGGGCCTGAGGGGTCATCCATATGGAATACGCGCTGATAATATTCTCAGCGACGCTCAAATATGGCTTGTGCCCGGAGGGGGCGACAGGGGGCGGGCACATGGCGGCGGTGGTGGTGGAAGCCACCTTCCGGCTTTGTGCGGGCATGGGGGCAGCTGGGGCCACTGGGTCGGGGACTGGATTTGGAGCTGCTATGGGGTGGGCCATCAGCGCTGGGATAGGCTGGGAGTAAGTCTGAGGAGCCACACTTTGGTGGTTCAGCTTACCCCATGGTGAAGTCCTCTGAGGGGCTAGACGGGGGGGTGGTTGGGAAGAGGGAGCCATGCGCATTATGTGCGCATTGTAACGCTTGGCCATTTTAGGCGCGAGTTTGGGGGCTTTTGGGCAACCCCGGTAATTAGCCGGGTGCCCGACTTGGCCACAGAGCACGCAGCTGGGAGGCTCCGTGCACTGTGAGCGGTCTTTGGGACGGGGACAGTCCTTAGTGCCATGATCACCCATGCACTTAACGCACCTGGGTGTTGCATAGCAGTGGGCCTGAGAATGGCCATAAAGTTGACAGTTGTGACACTGTCCTACAAGATGGGGGCGGTAGGGTTTCTCGATCGAAATGCCCGACAGGGAGCACACGGTCTTTATATTGAAAATCGGGTTGTAACCCTCAGTAGGGCTACAGACAACTAATACGATATCGTACTGTTGTCCGCCTCTTGCTTTATGCAAGCGGTGGACTTCAGTGACGGGGACATTTTGGTCTAGAAGGTCCTTACGGATTTCCTCCGTAGGGATCTCTTTTGGGATTCGCCTAATGACTACACGGACGGGCTTTTCCTCAGGGAGGGAGTAAGTATGGAACGAGATGTTCCTATCTTTGAGGTACCGGGTTAGATTCCGGAAATCAGTGGGAGTGGGGACTTGGATTTTGATGCCTTGTTGGCATGCAGTGGCTTTAGTGTAGTTGATTTTCCGCTCAACACAAGCGTTCGAAACATCGTTCCACTTGACTTTATCCTGAAGATAAACAGGTGGAGGGGGACGGAGCTTCTTATTGGTAACTACTACCATGGGACTGGGGCTGCGGTTAGACCGCTGAGAAGAAGCAATGTCTGGGGTGGGGGTGATTTGCCTTACGGGCGAGGCCGGTGGCAGAACTGACTGAGGGGAGGTTTTCGTTACCGCCTTTTTGGCCTTGGTAGCGTTGAGGGGACTACTCCTCTTTTTCCTCTTCCCTCCAGAGCAAACTACGGAGTCACCGTCGGAGGTGACGGTGTCGTAGTCGTCTGACCTATCAGGGACATTAGGGTCTACTGGGTCGTCAGCAACTGAGTCAGCTTGGTCAGCCATAGCTTCCCATTCCTCATCAGTGCTGAGGGTTGCTCCCTCTTCCATGGGGGAGTCATCATCGTCCGCCCAGATGTTATTGGACTTGGACTTGGGCTTAAATTTATGAAGGGCGGCTATGCGCTCCTTATAGCTTTTATAAGCTTTGACCTGAGAGGATATGGGAGAAGGAGGATCTCTCCATGATCGGGTTTTCTTAGGCTCGACGGCCGGTTGGGAAGATGAAGCTTTAGGAGAAGGAGGATCTCTCCATGATCGGACAGTAGCTTTAGGCTCGACGGCCGGTGCTGGGGGCTTAGGTAGGGATGGCTCACCAGTCCCAGAAGTGGGCCTGGCTGCCGGGGAGGGCGACCTGGGCGAGACCTGGGCTTCGCTCGGCACGGGTGCCTGGCTAGGTCCAGGGGCCCCGGTCGGGCCCGAAGCGGGCACATAAGTGGCTAAAGCCTGACTAACAGCATGGCTGTACTTTTTGGTGAGTTTCTCCTTCTCGAGAATCTCGTGAAGGAGTTCAATTACTGCCGCGAGCGACATAATTGAGAAAATATAGATCCGGTGAAGCCGGGAGAGGTATCTTCCCCGGGTGGAGGGGCCCGGGGATGTGTGCAACCTACCCTCCCAGTCGGGTTAGACTGGGAGGTGAGTATCTGGTGAGCCCTAAGCTTGTCTACCTGTCACCAATCTTATTGGGTGACAGGGCCCTAAGGTACCGGTAAACCCACCGAAGGTGGGCCACCCACCAATGTGTACCGAAGAAGTCTAGCACCTCGGGGTAGATACACCCGACCGTGCCAGGTGAATGCTGGGGGACGAAGCGGGGGTTGACTAGGCTATCTACCAAGGCCAACTGATCCCGCTCCCGACTCCAATGACTGCCGTGTCCTTAAGGGACTTGGCGGGTGCTTGGGGCACACCCCACTGGCTTGTTAACACCGCTAGGTTTCCCGCCAGGGACCACAAAAGTGGATTTGCCCGGAAGGGCCAAAATAGCTGCCACTACTAGTAACCAAAGTTACTAGTAGCGACACCTAGGAGCGGCGTGCGAAGACGCGACGGCCGCAGTGACGTCACGCAGGGGCGCGACGAGACGGAGAGTGGGGCGCAGGGGAGCGCGGTGGGGCGACGAGCAGCGAGACGTCCGCACGGGGCGACGGCTGGCGAGCGACACCATTTTATGTAGGTACTATGTGTTTTTATAGGAACAGATATTACTTCAAAATATGAAACACGCGTCAAGATTATTTGAAAATTCTTTGGAAATTTTCCATTATCTATTTTGATTAGTTACTTTGTGATCCTATTTCCTTACTATTATAAACGTGAAAGTTTGTGTGGATGGATGGATGTTTGTTACTTTTTCACACAAAATTACTAAACGGATTTTGATGAAACTTTTCAGAAATATATCTTATACATCGGTATAACACATAGGCTATAATTTATAAAGATTTTTAACGCGGGCGGAGCCGCAGGCGGCATCTAGTAGTTCTTATAGACGTTCATTTGTTTTAAACTCCTCGTTGGCAAACCTACGCCTTTTCTGACAAAGTTACTGTACTTTTTTATTCCTTTTATCTTCACCAGTGAAAACCTGAAAGCTTTACTGCCGCAGAAATGCTAAATAGGTAATTGGCTATTGTTTTTCTTTTTTTTTCTACATTTATACTTCTTTACAAGTTATGTATGTATATAGGTATGTCAAATCTTGCAAGTGAATTTTAGTTCAGTTATCCTCAACCGATTAAGATAAATTTTGCATACACGTTTTGTTTTACAACACACGTTTTTTTGTACATTGTCATTTGGCGTATTTTTTTTTTAATTGGGGGATAATATTATAATTAATAAGAGAACTTTTACAGCCATATTTATTTTTTTGGAAAGATTTTTACTGCTACCGTAATGACGTATATTGTCAAACTATGTTTTGCGGATAGCCGGCAAATCTAGTAACTATTCTTTGTTAATTTTATGAGGATTTGGCATGTGACGTCATTCAAACATTCCCTGTTAGAAGACAGCGGTTTTGAATATACGTACCATACAATACGACATAATTATAGTGATCGCATATGGATGGGTGGATGTATTTCCCAGAACTAATTATTATGGATATTGATTTCACGCTGTAAGCTAAGTAAAAGAGCGTAAAGTTATTGATTTGTCATGCAAGTCATCTTAAAAACAGACTTAACACAGCATAACAGTACTTAACGAATATAATGCATTTTGAAGCTGCGATTTAGTGCATATACTTAAAAAGGGTAAATTATGCGTACACGCATTATCAAGATAAGAATCTCTTCCCACGCTGCAATCGAGGTACTTCACAGACTTGTAGGTGATGTTTCATTTATTTTGGAGCTTAAAGTTTTATTTTCGAGTTGGCCGATTTAATTTTACTTTATCTCTTGACATTTGCACGGTTTGCAATGGTATTGTGTCGCCCACGTGGTGTTTTAAAAAGCGAATAGTAATGTATTTTGGAGCGTTGAACCACTAATACGTATAGGTATTTTGTGCGAGTACTTTCTGTGCCGTCGCACATAGGAGTATTTGGCTAATAAAACCGGTCAAAAATATCTGAGGCGTTTTTTTATATGAATTCGATTTAAACATTATTTTTTATTACAAATAAGTGTGCATTAACAATTAATCTCATTAAAACTCTTCATTTTCAACTTCTTCGTCTTCATTTTCTTCATCTTTGTCTTCATCTTCTTCACCGTCTATATTTTCACCGTAATCTTCTTCATGAGGAGTACTTGCAATCATCAGACTGACTGCCTCTTGCGAAAACGGCTGAGTTCTTTTGTGCTGCCTTGGTCGATTACTACTCAGATATGGGTCGGAACTTAGTAACAGTCTATGTAATATGTCTCTATTACAATCCACCCGTGAAAATTTTCGTGCAAAATTCAATCTGTATTGCCGGAAGTGCTTGTTACGCGCCTCAGCTGCCTCCTCTGATAACTGGCCAATAGGAAGGATTGCATGAGATATGACTTCAGCTCCATGCATTAACACTTTGTGAATTGTTGGTGACATAGGGTGCCAACCATACAAATTTGTGTACATTTTCGCAGTTTCATGTGCATAGGCTTCAAACTTATCAACATCAACGTCCACTTGAAATCACTTCTAAGATGACTTTAAATCTTTTTATTAAATGCACATTGACGCCAGTGATTCGAGATGCACATTCTGGGTCGGCAAAAAATCTCCTTGACGTGTTACCATCATTTGTGTTCCCAAATCCTGCTTTGGGAACATCTACTAGTAGTCCTAAATCTTCTTTGAAATCTTTTTGAAGTTTTTCTTTTCTTTCTTTCACAACTTTTTTTTCTTCAGCTGAACGCGCTTGCCACTTTTCCAATGGTAATTTGTAGGCCAAATGTAGTAATGATTCGAAAAAGCGTATTCTTGCATGAAGAACTGAGAGTCCAAACTTAAGCGTTTCTACATTTACCTCTTTTTTAATTAATTTATTGAAATCTTTCGATGTCTGTCCACAAATATAGCATCTCATTGTGGATGCAGTATCAGTGGCAGCATTGCAGACTTTGCCGTCAATCATTGTAAGTATAAGCTTATGTTTTATTTTGCCTGCTCCGTCCACTGCTGTTTTCTTAAGCTGATCGGTTTGGTTCTCGATGTGTAGGATTTCTTCCTTTGTTACATCTTTTGATTCTTGTATGAACCGTATTCTTATAGGTCTACAGTATCTTACTGAGGATGGGACTGGGTTTTGCCACAATATTTTTTTCTGTTCTTCCTCAATAATAACTACCAGTCTTAAAGGCACAAGTGAGCTCTGAAAAATGTTAGCGTCACTGTCAGTGTTGTTCTCAAATTTTTGTTTATACTGAGTTTGCTGTGACCCATCACATCCCCATTTAGTTATTAAAACCATGTTCTGCTTTTCTTGCTCTGAACACGTTTCTACAACCTCTGCTACATATTTGTGCAGGCGCAATGCAGTGTGGTCAAGTAATGCTTGAAGTCGAATCTCAGAGCATGTCTCAGTCACGAGCATGGATTCTTTATCAGGATAACATTCCGTTTTGGCCTTTTGAATGAGCGAATAGCAGGGGTAGATGTTTTTATTAGACTTGTGTATTATTTCCCACTGTCTCCTAGTAAAGTCACCTTCAACGAAGATGGCCAGTGCTTCTTCTGGTGTATGTTTCTTCACAATTGTTTGCTTTCTGGACCTAGTAATAACTTTGCGGATTTTTGTAGCTCTCGTTGGTGAAGCAATAATTTCTTTAATTATTTTTGATGCGTCCGTATTTCCTGAAATACGCTGACTCACGCCAGCTGCATACGTCAACTCCTCCACAGGTACTTGCTCCCGTAGTTCTTTAGTTTTTCGTCGTTTGCTGCGATCGCAAAGCTCTTCGAATGTTTTTGATGGTCGTCCTGGTTTTTGAGTAGGTATTTCCGTCCAGTAAGGCAATTCAATAGAAGATGTGAGCCAGCCTTCATTAGTTTTCAAGAAACGTTCTTCTTTGTAAGTAGCATCTTTCCATTTTTTCTTGAATGTGGTCTTGAAACACCTCAAAGAACGGATAAAATTTGATTTTTCATTATTTGGACAATTAGCCAGTTTCAGAAGTCTCTCTTCTAATAATAAAAACTTTTCTTCCATTTTCTTTCCTTTAAATTCATTCAGGATGTTATACAATGCTCTTCTGGTAAATTTCTTGACAGTTCCCGAAGAATCTGTAGAAAAAAAACATAAAAAATAATGATTTAAAATAATTCACATTTTTCACTCATTAACTTTGAAGTAATACAAAACAAAATGGCGGACGTGGGCGGACTGTTTAACTACGGTGTGCAATTGTCGGAAGACCGGTTATTATGACCATGTATAAATGATAGCGGGACAAGACAGGACACATAAACAAAAACACTGTTTTCTGATAAATTTAAGTAAAAAAATATATACAAATTATGCCTGTTATCATACCCTTTTTAAACATAAAATTTAAGCAGCAGATCAACTAATTGATATTTTAAAATACAGTACATACCTTCATCTTCCATATTCAAAAGTTTTTCTTTTAAAACTCCACAACACGAGAACACAATAACAAAACAAAGTAATACTGCAACCGAGAGCGTCGAAAACAAAGACATGCGATTCTGCGAACGAATGAGTTTCGACTGACCTACGTAAACAAGTTTGAAGCTTGCGGGGATTGAATGGCTGTCATTTGATGGACCGGTTACCTAGCTAGATGAACAATAGATTCAGTGAGACTTTTGACTAATTTACTGATTCCGACTTTTGTCCGGTTTTATTAGCCAAATACTCCTATGTGCGTCGGTACGTTCAAGTTTGGTGGAACTGTGAAGAGATTTATGTTTCCCAGACAGGTGCGACGCGACAACGCGTCTTCATATAAATTCTTCTAACAATCTAATCTATAGAATAATTTCCATGAAAATGGGTTGTCGCATTGTAACATCACTGTTTCTCTTGTGTTAAGTCTTGGTATTTTATAACCATATTATGAAACTATATAATACTGTTTATATTAATAACAGTATAGTAATTGCCTTCTATTCCTCTCAAGCAATCGCCGATTATTTTAATATTTATGATAAATGTGAATCTCGGTTATAAACAGTTATTTGCCAATAATACATTTATTTTTTTGTGGTGTATTATTATAGTTTGGTAGGCACACTATAATAATTTACGAATGAACAATTGCATAGAACAATATTTCTTTGTTTTCGATTTTCTTTGACTGAATAATATTGAAGTGATCATTTTAGAACTAACATACCATTTTGCTGTCAAGATTCGATTATATTTTAAGTGAAACTGTTTAGATGTGGTTTTGTGTCCAACGAGAGAATAATCACAGAGCACATAATCGTTGTCTCCTAGATAAGTGTTGGTGGGACAAATATAAGTAATACCTCATAAGCGGAGTCGTGGAGAGTGCAGTCGTAAAATTATCCTCAAATGGGCATCCTTGTTAGTGGCTAGATGCTGCAGGACCAACCTAATAATAACCTATCGTTGACAGCTAAAGGCTCCAGTACCAAGTTAATAATTTAGTTTCTAATATTAGTACTAGGCACAGATTTTTCGATTTGAAAGCCAATTTTTGTAAGTAATTGGTGATAACTATACACTGAAATACCTATTAAGCAAAATACTTAAATAATTAATACTTCAGAGTTAAGTATTACGTTACTGACGTGACAAACATACAGAAATAATAAAGAGTTATATGTAAGTTAAAGGCGTATAAATTCACCAATGGCCATGTGTTCGCTCGGAGCCAGAATAAATATCAATATTGAACCTCCTTTTGGACAGTTTTGTTTGCAAAATATTCTTTGATTTACATATGCAATTTCAGTTATGATTATTTTTAAACATCCAAATCATTTTGGAGGAGAATCCAAAATGATAGCGAAAAATTTCGAGATGTTATTTTTTTTTTAAAGCAATACCATTAGAAAAACGCAAAAGCCATTTGTGTCACAAATAATGTAGGTATATGAATCAATAATAAGTATATATTTTTCTCATACCTTTTTATGAATAAGAGTATGCTTTAGAAAGTAATGTAGTAAAGTTGGCATTTACGGCATGAAAGCGGTGGAAGGCCCTTAATTCCACTAAGCACGTAACATATTATCCGCAGCCTGACTTCACCCACAGCTGGACATACGTCACTCTTATCTTGTGCCTATCCCCACGTTCCTGTGCCACCCTTCACCCAGTTTCTAGCTGCGATGCCAACCATGTCGTTATCACCAAAATAAAATGGCACCAATTTAGGAACATACTCTTTCAAACAAAAATAAAAAATTTACAAAATCGGTCCACAATTGACGGAGAAATAGGTGAAAATAAACAAACAAAAAAATAACAAACATAAAGTCGAACATAGAACCCCCCTTTTTGGAAAGTCGGTTAAAAAGAGTTACCGCGGCCCTGGCATAAGCAACTGAAGGAACACGGGTGGGTTTTAGTCGGTAAAAGAAGGGTAATTTATAGTTCTATCATTCCTTATAATTCTGTGAAATATTCATAAATATCAACACTGTATGTCGTAGTGTATAAGTACTAACATAGATCATAGGCCACATTGTTACTAATATCCTAGTACATAAGTACTAACATCCTAGTATATAAACTAAGTAGGTCATAAGATAAATTGTTACTAACATCTTACCCTCTTACAAATAAACGCGGTATAAAGTTATACCAGGTATAACAAAGGTATAACCATATATTTTCATAGGTTTATACTTGGTATAACTTTATACCGCGTTTATTTGTAAGAGGGTTAGTATGTAAGCACTAACATAGGTTATAATATTTTATATTGTTAGTGACACCCTTAAAGTATTTTATTTTGTCAGTGTGGACCTTTTTGTTGTCTGAAATAAATAAATTATTACCCTCTTACAAATAAACGCGGAATAAAGTTATACCAAGTATAAACCTATGAAAATGTATGGTTATTCCTTTGTTATACCTGGTATAACTTTATTCCGCGTTTATTTGTAAGAGCGTTAGATTATACATATATATAAAGAAAAGAGGGTTTAACATTTTAAACATAGGCAGTACAATCATTATAGTACATTCAACAAGCTGTGTTAACTGCTATCAAATCTCTGTACGTGTCGTGACCAATTAACGTTTAACACACAATACAATCTCAATAAAACAATCCAGTGAAGATATCTTCACAGAAATAATTTATTCCGCGCTCTACAAGGCGATATCTCGAATGGACACGTCGCTTAGTTTTTATGCCAATAGAAGGACTCGGTGTCCCATAAACGGGTTCAATAAAGACAAAGTTAGGATCTGAACTTTAATTTCTTTTTCCCGGCCTTTTATATGCAAATCGCGAACAATTTATCAGTGCGAGACATTTGAATAGGCGAGTCTCCATACCACTTGGTAAATAATGGTAGCTGTCTGGTGTGCGTCCCCAGCGCGTGCGCGACGTTCACTCCGATTGATGCGCGCTGATGCATGTGATTGTAAACTGACAAGATACACAAAAGATTTCCAAGTGGATTCCGATACGAATTGTCCTTATTATCATTCCCGTATAACCTTTTATAGTAAAACGCTGTCTCTGTCGCCCCGCGGCCCACTCTCATAACTTTCAATGAAAAACAAACAAAATCCTTAAGCCATGTGAGTCAGGGAGATAAGTTTTAAAAAAGCCTGTTCGGCACGTGCCGGTGGGCGCCTCCCAACTTTCTATGCGGGACTGGTTTGAGTCCCTAATGAGTTCTGACTTTTATATTGAACCGTTCGGAATTCTACACACGAAAAAGTCTGCGAGAGCAGAAAGTTATCCGCCGTAATTAAACCATTTATTTAAAAAAACAAATCGCTACTCAGACCAAATGAAGATTTATTAGGCAGCTTTTACACCCACGATTTCTTATCTTTTATCTCTTGTTAATTGCTCGAATACATCGCATATCAAAGTAGCGCTCAGAACCAAAACTTTATGATCCACAAACGCAATTTACAATTAAAAAAACAATGCATTTCATTAAATCTAGCTTTTATGGGCGCCGCAAAAATATGAGCGTTGGAAACAATTAAGATTTTAATATAACAGCCGGGGCAAGCCGCCGTTCTGAATAGAATAAACTAAAGTAACTTCGATGTCAACTAAATCATGTATGGATGCTGGGTGCTCTCAAGTTTCTTAATTTATTATAGTTTGGCGATGGCGGTAGGTAAGATAGGTCGCACACTGCGGGCTGCGGGGCCTTAGGGCACCACCCGCGGACAATCACGACTCTTTCAATTTGCAATGTGATTCCACATCGAGAAATACACTCTAAATGCTATGAATGGACAACCGATAGTAATGGTCACTATTATTTTACAACATTATTGCTCTCATACGACATAAACCCTATAAAGTAAACTTATGACGTCTATTGAGCGTATTGAGCGTACTGGATGTTTTACTCAATTTTTCTTGGATTTAATTTTATGTTGCTACTTTGCGCGTGGGTGTTTGTTAGAAAATGTTTTTGCAGGTTATCTTTTTCGATGTAACAATGGTAAACAAGAATAAAGTCCATTGCAGACCAAGAGCTATGCTGTTTTTGCGTGACTCACATAGCTGAGGTAATTTTTCATTACTTGTTAACATGGGCAGAGAGGAGATATACAATAGATTTCTTGAACTCTCTATCTCATTGTATGTGTATTAATTTTAAGTTTCTTTTTATAATTATTGTATTTTAAGGTTTACAATAAAGCATTAATAAATAAATAAATAATAAATGACGGCAACTCTCGGGATTGCTGCAATCGCATGTCTATTTATTGTTCATACGATTTTATAACATAACATCACGGCAGTACGCTCTAAAGGGGTACGCAGATGTATACAGTTCACCGTGGTACACTCTCATTTCACCGGTTATGTTCAAGTTTCATGATATTCGGTTAATCTATTCTGACATTATAGGTATCTTACTAAGGAACAACTAAAAAGAGAAAAATAAAAATAAACTTTTTTACAAAAAAATACTACCAACTTCCAAATAAAAACACTACAAAGTGAAAAATAACGTTCTTTTGGAAGTCGGTGTCCATAACGAAAAAAATTACCTACCAAAGACAAATACTAATATATCCGTGACCAACAATTTATTACCTGGGCACTAAAATAACATTAATATCAACAGTATCTTTATACCAATTAAGCTTCTTCACCAGCTTTTGTCATTACTGATAAATAAGCCTTGCCTGATATAGCTGCGCGGTAGGCCTGTAGCTACATTAAAACATTTACCCAAGTTGGCACAAAAAGATTAATTAATATAAACTACTTTTTCTTGGTCAATTTACGTGCAACATACAAAAGCCAGTTGTAAAATGGACATATTCGTATTTCTCACGATTCTTAACACCTTACTTAGCCTCTTCTCGCATTGCGATACACTGAATTAATTTAAAATAAAATTATGATTCCTTTTAAGGTTTTATTCAGGTAACATCTGCTGCATCGTGATGCACTGCCTTCCGTTTTATAGACCGAGTATTGAACCATCTAACCCTTCATCGGGTGACCACTTTTTAGGGTTCCGTACCCAAAGGGTAAAAACGGGACCCTATTACTAAGACTTCGCGATCCGTCTGTCTGTCTGTCCTTCTGTCACCAGGCTGTATCTCATGAACCGTGATAGCTAGACAGTTGAAATTTTCACAGATGATGTATTTCTGTTGCCGCTATAACAACAATACTAAAAACAGTATAAAATAAATATTTAAGGGAGGCTCCCATACAACAAACGTGAGTTTTTGGCCGTTTTTTGCTGAATATTAATAACGGCAACAGGTAGACGCTTGAAATATTCACAGAATGTTTAGTTATATAGTCACTTCAAAAAATAATAATTATTAAATTAAAATAATATAAATTAAGGGGGACTCCCATACAACAAACGTGATTTTTTGCAGTGTTTTGCGATAATGGTACGGAACCCTTCGTGTGCGAGTCCGACTCACACTTAGCCGGTTTTTTTATATTGTCCCCGTCTTGCGTAACTCGATGAACAACCATCAACTTTTTGTCCTAATACATAGCTGAACGGGTTTCTAGTCATATATTCTTGGGATTCATTTCTACAGGCAATATTGACCTCTGTGGCTTTTAAATATAGAATTTATACAGTGTTTTTTCTTTGCTTAGTTTTATATTTAGTTCTTGTATTCATTTATACAGTCGTCACGCCAATCCTAGGAGAGATTGAAACAAGCTTGGCAAGCGAGAATCGAACGTAGAGAAGATAAAATTCCAATAATAAAATTAATATTCGCAATATTGAGCGCGTATGGTTTATCTTCGTATAAAATATATAAAAAAATTGAATTTATCTGAGATTCAAATTAGAATTAGGAATGATGGATAAACTGGTATATTGGTGTTTCTTTCCAGTTAAATAAAAATTTAAAATAGCAATGAGGCTTGGTTTTTATTGTGATAGATATAGACATAGACTTCTATTATATACTATATAGATAGATGATGATCTTGAAAGGTCTAATGTTTACAATAGAATTTGCTTACATAAACTACAAAAATAGTAATGTTTCTTGGACTAAGAAATAACTACTTATATACACTGATGATCATAATAATGGAAAAAGTGAAGAGAGGAAGAAGTCGGAAGAACTCATTGGACATCAAAAAATTCGCCCACATCGATGTCTTTGGAAAAAGAACCCAGAACGGTGGTAATGCTTCTTTGTATTTATGAACCAAAACATAAATTAGGATTGCGTGCTCTAAATTTTCTTAACCGACACCTGAAAAGGTATCCAGATTATTGAATAAAAAACCTTAACCAATAAATTGACACATAAATCAACCTGAAGTAAAATCGACAAAAACCTCAAAAAATAAAATTACAATTATTTCAACACGAACATTTAGCATATTTTCGTAAGGAGGAGGCGAGGGTGAGGGCGTGCGCAGCGCTTTAGGCTAGAAGGCTGCGCGGGCGCCGACGTCCGTCATTGAAATACGTTTCCATTGTGAGGCGCTGGCTGAATAAATATTTTAGTTAGCGTACCACCCAGGACGGCGGCCACAAAGACTACATTCATGATTGATCCTTGAAGGGCAGAATTAAATTTATATCGATACCAACTTACGAAGTCACAGACTGCCGCGGACCATCGCTATGCTCATTTGTTTTTATTGGGACAAGCACGAAATAATCATTTATTGATTGCCCGTGATTGGTTCGCTCTAGGCGGTTTTGCGAACCTATTTTTATTTCTCGGACTTCAGTTCTATTTGAATCGAATTGTTTTATTTTTTCATATTTGCGCAAAGTCAGTAAATCTAATTTGTTCTTTGAATATTTTCTTTATTTTGCTTTTGTTTTTCAGCAAGTAAGCAAAGAACACATCTGCGCGGTGAAGGAAAACATCGTGAGGAAACCGGCATGTCCTAGAACCAAAAATTCGAAGTGATATCCACCAACCCGCACTGGGCCCGCGTGGTGGATTATTGCCTATTCCCTCTCACAGAGAGGAGGCCTGTGCCCCAGCAAAATAAACTGCCGAGCAATGACAAAGTTCCACTCACAAAATGCCGACAAACACCTTAATTTAATTTTTTCACATTTAATTTAAAATTTGCACACAATATTTACGTTTTTAGTTGGTAATATTCTGATGCGCTGTTAAATGTACTTCAATATTGCAGATGACGTCATTAAGCTAGCCTTTCCCGTTTAGGAGTAATTTGGTGCTATGTCACTGGAACTTTTTCATTGCTCGTTGATATTGCTCGTTTGCAAGTTGATATTTTTAATGAATGTTTTAATTTTAATAATTTTATTTAATGAGAATGACATAACTATTTGAATGTTCCAACAAGACTTTAAATTTTAACAATTTTAGTATAATGAAAATGTTTGCATGCCGAATAGTGAAATATGGCAGAACTCTGATGAAAACCTACTACTACCTACTTATGTATAACCCATATTTGCAAATAAATGCTATTCTATTCTATTCTATTCTATTCTGTATAATAGCCTGTTTACATAACTAAAAAACAGGATAAAGTTTTTTTTAGGTCGTTTATTTGTGTACTGTACAAATATGTTTCTCTTCAGTTGTTGGCGAAGCAATTAGCCCTCTCAATACTTCTCAAATATGTACTATTTTCTTTTCTATTTTGTAGAAGGTTTATGTAAACCGTGTATTTGTTTTTGCTATCAGTAGAAAAATGTTATATGGTGGTATTATTGAAAATTACCGTGTGGTGACGGACGTAAAGAATTTCACCATCCCATATCTTCCCGTGGGTGTCGTAAGAGGCGACTAAGGGACACACCAGAGAATGGGCAGCAGCGTTCTCTGTGCACTTTAACAACTAACTGCGATCGCCAACCCGCCTGCCAAGCGTGGCGATTATGGCAAACCCCCCCAAACCAAATGAATAGCACACATAAAAAACGGCCCCGAGTGCCCGGCAGCCCGTCTACCCTCGGCTACGGTAGCGGTCGAGGCGATGGCGTGGCAAGGGGTGCGAAGAATCCCCGGAGTGGACCCGGCTACCCCAATAAACACCGACGACTGGACCTGGCAACTTATAACACGCGAACACTCCGGACCGACGAGAAGATAACCGAACTCGAGGTGGAATTGAGCAGGTTACGATGGAGTATTATAGGGTTATCTGAAGTCCGAAGAAAGGGAGAGGACTCGATAATCCTCAAATCCGGTAACCTGCTCTATTTCCGAGAGGGTGACCGGCAGTCCCAAGGTGGTGTCGGGTTTATCGTCCACAAGTCCCTTGTGAACAACGTGGTGAAGATCGAGAGTGTGTCGACCAGGGTGGCGTACCTTATACTCAGAATATCCGCAAGATATTCGCTGAAGGTCATACAGGTCTACGCCCCAACCTCGGCACACTCCGACGACGAGGTAGAGGCCATGTATGAGGATATCTCTACAGCCATGCATGGTTTCAAATCTCACTTCACCGTTGTCATGGGGGACTTCAACGCGAAACTGGGCAAACGAGACGAGGATGAGCTGCAAGTGGGGCAATTTGGAGTTGGACGTCGGAACCACCGGGGTCACCTACTGGCCAGTTTTATGGAGAAGGAGGGCCTCTACATGATGAACTCCTTCTTCAAAAAGCGTGAGCACAGGAAGTGGACCTGGCAAAGCCCCGATGGTGCAACTAAAAACGAGATCGACTTCATCATGTCAACCAAGAAGCAAATGTTCAATGATGTCTCTGTGATCAATTCGGTGAAAACCGGGAGCGATCACCGCATGGTAAGAGGCACATTGGACATTGGAGGTGTGAGACAAGGAGACGTCATATCTCCGAAACTGTTTACTGCTGCACTGGAGGATGTCTTCAAGGTTCTGGACTGGAGAGGGCTAGGCATCAACGTCAATGGCGAGTACATCACTCACCTTCGGTTTGCCGACGATATAGTGGTTATGGCTGAGACCATGGAGGACCTCAGTACAATGCTCGATGACCTCTGTAGAGCTTCCGAAAGAGTGGGTCTTAGGATGAACATGGACAAAACCAAGGTGATGTTGAATGCCCATGTTACACCCACTCCTATCAAGGTCGGAGACTCTACACTCGAAGTTGTGGGCGACTATGTCTACCTTGGACAAACGATCCAATTGGGTAGGGCCAACTTCGAGAAAGAGGTCAACCGTCGAATCCGACTCGGCTGGGCAGCGTTCGGGAAGTTGCGCGGTATCTTCTCGTCCAACTTACCACAGTGTCTCAAGACGAAAGTCTATGACCAGTGTGTGTTGCCAGTGATGACATATGGCTCTGAGACGTGGTCGCTTACAATGGGCCTCATCAGAAAGCTTACAGTCACTCAAAGGGCAATGGAGAGGGCTATGCTCGGAGTTTCCTTGCGTGATCGAATCAGAAATGTAGAGATCCGCAAAAGAACCAGGGTTACCGACATAGCCCGAAGAATTGCCAAACTCAAGTGGCAGTGGGCAGGGCACATTGCTCGCAGAACGGATGGCCGATGGGGCAGAAAGGTTCTGGAGTGGCGACCGCGAACCGGAAGACGTTGCGTTGGAAGGCCTCCCACTAGGTGGACCGATGACCTGGTGAAGGTTGCGGGGATCCGCTGGTTGCGAGACGCACGGGACCGGTCAATGTGGCGACGCTTGGGGGAGGCCTATGTCCAGCAGTGGACGTCTTTCGGCTGATATGATGATGATGATGATGATTGAAAATTATTGTACCAATTTCAGGAGGAAACCCAAATTTACTTGAAATAAGTGAAAACGTGAACCAGAAGACGTTGCTTTGGAAGGCCACCCACCAGGTTGACCGATGACCTGGTGAATGTTGCGGGGATCCGCTGGTTGCGAGACGCACGGGACCGGTCAATGTGGCGACGCTTGGGCACCCCCAAGCGTCGCCTATGTTCAGCAGTGGACGTCTTTCGGCTGATATGATGAAGTGAAAAACATTTAACTTTCAAATGATTGTTCCGTTTTAATAGTTAATGTTCATGTAAGCTATAAAAGCACTTTCAAAGCTCACGGTACCTATATACAATAAAAAAACCGGCCAAGTGCGAGTCGGACTCGCGCACGAAGGGTTCCGTACCATTATCGCAAAAAACGGCAAAAAAATCACGTTTGTTGTATGGGAGCCCTACTTAAATATTTATTTTATTCTGTTTTTAGTATTTGTTGTTACGGACCGCGAAGTCTCAGTAATAGGGTCTCGTTTTTACCATTTGGGTACGGAACCCTAAAAACGAACGTACCAAGAAACTGCTACAGAACTAAACTACCGAGGTTAAGTTTTGTAACAGTTTCTTTTTATTACCACGTTCAATTCTTACTGTATCCAGAATACTCATACTCTTTGAACTCTGTACATTACTGTACATATCTACGTGACTCCGACCAGTTCTAGCGTGCATTATGTGCGACTGCGTATTATTTAGAGAACAATGATAGTGAATAGCAAATAAGGCAGCACTGCACTATTGTTGACCCCTGGTCCAGGTCACCTTGTTGTTCCAGAGCAACAACTGAGAACCGTTAGGTTGAGGTCCTATATTTGTATGCGTTTGGAACAAGACAATAGGCGATACACTATACAGAGTGAGTTTTTTAAGTGAGCGTGGATGGCCAAATCCGAAATTAGCCCAAAAAAAACATAATAAAACACAAACATAATAACATAATAGCGGAAAACATTCAAAGGTCACTTGGCCGATTTTGATTAAAACTGCATCGTTGGATTTTTGAAAAATCAATATACATAGCCAGGAATCGATATGAGCCTTTTCTTTAAGTTTACCATATGCCATTACTTCACAGGAATATTGATTTTTAGGGTTCCGTACCCAAAGGGTAAAAACGGGACCCTATTACTAAGAATCCACGGTCCATCTGCCTGTCTGACTGTCTGTCTGTCACCAGGCTGTATCTCATGAACATAGACAGTTTATATTTTCACAGATGATGTATTTCTGTTGCCGCTATAACAACAAATACTAAAAACAGAATAAAATAAATATTTAAGTGTGGCTCCCATACAATAAACGTGATTTTTAGTACGGAACCCTTAGTGCGCGAGTCCAACTCGCACTTGGCCGGTTTTTCAAAAATCCAATGATGCAATATAAGTTTTTAAACTGTCATGGTCACTAACACGTTTATCCGTGATCATGGTGCTTGCAACAGCACCGAAATATCGGCAACTCGCAACAAACAGTAAACATGGTAAATATCCCGTTTCTAATGTCCAATCATGCAGTTTTAGTTTTCATCAAAATCGGCCTCGTGACTCCTTTGAATGTTATCCGCTATTTCTCATAGTTTCGGATTTGGCCATCCACGCCCAATTAAAAACCTCACCCGGTATAAGGGCTTACAATTACAGAGATATGCAGTGAGTGAAAATCGATCGACCAGATCACGGTTGGGAATTTTCAGTAACTACTTACTCTAAAAATTTTGTCATTTTCCACAATACCGTCACTGAACGTCGTCGGTTTTAGACGTACCTATCGATAAAAGCCATTATCTTTGTCAAAGTAACATGCACATATTTGCCCATTAACCTCAAATATTTGCTCCAGAATCCGTCATACCACACAACAAACAGGTATCGGCACGTCCTTTGTCCGAAGCTATTTCGTTTTATGCATAAAGTTAATGGAACTTTACATACCTTATGTCTCCGTCCACTTCATTAATAATGCACCAGATTTCTTAACCATTGTTGGTTCTTGGCTGTCGGGAGGGCTCGGCTGAGGTCGGCATCGATCGGGGCCGTCAATCACCCTGTTTTTGCCGGGCTGCGGCAATAATTGCACGTCATAAATCCTCATTGTTGACACGACATGATAAATGTAAATATGGATGGAGTGGCTAATGAACCGCCGTATGCATGTGTGGCTCTGTGGGGAGGAACCTGTATTCTGATTAGAATCCGCTGGGAAATAGATGGTGGATGATAATAGAGTTAATAACGAGTCTAATGTGCGCATAACTTAGTGCTGGGGGGTGTTGCTTTTGTTATGAAAGTGGGAGGGATTTTTTACAGGCAATTGTAATTGCGTTGTATGTCAGGGCAAATCAGTCAGGAACTTGACAAGGTTTTCTGACAGCGAGAACTTAAAAAAAGTGAAGACTCACTGCCAAGCCTGGTGGATCACGAAATTTTACGAACTGAGTGAGTCAGTAAATATTGTATTGTATGGAGATGGTACAAATCTACTACCTACTGACTTTAAGACTCTCCAATGACTGGAAGCTGATTTCCCTAAAGTCTGTTGCATAACAGCGTTATAAAAAACTAGAGCTTGGCATTCAGGTTAAGAATAATGCCATATCCTATCATAATGACACTCAGTAAGATTGAAAAAATCAAACATTTTTCAACCGCAGTCAGCAATTTATTTGTGTGAGCAAATCATTTTTCTGATTCATTTTTTACAACCATGTAAACCTAAATTGAGGTCTTAAACTCCATACAGTAGGTATTATTATCGAAGCTATCCGATTAAGTACCTGCGATCAAGAGAATTATTGGAAATTTACTCTTGTCTTATCTATTTTTATACTGCTCTAAAATGGGTGCAATTTTAAGCATTTAAATGTCATTAATTCTATTGCAGATAATGACTAGGTACACTGGAGTGAATGATTACTGCGAAAATTTATACACTGCCCGCCTAAATGTAGACTTCCGAGCCTAGCCGCTCCCCATATTTGCGACGAAGCCACGACGCGTCAAAATCGCGGCAAGAATGTCCTGAGCGTCGTCGTGTATTAAGCTTCGCTTTCATGTACCATTCGATTGCTTCAACAGTGTCACTGCGATCTGTTAAGATGGCGGCCTGCGGGTCCTTTGAAATGGAACACTGGTTGCGACTACACCAATTTATTTGAATTAGAAAAACTGTACATGGAATATTACGTTGCAATATAGTAATCGGACAAAATTCTACGGTTGCTGCATCTGCTGCGACTGCATCGCTTTACATGGCGTGTAGTTTTTTATAGCACATTGATTGAACGGTCAGCAAATAGTGACGCAAATAAGAAAATATATATAAGTGATCGAATCAGTGGTTTTATTAGAATCAGAATCAGAATCAGAATCATCATTTATTGCTAATAATGTAGAACGCGAGAGCAAATCATATTTCACGGTGCTTAAGGCTTATACATTCCCCAATGTTAACGTAGTACAGACCGTGCGCCCTCTCGAAGCCAGAATATCAATATTGAGCCTCCTTTCGGAATATTTTGTTTGCAAAATATTCTTTGATTTACATTATTATGCTATTCCAGCTATGAAGAAATTCTCGCCATAAATTTTTCTGTGTAAGAATATTTTTAAACATCCTTGTCGTTTTGGAGGAATATCCGAACGTAGCGAATAATATCGTGCTGTTAATTATTTTTTAAAGCAAAACTATTAGTTACACGAAAAAACCATGTTTCACAAACATGTACATGAATTAATAATACTTATTTTTTCAATCCTTTTAACCTAGCCGTTACTAAGGAGTGTGCTTTTAAGGCCCGTAAGACCTTCTTGGCCGTTGTGAGTGATGACTCTGCTCGGAAGTGCGCCTTGAATGCTTTTATTTATTTAGTGCGAAAGGAAGCACTAGAATTAACTGAGGCATGTTCTAAGCTGCCTCATTTATTTTTTCTCTGTGTTTAACAAATTAAAGATGTTGTGAGAAACCGAATGAATGACGGCAGGCTTTGGAATTCATTACAGGAAGAACTAGGTACAGGTGTGTGAATTAAATCAAATATACACAAAGAATATTTATTGTATAAAGAATTGCCATACATAATAAACACAAAAATGAAAACGTTATTTTTTCTATAAAAGTCTCAAATAATCAAATATTATCTCTTTCAAAGCTTCCAATCGCCATAAAACACGTATCCGACATGATCTTAGCTGTTTATCTTTTAATAGTTTTCTTATACAGCCTTTAAACAGTTTCCAGATTACGAATCCACTTAACAACAACGTGTGAATCTGTTCTCATTAAAAATAATGTTTAAAAAAGCTCTTTTTTACGTAAACCGTTTAGTTTCACAATAAAATGTACAAGTGAGACGGAGGTTACTTTTTAAAAAAAAAGTTGCCTGTAGTGTGCGAAGCGAGTAAAATAATGGGTTAATTTGATGCATTTTGCCTTGAAATAACTATAACAGGTGGGTATAATTAGACCACAGTATGTAGCTAATGATTATACACGGTATTCTAATGATGGTTCTCGTAGTAAGACCCAGTGGTACAGTTTTCGAAGACCTATATATTACGCGGCCACAAAAACGGAGGCGATCCTGTCAGTAATTGCGCCGGCGCACCTTTCACGAGCGATGTTTTTGCGCACCGTACCGCATCGTCGGTGTCACGCACGTAGCGCGGATTGCTTGTAACACACTAAGCCAATTAGGTGCTGTGTTTTTTTAACAAAGAAATTCGCTTTTGTTCGTTTTTAGTGTCATCTGCCTTGTTATGAGCGAGGAGGGTGTTTTAATATTTAATTCAAAAATAAAATAAGCTTTATGTCCCTTCTGGATTTTATGAGTTAGTAGCAATGGTATTCAATATTTTTCACACTAAACTTGCAGCTATTTCTTAATAATAGATACAAAAATAAATTGTGCAATTGTGAGATGCTAGACATGTAGTTCCACAAAACAAACCATACTTGTCAGCCTCAGAACCCTTCTAATTTTTTACTGAACTCATATAAAAGACATAGGTATTTGATTCAGAGATAGTAATTATCATACTAGACGAGCAGCAGCCATATTGCACTCACAGTGGTAGCAATGTTACCAGTTTAGAATTAAATAACGAATGAGCGAGTTTTTGTGATAATTTCCTTTAGAGCTGCCTATTGAAAATCGAAAAAGGAACTGAAAAAATACACCTTTAGCTGTTGGAATTATTTTATCTACATTACTTACTATTTGTATGTGGCATGAAGCCTTGGTGCTACAACAAACTGGAAAAAAAACAGAGTAGATAAAATCTTCCTTTTGTAAGAAAACTAAAGTCAGCGTGTATAAATGTAATAATACTATAACATTATTTAATACGCCATACTGGGCTGAAAAAGATTTCACAGGCTATCGTAAAAACGTCCTTTCCCTTTTTAATCACACAAAATCTTCGATAAGTACCATTAACTATGACTACTTATCTGATATTCTTTAAAGATATCTTTCTAAAAAACGAAACCACAGACAACCCACCACTACATTGCTCTCCAGTAGGATTTAGCTTACGGAGAAGTAAGGTTGTGTACAGACCTGAGTTAAAACTGTCTTTAGACATACTATCTCTCTATCAAAAGAACGACGGCGCGGCGTGCACACTCGCAATAAAATAGTCTTATAGTCAAAATATATTAAATATAATATGTCGCATCAAAGCTGGCCGATAGATGCAAACCATCGGGCTGTCAGGATGTATTCCCTTAGGTTAAGATATCGTGTGTGGGCAGCTCGGTGGGTACAATCGTGAAAATAAAATCACACAAATTATTCGATACACTGGGTTTATTCAAATAGTTACAATCTTTCTTACTAATATTACGGATCGACACTGATTCTGCGACGTGTTAGCTCTAAGGCTGTCAGTACTCAACTGCACAAAACATTTTAGCTCAACTGCTATACTCTGCTGTTCTCACCACGCAAGCGGTTAGAAAAAGCGCGCCAATGCGTAGTTCTTCTTGCTTTGCCGCCAGATGCCGTGCATGCGATTTGTTTTGACGTCCGTACTATTGACTAAACCCGACATTTAGAAACTGTTTTTGCATAAGTCAAACTGTTATGTCAGGAGCAGACAAAACTATTCTCCCTCTAGTGTGCGCACAGTCTTAGCAAGGATTTACATCGACCACAAAGGTCAAGTGCGATATCATAACGCTTTGAAGAATAAATATGAGTGCAGGCAGACTGTAATAAAACATATTTCTGACACTCGTCTGATGTAGGGGCAAAGGATCGTATTGTAGACTTAATCTCTCGATTTCTGAACTGGGAATAAATCAAGGATCTCGCGTATTGTCATTCTGGGATCCGGCACTTATTCTCACTGAACCGAGGGGATATTTAAGATTTATAGGCTGAGCATGATATATTATAGTCAAGGCTTTTATTATGGCGTTGGCTGCACGCTACTTAGATGATTAATGAAGTAAGATTCAGAGTTATTGTTTTAATTCTACTGTGCTTCGAGGGCTTAGCATGTTTTAAATGTTGGGTTCAGATTCGTGGGTAACAGAATATGATATTCCCTTGCAGTTGCTTTTAAAAATTGACCTTTCCGACATCTGGTGTGGTCATACTTTCTTTATGGAAAATATATTGTTATATGACGATTTCCTGGTATCAAGCACGAGTGTGGTTTGACCTCGTCGACTCGCGGCTTTACAACGACGCGACGTTGGAATTATGATGTAATGAGATTATTTGTATAGTTGATTGTGCATGTACGGAGAAAGAGGACTTCACAAGTATTTTATGCCTATACTTATTGTTTGCCACTGGAGGGCTAAGACCTCATCTGCCCTCTTTCCACTTTTGATGGACTAATGGATTGTAGGCCAAGGCCTGACTTACGTGTCGTAGGTCGTGAGTTCGAACCCAGGCAGGCACTTTACTATGTATAAACTATTTCATTACCACAGCTCTTAAAACGATGAAGGAAAACATCGTGAGGAAACCGGCATATCTTAAAAACAAAAATTCGAAGATATGTGACATCCACCAGACCGCACTGGGCCCGCCTGGTGGATTAATGTCCATTATCTCTGTCACAGAGAGGATGCCTGTGTCCCAGCAGTGGGAATATTAAAAGGCTGATGATGATGATGAGGCTTAATTGCACACCTTAAAATAAAATTATTATATTATATTTTTATTAATTATTTATTATTATTAATTAATTTACGTTGAATGCTATATAGGACCCTTAGTATGGTTATTTAAGACCGTTTAGCTCTTCCTCTCTTCCTCATGCGATCTCTCTTCCTCATAATATGTGGCCATCGACAATCCAATCTAGATCATTATTTCAGTTGCAAGACGCCCACTGCTTTACAATGTTAAGATGAAATAGTACAAAGCCCTCTACAGATCTGTTCTATTGAATTCTTACAAATTGCACAAGATGACAAGACGATACGCTTCGTATACTTTATGTAAGGGTCAACAAGTCCCCGAGTCAGCATGAAAGTGAATACTAAGAATAGATGCAAAGGTAACCTTATTCAGTTCGTAATTTATTGATTGCTCTTGCATGCGATACTTTAGAAATACACTAACTAAAGCCCTTTGAAAACGTCTGGAGAGAGATGCTACACGCTTTTTATTCCATCTCAGATGGTCTTACAATCAGATAATGAGCGAAATTGAAAATTATATAGGCAGTATTTTTATTTTTATCACGATCAGTATCAAGGGTAAGTATTACGATTTACTAATTAATAGTGTCCGACCGACCCTTCGGCTACGGCCAACTTCGGCCAATAATACCATCTTCGGCCGAATCCACGGCTTCTAAAACGGGCCGAAATTTTGGCCGAATACGAAAATATCTGGCAAGTGCCGAAATTAAATGAACTACTCGTATTAAAAATCCGCAAGAGTTCGTGACATATTATATGACAGATGACATATGGCTCTGAGACGTGGTCGCTTACAATGGGCCTCATCAGAAAGCTTACAGTCACTCAAAGGAAACGCCGAGCATAGCCCTCTGGCAATGCTCGGCGTTTCCTTGCGTGATCGAATCAGAAATGTAGAGATCCGCAAGAGAACCAGGGTTACCGACATAGCCCGAAGAATTGCCAAACTTAAGTGGCAGTGGGCAGGGCACATTGCTCGCAGAACGGATGGCCGATGGGGCAGAAAGGTTCTGGAGTGGCGACCGCGAACCGGAAGACGTTGCTTTGGAAGGCCCCACTAGGTGGACCGATGACCTGGTGAAGGTTGCGGGGATCCGCTGGTTGCGAGACGCACGGGACCGGTCAATGTGGTGACGCTTAGGGGAGGCCTATGTCCAGCAGTAGACGTCTTTTGGCTGATATGATGATGATGATGAGAAAGAGTTCGTGGAAATAGGCGATGCGCAGTGGGCCATTGCCAGTATATAGCAAAATAAAAAATCTTACAATAAGACTTTCGGCTTCGGCTTTAGCTTCGGCCAGAAATCTACCTACGGTCGGGCACTACTAGTAAATGAAAACCTTAGTTTGATTGAACCTGCAAGCCAATTACGGTATAATAAAGGTTTTATTTCAAAGATTTGCGGCTTTCCTAATGATGGTCATTATTGTCTAGCGAGCCATAAGTATCCATTCGTCTCTTAGCCTAACTGCCCTCAGATTGTGAGGCCATACATATCTTGTCCTATAAGATATAATCTGCGCAGTGACTGATAGTCGTCAGGATTTTATGGTTGGGCACACTGAATGCAGCGAGTTTAAAGCGCCATGCAGGCGTATCTGCTATTGTATGGGTAAAAGTTACCTAAAAGTGGTTTGGAACCCTTATTCAATTGAATAAAAGTTTCGACGATTCAGATTTGCTTGGATTCGGTAACCTAAGCCAGCAACAACTATAATATATGTATCACTAGCTTCTGCCAGCGGCTTCGCCCGTGTGAATGTCGAGAATTATCTTTAGGGAACATATTCCCGGGGTAAAAAGTATCCTATGTGCTATTCCAGATTATAATTGATCTCTGTGCCAAATTTCATCCAGATCCGTCCAGCCGTTTGAGCTTGAAGAAGTAACAACACACATACACTCACAAAATTTCGCTTTTATAATAATAGTGTGAAGTTCTAGTGACATTTAGTTATCTGATATTCCACTAACACATGCTACAGAAAAACTAAACACGCGCACTAAATTAAGATCTATCCAATACTGTCAAAAGAATACTGATGTTTGACAGAAATGGCGACGTGGTAGTACAAACTGACTTCCCGGACGAACTTTTATTACGAAACTACTCGTAATTTTTATTCTTGTTTTAGTAACTTAGACCGTCTGCAGCTTTCGCACTGCATTTGATGTGAATCAAACCTTTACGATCAAACGTTTAGATAGCTTAGTACCGGTCCCCATAAAGGAAGAACTGATACTTATTACGACATAACATAAAAATATAGTCTAGTAGCGAATAGCGACTATGTTATAAAGGATCCCCTCAGGCAGTGCATTTGCGAAGTAATTAGAAATAAATTACATGTGTAGGGCCACCTGTTACTTGTCTTGCAATAGTTAAGTAGATAAGTGACTATTATTAACATATTATGATAAGTGTAATTTTTAAATAGACATATATTATTAGTAGGTATGAAATAGTAATCTATAAAGTTATTTTCCTGTTAAATGCGATAGAGAATCTATTATTGCAGCTTATGTTTAGCTTAGCTCCCGTACTACCACTTAGTCAATACTCAATAGAAAATCCGATTCAATGTATTTTAAATCGATGATTTTAACTTCATTAAAAGTAATTCCTAACGGATGTATACCAAAAACTACGAACTGATTAGTTTATTTAGCCGTAGATAGGCTCGAATTTCGAATTATCAGTGAAAATATAATGGATACTTCAAGCCACATGAGCAAGTAAAATAATATTTATAAACATATGCTGTGCTGTCATTCTAATGATAAATAATAAGCTGAATGCTCAAACGACTTCGCCTTTTGCTCCAACACTAGAATTAAAAATAAAACACAAAATACCATAGCGCGTAGGCGCGAACTTTTGCGCTCATAACGAGGGCACCGGCACACCTCACGAAGCACGAATACTTGACACTCACACGAGCCGTGAACCATGCTTATCTCTCACCCAGTCCACAAAGCAATAGCATTAATTTATCCCGACAGCTCAATTACCTTCGGACTCTCCATCTCATACGGCACACACTTTGATTTGTGCATTACAGATCGCATTACAATAATTTCATTCCTGTCTTCTTTACGTCACACGCATATCATAAAGGTGAGCGTGGCCTGGCAGCCATTTTGTCTCTTTATTGTGTTTGTAATTGCGTTTCTTTGTGAGCCTTCGCCTTTTAAATGGTTTGTTTTTGGAAGGGTTGATGTTTAACTAGTCTGCGATGGGTTCATCATCATATTGTGTTCTTTTTTTGAATAAAAGGTTTTGAATTGGTCTGGCAAGGGATGAGCAAAAAAGTTTCGCTTGCAGATTCCAATAAGTAGACGAATGTTTTATTTAGGAATCGGGCAAATCAAGAATAGGTAGGTACTTATGTCGGCAAATCTATGTGATAAGTAAGATTATGATAAGGTAGAATCGTAAGGGATTTACCTGAGGGCGCGATGCAATTTAAATTGCGTTAAGACGACGACTAACGCCAACGACCTTAAGGGAACAAAACGCGCACTCGTTTCATAACCGCGCGACAAAAAATTTAGTAGTTTTTTGTACTTTCCTTATTATTCTATGACTATAAAAAAAAACTTCAGATCAAAATGTAGAAAATTAAATTATCTTTGATATGGTGTCAATTTCATTGAAATACGAACAGCGGTTTTGGTGCGATTGTCGTGTTTACGTCCGTTTTAGACATAACTTTACAAATTAATTACACTATGTTATACGAATAAAACTCAAAATTTTAATGTAATATATATTTTTTCCGATAAATTACGACAGGCCGTTTAGACGTGATTTTAATTTTAAAATCAGCTCCTCAAGGGTATCTGCGCCTAGGCGATATTGCGCTCGTATTTACAAAGAAAATTTCAAGTGCGAATCGGACGAAATGAATTGCATTGCGTCCATGTGAACGCTAAGTAAAAATTACATATCGGTGTGAAATGGAATCACCTCGAGCCAACAGGCAAGTTGGTAACATATGTGTTCTGTAGTTTCTGGCTTCTCCATAGAAAAAGTGCGTAATCCTATGTTTGTAATTACGCTTACAAAATTCCAGGTAAGCGTATGTTAGAAATGGTACCTAGCTTGTAGTTGTTAGTAATCTGCAGTGGGAAGGGATCAATTAATAGAGACGTTACCACACAATGGACAATTAGCTATCTAATGGAGCGTTAGTTGAACACTAGTGCTGTAATTATAGTTAAATTAGACCTGAGCGCACCTGTGTTATTATGAATGTATGCGAAATAGATTTATTTATATTTAAGTTAGTATGTATTAAGTTTTTATAAATTGCGAAGAAGAGCTAAGGGCTTTAAGATTTTTGTGATGTTTTTACTATAATGTGATTTTTTATTTCGTAGACTAAACTGAAATTTAGGGGGTTGTCACTTTATCGTTACATAAAATTAGTGTCGTACTCTAACTATCCTGAGTGATTGAAAGTAAATCGAAAATCGAAGTAGATCGAAAATGAAACTAATTTACGGCAAAAAAATAAATTCGCTTAGAAACTAGCGTCCCTTATTTAGTTTCTACTTATTTATGTCAGACTTCATTTTATCGACCGCATTTATTTTAGTGTTGATTTCATATTTAACACAATAAAAGTTCATGTACCTACTATGTGTATGAATACTGTTATTTTTTAATATATTACGTTTATATTCATAAAACATTTATTTACACCAATTAGTAAAAATAAATTGAGGAATCATGTCACATCGATTCGATGAATCACTTATGATTGGGCCTTACCTACAACCCTATTCTCCGCTCTTGCAACATTTAAAAAAAATAAGGTCATTGGCAGCTGTCAGTTTAGTCTACGAAATTAAAAATCACAGTATAGTAAGAAAAGCTTACATTTTCACTGTGAATTTAACCTTACCATAGTAAATTAAAAGTTAAAAAGTACTGATGTAAATAGATAAGCACATACTTGTAGGTACCTTCCATCCACACACATCATATCACACTTTAAAGTATATTAACTTATTAAGAATGTTGAAATACTTACTTATTATTAATAGGATTATAGGCATAGGATTTATGGCGTAAAAATGGAAAAACCTTTTTAGTACCTATTGCATCTTGCAATATAATAGTCGTCAAGTAGTAAAATTAAACAGGCTGAAAATAAAAATGAAAAATTATCAACAAAAACGACATCTTTCGGACTCATGCAGAACTAAAGCTATCCCAACCCTTACAATGCCGCGATGTCTACACGATCACAGTTTGTGCTGCATTCATGCACGATGCTTCGAAAGCTTTTCTATAGAGGGCGCCGCAACGCTCATGTGTTTACAAAATAAAATGCAATTAGGCAACTTCTAAAGCCCGATTCCGTACCTCATCAGGTTTCACTAAAAAAACCTATTAAAAACCATACTCCTTACAAGGCTTTTAATGTTCCTGGATGCGAGACGCACGGGATCGGTCAATGTGGCGACGCGACGCCTGGGAGTAGGCCTGGAGGCCTATGTCCAGCAGTGGACGCCTTTCGGCTGAAATGATGATGATGATGATAATGCTGGGAAACAGGCCTCCTCTCTGTGAGAGAATCACGACTAACTCGATGAAAACAATATGGAAAAATAAAAATAGGTAGGATAAAATCCACCTGAGTCTAGACAGGTCTAACGCAGCAAGAACCGTCTAAAAATTTTTCAATAGAATTTGCCGCTTCTACTCTCAACATCCATTTTTTATCCGTTGTTTTATCGGTTTTATCCTTGATAGACAAGTAGCCGTTACCGTGGTTTTAGTTTATTTTCACGATGCCAGGTTTGAGGTTTATATTTCGTATTTTGGCTTTGAAACTTTTCCTGGAAAAGTGTAGCCTGATGGAGATGATAAAACAATGGAGGTGTAAATTCGAACACGTGTTGCTATGTTCTATTTTTGAAAGTTGCTAACTGAAAACTTGATAAAGGTTAGAAGGTTCTCAATTCGACTGTATTGTTTTATGTCTGTTAGCGATTACTCCGCCAATTATGAATCGGTTTTGATGATTATTTTTTTATTTAAAACTGGTGCTTCTCAGTCCATTTAAATTTGATCAAAATCTGATGAGTAGTTTTTATCGAGTAAGTTATCCTTAATTTTCATGGTAATATAAGATACCAAAACTAAAAAGGGACAAATAAAAGAATTAATTCGAAACCCTACAAAGCGAAAAATAACTTTCTTTTCGGAAATCGGGGTCTTTAGTACCTATTTATCTCGTTTTTACACAGACTTCCGAAAATAAAGTTAAAATTCGCTTTGTAATGTTTTGTTGTTATTTTTAGAATAAATAGAAAAAAAAAGTTAATCAAAAAACATCAAAAAACCCGACTTCTTGAAAAGCGAACTAAAAAGACGTTAACAAGGAGAAAATCATGCTGTGCTGTCGGAGGATACATCTTCGCGAGCTGGCTGACCAAAACCAGACGTATCCTCCGACTGCACAGCATGATTTTCTCCTTGTTTACGTCTTTTTAGTTCGCTTTTCAAGCAGTCGGGTTTTTTGATTTTTTTAATTAGCTTTTTTTATTTATAACTTTTTAGTTTTTTTTTTTTCGAATTATGTACATTTAAACATATAATTGTTGATATTTGAAATCACCTCTTGAAACTCTTTATTTTGATACCCCACATGATAGGATCGGAAGAAAAAAAAAATTGGGTCCCCACAATATAGCGCCCATGAACCGCCATTTTCCTATTTTCCAATTTTCATGTAGCCAGTGACACTCGAGGGGTTGAGACGAATCGATTGACGTAAGAACCATCAAAATCGGCTCACGCGTTTGGTCTCTAGAACGCCACATAGGAACAAACATACATACATACATAGACACATACATAGATAAACACATTACCCTCCTTCGGCAGTCGGGTAACAAGAGAGTGTTTTGAGAGATTTATGGGCTGTTATGATGATAATCTAAATAGTCTAGACCGTTACGAAGCTTAATTGCTAACTTAAAACAAGATGAGCAGAGAGATTTACGATTCACTTTGGATAATGTTGAAAGATCTGAGGGAATATTTAACTCAGCAGTAGGATGGTAAGAGTATGTCATAGGCTTATAGATATAGATATCTACCATGTCGTGGTAGTATGCAGTCACATCGGACTCTGACAGTAAAATGAACAGATAATGCACATGTGCTCACACACTTGTGCAAAGTCAAAACATTTATTTTAATTTGGCCATTAAACGACACTTCTAAATTATTGGTAAAATTGAATATTCACGACATATTTTTTTTTTTTTAATAATCTTTAGGCTCGCGTTTGACCACTATCTCGCCTGATGTTAAGCGATGATGCGGTCTACGGTGAAGCACGCTTACCCAGAAGAAACCTATTCACACTTGACTTAAAAACCCCAAGGTTGTAGCTATCAGGGAACAAAGACTCCGGAAGGGAGTTCCACTTCTTAGCACGTAACACAACACACTTGATACGAAAGCTACTCAAAACTCAAAATCATTTATTTCAATTAAACCATAAGGTAAAGTCAAAATTCAAATTTCTTTATTTCAATTAGGCCATTAAGCGGCATTTTTGAACGTCAGATAAGAACATGGTTCTCACATACTTACAAATAGTATTTTTGCATTGTCAAGTAATCTCCAATGAGATTGGCTATCGTGGCCGAAATTCGGTTGGCGAACTATATGAACTATAACTATAACTATACATGGTGTAAACATTACTTCTACATACCATCAAACACCTCTACACAACAATAGTAATTACAAAGTTACTAAAACAAAATAAATGATACAAGCAGAATTCCCGTACCGTTCCGCAATTCATAATAAGGCTTAATTAAAACAGCGGTGTTGGCTTGTACGCCGCTCCACCGTGATCTATTTAAAATGAAATAACTACCCCTTGCATCCCCCAAGCGGTTGGAGCAAGAAATTTCTTCCTTTATTTATTCATAAGCCTTACAAAGAAACTGCGTAAGTGAAGTACAGGCAGAATTTAAAAGCTCTTTCTTAAGAACATAACATGTACGGTTAGATCGTATGTTTACTTGAATATTCACGTTATGGTTTAAAACATGATCTGAAGTGAATGGTATCTCTGAGTTACGTAGGTTGAATCCACTTTTGCTTATTGTTTTATTGCGTGAAAGTGATTGCGTGGTGCCTGAATTTAGGGGTTATGTCAAGACGATTTACTGGTGAGATTGTGTTGAGGAAATAAATCTTCCTCCTTCATTTGTTTTTATTTCAATCCTTATCTCTTATTATATGTAAGTTTAGTTTTGATTTAAATCTTTATCATCGTCCTGATTTCGGTCAAAATCACCCACTGGCCTCCCTCATCATCACACATCACACATATAACATAAAGGCGAAAGTTTGTGAGTGTGTTTGTTACTTCTTCACGCTCAAACGACAGGACGGATATGTATGAAATTTGGCAAAAAGATAGATTATAGTCAGGAATAGCACATATGATACTTTTTGTCCCGGGAATATGTTTCCTAGAGATAATTTTCGACTTTCACGCGGGCAAAGCCACTGGCAGAAGCTAGTCTGCCATAATTCCCAGTGCCATTCGTCTCTCATTCATGTTTCCTGCGATTTATTACGCGATTAACTAAAGATCTTAATCTCTTGGTTTAACTCAAGATGTTCAAGAATGTGTAGAAATGCATCTAAATCTCATTATCATGCAAAGGTACTGAGATCGCATCAGTCCAAAAAGCAATTGAAATATCTAAGATTGCACAATATATTCCAGCAGCCGAAACGGCAAATCAATCGAAGTAGTTCTCCTGACACAAGACGTATTAGAATCGTCTCCAGAACTCATTGCTTGCTTGGCTAAGTCGGTAAGTGGGTCACCGTATATACTGAGACCAGCATTCTGGGAAAACGTTCAAGGAAACTGCACGGAGAAGGTTGTTTTGATTTTAGCTATTTAGCATGTGCTGCAACTCGAATGCAGCTTTTGTTTCAGTTAAGCTGACTAAACTTGATGGTGAGATAGACCAGCAGCTAAGAACTAGAACCTGAAACTATTTGGTTTTCTCGGAAAGTTAGATGTAATGGAATATTACAAGTATTGCACTCAGGAATGGGATAATTTCGGTTTATATAACATTTATTTCTCAAAAGATTAACATATAATCGCTTAACGAGAAACAAAGTTTGGGTTTAATAACAATTGTAATTGTTATTAAACAAGAGAGAGTGTGATAGTGGTCAAGCGCGAGCCTATCTAAAATAAAAAAAAAAAAAAAATAATAATAATAAGAAAGACCAGGGTGCACGACGCAAATTTGATTTAGTTTAAATTTACGTGAATCAATATTTTAACAAAACAATTTAGAAAGCAAAAGCTCGTTGTTTTTTAATACACCGTAACGTATCATGTAATTGTAAGTAGGTATGCCAGACTACTGGACCCTTCTAAAAGCTCTACCGGAAAATTCAAAAGTATTGGAAGTCGGAGCCGGACTCTGTGTTCCTGATACCAACAATCTGGGGTTCTTCAAGTCGAAGAGTTTATATGTTACTGTAAAAGCCCGAACTACGGTAAAACCTAGTATACCAAGTCATACTGGTAAAAGTCCGAAATGATCTATATTGCTAATTGCGGGCTTTTACCAGGAATCACACGGTAAATCTTAGGATTTATGTCAGATACTTACTTGTAAATGATTAAAAATAATTATATCTGTGACGCACTATGAGAATAATTTAAGGCCTGACTTAGCTTTACTAAAGTTGGTACTATGTTTGTTACACGGATTTTTTTTCATAGACATTAAAATTTTTCAACGTTTACAAGACTCTGAAGTAAATCCTAACTTTTAGCGTGCGATTGCAGATTAATCGATTACCATAGATCATTTCGGACTTTTACCAGTGGCTTGGTAAATCCTGGGTTTTACCGGTAAATATAGGTAGTACTATACTAAATATAGGTTACTTTTAGGCAAGCATGCTTCACCGTCGACCACATCATCGTGAGATATTGGAAAACGCGAGCCTAGCAAAAATTAAAAAAAACCGTAGCAGTTTGCTCGGCTTGTATGGCACCCCTACAGTACCTACCCAGAATTCTGACGCATGCTGCAGATCGTTTCGTATTGACTGAATCGAGCCATTACTGCGAAAGGAAAATATCGTCAGCAATATACCCACTGGATCTACTATCTACCAACTTTATTGGCTTTTCCAGGAAAAATCGTTCGCAATTTACTTTAACATTCTTTGATATATTTTGGCATTCTTTGGATTCGAGAATTGCTGTAATTATTACGTTGTTAAATACTTTTGAGAGAATGCCGGCGGCATAACTACGCGAAAATTAATAGATATAATTAAACAACCGGCCAAGTGCGAGTCGGACTCGCGCACGAAGGGTTCCGTACCAATATCATAAAAAATCACGTTTGTTGTAGGGGAGCCCCACTTAAATATTTATTTTATTCTGTTTTTTTTTATGTATTTGTTGTTATAGCGGCAACAGAAATACGTCATCTGTGAAAATTTAGATTGCCTAGCTATCACGGTTCATGAGATACAGCCTGGTGACAAACATACAGACAGACGGATCGCGGAGTCTTAGTAAGTTTTAGGGTCTTGTTTTTACCCTTTGGGTACGGAACCCTAAAAAATACTTTATTTTGAAAGTTTGAACGTCTATAAATTGTAAAAGTTCGAATGTTTGTGTCCACAAAAATAGCTGATCGGATTTGAATGAAAATTTATACACAGGTAGATTATAATTACAACTTGTTCCTTGTTCCTTGAACTCTTTACATGCGGGCGAAGCCGCGGGTAGACGCTAGTATGAAATATTTTTTTTACAAATATTATGAGGGGACATAAACATGTGAAGTACCGACTTTGCACACGGACCTAAGCACAGAAACAGCACCCGGCAATATGATGAAGAATAACACAAACTGCTATTAAAAGTTCCTAACTGCTAAAACAAGCTAAAGTTTTAAAAATCCGTAACGAATATTCCGTGGCAAAAATTTATTTCAATTAAATGGCTTGGCGGTTGCATGTTAGTTGTTCCTGAATTTCAGGCTAACAGAAATACCCGGAGGCGGTGATGTCGGCGCGGTGTTTAGACGAGGGATGTAATCGCTCCCGCTGTCGCGCCCGCTATCGCTTGTGTCTCTGAATGGGGAAAATAAATCGATATGCATCGTTTCCAGCGTTCGTTTTTAATTTCGTCGCTCGTCATGGCCGACCGACCGATGCGCTGCTTTACAAACGATAGATTAGGATGTTTTTTTACAAATACACTGGTTTTCATTGATGTTCCCAGTCAGTTTTATCTAGTTTCGTTTGGTCTGAAAACTTTTTGGAGCGCGTCCTTTTAAATAGGCATTGGAATATTGGCCACTATTTGGAATTGGATGCAAATTCAAGTATTTGCACCTTTTAAATCAAATGGAATCAAATAGTTATTCTGCATCTATACCTTATCAAAATGAGCTGTGATTTTAGTTTTATTTGGTTGAAGCCTGGGTTCCTAAATAATTGATACAATCCATGTCATACCATAACGAAAGCTATGCGCGAACAATTTGTAGTAACCGTATATAAAGCGCAATATGCAGAACGCACTGGTTATATTGGATCAGTATCTCCAAAAGCCTGTCACTTGTCACAGCTTACAAAAATCATAAAATTGCTACAAATATGAAATCCAGCATTTTTTGTGCATTTTAGCCGCGGGTGAACAAATTTTTGTTGGCATAATTAAAAAAAAATACTGTTTTTTTTCGGTGATATGCTGAAGCTTCGATATTGCTGTAATGTTAAAAAAGCTTTGTATAGATATCTATCTGCTACTTACAATATTAAATTATTCAATACTAGCTGTCGCCCGCGGCTCCGGCCACGTGGACTTAGTACATCCCCCAATATCTTTATAAATTATAGTTTATGTGTTATTCCAATGTATAAGTTACATTACTGTAAAGTTTCATCAAAAGCTGTTCGTAGTTTTTGCGTAAAAGAGTAAAAAACAGGCATCCATCCATCCATTCGCACAAAATTTCACATTTATTCAACAAGATTAATTTAAGGTTACACTAGTCGATCATAGAAACGTAGTCTGGCGATTATTCCACTGTTTGACGATGTACGTTCAAAATAAAAAATGATATCAATTTGTCTCATCATTATCTAGGCCTGTATGGAAATAAAAACGGGCCAAGTGCGAGTCGGACTCGCGCACGAAGGGTTTCGTACCATTATCGCAAAAAACGGCAAAAAATCAAGTTTGTTGTATGGGAGCCCTACTTAAATATTTATTTTATTCTGTTTTTAGTATTTGTTTACCCTTTGGGTAAGGAACCCTAAGAAGGAAAAAAATTAAATATTTGAAAGTTATGAGCGTCGAAAGTTCCATATTCCAACACTGGTTTTAACGCATCTTTGGGCGGAAATAAATTCCATAAAAAGAAGGAAAATTGCAAACGGCCACCATACACCACAACACAGGGGTAGAGTAGTAGTTCAACAATGCAAATAATTTTATTTTGAAAATATACATTTAGTCGTTTTTTCATTACATCTAGACTCCTCTGTTTATAAAATTTCGCGCGCTCGTTTTCGTCCTAATTATCATCATCCAATTTCGCTACAAACTTGCAGAAGTGCTAATTCGTACGCGATCTAGCTTCTTACTGCTCATCACAGCATCGATCTCTTTCGCATGTGTTGTCGGATGAGATAGCATGCATTTTAATCCCGCGCACAAAATAGTTCGTGCCGTCGACTAGAGCAACCTTAATAAGCAGAACCAAAAAATCCCTCCAAAATTGAGAATAAAATACGCATTACGTTACCTCAATAAAATTAAATTTTATTTATTTACCTAAGACTTCTTTACTCAGGAACCCGGATAATACCCCTTAATCGTCTTAAGTTCATATCGCATTTCTCCATCCATACTCCTTCGAGGTGAATTATGATAAAACCCAGTACAATTATACCGAGGTTAATTTCCCTAGCGAGGTGGCTTGATTGAGACAAAGGAATCTTAGGAAATGATCCCTTCTCTCCTCGGAAATAGTGGAATAAATGTATTGCGTGCAATTCATCTTGTGTCGGTCAAATTGGTACGAGTTAAAGCGCTCAGGTCAAAGTTAAGTAGATTTACGAGTATATTTAAAGTTTAAACTTGAGAAAATCCTTGTGTATGTAAGCGACTACTTTAGATTTAGTATGCGGATATGGAGGACAAGTGGCATGTGAAATATACTTTTGTATAGTCTGTACAAGACGTCTGAGGTAGCACCGAGAAGTAGAAGTTACGTGTATGAAAGTGCGTGGATTACGACCAGGTCCAGAGGGCCACTCACTTTGGCTAAGCCCTCCGCACGTTACAAAGAAGAAATTTTGTCTTACCAAGAACTTTACAAAGAAATCTTAAGTAAATGCGAAACCTATCCGATGTCAAATGGAAAAGTAGTTATCAACTGAACAGGAATTGCAAACCGTTTTATCGAACTAAATAAAAATACTTGTCGTCTTCAGTACAGTATAAGTTATTTAATCTTACTGTTTGTATTTTCACGTCAGCTTCAGATATTACGAGCTGAGAAAGAACCGAGTTTACAACTACTCTAAATAGCCCAACTTCCATCATTTTCTGTATCAAGCACACGGCGTTTTGAAGTCTAGGTAACTTCATTACAACAATACGCTGCGTTGTTCATATTATGCTTATTACTCCGTGTAGGTCAGCTCCAGCTCCAACGTAACAAGTTTGAACTAAGCCGCCAAACAAGTTCACAAATAAATTAGCGCACACCCAATTGCTCCCGCGGCCCGTGTGAAAGAGTTTCGGGAACATCCACGGCACTTCATTATGCACAAGCAAGGCCTTCAAAATAATTCAAATGGCTGCCGGAGGACGATTCCCCTCTAAATAATTCATAAGGCTTTGGGTTATGTCACAGCTGCCACTACAACCTTCTGATAGAAACTTTAAGTGGAAGAAACTAAGATGTCTTTGATTTCATTTAGTTCGCTTCGCTGGTCATGACCCTCCATCTGATAATTTATATCAAAGGATTTGTCGCATCAAAGAGTTTCTTTAAAGCTCAGTCGACATATAGGTATCTTGTTTCCGCTATGACCTTAAAATAAAGGGACAATTCCGCAGTGTTAAACGCCAGAAAGATTTCGTTTGTTCGCCGAACCTTAATTAAGTTTAAGTAGTGGAGCTATTACAGCGCACATAAACAGTGTAGTGTCGGTAGTTTGCTTCTATGTAGCGACTTGCGTATGTTAGAAAACTCATAAAACGCGGTGAATTACCTGCTCAGCTTTAACTAAATCAGTCTGGTTTCTATGTACAGACGTTGTGTAGAAAAGTCTAAGTAAGTGGCAGGGTATTTCGCAGAAGTTTTTAGTAGCAAAGGAAGTGAAGTTCATCGAATAGCTGTTACAAAGATTAAGATAGCTAAAAGTGAGGTAGACGTTTTACGAGTGCGTAGATATATCCTCTTTGGGAGTACATTCGCACATGGGCGGGTGATAAAATCAGCATAAATTATGTCGCTCGGCTCCCGGCTGTGGCGGTAAAGCTCCACGGGGCTACTATTACATATAGGTAACGCGTGTGGAAGTAATGGTCCCTAGTTATGCTAATACGCATTTACGTCAGCCAGACTCTTCATCATCGTCTTCGTAAGATTTATTACGCTTTATTCAATGATGCTTTAATAATTTTATAGCCAGTCATCTGATGAAGATAATTGTTATTTTCTCTACATTGAATAATAGTAACAGGAACTGATTAGTTTAGATAACCATATTACAGGAAAATAGAGTCGTTCTACTTCAACTTTTTTTTCTTGAATACTTGTACATTCAAACTGCCTAGGGACACAAGATAATTGGAACTAGAAATATATATAGGTCGCATAACATTTTTGCTACAAAGGTTGTAATTGGTTAAAATAAACATACAAGATACAAAGGTAAAGTGAGGAAGGTAGGCAGAATAGAGCTATGTCTTTTAAATGTTCTCAAGTAACTCACGACTCTTATATGAGGGTAAGCAGAAACTAGAGAGCCATTTGGTAAGATTCTTCCATTCCTTCATTCTTTTTGTCCCGTTTACGTACAAACATGCGCACCGGTGATGCATGCTATGCACTTGGCCTTTCTGAAGATTTGTTTCTATGTCCTTCTAGGGCGTTCCTACCAGCACCTGCCTTTTGTTAGTCGCCTTTAATTCATCCTCAGAAATCGTCACATATCGATATTTACAATTTCCAGTAGTACCAACCCAAAAAATAATACTGATGATGCCACACTACACGTCCAGTTACGACGCCATAATGCTATTCAAAAGCAAGATTGGAATCCCAAATCCGGGCCATGTCCACCGCTTGATTGTGCGTTTGTCGGCCATTGAATGTCAGGGTTTGTGCTGGAGGGCCAGCGACATAGCAATTTGCTGGTAGACAGGCATAACGCGATTTACGTTGGGGCTATTTGTTTTTGGAGCTGCGGTGTGAATGACTAAACGGATGAGTAGTTTTTGGAGGAAATTCTAGCTCTGATTTTGTGTGGTTTGATTTACGAGTGTTTGTATGTACTCAGATAGTATGATCTTCAGGGACAGTACCTTAGTAATGCCATATTGAAATAAATATCCATGAAAAACATAACAAATGTAAGAAACACAAATATCCCGGTAGAGTTCTTCTACCAAAAAAGTAGTGAGATAGAATGTAAAATCAAGTCAGATAATTTATTCAATTTAATAATTAGGTTCCAAACAAACACATTAACTGACTTGGTTTTACTTTTATATAAGAGATCGACATTATTGTGTTCTTCTAATGTATAACAAAGTCGGTTCAAATTCAAATACTAACATAATCTAACTTTTAGTCTGCTATAAGATCGTTAAGATCACAATCTCATCGCTTGCCTTCGGCATACTGCGCTGACTCATAAGTACGGTATAGGTATTAGGTATATTAAAGGAACCATCGTCTGTGACTTATTTTACCTACCTATATTCTCTCTTTTCCTACCTGTATAAGCAGTGTAGGTGACGAAAATGTGAACTGTAAAAGTAACTTTGTAATTCCATATATTGGATGAGTATTTATATAAGATTACAAAGTTACTTATTTATTTATTTTAGTACATGGAAGATTACAGCTAATAAATACAGAAAAAAATGGAAACCATAGTCAACAGAAAGCCAAACAAATCCTCACGTATAGACTTATAATAATAATTTATAGTGTGAGCACAAAAACAAAACTTATGCAGTTTGTATATCTAGGAAACGGGATGGAAATTGCAGAATGTTTTAGTTTTTAGGGTTCCGTACCTAAAGGGTAAAAACGGGACCCTATTACTGAGACTTCGCGGTCCATCTGTCTGTCTGTCTGTCTGTCACCAGGCTGTATCTCATGAACCGTGATAGCAAGACAGTTGAAATTTTCACAGATGATGTATTTTTGTTGCCGCTATAACAACAAATACTAAAAACAGATTAAAATAAATATTTAAGTAGGGCTCCCATACAACAAACGTGATTTTTTTGCCGTTTTTTGCGTTAATGGTACGGAACCCTTCGTTCGCGAGTCCGATTCGCACTTGGCCGGTTTTTTCTTGTTTTGTAGGCTAAACACTAATTCTGTTCAAAATTTGAAGCTTGTGAGTCTACTAGAAGTACCTTAGAATTTTGATGATCGATGACTGTGTGAGTCAGTGACAAAATTAAGGAACTTAGACTTGCAAAATTCCTAAACCACAAGTTCAAATTACTTTTTCATTTGGGATTATGCCTATATGTTCCCTTAGTCAATGAAAACTCAGGCTTCTACCTTTATCCACAACAAAGTTACAGGGTAGTCGAAAATATCCTGAATGGCTTCGAAAAAAGGATGGTACAGCTGTACCTTTGTTTGCTCGACTTGTTAGGGGCACTACCGTGCCCCCAGATTTATTAAATAAATAGTCTCTCTTATTTTTTATTGATAGGCTCGCGTTTAACTGGTTGAATGCCGTAATTACCGAAACAATTAAAAAGCCATTGTGTCTCGCGGGGATTCACGTTTTAGGCACTCCAGGGTTTAACCACCATCTCATTATTTTATTATTTCATCTTTTTATTGGATAATTTTTTTTGTTGATATTAATTGAGGGTATTTTTTTTCATTTTCACGGGCACTGAGTTGAGTGGATGTCAGTGTCATAATTTTTCCAGTCTGAAGAAGGTGCCCTTCATGTAGGTATAGCTTCATCTCCCTCCGATTGGAATCATGAAGGCATCCAAACTTTATTTTATATCTGCGGCGGCACCAAGGCATCACTAATGAAAGCTGCTTTTCTAAGCTAAAGTTAGTTTCCAATCTAGCCTTGCTTCTAGAAGTCTAGAGTCATGAAAGGAATCATTTAATAAAAAAGAAATTAAAAAAATGTTTGTTGGCAAAGGTTCACAGTTTGTATTAGTGACTTAAAACTAAGTACAATACAATTGTCAGAGGGTTCTTCTGCAAACCAAACTAGGTGAAAGTCTGTATTTTGGCATCAAACATTACTTGACTGATTGAAACAATTACTGTTATTTACAATAAATAATTGAAACGGAAGACATCTTCTCTTCTTCTTGAACTTGAGATTCGAGTCGTGTTTGAACACGACTCGAATCTCAAGTTCAATACCACATTGTCAGTTTAATTAAAATTAGAAACTTTTTTGTCATATATATCGTTCAGTATCGAACTGAGATAAGAAAACTTGAACAAAGTTACAAAGAACATTTTGTTTTGTCTCCAGAATAGTGGAGTCAATAGATTACTTTTACTTTTCCTTATGATCTAAGAATCGGATTCTGAAGAACTTATTGGAGAACAAAAGACTTGAAGCTGAACTGAAATTAAAATGGTAAATCAAGACACAACAATACTTTGATCAAAGAAAGTTTCATATATTTTCACGAGCTCTTTTTCTTTCGTAACTTTTACAGAATATTTAATTGTTGGTAGAAAACTTTGCATACCCGTGACCGGTAGGAAATTCTAACATAGAATTATGAAAAAAAAAACATCTTTATGTAAGGCCGCAGTTTGACTGATTTTAAAAGTAATTAGCGACATATTTACAAGCCGTTTAGTGGGTGCCACTTATACTAGTCTTCCGATTTTTCAACCGACGGAAAAAAAGGAGCAGTTTCTAAATTCGACAAGTATTGTGATATATATTTTTTTATGTATGACGGATAACTTTTTATATAGTGATGCAAATTCAAATTTATTTTTTATTGAGAAAAGTATACCTCAAAGTTGGTCCCCATCAAATTTCAAAAACAATAATATCCAAACCTAAAGGTAAAAAAAAGAATTAATTGATCATTTGCCTACTGAATTTTTAACTGCAAACCGATTCTGTTGAAATTAAGTAAACTGAAAAGCGAAAAAAATCCTTTTTTACCCGACTGCCGAAGGAGGGTAATGTGTTTATCAGTCTATGTATGTATGTAAGTATGTATGTATGTATGTATGTTTGTTCCTATGTGGCGTTCCAGAGACCAAACGCGTTGGCTGATTTTGATGATTCATACGTCAATCGATTCGTCTTAACCCTGCGAGTGTCACTGGCTACATTCAAATTGGAAAATAGTTAAATGGCGGATTTTGGGCATCATAATGTGGGGGACAATTTTTTTTTTTTACTTTCAAACCCTTCGTGGGGGTATCAAAACAAAGGGTTTTAAGAGGTGATTTCAAAAATATATCCTTACATGTTTAAATGTTTAAATGTACCGAAATCTAAAAAAAAAATACTGAAAAGTTATAAATAAAAAAAGTAAATTTAAATAATCAGAAGACCCGACTGCTTAAAAGGCGATAAGGAGGATACATATTCGCGAGCTGGCTGACCAAAACCAGATGTATCCTCCGACTGCACAGCATTATTCTTCTTGTTTACGTCTTTTTAGTTCGCCTTTTAAGCATTCGGGTCTTCTGATTTTTTAAATTTACTTTTTTTTACAAAAAAAAATATTTTTTTGTCGTAAATTCTTCTCTACACTAGACAGACGATCATTTAATCAAACGATGCAAAAAACGTCGAACCGCTGCCGTTTCAAATCGTACCTGAGATGGCTTTCTTTTACTAGCAGATACCATACCAGTCAGTAGTCGGAGAGACAGCAAGGTACGTGCTTTATAAACCTTGGTAGGTAGATATCAAGTTTAAATTTTTGCAGTGTTCTTTAGTGGTCTGAGGTAAGCGAGTGCAGCAAATCGGATCATTTATGACGTATAACGCATGGGAAGATAAGTGCAATGCCTTGGAAATCTTTTGTGATTTGTCCAAGGCATTTGATTGTGTTCTTCATGAAACGCTTATCAGGAAACTCCGCCAATACCGGATCCGGAACAGCGCTCTGGATCTTCTTACTTCATACTTGAGTAATAGGATTCAGAGCATTGACGTTAATGGAAAAAGATCTTCCGGATCTATAGTAACAATGGGAGTCCCACATGGCTCAATTATTGGCCCTTTCTTGTTTCTTATTTATTATAATGGCTTGCCTTACCTCATAAAGGATAACCATGATATAGTGTTGTTTGCGGATGATACTTCACTTTTGTTTAAACGTCAGCAGCTGGTTACTGACGATGTAAATAGCGCGATCTTAAAAGTAGTTCACTGGTTCAAAGTTAACAATTTACTTCTTAATAAAAAAAACATCAAATGTAATGCAGTTTACCCTACCTCACGTTAGGCAGGTGAAAACTGATGTGATGATAAAAGACGAAGAATTGAATCCTGAAAATAGCACCGTATTCTTAGGCTTGACTTTGGATGCTAAGCTTCAGTGGGGCCCACATATTGATAAACTGTCAAAGAAGCTATGCTCTGCAGCATATGCTGTTCGAAAAATTCGTAATTTAACTAACATAGAGACAGCCCGTTTAGTATACTTTAGCTATTTTCATAGTGTAATGTCGTACGGTATTCTGTTGTGGGGAAATGACGCCGACATCCAAACTATCTTTGTTTTGCAGAAAACAGCTGTTCGATCAATTTTTAAATTAAGCCCGAGTCACTCTCTCAGAGAGAAATTTAAGGAGATTAATGTAATGACTGTGCCTTCTCAGTATATTTATGAAAATATTTTATATGCCCATAAAAATATAAAATTATTTAAAATATACAGTGATATCCATAACATAAATACTAGGAACAAACACAAAGTAGCACCTACAACAAGGCTCAAGAAAATAGGTAGCTCGTTTAGATGACAATGTGTGCTCGTTTATAATAAGCTTCAAAGCCACGTACAAGATCTAAGTGTTAATAAATTCAAATCATTCATTAAACGTAAGAGGTGCCAAAAAGCGTTTTATACCATAAAAGATTACGTTGAGGACAAAATGGCTTGGGATTGAGCTGCTCCAATTAATTTTGTTTTCATGTACATTATTTGTGAAACATGTTTTTTTCGTATAACAAATAGTATTGCTTTAAAAAAATAATTAACTACACAATATTTTTTCGCTACATTTGGATACTCCTCCAAAACGACTTAAATGTTTAAAAATATTTGTACACAGAAAATTTTATGCCTAAAATTTCTTCATAACTGAAGTAGCATATGTAAATGTAAGAATATTTTGCAAACAAAACTGTGCAAAAGGAGGTTCAATATTGATATTCTGGTTCCGGGCGGGCGCAAGGCCGGTACTGCGTTAACATTGGGGAATAGTATATGCCTTCTGATGCTTTCATACAACAAACGTGATTTTTCGCCGTTTTTTTGCGAAAATAGTACGGAACCCTTGGTGCGCGAGTCCGACTCGCACTTGACCAGTTTTTTTTACTAGGTCATCAATAATATAAATATAATATAATTTAATTTTATAGATAATAAAAAAAAGAGTTTTCATGAATCCCGCGATGTATTTATAACAATGACCATAATTTTGAACAATTTTACACTTTAGGTTTAATAAGAAAAATAAGAGTATTTGTTGAAAATTAGGTCTTTCTCAAGTTTTCCATAACAAATACTGTCCAGAATTTAATCGCTATTAGCGACACTATCTGATGTAAAAATACAGTATGCTTTTTTTTCAAAATCAACTGGTTCGATTTCTGACTAGGAATATTGATTTTTCAAAATTCTAATGATGCAGTTTTAGTTTTCACCAAAATCGGCCTCGTGACTCCTTTGCGTATTTTTCGCTATTCCACATAGTTTCGGATTTGGCCATTCATGCCTACTTTTAAAACTCACTCTGTATATTAGATTTTTTTAGATGTTTTGTTTGCGTCTAGAATAACATATCTGAGGAATTAATGAAAAATAAGCCTTTCTTTCAACATTTCTTTGAGAATTATTATCGCAGTGAAATGAATGTGCTCGCTTTGTAAATAATTGTAATATATTTAAAAGCTTTGTACGTATTTATTTTTACTAGGAGCTTTGAAATCATTATCATTATGTTAGACATATAGGACTTAATGAAGTGACTTCCACCGAACTAATGGTATTTAAGCAAATTCTCAAATATCATTAGTTCAGTGGAAGTTAGAAAATGGTAAAACATTGTACCATTTTCTAGGAAAAGTTAATTTGATTTGATATTATGCTTGTTACATTTTGATTTCTGAAAATCACTAAAGGGCTTCAGATTCCTATTACATTATGTACATAGATTATATACAATTCCATTTCACTTGCATATTGTATCGCGGAGTGATTAATCCCGACGCTTCCTGGAATGTAGCCATACCAGAGTACATGAAGACAGAGTGGAACACAATGTCAGGGATGACAAGCATGTTGCCGGCTGCGGGTGGATCGGGGTCGCTTCTCCCCGCACGTTCGATGCTCTAGATTGCAAGGCATTCGTCGTCATTGTCTACGCTCCTGGACTATAAATATTTTGATACTTTCCTTTCAGTTGGTTGCTAGATTTCTTCCGCTTTTGTATTGTGATACAATGAGGGAAAGTTAGCCGGTTTTTGTAAAAAAATAGGGTTGAACGAAGCTTTACTTCTATAGTGCACTTATAAAAGAAAATACAATAGGGTGACTTCACAATTTGTTATCCATTTTCAGGCCTAATTTCAAGGCTTTTACAACATTAATTACAGTATCCTCTTTGTGTATCTTTTTCAATTTTTTAATGAATATAAAGTATATTATTCTACGCTTGGGACTTTTAATCAAGCGCTGTAAGGGCGTCCATATATCAAAGTCATTATACCCGCTAGCAATGCATAAACGGAACTCAAGAACTTTGGCCAATGATTAATTAAACTTTTTATATAATCCTCTTTGGCCGCGATTTCCTTTAAATTTTCTCAGCTTGTTCGAGCATAAGTTTCTCAATAAGTGGTGACCCGGAGTGGGTTGTGGTGGTAGGGTCGTTTTCGCCTAATTCTAATTAGTTCCAGGTCGGCTGTACATCAAAGTTGGGATAAGTTCTTTCGTTTAATTGACCGTAAACTTGAGGCGACGCGGATACGTTCACCTGGAGGGGCTCACTGTTCGGCCCCGATGATTAATGTGCTTCTTGTTTCAATTATGGTCTATTTTTCCTTCCTGTTACGTTTTTATTTAATGAGCAAGTCGATTAAAGAGTCTTTAATTTAATCCGATTATCCAAGCCCTTTATTTATCTCATGATTGATGGTTTTCTGCGGACAAATTATTTATCGCACCAATTAAAAATTGCAAATATTACTGAAGTTCATTTGCATAATATTATGTGAAATGTGCTCTGAAGCGTAAATAACATGCAGATAATTGCAAGACAAAGCCGAGGGCTGTAATTATAAACTTGTCATGTTCAGTTAAAGACCATCGATGTTGGAATAAAGTTTGTTCAAACTTATTGTTCGCTGGTTGTGAATTTGCGAATCATCATACTGTAATAAAGCTACTTTTTATTCTAATCCAGAGGATCGAAAGAACAAGACATTCCATCAAAGCAAGCGTCGAGAACAGGGACTGGCAAAATTTGGTATACAATTAAAATGCCTTTGCTGACATCGACTGACACTTTTTACCCGACTGCCGAAGGAGGGTAATGTGTTTATCAGTCTATGTATGTATGTATGTATGTATGTATGTATGTATGTATGTATGTTTGTTCCTATGTGGCGTTCTAGAGACCAAACGCGTAGGCCGATTTTGATGATTCTTACGTCAATCGATTCGTCTTAATCCTGCGAGTGTCACTGGCTACATTAAAATTGGAAGATACAAAAATGGCGGCTTTTGGGCGCCATTTTGTGGGGAAAAAATTTTTTTTTGTCTTCCAAACCCATCGTGTGGGGTATCAAAATAAAGGATTTTAAGAGGCGATTTCAAAAATATATAATACTTATATGTTTAAATGGACCTAATTCTAAAAAAAAATAACTAAAAAGTTATAAATAAAAAAAGTTAATTAAAAAAATCAAAAAACCCGACTGCTTAAAAAGCAAACTAAAAAGACGTAAACAAGAAGAAAATCATGCTGTGCAGTCGAAGGATACATCTGGCTGTCGAAGCAATGAGTAGTCGAACTACTGTTTTTCGAAATTGAGACTGTGTCGAAGTAATTAACTGTCGAAGTTCAGAATGACACTCCTGGTTTTGGTCCGCCAGCTCGCGAATATGTATCCTCCGACTGCTCAGCATGATTTTCTTCTTGTTTACGTCTTTTTAGTTTGCTTTTTAAGCAGTCGGGTTTTTTGATTTTTTTAATTAACTTTTTTTTTTAGGTTTTAAACTCCATTTGAGAAAACATTAGACATTTAAATAATTCCATTGTACAGCCCGTTAAACCGATTTTGACTTGTATTGCGTTGGTGATATGACAAATGGCAGCTGTATTAAACAGTTAGTTTTGGTAACAAGTTTATGCTTTTTATGCCATTCTTATATTTTTTATTATTTATTATATACTTTATTGTACACAACAAAAAACATACAGGTCAAATGTTCATATTGTTGTTGATTGTTTATGTTTACGGTATAGAACACAACAACGGTTGAACGGGCTGTAAAAATGGATTGTAAAAAATTCTTATGTTATTTCATATGGAGTATAGACAAGTGTCATTCGAAGCCGAAATGCCAAAATGTGAGGGATTGAACACGTGACATTTTGATAGCATTGGCATTCCCATACATTTTTGACAAATTTCCAATCGCCACGCTTTCGATGTCAGTTGTCTAGGGCATTTTGTAAGCCTCTGATAATGGCCTACCCATGTTCTAAATAAATCATCCAAAACCATTCGTTCATCTGATGAGGCGTGATTGATAAACAAAATTCGAAACATCTAAAATTTTCATATTTGAAATTTAAGCAGGATAGAAGAAAATATCTAACCAAGACCACCATTTGAAAAGGCTTCACTTTTATGCAAAAAAAACTTTATTAATAAAAGTTTCCCAGTATTTCATCTGGCAAGAACGCCATAGTTTCCGTCCAGTTGGCCGCCATCTTCGTCGGCTCCAGCCGGATTGTTCCTCGGAAGCTGGTGAACCCTTAGCGAATAGTTAAACTTAATGAGGCCGACCGAATGTTGCCTACTCCTCCACTCAGATTGTTTCCGGCGCTACACAAAAATATTGTTGGATGAATAAAAATAAGTAGAGCTGATTTTGGACGGTTTTTTATGTGAGATGGCTTGGAAATTATTGGTTTAATAAGGACTTTAATTTTGTGCTAGACTTTTTAAAATTGTCCTTTATATTTATTACTTCAACTTTATAGTTAGAAACAACACATAAAGATTTTTAGACACCATAGATTGGTCAGCTCTATTTGTGATGTGAATTTAATAAAAAAAAACAAATTGTACTTCATAAAAGATAGCTTGATCTCTGCGACAGCTGTCAGTATCAATACAGTAACAATAGCGCTTGACAGGCTAACAATAACGTACACGTCAATTTGACATATGTCGCAGAGATCAAGCTATCTTTTATGAAGAATAGGTATCTATAGCTTTAACCTAACCATAAAGTAAAAAAACGAATGAGAGACCTTTATACCGGGATTTAAATTATATAATTTAAAATTTTTTTTTGGTAGTGGATAAGTGAATAAAAATGCTAGCAAGAATAAGAATATTCGTAGCTGTTCAAAATACTATGTGTTAAACGTTACATTTGCATCTACTTTAATGCATAATAAACCGAAGAAATTAAGCGACTTTGCCATAACATAATATGAAACACCTCTACAGCTACCGTTTGAACACAAATAATAATGGCTACTGCATGTACCTTGTACACATCAGTAGGGTAGAATTGGGGGTTCTGGATCACTTGCTCTCGCTTTGCTCGAGCGCATGATCCAGAAGCCCCAATTCTCCACACATGATTAATACAATGCGTATAGTAATCTGATTGCATCGACGCAGATGCGCGATGATGTTATGATTATTTAAACTTGCTCTCGCTTTGCTCGAGCGCATGATCCAGAACACCCAATTCTCCACACATAAACAAATATCATCGCACATCTGAATCTGATTGCATCGACTCATATGTGCGATGATGATTAAATTAATTATTATTTAATTGTTAGCAGTTATAGTTCAAAGCGTGTCTGCTTACAACGACTGATCATAATAAATGTCGCATCGAGACAATTGTCGAACGTGTCTTATTCGTTTGATGTCTGTTATATAAAATTAGCTCACTTTATACAAAATTATGTGATATTATCTGCTTAAAATTATTGGTCATATTATACTTTTTGTTATTCACCACAGTACGAATAAAAATAAGATTATAATTACTCTCTTAATTTCTTGTTAATTATTACACGTAAAAGAGTGTCAAGAATTCTCATACCATTTACAACCAATTTATAAAACTGCGAGAAGTCCCGATTCTAAACATATTCCTCGCTTTCTCCACACAAATTTACCAAGTGATAGGTATCAATCTTATTGTTCTGAGAGAGTACATAGCACTTCCTTTTTAGAAAATCATCTCAGGTATACGCGACAGAGCGGCGCCGTCGACAAATAGGGAAAGTAAGGATGCGATCATATTGAGTAAGTAACAATCAATGAATTTTAGACCCTATTTGCTGATGACATAGAACTAATCTTTTAGCACACATGTCGAAAACGCTTTCTCACTTTGCTAGCGATTTGTAACTGTAATCACTGCTTTAAATCGTGTAATCTATAAATATGACTGCATTCAATAATTTCATTTTAATTAGCACTCATCCCGAGTACTCGTGGTTTTTGCTTTTTTCAATATTATTGTGATCAATAGAACTTCAAGTATGTGCGTATAACTCAAATAATATTAATATCGAATAATAAATTCGATATATTATAATATGTAATAGTTAATTGAATTTATGAGTGACTTTATTTATGGTGTTCTTAATTTTAGGTCGACAAATCCCTTCGATTCTGACTGTGAAATACCAGCATCTCAGCCAGCACCATCGGTAGAGAAAAAGAAGTCAAGGAAAAAGGTTTCCGGCAAAACAAATAAACCTGCAATAAAGAAGATTTCCAGTGCTCCAGTGGTAAAATCTAGCTTTTTTGGGTCCGACACGGAGTCGGATGTTGATTTGCCGGCGCCATCGACATCGGCCAAAAAAAGGAAGCTGTCGGATTCAGAGGTATGCTAAAGTTTATTTATTTTTTAAGGAACCCCCCACTGCAGGGCAAACCACTCTTCTCATACAGAGAAGGCCCGAGCATTGAGACGAGACGGGTTTGCGATTTCAAACTTATAGGTATTAACTATAAAGTCCCGGTTTTCCTCACGATGTTTTTCCTTCACCGTTGTCAGGGCCATCCAAGATAAACTTAGAAAATACAAATGAATTTGATAAATTCGCATAGGAACTTGCCCGTTTTTGAAACCACGACCTCAAGCATGAGAATCAAGGTGTTTGCCACTAGGTCACTAATGATAATCATTTTTAATTTCAGAACGAACAAGAACTTGGTGGTGAACCCATCCGCGCGGCTGCACTGCGGAGCTTCTTGTCAAGACGTAGCGGTTCTGGTTATACACTCCAGCGGGATCCCACCCGGCAGGGCAACTACTACGTGGAACTGCGTGTTTACAACGCTCGGGAAGCGGAGGCGCTCGGCACCGACCGCTGGAAACGAGCACTAGTTACCTTCAAATCGGCTGTTGATGAAAGCAGTCCGGTATGGAAAGCAGTCACAAAACTTGTGAATTCTGCTAAAGAAGATTATCGGAAGATACAACCGATACTCTATCAGTCTAACTTATTTTAAAAAATAGGTAGGTAAGCGTCTCTTACCACAATTTTTAAAGACAGAAAAAGTTGTAACGATCACTTTATCAGTCTAATATTAAACAGTAATAAACAGTCTAAACTTACAATTTAAGTAAGTACATATCCATGAAGTCTATAATTGATATTTCTTTTTAATGTTTTTTTGCCGTAGATTAAGTAGATTAGTATAAGTACTTACTTGTATATCATTATTTGTATGTTTTCTTTCAGTAAACCAAAAAACTAAAAACCAAAAGCCAAAAAACTAAAAACCAAAAGCCAATAAACTCGAAATAATGAATCTCAAAGCTTAAAATACTAGACCAGTAATTATGACCTTGAATCTGATGCTTTAAGTACTTACTTGTATATAATTATATGTATGTTTTCTTTCAGTAAACCAAAAAACTAAAAACCAAAAGCCAAAAAACTAAAAACCAAAAGCCAATATACTAGAAATAATTAATCTCAAAGCTTAAAATACTAGACCAGTAATTATGGCCTTGAATCTGATGCTTTAAATATTTAAAAAATCCAGATCAGTAATTGTGACCTTGAAACTTAATTTTGAAGAAGTTATAAATTCTAGACTAGTAATTTTGACCTTGAAGAACAAAACTTGAAACAACTTTAATTTTGGTGAATATAGTTAAGGTTAAATTAATGGACTATTGTTTTACTGTTTTTTATTCAATATAATCAAACATGAAGTTTTGCCAAGATTGTAAGGTTTATACCCAAAAATATTCATCACATAAGAAAAGTAATATACATAAATCAAACTGTTTGTTGAGTACTGATTTTGATAATGTACAAATAATAGCTACTGCTTTCAAAAACAGAATTGCTAGTTACAGATTTAATCCAATAAGTTTAGATAACATATCACCAGAGATATTTTTATCAGATATTTCTAGCATGATTTACAAGATTATTGATACATTGAGATTAAAACATCGAGCGATTAAAATACAATTTGAGCTTTTTGTATTATACAAGTTACCTAAAAACGACGAATTGTCTTTGAAATCTTTCAATACAAAGTATTATGTGATAATTCAGAATACTAATATAAAATTAGTTTTTGAAGAATGTGTACAAAAAATACTATGTAAGTGCACAGAATTTGAATTATCAGAATCTGGTTGGGCTATAGAGTTGATTAATCATTTGGAAATGAATATTGTAAAGTATAATCCCTTAAAAGCTGGCAGTTACATATCTTTACCGATAAAAATTATTAAAACAAAGTCATGTCTTAATATTTGCAATAAAGATAGACATTGCTTTCTCTGGTGTATTGTAGCTCATATGTATCCAGCACACTATAACAGTAATAGAGTTTCATCATATCCACATTACTCTAAATTATTAAATATAAATGGTATATCTTTCCCACCATCATTTGATGACATAAAACAATTCGAAAAAATAAATCCTCATATAAGTGTAAATGTTTATGGTTTAGAAAAAAAAAACACTATTACTGGACCATTATACAAAACTTTACAGCGGAAACTTGCTCACGTAAATTTATTATTGATTCAAAGAGGAGACAAAAATCATTTCTGTTTGATAAAGAATTTTGCGCGACTAGTTCATCATCAATTAACAAAACACAAATCTAAAATTCACTTATGTGACGAATGTTTTATATACTTTGATTCAGAGGCAAAATTAGATAATCATAATTGTGCACGAATGCAAACAGTGCTCCCAGAAGAGAATAGCAAGCTTCGGTTTTCTAATTATATAAGGACTCAAAGAATTCCTATTGTTATTTATGGAGACTTTGAAAGCTTACTTCGAGAATATTCAGGTAAAAATAAAAGTCAGTTTGTTGAAAACATACAAATTCATGAAGCAACATGTTTTGCCTATTATATATGCTGCGAGACTAATCCAGAACTTAATAATTTAGTATCTTATCGAGGTCCAAATTGTTCAAAAAAATTTGTAGAATCTATTGCTAAGGATTTAGAAAGTTTATATGATATTTTATCTTTGCCTAGAGACATGTCCCCGCTGAATGATGAAGAGCTTCTTTCATTTAAGACCGCTGCAGTTTGTCATATTTGTAAAGAAAAATTTTCTAGTAATGATATTATCGTTCATGACCATGATCATTTCACCGGTAAATATCGTGGTCCAGCTCATAATTCATGCAACTTAAATAATAAGTCTGTAAAGTTTATTCCCATAATATTTCATAATCTTTCAGGATATGACTGCCATTTATTTATAAAAGAACTTTCAAGTGTTTGCGGTCGAATCAATTTAATTCCAAGAACCAAGGAAAAATATATTTCTTTTACTAAATTTTTCCCATTTAATCCTCAGAAAGTAGTCCAATTAAAATTTATAGATTCTCTTAATTTCTTAAGTTCGAGTTTAGACAACTTAGTAAAGACGCTGGACTCCAATGATTTAAAGCATTTACGATCATTTTTCACTAATGAAAATTTATTTCGACTATGCCTCAGGAAAGGTGTGTATTGCTATGATTATATAGACTCCTGGGAACGATATGCGGAAACTCGGTTACCAGATCGCTCAATTTTTTTTAATAAACTCACATCCGAAACAGTGTCTACTGACGATTACAATCACGCTTTAAATGTGTGGTCTAAATTTGGTATTAAGAATTTAGGTGAATATACTGATTTATATTTGAAATGTGATGTCTTACTATTGTGTGACATATTTGAGAAATTCCGATCTATGAGTTTACGTCATTATGCGCTTGACCCTTGCCATTATGTTTCATCACCATCATTAAGCTGGGACGCCATGCTCTTGTTAACTAAAGTAGAATTAGATTTAATATCTGATATAGAAATATATCAAATGCTAGAAAAAGGTATCAGAGGAGGTCTTGCTCAATGCTCACTGCGGTATGCAAAGGCTAATAATAAATATTTGTCAGACTATAACGAAAAAGAATCAAGCACTTTTTTAGTTTACTTAGATTGTGTCAATTTGTATGGGCATGCTATGAAACAAAGACTTCCCACTGGCAATTTTAGATTTTTAACAAAATCTGAAATAGCTTTATTTGAAATTGCATCCGTTTCTGCTGATAGTGACGAAGGGTACATACTTGAAGTTGATATTCATTATCCTCCTGATTTACATGACACGCATTCTGATTTGCCATTTGCGCCAGAAAAATTATCCGTTCCTATTCCATCTGGTAGCAAAAACACAAAACTAATTGCTAATCTGTATGATAAATATAGATATGTCATCCACTATGCTCACTTACAAGAATGTTTAAAGAATGGTCTTATATTATTAAATATCCACAAAATTCTAGCATTTACTCAAAAAAATATCTTAGAACCATACATAAATCTTAATACAGTACTCAGACAAAAAGCTAACTCAGATTTCGAAAGAGATTTTTTCAAGAAGCAAAATAATTCAATATTTGGTAAAACAATTGAAAACAAAAGGAAACAAGTAGATGTTAAATTAGTTAATGTGTGGAAAGATAGCTTTAATAAGACCAATAAAATAAAGGGGGCAGAAAAATATGTAAGTGCCCCTAATTTTAAAAATATGGCTATTATTTCAGAGAACCTTGTTGCTGTTCAATTAGAGCCTGCTAAAGTTGTTTTAGATAGACCAATATACATTGGTTTTACAATACTGGAATTAGCAAAGTGTCATTTATATAAATTTCACTATTCTGTTATGAAGAAAATATATAAAGATGGAATAAAACTTTGTTATACTGATACTGATAGTCTCTTGTATTTAATACATACAGAAGATTTTTATAAAGACATGATACAAAATATAAAATATTTTGATACTAGCAACTTTGAAGAAAATTATATTTATGGTATTCCGAAAGTGAATAAACAAATACCTGGCTATTTTAAGGATGAGATGGGTGGAGATGTCATTACTGAGTTTATTGGTTTGAGGGCTAAACTATATTGTATAAATAGTTTAAACAACACAATTAAAAAAGCTAAAGGAGTTAAAAAATCTGTTTCTAATAAACTCACAATTGAGAAATATAAAAAAACTTTGAATAATGACATAAATCTCAGAGATACTATGTATGTCATTCGATCTAAAAATCATAAGTTGTATACACAGAAAATTAATAAATTAGTACTTAATGGAAATGATGACAAACGTCAAATAAGAAAAAATAAAAATGATACTGTACCTTGGGGTCATCATCGTACTATGTTCTAAGATGTTTATTTTGGACTATGTACCTGCTTAATTTTATTATCTACTATTTACTTTATTTTATTTTATAATGTTACAATAATATATCATTGTATGAACAATAAAATCTCATGTATTATAATATTTCTTGTTTTATTTCTCATTTTATGTAATAAATATACTCATTTGTCTAAAGTACCTTTAACCTGAGTCTGAGTTCAATTCTCAGTTCAAATAAATGTTTTAAACTTTACTCTGAAATCCTTAGTAAAGTTATTATTTTATCAGAGGAAATGACAATAGGCTAGACTTTTATTATAATGTGATAATGTTTTACTGTAGTGAGCCATCTAGTTACTAAGTGATGAACTTGATAGTTAGTCAAGTCCAACTTAATTTCACTTTTAAATTATAGATGGCATGCATTATGAGGCTCGTTCTCATCGATTAATGTATTTTTCAATTTGCATCCAAAACTGCAAAATATGGGCGCAATGCGAATGACATTTACAAAGGATGAGTGAATATGAATGTACGAATGAACTCTAGGAATGAATGAGTATTGTGTGATGTGTTTTATTATGTTATTTTACTACCCATGCAGTCTAACACAAAATGAAACTAGTTAAGTTGGAAATCATAATATTTATTAAACTTTCAGATTTATATATTTACATGAGACAAAAAGAAAGACTTAAATATTACAAAAACAAAATACATAATTTAACATAGTCAAATAATCAAAACACGCACTTAGGTAAATGTTCACAATCACAAAACAAACTCTTTATATTACACACATTTAAAACTGCTTATTACTTAATTTTTTCACTACTTTGCCGACTAGATGTTCAGTTTCATCTAAAATGTCATCATAATCATCTTTTACAAGGTATTGGATGTTTACGTCAGCGCTGTCACTCACATCATAGTCAATTTCACAATTTTGTTTATTGTCTTTAACACATCTGGTAAGATCATATATAAGTATTTTAATCAAATGATGAGGTATTCCTGTCTCCTTCCGAATAACGTAAGATGAAGACTGTGTAGGATACTTTTTCATGACCTTCTTGTTAATATTTGATTTTTTTCTTTTATGTTCTTTAGTTTCCACAGATTTCTGTTCTTCTTTTTTTTCATTTAGATACTCTTGATGTGCTAGTTCTGCTTCTGTGTTATAAAAAGTTTCCCTGTCTTGCGCAAAAAGAAACGGATTTCCAAGAGAGTAGGTGTCGTCTGGACAAAGATTATTCGTTTCCTGTAATAACATAAAATAATTATAACATAAAATAATTATAACATAAGTAAATTACAAATGGCTCAAATAACGATAAATTAAATACGCACCGCAAGAAAATCACTCTCCACAGGACTATACGATGGGGAGACAGACATAATTCTGTAAAAAACGAAAAAAAAAGGTTAGACATAAATTCTAATAATTAATTATTGAGATATCATAATTATATGAAATATAAAATTATAGAAATACTTGCCTTGAAGATTTAATTCTGAATAGGTCCTACTTATTGGAAGAATAGTAATAAACTGAATTATGAGCTTTGTTGCTTCACTATATTGAAACTGGTACAGGAATTAAGTTACACTTACCATATTTTTATTATCTTTTACGATGCAAATAATCAAGTCTAAACTTGTTGTAGGATTGGGATAAAGTTACTTACCATATAAGTCGTGTATATAAATATGAAGGTCTATAAAGAATTGAAGTAATTAGCAAGATGAAGTTGATTAAACAACCCATATCTCTGAACGTTAATAATAATATAAATTTTAGTGACTCTGCTCACCAAATCAAACACAGCATTTTACTGCCTAATACGATTCGTTGTATAATATGCGGCCCTTCGAACTGTGGTAAAACAAACGTGATGATCAGTTTGCTTCTGCATGAAAATGGACTAAAATTTCAGAATCTTTATCTTTACTCAAAAACAAGTTTTCAGCCAAAATATCGTTTTTTAAGCGAAGTATTAAGAAGAGTACCTCAAATAAAGTTCTACGAGTTTAATGATGACAAAGATGTAATATCTCCGAGTGAAGCTTTAACTAACTCGGTATTTATTTTTGATGATGTAGCATGTGAAAATCAAATTAATATCCGCAATTATTTTTCTATGGGTAGACATAAGCAAATCGATTGCTTCTACCTATCACAAACCTATTCCAAAATTCCGAAACAATTGTTACGTGATAATGTAAATTTTCTTATAATATTTAAACAAGACGATGTAAATTTAAAGCATATTTATGAAGAGCATGTAAGTTCTGATTTAGAATGGAAAGAGTTTAAAAATATTTGTCAAACTGTTTGGAGTAAACCTTATAATTTTCTACTTATTAACAAAGAATCGTCATTAAATAATGGAAGGTACAGGCAGAACTTCGATACTTTTTTTAAATTTGATTGATTGTTCCTATATACTTCATGTCTGTAATCCTCGAAGGGTTATGCAGAGGCATACCCTAATAGTACACCCACATATAGCCAGTTATGTTTAAGCCCCATGTTATTGTTTATACATATAAGTAATTAACATGCGAAAACAAATTCAGTATGATTTGTTCACTAGCTGAACGCAGTTGATAATTAAATATGGAGAAAAATATTAAGATAGAATTAATAAAGTCCGTAGACTCCATAAAGAATAAAATAAAACATATGAAGAACCAGGAACACACAATGAACTTGTCACTCGATAAAATGCTTAAACCTGTCACAGATCCTCTTAAAACGCTAGCTGATTCCAACACAAATATGGAAAAAATATTTTTGTTACAAAATACAACCCCCACATGTTCTGGAGATATTAAATTGGATGAAATTAATAGTAGGTCGACTACAAAATTTGAGGATTGTTACGAACCAAATCAAAATTCCACACACTTGGTTAAAAAGTCTCCTAAAATGGAAGATGATTTAGAGATTTCATTAGAGGATTATGATATTTATGATGGTGTAAATATACCATTTGGAATAAGAAGTGAAAACAAAACTTTATTTATGGGTAATTCGATAGTATCATTTTCTAAAATTGATAGTTTGAACAACGATAGCGTCATTTTGATTAAAATCGGTGATAAATCTTACAATTTAACTCCTGGCCTGAAAGAACTTTTACTTCGAAAAAAACCTGATTTACAATTAGTATCCCCTAAAGATAAACTTGTCTACAAGGATATATTGCATTACACAAATGCTCACAAAAGAGACTTTAATCCTAAAGGCCAAATAAAAGGTGATAAAGGAATAAAATATCGTGAAATAATCAGACCATTTTTTACTGACACGTTAAATGATAACATTCACGCCAAACTTGGAGGCAACTTGCCAAAGTTAAAGAAGTACAAAAACAATACCGACTTGGTATATTGGGATGATCCCAATGAATTGGTTGAGAGATTAAAATTATTAGTCGCTTCAAGAGATGCTGGCAATACAAATCATGATAATGAAATTTTATCGATAATTGAAGAATTAAAAGAAGCTGATATAATTAGAGAATAAATAGTGGAGATAGTATGCTTGTCATTCAGTATTATTGGTGGGTTCAAGACAAATGTTGATATACTGAATTAAAAATATGAGTAAAGCCGACGTAGTCAGCGAAATACATAAAAATGCAAGACTAAACTTTCCACGAAGACATGTTATTATGAAAGATATAGATGACCTTTGGCAAGCAGACTTAATTGATATGCAATCAATTTCCAAAGAAAATAAAAATTTCAAGTTTATTCTTGCTGTTATTGACACATTTTCGAAATACGCCTGGGCCTTTCCTTTGAAAAGTAAGACAAAGGATAGTGTATGCAATTCTTTCAAGATTTTGTTGGTTAGTGGACGTGTTCCCAAAAATCTGCAAACGGATAATGGAACAGAATTTTATAATAACATATTTCAAAACCTTATGAAATCTTATAACATAAACCATTATTCAACCTTCTCAACAAAAAAGGCGTCAATAGTCGAGCGATTTATTAGAACATTGAAATCGAAACTGTACAAGAAATTTAGTTTAAAAGGTAACTATAATTGGATAGACAGTACTCTTAATAATGTTATTTATGAATACAATCACGCCTATCATCGTACAATTGATGAAATCCCAGCAAACGTGGATAACACTAATAAAAAACACATATTACAAAGATATTTCAGTCTAGTAAAAACTATTAGCCTAAAAAGCAAGTTTAAAGAGGGTGATTATGTACGCATTAGTAAGTATAAGGGGACATTTGAAAAAGGATATACTCCCAACTGGTCGACAGAAATATTTAAAGTTCGAAAAAAACAAAATACAACTCCTATCACCTACTTAATTGAAGATGCAATCAGAGGCCAACCCATTTTAGGAGCATTTTATGTACAAGAGCTTCAAAAGACAAAAAATCCTCACATGTATCTGGTTGAAAAAGTTCTTAGAAGGAAAGGAAACAGGGTTTTGGTTAAATGGTTAGGTTTGCCTTCTTCTGAAAACAGTTGGATTGATAAATCGAATATTTATTAAGTGTTCAGTCCAAATGTGTCAGTCTTATGATGTGTATTGAAGAGAGTAGTCTTCTCAATTGGATTATAAATCATTTACCATTTGAATTACATTTACCGGGATACAATTATTGTGGGCCTGGCACTAAATTAATTAAAAGGCTTACACGTGGAGATAAAGGTGTTAACAAGTTAGATGAATATTGCAAACAACACGACATTGCTTATCACGAGTCTTCAAAGTTAAAGGATCGCCACAAGGCAGATTTAGTTTTGTTAAATATGGCTAAAGAGCGCGCACTTGCCTCAGATGCGAGTGTAGGGGAAAAACTGGCAGCACGCTTAGTAAGCAGTGCTATGACGGCAAAAATTAAAACTGGATTTGGTCTAAAAAAAGACGACAAAAAGAGTTCTCCTAAAATTAAATGTGGAAAAGGATTAAAAAATAAATTTAAAAATGTTATTAGAAAAACGGGGAAACATATAAAAAAATTAAAACCGAAATGCAAGAAAGTGGCAATAGAATTAGCTATGGCCGCTGCCAGAGAATAAGCTGGTGATTCATCCATTAAACTTCCTCGTGTTATTCCTATACCAAAAACTGGTGGAGTATTGCCGTTGATTCCGATTTTTGCGGGATTATCTGCGGCGGGAGCTTTAGCAGGTGGTGCAGCTGGTATTGCTAAAACCATAAATGAATTCAAGATGGCGAAAAAGTTATGGGCTGAATCGAAGAGACACAATGAAAAGATGGAAGCTCTCTGCATCGGAAAAGGAATACACCTTAAACCGCATAAAGATGGACTCGGTATTTTTGTATCAAAAGAAAAAAACTAAGATATTGGCTACCCAAACGAGCCTTGAGTAATTTGGACATTTTGAAGTATGGAAATAATATTCCCTATTTCAGAGGTGTCTTTATGAGAGATAAGCTCCCTAAACATCCTTTTAAAAAAGAATGTGGAGTAATAAATTTAGATAGCTCTAAAAATCCTGGTTCTCATTGGGTAGCCTATGCAAAATACAACGATTATATTGAGTATTTTGATAGTTACGGAAATCTCAAGCCTCCTAAGGAATTTATAAAATACTTGGGATCCAAAGTTCACTATAATTATGATAATATTCAGCGTGATCACCCTTTTAATTGTGGACATCTTTGTTTAAACTTTTTGAAGAATTTTTGGTGCAGTGAAGGAATAAAATAAGCAGGATCTGCCGAAAGTTGTCAGTATAGAAGTATGTCTACTACGATTACCATCTCTGGGAAAAAATCGGAACTAGTTTCATACTTTCAACCACCATTGCATTTGTCAGATCAATATGAGTGCGGTTTGATATACTTTTTTTCAGTATTAAAATCAAGACCAAATATTCCCATTATTAACAAAGGTCTGTCTGTAATCAGAATCGAATGTGATCTTGTTCAGGGTTCGTACTGCAACGGATTACCAACTCATTTTATTCATGAATTTGTGTCTGATACTACTCCAGGTCAACAGTGCATGGAAATACCGCAAAATGTTATTTACTTTCCAGTAAATAAAAATATAATTTCATCGGTATCTGTTAAGATTGTAGATCAATTTGGACACTGTATTAATTTTGGAGAGGAACAAGTTCAGTTACGTCTTCACTTAAGGAAAACAAAATGATAGTACATTATAAAAACACTCAAGCGAATGAAAAACGTCTTAGTTCTTCTGCGATTGTTAAGGTGCAAAGACGCAAGGAAAAAGTTAAGAAATTGACTAAAGCAAATAAGGATTTTCTAAAAGCCCTAGGATTTAAAGTATGAATATACTACAGGTTACTGAATTACCACACTTCGACACTTCGATCGAAAGTTATGAAGTCCATTCATACAATCCCTACAATAACAGCTTTAGAGAAAACGATGAAATCAGAATTCCCATCCACCAGCAAGACATATACGTGCTACCATCAGCCAGTTCAATTTACATCGAAGGAAAAGCGAAGCTCTTCGGTAAAGATGGGAATCCAATCAAGAAAAATGTTACGTTCACTAATAACTCTGTTATGTTTTTGTTTCAAGACATCAGATACGAAATGAATGGTATTGAAATAGACCGCATAAAAAATTCTGGAATAACATCAACAATAAAATCATACATTTCATTAAATGAAGCAGAAAATAAAGTTGCTGCCCTATGGGGTTGGAGTTTAGAGGGATTTGAAAGTGATGGGCATTTTAGTGCGGTGATACCATTAAATAAGGTATTAGGATTTGCAGAGGATTATAATAAAATAGTGATAAATTGTAAACATGAACTTATATTGAACAGAAGTAACACTAATTTAAATAGCGTTATCCTTACTGATGATATTGTTAATTTTCAAATAGATGTACAAAGAGTTCAGTGGAGGGTGCCGCATATAAAAGTATCAGACCGAGAACGACTGTCACTTTTAAAACATTTAGAAAGAGATAAACCTATTCAGTTGACGTTTAGAAATTGGGATTTGTATGAGTATCCGTTACTACCTAAAACAACAAAGCATTCTTGGTCAGTTAAAACTGCTTCACAATTGGAAAAACCTAGATATGTAATTTTTTGTTTACAAACTAATCGAAAAAATAATAAAACTAAAGACGGTTCAGTATTCGATCATTGTGAAGTAACAAACGTTACGCTCTTTTTGAATTCTCAATATTATCCATATGAACCTTTAGGTTTAAAGTTTTCTGAGAACAAATATAGTATATTATACGAAATGTTTGTGAAATTTCGTCAGTCGTATTACAACTGTCCAATAGACCCGTTGCTTGATCTAAAGGAGTTCAAAGAAAAAGCTCCTCTCTTTATCTTAGACTGCTCAAGACAAAACGATAGCCTGAAAACAGGTCCAGTGGACGTGAGGTTGGAAATTGAATGTTCTACGGCAATACCAGATAAGACGACTGCATATTGTTTGATTATAAACGATCGACTTGTGGAATACAAACCTCTCAGCAACATTGTGCGCAGGTTATCATGATTGCTATTGTGGATATTCAAGGCTTTAAAACAGAGACAAATGAATTTATAATAAAAGAAATCGCTATATTGTATGATAAAAAATTACAAGTGTTTTTAATAAAGCCACCATTTCCATTTTCAAAATTAACGAAACTAGAAAAAAAACAAGTTTCTTGGATTGAACGTAACAGAAAGATACACTGGTGTGAAGGATTTTTACCCTATTCTAATTATCAGAATTTGGTTATAGATATTTTAAGAGATAAATGTATCTACGTTAAAGGTTCAGAAAAAGTGTTGTGGTTAAAGCATATTTTAGAAAATAGTAATTGTAATATATTTAATTTAGAAGATAAAGGTTGTTCTAGTTTGATAAGTTTATACGATCTATATAAACATTCTCAAGATTTATATAACTGTATTTATCATGACTCTGTATGTGCTTTAAAAAATGTATTATGTTTAAATAAGTGGTGCTTTGATAATAAAATTCTAAAATAAATATTGTTTTTGTTTTATTTCTATAGTTAGGTAAAACACATCTTAGTTTTCTACCCCCCCTCCACATACCGCTGTCCGGTCTTTATAAGTTGTTGACAAAAGGTAGATGATATCATTATACGTTTATAATTGAATTAGAAAGTGAATAGAACATGTCTCAAAATGAATACAAACCTCGATATGACATGTATAACAAGTTTAAAATGCGTGAAATTTCATTTAATTATTACTGGGGGGTGTTTAATAAAAAGAAAAGATTAGTGATGGAAATGGCTGACGCAGGATTCTTTTACTATGGAAATAGTATAAATGATATTGCAGCATGTTTCTCATGCGGTGGTGTTATCGAAGATTGGGAGATTTATGACGATCCTTGGATGCAACATGCTATACATTATCCTGATTGTGTTTATTTGAACGCTGTGAAAGGGAGAGAATATATAATGAAATATGCATATCTCCACACAGCATTAAACTCTTAGCATTGTAATGTGATGGTTCCATCTTAATCAACGCTTGTTATATCAAGAAAAATAATAAATTAATATTATTCACAATATGTTTCATTCATCGAAATTTGATTTGGAAGGCATTTCTAAAGTTATTTTCAAGAATACTAGTGGTGAGATTCTATTTACTCAAGACATTAGTGACCAAAAAATAATGAACACCAGTTCATCAAAACTTCAGGACAATACAAGCAAGACAGAGCAAAACTCAGTAAAATTCACCATTGAAAATACGACATATCTAACACTCAAGAGAGGTCGCAATGAGCTCCTTACATTTGGTCGAGTTGGCAACATACATCCTGGTCCTGAAAAACTGGCTGCAAGGTCACCAAATGCTGTGCCTGACACTAAATTAATAACAAGAAGTATAGTGCGTGATATAGTGTTTCCTGATTCAGAAGACATTCTATGCTACCAGATACTGCCAGAAGATGAAATACCTTCTTTAATTAATAATATAAATAACTGTCCTATAACTACTAAAAATGTTTAAGCTTAAAATGATATTGTGTTTATGTGTGGAGAATTGGGGGTTCTGGATCATGCGCTCGAGCAAAGCGAGAGCAAGTGATCCAGAACCCCCAATTCTACCCTACTCACATCTTACAAACGTAGTTTACGTGTATACCGCTTTTGTTTTATTTTTATGAAGTCCGTTGGATTTCACTTTTGTAGTTAACTTGAGTAGACGGTAGTGAGGCGTGATTCAGGTTTAAAGAGAGCATTTTTGCTTTAATAAAGGTCGTAGAACGACGGTCGTATCGTTTATAAAAGTTGAAATTTATAACTTATATATACTTTGGAAAAACTGCATGATAAAGTTGGTAGTCAGAGTTAGTAGGCATCACAATGAAACACATAATATTCATGAAAACAAATAATTCAGGTTTTTGAACAACATTTACTTAACAGATCCCACTCATCCATTAGCAAATTGACAATCCTCTGGGATACCATTTAATTGATTGTCAAAACCTAATCACAACAAGTCCTCTGGGCGTAAATAAACTAACAATAACAAATGTCAACACTAGCCCAAGGGAAATAGAATTATAAAGTAAACAGACACACTGGCAGGCAGGACGAAATGAAACGTCTAACACCTGGTTTTGAGCTAACTTTATTACTTGAGCGTCTGGGAAGGTAACGCGGCCGGCGCGTAAAATATTTTTCCCTCGGAATGACGCGCTCCCTCGGCAGCCAGTCGTAAACTGCGACATTTATTACGTTTGATATCGTCAGACGACGTCTTTACTGCGTAACGTGTTCTGCGAGCGTTGCACGTGGCAACAAGTTGCTGTAGCAAGCTATTGAGTTGTGCGTGCAGGTGCGACATTGTTATTGCTCTTGTAGAGGATGTTATAAGTTGAAATGTTCTATTTTCTGGCATTCTTCATTCTATTGGGATTTTTTCAAGCATTATTGTCACATGAAACGATATCTTTGCATTTACATTCCTGTCACAATACAGGTATGGAAATGTTTTTGAGGTACACGCTAATGCGGAATAAAGACCCTCTGTAAAATATAATCTACAATTGACATCTAATAATCATGCATTTAAAATAAAATAAATAAATAAAAAAGCCTTTTATTCTAAGACCAAAGGTATACATCTAAAAACACAATTAAAACCTCTAATTTATAAAATGTCCCTAATCTCAGTGTGCCTTTTAGCATAGGCCTCCTCCAACAGTTTCCACTGAGGTCTATCCTGAGCTACTCGTCTGCTTATGGACCAGCGGTCCTTTTAATCATGCACTTATTGAATTGTAAATTCGCTAAGCCATTATGCTGTTAACAAAAAGATGCTGCTTCCCAATTATAAAAACATTTTAAATTTGTTTTTTTTTAACTAACTAAATGCAAACAAGAAAACACTCGACAGAATTAAAACACACCTAATAACATCATTGGTGATTCAAGCAAGATCGAACAAAGCCATCACAGCATTCGGCATTGAAAAGGGACCGTCAAAGTGAGGCGCCCTTTCAAACGTTGCTTGCACAAAGAAAACAAAATTTTCACCGTCGGATTTTCATGTCAGTCACGTCGGAGTTTTTTTTTCCCGCGACAAAATGAATTCCATTTCGCAAACAAATCACCACAGATCCAATCAAAGGCGGCGACAACGGCCAGTATTTTATGAAAAAAAACTTGTTGATCATATTTCGTGTATCGTCGTTCTTGTAACATAATTAGCTTTATTTTCACTAAAGTTTTTGCAGTTTCTTCTTGTCTAGTCTTAAAGTTTTGCTTACGAAATTAGGGTACAACTTTGTTTCGGAAGGAATAAGTTTTTCTTCTTTCTAAATCTTATGTAAGTTTACGACATTATAATATCTTTTCTCGACAAGCAAAACGTATAAGAATGAAGGTGTTCTGAAATTCAAAAGATTCCAAGAAAATTTCGTCAAAGTTATTTAGTCATTTCTCAAATGATTCTGCAAAGCCTTGAGCACTTAAGTATGATTGGAATCTTATTGGAGAGTTTCAGGGCGGATCATCTCATCAATACTTTGATTGAGGCTCCGAACCACGCCGGATTAAGATTCCAATACGTTTTTAAGTAGGGATGGTAGATTGTCAAGTAATTTTCAATGTTCACTCAGTTCAATTACAAAATACTTTTTGCAAAATACAAGACTTTAAATCAAATAACACATTGTCAAGTTTCATACTTGTTTGCTAGTTTGAATAAAAAAGATAATTGTAATTGTACATATTAGTTTTTCTTATTTTAGTTCTAATATTAGTTTGTAAATAATGTACATTAGATATAATTGTTTGAATAAATAAATTACATGAATCGTTTGATGCTGCACAAAAGCAGTCTCTCTACACGTTTCACTTTTATGGCAAGGGCCCCCCCTTGCCATAAAAGTCATAACACAGTTCTCGATAGTTCCCCTGCCGTTGCTAAAATCGCGACTTTCCGCGAACTCATTTCATGAATCTTTTAACAATTTGACGTTTAGTCACACGGTAGACGGATGACTTATTGTTGATTCTTTTTTAAATTTACATTTTATTGGTCACCCAAAAGTTTTCTATTCAAACGGCTCAGTATGATCGTGAAGTGGACGATTCATCGTGCACGCTTGGTTGCTTTTTTATTCATTCGGATGTTTCTCCCGCGAAAAACCCGGCTACAAAATGTCGGTCGTCTGTGTCCGACCACAAAGTACGTAAGCGGCTGCGCTCCGCAGACAGAGAGGCCACTCTGAACAAAGCGTCATTTTGCACACACACATTGACATTGCGATTTTACAGGGAATAATGGGCAATATTGGACCGAGCTCAGTCGCGGCTGTCATGAATGCTTTGTGCGGGCATTGTCACGTCATTCAAACATAAAGTACTGTAACGAGGTTGCATTGGCTGGTTTACCTTTATTAATTGATACAGACCGAATATACTTTTTTCTTTTTAATTCATTAATTTTTAAGGTCTGAAAGGTCATTACATTTTTCAAGATGACACGTTAGAAATTCAATATCTAGGAATATAATAAGTTATTTTAAGTCCATAAACGAAATTGGAAAGGCTATGAAATTTGTGATAATAATATGGTTTAAGTCATCCAGCTCACAAAATGTTTCCTCCGATTGCACTACAGCATAATTTACTTCTAGTTTTTGTACTTCTTTTTAGTTCGCTTCTTAACAGTCGGGTTTTATGATTTTATTACCTTTTTTTCACATTTATATGTTTGTTAAGCTTGGAGCTTTTCACAATTTAATGTTTTTAGTGAGATCATTTTTACACAATTTTTACGTCTTGTTACCCTCCAATCTTCGCGTATGTGGCGTCGTGATATTTAATGGATATTTGATGCTCTGTCTACCCTCTAAGGCATGTAGGCATGATATAAAAATAAGACAAAAAAAGGAAAATTATTTTTAGACGAATCGATGCATTTATGTTTGTAACTTATACAACCTACTATTTTTTTAGTTCGGAAACAATATAGTAGCAACCCTAGTGAATCTTTCAAGTTTAGCTGTCAATTTTCGAAACGGCGGGAGTGGCCCTTCTGTATACTATCTATTTTGTGGTCCGACCCAAAGCGTAACTGAAATTCTTGTAAACAATATCGTACCGAATTGTTCCTTCACTAAACTCTCGTTGTAGTAACACAAAGTCCAAGATTCGACGATACAGCACGTCTATGGTCACCACACCGCCTGTTGGTCACTGTTCATACTTAATCAATGTTTACAACACTCCACAACTTTTCCTATCATTGCTGTTAGAGTTTATGAATATTTAACGATGTACTGCTCGTAATAGGAAGCTAATTTCCAATTTTGCACTAGTTATGAACTCGAGTTCTGTTGCTCGGCGCTGTAATTACAGATTCAATCTTATGAAATATATTCTTGGAACGTAAGTCAAAGTGAGAACCTGGTCGTCCCTACACATCCATTGTTGAACCCTGATCACGGGATCTGTCTAAACGATTACCTGTCGAATGTAAACTGAAATAATGACTAAACTTTAGCCACGTTCAATAAACTTTTGGCTTTCGATTGAAAGAAAGTTCAGCTGAAGGGCAAAACCAACATATTAAAATATAGTTTAAAGTAATGTGACAGGGACTTAGAACTTGAATAAATATCTAATAGGAGGTTTAAGTGTCGCACTAACTTATAGGAACGTATTTCTCGTAGAATGAGAGCGTCCCAAGAGACTCAAGTACTTGATGCCAGGGAAGCGGTTCGAGTTTATTGCATGTATGCCTTTAGTGGTGGCGGCCTGCTATTACATCTCTTTATATACTTCCCTTAGCGACTCTCACTTCCGGGAAAACATTTGTGCATATGTGTTAAGTGTTCTACTTTAGTTTTTTTATGCAGAATATCTGTACTTGGCCTGCTTTCTTGGAGAAGAAAACAGATTGTATACGTGGGACGTATGATATGAGTTGTGCTAAGCATGTAATATAATTGCTTGTTAGTGGTACTTAATTGGATGATAATTCAGGAATAAGATTAATAAACGAATAAATGTCGTAGACTAATGACTAATGACTACGGCTGACCATTCGGTCCTAGATACCATTACCAGATCGGGCAAAGTGTTTCGTCCCGGTGGATTCCCGCATTGCCTAGGCGGGGGGCTTAGTAGCCGTGGCTTAGTCACCCACGGTAAAGCGAAGAGGAACCCGAAGAGGGCCCACTCGTCAGGGCTGTTGCTGATAAGCTGACGACGTAGTGTAACGAGGAGGTTGCAGTGTCGCTGAGCTGACCTGACACTGGGGGTCGTGTGGCGCCCATGTGCTGGTTTGCTCCCTGGGGTGGTCACGGCGTGCAATGTGTTCTGGTGCGCCGGTGATGGGGGTACTCCCCAGAGGAGGGTCCGGTGACGGACAGCCGCGGTGGGTTTACGGATGAGTGTTCCCGCCATGAGCAGCACAGGAGAACACCGTGAAGTGGGTTGGAGTTCTACATAACTGCACTATCTCCCCGTAGTAGTGCAGTATGCATGAGCATTTATCCACGCAAAATAAAAAGGTCGGGAAAATTGTTATTGGATTTTTCCATCTGGATTTTTTTTGCAGCAGCCCGTCTGGACTTGTGGCCAGGTAATGACAATAGGCTAGCCCCCTATTACGGTGCATAACTAGCGTGATGTTATGTTTATGTTATTAGGCTGAAACGATTTTCGAACAACCTGAAATCAAAGCAAAGTGTCACATGGTCGCACCTAGTTAACTGGAATGGATTCGAGCGAGCAATTTTAGATTTAAGCGAAAATCTATTTCTACACAAATCAACGATTGAACGCGTTTTAATCACCACATACTGGGTCATGTACAATTTCCAAGTGATCAGTCCACCAATTAAAGCCTCGCACTAAATATTCAGGCTCGGAGCGTATCTGGTGTGCTCCACAAATACCTAGCCGGTCTATTTGACGGCCGCCTCCTCTGTAAACACGCCGAAATTGATTTTGAAGCTTATCGTACTCGAACCGCAACTCCCGCTTGGTTCCATGATGGAATTTTGTAATTCGAACATTCTATGTGTGTGTCTATGGTATTTACGTCATTAACTGTTTGATGTTGTTGTGAACTAGGATTTAGATTTACATTATTAAACCTACTTTATGGCACCATAAAGTAGGTTTAATAATGTAAGACAAAATAAACAAAATAAAGTTGAAATGGGAATATAGTAATTCTCTGGATCAGGAAACTAAATAGAAAAAGTCTTTGTTGAAAGATATTTTTAATTACTGTAACATACCTGAAACCATAACTTTTAATCAATTATTTAATTTGTTACCTATATGAAAGTTAAGAAAATGTAATATTTACGTTTGAACTATAAGTAGGTATTGCACATCGTTCGGCATCAAAATATCGGCATCGTTGTTAATCGGAAAAATGGGTTATTGGACGATTCGCCTGAATTTAACTCGCCCGAATCGGGCGAATCGTCCACTATTAAGAATATTCAATTTTCTGTGTCGATTCAACCGAAGTTAATTTATTAGCCGGTGAATCGACCACTCCAAAATTATTTAGTAGGCGATTTGAGATATGCCAGTTAGATTCGGGCGAGTTAAATTCGGGCGAATCGTCCAATTACCCGGAAAAAATATGACCATTATCTAATGTACCTAACATTATATCAAAACCAAATCGTGTAGACTTTCTCGTAAACTTACTTGTTACTTTATTTTTCTTCTAATATCTGAAATGAACTTCCAAAGTAATAGTAGTTCGTTCCTGAACCACAGAACGAGAAACAAGAGCGAACATACTGAACATCTAAATCATACGGCGGCTGGAGTTGTAAAACTTCCTGGTTCCTTCAAAGGCGCACCGTTAACTCCATAATTACACCTGTGACTGTTACTGAACTTAAAATTCGTTTTGGATTGGAGTGGAGAGTTTACACTTTAAGAGATTCTTGACTGTGATGTGGCGTTAACAGTCAGAGTCTCGCCAGGCGAGACTACTAGTCAAGACAAATAGACAAACAAGCAGACCGGCGAGCACGGCCTCTGTGATAGGCTAATGTCACGCATTTTATCACGGTTTTTGTTCCCAAACTGTGATAAAAATGTGTGCTCAACTCAATCAGAAAATCAGCGCTGCACTGTTAGGTTTCCGTAGTCAACAAGGAACCCTTATAGTTTTGCCATGTCCGTCTGTCCGTCCGTCTGTCCACAGCTAAGCTCAGAGACTCTTAGTACTAGAAGCTATAATTTGGCATGGATATACATGTCGGGTTTAGTCAATAGTACGGACGTCAAAACAAATCGCAAGCACGCCATCTGGCGGCAAAGCAAGAACAACTACGCATTGGCACGCTTTTTATAAACGGTTGCGTGGTGGGGAAGAAGGCATTTGAGTACTGACTGCCGTAGAGCTAATACGTCGTAGAATCAGTGTCGATCCGTAATATTAGTAAGCAAGAATGTAACTTGTGTCTATTTGAATATACTCAGTGTATCGAATAATTTGTGTGATTTCATTTTCACGATTGTACCCAACGACCTGCCCACACACGATGTCTTAACCTTCTCATCCTGACTTCCTGATGGTTTGCATCTATCGGCCAGCCTTGATGCGACATCAGAAATGGGATTCAGTCGTGCTAATGAGATCACACGTAAAGACAAAGCTAGTGAAAATGGCGGTTACATTCTTGCAAAAAAATCGCGGTATCAGTTACGACTACCCTCAGTCTTGAATAATAAAAAAACCAGTCCGGAGCGGTGCTGCAAGGAAGCTAGCAACAACCAAGGAGCTGGACAGGTCAAGGAGGAGCGTGTGGACGTGTGGAAAGATTCATACGCACGGATCTTTATGTCAATCTGGTGAGTCGTTTTCATTTTGTTATGACTATGGCCAAGAGTGTTCATTATTCAAAATTCTGGTTTTGTGTACGGTATGGCGGCCAGTGGATTGTCGGGGTGGCCCGTGTCGGGTCCATAATCTCATGTTGGTTACCGCTGGTCAGGTTTTGGTATTATTGAAGAGTTATTATTCTGCTAACACTGGCAGTGACCCTTGACTAGCCTTGGCCGACTAATATTGCGACGCAGACGGCTTTAGAACGATATGGTGCCTACCTTACACTTCAGTCTGGAAAATATTATAATTTTAAATGAAATATTTTGATTAGTTTTGTAGTGTGATAGTTTTGTGTAGTGAGAGTTAACCAAGTTTGAGAAGAAGCATAGTATTCTTCTTTTGTAGTCGAAGGGCCAAACTATCTAAAAGATGGTAAACCCTACCAGACCTCGTTAATTGTGACTTAAAACGCTATGGCATTCATTGGATTCTCTAAAGCCCGTCGACTAGCGACAGCGACCTGGGCACTTGGGACAATGTAATGTGTGGTTCATGTTTTGGAAAGGAACTCTGCACTCAAATTCGGTGTCCATAATAACCTATTTGGCCATGCCGGTTTAGGTAACTACTACTACTAGAAGCTCGCGGCTAAATAATTACAGCCGCACTGGTCAATCATCAAGGTTAAGCAACGCTTGACGAGGTCGATCCGTGGATGGGTGACCATTTCAACATACCGGGTTTCCTCCGTGCCTCGGAAAGCACGTTAAGCCGTTGGTCCCGGCTGTCATTTGAAGATCTTTGACAGTCGTTACGGGTAGTCAGAAGCCTGAGATCTGACACCAGTCTTGCCTAGGGGTACCGTGTTACCGAGTTACTGGGTTGTGGAGGTCAGATAGGCAGTGACTCCATGTGAAGCACTGGTGCTCAACTGAATCCGGTAGGACTGGAAGCCGAAACCAATATGGTTGGGAAAAGGCTAGGCAGATTGATTAGTTTAGGTTACTACGAGTACACCGGTGCATCGATTAATTTCCATCAAAGCTGTGTATGGTTAAGATAACCGTGTGAACATATACTCTCGTAATGTTTTTCATGTTTCAGATACCATATTGTGTCGCAGCCTGAAGCCTCTGCTGCAGGCAAGCGATTCAGATGCTGAGCGCGAAGGTTGACGTGTCAAGGTCTGAGAGGTTAAGACCGATGGCAGGCTAGCAGTTCGCAGGTGGTAGTCGAACGCTATGACCACAGCTGTGAGGTCGGGAGCGCGCGCAAGTTTGGAATGGAATACTCGGTGAGTCGCATCCATGTTATTTCGATAGTGAGGTCGAAGATTCTCTAGTGAAGAGATGCTAGTTTGAGTTTTAAGTGTTCATGTTTGACCACTGAGTTGGTCGTGGTGATATCTAGCACTATCACTAGGTAATTGAGACACACTTAGTAAAAAGCAAGTAGCTAATGAGTTTCCTATTGGCTAGTTTCAATATTAGGTTTAGTACGAACCTTAGGATGAGATAACCCATAATATATGATGGAATTGAGATATCCAAAATGACTGAACAACTAGTCGTTTTCAGTGGCAAAGCGAGTTAGTAATGTCGTAGTGGCATCGAAATTGTATCGACTTAGTAACGGTACTGTTTACCTGTACTCAGAAAAGATCTTGTTGCGTTATGACTTACACAGCCGTCTTCAGATCTGAATTCACTTGCTTACTTTCAGAGTAATGTTATGATAGCAGAGTAGATCTCGCGATCGTTTTCCTTGCTTGGAGATGAGTTAGTGAGCGATAGTAAAGGGTAACTGTTGATAATCTGATTTTAACGATATTGATCAGAGTTAATTCGTGAAGCTTCTTAATATTATCAGGGTTGGTTGTTTCCCTTTTATTAATAGTCGGTATGTTCCAAAATCTTTGAGTAAAAAGCGCAAATCTTGTGAGAAGAATACCCGATCACCAAGTTTCTTGAGAATCGACGTCATAGTTGATGACAGTGGTAGTGAGACCAAATCTGATTAAGAATGGCTTGTACACTCATACTCGAAACTTTAGACCGCACCTCATGCAAGGGCGTCGCCAGCCGGTGGCCCAGGGGGGGGCAAGTTTATTTAAGGAGAATGAGAAAAGTATGAATTGTACGTAAAGTCGAAAGCACTTGAAGCTTTTCACTTATATAGTAAGAGCCTTACATCTACAGCGATTGTTAGAATAATGGTACAGAGTCTAACGTGTAAAGCTGCACGACATCTTGACTATAAAATAAATAAAACTTATAAATAATTTATTACATTTATTCGAAAAATAGAATAAAAATAATTTGGGAGGTTGAATTTGAATGTACAGAATTTTTGTGATAACCAGATTGTAATATTATAGTGGTCGCCAAAGATTCTTTTTTTGATTAGTTAAATTAAAATATAAACTGCGGGTACTTTTTGAAAAATTTCGACCACTTAATTATGAAAATCTTGTAAGTTTCCATGAATAAGTTTTCTGTGCATACTCATCATGGCCAGACCATTGAGGCGATTTTCACCCATAGTGCTTCTTAGCCAGGTTTTTAGTCTCCTGAGGCTGCTAAACGATCGCTCTACCGTAAATCAAAGAATTTGGTTGCTTTACATTAGGCAAGTTTTTTAGTATCTCTAGGGGGGGGCAGCTGCCCCTCCCTGCCCCCCCTTGGCGACGCCCTTGACCTCATGAGTGACATGTGGCGATGGGTCTTAGACCGCACTTCATGAGTAACATGTGGCGATGGGTCTACAAGGAATCGTTGGTGCGATTTCTGTCTGTGTTGGTGCACAGAGCGATTCATGTGTTGTAGCACATATTCGCTAGATTTTTGAGTCGTTGGTGCGATTCTTGTCTGTGTTGGTGCACAGAGCCCCTCATATGTTGTAGCATATGTGGCGGCAGATATGTAAAGAATCGTTGGTAGATACGATTCTGGCTTGTGTTGGTGCACAAGGCCCCTCATGTGTTGTATCATGTGTGGCGGCAGATATGTAAAGAATCGTTGGTAGATACGATTCTGGCTTGTGTTGGTGCACAAGTCACAATGAGGGTTTCATGAGTTGAGTATACATTGCCTTTGAATTATAACAAACTGTAACAGCATTGTTACTATTACTTTGTTTAGTTGTTGAACTTGTTGATCGTCGGACCTTTTTTCTAATGAATAGTGTTGTGTGGGAATCTCTAGTACGAAAACTAAATAGGCCCTGTATTAAGTTCGCGATAGGTGATTATGACAAGATGGTGATCGTTATACACCGAAAGCTATAAATAGGTACGCTTAGAACCTACAAGTATGCACATGGTAGGTCAGGGAAGATGCCAGCGGGTTATGTACCAGTCGATGTTGATGTCAAAAGGATTTTGATGATAATGAGCAAGCTTAAGGTGTCGAGTAATTGAGTCTATCAGCCATATTATGTTTGACCGTACCAGTGGATTCTGGCGGAGGTCGGGGTCTAGAGAGACCGTTGTGTGAGAGCAATATAATTGCTAGTCGACTATAGAGCCGTGGCGTTAGAGGTTTTACTCGAGAGTTTCTGTAAGCTTGGCAGTTTTTGCTGCAGAATAAGTTTTAAAGTTTGTTTGGAATGACTGTGGTACATGGCCCAGGGTAACGGTTTAGTTTAAAGAGTAGGGTTCTAAAATCTTTATTTTTGCGAACCCAATAATCTAGTTTGGTCAGGAATAGCCGAGCGTTGTGAGGCAACTGTTGGCCTGTGTGGCAACTGTTGGCCTGTGTGGCAACGGTAGGCCTGTATGGCTGGCGGTAAGCCTGTGTGACACTATGTCGTGTGGGAAAATTCATGTTTGTGTTAGGAACCTTACAGAAAGTTCTTAGTGAGTCATGAGGTTAAAAGAAAGTAAACTCGCAGTCATGCGTTTGGTGAGGTCACCATGATAATTTTGATGACGTTCGAATCGTCAAGCCCTCATTACGAAAATTGAAATAATTTTGGTTTTCTAATTTTGATTACTTTGCGTAGATCGTGTTAGTAATACACGCGAAGCTCAAGTACCAATTGAGATAGTAGATAATGAATTGACGTAACATAGGACAGACTAAATCTCTGTGTGAACAGTTTCTGGGTTCAGAGAGTTGAGTTGACTCGACAGCGTGGAGATGTTGTAGAGCAATTGTGATTGCTAAGAGAGCTATAAGACAGCTAAATATCGTGAATAAGATACCTGGTGGTTTCTTTTGCTCGATTTAATTTGAAATTAATGACTATCAGTGGTACTTGGACTTTGTAATCACTATGATTGGGTGCTTTTGGGTACCAAATCGATGATTGAGTTACTATTTTCTTTAAATTGGAAATAGAATTACTCTTTCCTTGCAAAGGTGAAAGGAGACGTTCAAATGATCATGTTTGATTGATTCAAAATGTTTCCTCACTCACTTAAAGTATGCGTCAGGGTTGGACGAGTGAATACTGTTTGGAAATTTTGTGTTTCAGAAAAACATCCCTTGTATGATGGGAGACTGGCGGGTCGGAGTAGACTAAGAGGATGTGTGGTGCAACACGACATGAGACTGCATGGAGCAAGGACAAGATGATGAAGCCTGCGGGTGATAGATTTGGGGATCTGTCACCTGAGAGAGGCCCGAGAAGGCGACGTGTGTGTTCCACGCTCGCCTCTCAAGAGTAATTACGGCCTAGAGAACACCATGTGGTTTTAGTCAGTAGGAGTCTGACAGACCCCTCAGTTTCCCCCAAGGGCTGAGGACATCCATTGAGGATTTCCACATGATTCGATACACTGTTAAAACCTGACAAAGAGGAACAGACGAGGACGTCTGTCTCGCAGGATGGCCGTGTCGGGTTTAGTCAATAGTACGGACGTCAAAACAAATCGCAAGCACGCCATCTGGCGGCAAAGCAAGAACAACTACGCATTGGCACGCTTTTTATAAGCAGTTGCGTGGTGGGGTAGAAGGCAGTTGAGTACTGACAGCCGTAGAGCTAACACGTCGTAGAATCAGTGTCGATCCGTAATATTATTAAGCAAGAATGTAACTTGTGTCTATTTGAATATACTCAGTGTATCGAATAATTTGTGTGATTTCATTTTAACGATTGTACCCAACGACCTGCCCACACACGATGTCTTAACCTAAGGGAATACATCCTGACTTCCTGATGGTTTGCATCTATCGGCCAGCCTTGATGCGACATACATATGAATCACGCCGACAAAGTGGTAAAACAAAAATATGAAAAATAAAAAAAATACGGGAGAACGCTAAAAAAATTTTTTTTTACCCGTAAAGTGGTAATGTTCTTTTTTCTCGGCCATCCCATGGTGTGGGGTATTGTTGGATAGGCCATTCAAAAATATTATGGGACAGTGAAAACCATTTTTCGATTCAGGGATCCGTTTGCGTAATATTTTATTTTTTTATGCCAAATTTTTGTTACAGTCGAGTGTCCCCCTGCCAGCTAAATGGTTGCTTCGGATCTGGAAAAAAATATACGGCAGTAGCAGAGTTTTTAAAAGGTAAACTATCACAGCTATTACTTCGTGTGGCCCGATACGCAACTGGTCAGTTTAGTTTTTAAAGTCGAAAAAAAAATTGGAGCCTTTTTGACATGGTCTTTTTCCAAATTACTAGTCGAGGCAAGTACCTAGATGGAACTCGTCCGATGAGACTTTTAGGCGAAACTTGCCACGAGAGACATGTAGGCAATAGTCGCTAGGCAACGAGATGCATCAAGTATCTTGCGAGTAGCCATTCTAAAAACTAACTCTTCCTTCCCTTTCAATATTTTCGATGCGAGTATCAATCCTTGTGTAACTGGCCCATTAGAGTCAGTAATTCTTCGAAAGTTTTATACAGGTTGTTCGTCAGGTTGCTCAAACGCCCCCTTAAATAAGCCGTGGGCTTCACGGGCTATTAAACAAGATATTAGTTTCAAGCGGGGGTGAATAAAAAAAGGAGTAATAGTTGCAAGACTGCGATGGCTTGCTACAGCTGCTGCGTATAGCAGGGTAAGCTACTTAGGTAGTTAAGCCATTTAGTATTGAGGTGCTTCTGGTTAATTAAGCGAGCAGGATTTGAGGGAAAATGTGTTGGAAGAAGAAAGGTGGTTTTCAAAGTAACGTTCAGTTAACGGAATATTTTCCTGTTATTGTTTTCTGGCCATTCATTTTAACTTCACAATATTATTGTCGTTATTGATGTGGACGTAGCCTGGTGCACAAGTTTCCGAGTGTGTTTTATATTACATTACTCGTTACCACATAAACACACATAAATCTTCACAATTTTTTTCATTCAGCGATTTCGAGAGAATCGGTGATCTACGAGTGTTTGAAATGTATTTTTTGGTCTGTATTTTTACTAGCCTAATCTGCATCCCACAGCTGGGCTAAAGCCTCTCCTTTCTACTTCCAAGCATTTCTGTCTTGCGCGATCTCTGGCCAAGTTTGTCTCGTATCTAACTTTAACAATTCATACTTTCCACTTTTATTTTACGATCGCGAAAAAATAAAACTAATGCTAATGTCTTATTTTATATAACACAAATTGCCCTTTGCAACCGAAATCAGCCATTAGTTCACAGTCTATAAATAAACAGAGGAAGTTACAAAGTCATTAACTATTCAGAAGCCACCGCCAAATCTATATTAAAGTCTTAATTGGTATACAATATGTGTTTGACAGTTATTTCTGCGCAGTCCTATGCAGAATTAATTAAGCATGGTGTTCTTCCGGGGAAAGATTTTATGCCCATATTTATGCCGGTAGCGTATTTGTGAAACCTAGTTTTGGTTAAGCTTCGGAAACGTGTTAAATTAGGGCCGGTTTTAGAAACATCTAAAATAAGTTTTGGAAGATTCAAGTCACTTAGTTTGAAAGATAGAAGATAGCAATCTATTTGCCTCGCTCAACTTAGTTAGTCGATTCAACTGAATAAGCAATACTTAGTCGATATTTTATATGAAGCGACTGCTCATCTGCCATCTAGAACTCAGTAACTGAGTAGGATAGGATAGGATAGATGGACCCCTTTTCCGCACTTAGACTCCTATTTGGTCCGTTGTGAGTATAATCCACCAAGCGGGATCAGTACGGGTTAGTGGAGTCATATGTCTTCGAATAAAATAAGGTTATGGTTATGGTTCTAAGATATGCCAGTTTCCTTCACCGTTTTTGAGAGCAGTGGTGATGAAATAATATACACAAAGTAAAGCGCGTACCTGGGTTCGTAGCCACGACCTACAACTTGTAAGCCGCGGCCGTTACCACTACTGCTCTCCAGTAACTGGCTAACACAATACATTCCCCAGTGCCCCGTGGCAAGATAAATTTTGAGACTTTAAGGCTTTTGAGTATGTAATCTCTGTCAGTGATCTACAAATCAGGCCAGGACCAAAGGTTTAAGGTGCTTTTCGAGGTCCGCAGGGATCCTCAGCATATTATGGATGATCCTCACCTATCCACGGACCGACGGTAAGCAATTCTTAACCTTGCAAACAAACCTTGCGGATTTTATTAATAAGCCCCCAGTCCCTAGGTAAACGGAAACTACTCTTTATTAGATGAAGAATACGAAGAAGGGTAACTACAAAATCATTTAAGAAAAAGACGATTAGTCACTTACTCATCTCGAAAAACCCCATGTTCATTAGATGCAACATCATAGTCTTATAATCTATCTCTAATATACATAACATGATTCTGAGCTTGGATTGCAACACGCTTTCTATTCATTTATTTAAGGATCACCAACGAGTGTTACGAAACCATGAAACTTACACAACATATAAAAATTGGTACACATCATCATTATCTTGTAATGCACACTCAATTCCAGACAAACACAGCTTTTCTAAATGCGCGCCCCGGTAGCTGCAGAGGCCGCCGCACTTTACTGCCCTGCGATCATTCTGGAACTATTTATGCAAAAGGAACAAGTAACTTAGTATGGAATTCTGGTTAGTTTACAAATATTTTTGGTTTATTTTTAATTATATGTCTGGACGGTCGTTATCCTGGTATGCTTAGAACGAAGCAGTTTATTGCTCGGCATGGTTCAATTGTTCTGGAGTAGTGAACAAAAAAGGCCAAAAGACAGTGACTGTTTTTTTTAAAGTAATATTATTACACATTTACTCATATTGATTCTATATATTGCTTTCTACGACGTAGCAGCGGCGTAGGCGTAGGAAGAAGCAGTTTGTTGCTCGGCATGGTTCAATTGTTCTGGAATTGTGATAAAAAAATGCCAAATGTTTTTATTTGTTTGAATCGGGGTATTTTTGCAAGATATCGTTTCATAAGTACGTGTTCGATAGATTTTCGATCGAATCGTGTCTTTTACTAGATAAATTGTGTAGTTTAAAAAGTATGAAATAAAAATATGTCGAAGGCTTTTAATGTTTTTCAATTATACTTGTTCTAAAAAAAATTAATGAAGAGTTATGAAGATAAATGTGTTTGTATGGAGAGGGAGAGGAAGGCCAAAGAAAAGATGGATAGACTCTGTGAGGAGAGATATGAAAGAAAAGGGAGTCAGTGATAACGTGACAGGGGACAGGACGGTATGGAAGAAGAAAACTTGTTGCGTCGACCCCAAGTAACATGGGTTATGGACAGGAAGATGACGATGATGATGACGATGACTTGATATAAAAAAATTGTTACTTTTCAATCAATTAAAGGCACAATAATATTATTTAAGCTACAGCTCGAGGCATATTTCATGGCAACTATAAAATTACTGGCGAAATCTGGATCAATACATATTTGTTTTGCTTGTCCCTTCGGAGAAAACTGTATTCTTATTAATTGTGATGTACGAGTAAATTAATTGACACCTGACTTATATTGTTCGTGCCCGTCTGTTAATTTAAAACCGGCCATATAGAATCGGCATTTAATCAGAAACGGATAACGTTTGTACTGTGTAAGTGTGTACCTTGCATAAAGCTCTTGTTGCTTGGAGCTCTGGTCTAATTTTGAATGATCGATATTGTTCACGCAGATGTTTCTGTCGTGTTTTAGCTATCGGCTATGAAATAGTATGGAAATCCTTTATGTATTCTGCAGTACAGACGAACAAGGGCTTTACATGTAGACTGTAGTATTGTATTATCTGTGCTATTAGGTACACCGTTTCATATGAGACTGCCAATATGGATTTCCATATCTACAATACTGAATGTGAATTTAGTGGCTACAGAAGATTTACAAATAATATAAATTCTATGTTCGTGCCTACAGTATTGGAAGTTTCATAGCGTATAATTTGAATTTATTATAGACACGCGATTGTCAAAATCTGATGGCTTTCCTAGTACATATTTCACTAAAACAAAACTGTGTATTGTTCTGCATTACAGGTAACTCGCCTTTTGTTTTTTTTGTGAAGCTCATTCAAAATATTATGAGCTTGCCGTCACCCGCAGCTTCGCCCACGTTGAATGAGTGCTTTTATAGCCTGTATCTTATTCTGATATATAAGCTATATTACTGTAAAGTTTCATCAAAACCCTTTCAGTAGTTTATGCGTGAATGGGTAACGAACATCCGTAACCTTTTTTTTCTGAAAAGAGTACGTTACCTCACACTAGGAATTTCTTCTTTATCGTGGGTGCGTTTACAAACATAGATACTCATATACACCAACACCTAGAGCTGGGGCAACTATCTGTAGGTCATATAAATATTTGTTCCATGCGGGAATCGAACCCACAGTGCTGCAGTCAATCACTCAACCATGTTTAAAAACTTTCTCATTTATTATATTGGTAGGGTCTTTTAATTGTCAAAACTCATTTGGAAATGGCCCTTCTACATGTCGAGATATAGGTAAGTCGTTGAGCGCGGTACGATTAAGCTGATTGCGAGCCCATTAATCCGGCCTATGACAGGGGACAGGCATGGCCGCGCCCGACTTTTGACGCGTCAACTTAGCCGGAATGGACCAGCCTGATTATTCCAACGAGGGATGTTAGATGTTACTGTAAACTAGGGTCGGGACACTTCCGGCATTTTAATATTCGATGGCACCCGAAAGCCAGCCTTGAATAGTTCAAAAACATTTTGTAAGTAAAATCTTGCTTCCGATTTGCGTCATTACCAGTTTACGGCTCATTGGGTGTTGTTTTTATACTTATTTACACTTCATAAACTCCGCTACATTCAGGTATTTATTTATCGGACCTTTCAAAAACCTTAAAGAGTTAAGTCACTAAAGGGGAAGCTTTCAAAGTTTTTTTACTGAAAGTGTGTAGCGAAGCGAAGATCCGTGTTCCTATTAACCTTTGTATACTAAGATCCTTTATGAACCTCCAAAGGAATAAAATACTTTTGGGAGTTATTTCCAGAGAGAGGCAAGTTGCACCACTCTTTATGACTGAGACGTTATCTTGGAGCTTTCTTGAGCTTCCGTTAATTTTCTTTATCTACGTTTATTTTCACAGCAATTTTTATAGGTACAGTCTTTTGTTTAACACCAGTCGGATCATCAACAAGGCCGTCTTCAAAAAAATCAGTTCATTATTTTCTAAAGTAAAACAATGGTAGGTTATGTTCATTATATCGTAGTATTGATTGTGGCTAGCAACATGATGGCTATTCATATGGAAAACAATGTAAGCCGCAACTTCAACTGTGATGACTGGGTACATGGTTAACTTGGACCGGTCGACGATCATAAACTCGTGGTCATTAGACTCGACGATTAGTTTAGACCATAGGTAGTATGTAGTCATGTAGGAACACGTTAGGCCCACTTTGTAGGAGGTACTGTAAAAGTACTTTATATTAGCATCGTAATCGATCTGTTGCTACCAAATAATCTGTAAATAATTCCATGTTTCTCATAGGTCATGAATATTGTAATGGAAGAACCCACGAGGGTGTTTGTTAGTCACGATGACCACGACGGAACTGTGCTTTTACCAGAATCTTATGAATACATTATTTAAAATATTGCCCGGCCTGAATTATGTGACCACGTGTGTTTTACATATAGATAGGGTTCGTATTAAAATGATAAATTCACCTGAGCGGCCGAAATTTGATTCATCTGCTTTTTTCTTGTAATCGCTTTTATTTTCGTGTTCGGATTTGAAGAACATGAGACGAGTAAACAGACGTGCGTGGGGACATTTTTTTACGGTACCTAAAACAGAACAACCTAGAAAGGTTCAATGTTTGATATCCAATGTTACAAAATCAAACAACCACCGCAGCCCTTGTTCAGTCGACTTTACAGTCCGGAATATTTGATGATAATAACACCCAACCTGGTTTACAGCACAATGGCTGAAATGCAGTAGTTTCCGTAAAACAATGTGCGGCTAGATAGGTGAAACAGGTAGATAATCGGATTATACCACGTCCGCTGTTTGCAGTTCTCGGCGAGCACATCGGGAGCACGTAAAATCGTTACATTTCGATTCGGACTGAACCTCCATCGACAAACATTTGTGCATATTCTACGGTAACTGAGTTTCATTCCATTTTTGTGGACGCAATTATACACTTACCTACTCAGATTTTTTCGAAAAGTTTACATTGCATAAACTACATACAATTTCAGTTTTATCTTGTTTGTTGCATTTGCTTAAACTAGATCTAATAATAACAATAATATTGAAATGCTCTTTCACGAAATACCTACCGATAAACAAACCTGACGAGGACGAAATTAAAGGAAAAGGTGGAAACCAAAGTAAAATTAGGTCGCTACGTCAAACAAAGAAGGTAGCTCAATAGATATCGATTCATCGGTTTTCGAACAAAGGCACGAAATTAGGTGCAAAGGCTTCCAGAGCCTCAAAAAAATCAGCCTATAAAATACTACCGCTTTTGCTCAATACACTCGTACATACAAATTTCAAAAAGTTCATTAACAAGTGTAGGCTGCTGACTTAGTAATTACATCATTATCATGTCAGGTCCCTCTCATCAACTCTTGGACGCAGGCGTTCCCCTAAATGAGGGATATTTCAGTAATGAGCTAGTGCGGCAGGGGAGTACAAATCGCGGCAGGATGTTATTAGCTCACAGGTGGAGCCTGCCCGTTCCCCTGGCATAATCTCTTAGGACGCCCCGGGGAATCCATAGGGTCTCGTTCCCGAAACCTTTCGAACCGAACTTACTAGTTACAAAATGTAACTCAGTTTGACACAATTACACTGAGTTGAGTGATCGATTTTGTCGGTTATTTGGCAACTGTTGTTGTTGTGATTCTGAATATGAACTGAAACTTGTGTAGTAAATTGTTGTTTACGTGGAAAACAGTTTGCATGCAATAGTAAGTCGGAAATTGCTACTTACTTTTGTTTCTAGTGTACCTAATAGTTTATAGGCTGGTCCTTTGACTATTTAAGACACTGTAAATAGATAGTTAAGGTAAATTAAATTTTCCCTTCAGACAAAATTTCATTTAATATTAATGAAAGTAAGTTTGAAAATTAAAAGGCAATCCATTGACCCCATAAGCCGCAAATATAAAACATGTTTCACCAAACTCAAGTTAAACTTAAATTCAGAAGTGAAATATGATAATCCATCGTTTGGTGATGCACAAGTGCTGCTAACAAAGTTCCTGACAGGATAATGTTCATTGTTCGCTCACAATAAGAACAAACAAAGTAGCGAGTGAAGGAGCTAATTCACGTCGACGTACAAACCAGCTCTTTGAGCCCCGAGTGGCACGGAAAGCTTAAAAATCAACCAACCAACTTCATTCACTCGGAGGTGTTACTTGAATGCAGCATTCGTTCCGTTCGTTCGTCAGTTCGTTCATTCCCCACAATTGAAATGGTAATGTGGCCCGCTCCAGTTCTAATTGCCATGCAAATGTTGGAGCCCCGTACATACTGATATGTTTATAGCTTGGCAAGGGAGTCGAATCCTCTCAAAGAGGTGATCACGCTCAGAATGGTTCTTTCACTTCTCACTAGTGAGCGGGGAATGCAATCTAGCACTAGTTTAGTCTCCAAAACTATGTTACATGCGAGGTGCTAGTTCTATATTAAATTAATGCAGTTTGAAGCGCTGGTAGTTATGCTCGAAATATTTCGTGTTGCAATACATAGAGTGTAGTTGTTACGTTGCTTATGCAAACTAAGAAAATTAACTATTAAATGATTAAAAGTTCACAGTTTCTTAGTTGATGTTTTAGAGGTATGTTACTTTAGTTTTACTCTTTATTTGAAGCTTTCATAACAGTAATCAAACATTGATAAAATATCTCACTTTATCTTTTCCAATATCAGTATTAGGGATCCATTAATACTAATCCATTCGATTTGTTTGTCCTCCATTGTAAACGTTTACTCTAATTTTCGTAAATTAAACCGATCTCAGTGGCAATCACAGCCATCAAATTATTGTAACACGCTAAACCGACACAATGATCCAATCATGGGGACTTTTGTAAAACTGTGGTGTTCGAGCCGGCTCATAATGAGCGAACAACGTGAATGCGGCGTATTGTTTGTGATAACTATGAACAAACAACGCTCCCACCAACAAAAGGGATTTCAACAAATAAACTATTCCATGCGTTCAACAAAGTTAGGTTAAACGCGGTAAAACTCAACTTTGTGTTGTCCGCAGTCGACTTGTCACAACTGCTTGTACACAAATAATAAGCTGTGTCTACGAGCATTCTCATAGAACATGGTGCAAATAGAATTTTCAATATTAACTCCCACGCAAACGTTGTTTTTCAGTTACTTTAAAGTGCTTGGCATTCCATTGCATAGTCATGTGTTTTTATGAGAGACTATGAAAGCAGATATCTAGTTTTAATACGACAGCAGTCAATAGCTTAAATATCTGAGGTATTTAGATAGAGATGATTGCATTTTAGGGAATGTTGCATTTGGATTTTTAAAATCATCGTGATTCTCCATTTCCTTTTACATTCACTTTTATACTGTTCGGGAATAGTACATTGTGATACAAGGGTGGAAAGTAGGTTATTGCAAACGAGCTGTCATTAACAAGCCCGAGCCGAAGGCGAGGGTTTTTAATGACACGAGTTTGCAATAACCTACACACCCGTGTATCACACGACATTTTTCAATACAGTTGTGGGAAATAGTACAACAAATCAAAGAATTAGATTTATTTATTCACAAAAAAAATTAAATTAGCAGTTGCAACTGGTCATATTTTTTTACAACGAAAACAGCCTACACAGCCTATTAGATTTTTGCCAAATGTTGATGTGAAAATAATTAAATTGAAACTGGTAATTAAATATATTAAACAACCATTTAAAAGACTTTTGAGAATTAAAACGTACGGAATCATTCATTTTTCCTCATATAAAATCTATTCCATTTTATTCTATGTATGAAAACTCCTTGCTACTAAACTTTTCTAAATTGACTTATAACTAAAGGCGCGTTTTTGCAACTGGACATTTTTACAACGAAAACAGTCTATACAGCCTATTCGATTTTTGACAAATGTTGATGTGAAAATAATTAAATTAAAACTGGTAATTAAACATATTAAACAATCATTTAAAAGACTTTTGAGAGTACAATGCTAAAACGTACGGAATTATTCATTTTTCCTCGTATAAAATCTATCCCATTTTGTTCTATGTATGAAAACTCTTTGCTACTAAACTTTTTAAATTGACTTATAAATTTAAAACTAAACTGCAAAACTAATGATCGAGCTCGTAAACAAAAGTCACGACCGCGTAACAGAAAGATGCCTATGCATAAGATTTAATTTTCGAATCATAATTATAGCCACTGAAAGTACGCCATGTTTAACAACTGTATTGAAAAACATATTTTTGGAGATCCATGTCCGGTCCTTATACAATAACACCACATAATTTTTGGAAAAAAAAAAAAAATATTCTTTCATTGAGTGCCTATTTATCGACCTTATGAATACTTAAGCATGTCGCTGCATCCTGCGAGGGGTTAATGTATGTAGTTAACGTTTTGAAATGTCAGGCAGGTACCCACTCAGTGCTAAAGTTAGGTCCCTCCGGTGGCTGCTAAACACGGCGCCGAAGTCGCGTCGTGCCGGATGCGCTATCCTCCGATACATCATATAATATTCGAACGTGTGCATTCAGTATGCACGTGATCGTAGAATTTCTGGCCCCTCGATATGAGTTATGCGTAATAACTTTTAGTTTAAGGTATATATGTCAAAGGAGTTAATACCTTAAGAGGAAACAGGGGAAGAGCGCCGACTGAATTTCCTTAGTAAAAAGTCATAATTCGTGGTTTGGCTCTCGCCTATTTCATCCTCCAATATTGGACCAATTAAAAAGATATTAATAACCATAAACTGAAAATTTAAGATATATACTGTGCCCCTATGTTTTCTTTTTTGATGACACATTATCTTTAGACGCACTAGAACCCTCAAAAATGCTTAAAATGGCGCTGTCAATACAGGCTTAGTGTACAAATTTGACAAATATAAATGAATAAAAGGAAAACATAATAGTCCGGTCAAAATAGACCAAAAAACAGGGGTAGGTTTATAGTAATTCGCATAGAACTGAAAATTGGTACGAATGTTCGGAACACCATTATAAATTGCAGATTTTCCAACGTACAATATTGTGTCATAATACTATCCTACCTATTAGTTGTAACATATCCTCATGTTTTTCTTGTACCTAACTGTAATATTCCGTGAATAAATTTTTATTATTATTTTTATTCTTTTCGTGATTTGGACAATTTTCTACGTTATAAAAAGTTTTCTTCTCAGGAAGCGGAACAAAATGGTAAAAAAAAAACAAAAAAGAAATATGTTAAAGGTCCCCATCGATCCCACCCCTGCAAAAAAAAATATTCAAGGTCAAAGGTCACAAATATGTGTTTTTGCCATTTTTAGCCGAACGGTAAGTTTTATGATTAAAATAGGTTAGACAAAATTGTAGATTATGCAATTATCTATAAAAATGGTCTGTACAATTTTTCTCCTAAACGTCAACGTTTCTGAGATATAATGGATGAAAAGTTGTATTCTACATAATATACACACGTTGCCACGCCACCTGGCAGGTAGTGTACTTGGCGCGTCTTTTTTAACGTGGTTTCCCCGATAGGCCTATTCAACAATCTATTGTCATCATCATCATCATATCAGCCGAAAGACGTCCACTGCTGGACTTAGGCCGCCCCCAAGCGTCGCCACATAGACCGGTTCCGTGCGTCTCGCAACCAGCAGATCCCCGCAACCTTCAGCAGGTTATCGGTCCACCTGGTGGGAGGCCTCCCAACGCAGCGTCTTCCGGTTCGCGGTCGCCACTCTAGAACCTTTCTGCCCCATCGGCCATCCGTTCTGCGTGCAATGTGCCCTGCCCACTGCCACTTAAGTGCTATCTATTGTGATCCTGTTTAATTAAACACAATTTTTTGCAATGTAAAAACAGGATGTACCTAATGCTAAATGCAGCTGCAAAAAGTTGGATTGTTTTGTTCTTTAGCATGTACCTCATCAGTTGTCAATATCAGTCATGCTCTAATTTTGTATCGCCATCAGAAGAGGATTCATACGATATCAGTGAGAAGAAATCTGATGCATCGCTCAGCGCTAGTCGTAGAACGATGGTCGTATCGTTTATAAAAGTTGAAATTTATAACTTATACTTTGGAAAAATCTGTATAAAGAAAGAAAGAAAAATTGTTTATTCTGCACAAACTAAACGCACAATACAAAATAAAGAGTGGCATTCACCAAATTCACAAATTAGCCAAAAGCCTCGTATTTAAAACAAAAAAATAAAAAATAAAAAATAAATAAAGAGGTAATAAAGAGGTAGTCAGAATTAGTAGGTAGTTCTATAAATAACGTCACAGACAGTTTCATTTTACATCACAATGAAACACATAATATTCATGAAAACAAATAATTTAGGTTTTTGAACAACATTTACTTAACAAATCCCGCTCATCCATTAGCAAATTGACAATTTGGGATACCATTTAATTGATTGTCAAAACCTAATCACAACAAGTCCTCTGGGCGTAAATAAACAAACAATAACAAATGTCAACACTAGCCCAAGGGAAATAGAATTATAAAATAAACATACACACTGGGTGGCAGGACGAAATTAAACGTCTAACACCTGGTTTTGAGCTAACTTTATTACTTGAACGTCTGGGAAGGTAACGCGGCCGGCGCGTAAAATATTTTTCCCTCGGAATGACGCGCTCCCTCGGCAGGCAGTCGTAAACTGCGACATTTATTACGTTTGATATCGTCAGACGACGTCTTTACTGCGTAACGTGTTCTGCGAGCATTGCACGTGGCAACAAGTTGCTGTAGCAAGCTGTTGAATTGTGCGTGCAGATGCGACATTGTTAATGCTCTTCTAGAAGATGTTGAAATGTTCTATTTTCTGGCACTCTTCATTCTATTGGCATGTTTCAATCATTATTGTCACATAAAACGATATCACAGATTTTTAAAACATTTACATTCCTGTCACAATACAGGTATGGAAATGGTTTATGTGGTACACGCTAATGCGGAATAAAGACCCTCTATAAAATATAATCTACAATTGACTTCTAAAAATCATGCATTTAAAATAAAATAAATAAATAAAAAAGCCTCTTATTCTAAGACAAAAATACAATCAAAAATACATCTAAAAATCCAACAAACATTTTATAAAATGTCCCTAATCTCAGTGTGCCTTTTAGTATAGGTCTCCTCCAACAGTTTCCACTGAGGTCTATCCTGAGCTACTCGTCTGCTTATGGACCAGCGGTCCTTTTAATCATGCACTTCACACACACAAACACACACTCACATCATCAGCCTATTAATGTTCCCACTGTTGCTAGGACACAGGCCTCCTCTCTGTGAGAGGGAATGGACCGTAATCCACCACGCGGGCCCAGTGCGGGTTGGTGGATGTCACATGTCTTCAAATTTTTGGTTCTAGGACATGCCGATTTCCTTACGATGTTTTCCTTCACCGTTTTGAGAGCAGTGGATGAAATAAATTACACAAAGTAAAGCGCCTGCCTGGGCTCGAACCCACGACCTACAACTTGTAAGTCGCGGCCGATAACACTGGGCCACCACTGCTCATATCATGCACTTATTGAACTGTAAATTCACTAAGCCATTATGCTGTTAACAAAAAAAAGCTGCTTCCCAGTTACAAAAATATTTTAGATTTGTTTTGTAAATTTCTAACTAAATGCAAACAAGAAAACACTCGACAGAATTAAAACACACCTAATAACATCATTGGTGATTCAAGCAAGATCGAACAAAGACATCACAGCATTCGGCATTGAAAAGGGGCCGTCAAAGTGAGGCGCCCTTTCAAACGTGGTTTGCACAAAGAAAACAAAATTTTCACCATCGGATTTTCATGTCAGTCACGTCGGAGATTTTTTTTCCCGCGACAAAATGAATTCCATTTCGCAAACAAATCACCACAGATCCAATCAAAGGCGGTGACAACGGCCAGTATTTTATAAAAAAAAAACTTGTTGATCATATTTCGTGTATCGTCGTTCTTGCAACATAATTAGCTTTCTTTTCACTAAAGTTTTCACGGTTTCTTCTTGTTTAGTCTTAAAGTTTTGCTTACGAAATTAGGGTACCTACAACTTTGTTTCGGAAGGAATAAGGTTTTTCTTCTTTCTAAATCTTATGTAAGTTTACGACATTATAATATCTTTTCTCGACAAGCAAAACGTAAAAGAATGAAGGTGTTTCGAAATGGTAAAGATTTCAAGTTTGTGCCAAGAAAATTTCGTCAAAGTTATTTAGTCATTTCTCAAATGATTCTGCAAAGCCTTGAGCACTTAAGTATGATTGGAATCTTATTGGAGAGCTTCAGGGCGTATCATCTCATCAATACTTTGATTGAGGCTCCGAACCACGCCGGATTAAGATTCCAATACGTTTTTAAGTAGGGATGGTAGATTGTCAAGTAATTTTCAGTGTTCACTCAGTTCACTTACAAAATACTTTTTGCAAAATTCAAGACTTTAAATCAAATAGCACATTTTCAAGTTTGATACTTATTTGCTAGTTTGAATAAATAAATTACATGAATCGTTTGATGCTACACTGTAGCAGTCTCTCTACACGTCCCCCCTTGCCATAAAAGTCATAACACAGTTCTCGGTAGTTCCCCTGCCGTTGCTAAAATAATAGCACACTTATGTTTGCACGTTTACAGAATAACAACTTTCCGCGAACTCATTTCATGAATCTTTTAACAATTTGACGTTTAGGCACACGGTAGACGGATGACTTTTTGTTGATTCTTTTTTAAATTTACATTTTATTGGTCACCCAAAAGTTTTCTATTCAAACAGCCCCAGTATGATCAAAAAGTGGACGATTCATTGTGCACGCTTGGTTGTTTTTTATTTATTCGGTGTTTTTCTCTCGAAAAACCAAGCTACCAAAAGTCGGTCGTCTGTGTCCGACCCAAAGCGTAACTGAAATTCTTGTAAACAATATCGTACCAAACAGTTCCTTCACTAAACTCTCGTTGTAGTAACACAAAGTCCAAGATTCGACGATACAGCACGTCTATGGTCACCACACCGCCTGTTGGTCACTGTTCATACTTAATCAATGTTTACAACACTCCACAACTTTTCCTATAATTGCTGTTAGATTTTATGAATATTTAACGATGTACTGCTTGTAATAGGAAACTAATTTCCAATTTTGCACAAGTTAGGAACTCGAGTTATGTTGCTCGGCGCTGTAATTACAGATTCAATCTTATGAAATATATTCTTGGAACGTATTATTCAAAGTGAGAACCTGGTCGTCCCTACACATCCGTTGTTGAACCCTGATCACGGGATCTGTCTAAACGATTATCTGTCGAATGTAAACCGAAATAATGACTAAACTTTAACCACGTTCAATAAACTTTCGGCTTTCGATTGAAAGAAAGTTCAGCTGAAGATTGAGGGTAGGTATATAATTTTTGGTATTGGCTTAACTATTGTTCGAGACGTACGGTGGTCGGGCGAATTTGCTTGGAGACAGCGGAGATAGGCAGCCGGCTGAAATCCGGCGTGTCTGCAATCCGTTTCGGTTGGCCGGAGTCGGAGTTCCTGATATTGAAATAAATAAAAATGCGGCTGTTTCATTTAACTGCCTGCAAGCTTGTCTGACTGGCAGGTAACATATATAATGTTTCGTACAGTATTTTACGCTTCAATTGCATTATTATAAGCCGATTTATATGAAAAACTAGCTTCTGCCATGGCTTCGCCCGTGTGAAAAGTGTGTTGTTATCCCAAGGGAATAGTATGAAAAATAAAAAGAAGCTTATGTGCTATTCCAGACCATAATCTATCTCTGTGCCAAATTTTATCCAGATCCGTTCAGCCGTTTTAGCGTGATTGAGTAACAACATACACACATCCATCCAAACTTTAGCAAATATAAAATGACTAGCTTCTGCCAGCGACTTCGCCCGCGTGAAACTCGAAAATTATCCCGATGGAACATATTCCCAAGATAAAAAGTATTCCATGTGCTATTCCAGACTACCCCATGGGAAAAAGGCGTGAGTTTATGTATGTATGTATGTATTCCAGACTATAATCTATCTCTGTGCCAAATTTCATCCAGATCCGTTTAGCCGTTTGAGCGTGAAGAAGAACAAACAACAACACAAACTTACAAGCACACAGACCCCATGGGAAAAAGGCGTGAGTTTATGTATGTATGTATGTATTCCAGACTATAATCTATCTCTGTGCCAAATTTCATCCAGATCCGTTTAGCCGTTTGAGCGTGAAGATGAACAAACAACAACACAAACTTACAAGCACACAGACTTACTACTTTTAGCCTTTCAATTTTTTTTAAAATATTGTAAAACTGTTCCGATATTTTTTTTTAACTTCGAATTTCAAATTTGGTGATAATGTTTATTATTACGTATATTTTACTAACAAAAACTAATATTTTGATAAATCACAATATTTCTTTGAAATTCCCTATTTTTTTCTATTACAATCAAGTTGATTGTAATAGAAAAAAATTGTACCCTAATAGTGGCCTAACCCTAAATTTGCGACCCACACTTGGCTGGTTTTTATTTTCATGTGTACTACGTAGTGTAGAGTAAAAAATAGTAAGTTAAAAAAATCAAAAAGTCCAACTGCTTAAGAAGCGAACTAAAAAGAAAAGAAGAAAATCATGATTTTCTTGACTGACTGCTGCTTGACTGCACAGCATGATTTTCTTCTTGTTTACGTCTTTGTAGTTTGCTTCTTAAGCAGTCGGGTGTTTTGATTTTTTTGTCAGGTGTTTTTTTTTATATAACATTAAGTTATTTTTTTTAGTATTAGGTACATTTAAACATATAAGAGGTTTATAGTTTTGCAATCACCTCTTAAAATCCTTTATTTTAATACCCCACACGATGGGATTGAAAGAAAAAAAAAATGGACCCCCAAAATATGGCGCTCAAAATCCGCCAATTTTTTTTTAATTTTCCAGTTTCAATGTAGCCAGTGACACTCGCAGGGTTAAGACAAATCGATTGACGTAAGAAGCATCAAAATCGGCCAACGCGTTTGGTCTCTAGAACGCCACATAGGAACAAACATACATACATAGACTGATAAACACATTACTCTCCTTAATGTTTATACGTTTAATTTTGTTTTAAAATCAAAATACACCAAAAATATATTAAAAAAAAATACAAAAAGGTAAACCACATTATTGAAAATACAGGAAAAACTGCAGTTAACGAAAACGTATTAATCATTTTAAAATATTTTGAGATAAAAACTTAGGAGTGAAATGGTGGCAAGGTTTGAAGGTATTAAGCTGAATACACGTGCCTATCTTAAACACAGTTGCAACCGGTTAACGGCTTAACGTCGTAAGGCTAAGGTTTCATCCGTGGAATTTAGAAAGTAGAAACTAACACATAATTCTAGGTTAATTCTTACACAAAAAATAATATAAGTAAATATCATACTTCAGCCACACATGGGAGATCCGCGCTGGACGAAAAAAACCGTATTCAGTGGTAGCGGTCCAAAAGTGGATTACGAGCTGAGACCGCAGCGCAGTACTCATAGCAAAACACAGGCCGTTGAAAAGAATTACAGAATCATCACCACACAGTTAGAAAAATTGTTCCTACCCCGGTGGTTTCCCGCATTGTCTAGGCGGGGGAGCTCAGTAGAAAACTAACACATAATTCTAGGTTAATTCTAACACAAAAAATAATATAAGTAAAAATGATACTTCAGCCACACATGGGAGATCCGTAAAAAACTAACACATATTCTCAGTAGCCGTGGCTTGGTCACCCACAGTGAAGCGAAGAGGAACCCGAAGAGAGCCCACTCGTCAGGGCTTTTGCCGATAGGCTGACGACGCGACGACAAGGAGGTTGCGGTGTTATTGATTTGACCCATCACAGGGGGACCAAGGGTGCCATACACGGGGTCGTGTGGCTCCCATGTGCTGGTTTGGTCCCTGGGGTGGTCACGGCGTGCAATGTGTTCTGGTGCTCCGGTGATGGGGGTACTCCCCAGAGGAGGGTCCGGTGACGGACAGCCGCGGGTTCACGGAGAAGTGCTAACGCGTACCCGTGTTCCCGCCATAAGCAGCACAGGAGGACACCGTAGAGTTTTAGTGGGTTGGAGTTCCACATAACTAAACTATCTCCCCGTAGTAGCGCAGTATGCATGAGCACTTATCCACGCAAAATAAAAAGGTTGGGAAAATTGTTATTGGATTTTTCCATCTGGATTTTTTTTGCAGCAGCCAGTCTGGCCTTGTGGCCGGGTAATGGCAATAGGCTAGCCCCCTATTACGGTGCATAACTAGCGTGATGTTATGTTTATGTTATTAGGCTGAAACAATTTTCGAACAACCTGAAATCAAAGCTATGTGTCACACGGTCGCACCTAGTTAACTGGAATGATTTCGAGCGAGCAATTTTAGATTTAAGCGAAAATCTATTTCTATACAAATCAACGATTGAACGCGTTTTAATCACCACATACTGGGTCATGTACAATTTCCAAGTGATCAGTCCACCAATCAAAGCCTCGCACTAAATATTCGGGCTTGGAGCGTATCTGGTGTGCTCCACAAATACCTAGCCGGTCTATTTGACGGCCGCCTCCTCTGTAAACACGCCGAAATTGATTTTGAAGCTTATCGTACTCGAACCGCAACTCCCGCGTGGTTCCATGATGGAATTTTGTAATTCGAACATTCTATGTGTGTGTCTATGGTATTTACGTCATTAACTGTTTGATGTTGTTGTGAACTAGGATTTAGATTTACATTATTAAACCTACTTTATGGTGCTGGCCGTAAACAAAATAAAGTTGAAATGGGAAATTCTCTTGATCAGGAAACTAAATAGAAAAAGTCTTTGAAAGATATTTTTAATTACTGTAACATACCTGAAACCATAACTTTTAATCAATTATTTAATTTGTTAGCTATATGAAAGTTAAGAAAATGTAATATTTACGTTTGAACTATAAGTAGGTAATTGTACATCGTTCGGCATCAAAATATCGGCACCGTTGTTAATCGGAAAAATGGGTTATTGGACGATTCGCCCGAATTTAACTAGCCCGAATCGGGCGAATCGTCCACTATTAAAAATATTCAATTTTCTGTGTCGATTCGCCCGAAGTTAATTTATCAGCCGGTGAATCGACCACTCCAAAATTATTTAGTGGGCGATTCGAGATATGCCAGTTAGATTCGGGTGAGTTAAATTCGGGCGAAACGTCTAATAACCCGGAAAAATTATGACCATTATCTAATGTACCTAATATTATATCAAAACCAAATCAAACCCGATTCGGGTGAGTTAAATTCGGGCGAATCGACCACTATTCAAAATGTTCAATTTTCTGTGTCGATTCGCCCGAAGTTAATTTATCGGCCGGTGAATCGACCACTCCAAAATTATTTAGTAGGCGATTTGCCCAAATTTTATTTTAGAGAAAAAAATATAAAAAAGTACAGTCGTGCTCACCCGTCTCGGAAATAATATGAAGAATTCATAGAAGTTAATAGATATTTTACTAGAAACTAGGCAAGCAATTAATTAAATAAGTAATTACCACTTGAAACGTGGAGATATGGGCGTTAGATTCGGGCGAGTTAAATTCGGGCGAATCGTCCAATAACCCGGAAAAATTATGACCATTATCTAATGTACCTAACATTATATCAAAACCAAATCGTGTAGACTTTCTCGTAAACTTACTTGTTACTTTATTTTTCTTCTAATATCTGAAATGAACTTCCAAAGTAATAGTAGTTCGTTCCTGAACCACAGAACGAGAAACAAGAGCGAACATACTGAACATCTAAATTATACGGCGGCTGGAGTTGTAAAACTTCCTGGTTCCTTCAAAGGCGCACCGTTAACTCCATAATTATACCTGTGACAGTTACTGAACTTAAAATTCGTTTTGGATTGGAGTGGAGAGTTTACACTTTAAGAGATTCTTGACTGTGATGTGGCGTTAACAGTCAGAGTCTCGCCAGGCGAGACTACTAGTCAAGACAAATAGACAAACAAGCAGACCGGCGAGCACGGCCTCTGTGATAGGCTAATGTCACGCATTTTATCACGGTTTTTGTTCCCAAACTGTGATAAAAATGTGTGCTCAACTCAATCAGAAAATCAGCGCTGCACTGTTAGGTTTCCGTAGTCAACAAGGAACCCTTATAGTTTTGCCATGTCCGTCTGTCCATCCGTCTGTTCACAGCTAAGCTCAGAGACTCTTAGTACTAGAAGCTTTAATTTGGCATGGATATACATATGAATCACGCCGACCAAGTGGTAAAAAAAAACATGAAAAAAGAATTTTTTTTTCGGGGGAACGCTAAAAAAATATTTTTTACCCGTAAAGTGGTAATGTTCTTTTTTCTCGCCCATCCCATGGTGTGGGGTATTGTTGGATAGGCCATTCAAAAATATTATGGGACAGTGAAAACCATTTTTTGATTCAGGGATCCGTTTGCGTTTTTATTTACTTTTTATTCCAAATTTTTGTTACAGTCAAGTGTCCCCCTGCCAGCTAAATGGTTGCTTCGGATCTGGGAAAAAATATACGGCAGTAGCTGAGTTTTTAAAAGGTAAACTATCACATCTATTACTTCGTGTGGCCCGACACGCAACTGGTCGGTTTAGTTTTTAAAGTCGCAAAAAAATTTGGAGCCTTTTTGACATGGTGTTTTTCCAAATTACTAGTCGAGGCAAGTACCTAGATGGAACTCGTGCGACGAGACTTTTAGGCGAAACTTGCCACGAGAGACATGTAGGCAATAATCGCTAGGCAACGAGAGGCATCAAGTATCTTGCGAGTAGCCATTCTAAAAACAAATTTTTCCTTCCCTTTCAATATTTTCGATGCGAGTATCAATCCTTGTGTAACTGGCCCATTAGACTCAGTAATTCTTCGAAAGTTTTATACAGGTTCTTCGTCAGGTTGCTCAAACGCCCCCTTAAATAAGCCGTGGGCTTCACGGGCTATTAAACAAGGGATTAGTTTCAAGCGGGGGTGAATAAAAAAAGGAATAATAGTTGCAAGACTGCGATGGCTTGCTACAGCAGCTGCGTATAGCAGGGTAAGCTACTTAGATAGTTAAGGCATTTAGAATTGAGGTGCTTTTGGTTAATTGAGCGAGCAGGATTTGAGGGAAAATGTGTTGGAAGAAGAAAGGTGGTTTTCAAAGTAACGTTAAGTTGTCGGAATATTTTCCTGTTATAGTTTTCTGGTCATTAATTTTAAGGCGATATATACACTCCAATGTTAACGCAGTACTGGCCGTGCGCCCCTCGATGCCAAAATATCAATATTGAACCTCCTTTTGAACAGTTTTGTTTGCAAAATATTATTTGATTTACATATGCTATTTCAATTATGAAGAAATTCCAGCCATAATTTTTCTGTGAAAAAATATTTTTAAACATCCAAGTCGTTATGGTAGAGTCTTCAAAAGTTGCGAAAAAATATTGTTGTTAATTTTTTTTTAAAGCAAATCTATTAGTTACACAAAAAAAATCTTGTTTAAAAAAATGTACATGAATCAATAATATTTTTTTTTTCTAAACTTTTATCCTAGCCGTAACTAAGGAGTATGCTTTAGAAAGTTACCGTTACCGGCACTGAAGCGGTTTTAGACAGGCCCTTAACTTCCAAATAGTATTGTCGTTTATTGATGTAGACGTAGCCTGGTGAATAAGTTTTCGATTGTGTTTATTTATTAAACTACTTTTTGTTTCATTCATCGATTTCAAGAGAATCGGTGATCTACGAGTGTTTGAAATTTTGTTTTTTTGGTCTGTATTTTTTACTAGCCTAATCTGCATCCCACAACTGGGCTAAAGCCTCATCTTTCTCCTTCCAAGTATTTCTGTCTTGTCTGCGCGATCTCTGGCCAAGTTTGTCCCGGTCTGTATTATCCATCTATAACAATTCATACTTTCCACTTTTATTTTACGATCGCGAAAAATAAAACTAATGCTAATGTCTTATTTTATATAATGCAAATTGCCCTTTTCAACTGAAATCAGCCATTAGTTCACAGTCTAAAAATAAACAGAGGAAGTTACAAAGTCATTAACTATTCAGAAGCCACCGCCAAATCTATATTAAAGTCTTAATTGGTAGACAATATGTGTTTGACAGTTATTTCTGCGCAGTCCTATGCAGAGTTAATTAAGCATGGTGTTCTCCCGGGGAAAGATTTCATGCCCATATTTACGCCGGTAGCGTATTTGTAAAACCTAGTTTTGGTAAAGTTTCGGAAACGTGTTAAATTAGCGCCGGTTTTAGAAACATCTAAAATAAGTTTTGGAAGATTCAAGTCACTTGGTTTGAAAGATAGAAGATAGCAATCTATCTGCCTCGCTCAACTTAGTTAGTCGATTCAACTGAATAAGCAATACTTAGTCGATATTTTTTATGAAGCGACTGCTCATCTGCCATCTAGAACTCAGTAACTGGGTAGGATAGGATAGGATAGATGGACCCCTTTGCCGCACTTAGACTCCTATTTGGTCCGTTGTGAGTGTAATCCACTAAGCGGGACCAGTACGCGTTAGTGGAGTCATATGTCTTCGAATAAAATAAGGTTATGGTTCTAAGTATGCCAGTTTCCTTCACCGTTTTTGAGAGCAGTGGTGATACACAAAGTAAAGCGCATACCTGGGTTCGTAGCCACGACCTACAACTTGTAAGCCGCGGCCGTTACCACTGGGCCACTACTGCTCTCCAGTAACTGGCTAACACAATACATTCCCCAATGGTGGCAAGATAAATTTTGAGACTTTAAGGCAACACATTCACAGACATTACATACTCAAAAAGTATGTAATGTCTGTCAGTTATCTACAAATCAGGCCAGGGCCAAAGGTTTAAGGTGCTTTTCGAGGTCCGCAGGGATCCTTAGCATATTATGGACGATCCTCACCAATACACGGACCGACGGTAAGCAATCCGCGCAAACAAAATGCGCGCCCCGGTGGCTGCAGAGGCCGCTGCACTTTACTGCCCTGCGATCATCCTGGAACTATTTATGCAAAAGGAACAAGTAACTTAGTATGGAATTCTGGTTAGTTTACAAATATTTTTGGTTTATTTTAAATTATATGTCTGGACGGTCGTTATCCTGGTATGCTTAGGACGAAGCAATTTATTGCTCGGCATGGTTCCATTGTTCTGGAGTAGTGAACAAAAAATGCCAAAAGACAGTAACTGTTTTTTTACCCGACTGCCGAAGGAGGGTAATGTGTTTATTTATCAGTCTATGTATGTATGTAAGTATGTATCTATGTATGTTTGTTCCTATGTGGCGTTCCAGAGGCCAAACGCGTTGGCCGATTTTGATGATTCATACGTCAATCGATTCGTCTTAACCCTGCAAGTGTCACTGGCTACATTAAAATTAGAAAATAGAAAAATGGCGGCTTTTGGGCGCCATATTGTGGGGGACAATTTTTTTTTTAACTTCCAAACCCATCGTGTGGGGTATCAAAATAAAGGGTTTTAAGAGGTGATTTCAAAAATATATAACACCTATATGTTTAAATGTACCGAAATCTTAAAAAAAATAACTAATAAGTTATAAATAAAAAAAGTTAATTAAAAAAATCAAAAAACCCGACTGCTTAAAAAGCGAACTAAAAAGCCGTAAACAAGAAGAAAATCATGCTGTGCAGTCGGAGGATACATCTGGTTTTGGTCAGCCAATACGTAAGAAGAAAACTTGTTGCGTCGACCCACAGTAACATGGGTTATGGGCAGGAAGATGACGACGACATGATATAAAAAAAAAATTAAAGGCACAATAATATTATTTAAGCTACAGGTCGAGACATATTTCATGGAAACTATAAAATTACTGACGAAATCTGGATCAATACATATTTGTTTTGCTTGTCCCTTCGGTGAAAACTGTATTCTTATTTATTGTGATGTACGAGTAAATTCATTTACAACTGACTTATATTGTTCGTGCTCGTATGTTAATTTAAAACCGGGCATGTAGAATCAGCATTTAATCAGAAACGGATAATCAATGGCGTTTGTACTGTGTTAGTGTGTACCTTGCATAAAGCTCTTGATGCTTGGAGCTCTGGTCTAATTTTGAATGATCAATATTGTTCACGCAGATGTTCCTATCATGTTTTAGCTGTCGGCTATGAAACAGTATGGAAATCCTTTATGTATTCTGCAGTACAAACGAACAAGGGCTTTACATGTAGACTGTAGTATTGTATTATCTGTGCTATTAGGTACACCTTTTCATATGTATACCTGCCTTCTCCTATACGCCGTTCTTCTCTGGAGCACTATTTGGATCAATGTAATGCTGTTTTTGAGCAGTGTTCGGATTCAAGTGTTTTTATTGTGGGTGACTTCAATTTGAGCAGCATTGATTGGACATTGGTAGGAAAATCGGATAATAAACTAAATTTGCCTAGTACTAGCGAATTATTGATTGATTTTACTCATGCTAACAGACTTAGTCAGTTTAATTTAGTAGCAAACGACGCTGGTCGCATTTTTTTGGATTTGGTTTTGTCAACCCATTCCTTGTATAGCGTGAGCAAAAGTATTAGTCCTATAAGTAATGATGATAAACAGCATCAGACATAGTTGTTTCCTTGAGTAGGGATGCCAGTCTGCCATACAACAGTGACAAGGTTAGACTTAATTTTCGTACCGCGAATTATGAAACAGTTCGTAATTTTTTAAAACAAGTAGATTGGGTTAAATTATTTGAGGGTAGTGATAGTGTGAATGAGATGTTGGATGTTTTTTATGAGACGCTTAATGACGCTATACAACAGTTTATTCCCTCACGGGTCCCAAAGAAACGTAAATATCCTCAGTGGTTTGACCATAAACTCATTAAAATGTTAAATTATAAAAATAATATTAGAAGGCGATACAATAAATATAAAAACCAATGGATTTGATTGAATTAAAATTAATTAGTAAGCGTTGCGATGGATTGGCCACTTCTTGTTACAAGGCTTATATGGAAGGTCTTGAAAATGAGCTAAAAAACAACCCTAAATTATTTTGGACGCACGTAAAAAATAAACGAGGAGGATCTAGTACCTACCCTATGACCATGAAAAATGGTTCAATGTCCACATCTGATGGTACAATAATATGTGAGATGTTTGCTACCAACTTCGTGTCTGTTTATAGCCCCGAGCAAGAATTGAGCAAGGAACTTGATAGTAAAACATTATTAAAATCTTTTGAAAATAGTAGTTTATGTTTAACTTGTCCAACAATTAGCAGTGAGAGTTTGCTTAAAAAACTTAAGAGTTTGGATATTAATAAAGGAGCTGGTCCTGATGGCATACCGCCGATTTTTATTACGTCTTGTGCGGAGGAGTTAGTGTGCCCTCTTATTCTTATATATAGCAAATCCTTATCTTCTGGCGTTTTCCCTCTAAAGTGGAAAATGGCTAAGGTGGAGCCTATACATAAATCAGATAGTAACGATGACATAACTAACTATAGGCCTATCTCAATCCTTTCAACGTTTGCTAAAGTGTTTGAGTCACTACTCTGCCCGTATTTCCAAAACCATCTAAAATTATTCATTAGCGATCATCAACACGGTTTTGTTGGATCACGATCCACAAGCTCTAATCTGGTACCTTTCACGGAACTTTTGATTGAAGCTGTTGACTCTGGTCACCAAGCTGACGTCATTTATACCGACTTCAGCAAGGCCTTTGATAAAGTATCCCACAAAATCTTATTTTGTAAGTTGCGTGCTTATGGTATCACTGGTGGCTTGCTTGAATGGGTGATTTCATACTTGAGAGGTAGATTTTTTTTTGTTGTAGTAAATGGTTATCAATCTAACGTATATAATATCTCATCTGGAGTCCCACAGGGCTCTCATCTGGGTCCAATATTGTTCAACTATTTTATCAACGACATCCCCAGCTGTCTACGGCACTCTAAAATTTTTATGTATGCCGATGACTTAAAGCTTCTTAGAATTGTTGAAACTAACAAAGATGCCTCACTCTTACAGATGGACCTTAATAGTATTATTCAATGGTGTAAAAATAATGAAATGTATTTGAATTCGAAGAAATGTTACCACGTTAAATATACAAGAAAGCATAATCCAATAAAGACTGTATTACATAAATGAGGGCAAAGTTAGTGAAGTGGATACTATTCGTGACCTTGGAGTTCTGTTTGATCAAAAGCTAACCTTTGCACCACACTTGGATCACATTTCTTAAAAAGCATCTAGGATGATGGGTTTTGTCATAAGACAATGTAAGGGTTTTCGTCAAATTAAAACTAAAATCTTACTTTATCAGAGTTTAGTACGTAGCATATTAGAGTATTGCAGTGTGGTGTGGCGGCCACACTACGCTACGAATAGTTTGCGTCTAGAACGAGTTCAAAAACGCTTCGTTTGGCATCTGGCTTTTTCTGTGGGAATAACTAAAAAAGTGCGTTCTTACAAAAAGAGATTGAAATTCTTCAACATGCATTCCTTGGAAGAACGAAGATGTTTGAAAGACGCAATGTTTGCTAGCAAAATCTTGAAGGGAAATATCGACTCACCGTCGCTGCTCGCACTCATTAGTTAGTTAATGTTTCGTGCTCCATCGAGGATTCCGCGTAAACCTATTGCTCCGTTTAGTCCTCCAACGAGAAGAACGGTGTTGGGATCTAACTCTCCATGTGCTAGGTTTTGTAGGGTTCTGAATAGTTGCAGTGATATCGTTGATTTTCACTTTGATTCTCTCAACATGCAAAAAATAAAATTTCTGAACTGTTTAACTGACTTGTTGTAAATGTTTTTGAGGAAATTATGATTTTAGTGTTTCGCATAATGTAACTATTATAAAGTTATATTTCTAAGTTTGCTTGTGGAATATGTAGCTTACAGCTAACGTAATTACTAAGATTTCTTATTTTTTGTTCATGTGGTGTTTACCTATAAGTAATTGTTGCACTGTGTAGAGTTTGTACGCATGTTTTATTTTTGTTTGTAGATAAGTGTAAGCAGTTGTTGGTAGACCTAATAAATAAAATAAAATATGAGACCGCCAATATGGATTTCCATATCTACAGTACTGAATGTGAATTTAGTAGCTACAACAGATTTACAAATAATATAAATTCTATGTTCGTGCCTACAGTATTGGAAGTTTCATAGCGTATAATTTGAATTTATTACAGACACGCGATTGTCAAAATCTGATGGCTTTCCTAGTACATATTTCCCCAAAACAAAACTGTGTATTGTTCTGCATTACAGGTAACTCCCCTTTTGTGTTTTTTGTGAAGCTCAGTCAAAATATTATGAGCTTGCCGTCACCCGCAGTTTCGTCCACGTTAAATGAGTGCTTCTATAGCCTGTATCTTATTCTGATATATAAGCTATATTACTGTAAAGTTTCATCTAAACCCTTTCAGTAGTTTATGTGTGAAAGTGTAACGAACATCCGTAACCTTTTTTTTCTGTAAAGAGTACGTTACCTCACACTAGGAATTTCTACTTTATCGTGGGTGCGTTTACAAACATAGATACTCATATACACCAACACCTAGAGCTGGGGCAACTATCTGTAGGTCATATAAATATTTGTTCCATGCGGGAATCGAACCCACAGCGCTGCAGTCAATCGCTCAAATGTTCAAAAACTTTCTAATTTATTATATTAGTAGGGTCTTTTAATTGTCAAAACTCATTTGGAAATGACCCTTCTACATGTCGAGATATAGGTAAGTCGTTGAGCGCGGTACGATTAAGCTGATTGCGAGCCCATAAATCCGGCCTATGACAGGGGACAGGCATGGCCGCGCCCGACTTTTGACGCGTCAACTTAGCCGGAATGGACCTGCCCGATTATTCCAACGAGGGATGTTAGATGTTACTGTAAACTAGGGTTGGGACACTTCCGGCATTTCAAAATTCGATAACACCGGAAAACCAGCCTTGAATAGTTCAAAAAACATTTTGTAAGTAAAATCTTGCTTCTGATTTGCGTCATTACCATTTCACGGCTCATTGGGTGTTGTTTTTATACTTATTTACACTTCATAAACTCCGCTACATTCAGGTATTTATTTATCGGACCTTTCAAAAACCTTAAAGAGTTAAGTCACTAAAGGGGAAGCTTTCAAAGTTTTTTTACTGAAAGTGTGTAGCGAAGCAAAGATCCGTGTTCCTATTAACCTTTGTATACTAAGATCCTTTATGAACCTCCAAAGGAATAAAATATTTTTGGGAGATATTTCCAGAGAGAGGCAAGTTGCACCACTCTTTATGACTGAGACGTTCTCTTGGAGCTTTCTTGAGCTTCCGTTAATTTTCTTTATCTACGTTTATTTTCACAGCAATTTTTATAGGTACAGTCTTTTGTTTAACACCAGTCGGATCATCAACAAGGCTGTCTTCAAAAAAATCAGTTCATTATTTTCTAAAGTAAAACAATGGCAGGTTATGTTCATTATATCGTAGTATTGATTGTGGCTAGCAACATGATGGCTATTCATATGGAAAACAATGTAAGCCGCAACTTCAACTGTGATGACTTTGTACATGGTTAACCTGGACCGGTCGACGATCATAAACTCGTGGTCATTAGACTCGACGTTTAGTTTAGACCATAGGTAGTATGTACTCATGTAGGAACACGTTAGGCCCACTTTGTAGGAGGTACTGTAAAAGTACTTTATATTAGCATCGTAATCGATCTGTTGCTACCAAATAATCTGTAAATAATTCCATGTTTCTCATAGGTCATGAATAATGTAATGGAAGAACCCACGAGGGTGTTTGTTCGTCACGATGACCACGACGGCACTGTGCTTTTACCAGAATCTTATGAATACATTATTTAAAATATGGCCCGGCCTGAATTATGTGACCACGTGTGTTTTACATATAGATAGGGTTCATATTAAAATGATAAATTCACCTGAGCGGCCGAAATTTGATTCATCCGCTTTTGTCTTGTAATCGCTTTTATTTTCCTGTTCGGATTTGAAGAACAGGAGACGAATAAACAGACGTGCGTGGGGACATTTTTTTACGGTACCTACAGAACAACCTAGATAGGTTCAATGTTTGATATCCAATGTTACAAAATCAAACAGCCACCGCAGCCCATGTTCAGTCGACTTTACAGTCCGGAATATTTGATGATAATAACACCCAACCTGGTTTACAGCACAATGGTTGAAAAGCAGTAGTTTCCGTAAAACAATGTGCGGCTAGATATGTGAAACAGGTAGATAATCGGATTATACCACGTCCGCTGTTTGCAGTTCTCGGCGAGCACATCGGGAGCACGTAAAATCGTTACATTTCGATTTGGACTGAACCTCCATCGACAAACATTTGTGCATATTCTACGGTAACTGAGTTTCATTCCATTTTTGTGGACGCAATTATACACTTACCTACTCAATTTTTTTCGAAAAGTTTACATTGCATAAACTACATACAATTTCAGTTTTATCTTGTTTGTTGCATTTGCTATACTAGATCTAATAACAACATTAATATTGAAATGCTCTTTCACGAAATACCTACCGATAAACAAACCTGACGAGGCCGAAATTAAAGGAAAAGGTAGAAACCAAAGTAAAATTAGGTCGCTACGTCAAACAAAGAAGGTAGCTCAATAGAAATCGATTCATCGGTTTTCGAACAAAGGCACGAAATTAGGTGCAAAGGCTTCCAGAGCCTCAAAAGAATCAGCCTATAAAATTCTACCGCTTTTGCTCAATACACTCGTACATACGAATTTCAAAAAGTTCATTAACAAGTGTAGGCTGCTGACTTAGTAATGACATCATTATCATGTCAGGTCCCTCTCATCAACTCTTGGACGCAGGCGTTCCCCTAAATGAGGGATATTTCAGTAATGAGCTAGCGCGGCAGGGGAGTACAAATCGCGGCAGGATGTTATTAGCTCACAGGTGGAGCCTGCCCGTTCCCCTGGCATAATCTCTAAGGACGCCCCGGGGAATCCAGAGGGTCTTGTTCCCGAAACCTTTCGAACCGAACTTACTAGTTATAAAATGTTACTCAGTTTGACACAATTACACTAAGTTGAGTGATCGATTTTGTCGGTTATTTGGCAACTATTGTTGTGATTCTGAATATGAACTGAAACTTGTGTAGTAAATTGTTGTTTACGTGCATGGAAAACAGTTTGCATGCAATAGTAAGTCGGAAATTGCTAATTACTTTTGTTTCCAGTGTACCTAATAGTTTATAGGCTGGTCCTTTGACTATTTAAGACACTGTAAATAGATAGTTAAGGTAAATTAAATTTTCCCTTCAGACATAATTTCAATGAATTTAATATTAATGAAAGTAAGTTTGAAAATTAAAAGGCAATCCATTGACCCCATAAGCCGCAAATATAAAACATGTTTCACCAAACTCAAGTTAAAGTTAAATTCAGAAGTGAAATATGATAATCCATCGTTTGGTGATGCACAGGTGCTGCTAACAAAGTTCCTGACAGGATAATGTTCATTGTTCGCTCACAATAAGAACAAACAAAGTAGCGAGTGAAGGAGCTAATTCACGTCGACTTACAAACCAGCTCTTTGAGCCCCGAGTGGCACGGAAAGCTTAAAAATCAACCAACCAACTTCATTCACTCGGAGGTGTTACTTGAATGCAGCATTCGCTCCGTTCGTTCGTCAGTTCGTTCATTCCCCACAATTGAAATGGTAATGTGGCCCGCTCCAGTTCTAATTGCCATGCAAATGTTGGAGCCCCGTACATACTGATATGTTTATAGCTTGGCAAGGGAGTCGAATCCTCTCAAAGAGGTGATCACGCTCAGAATGGTTCTTTCACTTCTCACTAGTGAGCGGGGAATGCAATCTAGCACTAGTTTAGTCTCCAAAACTATGTTACATGCGAGGTGCTAGTTCTATATTAAATTAATGCAGTTTGAAGTGCTGGTAGTTATGCTCGAAATATTTCGTGTTGCAATACATATAGTGTAGTTGTTACGTTGCTTATGCAAACTAATAAAATTAACTATTAAATGATTAAAAGTTCACAGTTTCTTAGTTGATGTTTTAGAGGTATGTTACTTTAGTTTTACTCTTTATTTGAAGCTTTCATAACTGCATTCAAACATTGATAAAATATCTCGCTTTATCTTTTCCAGTATCAGTATTAGGGATCCATTAATACAAATCCATTCGATTTGTGTGTCCTCCATTGTAAACATTTAGTCTAGTTTTCGTAAATTAAACCGATTTCAGTGGCAATCACAGCCATCCAATTATTGTAACACGCTAAACCGACACAATGATCCAATCATGGGGACTTTTGTAAAACTGTGGCGTTCGAGCCGGCTCATAATGAGCGAACAATGTGAATGCGGCGTATTGTTTGTGATAACTATGAACAAACAACGGCCTCACCAACAAAAGGGATTTCAACAAATAAACTATTCCATGCGTTCAACAAAGTTAGGTTAAACGCGGTAAAACTCAACTTTGTGTAGTCCGCAGTCGACTTGTCACAACTGATTGTACACAAATAATAAGCTGTGTCTACGAATTCTCATAGAATATGGTGCAAATAGAATTTTCAATATTTACTCCCACGTTCTATCTAACGCAAACGTTCAGTTTTTCAGTTACTTAAAAGTGCTACTTGGGATTCAATTGCTTATTCATGTGTTTTTATGAGAGAATATGAAAGCAGATACCTAGTTCTAATATGACAGCAGTCAACAGCTTAAATATCTGATGTAATGGACATGACTGACATGAATGACATGGCATTTCAATTTGTAAAATCATTATGATTATCAATTTCCTTTTACATTCACTTTTATACTGTTCGGGAAAAACATATTTTTTGGAGAACCATATCCGGGCCTTAAGATAAGATAAGATAAGATAAGATAAGATCATTTATTTGTCCAAAACATGAGTATACACACACATGGCATGCAAGATGTAACATTAAATTTATCACTGTCATGTTTTGCCTCAACGGCGTACAAATATAACAAGTAAAATAAAAAGGTTAAAGGTTATACACCTAATTGGTCAAGTAAACATCAAATAATTACAAACTTATCCATTATACAAAAATCAATAATCCAAATTAGAACTTAAAAATAAAATTGAAATGTATATAAAATTAGTCAATTAAATGTCAAAGTAATTAGGAATAAGATCAGGATATTTCACTCAAATCAGATTAATTTATCATTCAAAAATTCGTCAGTGGTGTAATAGACTTTCTCTAACAAAAGGCGTTTTAAACTACTTCTTAATTTTTCTGTTGTATATTCCCTCCAATATTTTGGTAAGGTATTATAAATAATTGGCGCCATACAGAATATACTTTTCCGCAATAGTGCTGTCCTAGATCTAGGAACGCAAAGTTTGCTATTGTCGCGTCTATTTCGGATTATTTTATCCGACAATAGGGGAAATAGGTGTGGGTTCGATCTGACAAACATAATGGTTTCTAAAATATACAAGGATGGTAAGGTCAAGATTTTATATTTTTTGAAATATGGTTTGCAACTTTCGGTGACATGAAGTCCAAACATAGTTCTAAGGCACCTCTTTTGGGTTTTAAAAACGACATGTTTATTTGTTGAATTGCCCCAAAAAATGATTCCGTATCTTAACTTAGAGGACACTAAGCCATGATAAGCAGTTATTAGTGCATCAACATTCAACATCGGGGCTAATTTATACAGAGCATATGTGGAATTACTAATTGCTTTGCTTAAGGCTTCCGTATGCGCTTTCCAATCTAATTTACTGTCAATAGTTACTCCAAGAAATTTTGTAGTGTCAACTTTATCAATGTTGTTATTACAATAGTGTACATGAACATTTGGAATGGTTAATCTTTGGGAAAAATGCATGATATTCGTTTTTCCAAGATTTATCTTAAGATTGTTGTTTTCCAACCATTTTATCATTGAACCTATAGAATCGTTAATGTCAGCTTCGTAAGTGTCTCTATTTTTACAAGCGATCGTAATGGTACTATCATCGGCAAAAAGTGTCATAGGGTGGTCAATACTTTTGGGTAAGTCATTAATATAAAGTATAAAAAATAGTGGGCCTACGACAGTGCCTTGCGGTACGCCAAATTTGACTACACGCTCTTTTGATTTATGAATTACTTCATGTTTATTGCCTCCGTTTACTGCCGAAATTTCTGTAAATTGTCTTCTATTGCTTATACAATACCACTACATAATAATCACACACATCATTTGAATTTGTCTTGGTCGCTAAAACGTGAACCGTGAATAGTCTAAATCTAAGTCAGTCTGACATCATTTTGGCTTGTCGCGTCGTCAGGAATTCCTGATTTTCTCCGGCCAGTTCCAACAATTGTGGTCACAATTGGGAGGCCCTGGTTCTCCTCTGGTTCCTTATGGAGCGAAATGAAATGTGGATATCTCCTAAGTATTCGGTACAGACCCTATCTAAGGCCTTCAGGTCTGACTCTGATGCCTCACCAGTCTTTCTTCAGAGTTTTCTTCTTTAAGCTGGTTGCTGGTCGTTCGTCATTATATATATCTGCAGCTGCTGCTGTGATTATCACCAGGAGTGATAAATATGGTCGCATTGTTGGCAGTAATATCGAAGATAAGCAGAAATATAATATACAGTTTTAGGGCTTAATTTTCTCGTGTTTCTTGTTAGTTTTTCCAAAAAAAAATTACAACATACTAGGTAGGTACTTATAAATCTAATATGCGCTTAGTGCGTTAAAACTATTTCTATGGTTCCTACATCCTCATTATATAAAACACAAAAATTGTTTCTACCTATGTCCATTATAAACTTTGAAAGCATCCAACCGATATCTCCCAAACCGGTATCATTAGAAAGGCAATGATGCGAAGATGGTTTTAGACCACTAAAACAAACAAACAAAAATATGAATTAAACAATAATATATATTTCTACGTAATGAAAATGTGTATTTAAATAAAAGGTAACTTAATTTTAAAACAATTACATACATAGTGTGGCCCGCGGCTGCACCAAAAAGGTCCTGTTCAGCAAAAAATAAGATAAGTGTGTGGTGACGTATGTGGCGTTGTAGAGACCAAACGCGTGGACCGATTTTGATGGTTCTTACGTCAATCGATTCGTCTTAACCCTGCGAGTGTCACTGGCTACATTAAAATTGGAAAATAGGAAAATGGCGGTTCTTGGGCGCCATATTGTGGGGGCCCAAATATTTTTTTTCTTCCAAACCTATCTTGTGGGGTATCAAAATAAAGGGTTTTAAGAGGTGATTTCAAAAATATATAGCACTTATATGTTTAAATGTAATTAATTCGAAAAAAAAAAACTAAAAAGTTATGAATAAAAAAAGTTATTTAAAAAAATCAAAAAACCCGACAGCTTGAAAAGCGAACTAAAAAGACGTAATTAAGGAGAAAATCATACTGTGCAGTCGGAGGATACATCTTAGATACGTCTAGCTGACCGCAGCTCGCGAATATGTGAATATTATTTTTTTAAATAATAAGAGTGGAGTTTCTTGTCTGTTCTTCTCCATAACAAGCTACTTTTCCGGAAGGACGGTATAATCAATTATTATTAATATTAAATTTATATTTTTGCTGTTCAAAACTGCCGCTTAATGGCCTAGTTGAAATAAAGAATTTTTGTCTTTATCTTTATCGGAAAGTACTTTATAAAAATAGGTTAGAATGTTTTTTAGAAAACAATCATTTACTCCCAAATTCACAGATTGGCTTAAGAAAGGGAAAGAGCACCATAGATAATGCTGGTTACTTTTTACAGATATTCGTCTGGCATTTTCAGGGGATGAATCTTTCGTAGCCGCATTCTTGGATATAATAGTACATTATGGTATAAGTGCGGTAAGTTGAAAATAACAGCCGAGGCGATATTGCTAGCCCGAACCGTAGGCGAGGGCTACAAGAAAGCAGCCGCTGTAATTATCAAAGCGCACGTATGTCATACGACGTTTTATAACATATTTGCGAGGAAATAAATAAAACTCGGACTTTCTTAAACGAAGAAATCTTTAATCAGTTGTTAAAGCAGTTAGAAAAATTTGAACAATTTGTAAAATTGATTATTACGTTGCCAGTTGGCATTTTTAATGTTGTCAAGTTATTATTATTAGTTACAATTTCACTCTCTGTCTCTCTCTCACTCTCTTGAGGGAAAGTAGGAGAAACGAGACCACAGAGTTCTGCAGTCGGTGGCGGCGATGGAGGCGGCTGCGGCGGCGGCGGCGACGATGGTGGAATGTACGCAAATGTGCTCGCTTTGCTCCAAATTTATATTCCTTGTAATGCGGGAGCTAATTTCTTCTTTATTTGTCGTCGAGTCATGTATGTAGCCCTCGGCTATACTGTTCAACCGCCACCCTCCGTGTCGTTTTAGTGTCAATAAGTTCGCACCTGAATCGGCGAGCAATGTAGCCGAGGACCTTCTGAAACTGTGTATTCATGTGGATCATCCAAATTTAAGAAACTGGCAATTTGTTTCGGCATTGCTCCATATTTATTTATGCCAATGGGTTGGCTAATGCATTTTCCATTTTGGTAATTTTGAAAAAAACTGTTAGACATCGCTTTTGTTGAACGAAGCGCTTCGTATTTTTTCACTATGTCGCGAAAAGGCCCCTGTATTGTGAACGATTTTGGAATTTTATTTTCTGCGTTTTTGACCTGGACAAGAAGAACCCGCCCAAGGTTCTCGACATCATTAGTTGTGATGTTTGCCAACTCTTGACGTCTACATGCACCATTTATGCCGAATATTAATACAACCTGAAAAGAGATAAAAACAGCGTACAAAACAACTATATTGTAAAGAAATACGAAAGTGAAAGAAGTTAATAACAATAATTTAGTTTCAACTGACCTTTGTTGCCAAATATCAGCAATCCAGAGCTTCTTTTAGGAACTTATTGACATTGTCAGCCGAAATTACTTTCGGCTTTTTATTCACATGGCCACTTGAGCGCCTTTTTAGAAATGCCATGCAAGTTGGAGTATGACTTGATATTAATTAGATAATTTGATACTAGTTAGATAGATACTAATTAAGTATCTTGCAAGAGCATAACGATAGCGATTTTTGAACAATAATTGCTCTTCAATACAGAAGTTATAGACTTTTTGGCGGTTATTTTATAAATACCGACTAATAATATAATAATAATGCCGACTTTTATGACATCAAGCGTTTGATCACGCGATGATTGACGATAACTGTTCCTTATGTAATAAGGCTGCCGTCTAACTATGAATAGGCTCCTGTGGGCTACATGGGCGAAGATGCGATTTGTTATATATGTAGAGGCCTCTCCATAATTGTACCACAACACCGGTACCTCGCTTTCCGCATCTAGTCATTGATGTTACATGGTCTTCAGTCCATCCAACTTGAGCGTCTGATCCATGCAACGTTTGCTGAATCGCGGTCTCTACTTAAGGATTCATATACTCCAATGGCCATCGATCCTTCGATAGATTTGGGCAGAGACAAGGCAAGATATTGATTTTCATACAAATAAAATGATATCAATATTTTTCCACGATGAATAAAATATAGCTAAGAGTCCGTATTATTGAATGTATGACGTGCTCGGTAGTTTACACCACTTTCCATTGTAATCCAATATCGGGTAAATTGGATTAGGAAAAAGTTGATTTAATACGCGGAGTATATTTCTAGTAAATAATACATCGCCATTTCAAATTGATTGTGTTAGAGTTATCCCCAAACTTCTTAGCCATTGTAGCCAACTTCAGGGCGGCCAAGAACGACGAACGCGAGAACTATAGCTTTGTTTATATTTTATCTAGATTTTGTCGAACTATGTTACTTATTTATTGATTTATATATTTGGTAAATAAGTTAAAACTATGGCGAAATAGTAAAAAAAAAAAAAATAAGTTTATTTTGGATCAAACAATTTTACACATTTAATTATACAAACCAAACTGCGTACTTAACAGTTTGTCGGCGGATATAAAGAAAAAGAAAACCAACTTATACAACCATGTTACATTCAAAATTTCAGATTATATACCTAAGATACATAAGACACTTCGTGTGAGCTGATATAAATGCATTCCTAGCATTACTTTCCATTCAACTTTAAATGACGGGTTGTATTCAGACTAATTGCTTTTTTAACCGACTTACCAAAAAAGGAGGAGGTTCTATGTTCGAAATTATGAATGTTTTTTTTTTTTTTTTTTGTATGTTCACCGATATCTCGCGTCAATTGTGGACCGATTTTGAAAATTCTTTTTTTGTTTGAAAGAGTATATTCCAAAATTGGTCCCATTTTAATTTGGTGAAGATCTGATGAAGAACTTCGGAGATATACAACAGAACTCTTCAATAAATAACGGAAAATCTCTCGGGATTGCTTCAATCGCATGTCAGTTTATTGTTTATACCATTTCATAACATAACATCACGTCAGTACGCTCGAAAGGGGTATACAGATCTCCCATTTCACCGGTTATACAGGGTGTCCCAGAAATCGACGTCAAGCCGTAAATGGGTGATAGACCAAGTTATAACAGTTCTCAGAAAAATACGAAAAAAAATCTATCTCATGTTTTAAAAAAATTATGTTCACTTTAAAAATTTACTAAAAAAATCATTCCCTGTAATGGTTCTTTAACTCCAATTGCTACAAATCCCATAATTTATCTAATTTTTTTATTATTATGTAATCTTGAATAATGCTTGTGTAGATTTTTGCCTAAAATTCAAAGCCAACTCCTCCTACTTGGAAGAAAATTAAACTTTTTCAAAACCAAATTATTCAAATTTACTATTTCGCCCAACTTTAACTGACTGTACTGAAAAAAAAATGTACTACGCTAGTTTGGCAAGTAACATGAAAAATTGGCGCATTCAATAAGGATTCAAAAATGGTGTAACACTTGCTAGATTACGTTTTCAATAATTGGTCAAGTTTTTTTTTGTAAATAGTCTCAGTTTTTACACAAAATGTCCATACTTCCTTAAAATGACTTTAGCTTACCTAAAGCTTTGCTAAACTCCGTTTCTAGTTCGATAGAGACGGAGAGAGTCATTTTACGAAGTGTGAGCGAGACAGAGAGTGACGCCACCTTTATCAGTGACACAACCTTTATCATGAAACGGAGATACAATTTACCGATGAGTGCGAATGAGACAGCAGTAGTTATTGTTCTGTTTTTTAAGCGCAGACGCACACACAATTACAAATCAGAACGTTACGCTGCTTTGTTTACTGCGCATCTCCGTATTCGTTCATGTTGATTCCGTACTTACCACTTTTTGCGTTGTTTTCTGGACTTAATTGCTTGTGATTTGGACTGTTTAATTCCTCTTTCTGACGACCTGTGCTTTACTCTGGACTGTTGCTGATCCTGTGATTGTGTAGTACTACCATGGCTGTGTACACTGCATTGGAATATGCGAACATGCACCTCGTTTATGGGGAATGCAGATGCAATGCCAATGCAGCCGCTAGACTTTATCGTGAGAGGTACCCGAACAATCGTCACCCAGATCATCGAGTTTTTATTAATGTGCACCGTTCACTATCAGAGGGACGATTCCCTAACCAAGTACATGGTGAAGGAAGACATCATAATCCGTACGAAGACGTCGTACTACAAGCAGTCCAAGAAGACCCAAGTGCTTCTGTACGTGGAATCGAAACAAGCACAGGTGTATCTAAGAGTACCGCCCACCGAATCTTAAAAAAGAACGAGTTCCACCCGTATCATGTACAGCGAGTACAATCATTACTGCCACGGGATTACGCTCCCAGAGTTGCGTTTTGCCAAAGGATGCTAGAAAGGCACAGATAAGACCCTCGATTCTTAGAGAAGATTTTATGGACCGATGAGTCAACATTTAAAAAAGATGGCTACATGAATTTGCACAATTTGCACGAGTGGCATGTAGAAAATCCAAATTTGATGAGGCAAGATAAGTCACAGTATCGATTTAAAGTAAACATGTGGACCGGGATACTAAATGGCAAAATAATTGGACCTTTTGAGCTGCCAGAGATTTTGAATGGCGCAGTTTATTTGGATTTTCTTCAAAATACTTTACCAGATTTATTAGAAGACGTGCCACTGAACGTTTACAGGGAAATGTGGTTCCAGCAAGATGGCTGCCCAGCGCATTATGCCCGTTTAGTAAGAGAACATCTTGATGAAGAATACCCGCTCAGGTGGATAGGGCGCGGTGGGACAATCTTGTGGCCACCCCGTTCGCCTGATTTAAATCCCCTAGATTTTTTTTACTGGGGAGCGGTAAAAGAGAAAGTGTACTCAAAAACAATAGAGAATTTAGCCGAGCTGCGGGAAAGAATAACGGAAGCCGTTGTCTTTGTAAATAGGGGAAGATTTGCCCGGAAAATAACCAGATCTTTTTTAAGAAGATGTCGTGCTTGCATTGCCGTCGAAGGAAGGCAGTTTGAACATTTATTATAATAAAAAAAAAAAAAGCTGATAATTTGTTTTTTTTTTCTAAGATGAGAAAACTGGTCCTGACTTAAAGTAAAAAGGTTGAGTCACTATCATAACTTTGCTCTTAAATTACGTAAAATTTCGATTTCTTATCTCGCTCACACTTCGTAAAATGACTCTCTCCGTCTCTATCGAACTAGAAACGGAGTTTAGCAAAGCTTTAGGTAAGCTAAAGTCATTTTAAGGAAGTATGGACATTTTGGGTAAAAACCGATAATATTTACAAAAAAAAATTTGACCAATTATTGAAAACGTAATCTAGCAAGTGTTACACCATTTTTGAATCCTTATTAAATGCGCCAATTTTTCATGTTACTTGCCAAACTAGCGTAGTACATTTTTTTTTCAGTACAGTCAGTTAAAGTTGGGCGAAACAGTAAATTTGAATAATTTGGTTTTGAAAAAGTTTAATTTTCTTCTAAGTAGGAGGAGTTGGCTTTAAATTTTAGGCAAAAATCTACACAAGCATTATTCAAGATTACATAATAATAAAAAAATTTGATAAATTATGGGATTTGTAGCAATTGGAGTTAAAGAACCATTACAGGGATTGATTTTTTTAGTAAATTTTTAAAGTGAACAAAATTTTCGAAAAACATGAGATAGATTTTTTTTCGTATTTTTCTGAGAACTGTTATAACTTGGTCTATCACCCATTTACGGCTTGACGTCGATTTCTGGGACACCCTGTATTCAAGTTTCATGTTATTCGGGTAATCAATTCTGTCGTTATAGGTACTTACTTATCTACTTCCCTATTAGGTAGGTACAACTAAAATGTGTGAAATAAAAAACTTTTTTACAAAAAAATACTACCGACTTCCAAATAAGAAAACTAGAAAGTGAAAAATAACTTTATTTTTGGAAGTCGGTGTCCATAACTTAAAAATTTGGTACCTATCAAAGACACCGACTTACAACTTACTTAAAGTTATTTTTCACTTTCTAGTTTTCTTATTTGGAAGTCGGTAGTATTTTTTTGTAAAAAAGTTTTTTATTTTTTATTGTAGTAAGCGAAATTGTGTTTACACAATCCGGTGTTATATAAAGTTAGTGGCATTAAAGTTCGGTGCGTACGATTTTCATTGCAAATTGGACAAGTAGATTTTTATTCGTTGTGTGAATATAACCATGCTTCAACTTCATTTCCGAGCACACAGGAATATTTTTGCATATTTCCTGCTTTCACGAAGCGTCGATTTACTCCAGTTTCTAGATTGAATTTTCGCTGACAGTATAAAATGCGTGGATTTCATGTCTCGCCCACTTCAGTGCGGCAAGAGGGCTTTCTCAGCGATATTGAAACTTAATGATGCGTTCCCCAATAGTTACGTGACTCGAGAAAATATTATTTCGTCTTTATTCTGCCTATAATGGATAAAGGTTATCATTATTGGGTCGTTACAGGCATCCAAGTGGAGCTTTATCAATAAGTGCGCTGTAAGATTTTATTGATCGATTTTATCAACCTACTTTTCGTGTGTACCTAGCAACTCAATACACGCATTTAAAGAAAATTATCTCAATTTAATTTGAATCTGGAAAGCAGTTGGTTCTTACGGTCGTTTTGTGAAATTGAAAAGAAAAGTACAGTTCACTAACTAAGCTTGGCTAGTTGGGGAGAGTTGCGGAGTTTAGCGGGCTAGTCGGTTACCGGCGGCGGCGCCTGCGCTGCGGCTAACGACACCTTGTTGCTGGGAACCTCATTCGAGACTCGAAGGCTCCGAACAACTTTGCTTAGTTCATAAACGGAAAGTTTGCACCAATCGCTATAGAGCCCGCCATTCAGAAATGACTTCCTCTTATAAGATTATTTTTAGAAAGTCTGTGTTAACGATGTTGTCTTAGTTTTGAAACTGGAATTAGTTTTTAAAGTTGAGTTCTTAGTGGGAAAAGGTAGTAAAGTTATTTTTTGTTTTATTTAGCACGCGTGATAGTTTTGTATCATGTGTATTATATGTTCTGTTACAAGAATAGATAAAAAAAAATTGTTTTGTATACCCTTGATTTATCATCTGATGACTCAAGCTTAATATTAAAATAATTGAAATAGAGTTGTAAATACCAGTACCAATGCACAGTAAAAGTATTTAAATAGACATTTCCAACTAGAAATAGTTTTACTGGTTTATCATCATCACTAAAAATAAACTTAATACAACTTTATAGAGGGCTAAAGAAGCACTACACCCTGCAAAAAATAAACTAGAGAATTGAGATGGATAAAAACAACTAGTAGCCACATAGGACTAGATATTGGGAAAAAACAAGTTGTTTGACCTCCGTAACCCAAATAAAGGGAGATACTTTCATTCCAGAATCGTAATAGAGCAGCTATTGGCTATGTATTATATAGTGCAAGTGAACACAACACCGCAATACCGCGGCGTCCGCGGCGTAATGATAGAATGTCCCCGGCGTTGCACGTGATACGACTGCCAAGCGAGCCACAACCCTGCTTACATCACCAACCACTGCTTTATATTGCCACAGATATTGATAGCTACTTTCGCCACCATGAATCCGGTGTGGGAATAAGTCTATTAGAGGAGGGAAGGAGGAGGGCTATAAATGAACCTTCCTTTGGGTTATAAAACGTACATATGCGTTCAAATATTTTGGACATTTGCTTTTGCTTGGAGTCGAACCAACAAAAATGAGTTATAACTTCATAAGATATGTAATTTTGTGGTGGCGAGCAGTGGTGGCCCAGTGGTAACGGCTGCGACTTACAAGTTGTACCTAGATCGTGGGTTCGAACCCAGCCAGGCGCTTTACTCTGTGTATATTTCATCACCACTGCTCTCAAAACGGTGAAGGAAAACATAGAAAACCGGCACATCCTAGAACAAAAATACGAAGACATTCGACATCTACCAACCAGCACTAGTCCCGCGTGGTGGATTACGGCATTTCCTCTCTCAGGGAGGCCTCTGTCCCGACAGTGGGAACATTAAAAGACTGATAATGAATTTTATGTTCTGATGAATTCATGATGGCGTTGATCAAGAGACAATATGCGGCGGCCGGTTACACATGTACAACGAGTTACCGATGTATTCTTAAAACCTTGTTGAAGAAATAGAAAAAACATGTAACACAACACACATGCTTTTTTATTTTTCATACGCCTAGGGTAGGTGTCTTATAAAAAGCAGTTTATCAACCTCATTGCCTCTAACAGGACCTCTTCACATACATTTATGAGCATCGTACGAGCCGAACACTTCGCATCACGTCAAGGCGAGACGCCCCATAACGAACTTTACCCGGACGAAAGCCGACAACTTCTATAAATAATTGAACAGCTAACTTCGCTGGCGACTTCAGATGATAGCTTGTGCACTATATTATCGGAAGAGCTATCGTTTAAGTGTTCTCGAATATTTGCCTGGGCTTCAGAAGTTTTGTCTGTAATTTACATTTCTATATTTTATGAGATAATAATTTATTTGGATGCCTTGGTAGGCATATAGTGGTACGTGGTAGTTATGTGTATTTCTTCTTAGCCAAATGTATTTTCTTGAAGGTAAACTCTAATGGAATTATCAAATAATACGTCGAAAAACGTTGCAATGCACTAAAAGCAAATACACTTGGCTAAAAAGCAATACACATAACTATATGCCGAAATACAGGCTCTCACCTAGTTCAGCTGCAGATGATCCCTCTGACAATTATTGTAAACGCACGTAGTTTTAAGTCATTAATAATCCAAATTGTGAACTGTTTTCTAACTCAATAAATAACTTTTTTTTAATGTATTGTTTTCTAACCAAATGTATTTTTTTGGAGGTAGAATAAAGTTGAAAGGAAATACCAAATAATACGTCGAAAAACGTTGTAATGCACACGACCCTTGTACGGATATTTTTATTGTATTTTGATTGAAGGTTACATCCCACATCCGAGGTAGTTCTGAGAAACTAAGATATTTACTTCCAAAACACTTCAAAAGGAAATGCCTGTGTTTCCGCCATTGGTATTCCCGAAAACTTGAGCAGTTTCTTTTATCAGCCTCTTTTGTAGATCCTTCGGAATGAGCTATTAAATAAATAGCTAGGGGCCCTCACCGCACCGAATAAAAGAACACGGCCTTCCCTCTATCGCCAACAATGTTAGCAATTGAAAAATAAATCGGGTTCCCTTCGAATATATTTGTTCAGATATTTTGACTGAGACCCTCATCACATCCTTTGTATTCTATAAATAGATGCACTATCCCATTTTTCGCACCAATCTGTGACAGGTGAAAATAAAACTCGCCAAGACAATTTCACATATTCTTTATTTCAAAAGTTTTTACGAATTATAACTAATTGGTAACTCAAATATCACAAAATGAAAATCACATTAAAAAGAAAAAAATAAATATTTCAAAAACAATAAATAGTAACAAAATTAAAAACACATCAATATTCAAGCTCGATGGGAATGTACTTGTATTACGTAATTCCTATGTACTTGTATAATCGTCTATATATGTACTTTGGTATAAAATACTGAAGTTAAAAGCTCTGGGTTTATTCAATGCGTGAGAGTATTGCGTTATCACAGTGTTGGGCAATTAAATACAGCGTGGTTAGTGAACTGTTACAATATTACACATTTTACTTATCAAAGTATTTATTACTACTACATAAAAATTTGGTATATCAAACGATACTAGACCGCTTAAAACATTAAATTGACTAGTTAGACTACTGAAACTTTCATAAGTAAAATGGTCAGTTTTAAAATTTATTTGAAAACATTTAGAAGTTACACTTATTAAACTACTATCCTTTATATTGTAATTCTGAATATAATAAGACAAACAAATGTTTAACTATATTAAAACTCAGTCTATTTGCTTTCACAAATTCATTTGAAAGTTTTTGATATGCGACTTTGTACAAAATGATATTTGCGTCCGCACAAACTTTGGGTTCAATATTGACGTAGGTTCATTGTAAATGTTCTTGTGGTTAAAGCTACCAAAACACGGGTCTATTGCGAGCTCTAGGATTGATTGACATAATCAAAGTGTCGGTTTGGTCCTCACCATGTGTTATGATGTGTGATGAAACTGGATTTTCTAACCCCAAATTATTTTACCTTTACTACAATTTTATTATGTGTCTACAAAATAGCTTGTTTCGACTTATTAATATCGCTTAAATAAGATCAAGTGATACTTTTACAATGACTAGGTAAATTGTTTATTATATTTTCTATATTTCGATCTAAATATACCTACACAATGGTCCAATTTCCAAAATGACTGTCTAAAACATTTTCTTTATAACGTTCTGTTCAACTATCCAAACGGTCACGACAATTCAACCAATTTTCTATTCGAATATGTTGTAGTACAATTGAATACACAAAAGGAGGATTCAAGATGAGGACAATGGGATTTACATCTTACGAAAGAAACATGCTCTAACCAAAATAACATTTAGGGAAGGGACACATTTAGAACCTTGTCATACAAGCGATGTCTGAGAACTGGCGAGGCGACGACATTTTGTCTAAGCTTAGCATTTCAGATCCCGTCTTGATGATACGAACCAGGCTATATATCTGCATTATGTCTGGAAAGATAAATTGTAGGACTTCAATTTATGACGGTGACGTAAAAATTGTCTTGTATTTTAGACGAGACCATCAATCACTCAGTACCCAAAGATCGCTTCAATAACAAAGCCCTGAACATAATTGAGGTAAAGGTGTGTTTACACCGGCGCCTTAGTGCAGGCGTTGATGTCACCGATGCTCTTGACGCGTCGGTGTCGCTTCTGCTTCAACAGCGCGTCGTCTGTCGACTTGGCCGGCAGAGGCGAGCTCACTCGGTGAGCTTGGTCTGCTTTTTGTCCGTACCTTCAAGAAAAACGACCGCATTTTAGTTTGAAATAGAAATTGTTGAGGCCACTTTACGAGGAAAATGCAACCTGAACATGCAAGTCTACACAAGACGTAGACAAATATGAACAGAAAATTTCGAAGAAATTATCTAAATATAAAATTATTTGCTATATGGGCGGAAAAACGCGCATCTGTGACATTTCCACGATCAGTGAAGTAACACGTGCAAATTTCTGCCACGACTTCCACAAAGGTATGGCTTTCGTCTTATGATGGGTATTCTTAAGAATATTTTCCTTGGATTAATACATTCAGGTATTGCGTGATAGATAAACCAATATGCCTATTTAAATAAGATAAAACAAAATTTCAAACTTATTTTATTAAAGTCTACCGAAAATGCAAATTCAGTGAGCCTAACAAGGTTATACCCACAAATTGAAGTGTAGTGTAGTGCGTATAGTCAAACACCCACGCGAGCATAGAGTGCGGCACATTTGAAGTTAGGTTACGTCGGGAAACAGCAAACCTTTGTCTCTCACTCTTGTAAACGTAATTAGGTCATCCAATTCTGTTGGCTTTAAAACACGAGCTGTATCTAAAGAATAAACAAAAGAAAACCCGTCTATTGAATTGCCGCGATTTCTTTCATTTAAAGTTTTATGTAATCTATTGAAATGTGGACTGGTGAATAATTTCGTTTTTTAAAGCCAAAACAAGGAAATCTTTTCTCTTTGACCACATTTTTACTCCACAGAGAAAAAGCGGATTCTATTTGGGAAAAAACCGGTTAAGTGCGTGTCGGACTTCGCAAATTTAGGGTTCCGAACCAAACCGCAAAATCAAGTTGTTTGTAATTGAAAAAAAAGGGCATTTCAAAGAAAAAATCTGATTTATCAATATTTTGGTATTTGTTAGTAAAATATAATTATGTAATAATAAACATTATCACCAAATTTGAAGTTCAAAGGTAGGGAAGTCAAAAATACTTCGGAACAAAATTTTGCAAAAAATACTGACTTTGGTGGCTTCTCATTCCTTTGCTTTCCAATATTTTTTAAAACAAAAATACAATATTTATCTACTCAACGAGCTCATAACAACGATACTCTTATCGACAGGGATTTTTTTTACACTCCCCCTTTTTCTGTATGGGAAAAGCTTTTTAAAATATTATTTGACAATTTGGATGGCGGTGAAAATTTGCAAAGATTGTAGCTCAAACACAGGCACAGGTACAGTAAAACGGTTGGCGTTTGGCTGTACCTGTTAGTGTGTGACAGACAGACGGACATTAATAGACACGTGAGTGACAGCAATAGAGCTCCATTTGGACCCTTCGGGTCTAAAAATAATGGTAATAATTTAAGTACCATTGTTTGTTAAGTAGGTTCAAATTAAGAATTGATAGTAGGCCAATATAAAATCCATATAAGAAATTTGCCAATGCCAAAAAATCTATAATTCATCTATTACCTATTATTATTATTGGTTGACTGGTAGAGAATGCCTAAGTCCGCCATTGTACTTTAGTGCATGAAGTTTAAATAAATAAATGCATTATCTTTCTTTCTGTTCACAAATAATTAGCACATCATTCCTAAGTTCCAATATGAAGGGTGCGAGACTGCGAGTACAATTAAATGTACATAAGACATCGCATAAGCTACGTTATCTCCGAAATATAGCTAATCTCTGGCATAGCGAAGCACGAAGGTATTGCAGGTTTTCATAAGCGTCGGTGATCTACCCAACGTACTGAAATAAACAGTGCAGCGCCACTTGCCTATAAATAATAATAGAATTTTCCTTGAAATCGTTAAGTTTCGTCAGGCTATCCCTCGTCGACACACTGGACTACGAGTACAGACTCAACGGCATGTATATCGGCACATACTCCTGCAGCGTTGGCGGCAGAGCAAACGTCATGCTCAACTAAGATAGCGTCCGTACGGCTATTGGAGGTGAGTACGAGATCTGATGGCTACGCACCTGCGATGTCTCTTGTATTGCAGAGTACTCGTATTGTCGAAGAACATTCGCCATTATACAAACCATCTACTAGTTTGCCATACATTTACAGAAAAGAGTAACCCTAATTCTGTAGTATCACTTACCTATGAGTAATAATAGAATTCTCCTTGATATCGTTCAGTCTCGTCAAACTATCCCTCGTCGACACACTGGACTGCGAGTACAGACTCAGTGGCGTGTATATTGGCTCATACTCCTGCAGCGTGGGCGGCGGTGCGTACGTCATGCTCAACTGAGACAGCGTCCGTACGGCTATAGGAGGTGAGTACGATAACTGGTACGGCTGCGTCAGGCTCAACACACTTGAGCTCTCACTTGAGCTAGACGGTGATGTCCGCTCGTGCTTCGGTTTTAGTACCCCCAGTGCTCTGGTTATTGAGCCCTGGAAAAAATTGTGTTAGTAATGAGGTCTAAGTGTGAACATTGAAAATAATAATTAAAACAATTAAGCGTCTTACTCTCAAACTATGCCTCCTGGAGTCCCCACTAAGATCAATGCCTGGTAACCCAGTAGCAACCGACCTTGAGAACGGTCTACCCAACATCCTGATTTGATGGCCAAACAAGTTTCTGAAAACCAATTACAAGTTGATTTCACTACACAATAGAAGCGGTACAAATTTGAGATCACATATAAAAGCCAGGCAGAGCGTAGTTTGCGTTAGTTATGGTCGCTTTAATCTCTCAAATTTGCACTCATTTGTGTTTAATATCTGCTAACACAAAAAGCTCACATGCAAATTCTCGTTAGGTTATATTTTACAGTCGCAATGTTGGACCTCAATACTGCATTTTTTATTCCTAGTAGGAAAAAAATAACGCAAACATTTTTCATGTTCACAGACTTTGTTCTCTGGAAGCTACGAGAGACAGTTAATAAAAAGTGAATGGTAATTCAATAATGTTTTGCATAGACATCAAAAGCATGATGCACTTTGCTGGAAATGATACGAATCATGCTGATTGTGTACGAATATATGGATATAAATAAAAGGAAATAACACGAGTAAACATTGATGGATTGGATGACAACGAAAAGTACTGGATCCAATATTGGAATTGTAAGCAAATAGTGAGATCGTATGTGTTCGAAACAAACAGTACTCTTCCTTGTTTGCTTGAATTAAAATAACAACAACAAGATAATCAAAAGGTCTTAACTAAATCCATCAAGCACGAAATGTCAACGTGTTGGAAATCTTTACAAAATAAAATGGAACGTTACATGGAAGGAGAAAATGTGGACAGAGTCTGATTATTATGTAGTGCTTACTAATGATGATGACAGAGAGGCATTCATGATGTATCGATAAAATGGTCGTTACCGTTCTGTCTCGATGCAAGGATCGCCAAGTTTAGGGTGATGGATAATAAAAAGAAACTGACTCGATGTCCCTTAGGTTTATCTTTTTCATCAGGATTTATTCACATTTATAGTTCAATCGATATCGTTACAGGTGAACCTAATATACAATGTTGTCAACTTTACAGTATGAATGTATACAAGTCAAAAACATATTTATCTTACAGTATTAGTAAATGCTATTATTGTTATAATCCTAAAGCTATGGTGATGGTTCTGTCTTTACACCTATTAATATTCAATTGTATAGATTTTAAAATCTTCGATTATTATTACATTTATTTTAAAACTGTTTTTAAATTGAAATGAATCCTCTTCGTTAAGAACGTTAGTGAATGCAGGTAATGGGATATGAGTTACCCCCTATGAATAATACGAAGCATTTCATGCTTATATCTTTATAATATCAACTAAGTTGTATACATTTACTAGTTTACCAAATTGATCAATCCCGAATTAACATTAACGTGACGAATCTAATCTACGGCAAGATCGGGACTCTAGGGGGTCACAATGTCCAACATTGAATCTAACACTGACGAAGGCGAAGTACAAAACAAAATGACTGTGAAGTGTCCGATCGCTCCAACTTTTTGATATCCTTTACTTACAAACCACGATCCCTACGATAACTTATCAGTCTTCACCGCTCGTAAAGTTTTCCATCAAAAAGTTTCAAAAAACGAGCAAGTTTGACGGTAGGTAGATACAAAATTTTCTTTCGCAAAGAAAATATTTTGTGTAAAAATAGCGAATTTACAAACATTTTGATACAGGAAATTTTACATAGATACAGGTTTGGGCACCGAAGCGATAATTTATTTTTTAAACGAGAGTTTTTTGATTTTCGTTGGTTTATCTTTGTTTTGTGGACAACATGGATGCTCGGGCAGCCTCCACTTGCAGTTCTTCCACCTGGCAAAATATCGTATACCTGCAGGATTGCACCTCACATTATAATCAACTACAGATGCGCACGTACGGGAGGGGACACTCACAGCGCAGTGCCAGGTGCACTGTGCCACAGGTCTAGTCTCTACTGAGTACTCAAACAACTGGTACATGCACTGTGCGTCTCACCACAACATCGTTGCACTCGTTCACCATTCATATACTGCCTTGACTCATTTAAAATGCATTTATGGGACAAACAATCTAAGAACTTGGTTATGAATATATAATAGTAAACTGTGCTCATTGTCACCAAACAAACTGCTAGATATATTCAAGTATATAATATTGTAAATACATACTTCATTCATAATCATGTAATATAATAAGAAAATATAACATTTACATAGATACATTATACAAGTAGTGCGAATAATATTGGCTCGTAAGTTGATTGATGCGATAGAGCTCATATATATAAATATTAATTTTATTGGTGTCTGAAGCAAATATTATATTTTCCTGGATTGGCATATAAATGAGTATGTTGGCTTACCTCGCTGGTATGACGAGAGCGTCGAATTCTGCGACCAAATGTCTTCTGATAATGCTCTTGGAAGGAGGAATGCCGAGTGCTGTCGCCATTGTCTCTCCGGTGAACGAAGGCTCTAGCACGACGAGTCCTCCGTGCACTCCACTGTCTGCGGTAACGAGATTATCAACTACGTGACCCTCTATCCTGGCGCGGATATCATTAGCAAATAGACAGTATCAAGCCGGGAAAACAAACATACCTTTTAGATTATCCGCAAATTCACCTAAATCAATATTATGAGCCCATCGCATGAACCTCTGATTGGTCCAGACTAAGGGGTCGGCGTCGACGTTCTCGCACTGGTGCCGCCTTACAGCTAACGCCTAACAAACAAAGATGTTGTAAAAACTTAACTATGATTGATCAGCTCGGGTAATTTATAACGTTGGGAATAAGAAGGGAAATAATAAACGTGATGTAACAGGTTTTTAGCTAACTGTCGAGCCAGCAGGAGCGGAGTGCACGATGATTAATGGGTGTACATTACGGGCAGGCCGCACGGCAATGCGAGACGGAACATTTTGTTCCAGCTCATTGGATAATCGCTCATTTGCTTTTCGTTATCTCACCCCACTTATCGGAAGGGACGTGGAAAGGTTTTCTCATTCCGAGACACGCAATTTGTAAATGAGATGAAGAGTGGAATTTATGTCATTGTCATCTTTAATTTATCCTTTTCTTTTATTTATCTTTTCTTTGGTGATGCTTTGACATGATTAAAGTTGATTAAATAAAATGAATTACACTAAAAGGTCTTCATGGATCTTTTTTCTATCTATAAAATACGACATCATATCTCTTTCAAATCGTGTTGCGTTTTATACTAACCTGTCGATCGTATTTCATTATTCTAAGCAGATGTATGCCGTGCACGATGGAGGCCTGGTGGAACTTCCTCGTCACTCCGAGGTATTTCTCCAATTCTTTCTTGCTGATGGTGTCCAACATGCGAGCGTCCACCAAGTTTGCCAGGAACGACTCCGCGTACTGTTGGCAAAAATCAACTCCTATAAGAGTTCTTGCTTCTTCATCTTCTGAATCTTCCACTGGACCAATGAACTTGGTTCAACTAGGTCAATCATTTAATTTATTGGTACGTAAAAGTATGTCTCCGTACCTGTGACAGTCCCAAATCCGGCAGCCATTCAGCAGCGACCCAAGCGTGCGTCAACTGCCCTATACTGGGGTTCCTCACGAGGTCTGGTCTCCTGCGCTCCTCGATGGCCAGCCGCAGCTTCTTGCGGTGCATCGGCTGCGAGATGCCCAGCCCCACCTCCAGGTCAGCGTCAGACAGCTCGAGCAGAACCTGCCCATTCAAAGCACGGATCTAGAACCAACCAGAACACAATATTTGACGCTTAATGCGCGTCTATCGTTCTACTACATACGAGTACACCCGTATCGAATAAGGTTTGTTATGAATTTATCACGACATGAATAACTTTGACGTTCGTGATTTCCCTTTCATGTTACAAGACTGAAACGCCTACTGAAAACTCTGATATCAACATATAAATAAGCAAATTCTCCGATGAATTTATCTGGGGGAGGTGTATCGGCCCCCGATTTCCATACAGATCTAATAAAATGAGCGCATTCCGAATAATGAATGGATTTACGGGTAATGAAAATGGTTTTTTTTATTCCATTCTTTACGTACGAAAATATAATCCTCGTCGTTTTCATCGAGAGTTATGACCGGCAGAAATGTAAACATTGATTTTAGCTCTCCCGTTATTCAAGCTGAAAATAAACCATTACATTATTACAATTTCAACAATGCACATTGTTAAACTTTACAGAATAATATTATTATAATAGTATCGAGGCTTTTCTTAATAAATAAATGGAGTACTAAGTGGTAAATACGATTTGTGTTAATACTGCTTGAAACCTCATAACGTGAATGCACACCAGAGCATAAGTAACCTCGTTTTTCTAACATAGTACGGACACTAGGTTTGTAATAGCCTGGAAGTGTGTTACGAAGACTTTACATTGTTCTACTTTCACGTTTGTCTTACCTGCTGAAAACTGTCTATTTAACTCCCATATCAAGTAACTTTGTGCTTGTATGAGTACCTACATAATAGAGCATAATTTCGTAAAACATCGAGCATGAAAAAAAAAACATTTAAATATACTGTCTTTCTTTCTTTTTATTTTCTTGTGAGGTGTGGCCACCTCTGGTGTCAGAGTTAATTTAGCCGCCTCTGAGAACCCCACAGGCCTCTGACTTGGCAATTAGTATACTGTATTGCAAGTGATTTTGATATTAAAGTCGTATTTTCTAGGTTCTAGATGGTGTTTTAGTGGTAAACGAATGACATGTTATGTTAGTGTAAATAGGATTTTGAAATCACACACACTCAATGAAACCCTAGTTTGTCAACAGTAATGCAGCGAGACACCTTTGCTATTTCTTTCAAATAAACCAGCAAGATACTGCGACACACCAGGTGCTAGCTCAAGCCATGCAATGTTCGTGGGAGCATGATAACTATAAACATTGATAGGTTCTTTAAATTCTACATACCTTGCCACTCTTGACATTATCAGCAACAGCAGCAGCATACTGCGGCATCCCCAGCGCCAGCTCAAGCCACGCGATAATAGCGGGCGCGCGCCATCTTGAAAGTGGCAGAGATGCAGCCTCCCGCAACGCCGCCTCACTGCCCAAGGGCGACCAAGCGCGAGTGCTACCAGTACCCGAGTAGATCGGCTCTGAACAACAAGCTATATTGAAAAACATTGAAACATATTGATTTGTGACCTGAATTGGTCACCCGAAGGTTCCCAATGTTGTTGGTGGCTATAAACATAAGGATTATGAGTAAAAAGCAAGTAAAGACTGAAACAGTCAGTATTGCCAATTAGGATCAGTGCGTGCTTAGATTGGAACAGTCAACCTTAAATCAGTAGTTACAAAATTTAGGATTTACATAATAATAAATGTAGGTAATACATACTGTTGACCATACAGATAATGACGCGAATTAATTGGAGTGTAAAGAAGGTTCCTTCATAAGGAGACCAGATTAATTTAGATTAGGGGCAAATCAATTTGGAAAAAGTTTGCGTACTGTTTATATTTTTCGCTAAGGGTTTCTAAACTCACCACTCTCATGGCCACTGATAGCCGCACTGCCGGACTTGGTGCGGTGTCGAGATCGCGCGAACACGCGAGATATGGAGCCCCAAGCTGAGCCACGTCCGCGCGCCCCTTTGCTGCCTGCGCCTGAACGGCCGCGCACACCACCTAGCAGAGCTGCCTCGCACTCACCTGGGCTTGATAGCTGCTCCACTGACCTGATGGGAGGATAACACGTTTTGAAACAGAAATTCATGCCAACGAAATTTAAATATCTAGAGGTACAACTGTATTAACTATCAATGCAAATATAGGTCTCAAGGCGGTAGGCTAGCTGAGCACATTGGAAGTTTGAACTTAATACAAAGTGTTAAAAATTATTCTTAAACCAGGCAAAATTCTATCAAGAAACCAGTAGTAGAATGTTTTCACTCTTGTCAAAGTTAGCAACTTTGTAAGTAGTAAAGTTACTAACACTGACTCATTACTTTTCAAAGGTCCTAGAAAATGTGCTACAAACAGAATGCATTACTTATGAAAATATTCACCGTGAATGTTAAATATTAAACAATGTGAAGATCAGAGAAGTAATTAGTTTGCATCAGGTGTACGATCTCAATAATCACTCAAACGCGGCATTTGATTTGACACCCAATCTATACGACGGCCTTTTCAGCCAGCAGTCGTTGTTCCGGCTCTTAAAATATTGCTTGATGAAAGATATAAAAGGTAGCCTGAGCGAACAGTTGCGGAAAATAAAAAAGAATTAAGCCGGAAGAAAATGTAATTTCGAGCAACTATTGCTGAATCGTGGACCGAATCGCGTAATGCTCGATAAATTTTACTGTCAAAATTCGATAATATCGCCTGTAGAAATAAAGTAGCCCGTAAAAGTAATAGAATGCTGAGTGTTATCGGTCCATTTCCTATTAACTTTTAGAGGGCTGTAATATGCATCAGGTGAACGATCTATGATTACACCAACTTGTCAGAATTATATTTGGCATGCAGACAGCTTTTCCATGTAGCATTCGTTGAAACGGACGCCCTTAAAATATCGCAAGACTAGACGAAAGATATTAAAAGTCGACATAGCCCGAGGAAATGGAAGAGAATTAAGCTGGAAGAAAACGTAATTTCGAGCAACTACAGCTGAATCGCGACCTGAATCGTGTAATACTCGATAAATTTTACTGTCAAAATTCGATATTATCGCTTTAGTAATAAAGTACGCAGTGAATGTAATAGAATTTTATCGCTCAGTTTCTTATTAGCTTCTAAATTGCAGCTATCAAACCTAATAGACCGCTAGGCTATTCGCAAGATTGTGCTAATGTCAGCAAATAAAGATAGGACCTCATTTGCAGGGAAATAAGTTTTCCCAGGGACTTTCATTTAATATGATTAGGGGCCTTAGAAAGTGCCCTTGAACTCCAAGTAACAAGAAAGTTCGTTTGGAGGAAGTTTTCGTAGCTATTAACAGGATTAACGCCATTTTTCTGCTGAAATTAGCACCTAAAAGGATCTTCATAGTAAGACTTGAGGGCAAGTTGTAGAATCGTGGTAATGAACGTCTGCTCAGTTGAATACTAATATTGCTTGGAATTCTGGTTGTTCCGTCCCTAACCAAAGACGGGCGGATGGCCTTGGGGAAGTCACATCCATAACAAGATTAATTGAGTACACTGATGACGAAGATTAAATACTAATAAATTAATGATGAATTTAACAAGATGCTGAGGATGATCCTATACATGGTAAGGCTAAAACTAAAAGATTTGCCCACTCTCACAGAGAGAAGGCTAAGTTCTTCAGAGGTCCCAGCAGAGGGAACATTAATGGGCTGGTGATGATGAAAGCTAAAAGAAGAGAAAACTTAATATACATAACACAAACCTTGATAAAGATCCCGCGTCGATAGAGCGTGTGAAGGGCGATGCACTGTTGTGTGGAGACAGAGTCGGGCTGCAGTCACGCGGCGTGCTCACTAAGAAAAAAATGTCGCCCATTAAAAGAGATATATTATATCTCCTATTAATAGAGTGCCTCTGTTTTAATTTTACAATGTTGATTTTTACAATTCTGCTATGAATTACTTAATGCCCAACCATTACGTTTGTAATCAAAGTGAACTTTTTATTTTTTAGCAATCAAAGTGAACTGTTTATTTATTAGCAATCCAAGTAAATAAGACATTATATAAGTAATGTAATATAGTTCTATGTGTATAGTATTTAAGTATATTAGGATTAGTTTTCAAAATTATACAATCTTGCAAAAAAATTTTTGACTACTTATGTTAAATATTGTTTAAAACCTGTTGTACTACAATAAGCATATTCGAGAGCTTAGAGCTGCTACAGCCTGTGATACAGGATTACCTAGTACAGGCATCTTACATGGTTATACCTACATTAGTTATCTAAGATTGAAATTGTGTTTTTACCTTTTATAGTGTCAATAAAGATTATTATTAAGTCACTGACAATACTTGACCAACAAAGGTCCCATAGACTAACAACGCAAACGAAGTGTTCGGTAAAATTTTCTAGAGATAGAATATTGAAAATCGGTGACGTAAATAAACTCCAACTAAAAATAGGTATACAAGTATACAAGACACTTATAAATCCCATTCCCAAACCGTGTGTAGGAAAATGGAAACTGAAAATGCTGTTCACGATCCTCTTCGCATTGAACGCGGTATATTGTCGCCATCGAATACTTAGCCCTAATGTTATACGTATATGTAGAATAGGCGAGGCTTACAAACTACTTTATATTACTCAAGCCTTTATCCCCCGGCGGATAAAACGTCCCGATGCATCTATCGGAGGCTCGTGTAAGAAAAAAGTGTTCGGCACAAAGTACTGAAGCGTGGAACCAGTATTTGTATCTTTTTTCCTCGCAGTCCTGTAATTTGGAAGCGCTTGAATGGACGCGACTTCTCTTCCGATTATTCGAAGCGTCAACAGAAATATGCACGTTATTTTATTATTTCCTTCAAGATAAAGCTTTGAAGTATGCCAATATTATACGAGGGAATCGTTTGATACCACATAAAGCTATGTAATATAAATAGCGGGCTTTTAAGATTGTAAAATAACAAGCTGCGGACTTGGACGTCTTTTACGAGCAATATTCATTTCCTACGGATTTTGATGGTTTACGCAAGAATAAAGCCAGTGGGTGTTATTTTTAATATCGGTATGTCAATATTTAACTTTGTTTTGTAAAGAACTTAATTTTGTATAAGCAGGTTGATCGGATTTGTTTATCCAATCAAATCTGAATGTAACCGATTATCCGAAATCCATAACACCCACAAAGACAGTTGATAAAATTGCCATTTGTTTTTTTCCATTTGCAGATATACAAAAGAAAATCACTTCAGATATTACAAAAGCATATTGTGTAAAAGCGCACTCCAATATTCGCGAAATAAAAACTCAATGAATTTGTTCCGGTTGTATGAAAAGAATGAAACAAAAACATGGTAAATTCAAATGGAATGAAGTTCTGAAATTCCGAACAGTCGTTTTGCAATACTAACGTAGTTGTCAGGAGTTTTATTGTTTGATGTACGCTGAGCATGTTTCGGAAAACAGTATAATATTGACTGCTGCCTCCAGCAATTTTAGTTGTTAAACTGCACAATTTAGAATGTGTTGCAAATTGTTATTTAGCATATTGTGGAGTTCCATCATTTGCATTTAACAATGTTTCAAAACGCAGCCATTTTTTGTTGAACAATTACCCACCAACCGATTTAATTTTATGCTACCAACAATAAATTAAAGCTTAAAAAAGGTACAATTTCAATTGAAATGCTTTTGTTCAACAAAATGAAACTACAGAATATTATTAAATTGAAGGGAACTTATTGTTTGATAGGACGAATAAAACTCATTTCTGATCTTGATTTGACTTAGTACCTACAACATTAGATAACCTGATTTTTTGTCTGTTAAAAATGATAGTACCTGGATGACCTAGCTCTGTTCGGGTGAAAACAGAGAAAACGACATTTTTTAAAATGAAACCTAGATAGATCGATGTATCGACCCCGAAACCCTGCATACAAAATTTCATGAAAATCCTTGGAGCCGTTTCCGAGATTCTGATTATATATTGTAAGTTGAGGAAGGGCTTGTAGATGAAAACACGTTTTTATTGATCACAGAAAGTTTTATGACGTTTCTTTTCCGCACAACTGACAGAACACTTTTTTCTTTTTCAAAAACAAAAAAAGATTAAAATAAAAAGGAAACAAATAAGTATATAAAAAAGGTAAGGTAAGGTAAGGTGTAATGTATGTATGTATGTATATATGTATATATGTGTAATATATGTGTATATATATATATATATGTGTATATATATATATATATGTATGTATATATATGTAAGAATTGCTCGTTTAGGTATTAGATAAGCGAATTCCGCAGACTGAAATGTTCAAGTCCAAATGTTCAAGTTTCACATATTATACGTAGTAGATACAGAACTGGATATCTCTGAATAAAATAAACAACAACAGAAACAAAGTAGGTGTGTGTACGATCGTCATTTATTACGGTTAGCTGTCGCACAACTGTACGAAACAATTTGATTTCATCGTTATGAAAGTTTACTCTGTAATAAAAAACTCGTTTCACAAGCGGAAATTTTTGCTGTTTCAATTTTTCACGCTAAAATGTCCTTTGATAAGAACGAGATGGGAAACTTCGTAATGTTTAAACAGATGAGATTTTTTAATATTTACTGCAAGAAACCTCATCTAAATTACTAATTTTTAACCGACTTTCCTTAAAGGAGGAGGTTCTATGCTCGACTTTAAGTTTTTTGTTTGGTCACCGATATCTCCGTCAATTGTGGACCGACAGTGATTTTTTTTTTGTTTGAAAGAGTATGTTCCCAAATTGGTCCCATTTTAATTTGGCGAAGATCTGATGAAGAACTTCGGAGATATACAATAGAACTATTCAATAAATGACGGCAAATCTCTCGGGATTTCTGCAATCGCATGTCTGTTTATTGTTTATACCATTTCATAACATAACATCACGCCAGTACTCCCTAAAGGGGTACGCAGATGTGTACAGTTCACCTTGGTACTCTCTCATTTCACCGGTTATGTTCAAGTTTCATGATATTGGAGTAATGTATTCTGGCATTATAGGCAACTTACTAAATAACTTGCTTATTAGGTACAACAAAAAGTGAAAAATAAAAAAACGTTTTTACAATAAAATACTACCATCTTCCAAATAAAAACACTACAAAGACACCGACTTCCAAAAAGACGGATATTTTTCACTTTGTAGTGTTTTTATTTGGTAGTCGGTAGTATTTTTTTGTAAAAAAGTATTTTTTGTTGTAAAATATTGCTAAAAATGTAAAAATTGAGCGTTCCCCACACAGCTACAGATATCATTATACTTGTTTTCAACATGAGCGAGTTGCAATCCGATTTATTTTCCAGCTGAATCATGGAAATTATATTTCACTTCATAACAACAATGCTGCGGATGTAACAATGTTAAAAAGGATTCGTCCAAGTTAAATTCATCAAAAATTAACGACGGAAATTCGACATTCGGATTAATGAACGTGATTTTGTGCTTAATTTTTAAGTATTTAATTATCGTACCGCATCGTAGACCAAAATTGTCGATACATAAAGAGAAAATTATATTGTGTGGTAGAGTAAGTAATCGGATTACAACGTGAAATACTTTTATGATGAACGCTGTTCTTGGCCCCCGCCATGTGCGTATTGGACAGATTGGCACAGCAGGAGTCGGGAATGGAGACAAACTTCGTAATAAAGGTACTTACATTGATAGATATGGTGTGCGGATGAGACCAGGGAAGCGGCGTCTGTGTCATAAGGATCAAGTGTGGGTGGTACGCCTTCCGCTGTGGAGTCAGACAGGTTGCCGCCGCACACTGAGGTGGCGCCACCGTCGCTGCTACCTGTCACCGGAGTCATGGGGACAAAGTTACCTATGTAGGCTTGAATGAATGCTAGATAATTGTGTCGGATAATTTATGGCTAGGTTAGGTAGGTTAGGCAAGGGCCTGTATATCATAGCCTCCAGTTAGAGAAAAGTGGAATAGAATTTGCATAAAATTAACAATTTATTTGGAGGCAAAAACAGACCAAGTGTAGGATATTTCTCAAATATTTTTGGATACTTATATATTTTGAATACGGGAAATATTCTAACATCCGAACAGTTGAAAAAAGACTAGGTAGAAGATTAGATATATACTTCTTGTAGCAAAATACTTTAATGTACTTAGCCTAATAGTGTGAAAAGAAACGTAGTACAGACAATATGAAATAACTTATGACACTAGACTTGACAGAAAAAAAAACTAAAACTGAGATGTCTCACATGTAGCTAAGTAAAGGTACAGACACTCTTATGTGTATTTGTGTAACACGGTAACACTAGGCACTTGGCTTGGCATCGTGGACACCTTTACACTCTCTCTCGACTTAATATTAATAATAAAAACCACCAGTGCTTCAGTTCGAGTTTTATTAAGCAAATCCTGTTTTAAAGATACAAGACATGTCAAGTCTAGTGTCATAGGTAACTTCATACTGTCTGTACTACGTTTCTTTTATAAGTACATTATTACAACTGCAGTTGATACATACCTCTAACACCAGAGTCGGCACTGCAGCTTCCCCTATCTCCGATCAAGCCGGAGGGGCCCCCAAGCATCATAGGAGGCCCCATACCGAGTGATGCCACGCTTTCACCTTCTGATAGGCATCCCGCAGCTTGCAACTGTCTCCGAGCCTACATGTGACAAAAAGAAATCGGTTAGGTTTATTTACGAACAAAAAAAAGTTAATTAAAAAAAATCAAAAAACCCGACTGCTTAAAAAGCGAACTAAAAAGCCGTAAACAAGAAGAAAATCATGCTGTGCAGTCGGAGGATACGTATTCGCGAGCTGGCTGACTAAAACCATATGTATCCTCCGACTGCACAGCATGATTTTCTTCTTGTTTACGGCTTTTTAGTTCGCTTTTTAAGCAGTCGGGTTTTTTGATTTTTTGAATTAACTTTTTTTATTTATAACTTTTTAGTTATTTTTTTAAGATTTCGGTACATTTAAACATATAAGTGTTATATATTTTTGAAATCACCTCTTAAAACCCTTTATTTTGATACCCCACACGATGGGTTTGGAAGTAAAAAATATTTTTTTCCCCCACAATATGGCGCCCAAAATCCGCCATTTTTCTATTTTTCAATTTTAATGTAGCCAGTGACACTCGCAGGGTTAAGACGAATCGATTGACGTATGAATCATCAAAATCGGCCTACGAGTTTGGTCTCTGGAACGAACATACATACATACATACATACTTACATACATAGACTGATAAACACATTACCCTCCTTCGGCAGTCGGGTAAAAATAATGAAGAATATTAAAAGGGCAAATTAATAAATAGGTATTGTTTTATGCTATAACTAGTTGACAATAAATCAAAGTAGTCTTATTGATCTATTCATATATTCATATATATATCATTATGTCACGGTGTGATCGATCGACAGCTGTTTAGTTGCAACTTAGAAGCATATATTGATAGCTAAGTATAACATGACAAGCATGACTGTGCTTATAAAACATTGTACCCGGTGAAAACAAAGACAGGGTGTGACATCTTTCGCTCGATTATCAACATAGCAGCAGAGTTATCCACATCATTTTACGGCCCGTAAATATTTACTGCCACACATGCGGCAGTATACGGCATCTTCCAATATTTGGACAGTATTTCGAAACTCGTAACTACAACGGTTAGCAAGCCAAAAGCATAATGTTAGCGCACAGGTGGATACTCTCCCCATCCTCATGTAATCCCTCAATCATCTTTTACAATACTCGTGGGTTACAACACTCGTGGGTTACAACACTCGTGGGTTACAGCACGATACGACGATACGATCCAACATCACATCCCAAACACGATTATAGTTATACCTCCGTCGAAACACCCTTTTAATGCTTCAATTAATTTCGATTGGGGCTTTAATTTGGACAGGATTTGTCCGCTCGAATGGGACATCCCGTCGCGAGCCCGCATCAACGTAATGGTATCGAATGTTCCGCGGTCGCAGGTTAATATCCGGATTATGCGTAACGGAAAATCGGGTAATAACATAACACGGGTAACCACCTTGTGGAACTAAGTCGAGGAAACAGTTGTGTTTAATTTTCCCTGCAATTTAGATCAGACGGAGCAATTTGAAATGGTAATTAACACAAGCGAGTGATGGATGGTCTTGGTTCGAGCGCACATCACGCCGCCTATTCATCATAGTACTGAGCTGTCGATAAAAGTTTATTTATTATTGGTTGAAGCACTTCATCACTGAAGTTGTTCATCAAAAACAATTTTGTATAATAATATCGACGTAGTTCCGCGGTACAATGGACAGGTTTTGAATGAATTATCTCGTGAATTGTTTTGGTGATTTCGCAGTAGATAAAAGAGAATGTTATTGAATCCGAGTATTTTGTTCATTACTATTAACTTACTAATATAAACGTAGTTTAATTAAATATTTTCAGTAAGTATTTCAAAATTATTTGTGTCGTTTAATCTGCTTTCCCTTCCTGGAAACACGTATATCCATGCGCACAACAGTTTCAAAGGCACCATTTCATTAATATAGTAAGCCTACCTCAAACAGTTGTTCCCTGGCATGTCTGAGCTGTGTGTCCCTGGCGCTGAGCGCGGCGGCAAGCTGCAGCGAGCGCTCCGCCTCGTCGCGCGCGTGACGGAGCAGCGCCGCTCGCTCCCGCTCTCGCTCAGCTCGCTCCGCTCCTAAAGCGGACGACGCACCACCTCGAGAACGCATCTGTACAAATGTGGTACTATACTATAAGAAAAACAATAAAGAAATATGCAACGTCAATTACTCGAACTTTATTTCGAAAATAATGAGGTGCACGTGTGAAATTGTCACAAATAAATCACAACAATTGTAAGTAATTCTCATTCAAGGAGAACTGTTTGTAAATAATATTAAGACCGTAGGCAGACTTGATGCGTTTCTGAAGACTTTATTAAACTCAAAACTTCATTAATAATTATTAAAAGTAAGAAACATAATAAAAACGAAATAAGGTTTCCAGACTCGCCGTAAGTGAGAACAATGTAGGCGAATAACTTATGATATGAGAGCATTCACAGAGAACTTTCTGTATGTGTAAAATTCTATAAGCTGGGAAACAACTGGAGAACTTCTGTGTGACCTAGATCCTATCCGAGCATAATGAGCCTTGCAAACGTTGCTAGATCAAAAGATATGGCATAATAAATTGAGTGACCACACTGTTGGCTTCACACAGTAATGACTTTGTTAATGATACTGGAATATTTTGGGACAAAAGGCCTACCCATCTATTTTTTAATTTTGTAACCCGCGCCGGAGGTAACAAACCCTTTTACGTGACGACGCATTTCCCTCCCATCATCCGACAACATTATTGGATTACTTGTTATGCTAATATTCGCTTCCATAATACAAAATTATTAAATTTTACCTGTTCATAGTTTCTTATGAAGTCTCGCAGCTCCTTCTCTTTGTCTTCGAGCGTGGCGTAGAGCTGTTTCATTTGGTTTAGTAAATCAAATTTCTCTGCTTTCAACCGCTTTTTGTCTGCCTTCAAAGCTGAAACAAAATGTTTATGCTTTATATAGAGCCAATATAAGAGTTTTACGTGGATTACCTGAGGCACTTGACCCACCACCGGTTACGAAGTGATTAGCCATCGATTATTTTATCGCTGAAGAAACAAACAAAAGATACAGATCCCGTGTCTATAAAAGGTACACATTTATTAATAGTTGATCGCTGGCTGTTCACACTGCCGGCGAGTACACTCTTATCACAAGTTTGTCGCAGTGACAAGAGCTATCAAAGGTAATACTCGCTCAGCGATACTCGCTCGGCGATGCTTGCTTGGCGGTCAGAACTCGTACCGAGATACCAACACACCGCCGCGCCGCCGGAACGAGTAGTGCGCGTAATCGCCCGTCGTCGCACGAAAACACTCGCTTACAGCCAAGCGGTAAAACTATCGGAACTATAACACACTCGCTTATCGCTGCTCGCCAACTCGTATCTAGGTTCTAGCTCCATTCAGTGCTCGCTGATTGTCGGCCGTGGGACAAGTGCCTAAAGCTTAAAAGAAAATAACAAAGATTTCATGAAAATATTTTCCGTGAGTGGGGTTGTCTTTCAGATTAAAACATACATACATTTGTTTTGCAAAACAAGGGTATAAATCGAACGGTCTATCTAGTATGCGATAGACAAGCTTGTATGTGGAGATACACCGAGAGCCATGCCTCAACTCCGGGTGATTCAAACTCTCTGAGCGAAGCTGCTCGCTTTGGGCAGCTGTGTCGTTTGTCGCTCGCTCTCTATGCAGATCCCTCAACTCGGACATTTGTACGTTTCCAACGCTTGATAGGAAAATAAAACGCATCCGAGATTGATCTACATTTGACTGATTTTGCAAACGATTCTATCCATAGAATTGTCGATCGTTTTGACGATTACCATCACTTTGGAAGTTTTGAAATTGGATTTCGATTCCGGCTCAGATTTCATTGGCAATCATAAAGTCCATGAATTTTTGAGGTTCTGCACTTCCCAGAATTAGTCGAACCTTCAAATAGTTTGACGTTCGATTGATGAGTGACGTAATCATCATTCAGTAGGTTGTTACACATGTTCCTAAACTTAGTAAGTGGATTAGTGTGGTTTGTGCGTAGGAAGGCAACAAGCCCCTTTGATTGTGGTTTCATCGATCACGTTGAACAGTTACATAAGGTAAACAGTAAACATATTAGGTATACCTTTGTTGTATAGGGCCCAACTCAAATATGCGGCCGTTTGTTCTCTTAATGTGTTTGTTTGCTTATGTATGGCCACTTTATATGTACTGAGCGCTAATTTTCTCATACGTAATTTAAATGCTCACTTAACAAAAGACGCATTTAATCCCGATGGGTATTTAACCTCTTTTATTAAGTGAGGATTTAAGGTTGATTATGATTATATATATATATAATTTATTGATTATGAGCTGATTATCTCAAGCGTTTTATACAATGTTCTACAAAACCACAATGTTAAAAAAATATCGAAAAGGTCTCTGATCTCTGAAGGGATCTGTCTATTTACTAACCTATATAAGAAGACTGGAAAATGAGGTCTAAACGAATGTTCTATTTTTGTATCTAGAAAACTAACCAGCGACATTAACAAAACCACTTTAAAAATAGTAAAAATAACAGGAAAACTGCCATCAGAGAAAATTACTTCGTCGAAATAAAAGTAAAGTCAGTACCTATACGATAATGGAACAAGTTTGCGACTAGCTCGACATCACCTCGAAGTGTTCTGCTTATTTACTTGATACAACCGCAGAACGTGACTTCATTATTTTGCTTGCCTTCCATCGATCCACCACGAATGGAGACAGGCAGGCAAACCCAACTATAGCCGAGGTAAGCGGCGCTGTCTAAGTTGGCATAACATTTCAAATTATGATTGAACCATTCATAATTCTATCTAGCTTACCAAAACAGTTCCGATGAAGTTACTTTAGTCCAATTTGTCATAACTTTGAATTCATATTGTTTGCAAAAACTGCGATGTTGTAAAACATGTTTTACTTCATCGGTTTTACAGCCATTGTAACCTACGTAGGGTATGATTGGTATTGTGACCTACTTAGTTGGTGAAAATGAGGGCAATGGAAATTCAATATTTATGGAGAATATAAAACGAATAAGATTCAAAACGTTGCCTTAACTTAGATAAATTGGAGAAGTTACTGTCTAGCTCGTTAAAAATTTCTGAAATGGCTTATTTAAAGTTATTATGAGTAAAATAGTTTTATAATATTGACTTTCAAAGTCTTTTTGGCATACAATGCAAATAAGAACAGTCTGCTTACGCTTTTAAATTTTCGGGCTCCTGCTATGATCTCGCGTAGTGCTATCGCACCTCTTTGTCCGCCGTCGAGGTGAACCGCATTGGGAGCTAATTCACCCTATGCAAGAATGTGGAAGGAAGTAAATGGTTATAGTGATGTGGTCGATCTCATGGTAGAATCAATTTTTTATTACTTGTAAATTTTAACGTTCGAAAGTGCCGCATAATGGCCTAGTTGAAATAAATACATTTGACTTTTGACTTTCACTTTGACTCTTTGGCTAGACTGAAATCCATCCTCATGAGTTTATCGAGTGGCCCATACACTTGTTATTTTAAATTTTTGCCACATTTGTCACAAGTTCAATGTTGTTTCAATTTTATCAAATTTTAATCAATTTTTTTTTAAATTTTATTTAAAATGTTAAAATATATTTAAAATATACAAAATTTTATATATTTTAAAAACTTAATCAATTTTATTAATTAAATCAACTGTATAATTTTTACCAATTTTGAACTTATTTTTTTTACCATATTTTATTTTTACTAATTTTATTAATTGTATAATTTTTACCAATTTTTATTTTTACTAATTTTATTAATTGTATAATTTTTAACCAATTTTAATATATTATACCAATTTTATTAATGCTATCGATGTTATGTACTCACTTGTATTAATAATTAGCGCTTATTACTGTGTAAGTTAGCTTTCAGATTCTTCAAAATTATGAATGTGGTGTTTGCCTCTAACTAATTGTTGCAATTGTAACGGGATATTTTCTTGGGAACAATAAAGCACCATACACAGAGAACGATGTTTATTATATTTAACCCTTGAACACGTTACCAAAATAAATAAATTTAAAAAGGGTCGCTGGTTGCAGTTGGCTGGTCAACTTTTCCTCGTACTAAAATATTTCCCAACTAATTTAGAGTTGAGGGTGGAAGAACAAAAAATAAAAATAATAATATAACGGAAGGGCCAGAAAGCCCGTCCCCGGAACCGTCGCGTAGCCAGCCAACTCCACACTGCGACAGCCTGCCTCGAGCAGATAGCCTCCGCCAGGCAATCAGCCCCAACCAGACAGTCAGCCCCAACCAGACAGTCAGCCCCAACCAGACAGTCAGCCCCAACCAGACAATCAGCCCCAACCAGACACCTCCTGAAGTTACAGAATAAAAACTTCTTAGCACAAAAACTCAAATTAAACACAAAGGGTTCCGAGTATATAGAACAGACAGGTCGCTAAAACACGGTAAGTAACATCCTATACACCGGGCTTTACATAGGCGAGCACAATGGGTGAGCCGTCCGGCACTCTTCATGATTAAACACACAGAATTTAGGGTTAGACGGAGCAGACAATTCGCTACACATGGAAGGTATTATCTTACACACAGGCTTTACATAAGTGAACACAATGGATGAGCTGTCCCGCACTCTTCATGATTAAACACACAGATTTTATTGTTATACAGATCAGACAAATCGTTGGGATACGGGGAATATTATCTTAAATACCGGGCTTTACATAGGCTAACATAATGGATGGCCCTCCTGAGTATATGGAAATCATGCCTAAGGTGTATGTAAATAGGTATAATTGTATGGAGCTTGTCAACAAACACCCACAAAGGATAGGCCAGCCCAAATAATATAAATGTATCGGCCGCCCTAAGAAACCGAATACCAACTGACAGAGCCTTTAGGAAGTCAAACACGTACCTTTCGGAGGAAGAAAACCCGTAGGGTAGATAGGTCGGCCCAATTTCGACCCCACGCCACGTTGTTCTGAAAGAAACCAGCAAATCAGCACACAGAACTCACAACGAAATACGATGGGGTCAATCCCCTGAGCAAAGCGACTTACCGTGAGGGATTATGAGCCCGACGTGGGAACACGTGGACAACGGGGCCAGTACCTGACCGAATCCCCGCTGCCACAGGAAGAAGCCCACGTTAAGATAACTCAGCAACACTATCGGTCAGGTCGCGGTCGCACGGACCTCACGGTTCCACGTGGACCAAAGCGACCTGATCAAAGCACAGCCAGGAGCAGCTTTTTCGGTCGCCGGGACGCACTCACGCGTCCCCATGCGGATCAGGCTACTCACACACACCAACTTCAGCACAACAGATTATTGGTTAGGGCTTCGGCCCAACCAGCACGTTAGCAGGCGGGTGACCGAAGATCCGGTCGCCACGCCGCCTCGCAGAAAAAAGAAAAAAGATCACCGCACGCACAAATCAAAACGTCAAATCACCCAGTGCCGTTCGGATACAAATCGCACAAAAATCAAATCACTTTGATTTTAACTACCCCACGAAACAATTTCAATCCTTGAAGAAATGACAAGGAAAAATCACCCTTCCGTAAAATACACCATCCCAGGTTCAAATCACATCCGTCAAATTATTCAAGTTCAATTTATAACTAAATTCTATAAAAACACAAATACTAAATGACATATCCGAACGCATACGCCGCCCTAATTCGACACTCGACACTTCAGAACGTTCCAAGCCGAAACTTCTAAATAAAATAAATGTAATCGCCTAACTGACATAAATCTGGACAACAATCTCTCGTAATCCCAAAACAAATCTCGAATTGAACTCAATCGCTGACTAATAAAATGATTTTAAAGTGCTTCCAGCTAACTATTTGCGCGTTTCCGAACGCAAACGTCGAACGCCCAAATGACAGCTGGCAGTCCGTCAAAACAAACAAATAATATCTAGTAAATAAAACTTCGGTGGACGAATATCAAGTGATTCTAAGTTATTTTGGTGAAATGAGAGTGTTTATAGGGAACTCAACGTCCCAGGGTGCGGTTCCAAAGTGGTTCCACCACCCAGCGGCAGTTTTAAGGCGAATGAGCAATACAATACGGCGGCAAGAGGTAACTAATTTTCTTTTGACAAAACTTTTATCTACCACAAAAAAAAAGTGTTACAGTATCCCCTCACCCGCCAGAATTTCGCGAGGTAACAAGCGAAATTCGAGCTGGTCCCCAGCTCTATGACCCGGTGGAGGCATAAGGCATGGCACAGAATGCGCCTGCTAATTTGCGGGACTGTTTCTTCAGCCCGTCTTTAGATACATACACACAAACACATGAGACTAAGGGTAGCCACCATGCCAGCTACTCTGCAATACATATCAAAAATAATCAACACCCCTTGAGGCCCACAGTACTGGACATGATGACGCCAAATGCAAAAAATAAAAAAAACGCCCAAATGGAGGATCAATCGGCACTCTTTATGTCTTTCACATGGCAATCACTCCTTCTACCATTCTCATCTTCCAACAAGTAAACCAGATTAGACAACTTCCGCACAACCTTACATTGAATTTAATGTTCAGGGAATGGATATTAGCCGTGCGATCACACGTGACACAACGTTTCTCCACGTCAGCACCCCTAGCGGCTTCCACGGGGTAGGTCGGCTCGGATCCGCCTACTTGTGGTTTAAACTCGAAGGTGCTGGAAAAAGTATGAAACATTTTGTCTATTCGCCGAAGAATAACCAGGAGGGATGCGTCCAACTCTGTCCTTAACTCCACGTCTCCCTTCTCCACAGGCTCGACACGGGTTAACCTATGAAACAAATGGTTCCCCAAACCCTGCATGCGGTATAGCCGCTTTAGCAAAAGTGGCTTCCTATCTAAGAGTTCCTGTAGCTCTGCGAGTTTAGTTTTAATAGTTTGTAATTCCGAATTCACATTACCTTCAAATCTATTAACCTCATCCGTGGGTATCTTTTGAGACAGGGCCCTAATTTGGGTACGTAACCGATCAACCGTGGCTTCAGGTACACCATCACGGATGGCAACCTCATACAGCAGCTCATCCTTGTTCAGGGTATGAAATCGAATGGGGCGTTCCTCCATTTCGATCGATAACTATCAGTTTAAGTTATGAAGTTACACAATTCAACTTATAGACTAACACAAACACACATCAAAAATTGACCAGCCAATTCGTCCCTGAGCATAAGACCAGGGCCGAGGACCTGCACCAACAATGTCCTGTTCGGGCGCCGATGTAACGGGATATTTTCTTGGGAACAATAAAGCACCATACACAGAGAACGATGTTTATTATATTTAACCCTTGAACACGTTACCAAAATAAATAAATTTAAAAAGGGTCGCTGGTTGCAGTTGGCTGGTCAACTTTTCCTCGTACTAAAATATTTCCCAACTAATTTAGAGTTGAGGGTGGAAGAACAAAAAATAAAAATAATAATATAACGGAAGGGCCAGAAAGCCCGTCCCCGGAACCGTCGCGTAGCCAGCCAACTCCACACTGCGACAGCCTGCCTCGAGCAGATAGCCTCCGCCAGGCAATCAGCCCCAACCAGACAGTCAGCCCCAACCAGACAGTCAGCCCCAACCAGACAGTCAGCCCCAACCAGACAATCAGCCCCAACCAGACACCTCCTGAAGTTACAGAATAAAAACTTCTTAGCACAAAAACTCAAATTAAACACAAAGGGTTCCGAGTATATAGAACAGACAGGTCGCTAAAACACGGTAAGTAACATCCTATACACCGGGCTTTACATAGGCGAGCACAATGGGTGAGCCGTCCGGCACTCTTCATGATTAAACACACAGAATTTAGGGTTAGACGGAGCAGACAATTCGCTACACATGGAAGGTATTATCTTACACACAGGCTTTACATAAGTGAACACAATGGATGAGCTGTCCCGCACTCTTCATGATTAAACACACAGATTTTATTGTTATACAGATCAGACAAATCGTTGGGATACGGGGAATATTATCTTAAATACCGGGCTTTACATAGGCTAACATAATGGATGGCCCTCCTGAGTATATGGAAATCATGCCTAAGGTGTATGTAAATAGGTATAATTGTATGGAGCTTGTCAACAAACACCCACAAAGGATAGGCCAGCCCAAATAATATAAATGTATCGGCCGCCCTAAGAAACCGAATACCAACTGACAGAGCCTTTAGGAAGTCAAACACGTACCTTTCGGAGGAAGAAAACCCGTAGGGTAGATAGGTCGGCCCAATTTCGACCCCACGCCACGTTGTTCTGAAAGAAACCAGCAAATCAGCACACAGAACTCACAACGAAATACGATGGGGTCAATCCCCTGAGCAAAGCGACTTACCGTGAGGGATTATGAGCCCGACGTGGGAACACGTGGACAACGGGGCCAGTACCTGACCGAATCCCCGCTGCCACAGGAAGAAGCCCACGTTAAGATAACTCAGCAACACTATCGGTCAGGTCGCGGTCGCACGGACCTCACGGTTCCACGTGGACCAAAGCGACCTGATCAAAGCACAGCCAGGAGCAGCTTTTTCGGTCGCCGGGACGCACTCACGCGTCCCCATGCGGATCAGGCTACTCACACACACCAACTTCAGCACAACAGATTATTGGTTAGGGCTTCGGCCCAACCAGCACGTTAGCAGGCGGGTGACCGAAGATCCGGTCGCCACGCCGCCTCGCAGAAAAAAGAAAAAAGATCACCGCACGCACAAATCAAAACGTCAAATCACCCAGTGCCGTTCGGATACAAATCGCACAAAAATCAAATCACTTTGATTTTAACTACCCCACGAAACAATTTCAATCCTTGAAGAAATGACAAGGAAAAATCACCCTTCCGTAAAATACACCATCCCAGGTTCAAATCACATCCGTCAAATTATTCAAGTTCAATTTATAACTAAATTCTATAAAAACACAAATACTAAATGACATATCCGAACGCATACGCCGCCCTAATTCGACACTCGACACTTCAGAACGTTCCAAGCCGAAACTTCTAAATAAAATAAATGTAATCGCCTAACTGACATAAATCTGGACAACAATCTCTCGTAATCCCAAAACAAATCTCGAATTGAACTCAATCGCTGACTAATAAAATGATTTTAAAGTGCTTCCAGCTAACTATTTGCGCGTTTCCGAACGCAAACGTCGAACGCCCAAATGACAGCTGGCAGTCCGTCAAAACAAACAAATAATATCTAGTAAATAAAACTTCGGTGGACGAATATCAAGTGATTCTAAGTTATTTTGGTGAAATGAGAGTGTTTATAGGGAACTCAACGTCCCAGGGTGCGGTTCCAAAGTGGTTCCACCACCCAGCGGCAGTTTTAAGGCGAATGAGCAATACAATACGGCGGCAAGAGGTAACTAATTTTCTTTTGACAAAACTTTTATCTACCACAAAAAAAAAGTGTTACACAATGTAATATTAGTTTAAGCATTTATTTTTTGTTATAATTAAGTGTAAACAATTGTTGGTGAACCTAATCAAATAAATAAAAATAAAAATAAAAAGATCTTTATAAAATTCTAGTCACGGTATATAATTGGTGAATTTATATTACACCGCTTTTGTTAAGAATGATGGATGAGACAACATTACAATCACGGGCATTATTTTCTCATAATAAACAGCATGATTTAATACATAGAATGATAGTAATTATTTATCCTCAATTGACACGTGATACATAAACAAAACAACTAACGTTATTCATGTAATTCACACGTATTTGCCCGCGGACCACTTAAATATAATGAATACCGAATCCAACACATGGTACCTTCTGCCAAAACATACACAGCCGACGTATTTCTGACAACTTTCGTCAGGATAATGACATTAGTGAATGTCAGTCCAAGTTACAGGAGCACACCCTTGAAGGGACGTGACCCGCTTGCTGATGTGGGTCTGTAAGGCAGTGTACCTTGCGAGATATTATGAGCATAGTTTATCAAAATGTCGGCTTACTCACGCTTCTCCGGCATCGGGCGGCACTCAACAAATTGCCCACTTTTGTGGGATCGAATCGGATTATTGAGATAAAGCCACTGTAGGTGTAAGTTCTCTATTTATTAGAATGATCAATTCAAAGGTATTCTGAATAAAACTTCTAGCGCAATGATTCGGTGAATTTCGTAAAAGAGAACCTAAGTTATGTTTATTTAGTGCCTACTTACATACACAAACAATTTCAAAGGCTTTCTAGGATTTTTTTTTCTGTATTGATCCAGTAGTCAGTAAACTAACTTTAGTAGATTTCAGTTTTATTCACGTATGATATTAAGCAGACTTATCGGTTTAAACATGAACGCCCCGTAAGCTTTCATGATTCGACATTTTCTACGAATAGATTTAAAATTCAACGAGTAAAATTGAATAGATTTATCATTGTTATAACTTCATATTACTTTACACTTTCAGTACTCGTAATGACTTTTTAATATTGCTAATCTATAATAATACGATATCAAACTTTTTGTTTTGACTGTAAAAGCTAAGTTTAGTACTACTATTAATGTCTTTACCGAACTAATGCTATAAAAATATAATGGGTAGTGTAATGTCGCCATTAATTTCTTTAGCAAAGTAATACCCGACATAAAGCCGACCATTTTATGTTTTTGGGTAAGATCTAGTTTGATATATGTTTAGAAATGTTTTCTCTGGAATAATGGCTGAACGTAGTAGGACACTGTATAGTTTTAATTGCGTGTTTGCTAACTGGAGGCGCTATTATGACGACTGCAAATCTGTGTTTCGTAAATTTTTGGGTTATTGGACGACTCGCCCGAATTTTACTCGCCCGAATCGGGCGAATCGACCACTATTAAAAATATTATTTTTTTTGTGTCGATTCGCCCGAAATTAATTTATAGGTGGGTGAATCGACCACTCCAAAATTATTTAGTGGGCGATTCGCCCGAATTTTATTTTAGAGAACAAACAATATAAAAGTACAGTGCTCACCCGTCTCGGTAATAATATGAAGAATTAATCGAAGTTAATAGATATTTTACTAGAAACTAGGAAAGCAATTCATTAAAAAAGTAATTACCATTTAAAACGTGGAGAAATATTTATACCCAAACTACCAGGAGGCCAGAATCATGAAGAGGGCGAGTTAAATTCGGGCGAGTCGTCCAATAACCCATATTTTTGTTCAATATTTCAGACTTGTGAGTTACTCGTAGTATGAAATACAGATTCACGTAAACGCATTCTAAAGTCACCTTTGTCAATATGTGCACGTATATTGACAACGGCACAGATCATATAATACACAACGGTGACTTCTTCAAGATTAGATCTCATGTCAATTAAGGTAAGGAGGATATATAAACAACTTGTGTCTTGTACGTTACCTACGACAGCATGTTGTTTTCTTCACTATTGCATCGAAAAACTAAGTCAAAATTCAAGCTGTACCCGAAGTCAGAGTCAAAAGTTTTGTCAAAATTTTAAGTTACATAATAAAAATTGAGTCAAGTTGTCCATTCGAAAAAGTAGTTTGTTATGGAGAAGAACGGACAAGAAACTCCAACTACCGCAACAGCAAAAATCGCCAAGAGATATACGGGACAAAACGGGACTCGTTCTGAATTGTAATGTCATCATTCGTAGATGCTGCAATATACAAAATGTCAAAAGAAGTATTACTTACAGTTAACAGCTTCTCTAGCCAGCAGCAGTTCCTTCTCAAGCTGTTGAGGGTCTAATTGTGGTCCATCCTGCGTGTCAGACTTGGCTCGTTCCAGTAATGTGCTGCCAGCTTCACCTCTTTCTGCGGCTGCTACCAGTAGGCGACGTACTCGGGTTAACTCCGCCTGTACAATAATGGTTTATTGTATATTCTAAAGTATATTTGGAATATTAAAATAGAATTTTGAGTAAGAATTTTGTGATATGAAGCTTATCTCGCAATACGTAGTATAACATTAAGCTACAAACCTTATCGGTTAAGCTTTTTTTTTATTTATCACTGGTTGGTTAAATTTTTCAAAGTTTTCAAATTTTGTTTGACAAGTAAAGATAAGACATTTTTTTTTTGCTGAAATCTTCACTCACAGAAAATTTATGGCAAAAGTATCAACCAAATTATTGGGATTTTTATGGGCCAAATACAAAACTGCAGTGCGACGTGCTATCGTAAAAAAACTACGAGCTTGTTGCTGTTTACTGCTTAACTGTTTTCTGCGGTCAATTCACAGTTTTGTGTTTGGGCCCTAACGCAACTATTAAAAGCGTCGATATTATTAGAAATGGCGAGCAAGATGGTCAGACAGGCCCGAGACATGACACCGGTTTCTTTGGGCTATATTCGGCCTCTCGTTTAAAGAAAGCTGATGACGGGTTATGGTTATTTTATGAAAATTGATATCAGTTGATAGAAGCCGACATCGGCCCCACCCTTCGGGAAGTGTGCTTGGCCCCTTGTGAGCCTGCAGTCTTCGTGATACCGTACATCTTTCATTTTCGACTCTGTACATTTTTTTCAACGCCCTGAGTTTTGATACGAAAACTGCGGCGCTGCCTGGCTCAGCCAATAATCCAGTGTTGGAACGGTACTACCGAGGCGGTTTTTTTTAGTCTGGCGCGGATCCCCGACGTGCGGATGACGTATTATCTTTTATTTACATTTATTTTTGTGTTAGAATTAACCTAGCTGTTACGTAGTAGCTTTATCTTTTAAATTTCCACTGATAAATCGTGTGTTCAGTGTTATATTTTCAAACGTAGCTAAAATCTCATTCCTAATTTTTTTCTTACTAAATATTTAAAATAACTAATACCTTTTCGTTAACTGCGACTTTTCTGTATTTTTTAATAATGTGTTTTACCGTTTTGTATTTTTTATATATTTTCGGTGTATTCTACGTTAAAACAAAATTACACGTATTAACGTGGCGTAAATTGTGTTTTCCTTTTTTACGTCACAGTGGTAGGTTCTCTAAGATTCTGATTAAATGAGATAAAGTTTTGATTAAACTTTGTTACTTTTTCATTTAACATCAGTCATGGTTGAAATATTTGTATGATTCTCCAATAATATAAGCAACAACTATACACCTGCTATACAGTTGTTGCTTATGTATACACATAGGCGGCCTTGCTTAAACTTTTAGAGATTAGATATACACCATGAATACAATTAGAAGATATCAATAATCACTTTTATACAAAACCCATGGAGCTAAAACCAAATGGCTCGTTGGAATCTACTATCTTATCACACATGCCAATATTATAATGACCGAAAGTCGAGTATCAGAAACCAATAAAGGTAACAAAAATATGTTCTCATCTCACGTATTCTTATAGACAGTCGAATATCATGAAATAGTTATGTATTAACGTAATCGACTTCCCAAAGGTCCATCGAGAGAGTAATAAACTCACGGTATCTTATTTAACATCAGCCTAAGTCCGGCCGAGTGGAAAAAGGTTAAGTAAAAAATTGATCCTTGAACGCTGGGAGAATCACTAATGACAGTTTATTGGAGAGATATACCTTTATGGAACTGCCTACCTTTTCCGACAGGTTTGTAATTTGGGGTTTTAGTAACATCTCGCATCCAGAGTTACGTCGGTCGTATACAGGAAATAAATATGGGCAAGGCATAGGCGAAATAATGTTGCCTTCCAAATTTCAATTTAGGAATCAACTTTGTCTGACTGGGTCGAACTCGTTACACAAAAACTTACTAAATCCAGTAATTGAACCCAGAAAGCCAAAAGCGTAAGCTCAAAAGCCGTTCTTAAGGGGAAATCCAATCAAACGGCAAAATACTGAGCCGATAGCCCAAAATTGGTTTGTGTATAAGCTTATTATACCTCTACCTGTAATCTTTCATTTTCCATCCGGAGTCTCCTGGCCACTTGTGCGGCGGTGAGCATCCCAGGGGACGCGGGGATCTCCTCCTGGCGCGACCGGTCCGAGCGACCGCCCGGGGACGCCGCGTCTAAACCACAAATTATACCATTTGAACGAACGTCACATCTGTTAGGCGGGATCTGCCATGAAAATTATACAAGGAAACACAAAAAGAAAAGAAAATTAAAAAATATCGTCTTGTTGTCGTGTGTCTGTCAGTAGGTATAAGCCTATTATTTTACTTTTTTATATATAATAATTTCTCCAATAAATTATTATTATTATAATTGTAGTACTATAAGCTTAAAGTTCGCCACAATAACTATTATTTAGCATAAAACTTTTCGTTAGTTTTTACCGTCACACAATGTCAATCTTAATTACCGAAATGACATCCCCATTTAAACTGATTTCGTGTCTTTCATGAGAAATATATTGCTTTACACCGATTTACTGCCGGAAACCGGTTAATTGACGCCACAAAAAAAAACTCGCAGTTTAATAACTCAGTGTACAAACGAGTTATTAAATTGCGAGTTTTTTTTTTGTTATCAGCGTGCGTACTTACAGAATATTATAAGAACTTAAGGTACGCGTATCAAAACAAAAATAATTTGTTTTGTTTATTTTTATTGTGTGTCAACTCGACGTTCTAATTCGATCCTCGTCGGCTCGGTATCATTGCCATGTTTATAGATCTACTTCCACAAGTTGAATCCTTATTTAGCGTTCAAGGGCTCGCGTTGTAACCCTCATTATTAGCTGCCGTACTATAATATGAAAAGTTTTGTAAAGTACGGTGCTGCCGCAGTCATATAAATGGAATTGGTTATGGCGACGTAAACGTTGTAATAACGTGAAAGTTTCCCGAGTCACGAAAGCCGCGGCTCTGGCCGGTCCAGACAAATCGATTGCTCGCATGTAACACGCGTCACGGGCGCACGATGGCACGGCACGACGGCAGGTGTGCGCGACGCCTACTTTATTGTGCCATCGCTCTCAAACATGACGTATTGACTTCAGGAAAATAACGCCTTCCCGAAACCGTGTAATTATTCTCCTCCAGACAACCTCTAATTCCACGGAACAAATAGAGTGAGAAAGCGCCCGAGATCTACTGCCTCACATTAATAAACGTACGAGCCCCGCACTCGGATGCGAGGAAAAAGAAATAATAAGCTGTAGGATTAGTAACAAATGGAGCAGCAACAAATTGGTCGCTGAGCGCCGACTCTATCGCGAACAAATACAGACAGATTGCAGATAAATTATGCTTGGGCGAACATTGTCCCAATGATCCTATTATCGTGCTTGCTCTGATAAGTCAATACGGTGAGGCATTGCACAATTGTCTCCGGGACCAATTGTTACGGTTGAATGCGCAAGATATCTTCTATAACTGGCTGTATTGCAGACTAAGTTATGGACTGTCGTAGCCGTAGTAAATTAGACAGAATTATTAGAGTCATAATTGTAAAAGAAAAAGTCTCAAATAGTAACTTGAATAACAGCTTACTAATTAAAACACTGAGAAAGGAACTAAATGACAAATTGCAACATCAGGCGGAAAGTTTCTTTCTGGCGGAGTTGGCTGGCTGTGCAGTGTGCAGTTAGTCGGCAAATGAGCTTATTCCCCAAGGCTGCGCGCTCATTAGCAGCGAGGATATTCTGCAGAGAGCGCCGGGTCCCGCACAATATATGGAAGTTTTACTAACACATAGTTCATGTCACCTCCTCACGAGCGATGAGGAAAATATTAATTTAGTTGCACTTGCGCTTAGTAGCTTTTAATAAATTGACTCGAACGAAAATTCACGGAAAAGCTTTTAGACATCAGCACAAAGAGAACGTACACAGTTGTTGTTTTCTGTTTATTAAAACTGGGAGCGAGCGTCCAATAAATTTTGTTTGTAAATTCATTTTTAAGGGTATGTTGCAACCAAATTCAAATGCAGTCGAGAACTATAACTTTTTCGTAAGTACCATTTATTTATTCGACATCTTTATAACATTTTCCTAAACTACATCAACGTGAACGTGTTTGTGTCATCTAATATGAAAGTAAGGAGCCCGTAATTGTATTCAGCGTGTGTAGTCTAAGACTGAGTTGAACGACGCTCATAATATTCTCGGCTTGTAGCAGCACCTATGAAGAATTTCAAACTAACTCTAACTTACTTCATCAACAAAACAAACATGCCGTCTCGACTAGTTACGAACTATTATCTCTTGGATTACAGACTCTTAAGACAAACTCGAGCTGCCAAGTTTACCTTTTCCTCAGCCCGCTTTGTTTTATTTCATAAATAATTGAGATAAATGTAGATAGACATGAATTCGTTGTCATTTTTATTTATACGAATTTCGATGGACCGAGCAAACCGGGCTCACAAACTTTGACATCGAGTGACAATATGACAAATATCACTTCAAAAAACAAACTACAATACATGTTCCGTTCGTAAAAATCGGGCTTTAAATATCGAGGATAAAAATAAAATAAACAATTGTATTGAAATCAGTATAAATATTTTTCATACCTCCTTCTAGTGTGGCGGTGATATCAGCTCTAGGTTCGGGTCCATCACTACTTCTGCCTGGTGACGTAGCATCTGGCAGAGGCACTTCCTCTTCTGAGCTGTCAGCAGGATCCAAAATGTTCCTTTCGCTGGTATGACTGTTGCCTCCGTTGCCGATTTCAGCGTATGTTCCACTGTCGCTACCGTTTTGTGTTGACCATTTCACGGGGGACTCTAGTTTGCCGTTCGCTTGGTTTTCTTTATTGTCATCGTCTAGGTAAAAATAATACAAAAATAATTTATAATGCTGTTATTGGATCAAATTATAAGCAAATACTTTAAGAGATCTTGAAGTTATCATAAGAATCTCGTGAGTACATTCACGAGCATTCCAATAAAAAGGCAGTCGCAAAGGAGGTCACGGACACAAAATTCTCAACCATAAAATATATATTATATGGCATTGTCCGGTTGGGTTGACTACCTGATCATAATAAATTGTCTGTGGAACAGTGGCTGTTATACTTTGGGAATAAAAGTCCGGATACATGGGGTATTTTCCGTCAAACTCTACATACTTTTTGATCCACATTTTCCGCGTTTGATGCGACATCCGTTTATTTGGTTGGATCATCGGATGTGTTTTTATTACTGATTGATATGAGAATTTAATCATGTTACGTAACGTAAGTACATCCCGATATTTGATTTGCTGATGGATGTTTTCCAATCCTTGAGAATGATTTACCTATACAGGGTGACCAAAAAGTCGTGGATCAAACGCAACTAGAGGTTAGATGGGGTCATCAGCGGCCAAAAAATTTTTACGGGAGGTCCTTAAGGTCAACCCCTGCAGAGTTATAATTTATTTTGTGTTTTTATAAGAAAATATACTTTTTTACTAATTCGAAAAAATCTACATTCTGTATCTTTTTTATAATTTTCACTAGATTGATACTGATGAGTCCTTGTGTAGGGGATCCCTGCACTTAGTGATGATACCGGGGCGATTCTATGGGGATGATGATGAAATAAAACCGACCACCGCGAATGTCCGTTGAACACTGATTTATTGATTTAATGTACTTACACAAATTAGCTTAGTGATAGGTACGAAATGCTGAGTGCACAGAATGCACGGCGCGTGAGTATGAAAAATAATGTGCGGTTCCGTACATCCTGCCCGCAATCAGACAACTGATATGATTGATTAACAGAAAATTAAATTAAGAGACAAGTAAAATAGTAAAATAAAATGATATAGATTGCTAATGATACAAATGTGAAAATACTAACTAAACGACTATTCTACGGTACACATGGGCGAGGTAGCCCTGTCTACACCACTGATTGTGAACACTTCACTACACTTTTGCACTGATGATCCACGCGATGCCGGTGCGACCGCCACAGGCCCCACCCCGAGAGCCTCTTGGCCCTGGGGGGCCGGCGACGCTGATGCCCTGCCCGTACTTCGTTGGCTTTTGATGAGGTACACGACGACGCCACCCAAGATGATGACCGAAGCTACACTGATGTACAACACAGTGTAGTGATGAATGTCGTGAATGCTCAGATCTGTAGATGACTGTTCCTTAACCTCGTCAATCTGAGCCCTTAATTTATTCCAAATGAGATGATGATCTTCAGCTTCACTGAAGTTCTCTGGCGTAGACGTTTTCATGATTTTGTTTAGTACGGACACCTCTGGGACTTCGATGTGATGATGAATATTCACGTGATTGATGAAATTGTTATGGGCATAGATACTGAAGGTCTCTCCTTTCAATGTGCAACCTTGACCTAGGGTAATAATCCCGTTGCCGACAAGGTTCACCATTGTGATTCCGTTGGCGCAAATAATGCGAGTTTGGCATTCCGAGCAACATGTGTACAACCAGCTGTTCGGCCTATGTAATTTGATCCATTGCTCGTCACATGATGATTTTACGGAGTGGCATAGTTGCTTTTTATTGAATAATTTGATTTCGCAAATTGATTGTTTCATGTTTAGATTGTAGATGGGCATGTTTAATGAACATAACAAGATATCGTTAGGGACATGAGTACATGATTGAAGGTCTGCTTCTGATAGGAGAAATGCTGTATCCTTGCGCAAATTGTAGGCTATGAGCGGTACTGATGGAATGAGATGATAATATTGTTGTCCTCTCTTTTGCGAAATTGATATGATTTTGTTCAACTCAAACAGTTCGTTACTTATGAGTGGAACCTTGATCTCAATGATTAAGTAGTTAGAGAAGACTCTAGCCGAAACCTTTAGTAACCGGTACAAATCCTTGACATTCCTTAAGTCCACAGGTATCGTAAGTTTACCATTCAGTCGACTGGAGATAGTGCTCAGCTGATACGATAACTGCTCCGGTGACAGCAAATGGCTGTCAATGCGCCCGTGTGAAATATCTGTTACGGTTCCGATTAGCGTTTGCTGAATCCAACGAATATTTGTGAGAATTATTGATGCTGCTAGTGCCGATGAGGTAATGTAAAGACTATCTTCGTTTGCGAGACGTACCTTATTCACCTCAGATGATATATGTTGTAGATGTTGCTTGATAAATGAAAATTGTTTATTCATGATATCCTCGTTACGGCGTACGATGTTGAACTCAGATTCTAAGATGCTTGTTTGATTTTTTATAAGTTTCTGTAGATGTGCTTCATTATGACTGATCTGTTCGATGTCACCCTTATATTTTTCAGCAAACCTTTCGTCTAGTACACCGAATAACGAGTTGGCAATATAACCCACGCCGTCCACTAGGCCTCTCTTTAGCCTCTTTGGATATTTAAGTAACATATCATAATGTTCAATGTCACTTATTTCGTGCTCTAATTGATGAATGATACTCTGATATTGTTTATTTGCCTGAGTTATGCATAATGACTTGATATGATTGACGTAACTCTTGATCTCGGCTAACCCTTTCCAGTATGTCGTCATATTGTAGTAGACAACTAGACGCCATTCGTCCTGGATGTACTGAAGATTGGATATTCTATCGAAGTAAATAGCTTGATTCTGATCTAATGACGTCAGATTATACGATTCTTGATTGGGTATATTTTCCGCTGAAGTCGATGATAATAACATGAAAAATAGTAATATGAAGCTAGTGAATAGATTCTTCAATGAAACGTTGTTGCGAGGAAGTCGCTTTCTCTTGCTTCGCTCATCTGATTTGTTTTGATGGTTGACTTTTTCATCCTGACTTGTATCCTCGTTTACTGGTAACAACACAAGTCTGGTGACTGGACGTTGAATGATATTATTTTTGGTTTTTAAGCTGACTACCCTTACATAGCCATCTCTCCCAGGATGAACTGCTTGAATACGTCCTAGCGCCCACTTGCCGGGTGGCAAGTTTTCGTCCTTGATAAGAACGACATCGTCCACTTCGAAGTTCCTACTTGGCTTACGCCATTTTGATCTAGCCTGCAGTTGCTGTAAATATTCGCTTGACCACCTTTTCCAAAGGTGTTTGTTCATTGATTGAATGAGTTGCCACCTAGTTGACTGGTTTATGTGATCTGGATCAGTCTGTGGTCTAGATAGAAGCGGGCCGCCGATCAAGAAATGACCTGGCGTAAGAACGTCGTCTTCAGGGCTCTCTGTCAACTGACAGAGGGGCCTTGAGTTCAGACATGCCTCGATTTGAAATAGAAGTGTAGTAAATTCCTCGTAAGTGAGTTTCTGATCTCCGATGATGCGTTTCAGATGATATTTGAGGCTTTTCACCGCAGCCTCCCAAAGACCGCCTGCACTTGGCCATGCAGGAGCGTTGAAGTGCCACTTTATGTTCATGTCATTGATGTTATTGAAGAAATCGGTGTTGATTGTGGCTATGATGTCTTGATATTCCTTCTTTATGATACGGTTGGCACCTACGAAATTTGTGCCATTATCACTGTAAACGTGACTTGGTGTTCCACGACGGGCCGAAAACCTACGAAAGGCTGCTAGAAATGATGGAGTACTGAGATCAGAAACTAGCTCCAGATGAACAGCCTTGGTAGACAAACAAACAAACACAGCAATATACCGTATAACCGTTAAGGGCTATAGCCCTTAACGGTTTTGATTCCACGTCCCTTATTAGCCTTCAGCTCGACGTGTCCGGTAAAATCGACACCGGTGTGAGAGAAAGGTCGTGACGGGGTGACTCGTGGTTGTGGAAGATCGGCCATGATTTGATGATATTGCGTTTGAGTAAAGCGCTGACACTTAACGCATGATCTCAACTTCCTTTTGACGGTACGGATTCCACTGATGATCCAATACCTGTCTCTGATGTATGAAAGTGTCAGTCGCGGGCCTCCGTGCAATGTGGTAATATGAGCCTGATCAATGATTAAATCTGTGAGACGACTGTGGCTTGATAATATGATAGGGTGCTTTGATGAGTCGTTGATGCGTGCGTTTTTCAGTCGTCCACCTACTCTAAGGAGACCGTGTTCATCTATGAATGGATTAAGACATGATATTTTGCTTCTTGGATGCACATGCCCCTTTTGATTGATAAACAATATATCTTCATGAAATTGTTTTAGTTGGTCATCCTTGATAATGATATTCAATGCATTGTTCATTTCTGATGACGTTAAAACATCTGATTTTGATGTGCGTTTACCTCGTGATTGCGTTATGAAACGCGAGACCCAAGCGACGATTCTCAGAATGCGAGTTAAGGAACTGTAGTTCTGTAGTAACTCGTGTATCAATGAAATATGATTTTGATATAAAGCCGTGTTTACACTAGGCTTCTTGGTTTCCAAATCTGGTGATTGATATGAGGTGGTAGGGAGGGTGCTTTGTTCGAAATTGGTTATCCATTTCGGACCCTGCCACCACAGCGGATGGCTTGAAAGCTTCCGTGACGTCAGACCCCGAGTAGCGCAATCTGCTGCATTCTCTTCGGACCTCACATGATGCCAACTTGAGGGTGGAATGATAATAGTGATTTTGTTGATTCTGTTAGCTACGAATTGTTTCCATTTCTTCACGTCGCCTTGGATCCACCCTAGAACTATCATCGAGTCTGTCCAGGCGTAAATCTCCACATCTTGATTTGATAATGATTCCATGACTTTCTTGATAAGTTGAGATAGTAGTAGCGCACCACATAACTCTAGTCGTGGTAATGATACCTTTTTTGCCAGTGGTGCTAACTTTGTTTTTGCTACAGCGAGCGTTGATGTGCGATCACCCTTATTGTCCTTAGCTACTACATACACAACACATGCGTATGCTTTGTCGGATGCGTCACAAAATCCATGGATTTGATATGATTGGTTTGTGTTGCCGAGATAACGTGGAATGATAAATTGATCTATGGTGTTGAAATCATTCTTGATCTGAATCCAGTCATCTTGAATCGGTTGCGGAACTTCTTCGTCCCATGATAAATGTGATGACCATGCATTTTGAAAAAGCAGTTTTGCTCTGATTGATAATGGTGACAGCCAGCCTAAGGGGTCAAATATCTTTGAAATTTCCGAAAGTAGCTGTCTCTTTGTGACGCGTTTATCGTGATAATCCAATTGATTTTGAAAGGTGAAGCTATCCGTTGATGAGTTCCATCTTAATCCAAGTGTTTTTCTTGTTTCCGAGCACTTGAAGTCTAATGGGTTGTTGAGTTGATCTGGTGATAGATCTACCAGGAGGTCCGGTACGTTACTGGACCATTTCCGGAGGTTCATACCAGCTCCCTTCAGCGTCTCAATGAGTTGATGCTGAAGCTCCTTCGCTTGTTGAATGGTATTTGCTCCACTAAATAGATCGTCCATATAAAATGATTGACTCAGGGCTGACGAAGCTAGAGGATACTTGTCGGCATCGTCTATTGCCAGCTGTTTTAACGTTCGCATCGCTAAGTATGGAGCGGCCTTAGTACCGTATGTTACGGTAGTAAGATGATATTCGTTAAGTATTTCTTGAGATGATTGCCGCCAAATGATTGATTGAAGATGACGATCGGATTGCCTGATAATGATTTGGCGAAACATTTTCTCTATGTCTGCCGTGATAACGTAACTGTACGTTCTCCAGGTTGAGATGAGTGTCATGAGGTCTTTTTGTAGATTTGGTCCGCAGCACATGAGGTCATTTAGGCTTTTTCCTGATGTTGATTTCGCTGACGCATTGAAAACGACTCTAAGTTTTGTTGTTGTTGAGTCTAATTTCATTACGCCATGATGTGGTAAGAAGTAGGCACGTTTTGATTCATCGACATTATTAGCCGTACACATGTGACCCAGTTGTTGATATTCCGACATAAACGTTTTATAATTTTCTGCAAATGATTCGTTATTGCACATTTTTCTTTCCAACTGTTTGAATTGTGCGATAGCCTTAGATTTTGATGATCCAAGCTGATTTTCATATTCGGGTTTCATGGGTATGCCAACCTCGTATCTACCAGTATCCAAACGACGAGTAGCTTGCTGATAAAACTCTTCACAGTACTGCTCCTCACGGGTAAGGGGTGATGATGATGTTTCTACGTCCTCTATCTCCCAATATTTTGATAGTTCTGATAAGTCATTCGTTGCGATATGACAGTTAAATGTGCGAACATTGCCAGACAGGATCCAACCGAGTGCGGTCTGTTGCGCAATCGGAGCCTGCGCTGGTCCTTTGATGAGACCGTCCATGATGATTTGAGAATAGATACTCACATCCAAGAGAATATCTATTGGCTTAGACACGTTGTATTCTGGATCTGCTAATTGAAGATGCTGAATGTGAGGCCATGATTGTTTTTTGAATGGTGCACCAGGCAAGCAGTTAGCGACTTTAGGCAGAACCAGTGCTTCTGTAGTAAAATGATAGTCGCCGTAGATAGATTGACAGTCGATTGATACCCGTCCTTTGCTTTGTCTAGTACCAGCACCTATCCCTGATACTGATGCGTTGTATCGTTGACGCTGCAACCCTAATCGCTGAACAGCGTTTTCCGATATTAATGATATTTGTGATCCCTGGTCTAGAAGTGCCCTAAGGAACACGTAGCTGCCGTCGGAACACTTGACTTTGATTGACAGCGTGGTCAACAATAACTCTTCGTCCTCCCCTGCGACATGATTAACGTTAGGGTGGTTATTTGACGATTTTGATGATGAGACACAACACGCTTCATGGAGTATTGTGTGATGATCTCCTTGACAGGTTTTGCAACGTTTCGTTGAAGTGCATTGATTTCCGTCGTGACTGAATAAACAATTTCGACATATATTTGATTTCGTCACCAATTTCAATTGTACATCTGATGTCATTTTCATAAATTTTTGGCACGATAGCAAATTGCGAGCATGATTTGAATTGCATACAGTGCATTTCGATGTTTGCGTAATGATGGCCTGATAATTTTTGTTAGCGAAACCTTTATTATAGTTTTGCTTATTATGCGATTGATTTGGGTTCCTTTTGCTTGATGATGAGGGTTCCTTAGTAGTTTTAATGGGTTCAAGAGCAGTAAATTTACTCTCGAGATAAGACATTAATTCCTCCAGCTTTGGTAGGTCACGAGGATTCCTGCGTGCTTCTTTGTACCCAGCATATGTTTCTGGGTCCAGTTTTTTGCAGAGCAAGTGAACCAACAACGGATCCCATGTATTCGTATCAGCACCGAGATTGTGTATCGCGTGAATACATTCGGTTGAGGTATCGTATAAACCTTTGATGTCTAATGATGTTTGCCTTTGGATGTTGGGTTGATTAAGGAAGATTTCGATGTGATTGGTAAAAAGGAGTTGAGTATTATTGTACCGATGTAGTAAGATATCCCACGCTGCATCGTAGTTATCTGATGATATATGGAGATGATGAATAATACGCTCTGCCTCCCCCTTAAGTTTTCCCTTAAGATGCTGCATCTTCTGAGCTTTCGTGATCGAATTGTTGTTATGAATTGTCTCGGTGAACAAGTCATAAAATGTTGGCCATTGTGTGTAGTTCCCGCTAAATGACGGTATATCAATGTGCGGGGTTGATCTCTCTAAATGAGATGTTGAGGAGATTTTCTTATTCAGCTCTCTTTTGATGTTTTTGTAGACCAATTCATGATTGTTAAACTCCTCGTCGTATGATAAGTCACCTCCAGCTAGGATATGATCGATTTGCAAATGTTGCGTATCTATCATTGTCCACTTTACTTGGATGTTTTTGAGCTCATCCTCAAGTTCCCATTTGTCCGATATCTGATCAATCTTGATACCTTTGACCAGCCGAGTAAATGCCCTAAAGTTCGTGCGTTGCAGCGATATTAGTTCGTCTAACTTGCCATCAGGTTGAGTTGATTTGTTTGATTTGCCGTAAGACGAAATGAGATTCCGTACAAATTGATAATGATCTTTGCCCTTTTGATACGTGTTGTCGAGGAAATAGTCGACCGCCGCATCTTTATGCTCCGATATTTGCTTATGATTTTGTTCGAACTCTCCCCAGAGGTCGTCTATCGCGTCTAAACGTTTCCTGAGGTATTCCGTAGTTTTGCGAGAATCCGAGTCCTTGCTAAAGTTGACCTTGATGGTAGTAAAATTGGCGATGATTTCCGATTGACGGGCAATAAGATCTTCCATGATGTAGGTAGGTAAAAGGAACAGTCTTACTTGGAAATATGATGATCCACGTGATGACGATGCTGATTGCGGACGCTGAACCCTTGCGCCACCCGATGATGTGCTCCAGGGAGCCTGATGATGATGATGGTGATATCACGCCGTGATTTCCTTACCACGACCGTGCTGTTAACCTAAGCTCAAGTCAAGTGTAACTCAAGTATAGGATGAGAGAGTGAAAAAAAGAGTTTCTCACTGGTTTGATCACAGAACCACGTTCGCGAGAGATTGCCACTGAGCTGTGCGCGCGCTAGCTCAAAGTACCGCGACAAGGTCCTGATGCTAATCTCGAAGGACCAAAAATAAATGTAGGGGATCCCTGCACTTAGTGATGATACCGGGGCGATTCTATGGGGATGATGATGAAATAAAACCGACCACCGCGAATGTCCGTTGAACACTGATTTATTGATTTAATGTACTTACACAAATTAGCTTAGTGATAGGTACGAAATGCTGAGTGCACAGAATGCACGGCGCGTGAGTATGAAAAATAATGTGCGGTTCCGTACACCTTGCGTTAGACATGCTATTTATGGTTGTTTATTGGGTGTGTTGAAGATAATATTAAGTTCCACGATTTTTTTTATTTCTCAAATTATATCTTTTTATTTACTTCGGACCCCACTGTGAAAAAAAAATACTCTACCGAAAAGTGACCCTGTATTACAAGTTTTGGCGTATTAAATAGGGATTCTGAAAAAGTATAACACATAGCCATGAGTGGCTCTAATATCATTCTAGGACGAAAAACAAAATAATGATTGTGAACAATACAAAATAAATTAAACACAAAATAAATTATAACTCAGGAGGCAGGAGTTGACCTTAAGGACCTCGTAGAACAATTTTTTGCTGCTGATGGCCCCATCTAACCTCTAGTTTGGTTTGATCCACGACTTTTTGGCCTTCCTGTAAATAAAGCCTTAGAAAAGAAACGAAAATCACAGAGCTTGTCTTGCATACTCAGTATACCAGTCATTGTACTCGCGTTACTGTTAGCATATTGACATTGTGAAATGCATTGAAAAGAGTCGTAAGAATTTTGAGACAGTTTAACACATGCAACGTGTCCTCCTTGCAACGCTTAGCTCTTACCCTTTACGCAACTGTTAGGGACCCTGACAGGAATCTTTTAGTGACCTGTTTAGTGAACTGTTAGGGACCCTGACAGGAATCTTTTAGATACCTAATTCCTGGCATAAATTTGGCTGGTCATTAAAAATTCACCTGGTATAGGACTGTGTTAACTACTAACTCGGAGTTAGAAAGATAACCCAGGGTTGCGCAAACAGACCTAAATAGTTTTTGAACACTTACCTATAAATGGATTATCCTTCCCATTCCGTATAGACAGCCTAGTCGTCCTGTTGAGCGTGCCCTCGCCCACGCTGAGACCTCCATTGCGTTTGTCCAGCGTGCCCATAAGCAGGCGCCTCTCGGGTGGTACCGGCCGGTCCAGCTCCGGCCGCTCGAGGGCCGAGCTGGCTGGCGTGATCAGCGGGTCCGCCGGCTCGGGCTCGGCGTCAGCATCCACCCGGGAGCTGACTGATACTTGCTCGTCGACCATCTTGCGGAGTTTCGCCTGGATGGATTTGGTCAAGGTACATTTTATCGCCTGTGTAGAAGACCACGGATTATGAGCTATGAAATTTTGTTTGTTACCTAACCAAACGGTATATTAGTGCTTAACAATGGACTTTACAAACAGGTAAAGTTTGTAAGTTGTGTATTTTTCGTAGATTTGGATGTATGATGATGAATATCTAAGGCACAGAGGTAAAGTGCTATTAATAGTGTTATTTTAGATGTTATATTGAAACACGGAATATTTAAATCATGGAGACTGATTTTACAAGCTTTTATTTAACTTGCAATGTATGTAATGTGTGTGTTCGAGTCAAATCTTGCAAATGAATTTTAAATCAGTTATTTTCCACCGATTAAGATTAAATTTTGCTGACAATGTATGGTTAGCTAAGTGACGTCATTCTAAATCCAATATGGCGGACGGCCCAAGATGGCGGACTAGTTATTTTTTGTGCACTGCCATACTGCCTGTGTCAAATGAAAGGGTTTGCTGAGAACAATAAGAAAAAGGCTTGTTTTAAAATAAATATTTTTTATTAATAATTTTATTTGTGATTAAAACGAATAAACGCGCCTCTGGTGAAATACTACACAAACAAAAGTCTATACCTACATAGGAAGGCCTTCGGAAAACTTTCCTCCACCCACGTCCACTTTACTGGTCGCACGTGTAGCTCTACTCAAACACTAGTTGAAGTACTACATAATCATCGACGCACCTAACAATTGTGTCGCTAATTGCTTTAATTAATTAATCGATGTGTGCTTCAATCATTCGACATTTACATCTCACCGCAAACTATGGGCTCTCATGTCACTAAGCAAGTGTACTGGCTTGCAACTTCATAATGAATTTGTGAACTCCCGGTAATCCGGTTTATTTATCAAACATGCTTTGAGAACAACTGCGATATATTTTGGCCATCCACGACGCCATATCTGTAGCTATTAATCTGAGCAGACCCTCTCGCTTAGTTAATTCACCTGCTACCGTTTGATGTAATAGTCGTTTAAGTCTGCTCGGCGCGGCGTACGGGCTGGGGGGCGAAACCGAACCATAGCAACGTCGCCATTAGTGATAATACTCCCATTTTAATGACGCTATATAGAATAACTTCAAAAGCCATGATATATAAAAGGGAAATCTGCTTAGTTTCTGTTCCAACATGTTTACGTCACCAAATAATAAGAGCACAATCGCAAATATTCTCATTTGTAACTATTAACTTATTTGCCAACATGCCTACTCAGTTCCATTCAATTTATGACACAAGTAGGCAGTCGCGTGTGTAGTGTGTAGCTACATGACTACGTAGTGTTTTGCACACGCTACCCGCATGTCATGTTGTAGGATGTTGTCAAGAGTTTCCTGTTAAACGCTAACAATGGCTTGTCGAAGTGTGACGTGCTAATCGCGCTTGGTGCATGCGGTGCGCGATGGTGCGGTGCTCACCTGGGCGTCGCCTAGTATGCGGCGCACTAGCGCCATCAGGCGGCCGTGGCAGGCGCTGTCATGCTACCCTCCCCCGCCGCGCCGCCTCATTGTCCCCTCGTGACACCTGCCACGCGCTCCTTACACTTCCACTTCCTATTCACCACTAAACTTTCAATACAAATTGAAACTATTCCACTTTGCCGCGCGCCACCCTTTGTCTCAGCACTCCGATGACAGCCCGGAATGAGGACGCTCCTCCGGAATTATCTGAAACAAACATATTTCATTGTTAACTTCATGATAGAGCAGCACATTTGTTACAGAATTAACTTCCTCGTCTTCATAATTGTGTCGTAGTTATGTTAGGTCAGCATATTGCAAAACGGTTTGACTTTGGTAGATATTGAAACGTTTTCAGTTACCTACAGAAATATTAAGTTTCATTTAACTTATTCGCAGTCCTTCTCAGTGTTTCTATTAGCGAGTTTCCACAAAGTCCGAGTTGAAGTTTGTATAAAATGAAAAACATTTTTCTGCTACGGAAGCCTTTTGAATCATCGTGCGAACTAATTACAACGTCCACCAAGAAAAATACTAAAGGGCTCTTAATTGCCTGCTAAGTACGAACCGTAATAAAGTTCCGTCAAAATACTTGTGAAACTCATTATTCAGGTCGACGCCGGCGTCTCCTGTGGTACTAACGGCCCTCGTCTTTGACGTCAGCATCTGATTCTTTTTGTCAATGCCTCCTCGCGCCGCCCGCGCCGCCACTACAAAAAAGGAAAGGGTTTCTGCTCACTGAAATATAGTTGGCGGCGAGAAAATAGTCGATGCCACAATAAAAAGCTGTTGTTTATTGAACACCGGAACAGCTGCTGTCCTTGTTCCTGGCAACTGACGCAAATACACAAACGCGGAACACTATTGCAAACGTGAGACATTTTTTTAAATGTAGTCGAGCCTTTTATGCAAATTTTAAGAACGAATACTGTTTTTTTTAAATTTAGGAGCTTTAGTCTGATGAATATAGTCCAAGCAAATGCTATAAGGCGGTAATTTGCGAAGTGCGGCTCGTTGAGCCCGCCCGCTCCAGTTATTGGCCGCAAAATTGATTAAAATTCCAGCTGCGTAAGGGAGTCTCATCTACTTTTTTATTAGATTGCACTCATTGAAGACTGTTTTAGTAAATTTCTATTCGTGTTCGACCGTTTGGTTCTGCCGAGTAATCAGTTCGTGTGTTGTAAAGTCGTAGCTTCAAGCGAGATTGAGCTGCTCTGTGATGGAAATAAACATCGTAAAGTACCGACCGCCGCTTGTGTTTTTTATGTTTTAATTTAGTACGAATAAAAGCGTACCTGAGTGCTTCTTTTAATGAACATTTTAGATTTACTGTGGGCTGTGAGCAGGTACATTTTTTATAACTGTTTGAGGCAGCTATAGTATGATCAAAGTGATAAAATAAGTACGTACTTATAAAACTGATAATTTAAGTCATCTAAATCTTTTAAATTCTGTGTTTTTCCAACTTTATTAATAAAAAAATAGACATAGTATAATCAACTACAAAAAAACTTTAGCAAATCGTAGTTCAACTCGCAGCAGTATTTGTTTAAATGATTCGATGTTTCTCTAATTTAAATCAATATGGATACCTGGCATTTAATTTAGAATTACCATTCCCCCATTCTCACAAGGGTCGTCACGTCACGAGTGCAGTATTCATCAAAGTAATTGCGCTGTTTCATTAAAAGTCCCGGCACATCCTTCAAGATTTGCATAAAAAGGTCTCCAAGCCTCACAGGCCTCCCTCCCCCGACTTAACATTAAACCAATTTTTAAATGTCACTTACTTCTAAAATACGTCACGTTTGAAGAGCAGTGTCCGTAAACGGAGATGGGCAAATAATTTGTAGTGACATTTTGGAATACCATGAAAGCTCGGCAGATTTTGCCTTTTTTTTTTAATTGCTTGAATCATTGAAAATGTTTGAATTGATCTACTTTCAATAAATAAATGAAATGACAGTTCCAGTAAAATTCATTCCCTTTGAACGAGTTTGAATAAACATTTTTATACTCATTGGTATGAAAAGACTTTTTCCAATGCCTGTTTACTTACACCAAACATTTTTTTTCTGAAAATCTGTTTGTGCAGAGTTCCGTCAAATTAATTTGAAACGTTAACATTTGATAAGCCAGAACTCATGTTATGTTTAATTCGACAAACAAGGCACTCGTCGCAAACAATTCGCGAGGGCATGCGGGCGCGGGCTCAAAGAACTTCTGTTAAACAGAAGTTGTACGTGTACGAAAACACATAATCCTATGTTCTAAACTTTGTTTTGCGGTGCGTTTTTCGTTTATAATGTTTTCGGAATAGCTTAATTAAATAAGTAATTTCGAAATGGAACTGCGAAATGCCTGCGGCAGCTCAGTTCGCAGAAAATCTTCTACCAATTTCTGGATCCCGTTGTTTTTAGCAAAACCTTTATTAATCTCTCTCTGTGCCCTCTGAGAAACACAATTTTATTGACTTATGTCATATTAATGGCTTCAGTATTCGTCATTCAGTTAGCTAAGGAACCGTATTTATGGAAGACTTAGAAAAAAAAAAAAATTAAGCCTTCTAAAAAGAAAAGGATAAAGTACGATGTTAATTAAAATAACTTAGGTACATACATTTTAATCTTCTTGAACTCTACTAGTCTATACAATTTCCACCTTTAAGTACAAGCCGTAATAGATTGTAAAGCGTAATATAAAAATAGTTTCCTAAACCTCCGAGCTCAAGCCACAAAACTGACGTGGTCTGACCCGCTAGGCGCCTCATATCCAGACTAACCGTTATTCAACCTAAACTACAGCCTAGCCGTGCCTAGTTTTATGCCTAGCTATATTCCTAGCTATAATTCTACAAAGTAGAGCACGGAGCCTCGTTATTACAGTCTTTGAATACTTCATACTTTAATTAAAACGTATTCCGGGGGATTTTGTTTTTAGACTCACATGCAAACAACCATTTTGAGGGTTCTGATACGTGGTCGTGGTTACTTGACTTGTAGACTTTTGAAGTTTGTTTCAAGGAGAATAGATGATGTTGTTTGTTTTTCCGCTTTGGCTTAATTTTGTTTGTTTGATAATAATTAAATGTAGTGAAGTTTACATTAATTTACCCATTATATTGAACTCATTGTTTTTTATTTGTCTTGTAAGTAATCCAGATCTTTAAAAGATAGAAGACAATTTTAACGACTAAACTATAGTTATTTACAAATATTGTTCCATAGCATTAGAAATCACTTAAGATTTCCAATGCTTGTAATAAAAATATGAAAAAGATAGATTAACGTACCGCCAATATTTTTTTTCAGTACCATAGTGTAGTCTGTGATTTCTGCTTATCACTGAGCTTAGTCTATGCTCTGAGTCACAGAATACAAAACTGAACATACCCACATAAAAAACTCAGGCAAGGGTTATCGTCGTTCAGCCTAATCACATCTGGCCTAATGTTTAGTTTTTATTAAGAAGTTTAATTTGTCCGAGAATATTATTAAGAAGATAATAAACTTTGAATATAATATTAGAGTTTTTAATATATTTACTGTTTCTTTAAACAAAATAATTTATTTTAGAAAAGACAAATAATTTATTTATATTACTTTTTTTAAGCTGTCGACCCGAGCACAGGTGACGGGAATCATCCAAAATGGCGGGGACCGCACCGAGACTATATTTACGGCGAAACTTACACGACGATCCCCAACAGTTCCATTATATTAGACCCATAAATAGCAGAAGTTTAAATCTCAACACTAAACTATTTCATTATAATCCGTCCCAATATTGGTTCTATTAAAGTTATAAGTACCTATTCAAATAAAACTCTCTCACTAAACAAAAAGGCCCTTACCGAGGTTTGGAAACTCTTTTGCACTCACTATTTATTTGCTGGCTGTTTCTCGCAAAAATATCGAAGATGCCATATTTTGGTCAGTGGCTCATCTTAGGGGCGGAGTTCATATTTTTTTTCACAATTATATGTCATTCACAGGTTTTTTTCGCATTGTGATTTTTAATAAATAGTACATTGTGATACAAGGGTGGAAAGTAGGTTATTGCAAACGAGCTGTTATTAACAAGCCCGAGCCGATGGCGAGGGTTTTTAATGACACGAGTTTGCAATAACCTACACGCCCGTGTATCACACGATATTTTTCAATACAGTTGTGGGAAATATTAAAAACAAATCAAAGAATTAGATTTGTTAATTAACAAAAAAAAAAATTTCGCGCGTTTTTGCAACTGGACTTATTTTTTTTACAACGACAACAGTCTATACAGCCTATTCGATTTTAGACAAATGTTGATGTGAAAATAATTAAATTAAAACTGGTAATTAAATATATTAAACAACCATTAAAAAGACTTTTGAGAGTTCAATGCTAAAACGTACGGAATCATTCATTTTTCCTCGTATAAAATCTATCCCATTTTATTCTATGTATGAAAACTCTTTGCTACTAAACTTATTAAATTGACTTATAAATTTAAAACTAATGATCGAGCTCGTAAACAAAAGTCACGACCGCGTAACAGAAAGATGCCTATGCATAAGATTTAATTTTCGAATCATAATTATAGCCTCTGAAAGTACGCCATGTTTAACAACAGTATTGAAAAATAAATTGTAATAGGGTAATAGGCCAAACCAGGGGTTTAGAACCTCTTTACACTACTCATTTATTTTCTGGCTTTCTCATTTAGTTTCCCGTGAAAAAATCAAAGACTAAATAAAAAAAAAAAATTTTCATCGTTAATTAAATGTCATCCAGATTTTTCACTAAAACGTGTCAGTCTGATTTGCGTTAATCATTTTGATATATTTATTTTTGCTACAAGTGCGGAAGGTGATTCCCGATGAGTGAATAAATCGACACGAGTCGGGAATCATCTTACGTACGTGTATCATACAACATTTTACTATGCATTGTGCGAGCAAATAAAAAAATATATCTGAACCAAGCAAGAAATTAATTAAATGGCGGGCTTATTTAAGCGCGCTCAGCATATGCACAGATTAACTAATAGTTCCTCGGGCATACCTACTGCGCATGTGCAAATAGCTGTCACGTCGTAACGCAAAAAGGCACGAGCAAAAAATACGTTCTTCCAAACATATTTAATGAATATTTAAAATTAATTTATTGATCAAATCTAAATCTAGATTAATAAAAATCGCATTTAATGAAGTATTAGTTATATTTTACCTTTTATATGAATGATAATCTATAACATCATTTAAAAAAATAAATTTTAAAACTTTTCTCAAATAATAAAAACTATATGCGTCTGGTTAAAAATTAAAACAATTATGAAACATTACCTGTTAATCTACAGGTGTTTACCAACAATAGACCAACATTATGTACAGGCAGGCCATTCTATTCAAAATTTTGGAAGCCGCATAAAGCTTCAAAGGCTCCGCCCAATTACGCGCCAACCGCCCTAAGGCTTCGTCCAACAAAGCGAACAGCATTAAACAAGCCATTAATAATACAATCTAGTTATGTATTAAATAAACTCTTTAGTGTGAATAATATGGCCTGTTATATTATATTCATTTTGTGGAAATACCGAGGCATGAGCCGTCCTCCTCCATTGTTTCTGTAATGAAGATATGTGCGTATTGCGTGCGACGTCGGAATACTAATATGTAAACAAATAAATATAAGAGACAAGCAGGTCACATAAACAATAAAAGACAATAATTATAATTTGCGCTGCGGTATGCGCGTACTTATGTCCGAGGTCGCGCAAATGGAACAGCTTCTTTACTTACACTTTTCTCCTCTCTCGACACTCGACGTTTATTTGAAAGGAAAATATTCTTATAAAGACTCGTCTATTCTGGGAAAAACTATTTCGACGTCAAAGAAAAAGATGTCAAGAGGAAGTAATGGAATGAGCTGAAAGGCAAAATTAAATGCTTGACCTGTCGACAAAAACAAAAACAGTCTGTTTTTTACGCCAAGAATATAGCTGAATTTATTTAACATTCAAGATATCTAATCTACATAATGTAGGTGGCACATTTCTTAACAGAAGCTAATCACTAAAACTTTCCTAGAGACATTTGCGAGACAGTACGAGTATGTAGTGCTAAGCTAGCGAAAGCCGAAGTCGCTAACTTAATCCGTTTGGCGGTCGCTAACCAGGCGCATCTCGCATGGATGGTCTGACGGGTAAGACCACGCGTTGACCGCGAGAGACGTCCCCTTCGAATATATTTACTAATACCTCCTGGATCTCTTAACTGCCTGGTACATTTGCTTTCTCCTTTAGCTATCTGATTGTTGAAACATACAGTTTGCAGTTTAGTTTAATTTGAGTTTGCTGCTCCAATGAGAAAAACCAAAGAGACATAAAATCTACTATTGGAGCTCAGACTCTTTGTATTATGATTTAAATAATACAAATATAACAGAACGTAATTACAGTACCTATGGACGAATAAATAACTTAGTTTAAACAAACTGATCATAATAATTATGAAAAATAAAGCAAAACATCCTAAACATCGCTGTAAATGGGAAACGTGCCCAGACTCTATTGGTACCAGGATAAAATAAAATTTAAAAAGTGCATCGTTCAGTATGCAAAACACATAAACTGCCATATGGTTTCAACATTGAATAAACTATCTACTCTGGGGCGCCACAAAGCGCGACTAAGGAGGCAGTGGCTCCCTCGTGCGTTATAAACTACGATTCTAGGATGTATAGCAGTATCCACGAGTTGGTTATTAATATAAACCTAGTATCATAGTAGAAGCGTGCATGGAATAGCAGTGCAGGCGTGGTTATGATTGCATTATTACAACCTATAAACTCATGTTCCTTTGGCGTTAACCATGTAACTTCTTTGAGGTCAGACAGGGAGTTGTAGTAAAATATTGATATTCAGCTGCATAGCTGGACCGAAAGCTGATCCTGGCATAGTTCAGAAAACGCTACGCGATAATCTCTTGTTCCATTGTCTCAGTCAGATTTATATCTTACAAATAAATTTGATACTCAGCTTATGCAAACACTTGTGATAGTTTAAGATTTTCCATATTGAATTATCTCAAGGAATTACCCTGTGTAACTGCTTTGCAAACTAGAAATTGGATAAAATATAACCTTATAATGACAGTACCCCTGTATTTGAACTCTACGAGATATAAAACGTGGTTTTATTTTCTCTGTGACGCAATCGAAACTTCATACGACAGATAGTCGAAGGATATCAATATGAAAAACTGTTGCCAACTTAAAAAAAAAGAAAAAGAACCTCCCAACCGACGAATATTCCATTCGAATTTCGAATTTATAGTGTAACCAACTTCATCTCTGAATGTCGCGCCGCGCGGTTTGCACAAGCCTACGTAAAATGTTTTCGTTTTAATCGACGACCACGTTCGACACACATCGCTGAGTTTTCCGATGTCGATTCGACTTTTCTGGTTGCTTTTAAATTGTAGAACTGTATAAACAATGCCACAATGCTTTGTAGTTTACGGTAAGGTGACTTTTCGACTTGTTAATTATTATTTTACTTCCAAGTGCGGAAAAATCAATTCAATCTACTAGTTGTGTTATGAATGTCAAACCATACGCTAGGCGTTGTAAAAACTACCCATTTTTATGTATTTATGCGATATGTAGGTAGTACATCTGAACACATGAATAGACGTTTATATAAACTAAGTGCAGAAACTGCTTTATCGTTCCAATAATGAAAACTTTCAATTATGAACACACTTGAAGTCTGAATTATAAATACTTGCAGGTACCCGCCGACGAAAAATAACTTCGTTGACAGTTTGACGCAAGAATTTATAAAGTGTGCCAGGCAGCGTGGTTGTGCCTGTATTAATGCGCGGTACAGGCGCGTCAGCGGGAAAAGTTGGTGCAAGTTCCCTTAGGAGCCGACGTCGACAGACCCACAAGTTCCACTCTACACAAACTCGCTAACTAGATAGGGGCTTGTCTCGAAGTCCTTCCTAGTTAATATAAATAAATATGACGTAATTCCGTGGTGCGCGGTTGATTTGTTGAACAAACCGTCTATGTCAACTATCGGAATTGGGGATAACTTAACTAAACTACGCCCGAACGAGTATCGGAGGGCTGTTACATGCTGTTTCAGTTACGAGGTGATCCATTGTAATAAATATGCCTATTAGTGTAACCCCATATTGTAGGCATTATAATAGATCGCTGTAATGGAAACAGTCGTAATTGAGGCAAACGTTAGGCATAGTAATTTATCTGGATGGGCCACATGGGACGAGCTTACCGAGATCTAACATGCTTTAGCTGACTAAATATCAAATACATACATACCGCAACATAGCGTTTAAAAGGAGTAATTTTAACATAGGATGCTAGTATTATATTATCTGTGACATAGGGTATACTAAAAGTAAAATTGGTATTTTATTAGTACTAGCTACCTTATCGAATAGAGAAAAGACTCGGAAGACCGATAATAGGACTCTGTATGGAAACTTACCGTATGTATTCGCAAAATGATTTTTTTCTTTTTGTATAGTTCAAAAGGCGCCTGGATTTATGGGGAAAAGACCAGGGGTGTGGGACTTTTACCTCACTAAAACCACCCCGGTGATCACCAACAGCACGTAGAAGAGGCCCCGTGACCTCTCAAAAGACCACCCCGGAGCCCCCTCTGTGCAACGGGGCGGTTGCCTCTTCGACGCCTTCTTCTCCGAGCGGGATCGGCTCGCTCGCGATCCCGCTCGGCGGCCTCCTTCTGTACTATCACAGTCTCACAGAAGGAGGCCATTTCCCTCAAGTTTTCTGTCTTTGCATGGCCCTCACAACTGCTGGCAAAGACAGGTCTCGCCCTATCCTGGCGACCAAGACCTGCCGCTCAGAGGCACACGCAGGGCACTCCTCGAGCGTGTGCTGTGCAGAGTCAAGGTCGCCTCCGCAGTGGTGGCAATTTGCCGTGGTCTCTCACCCAATCCTATTCAGGTACTCACCGGTCAGTACCTGAGTGAGCCTGTAGGAGATGCGCTCCTCTCATTTCAGCCAGGCTTCGAAGTGCGGCAGGATGGCTTCGGCAACGCACTTGCGCGAAAATTGCGGCTGCTGTAGCCGCTTGCGCCACCGCTCGAGCCCGTATTGCCGTTCCTGCCGCCTCAGCCTTACTAAAGCGACTCCTGGCACGCTTTCACGGTGCCCCTTAAAGGACCATCGATCGCACGACACCCGCGTAGAGGCGGCGAACTTCTTCCGGAGGTCCCCCGAGATTGGGCAGCAGTCTGTGCAAAGCACCCACTGCCTTTTCAACACGGGGGACCAGGTGCTCGAAATGCTGTTCGAAGCCCCACCGACTGTCCAGGGTTAGGCCAAGATACTTTATGTATCGACCCACCTGGACTTCGCAAAACGAGCAGAACGTCATATTCTCAAAATGATATATATAAAATTATTCCTTGATAACCCTCATGATTTTGTGGTACGACTGTACCATTCTCAAACCTTTCTTATTAGGATGTTTTGCTACTAGGTAATTTTGAGAATAGGACGATCTGCTCATATATGTCGTTTTGAGAATAGGGCGTTTTGATACGGAGTCGAGAAAAGAGTTGTGTGAAGGACAATAACTGAACCTATTTTCAATTAATAACATTAATGGTTAAATAAAAATACAACAAAGTGAAAAATAACTTCAATTTCGGCAGTCTGTTTTTGTTTCTTCGTTTTTTGGTAGCAACATTTATAGTTGTGTTACTGAGCAAGTTCAATAGTTTAAGTAACCTATAATGCCCAAAGTTATGCCTGAAATGAGAGTGTATGGGAGTGTCTGTGATTCTGTACAGTGTACATATCTGCGTACCCTTTTAGAGCGTACCGGCGTGATTTTATGTTATGCAATGGCGTAAACAATAAACAGACATGTGATTGCAGTAATCCCAAGAGATTTGCTGCTGTCTATTGAACAGTACTTTTATATATCTCATAAGTTCAAAATCGGTTCATATAGTAAAAAGCTTTGAGGTAACACACATTTAAAAAAATGCAGTCGAATTGAGAACCTCCTCCTTTTAGAATTCGTTTTAAAATAAGTGATAATATCGTAATACAAAACAGTGTTTCATGAAACACTGAATTCTCGTCGTTTGGTGCGTAAAAATTATATGTATAAAATAAGTAAGTATTGTAGATTGTTAGACATGAACAAAAAGGTATAAACAATATGTGCCCAAGTTTATTAAACCTACGTGGCAGGGTCTTTTCTTCTTATATCATGATTAAATGTACGACGTCATGTCTTTTTAACCGACTTCCTAAAAAGGAGGAGGTTATCAATTCGACTGTATTTTTTATGTTTTTTATGTGTTGTACCTCAGAACTTTTATTTGAAAGCTGGTGCTTGTCGTGTGGTCCCATTTAATTTCATCAAGAACTGATGAAGAACTTCGCAGATATACATCAGAAATCTTCAATAAATGACGGCAAAACACTCGGGATAGCTGCAATCGCATGTCTGTTTATTGTTTTCACCATTTCATAACATAACATCACACTGATATATTATGTACCACAAATAAAAAGAATTTCAAAAAATTCAACCGACTTCCAAATAAAAACACTACAAAGTGAAAAATAACTTCAATTTCGGAAGTCGGTCTCAAAAAACGAAGATACGAAAACAGGAACAATTTATTTTTTTGTAAAAATGTTTTTTAGGGTATGTAAAGACTACACGCTACCCCTGCTGTTAAGAGCCAAATAGCTACTGGTATTGTTAATCACCAAGTCACCTGTGAGATATGGTTATTTTGACCGAATAAACCATTACCATTTGTTAATAAGGTCTGTGGGGACACCTTTATGGGGTGCTGGTAAAGAGGCTTAAACCTGCTGATACTGGTACGTTATTAGAATTTATCAAACATATATACTTAATGGAATTTTAAAAAGTCAGATAGAAAAACCGGCGAAGTGCGAGTCGGGCTCGCGCACGAAGTGTTCCATACCATTATCGCAAAAAAACGGCAAAAAAATCACGTTTGTTGTATAGGATCCCCACTTAAATATTTATTTTATTCTGTTTTTAGTATTTGTTGTTATAGCGGCAACAGAAATACATCATCTGTGAAAATTTCAACTGTCTAGCTATAACGGTTCATGAGATACAGCCTGGTGACTGACAGACGGATCGCGGAGTCTTAGTAATAAGGTCCCGTTTTTACTCTTTGGGTACGGAACCCTAGAAAGAGCCATAGCTTTATTAAAATTGTGGTAGAGTTTGGTATATGACGCTGCAGCTGCATAAAGTCACCACTATCAAGTCGAAGGCGACGCTTAAAAAAAAGTATACCTATTGAAAACGCCTTTAGCTGCAATCTTCAACTTTTTTCTGGGTTAGAGTCAAAATACAATGGCATATTAGGCAGCACTGGCTAATGCCTTTATAGATGTTTGTATCGTTTGATCTTTACCAATAAACAATATAAGCCATATCTCATAATCAGAACTTCAGCTATCAAAATAACAACTCAACAAACTCAGTTACTCACCAAAATCATTTTAACACACGACTGAACCGCCATCATTATAGGCGTCTAATAAGGCCTGACGCACACACGCATGCAAATGAGCCTTCTATGCGCGAATAAGTGTAATATAATCGTTCGCGTATACCCTGTCGCTCGTGTGCGTATAATTGAAATGTCAGGTGGATCTCGTCATAATCCAATAAAGTCGCGAGCGTGATCATATCATCCGTACTACTCCTATACGTATTTTTATTTAGACGTGGATTTTAGCAAATTCCTCGTACGTTGATATTTAATTTAGTTTATGGAAATCATTTTTTGTAAAATGTCGTGAAAGTTTTTTTCTGGTCCTCTCGTGAAATTGTAGTTCCAATCCGTACTAATATTATAAGCACAAAAATAACTGTGTCTGTCTGTCTGTTAAGTTTTCACGCCTTATTATATTCCTAAATGTTAACGCAGTACTGGCCGTGCGCCCGCTCGGAGCCAGAATATCAATATTGAACCTCCTTTTGGACAGTTATGTTTGCAAAATATTCTTTTCTCAAACATGCTTGGAAATTTGAGTATTTTGACAACATTCTTCGAGATTGCTGTACTGGCCATAGACATGCGAGCAGCGGCCGGCAAAAGTTTTATGAAAATCCATATCTGTCGTGTATTTTGAAAATGGAACGATGTTTTGCTCCGATACATGGCAACCAAGGAGGTAACTTAAAGGTCAAAGGTTTTATTTAAATTTCGAACTGGCTTGCAAATAGAAAGCTGTTTATTGAAAAAAAAAACAAATGAACACTTTAAAAATTCGTTTGAAAGTAAAGTAATTGTATTTGACAATATGAGCTCTAGGAACTAGTTAGTTTTAATTGCCGCGCATCATTTGAGAAAAGTACTATACAAGCCTTGGCCGCAACTAGGAATTGATGGACTTACGTACGTGTGCCTCGGCTTCGGCCACACGGCCCACATTTACACGTTCGTCCACCAATGCCTCTTTTGCTGGCCGCTGCAGTAATGTACTATTGATTTACATATGCTCCGAGTATTTCAGTTATGAAGAAATTCAAGCCATCAATTATTCTGTGTAAAAATATTTTTAAACATCCAAGTCGTTTTGGAGAAGTATCCAAAAGTAGAGAAAAAAAAGCAGAACTATTAGTTACACGAAAAAAACATGCTTCACAAATAATGTACATGAATCAATTATAATAATATATTTTGTTCAAACCTTTTATCCTCGGCTAGGTTAAAAGGTTTGAACAAAATATATTTTTCTAAGGAGTATGCTTAAGAAAGTAACCGTTATAAGGCGCTAAACCGGTGGAAGATCCTTAACGGCTCAACGGATTTGGATGAAACTTGGCAGAACCTGGATTAAGGACACTTTCATCCCGGTATAAAGTTTCCTTGGGATAATAAAAAAAACATTTTTTTTTGTAGTCTCTTGCTTGACCACTATCTCACCTGATGGTAAGCGATGATGTGGTCGACGCTGTAACACGCTTGCCTAGAAGACTTAAAAACCCCGAGGTTCATGCGGTCGAAGCCGCGGGCATAACCTAGTAACCCAATAAAGTCAGGAGCGCGATCATATCATCCGTACTATATACGTATTATTATACTCCGTATTATACTCCGTACTATATGTACGTATTTTTATTTAGACGAGGATTTTAGCAGAATCCTCGCACGTTTATATAATAATAATATATATATAATTCATTTTATGGAAAACATTTTTCATAAAATGCTGTGAGCTTTTTTGTGTGCTATCATGAAATTGTAGTGCAAATATACTGTAGCTACATTTACCGAACTACATAAATTTATTTAATAACTCCACATATGATGAAGAGTTTAATTTCCTCCAGCAGATAAACGTCTACTTTGAACTTAATCCATTAGTTTTACTTAATCAAAACGATAACTTAAAGTAGCTATTTCCCTAAGCCCGCGTACTTTGTTGCCAGCAATATGAAACAGATTGAAATTAATATCCTCAGAGGCTTACTAACTTATGACAGGAGCAACCTTTGATATACTAATTCACTTAAGTTTCAGCATTCCCTTAAAACCGATATTAAATACGCCATAGTTTATATAAAACCTCGCTTAGTTCGCTGTATAAAGCAAGGGTACTGGAGTAGATGAAGATGTTAATTTCCTATGCAAACCACGCTGAAAGCGCTTTGAGCTCAGGTGCTCGACGCAGATATTGCACTGGCCGCCGTGGGAACCCAATTATACGTATAGACAATCAAAACAATGTTGCTTTTCATTACTGAATTTATGTTACAGACCGTTATTGTTTATTTCTCTCCAACTATCTTCATTAGATAGATTTATGAATTGTATTGCATGCGGACGTCTCATGATAAGGCAATCAAGTGAGATGAGACAAGCAAGATTTTTATTCCATGCCATTTTTCACATGTAAAATATGCTTACTTGCTTGCACCGAATGTTTCAGTCAGTGAAATATAGTGGTCTTTGTACTTTCATACAAAAAGATAACTACCGTCTAATTGCATGCCTTAGTAAACAGAATGTAATGTGTTTAGAGGATAAATAGAGAAAAGAACGCTTTGCTAATCAGTTCTTTACCAAATTACTTTAAAAACATAAAAACACCGACATTAACGACGATCGGAAAATCCAACTAAACTTGAATAAAAAAGTTAATTAAAAAAATTAAAATACCCGACTGCTTAAAAAGCAAACTAAAAAGACGTAAACAAGAAGAAAATCATGCTGTGCAGTCGGAGGATACATATTCGCGAGCTGGCGGACCAAAACCAGATGTATCCTCCGACTGCACAGCATGATTTTCTTCTTGTTTACGTCTTTTTAGTTTGCTTTTTAAGCAGTCGGGTTTTTTGATTGTTTTAATTAACTTTTTTTATTTACAACTTTTTAGTTATTTTTTTTTAGAATTAGGTACATTTAAACATATAAGTATTATATATTTTTGAAATCGCCTCTTAAAATCCTTTATTTTGATACCCCACACAATGGATTTGGAAGAAAAAGAAAATTTATTCCCCACAAAATGGTGCCCAAAATCCGCCATTTTTGTCTCTAGAACGCCACATAGGAACAAACATACATACATACATACATACATACATACATACTTACATACATACATACTTACATACATACATACATAGACTGGTAAACACATTACCCTCCTTCGGCAGTCGGGTAAAAAGAACGCTTTGCTAATCAGTTCTATACCAAATTACTTTAAAAATATAAAAACACCGATATTAACAACCATCGGAAAACCCAACTAAACTTGAAAAATAGAAGAGTTTCCAGTGAATAACTCCATTTTCATGTTTATTCAATAAAGCGTTATAAATGAAAGGTATTTAGGAAAGTTTGAGCTATGAAATAAATTCTGTTAACGATTCTTGTTTTAATGTTATCGGCAAAATATTTACAGCGAATATTTGACTTAATGTTAATTTCATTATTGAAAGGTTTCTGGATTTTTTTTGAATTGGTTATATAGGTATTGTGAATATTATTCAATTTTGAGATAATTTTTGCTTAGGTATTTAGGTATACCTACCTAACTAGCATATTTATTAACTTCAGAGGGCCAATTCCCGTATTTTTAAGGGTTGTTCGCATTCATATCTCTTTCGTATTTTGTCACAAACACCTACTTTGCAAAGGAGGACCACTCTTTTTGTAACAAAATAAATGTGACAAAAGTGTTTACATTTTATATGTTTTCAATTTCATGCAACATAAAGGCTTGTGTTTAATGAAATTTTAATAAATAAATAAATAAAAAGTTAACAATAAATTCGTTGGTACAATATAAGGTAAAAGTACCTCAAAAGGAACTTATTTTAAGCCATTTCATTAAACAAAAGCCCACTCTGTAATAATAGACTCAACAAAATAAAATAGCGCTCACCGAAATTGTTAATCCCTAACAAAATTAACGTTCACCTGAAAAACACGGTGCTTAACTTATTTTGTAACCTTTTACATTAACGTAAAGGCTGAAAATAATCCTGGATCCTTTTTTAAGTGGGCAACACTGTGTGGACCTCTTTGCTAAGTAATAGGTTGCTAACCGCCCGACAAATGACCACTAATATGCTTGAGTGGTGAGACAATTAAAATGTTGCATGCTGTTTAGTAATATCTAGAATTTAAATGGTTGATTGTTTTATGGAGGGTTTTATACCGCTTTATAACAGTAAATTGATATGAGTTGTGTACAATGACGCTTTTAAGGGTTCCGTTCCCAAAGGGTAAAAACGGGACCCGATTACTGAGACTCCGCGGTCCGTCTGTGTCTGTCTGTCTGTATGCCACCAGGCTGTATCTCATGAACCGTAATAGCTAGACAGTTGAAATTTTCACAGATGATGTATTTCTGATGCCGCTATAACAGAATAAATATTTAAGTGGGGCTCCCGTACAACAAACGTGTTATTTTGCCGTTTTTTTGTGATAATGGTACGTAACCCTTCGTGCGCGAGTCCGACTCGCACTTGGCCGGTTTTTAGATGTAGTGTTGCGACACTTTGTAGACTTGTGGTCGAGTTATTCTTGTATCGTGGGTAGACGGAGTTATTTTTAACTCCTTGGCTAATTGTGTGGGGGTGAAAGAGCTATATAGTAAATATCAACAACTTTTACTTTGAGATCACCTAAAAAATAACAATGCTTCGTGTTTTATCGTCGTACGTGTTTGTTCGCTTAAAAGTTTACGGCGTAAGTTTCGTAACAATCGTTTTAGTCATTTATGCATTGAAATATCGACAGTACCAAAATTAAGTTTGGAACCTTTTATCAAAGATTTTTAATCATGGCATGTAAGTACCTATGCTCATATACTTATTTATATCAATAAAATAATTTTCAGGTTAATTTGTGTTTTAACTTGTAAGATAGTCGTTATGGATTTTATTTCGAATCGGACTGTGCATGGTACGTTTAGGTCTAGCATCAGCAAATGTAGCATATTAAGACTTTTAATCTGTAAATAAAATATTGTAATAAAACCAGCAGCAAAAAATATAACCCTTAAAATTTGCTGCCAAATTAAACAAAAAATTTCGTGTAACACAAACTTAAGACGGCGTATGACGGGTTAAAATTTAAAGAAATCCTGAGTGTATGTTTAGCGGGCGATAACTCTAGAACGATGATGTCAAAATGTTAATTGCATATGTAAAGCGGTCGCGGTGCGCTGAGGGTCACGACCTGGGGTGGTCGACTTGTATAGAACAATATTGAGAGATGTTGCACAGATAAGATGGTAGAAACATAACGGTGGTATAGATAGTTCAACTCATTTTTGCGCGCGACGCTATGTGTGGGTAAGCATTTGTGGGTGGTTGTTTGCTCGGACGACGACTGCCGCGTCATTGCCTCACAAATGCATAATGTGTAATTACAAGTGTACGCACATGGAGCCGCGCGCAAATATGAGTTGAATTATCTATAATGAGTTGAAGGCAAGAATATTAACTATGTTAGGTGCTACAAGTGATGTTTAAACGGGTACTCCTACTTATTAACTTAAGTTTTTAATATAGTTGCACGAAAAACTGACTGCCTTGTTGGTGTATTCGCTGTAAGCGAACCAGCAGCCTAATTGCGTAAGTGGCTTGACCCCATGAAAGAGTATTACAAATTCTCTTTAAATAATTAGGTATTGCCAAAAATTATTGTCGCTTTCATTGGTGAAGATACTCTTTTCGAAAGAGTCCAATATTTTTTGGCAACACCTTATTATTTAAAGAGTATTTGTCGTACTCTTTCATGGGGTCAAACCCCTTTGCCTTGCCGAATTCACTTACGCAATTAGGCTGCGGGTCGTGCATAGTGATATTGGGTTTTTCTGTTTAGAATAACTCAGTAGCAGCTCGTTGTCTGGATTTGTACCCGATTTGAGACTTGCTGCCTATTACGTGGCCCCCTAATAAACATACCTAACTATACTCCATTTGAGATATAATTAAACATTTAAATAATCCCATTTTACAGTCCGTTCAACCGATTTTGACTTCTATTGCGTTGGTTATATGACAAATTGCAGCTGTAGCAAACTATTAGTTTTGGTAACAGGATTATGCTTTTTATGCTATCCTTATACTTACGGGATAGAACTCAAAATCGGCTGAACGGACGTAAAAAGTGTTGCAGAAATTTCTAATGTTATTTCAAATGGAGTATAGCGAAATGTGGGTGTATTATCGGGTACAGGTAAATTTCTGCCAAACCCTTTGTTGAATGCAAGCGTGATTTTATGTTATGGTAGAACGAGACAACAAGAAACAAACTATGTTCATACTCACCTTTAACTTTCTACAAAGTAACGAAGGAACGGAGTGGAATTCTCTGTCGGTTTCCTGGTAGCTATAAACTGGAAGTCTTTAAGTCACGAGTAAATAAGATACTTCTAGGCAAGCGTGCTCCATCGTCGAACATATCATTGTTCACCATCGGGAGAGATAATGGTGAGACTCGGTCACAGTGAAACATAGAAAGGAAGGAACGGAGTGGAATTCCCTGTCGGTTTCCTGGAAGATATAAACTCAGGGGTCTTTATGTCAAGAGTAAATAGGTTACTTCTAGGCAAGCATGCTCCATTGTCGAACATATCATTGTTGACCATCGGGAGAGATAATGGTGAGACTCGGTGAGAGTGAAACAAAGAAAGGAAGGAACGAAATGGAATTCTCTGTCGGTTTCCTGGTAGCTATAAACTGGAAGTCACGAGTAAATAGGTTACTTCTAGGCAAGCGTGCTCCATCGTCGAACATAAAATTGTTGACCATCGGGAGAGATAATGGTGAGACTCGGTGAGAGTGAAACAAAGAAAGTAAGGAACGAACTGGAATTCTCTGTCGGTTTCCTGGTAGCTATAAACTGGAAGTCATGAGTAAATATGTTACTTCTAGGCAAGCGTGCTCCATCGTCGAACATATCATTGTTGACCATCGGGAGAGATAATGGTGAGACTCAGTGACAGTGAAACAAAGAAAGGAAGAAATGGAGTGGAATTCCCTGTCGGTTTCCTGGTAGGTATAAACTTGGGGGTTTTTAAGTAAACATTAAATAGTTTATTTCTAGGCAATCGTACTCCAGCGTCAACCACATCATTGTTCACCATCAGGAGAGATAATGGTGAGACTCAGAGATAGTGAAAAAAAGAAAGGAAGGAACGGAGTTGAATTCCCTATCGGTTTCCTGGTAGGTATAAACTCGGGGGTTTTTAAGTAAACATTAAATAGTTTATTTCTAGGCAAGCGTACTCCATCGTCAACCGCATCATTGTTCACCATCAGGAGAGATAATGGTGAGACTCGGTGAGAGTGAAACAAAGAAAGGAAGGAATGGAGTGGAATTCCCTGTCGGTTTCCTGGTAGGTATAAACAGTCTTTTAGTCAAGAGTGAATAGGTTATTTCTAGACAAGCGTGCTCCATCGTCGACCACATCGTCGCTTACCACCAGGTGAGATAGTGAAAAAGGCCCTTAGTTGATTAAATAAGGCACTACAACACAATTAAGTGTATGTACATTAAAAAGTACGTTAGGTACCTTCTAATAAAATACTGTAACAAAGAAAGCCGGCAATAAAGACAACAGGTAGATCACAATATTACTGTAAGCTCAGGTGATAAAGTTTGTTTTAACGAGCGCACACCCTTTCTGCTGATGTTCCTAGCGCTTTAATGTACCACAATGTATGTTTCATTTCACACAAACATACATTATTTCGTGCTTTTAAACCTAAATAAAGAGTTCCTGAAATATTGTTTTCATTCATTTGACAATATTGGTTTGAAGTTTTTGACTTTTATAAAGTACTTTTATTCCTTAATGGGTATATAAGTGCGGGCTATAAATTCAAGTTACAAACAATCCCATAATACAAACTAACTATCTAATATATATCCACCTACAGCGGTAATAAAAAAAAAAAATTGTAACCGACTTATCTTTTTTTTAGCCTATTTTACTCGGGCCATAAAAACGAATCGATTGACACCTTATTCATCAAAATAGGATAAATAGTTTAGAAGCAACGGAGGAACATACGTAAATACACACATACATAGACTGCTAAAATCATAACGCTTCCTTTTGGCTTCACCGTAGTCGTTTAAAAATAGACTTATTACTTTCAATTCATTCAAATATATATTTTATTATAAGTTGATCATTGTGTTACACACTTAGAAAATTTATTGGACACGACTTTTAAGTTACACTGATTTTAAATCAGTAAATCGTCGGTCAAATCTTATGTAAATTGAGATAGGTTTACCAAACTAAATACGAATATGTACGTACACTTTTCAAATAAATTAAAATTAAGGGTACACTAGTCGAAAATTCTTCCATACAAACGTAGTCTGGCTTTTACTCCACTGTTTGACGATTTACGTTCAAAATAAAAAATTATATCAATTTGTCTCATCATTATCTAGACCTGTATGGAAGCAAAAAAGTAAAAAAAAATACTTGAAAGTTATGAGCTTCGAAAGTTCCATATTTTAACACTAATTTTAACGCATCTTTGGGCGCAAATAAGTACCATAAGAAGAAGGAAAATTGAAAAACGGCCTCCATACAGGGATAGATTAGTAGTTCAACAATGCAAATAATTTTATTTTGAACAGATACATTCAGTCGTTTTTAGGGTTCCGTACCCAAAGGGAAAAACGGGACCCTATTACTAAGACTTCGCGATCCGTCTGTCTGTCTGTCTGTCTGTCTGTCTGTCTGTCTGTCTGTCTGTCTGTCCGTCTGTCTCCAGGCTGTATCTCATGAACGGTGATAGCTAGACAGTTGAAATTTTCACAGATGATGTATTTCTGTTGCCGCTATAACAACAAATACTAAAAACAGTTTAAAGTAAATATTAAAGGGGGGCTCCCATACAACAAACGTGATATTTTTGCCGTTTTTTGCTCGATATTTATAACGGCAACAGGTAGACGTTTGAAATATTCACAGAATGTTTAGTTGTATATTTACTTCAAAAAATAATCATTAATAAATTAAAATAAAATAAATTAAGGGGGGGCTCCCATACAACAAACGTGATTTTTATGCAGTATTTTGCGATAATGGTACGGAACCCTTCGTGTGCGAGTCCGACTCGCACTTGGCCGGTTTTTTTTTCCTTTTTTCATGTAATCCAGACTCCCAAAGGTGCGCGACAATCAAACGAGCGCGCGAAATTTTATATCTGTATATAAAATTTCGCGCGCTCGTTTTCGTTCTAAATCATCATCTATTTCGCTACAAATTTGCAAAAGTGTGTATTCGTACGCGTACTAGCTTCTTATTGCTCATAACAGCATCTATCTGTTCCGCACGTGTTGTCGGTTGATATAGCACGCATTTTAACCCCGCGCACAAAATAGTTCGTGCCGTCGACTAGTGTAACCTTAAGTTTACAAGTTCACCAAAACAGCAATAATCACTCATGCATGTTGACAGCACAACAACAGATAAAATTAGCACAGAAGCTGGTACTAGATAATACGTACTTGTAGATATTTTAACGTATTTACAGTAAGCCCACCAATTAATCCCACAAACACTTTAGAAGTAGATAGGCGAGGAGCTTACGAAATAAACTGGAGAAATACACAGTGTTGTGATTCAACAAAGTAAATAATCTCTTAGTAATGGAGTTGTTACCTTCTTAGAGAACATTGTTAGTGCGGCTTTGCCGTTCGTTACTCCCCTACATTGCACAGCTAACCATTTATTTAATAAAATTCTAAAACATTTTTCTTGTAAAGGTAGAACTTTAATTAATTATTGTTTACCTTTTATCAGCTTTGAGCAGCCATGAAAGTAGTAATAAGCCAAAAATCTAATGAAGCAAAAAAAATATATCTCATTACTAAGAAAAAAAAAATTACAGCTGAAGAATTAAGTCAAATATGTAGTTACCTTGATTTAAACAAATAATGTGGAAAGAATAATAAAAAATAAAAAAATAAAAATTCTATTCAATTTCATCCTTAATTTCTAAGAAAATATCATTATACGGACAGCTAATTCGTTACAGCTTTTTTAGATAGGCACAGCTTTTTGGCTTCTAGCAACGACTGTGTGCTGGCTTCAAGTGACAGGATAAGCTATCGTAGCCAAAGTGCTACGCCACTTGTAGCATAGCTACGAATGCTACGAGGATTGTTTTGTGTTTTTATGCAATGCCGATTTAGATGTTCTTTCATTTATAGAAAGCTGTGGTGCAAAGCCGCGGGAAAAAGCTAGTATCTAATAGGGTAGTTGACTGAAAATTTGTTCTTTGTCCGTCAGGTAGATAAGTAAAAAATATTGGACACGTGTTTTTCTTTTGACACGCAAATAAAGTGACGACGATACATTGCGTTGAAATATCGTGTGACGTCACGATGTGCTACACTTTATACTGACAAAGTGACGTCACAAGCCCCCACTCCTGAACTGTGATGCGCTTTATCTTTGTCATTTTTTATTTATTTGATAAAGAAAAAAATACGGGTCCACTAGTATTAATTGATAATCTCAATGACGGACTAAATAGAATTTTCATTTTTCTACCCAGGCAAAATTCCTATTAAGACACCTTTCAGATGTAAATGGTATATTATGTTAGCTAAAGATATCCTAGACCTAAATGATACAATGCTATCCAAACTTTAGTGTCCTGGCTAGGCGTTCAATTAAAACTTTAATTACATGTATAAAGCAGATCCTTTATTGCATTACACACATCCGTAATAATATTTTAATTGTCAAAGTTTAAAATGGTTACAATTACTTGGACTATAAACATTTACTGCCTATCTTGGCGACGCAGTGGGACACAAATGCGGCTGCCAAACGATAAGTGCTGGATTCAATTCCCCATCGGGTTAAGTGTTAATGAGCTTTTTTATTAGGAAAGTTTTTCCATTTAATTTTTAAATAAGTCTTAATGGTGATTTAATTGTATTATTATTATTCTTGAATTCGATTTCCCGTTGAAAGTAATGATTTTCCTCGGTCGGCGCACTGGCTTTTTAGATGAAAGTTGGCGATATAAGCACAAAAGAAATAGGGTAAGACCTTTGCTGAGGGATAGAACAGGCTGAACCATGATAATAATATATTGATCTGGATCTCTGTCTACCACTCCTTCTCTCGAATACCTAGTAATAGATGTTTAGGGATTTAATTTTCCACATTTAGACTGTCGTTCGGCCCGTTGTTCGTGGGTCTTAAATACCTACTGTTTTACTTTATATATATTGTTAATTATATTGCCATAAAAACCCACCTAAATACAGCAGGTACAAATCACAACCACCCAACAAAGGTGACATATCAAAAAAAGGTTGTCACACATTTTTAATACATCGTCGCGTTCGCAATAAAGTTTTATTGTGATACAAAACATTAATTTCCTTGGGGACGACACCCAGGTGACTGTAATTTACGTGCACATATACAACTGTATACACATGTATACTATGTACACGTGTGTTTTAAACCCACATCAATATTGAATTAAGCTCATGTGGCGTTTTAGCGTTTCAGCGCGTAACTGACGTATTTACGCGTGCCTCTGCTTTTAGAATTTCATTTGAAATGTGTGAAGTTATCTATAATGCGGTTTTAGTTGAAATATCTGTTTAGGAGGGTGAACATCAAAGTGTAGGCAGCTTGGGCATTGAGTATAGAATATAATAGACACCATATATACACCATATATATTATGTACACCATATAAGTTACAGAAAGTATAGACGAAGAAAACATTACATTGGGCACACACAATGGGCGGCCTTATCGCTAAAAGCGATCTTTTCAAGACAACCTTTGGATGGATTTTAAAAATGGAAGGAAAGACAGTAGTGTAGGTAGTCTTTGGTATAGATGTTGGAATTATAGATATTCTATGCCAAAATTTTCGAATGACAGGTATCATATTTTTCTAAGGAAATAAAGTAAGGAATGCGGTTTGAATTTCATGATCGCATTCGCATCGCAAAGCTGCAATGAGAAACTAAAACATTGTATATTTTTATTTTTTTATGGATTCGTTTTAAACATCACTCTCTAGAAATTGAGTCAACAAACATTTGTAGACACTCACCAAAACAATTCGATATGAGATATGAAAGCTTTCGCTGAATTAGAAGGAAAACCTATTGCCCGGCATTTAGCGCTTATTTCTTTCAGTTAGAGCGAACGGTGTTTAACTTAGAATCAAAACTACGTATTTTAAAAGGTGCTATTAATCAGTAAATAATTAAGTTACAATTAACACAAAACTGTTTCTAAAACGGTACCAATTAAACAATTAAAACACCTTATTTTTTAATTGGTTTCTACAATTGTAGGTTCTTTAAAGACACGTGGAAGCTACTATATAGCTTCTTTGTATATCCAAACTAGGTGAAAAACTGTGTCTCATACAGCGCCATTAGTCTCAATTTAAGAGACATGACATACAAAACAGTTGTCTATAAATAATATAAAAACATACCGTTTTCTTAACAGGTATTTGCAAGAAAATAATTACGTTACAATTAACACAATACTGTTAATAAAACTGTACCAATTAAACTAATAAAACACCTTAACCCACTAAAAACGAATCTTCATCTACACGATTTTCCTTGTAAGAATATAAACTTAACCGAACTACCGATAAACACCGAATATCACCGAAACAGCGACTCCGGTATCTTTCCTATCGTGCATCGAGCCCGTTAAAGAGTAAGGGGGCCGGAGTAAACACACTGCTTGTGATAGTGAACCCACGCGGTGGGGGTAAAATGGGTTGGGGGTAAAACGGGGTACTTAAATGGGGGAAAATGATCTCTCTAACAAGCGGCATCGGAAAACAATTGGAATGGGAGACATGAGTCTTTGCACGTAAAAAGTTGATTTACGATTTGGAACACGCTGTAGGTTAGGTACTGTTGGAAAAAGTGGCATTTTTAATGCGTTATGAATTATCTTGCTCTTTGTTATTGTTTTGTAACAATGTAATCTGGTCGGTCGAGTCGGTGTGGTAGAAGCGTACATGGAAGGGCTTGGTGGAAGCCTTCGCTTAACAGTGGCCATAAAAAACTAATTGCTGCGCTATCGGTGGTAGTAGTAGTCTTGCCTGAAATTAATTCCTATCAAAATCACGCCATATTTCGTTAAGAGAGAGGTTTGTTTGGAAGGTGTTTATACGGATAGTAATATAACATTCTCATTGGACATTAATAATATCTCCAAATCAACGATATCTTTTTCCAGCCCTTACTGTCCCATCCAAAAAAACAGTTACTATATATGCAATGTATATGTATAATACTAAGGTATGTACCTAAGTATTACGCTATGAAAAACTCATAAGAATTTATCATGATATGATAGGCTACAAACATGTTTCCGATTTGACATAAAAACTAGTATCAACTGAAACCAATAGGGTTTCGTTAAACCGCGCTATAACCCTATGTTTTAGTGTTATTTGTATTCCTATTGGAATGTCAAATAGTTATAGGCGCTACATACATAAAAAAAGATTCCAATAATCCTACTTTAGTATAATAAATGTGAAGTTTGTTTGTGTTTCAATCACGCAAAACCGGCCTAACTGATTCGGATAAAATGTTGCATACAACCTGGATTAACACATGATTTTTCATTTTGGCATAATTTCCCATTGGGATCTCTCTTCTCTTCCTAATCGCTCTCTCTTTGCTGAGAATCGTGTCACCGTTCCAGAATATCGACGGATTTTCTCCATCTGTTGCAATCAGCAGCCAGGTGGAGTGCGACGCTGATCGGTAACTCCAGATGCTCCGATATTAGATCCTACCACCGTTTGGAGATTTGGCCTCTAGGTCTTTTACCTTCCATTTTGCCAGTCCGTTCGCCGAACGTTCCTTTGAGATAATAAACTACTTTTCACGCAAGTGAAGCCACGGTGTGAAGTTAGTATTATAAATATGAAAGTCTGTACATTATTTGATGATTGTAAGTTGGGATGTTTAGTTGTTTGTTAATGAATTTTGACACAACGGTAAAAAGGGATTTGGACACGTTTAAGTTCTGGAGTGGCAACCGAGCAACAGAAGACGGTGCGTTGGAATGCGTCCCACTAAGTGGACCCATGACCTGATTGCGGTGCGGGGATCCGTCGGATGCGAGACACTCGGGACAGACACAATGTGGCCACGCTTGGGGTAGGCCTATGTCCAGCGATGGACGTCTTTCGGCTGAAATTATAATGATACGGTTTAGCATTAGGTGGCCATAGATGACATAGGATACTTTTTATCTCAGTCAAAAACTAGTAGTATTTCATAAAAAAACAAACATTTAATTGTGATCACAAAAATGCTTTTTGAATAAGGGCTAATATCTAAACTATAACTCTTGCTACTATTCTCGTGTTATGCCTCGGCCTAAAATGGCTTCAATTATCCTTTATGATATAAGGGACTAAGGTATACGATTGCCTCATACGGAAAAGTTCATACATTTGATATTTTTTACGAGGGATCATTTTAGTACGCGATATTCTGTTTATTTTGAAAATAATAAAAAAGGTAGTAAAATAAAGCCTTCAAGACTTATTTAATTTTAATGGGTAGTTTGCCATTTTACAATAGGGTTAACAATATACTGTAGTTAATTGTTGGCGCTTAAATATACCTATATAGTCATAACAATATACCTAAGGAACCGAAAAGATCAAGGAAAAATAATGATGAATTCGGTATCAAGTATTCCTGTACCAATAAGCCACTTCAAATGCTTCCTTTCAATTTGAATAACAAAAGCTGTATCAATAGAACTTTCCTGTTTTGAGTTACAAAATTGTTTAGTCTATTAATAGATTACATGAACATTGAGTAAGGCGCCATTTCCACGAGCGAGTGTATAAGGTTGCCAAGTTATCGTCGGGTGATCTCCACGAGACAATTATTATTTCGCCAGCGTATCATTGCAACTCGCGACGGATTCGCGCGTTCTATCGCAACGACCCATCGCGACTCGCGATGGATAGCTACGTGTCCACAGCAGTGTTGAAAAAGTTTGACAGTGAGTGCGCTGCGGGTAGGTCGTGTCTCGCAGTGGACGCGTAACGAGCCGTTGACGTTTTCCTCGCCAATCTAATGCATCGCATCGCCGCGATAGCATACCCGAATGTAGTTACATTCATAGAGTTGTTATTACGTGGCAAGACGATATTATCGCCGCGATAGACTCACTTACTTGTGGAGGCGCCTTAATCTTTTCGAAGCAAGACCTACAGTCGTTAACGCTAACGCTTTCTCGCACCTTTTGGTTGTTTACAGCAATATTGTGTAGCACTCCTACAAATAAACACAATATTGGGCAACTAAACAAAGGAAGCGTTATTTAATAAACTTAAACTTAAAAAGTTCTTGGCGTTATCAAAACAACTCCCCACAATCTAAAATAGGGATACAGTTATTCTTGTGGGACTTTTTCTGAAAAAATTAAGTGAACCAACTTATGGTCGTGACAAGACGCCGCTTCTAACTATCTATTCGGAGAATACAGATGTTATATATAGAACTGGAGTGTATTTCTCATTTCAGATGAGCGTTGAGCTAACAATATACAGTAACACTTCAAACAAAATTTGATCAAGTCCTACGTGATAACATATACCTACTTAAGACTAAAAAGAATATGTCGGGTCAAGCTTGAGGTTATCAAAGATGTCAATCAGCTTGCTTTGGACTAATCCACTAGACCGGAGAGAGATGAATAAACCATACTGGCCGAAAATAAAAGGGACTAGATAAAATTACAAATTTAAAAAACCCCCGATTTTAATTTTTACTTCATGCTTTTTAAACTACATATAATATACCTAGTTAGCTAGCTTCAATCGACAATTTATCGAAACACGTAATAATGACACGATATCTTGCGTAAAATCCAGATTCAAAGAGTAAAATGCGAATAATTTTTGAATGGCTAAACCGATTTTATTCAAACATAGCTAAGTACACGCTCGACAAAGTCAAATATCAAACAAAAAAAAACTAAATCAAAATCGCTTCGTCCGTTTAGGCGCTATGATGCCACAGACAACACACGCCAAACTTATAACATCCCTCTTTTTCAGTCGGGGGTTAAAAATAAAAACTCTTAGTGAAACTGCCAAAAAGGCACAACTACCAACGTCCAATATGAATATTGTCATCATACCAAACCTACTAGACTATATCGAAATGGTACACGCACAAAGGTAAACGTTACCCGACATGTCGGGTGGGGTCACTCATAAAGATATATGGAAAAGTTGAGCAGAACCGTTCAAGATGAAAGAGAAGTCGGTCAAGTGTGAGATACGCTTTGGTTCATCCGAAGATTATGCGTAAGTGTGTTTTCTGAAAAGGTTGACTTTGACCTGCGTGATATAGAAATGGAATCTAAAAGAACATTTCGCTTTTGCTACGCATAAGTAAAGCTAGGTAACATTTTTTTTGCCAGCAAAATGCTTGAGTTATTTTTCCTGAGGTGTGAGTGTCTACTTTACAAATTATTGAAAAGAATACCAAAGACCTTAGAAAAACCTCATTTTCGATCGATAAATAATCGGAAATGACCAAAGTTATTTTACGCCTTCCAATTTCACGTAGGCTTTGAATTCCAGCTTTAGACCAAGAACCCCTCGGGGAGTCATAAGACAAGACTTATTATCATAATAGCCAGTAGATAAGTATAAATTTACATAATTTCTGATAATTGCTTCATTGAACGAAACTACGAAACGGTGTACGCGTAGACCGATTCGTAGCACTTTCGTAGCGCTTTCGTAGAGCTAACGTAGCAGAGTACTACGAGCTACGAAAGGTGTACATAATATAATGAACACCTAACACTTGCTAACTAGTTGTAGTTTATGATACTGTTTTGTTTTTACGATCATTATAATGTTAGTTGAAATTCATGGCAGGTTAGTAAAACTTCGCTTAATTGCCAGTTTTTAGGGTTCCGTAGCCATGTCTGTCCGTCCGTCCGCAGCTTAGCTCAGAGAGTCTTAGTAATACAAAGCTATAATTTGGCATGGATTTACATACTAATTACGCTGACAAAGTGGTAATAGGAAAACATAGAAAAATATTTTTTTAGGGGACCTCCTGTACGCGTAAAGTGCAGATTTTTTTTTCTCGTCAATCCCATCGTTGCATAGGCAATTCAAAAATATTACAGGTGTGAGAAAACCATTTATTTTGATTCAGGGATCTAAATGCGTAAAAAAACTTTATAACAAAAAAAGTTTTTATTTATTTCTTTTTAGTTTTGATAGGTAACTCCAATTGCCATAAAAATCATATATTGCCAAAGTACATTTCATGACAACAACCGACTAAAAAAGCTTAATTAGCTTAATTTTTAACCGACTTAAATTTTTTTTAACAATTTTTTGAAGTCTGTTAAAAATTAAGCTTAAAATTGCATATTTTGGTCAATCAATGCTATAATTTGACATGTATATACATATTAATTACGCCGACAAAGAGATAAAATAAAAACATGTTTTTTTTTTTATTGTTCCTCCTGTACACGTAAAGTGGAGATGTTTTTTTTCCTGTCTATCACATCGTTGGATCCATTCAAAAATATTACAGGTCTGTGAAAACCATTTTTCGATTCAGGGACCCGTTTGCGTAAAATTTAAGCTTTATATGGCAATTTTTTTGTTAGAGACAAGTATGGTTGCTCCTGCCAGCTAAATGGTTGCTTTTGGATATGTGAAAAAAATCACGGCAGTAGCATATATATCGAAATTAAAAGAAAAAAACCGGCAAAGTGCGAGTCGGACTCGCGCACGAAGGGTTCCGTACCATTATCGCAAAAAAACGGCAAATAAACACGTTTGTTGTATGGGAGCCCCACTTAAATATTTATTTTATTCTGTTTTTAGTATTTGTTGTTATAGCGGCAACAGAAATACATCATCTGTGAAAATTTCAACTGATGATAGCTAGATCACGGTTCATGAGATACAGCCTGGTGATAGACATACAGACAGACGGACCACGGAGCCTCAGTAATAGGGTCCCGTTATTACCCTTTGGGTACGGAACCCTAATATCACAGCTAAGAAGGCTTTACAATTTTACGAGTAATAGTCGACCACGTTAAAAAATGTACTTGGGAAAGTAAAAAAAATGTATTTTGATGTATGGGGATAATAGTTTTCGAACGGCAAAGTTAATTTTGTCTCGTCGTTTTTTTTTTATTTATCGATAGGCTTGCGTTTAACCTCTATTTTGCCTGATGGTAAGCGATGATGTGGTCGACGGTGAAGCACGCTTGTCTAGAAATAACCTATTCACTCTTGACTTAAAGACCCCAAGTTCAGGTGTCTCATTGTGCGCTTCAGTTCGGCGATCTCGGCTGCCATCTCACACAGAGAGAGCCCTGCTGCCGAAGTTGAAGCGACGTGGCTGGTTGGCGCCGGCGCGCGGTTGTCCAGCTCAGCCAAGGCTTCCAGGGTGCTGTGCGGCTGCGTTGTCAGAAGGGGCTGGATGCTGCTGGGGAGTCGGCTGCTCCATAAGGTGCGCACGAAGTCCTCAGGCACTGTGGGTCCTGCCAACCCCTGCACCCAGCTCCTCATGCATCAGCACCTGCTTCAATTTCTTCTCTTGGGAGTCGGAGAGGCGCTTGACCAGCTCGGTTTTTAATTTCCCATAACGGTTGGTTGCTGGTGGGGACATGATGATGTCCTTTACCTCCTTTATATATTCTTGACAAAGTTGTCCAATGACATCGATATATTTCGTGACATCGTTGGTCACTCCCGCTTTTTCAAACAGTGCTTCTATCTGTGCGAACCAGATTTCGGGATCCTTAGGCCAGAATGGTGGCAACTTCAATGAAACGCGGTAGGCAACAAAGACTCCGGCAGGGTATTCCACTCCTTAGCTGTGCGCACAATGAAAGTATTCCCAAAACGCTTTGTATGTATGGGTGGAATGTCCATCATGTACCGATGGTGCATTGCCGTTCGTCTTGTAGTCCGATGATGGAAAGGGCTAGGCGGAATCAAATTGTGCAGTTCCATCGCACACTCCCCGAAATGTTTGTTAGAGCAATGTTCGGTTCTTTTATTGTTTATGAAATATGAACGTTAGTAACCTATTTTTTTTGGTGAATGTAGCTGTTTATATGGAACATGGATGTTTATGAGGTAGACTCGCAATTGGCCGGTTTTTACTAGATTACTTTATCATCTTGTTTAAGTCTTTGTTCAGTAACGTAAAAATATGTAGTCAGCATCTCATTTAAAATAATACGGATCAAGTTTAAATAATACTAGTAACCTTAAGCAATTATTTTATAGGACTGCTGAAATATAGAAATTATTTTGCGTCTCGAATTAAAATAAACTAATAATCAAAACACTAATATCATAAAGAAATCCTTTCTATACATAACTAGCTGTGCCCGCGACTTCGCTCTCATCAACTGGCTACCTACCTGCCCTAGACTACCTCCCCTTCACTACCAGCCTACCTCCCTCCTACCCTACCCTAACTACAGACATTTTATTTATTTTAGACCTGCCTTGTATTCTGTCATTTATCAGAGATGGCGCTGTGTTCGCAAAACGTATGGGAAAACAAACTTTCAACAAAAAAAATGTTTTATTAGTGATTCTGTTATTCGGGACGGAGTTAAATCGAACCAATGAAAAATTATGTAAATCGGTCTAGCCGTTGTCCAGTTATAAATGGTATAACTAACCCGACTTTGTTTTATATATAAAAGATAAATAGACCACAGGCGGGACCACAAGAAAAAAATTTAATACAAATACTAAATTGAATCTATTCGAATACAATTTATTTGCAGCAAACAGCCTTGATAGATTAATAATGCCTATTCGATACTGCAGCCTCGCTATGAAAGCAACTCTATCACATCTGCGGTATGCATAGCATCTAGGCACAGTCATAACGTTTAGCATAGTTATTGGAATATGTTGCTATACCTCTGAATAACTAAATATTGAGAGGATTTGCAAGTCTGTGATACGATTATAACTTTGTAAATAATGTCGATACTATCGAACTTATTTATCGTATGTGCTTTTCTGAATCATTGAATAAACGTATCAGTCTTCTCAAAATTAGAAAAATAAATGTTTGTGATAGAAAATGGAGCTAGGTTTTTCTTAAATCTTTCAGGCATTTTATTTATTTATATTGTAAGATAGTTAGGCACCTACGCAAAATTTAGCTTGAACAAATAGAATTTCTTTTTGATAAATACTGCAAACTTGTACATATATATACATAATCTGTATAGTCTTGTTCAAACTGAAAATTTATTAAATTATGAATAAACTAGTGTCTAGAGTTCGATTCCGAAGGGTAAAAGGGACGTCTTTGTGTACTGTGTTTTACCAAAGTTTGGCAATAATCAGCAGCATATGCCACTATGTAACAACACGATAATTTGTAGACACAAACACGATAATTGTTTTAGGCTTATGTTTAACTTACCACCAGATATAGTAACATATCTCCAAATAAATCATTGTTAACCCAAAAGTAGTAAATGATCACCAAAAGTAGTAAATGATCACCAAAATTAAACCAATGACCAAAAAGATTATAAAATTTCTGGGAGCAACTTGGAAGTAGCGCTCGCCGGCCGCTGCCGCGGCACCGCTCGCTTTGCTCGCTCGGCTCGCGCGCGGTTGGTCACAGTTCTAACCTAACCTAACCTATTTTACAACATTAAATAGCGCAATAATTTGCTATTAAAATTTGGTGATCAATTTACTAAATTTGGTGATCAATTTACTAAATTTGGTGATCATTTACTATTTTTGTCAGTATATTACTAGATTTGGTGGTTAGGGGTTATCGTCACAAAGTTTTTTTTGGTGGTCATTATATTTATTCCCATTGTTTTACCAAAGTTTGCAGCATATTCCACCATGTAACAACACGATAATTAAGCAACCTTAACACTCACTAAAGCTGTAACTCGCGCACACATCACAAGATAAGAATTAATTGCAGAACGCACAAACAATCATGTTCCCCGCGTTAACCATAGAGATTAATTAAAAAGCTCAGCGTTCAAGTGGCTGGTAATAGGGCATCACAACACCGCTCCCCACATACAGCCAGTACTCGACTCGAGTACTCGCTTACTTGCCTACGGTACTGGGACCCTACCACCAGCTCTTAGACTAAGGTTATAGGCATTGTGAGTAAGGGACAGATGTGTAAAAGTCAGATACATCTGTGCCATACGCCTGATGAAAATAACCTTGCTCTAAGAGCTCATGGTACAGCCCCAGTTGTGTTAAGGGGTGTAATCTGTATCTGAAGCAGGATTTGCAAGCAGTGTAAACGCAAAGGCGTATATAATAAATTGCAAAGTGCAGGATTGTGTGAGGGAAAAAAAAAAAGTGTAAGCTATGTGTTTTAATGGAATAATATAGAATCGTTTATGTATAATGATAAATGATGTTTTTTTAGGTAAGTATAGACAGCAAAACCTCCCCTAAACTGAGGTCAGTTACGGGGAAAATTTATGCGCCTTAATTTTATTGTATTTTTTCAAAAACAGTGTAACCCTTTCAGTATAAAGAAAATCTTTCCATGGAAACATACAACGGGATAATAATGTTCTTTGTTAAAACGGGGTCGAAAATCGCAAAAAAATAAAAATCAAACAAAACTCTTTAATGTTTCAGAATAACGGCTCGTAAATTCAATTTATTTCCCGATTGAATAGAGGCACAGTGATGCGAGGCTTCCACACAAAAACGCTTTTAGCACCACCACCGGCTCCGCACGCCACTAAAACTCAGTTCGAACATTCTTTGTGCCCATAAAAGGAGAAAGGAGCAACGTGTAAATACCTCTAATATCACGGAAGTTATGTTCAAGTAAAATTATTTGCTCCAGAATTTATGTAATCGCACCTCGGAATGTGGAGGCTTCTTACGAAATTAGTAATTTTCGAGAGATGTGTAAAATTATGCTTCAGAAATCTTGTGAAATGGATCGCTTCAGTTATGTGGAGTATGAAAACATTATACTATTTCTTTGACCCAGTTTCACATGACGTTAAGTGAATATAACCTAACCCCGACGGAATGACAAAGTGACAAATTGAATTTTTAATGCCCGGTTCCTTCCGAGGAAGAGGAATAAAAAGAAAGCTATACTTTAATTAGCTCGACGTTAATTGGTCACAAAAACAGAGGCGTGACGTAATTTCTTTAATACCTCGCAAAGGCAACGGGAACATTTCCTTTTTAATCAGTGGGTCCTTCACCGCGCAGGATTTAATTAACGCTCCTAAACATTTAACATTGGTAATAATTGTGCCCGAGGAAATTACAAATCTGTTTGTATCAATTAACACGAAGTGCTACTTGTTATAAGCATCTGGCGACATTCACATCTGAAAACAGATTTAGTATTTATTTTGACAATAATTGTTGAAGGTATGCAAATATTTGTGTGGGCTAAAATATACCAATTCACAAAGCAAATGATTAACAAATACAAACTCCAAATGTTGCTGAATATTATAAATTGTTTGCAATATGAAATATTAAAACTAATAATATGTTTGAGAGGAGTTTAATTTGAACAATTTATTAGCCAACCGCGAAATGCACACAAACATTGTTTCGTTCATCAATTAATATTGTGTTCAAAACACCAACTGTTTTCATTTTAATATTTTCCATGAAAACCGTTTTAATAAAACAAATAGATGGAATGTTTCCACAAACAAGAGACATTTGCGGCATTAATGAGATAAAAAAAGGTCGAATAAACAAGCCACAATTACTCTGGGGATGCCTTATATTCTTTTAAAGAAAAAATTAAATTCATTAAAAGAATGTTATAAGTACTAAAACCCTAAAAGTACTGTGTTTTGAAAATGGAACACAAATTAAACAGAATGCCATTAGGGCCACGTACGCACGGGCGCGCATTTGACAAGGTTATGTCAAAGTTTTAATAACATCTAGCTAATAAACGCAAGCCGAGGGGGATTAAAGAACAAGTGGACTGTAAGGCATTGAGAGTTATAAATTGTTACCAGTGAACACTGAAGATATTAATATAAGGGTGCTTGCATGGAGAGCAAGATTTGAGTTACGATTACCAAATTCCAGATGGAGATTTAAAAGGGAAACATGGATTTCATCTAATTTCTTAACATAAACTGGTCCAGCAGGTCTATTCCGTAAAAAAATCACTATTGAATAACTAAGGTGAAGTGAGGTCAGTCAACATTATGCTAGCGATTTTTTTATTTCATTAAAAACTTTGCCCCACACTAGGAATTTCTACCTGTATCGTGGGTGCGTTTACAAACATAAACTCACATACACAACATCCAGAGCTGGAATAACTATCTGTAGGTCATACAAATATTTGGGGTGCGTCTCATATCATATAAAGTTATTAGGTATATTTACATTTCAATAACGTTCACAAGATATAATAAACGTGCGTTGCCACGTGCAACCAAGTTGCAACCAACTGTTGATATAATTTCTTTAGATATAACATTTATACGGTAAGATTTTTAGAGCAAAGCATTTCTGCACCTAAAGTTAATAGGTCAAACGGCATAACTAAAGACAAAAGTATCTTGCTTTCTGTACAAAGCACCACAAAACCGCTCTTTGAAATACATCTCCAGATAAATGCAAGGTGTCCATTTATCTACCAATGTAGGTATGCAAAGTATGCACCCTAATTCAATTGTTTCAGCTGCGATAAGTTCGTTTCAACCCGCTTAAGCTTTGTCACTGCTTGAATTAGAGAGATTAATTATCATTTCGCTCTTTGCCGTTCTTGTTTCAACAGAACTCTCAGCTAATATCCATAAAATTCATTACTACATTGGAGCTGGAACCAAAGAACTTTTTAACTCTTGAAATGTTTCAGGCACTTTTGAAACTACTATTCTTTCAAATCAATCTTCTTTAACATATACAACCTACTGCCTAACAGAATATAATAACAGATTCAAGATACAAATTCTACAATAATCTGCTAATCAGTATTTAAACTATACAAGTTAGCAAGTTTTTATAAATAAGGCCCAAGGAACGTAACAAAACATCCCTATGCATATTGTACACACCTTTGTTAGTAAACTCCACACAATTTTCTAGCCGAGCAAAAAACCCTGCAACACCACTTCAACCCAGCAAAAACCGGTCACTTTTGAGCGCAGCATTAAAACGGTTAGCCTCGGTTAACCCGTGTGAGGCCCAACAAACACTCTGCTATTCACTGCGAGGCCTTCAAGAGATAAATTAAGATGGAAATGGCACCCGGGTGCAGTTGCCGTCGCCTGCCGCACAGATTTATCACTTTACCGCCTGACCTTTTGAATAAGGACGGTCTTTGTTTTATGATGATGTAGGCGAAAATATATTGTGATTGGAGATTCTGTTTGCATAGTGATGTGGTGTGGTTCTAGTGGTGTTGCATGCAGGTGTGGATACAGGATGGGTGCAACGAGGGCAATGTCCCCTCCCTCTGGCCTCGACTAAGCTAGTAGTATGAATGTTTAACACATTTATCTCCGAGGCAGCGCGGTAAAATTTTCTTCATTCTAATACCTTTGAAGAATGGTCAAAACCTGAGCTCGTCAATGACGTCCTAAAATTTTCGAGCTACCTTCGCTTGCTTTTGATCCCAATGGTTTTCAAAATAACATTTCATCAAAATTCCTACTGGAAAACAAAACCAAAAAGGTTATTAATACGATCCGAAAAGTAGGAACGGCATTTTTCAATGAAACTCGCCTTGGAGAGCCATTTGCCCCCTATTGCCATTTGAAATTCTGGATCCGCGCCTGGTTGCGTGTAGTGATTGGTGAAGTGATGCTTGGTTAGGGTGAATTTTTTTTAATGAAACTAAATGTCACCATCAAACGTATAATCACCGCTGCTTTCAAGAACTGTCAGTGTCATCATTGATGTGGAATTTGAACACTGACGGTTCTTGAACGCGGTTTAGATGTGCTTATAGCGTTCAGCATCCTGTGAAATTCGCCCTTAGTGTCATGGGTCTTGAAAGTAGATCAGTTAAATAGTTCCATACCACATGTTTGTTTGTAACACCTAGCTTTATTAATCCACTGTACCTTACTTCTATTTTCATCCAGTTTCCATGAAATATTCGTCTCATCAACATTATTATCTAGACGGTAAAGGATCTCAAAATTTAATAACCTGTAACTAATTACATAATGAAGGTTATCCATAAATACTTGACGTTTTAAACGATCTAATTTAATTTAGTCGTCAGGATTGTTGAGCCTTCGAGTATTTCATAAGATTAACGTTTTTCGATTAACTTGAAAGCGTACGAAGCGGCTCTGTCCGACAAATTATATTTATATTGCAATAACATTCGGAGGGGTGCTTTATGAGCCCTAAGGGGAAAACATGCGAATAGCATCTTTTTTATGCCGATAATTTTCGCTGATGTTGTTTTCGATTGCAAATCTAAATTAAGTATATTAACTCGGTCTATTTACGCTATAAATATAATGAGACTGGCTTTGGTTACGCGTAGGAGGCAAGATATGGGGGCCCAGTAGTAAAAGCCCCGACTTTCGTTTCGTAGATCGTGAGCTCGAACCCAGGCAGACGCTTTACTTTGTGAAAATTATTTCATCACCACTGCCCTTAAAACGATGAAGAAAAACATCGTGAGGGAACCAGTTGACAGTGGTCCGTGTGCGTGTCTCACTAGTATATAGTTATCTGTGGCGGTAGTGGGCGAGTATTTGTTGTCATAAGAAGGTTTCTATAAAATGTTCAGATGGGCGTATCCTTCCTTTCGAAATCACTGGGATACAGTATTTTATAATTAGGTTTAAAGTAAGGCGCGTAATTAATAAAGTCACTTTCCTCAATGCCGCCGACATGGTCCTCAGCATCAGCGCCAAAAGTCCGCTTTCGAATCTTGGGATTTGGGGGATCAGCCCCGCTCCCCTCATTCCTGTCCATATTCAGGATGAGAACAAACTATTTACAGCAAATATACACAATTTACAGTATTTAAATTCAATGAAAAAAAACTTAGAGAAAAATTGAAAAAGCGCGCCAATTCCATTTGTACTTTTTTTCAAACAACCATAACTATATCTTCAAAGTACACATGTCAAGACTTCAAAGTACATTTGCATAAAAGATGTTTGACTCCATCTGTCGGCATGCTTCGTCTAATGTAGAAACCCTTTTATTTTGTTCTATTACGTTTTACTGTGGTTGGTCTACATGGAGTATTTTTCTAGGAAAGTTGTTTAGTTTTAATTTTACGCGTCAAGCTACTGGCAACGGCGCTGTATATATGTTCTGACAACGGCTGGCAAGCTGCCAGAGCTGTATAGCTTGTCATGATTGAATAAAATTCTATGGTAAAGCTGGAGGTAATAAGGTACGGTAAACAAAAAAAAAGCTATTGTTTTTGTTATTTGTTTAATGATACTTATTTAAAAAAATAACTTGTATTTTCTGTTTGATAAAATACTTAATTTACCAACAGGCAACGCACAGCTTAAGGTTTGATTACATCAAGATGCTTCAGATCAAAAGCCCTATGAAACATGGAAATATTGTAAAAACAAACCAATTTATTTTAAAAGAGTGACCGTGGAGTTTAGTGGTACTTCTCCATAGGAAACGACCAACCCGAACCGTGCACCTTTTGTCGACGTTTTATAAGTGCCCATGTAGGCCTATGTGAAATAAAAAACTTTGATTTTGAAAACAATCTAAAACAGAATAAAATTTGACATACAATTCTGCGTCACAAGTGACACAAAACTCCAATCAAGTTAAATCCAAACCCAGCAGATATTTCTTCTTTATCTCCAATAAAATATCCTAGAAGCACAGACAGACCAATATTTTTGAAGTTGACACTAGTTTTCTGCGTGCTGTCTAGAAGATATAGCAGCCAAGCCATAGTTCTTAAGTTCTAGGCAACATCTGCGATTTATGGCTTAAAAGCGGTTATGTAAGCGTACATAACTATAAAAAAAAGGTTTATGAAACTGCGTAGATACTGAAACAATTTATAAACTCGTAGATTCCTAGTAGTACATTTTTGGGATAGGAATAGCTATAAACATATATCATCTTGGTTTGAACATCGTTCTTACTAGAAGCATTAATACAGTTTTCAGTAGTTCACTTTGTACCTACCCTTTATCGTTTCCAAATATAAATAAGGGAAACCCTTTAAAAGATAGAAAGGTAATAAAGTGAAGATGGCTGAGAAGTCGAGACCAGAAAGGGAAAATTGGAAAAGTTGGAAGAAGCCTGTACTTAGAGGGCACGTAGAGAATTAAAATTGAATTGTACTAAAACTGTTGATAAGAGTGATGGTTTACATTGTTGAATTATTTTCTATCTCTGATATAAGGCTATCTCTACCTAATATATTATAAATGCGAAAGTAACTCTATCTCTCTGTCTGTTTTTTTTGCTTTCAGTCCTAGTCCTAAACCACTTAAAGTAAACTGTACGGCTCAGAGGTAGCCGGTTACTTACAGTTGAGTTGACGAAAACCACAGATTTCACCAACGTTCATTTCACAAAAGTTACACGAAAGTTAAGTAGGATGCTAATCCGTGATTATAGCGCTAGGGCAGCTATTGGTCAACTAAACTAAAATAATAATAGTAAATAAAACAAGTAGCGAAAAGTAGGTCGCGGCGTAAGCAATTTGCCTGTACGTGAACCATACATCAACTTTATACCTGGATTTAGCAGAATTTGATCTGCTAAATCTATACTAATATTATAAAGCTGAAATGTTTGTTTGTTTGAATGCGCTAATCTCAGGTACTACTGGTTGGAATTGATAAATTCTTTTTGTATTTGATAGTCCATTTATCTAAGACGGTTATAGGTTGTATAACATGATGCAACGACCAGTAGGATCGGAGCATAAATGAAAAATGTTGCAAAAACGGGAACAAAATCTTCCTTTTTGAGAGCTTGTGCCTTGTGTGCCCTGCATAAACGGTTTTAGTTACGCACCAATCATGTATGTAGGGTAGGTAAGGTAGGTAGGGTAGATAGGTGGGTAGGTAGCCAGTTGACGGGAGCAAAGCCACGTGGGACAGCTAGTTCAGGTATAAAGTTGACTTTGGGAAAGAACATAGGATATTTTATATCCCGCGAGCGTGTTTCCGACTATCACGCGGGCGAAGTCGCTAGCATAAACTAGAACTAAAATAAAAATAGCATACAAATACAAATAAAGTAACATTTCTGTTCACTCTACACTGCGTTCGCTGCAGCATCTAAAAACATATAAATAACATAGTTAAAGCTAATAGAATATTCATTTGATTTCAAGTTTAGCCCATTAGTGTACTCATGGGTCCACAAAGTTGTTTCACAAAACCTTTTACTATTAATTATACTGTAACTAACTGTACTTTATATGCATTTTCGTGGTTGCAGAAAAAGCTTTTCTGCTTGCAAATAAACATATTCAAATGGGTAAATAAACCTTCAAACGTACTTTCAAAATCCTTAGGTCTTTTGCATTTTTATGAACTTCATAAGTTTTATTTTAAAAGTTGAGTTTGAATTCATATTTTTCATCCTACTACTATTATAAACGCTAAAGTTTGTAAGGATGGATGAATGAATGGATGGATGTTTTGTTAATCTATCACGCAAAAACTACGGAACGAATTTTAATGAAACTGTACATTGATATATTCTACACATCAGAATAACACAAAGGTTATAATTTATAAAGATATTGGTGGAAGTACTAATTCCATGGGGGTAGAGCATCGGGCGCAGTGGTGGCACTGGTAGCCCAGTTGTATCGGCCGCAAGAGGAAAGATTTTTTTGTTTGTTTGTTTGTACCGAATAGGCTCCGAAACTACAGGACCGATTTATGGTATGCTGAATTATTCCTGAGTGACATAGGCTAATTTTTAATCCCGAAACCGGGTCCTGTGGAGTGGTCCACGGGAGCGAAGCTGCGGGCAACAGCTAGGGCGTCATTATTTTATTTAAAAAAAAACGTAGGTAGCAAGTAACCATGCAAAGGTTTTCTCTGCTAAAAATATACTGTCGCACCTTGCCATGGATGTAACATTATTACCAGGTGATTAAGCTTCTACCTGTACTTACGCTTTATAGCTATAAATACTTGATTTTCTGGAAGCCTGCGCAAACTTTTCATACCTGTTTTGCATAATTACACCTGTTTTCCCAGAAAGGCCAGTTGTGTTTAAGTCTCATGTTCCTAATATCTAGAATGTGACTACATTGCGTTCAACCAGGCACACATTCAAACCGGGCCGGGCTGGGCTGATACTGAAAAGTGAGAAATTCCAGATGAAAAATCCCATTTACATTTTGCCCGACAAGGAATTTGGTTTGAACCCAGGATTCGTAAACTTAACATCGTAACTTAACGTAACATCGTCAGAAAACTCAAAAATATAGAATAATATAGTAGTACATTACTAGTATTAGTAGGATTGATTAAAGAAAAGTAAAATTAAACAAGGTCACATTTCAAATAAAATAATTATATCAAAATCGGTTCATCCGTTTGAGTGCTACGCAGCCACACACAGACACGTCAAACTTTTACCACCCAGTAGTTTTTTGCGTCGGGGGTTAAAAAATGTAAAACGCCCGATACATTATTATTTAATGTATATAATTTATCTAGTAGTAGACAGCTTCAATCGACAATCAATTAAACACTTAATTATGACACGATATCTTGCAATAAACACCCTGTTTCAAACTGCAAAACTCGTAACTTTTGAACGGCTGAACCGATTCTCATCAAACATAGCTAAGAACACTCTCGATAAAGTCACATATCAAACTAAAAAAAAAAAACGAAATCAAAATCGGTTCATCCGTTTAGGATCTATGATGCCACAGACCGATACACAAATACACAAACACACGTCAAACTTATAATACCGCTCTTTTTCCGTCAGTGGATAAAAACAGACTTTCCAAAATGATGAGACAAAATCTTACACCTATTCAAACACTATTAATATTGCTGTAAAAGCAAAAGGTCGTAGGTATAGATTGCGGCACGTAAATTGAACCAAAATGTACTAATGTAATATTAAAATTAAACGATTCAAACCGAAATGAATCCCTTTTATACGACCTAACCGTTGACAATATAGAAATTGTATAAAAGGGATTCATTTTGATTTAAATCGTTTAATTTCAATATTACGTTATTACATTTTGGTTCATCTGACGTACCGCGATCTTTAACCACCATAAAGGTCCAAAGTGGAGAATCCTACTGTGCCACGGATTCATTACTATAATCCGAGCCACTATAAACCTGTCGGTCGCTAAGACAATGGAACCGAATCGAACCGAACGTCCCACTTCAACGGCTTTTAAAGGAATTATCTTACAATTGGATTAACTAGGTTTTATTTGTGGAATTGTGCAACTGTTGTTCGAGATTGGTGGTAGAATTAATCGTGTTAGAAAATTTTGCAGTGATTTCTAATTGGTCCGGTGACCACCTTATTGCTGACTATGAAGTTCGGTTCGATTCTTGAGTCTGGCAAAGTTATAATGAATTTTTATATTAGAACTTTTCAATAGCAGCCCGGATTCTAAAGAACTATGGCAAAATCTTAGCTGACTTAAATTTGAGCGTCTGAAAGTGAGTTATATACGAAAGGAATTCCATTAATTGACTACGGCTTTTCAAAGTATAACATTAGCTGTTTCATCACGGATAAAAATAAAACATTATAAATGAAAGTTATTTGATTTTATCGTTAACTCTCATTAGCTTAGTGTTGCCATTTTACACTTATTCTGCCAAGTGACAAGTAGTGGCTGTAGTAACTATATCATTATTGTATTTTATATTATAATAAAATGGAGTAAATTATTAACAATACGGTTTATGTCTACGTGTAGGTGTCCTTGCAGGTAGGTAAGAATACTGTAGTGTAATAGAAATAAATGAATTACTTACTTTCAATTAATGATTGGCAAAAAGACTAGTATACAAGTTTAAAAAAAACATATAGCTTGGTTGTTGACGACGACCTTTTGAAAAACGTCAAAGTCGCTTAAATAAATAAATATACTATTTCCAAAGAGTATATTTTCCATTTATAGCTGAAAACTAGGAAATGGAAATACTAACGCGGTACTAACACCTTTTATTTCCACGAAATTGAATAATATTACCAATTAAACTCATTATTATAAGTAACCCAGACATAACCTACAAAAGTTCATGACTGAATATCTATTATTCAAGGCATTCTTAAACACAAATTCTTGCACAAACAACTTGGGAACATGATCCTGAATTAATCCACATGTTTTTTCTTTAGAGTCGTAGGAATTTAATCTCAGCTAAAACAATGTATGGGCTTCTGCCATTGTCCTCTATAGGTGGTTGATGATAACAAGCTCGCCCCATGGAGCATACTCTCCTGGAACTTAAAAATATCTAGCGAAATGTAGGTTTTCCATAGGGGGAAAACATCAGCCTAAACCTTCAGGGTATGCAAACAGCATACAAGAGCAGGGCTTACCAAAAGGTCTTAAGGTTTTCGTCTAAAGGTTTTCACGCCAACATTGTGAAAATGTTTCTAAGACTCCACTAACAAGACAGGCGGTAATCCGCTTGAACATTTTATTTAAGGTAGGTAAAGCCTATACTAGGTGTGAAATTTTACTTAAAGGAATTCAACTTTCTCTGTCGAGCAAGGCCAAGAGAGTCGACTCAAAATGCCCTTTTTAGACCGTGTTTTGTTTGAAATTAAATACCTTGTTCTACTTTAGGTTTGTAACACAGTTATTTTTTTATTAATAACTAGCTTCTGCCAGCGGCTTCGCCCGCATTATAAGTATTTATTAACCGACTTCGCAAAAAGGAGGAGGTTTTCAATTCGACTGTATTTGTTTTTTATGTGTACCTCAGAACTTTTTATTGGGTGAACCGATTTTTATTCGAAAGCTGGTGCTTATCATGTGGTCCCATTTAACTTTTATCAAGATGTGATGAAAAACTTCGGAGATATACATCAGAACTCTTCAATAAATGATGGTAGATCACTCGGGATAGCTGCAATCGCATGTCTGTTTATTGTTTAAAACATTTCATAACATAACATTACACTGGTACGCTCTAAAGGGGTACGCAGTTGTGAACAGTTCACCCTGGTAGACTCTCATTCCACCGGTTTTGTTTATTAAGTTTCATGTTATTGAGTTAATCTATTCTGGCATCACTTTGGGCATTATTGGTACCTAGCCTATAGAACTGGTCCATTATATACCACAACTAAAAAGTGTGTGTAGTGTTTTTGTTTGGAAGTCGGTTGAAATTTTGGTAAAAAAAAAAAATAATACATATACACACTTGGATCACTCTATCTATTAAAAAAAACCGCATCAAAACTCCGTTGCGTAGTTTTAAAGATCTACACATACATAAGGACAGACAGCGGGAAGCGACTTTGTTTTATACTATGTAGTGATACTGAATTGTGGAATGAGTAGTTTGATAAAACAAACATGTTTATTTATTCATTCATTTTGATTTCAAATTATAAACCATATTTTCAACCAATAGCACAAAATAAATAATTTCAAAACACAATACGTATTATCATATTTATCATTACTAACTATTGTTCGAAAATCACGTTATTAATTCGTTTGATAGGTACTCGTATTTACAATGAAATAGCAAATCCTACTAATACTGTGAACGTGTCTGTATGTGCGATAGTATGTATGTTTGTTGCTGAATCTCTGATCAAATTAGGCAAAATCAAAATATTTTATTTTATATTACGTAGGCCTACATGGGCACTTATAAAACGTCGACAAAAGGCGCACGGTTCGGGTTGGTCGTTAGCTATGGAAAAGAACCGGCAAGAAACTCCATGGTTACTCTTTTAAAAATATGGTTTGTTTTTACAATATTTTTTTCTGTAGTAGCTCGCCAGCCGTCGCTCCGTGCGGACGTCTCGCTGCTCGTCGCCCCACCGCGCTCTCCGGCGCCCCCACTCTCCGCCTCGTCGCGCCCCTCTGCGTGACGTCACTGCGGCCGTCGCGTCTCCGCACGCCGCTCCAAAGGTGTCGCTACTAGTAACTTTGGTTACTAGTAGTGGCAGCTCAAATCCACATCTTGTGTGGTCCCTGGCGGGAAACCTAGCGGTGCTAACAAGCCAGTGAGGGTGTGCCCCAAGCACCCGCCAAGTCCCATAAGGACACGACAGTCATTGGAGTCGGGCGCGGGATCAGTTGGCCTTGGTAGATAGCCTAGTCAACCCCCGCTTCGTCCCACAGCTTACACCTGGCACGGTCGGGTGTTTTCTATCCCGACGTACCAGACTTTTGGTACACAGTGGTGGGTGGCCCACCTTCGGTGGGTTTACCGGTACCTTAGGGCCCTGCCACCCAATAAGATTGGTGGCAGGTAAACAAGCTTAGGGCTCACTAGATACTCACCTCGCAGTCTAACCCGACTGGGAGTGTAGGATTGCACACATCCCCGGGCCTGTCCACCCGGGGAATATCTCACTCCCCTTTTCCTTCACTTGTACTGGCTCTATCAATAGCGACAGGATGCATCCTGTCGAAGCATTGATAGAGCTCGTCAAGGACGCGTTGTCGGACGATCCCAGTCCGGTCAGCGTGAATAAGCAAAGACTTAATTTCATCCTCCATAAGCTTGCTACATGCCCCCCCCCTCCTCCCATACCCGCCCCGGAGCCCATGTCCATCGGCATCCCGGCGCCCGCCCCCGTTTCGGCGCTTGCGCCCACTAAACCCCCAACTCTCAAATTTCCGATTAATTTCTCGGAAAATCCTGCCTCCCCGAACGTTGACAGTCCACTCGTCGACGAACCCATGTCCGGTGATGATCACGGTAAGGATGATTCCGATGATTATGTCACTACTGATGACGCCTCCGCCGATTCCTCCTCAGAAAGCTGTCAAGCTACCTCTGAGGGGAAGAGGAAGAGGAAGAAGGGCAAGTCCCACCCAAAGCCACCAAGCCCAAAAAGGTCGCTTCGACCAACCCTCCAACTCTGCCGTCCACCTCCTCCTCCGACGTGCAGCCCACCCCTGTCACCGCTTCCCAGCGGTCTAGGCGCTCAGATCGCTCCCCAGCCCCCAGGAGTCGCTCCCGTAGTCCCCTAACTCAGGCCGACGCTTCCCCAATGTCGAGCCGCGACCCCAGTCCTGCTGCTATTCCCAAGAAGCAGAAATGCCCTCCTATCTTCCTCCACGACAAGGCCAAGTGGACAGAAATTTCAAAAATTTGCGATACACGCAAAATCAATTTCCTTAGTGCCACCGCTTGCCAGGTGGGCATTAAAATTCTTCTCCCGACCCCTACTGATTTCAGGAACCTTACCAGGCTCCTAAAAACCATGAGGATAGAGTTCCACACATATTCTCTCCCATCGGAAGCGCCCACCCGTGTGGTTATCCGGCGCATTCCGAAGGAAATCCCCGTAGATGAAATTTATGCGGATCTCGCCGCACAAAAAGTCCCTGTCAATGCCGTCCACCGCATGCGTAAAGCAAGAGGTGGACAGGAATACGACATGGTAATGGTCGAGTGCGACCCTGCCGAGTCCTATAACCCCATTTTTAAGATCAAAACTCTATGCTCCCTTTCAGGGTTCTCCATAGAGAAACCTTACCGTCCCTTTGTCGTTGGTCAGTGTCACAACTGCCAACAATATGGCCATAGCCAAAAACATTGTTTTGTCCGCCCCAGGTGCGTTAAGTGCCGAGGGGATCACGGCACAAAAGAGTGCACCCGTCCCAAAAACCCTGCCGAATGCACGGAGTCTCCCAGCTGCGTGCTATGTGACCAAGTCGGTCACACGGCAAACTACAAGGGTTGTCCTAAAGCCCCCAAAGTTGCGCCTAGATTGGCCAAAATCCACGCTGAGCGTCAAGCACGCCTAGCTCCCTCGACGAAACCCCCTCCCCGGCTAGCCCCTCAGAGGGCTTCGCCATGGGGTAAGCTCAACCACCAAAATGTGGCTCCCCAGACCGTCCAACAGCTTCCAGGCTTGATGGATCATCCCATTCCGGCCCCTCAGGCACCCATAGCCCCCATGCCCGCTCAAAGCCGACAGGAGGCTCCCACCTCTGCCGCTGCTAAGAGCCCGTCTCAATCCACGCCCAAACCCAGACGCTGCGTATCTGATACCATCATCAGTGCGTACAAAATCTGGATGACGGACGAGGCCAGATCGCTGGCTGCCGAGATCAATAGGATCGAGGCAGCCGGGGATATGACCCAAGCCCAATCCAATGACCTCTTCAAACGGTACCCTATTATAACCGAGGAGCTAGACAGCCTCGTTTATAGAAACGGTCAATGGGTGCGCATTTAAGTCGCACCTACACCGTTTCTAACCAAGTTTCGCCAATTGAGGCTCACCTCTGACCCCTCACGATCTCTACTCTGCTCCTTAAGAGCCTAGGGAGTAGAATATACAAACGTAGAAATACAAACCGATTCGTCAGTCCTCGCCGCCGAGGCTCGTCGCGTATCCCTTCAATTAAAATCTTGCCAGCCCGCGTAGCTGAGCATTAGTTAAATTATTAGATATGAAATGGAGTTTCTTGTCCGTTCTTCTCCACGTAGGCTTATTCCGAACGGATGGTAGAATCACTTGTCAAGATCCAGCTTTTGCTTGTCCCCCCAGCGACGGCCCTGAGCCGAGGTCCGACCCCAACTGGGGTAGCCCTCAGCGTTGTCGCTTAGGTTTAGTAATTTTTGCCTAGCTGGAGGCTATATAGCTTAGTCTCCGTAGGAAAGTCCGGTTAAGCAGCTACCCGTCATTCTGACTGAGCTGCGAGACGCCCCGCAGAAAAAAAAAAAAAAAATAATAAATACAATATTTCCATGTTACAGCATTACTTAAATATGGGAGGACAACGTAGGCCCGACAATAAAACGTTAAAAACTAAAAATAAAAAGTAAAACGAGATATAAAGTTATCAAATGTTATGAAGCATCTAGGAATCTAGAAGGCCTACAATGTTCACACATTCACAAAACAATCGGTAAAAGCATCTAAGATACAAAGGTAAAAAAAAATAAAAAAAAATGTATAACAAGACTAAATTAAACATGTGGCACAAATGTTGTTATCAGTGCTGTAACTATTCTATTCACTATTCACGGGTATGGTCTCCGCTACATAACAAAATAAAGTAATTGATCAGACTTGTAACTTGAAAACATGTGTTTTGTTTATTGATATATTTTGATAATTTTGGTCTCAAATGAAAGGTATAGGCGTAGAACTATTTCATCCGTTTAAATCATGTAAATCGGTTCACGCGTTTATGAGATAATAACTCATTACTGAATGCCAAGAGAAAGGATCAAGGATGCCCCTTACCACTATATGTTTGTTTTCATCGTGTTAGCGACACTGCCTTTACATTTTTTTCGTATCGTTTTGAAATATTGGAATGCATTGGTAGACTGTTAATTACTTTTATTTTTTGTTATCAGGCGGTGACTTTACATCATGACCTGTGAAAAAAAAATATGTTTGTTTTCTATCACAGTAATACGTTCTTGTGCGCAAATTTTCGAATTTCACTCAGGTGACGGTGCTGGCAAAGGCTAGTATATTATTTGCGTATAAGCGTATGAGGGTATCATTATTTGCAATGGCCGTCATTACTGGCATAATTAACGTTAACAATATATACCGTGCAATATTTGCTACATCAATGAGCGCACCCGAAAGTTAATGCACCTGAATTAATCAATCGTCATATTTAAATGACTGCAATATGAATTTACGCAAGGATAATAATCTTTGTGTATTCTTATCAGTAAATAGGAGTATTTATTTACTAATATACACTTTATTGTACACCAAGATATAAACAATAATACATACGTAAATTTTAAAATAAAAACAAACATACAACGGGCGGCTTTATCGCGTTCTGCGATCTCTTCCAAACAATCCAGAATGGGGAGAGATAGCCGACATGACATGGGGTTGGACTTGGTGAAATTTTCAATCAAATAATAAGTTACAAACATAGTAAGCACTAAATATAAAATACTGAAATAAATACATGCATACATATAAATGAGCAGTGGTGGCCCAGTGGTATCGTTCGCGACTTACAAGTTGTGGGTCGTGGGTTCGAACCCAGGCAGGCACTTAACTTTTTGTAAATTCTTTTATCACCACTGCTCTGAAAACGGTGAAGGAAAACATCGTGAGAAAACCGGCATGTCTTAGAACCAAAAAATCGAAGATATGTGACATCCACCAACCCGCACTGGGCCCGCGTAGTGGATTACGGCCCATTCCTTCTCACAGAGAGGAGGCCTGTGTCCCAGCATTGGGAACAATAATAGGCTGATGATGATGATACATATAAATATACAGGCAAGAAAATAATACAGATCCAGCAAGAATAAGATCACAGTGATAGGTAGTGCTCCTTTACCAGTCTTTTAAATACCGGTAGTGAATGCGCGCGTTTTATTGTTATAAGCAATGCATTCCATAGACGAGCGGCATGGACAGTAAAAGATTTGTCTAGGATGATAGTGGAATGCATTGGCATTTTAAGTATGGACTTACATGTACCTTGTGAAGGCAATTTGTGATCAAATTTAAGAACTTCATCTGCCCATATCCATGAACAACCTTCTTCAAGGAAATTATAGGTGATGCCGAAAAAAACAATGGATTTGCCATACAAAGTTGTTATCAGCTGAGCAAAATTTACTTAAACACTGGTTTCAATGGATCTAGTTCGGGCAGGTCGTTACTTTACCTACTAATCCTAATTATCTTATAAAGGCGAAAGTTTGTTAGTGTGTGTGTTTGTATATTTGTTACATCTTTACGCTCAAACGGCTGAACAGATCCGGATGAAATTTGGAAAAAAGTAGATTATAGTCAGGAATAGCATATACTTTTATCCCGGCTATATGTTCCCTCGAGATAATTTTCGACATTCACGCGGGCGAAGCCGCTGGTCGAAGCTAGTCAATTCATATTGTTGAATTGTCAATCTCTACTTTAGCCTGAACATGTGTAAAATTTGGCTTTATAAAGTTTGACTTAACCCCAAATTCTCAATTCAGAAACCCACAAGAAGAATGTGCCCTATTAATGAAAGTTAGTGAATATTTAATTACGAAACCTAACGACTCACTTTTCTAACAAAACGTAGGTACCTGCCTAAGTTATATTATCAGCTGACAATGTTCTTTCCACTGGGACTTGCTCATTATACAGTGACGAGTATTCGTTTTATAAGTCCGAGGAGACATCTATTCGAAGCGTCTTAAACCTAAAACAGAAAATACGAACCACTTAGAAAAGTCTTCGTCGATTTTATCTCCAGAATTTTAGCTAAGTTTAATTGACTTCACCTTGAAACAACCACCTTCAGTAGGTACCTACTCGGTAGTTTTTAGGGTTCCGTACCCGAAGGGTAAAAACGGGACACTGTCTGTCTGTCTGTCTGTCTGTCACCAGGCTGTATCTCATGAACCGTGATAGCTACACAGATGATGTATTTCTGTTGCCGCTATAACAACAAATACTAAAAACAGAATAAAATAAATATTTAAGTATACAACAAACGTGTTTTTTTTTGCCGTTTTTTGTGATAATGATACGGAACCCTTCGTGCGCGAGTCCGACTCGCACTTGGCCGGTTTTTTATGACACAGCGAGTTAGAAAGACACAGGTAGAAGTGAAAAGATGGCTCTTCATAAAGCTAAGATTTTCTAAAACTAGATGTGCAAAAGGCCTAGTATTCAACTGTAACTCCAACAAACTGCCAGCTCGTACTTCCTAACACCTTCTAATGTAATTCGAACACGAAAAAAGTAGATACTTAAGAGAAGTTTAGTTCGAGTTCCAACGCCATCTGGTGTGAATTGGGAGAACTGCCAAAACCAACTAACTGTTAAGTTGCGAGAAAATCGGATACCAACTTCAGAAACGTAGTTAAACGGAGCCAGCTTAGTATAGGTACAATACAATATTACATTCATGAAATTGTATCCTGAACTAAAAACAATTACTATCCAACTGAAGTTTAAAGATTTATCTCACGGAAGTTTTGTCAAAATCATTTATTCAAATCAGCACTTTTAAAACGTAAAAATTTGTAATTTCGTTGTTCAGTTTGGGGAACTTGAATCAATGCAATAGTATCTAGTATGATCAACCAGGCTTGCAAATGAACGGGCAATTTTCGGAAAATCTGGGTTGCATTAGAGCAACATGCACCCATCTAAAGAGTGTTATAAGTTTGACGTGTGTACCTGTGTGTTTGTGTATGTGTCTGTGGCATCATAGCTCATAAACAGATGAACCGATACTAATTTCGTTGCTATTTATTTGAAAGGTGACTTTATCGAGAGTGTTCTTAGTATGTTTGGTGAAAATCGGTTCAGCCGTTCAAAATTTATGGCCGTGTTACTGTTTGAATTGGGGTGTTTTAGCAAGATATCGTGTCATAATTACGTGTGCAATAGATTGTCGATCGAAGCGTACTTGATAAATTATTTAGCATGAAATAAAAAGGTTTCGAAGGTTTTTAAATTTTATTTGTGGAACTGTTTGATTGCTTAGCACATTCAATATTCAAATAATCTTTAGAGAATTTGTATGAAGAATCTGCTGATCAGTCACTAAACAGCTTAACAGATTTTGATAAATTAGGCCCATTGGGTATCTGGGTACCTAATTACTTACTATGTTTTGAAATTTAAAAAGTCACATTCAAAGTTGCCAGGTTTTGCACCGCATAATATCAAAAGAAACCGTATTTCTTTTGCTTTGATAACAAAGAAAACTGTAATCTTTAAAGCTCTTGTCAAACCAACATGAACGAAGTTTTTGTATCTACTGTCTGTAAAACATTTCCGGAAGGATCTCGCAAAAGAAAAACGGATACGGTTCGACAGAAAACTTGTATTATAAATCTTAGATAGCTACTGTCTGACTGCCAACTTGAACACCTATCAGATGGTGTTTTTAACACTTCAATTTATTACTTACTAGTTACTAGCTTTTGCAAGTGGTTTCGCCCGCGTGAAAAGTGTTTTAGCATCCCAAGGGAACATTATACCAGGATAAAAAGACTAGATCTTTCTCTGTGCCAAATTTCATCCAGATTCATTCAGCCGTTCTGGAATAATTGAGTAACAGACATAGATCCACAAATCCACACACACATCCATCCAAACTTTTACATTTATAATATTACTAGCTTTTACCCGCGGCTTCGCTCGCGTAAAACGTAGAAAAGGAAACACAAAGTAGTAGTACAAAAATAGTGTATTGTACGTAACATAAAATGCAGTAGGTACTAATTTGATTTTTGATTCTTATAAATATTGTTGTTGTCGTCAAAAGTGTGGAAATAGGTTGTGAGCACAGAGTTGTAATTTTTAATAACTTACTTTAACACAGTCGTGTAAACAATATTTTAGTTTTACCATCTTTTGCTAAAACATATTGATTATGTGGACTTGATACTCGTGAACACGCTACATACAGTTGCCCATGGGAAAATCAGTTTTTTTCTAAATTCACTCCTGCAGCTTTCAGTGTTTGCCCTTGAACTTTATTTATGGTAATCGCGAATGTCGCTTTAAGGGGAAATTGCAACCTTTTAAATTGGAATGGCATATTGGTTGGGATTATCGGAATACGTGAAATCATTACATCTTCTCCCTTTGCTATTCCTGTCATAATTGTTATTTGTAGTCGGCCATTACATAATTTTGGTGCGTCCAGATTTCTCATTAACAGTACTGGGACACCAACTTTCAGCCTCAACGTATGGGACGGCACCCCTGATAATTCTAAAGAGTTAAAAAACTCTACAGGGTAGAGTTTCTCACCCTGTAGAGTTTCAGGGTTAGTCACTCTGCTGCCACTTGCTTCAAGCTTGCTTGGAAGGATGTATTATATTTTCTTATTCTGCTTAAAAAACGGCGCGATTCATCACTGTCATACAAAAGCAAAGACTTGAGTGGTTCTTCTGGCTCACCAAGCGTTGGAACAGAAACTTTTCCACCAGAGCAACACAACCGGGTATGTGTCTCATCATTCCACTTGAGTTCTTCACAATATCTACATTTTTTATCCATGTTCCCTATGAGAACTAATCGATGGTTAGTGTAATCAATCAATGGGTCATAATCAGACGCAGCGTTGTGGAACGACTCCCATGTATTTCTTGCAAACGTACGTCTCCTTTCAGACTGCCGTTGAGCTCGTAAAACACGCCGTATTTGGGATTGTTGAGGCGTCTCAGCAGCTATCGATGACGCGTGACGTTCGGCATCTAAAATCCGAAGGGCCTGTGTTTGCTCAAAGATCTCACCAGCCCTTTGAGTTGCGTGACGCTCAGCATCTGTGAGTTGGCGAGCTTGAGTCTGGTTGAAAGTCGCAGCAGCCCTTTCAGTTGCGTGACGCTCAGCATCTGCGAGTTAGCGAGCATGAGTCTGGTCTAAAGTCTCAGCAGCTCTTTGAGTTGCGTGACGCTCAGCATCTGCGTGTTGACGAACCTGAATCTGGTCTAAAGTCTCACGAGCCCTTTGAGTTGCGTGACGCTCAGCATCTGTGAGTTGGCGAGCTTGAGTCTGGTTGAAAGTCGCAGCAGCCCTTTCAGTTGCGTGACGCTTAGCATCTGCGAGTTAGCGAGCCTGAGTCTGGTCTAAAGTCTCAGCAGCTCTTTGAGTTGCGTGACGCTCAGCATCTGCGTGTTGACGAACCTGAATCTGGTCTAAAGTCTCAGCAGCTCTTTCAGTTGCGTGACGTTCAGCATCTGCGAGTTGGCGAGCCTGAATCTGATCGAAAGTCTCAGCAGCTCTTTGGATTGCGTGACGCTCAGATTCTAAAATTAGACGGATTGAGTCTGCTACTCTGTTTCTTAGCTTCTAGCTACTCTTGCTGTTCGAGCTCTGCTAGAGCTACGGCTCAAAGGAGATTTACGCTTGCGAGGTATATCCACAGCATAAAAATATCCCCCTAATAAAAATAAGCAGTAGAATATTTAAAAGTTTTGCTTAAATTACCACTTTCACGGACACTGACATTAATTTGACTTTTTCAAATTGACACTCAAATCTTTCATAAACAATTATATCATGCCTACAGCCGAATAAGAAGGACGCCATAAAAAGAAGTTTCATATTATTTTAATTATTTTCATATTTTATAACTACTCCACCCCATTTCTCCCGCACCTTGTTTTATACAAAAAAGTGTCCCAGTAGCCCATGTCCATCCCAGGATCTCATACTATCTGCATACCGAATTTCATCTAAATCGGTTCAGTGGTTTAAGCCATAATAAGAAGTTTCATACAAATCTAACCCACCCCCCTATTTCTTCCCCTTTGTGTTTTATGCAAAAAAAAAGTAGCCTAAGTCCTGCCCTAGGTCTCAAACTATCTTCACACCAAATTTCATCTTAATCGGTTCAACGGCTTAAGCCATAATAAGAAGTTTCATTCAAAATTAAACCCCTCCCATTTCTCCCCCTTCGCATTTTATGCAAAAAAAAGTAGCCTATGTCCGTTCCAAGGTCTCAAACTATCTTCTTACCAAATTTCATCTAAATCGGTTGAGCGGTTTAAGCGTGAAAAGGTAACAGACAGACAGACAGACAGAGTTACTTTCGCATTTATAATATTAGTATGATATAGTAAGAAGTAAGATAGCAACAAAGGTCTGTCGTACTAACCTGCAATTTCTGGATTTGAAGTTGAGTATAGCTCAAACTCTACTTTAGCCTGAAAATCTGTCTGTTTGGCGTCCAAGTAAAATTTGACACGTTCCTAAATCAAAATACTCAATTTAGAAATCGGCCCTTATTTACCAAATTTGGTTGATTCAAATTAATGCGTGCGTTTAGAACGTCAGAAAAGTCAGAATATCTCAAGACAGCCTCTTAAATCTAAACTTGTACCACCATTATTATTTACATACAAAAACTTATCTCAAGTTAATAAGGACCTGTCTGCTGTATTTACAAGCATTTATTTAACTTGCAATGTATGTATGTAAGTGTGTTGGGGTCAAATATTGCAACTGAATTTTAAAGCAATTATCCTCCACCGATTAAGATAAAATTTTGCTTACACTTTTAGTTTGGATGACAATGCATGCTTAGCTAAGTGACGTTATTCTAAATTCAATATGGCGGACGGCCCAAGATGGCGGACTAGTTATTTTTTGTACACTGCCATGATATGGGTATCAATTGAAAGGGTTTGCTCAGAAGAATACCAAAGAGCTTGTTTAAGAAAAGATTTTTTATTTAATCATTTATTTAACAACTAAACTTACTCTTGTGCACCCGCACTCCTACACAAAAAAGGTTTATTTTTGTTTCAAAAGGCACGTATAACGTTCCATTATTAAATAAAAAGTCAGGTGAGGTACGTGCTCGTATTTTTCCAACTTCTAACGCCTATACACAACTTTTTCCCCTTTCTCCTTGTCAATACAAATTTGAATTCGTCGTAGTTAAGAACGACGCCGACGATACAACTTTTGCTCGCAGAAATCAACAAGAAAACTCGGCGACCCAAAAGTTATATTACACCTATATCAAGTTTCGAAGAACAATAAAGCTTTCTGGGAACTTGTGTCAATCAAGAACGCGCCTTTCTGGAGCGGTTACATTAGTATAGAGTAGGCGTTTCTTGAAATAACACTTCAGGGTACCATTTGTCACATACTTACATATGATATTGTGTTATAGTATTTCATTACAACAAAGGATACCTATGACTCAGGAGCTCAACTAGGTACCTAATTCTTTGTTTTGTTCAGTTCACACAATTGTGCCTTGGAAGTAGTTGCGCTGAGAGAGAACAGAGCAAGCTCTAAGCAAATTTTATTAAATATTAGGTACTCATTTTTCAGGACGAGCACTTCATTGTTTTCCTCAATACCTGCTGTAAGATTATATTTACTGTGTTCTCAATTCTCAAAAAATCTGAATTAATGAACCATGACATCATCGTCAATACATATAAAAAGTAAGTGTAGAAATGTCATTATTGTATACATCGAAAATATTAACATACAAACAGAACCCATTTCAAGCATTTTTGGAATTTTGTCGGTTACTTAAGATGTACGAAACCAATGTACATAAACACACAGATAACTTTTATACAGAAACATTGTGCAACTTGAAATATTACGTAGTTTTTGTTTCATCGCAATCAGTTCACTCTAACAAAAGTTATATAAAATTAAAGTGTTCAAGAAGTAAAATATCGAACAGATACTCGGACAGTTGTACTCCATATTCGATAGATGGCGTTATGCATTTGACATCTTTTTCTGAAAAATAATATATAAAAAAAATCAGAAAAAGAAAAATATTCATATGAAAAAGATTCAGATTGGGCACTGCAGGCAGTAGACGGGAGCGAAGCCGCGGGCACATCTAGTTTATAATATGATAAGACCACTTGATTCGATTATTGACATCTGAAGACGACGACCTTATGCCCGCATATTAGTAACTAAAAGTTTAGTTACTAAACTAATCATCTGCTAAAAAATATCCAATCAACTTATTCTTCCCAATTAGCGAAATCACAATGTGATAAATTACAATTACAATGGGTAATTATTATGAAAACTCTAAAACACTCACAGCTAAAAAAATATAACTACTTTATATTAATTAATTATTATTATAAATCAATGATTTCATTGTTACAGAATATTCCGTTAGTATTCCGTCAATTCTTAAGAGGGTTAAGTCCAATACTGGATTGACTGATTAGCTTTAGTCAAAAGATCATAGTTTTATTTTAGATGAGTAGGTAGGCTATTTTTTTATTTTCTTGTCGATAATTGATAACAATTTTTTTTTCGGCCGATACTCAGCCATGTTGATAGTAGGTAAGCTAAAAATATAAAACCAGTGCGAACCCGCTGGCACTCGATTCGTTTATTAATAAATGCGCTTTTTATCCTCCCTCACCAGACAAGTAATGATTACGGACTACGCTTCCTAATAACATAAAAAAACCTTTTTAAATTACGAGAATTCTCTTCTGAAATGAGGAAAAATGCCCTCTGGAGTTATAATAATGCCAGTGAATTAGGTGCGTGGGTAAGAAATTCTTGATTCAAGATATAAACGAACTTAAATTGGGGGAGCATACCTAACTTAACATTTACGTCCTACGAATAATTACTCAATCTAAGTTGGTCAGTGGTTTCATCTCGATGACATCTACATTCATACATTCCTAGGTAGCAAGTATTTATGCACAAAAGCTCACTTGGACAATGCCATTGAAGATTTGCCTCTAACCAAAAAAATTACAGTTGAAAGTCTATTATCTTGATGTTGGTCAACCTGAACAAGCCGTTATCGCACCTCATTTGTCTTACTACGGTTGGTAATCCTTGAAATCGGGACCATTTCGTGGGTCAAACATAAGGAGCTTATCTTTACAGGCCGAAAACTTTTTATTTACCTAGATTTGTAAAACTGTAATTTATCTAAGTTAGTCGAACTTTAAAATATAAACAGTCATTAATCTCAGCTTTAAAACGATTCTAGTTCACGAAAACAACATTACACAGAAATAAAACTAATACGCAACTAAACTAAAGTTACGAGACTGAACAAGGCTTAATCTGCATTCAATATTGCCTGTCTGGGTTCAGTACACTAAAACCAATCTGTTTGCTCGAAGCATCGCAAGAACACCGGCTAAATAATAGCAGACATTCTCTTAAATAATTAAAGGGGAATTAAATCGGGGCGCAATCTATGTGGAACTGAGGATATGGTTTCACGACATCAATAATCCGTCGACAGTACAAGATACGGCTCCTCTCGTCTCGTGGCTAAATGAGATTTCTGAGGCTGTAAGCCTACAATTTCATAAGACAAACGTATAGCATTTTGTGTCGTATACAAGGTGTTGTATTGTGGTTTCTGTCTGCTTTGTTGGTATAGCTAATTTAGAAAATGTTTTTGGCGAGATGGTTTTGCTGATGGTAGATTAGGAAGGTAGGATCCTTCGTAGAAATACATAGACAGATTTGATTAAAAAAAATTGAGCTTTTGCCAATTTAAAATTCATGAACATGAAATACTGTAGAGCATCGATTTGTAGTCTTATCCAAATTCTCGCAACTTAAAATTTTCGGCTCACGGCGAACTCTGAGCGCATTCTATGTTAACTTGTCTCTTTTGAATTCAGATCTGAAAGCGAATTACCTAAAGTTGCGCGGCACGTAAATTATAAATGAAAGCAATATGTTTAAGTAGACCAGCCCTTCAGATTCGAGAGTACATAAAACTTTCATAAACACTCTTCAAACTGAATTTATAATTGATGTAACAATGAGAATCAAGGAGAACAAGTTTTCAACTCTCTTTGTATTTCTCGGAATATTCCTTTTAAATTATTTTCTTGTCCGTCAGACATTTTGTTTGTGAATCAAAACTGAGTTATATTTGTTTTCTATTTAATCAAGTAATTAATGTTTAAGGTGTCACTATCAATTAATATAAAAACATAATAATTACAAGAAATAAGAAAGGAGTATGTACGTATCGTAGCAGGTGGCGTTCAGTAGTTTCTGCCTTCCCCATAGAAAAAAGATATGAGTTTATGTTCATTGATGTATTAAAAATAGGAAGATACGTTATGTCCAGTGTGTCCGCTGTGTCCAGTATCGTATCTTCCCTTTTTTTAATACATCAATGGTTTATGTTAGTAAAACTACGTTATAATCTTCACAAAGAAGAGCTAATCTTACTAACTTAAACTTACTTAGAGAGTTTTCTTTTTCTTTGTTATAATAAATAACAAATGTAATGGTTACAAAATATTCTCCACTTATCCACGTCATTATGTTAACTGGCCTTGTTTTGTGAACTCAAGTTTCCTCAGATACCTTCCTCTTCTTTACAACAGATTTAATTCAAAAATCTACGACAAAAGAGCCTTTCTACTAACCCTTATTCCACTTGAAATAAGAATTATGTTCGCTCAGCCTGTCCAATGTCGTTTTTAATCAAAGACCATCGAACTTCTGTTTTGTTTTCTTGTTTGTTTTACGTAAATAGGAAAGTTTTTAATTGATACCACTCTTTGTTTGTTCTTCACGTAGATCGATAGGCCACCTGAATTGTGAGGCTTGAAGGGTATGGCTTCACCTTTTCAAAACTATTATGTGAAATACGGATATAAACAGGCTTTGTTTCTACACCGCAAAGGTAAATTGTGTCAAACGATCAAAATTGTGGTGAGTATTTCGTTTGAGTGACGATAGTGACACATGAAATTCAATTAAAACTTCCGAAAAAAGAAGAAAGTTTTTTTTTACCCGACTGCCGAAGGAGGGTAATGTGTTTATCAGTCTATGTATGTATGTATGTATGTTTGTTCCTATGTGGCGTTCTAGAGACCAAACGCGTTGGCCGATTTTGATGATTCTTACGTCAATCGATTCGTCTTAATCCTGCGAGTGTTACTGGCTACATTAAAATTGGAAAAAACAAAAATGATGGATTTTGGGTGCCATTTTGTGGGGAAAAAAAATTTTTTTCATCGTGTGGAGTATCAAAATAAAGGGTTTTAAAAGGCGATTTCAAAAATATATTACACTTATATGTTTAAATGTACCTAATTCTAAAAAAAATAACTAAAAAGTTGTAAATAAAAAAAGATAATTAAAAAAATCAAAAAACCCGACTGCTTAAAAAGCAAACTAAAAAGACGTAAACAAGAAGAAAATCATGCTGTGCAGTCGGAGGATACATCTGGTTTTGGTCCGCCAGCTCGCGAATAAGTATCCTCCGACTGCACAGCATGATTTTCTTCTTTTTTTTACGTCTTTTTATTTTGCTTTTTAAGCAGTCGGGTTTCTTGATTTTTTTAATTAACTTTTTGTATGGTCTTTTAAGATCATAATTGTTTCGATACCTACACATTTTAATTATGAATTCAGAAGTCGTCTCCACAATTCCCTACACAAGCACGCACAATAAACTATCAAAAACAAATCACTAGCTCGCAAACGTTTACAGCGAACGTTTTTATCTCGCAGGCCAAGGAGCAACCCATTTCAAAACAAGTCGAACAAAAAACGGTACTCCCAAATAGCCGAACTCACCCTTTTCAGTATTCAACAAGCACTTTAAAAGTTTTGGTGAAAATATTCAATGAGGCCCGGTCCTCCTCCGGCCTCAGTTCATATGTGGGCGGGTTCGTGCCAACAACATGCGAAGCCCGGGGCTGCAAACTCCGAGGCTTGGAAGCCAGTCGCTATGCCCTGTTTACATACGACTTGCTTATCGACGACACGTTTAAAAGGAGCTTAGAAGAATGTGTAGAGGTTCTTAACCTTTTATTGGTTTTGTTTTTATAATGAGTTGAATTTCGAATAGAGAATCCCGCCGGCGCTTCGAGATTTGACTAGACAAACATTAGTTCTGTCACGGGGTAAAATTAACAAATTTTCTGGAATTGAACATAAAAATTGTATGTTCTTGTTTAATCAACTCTCCTAAGTACAAAATTATGGAATATTGGGCTCTTAATTCACATTTCAAAGATTATTAGACGGATCATTTAAAATTGATGCCAATAGATGGCGCATTTTTAAATTTCTGAGGCATTCCACTCGATTGTTAAAGTTTGTATTTTAACACATTTTGGTGCAAAAAAATACTGTAAAAACGTGCAAATAAATACTAGAAAACAAACCTTCACTGTATTTAAAGAAAAAAATATTCACGAACCTAGTAAACCCTTTTACTTGCAAGTCGCTGCAAACACCATCTATCTATCACCGTGAAACAGAACCGAATGCGTTCGATGTACAAAATTTTTCCAGATTAAGCTGTCGAAAAACGCTAGTTACGTCGGCACGGTTTCTTTGTATGGGATGAGGTATCTTTATGCTAGTATTATATTATCTGTGGTTCTGTCAAGAAGTCTTAGTTAAAGTACAAAACTATAGCGTGTTGCTCCGTCAACGTATCTTATTTACGACGCAGTGGGAAGCCACGTTTGGTTAATTTTACGCTTCTAGGCTAGGCTAGGCAAAGTCTAAAGTATTTTTTGGGTTTCGACATTTGACTACAAACTTAGGAACTTCTAGTATTGCCTAAAAATACATCAGTCAAAGTTAGAAATGGGAAGAATGCAGCTTCGGTACCGTTTCTTAAAAATTCATGATTGTTTATTTTACAACATATTACCTTTAAGAAGAAAGTGTTAAGCATGGTTATAAATGGACTTTGAGCGATCTTACTTTAGGCAGGCAGATAATATAATACTAGCAAACAGATGTCTCATCCCATGCGATAGATAGATCACCATCTATATCCGTGGAACGGAACCGAACGCGATCGATTTACAAAAAATTATCGGTATAATCAGATGCAAAACGCTAGTTACGTCGGCACGGTATCTTTGTATGGGATAAGGCATCTGAATGCTAGTATTATATTATCTGTGCTTTTTGGTAGGCATCTTGAATTCAGAGCAACCGAAATTTATTGAAAAGAGTTTAACCAATTAGCCCTTTCTAAGTAATTAACAACAAGAGCCAATTATTCTTAAGTCTTAGAATTCGCTCCATTGTTCAAATCGAAACAAGCGTAATAATCTAGATTGTACCTTTAAGTACCTTGTTGAAGTTGATTTATTAAACTACGTTAAATAAGGTATTCAATTATTCAGTATTCAAAGTATTTATTTTCGCAACCGTCAGTGTTTCTAAAGCTTGAGTGATACGCTTTTGAGCAATATAGATACCTCCTAAAATATCCTGTTATGAGATTTTCTAACATCTAATTTGCCTTAAATAAACATGATATGGACGTTACCATGAACAACTAATTAAGTATGAACACGAAATAAGCCACTCTAAGCTTTATTAAATGAATCATAAGGTAAAATATTACAAACCTGCTACGTTATATTACAACATGTTTATTTATCAAAAGCATAAAACTAATGTTGCCTGAAAATTTCTAACATAGTTCGTTCAGTGTTCGCGAGTGTACACAGAGTTTGCAGCGCCGACGAAGACATGTTTGCATGGAGTTTATGCGCGAGTGCGGCGGTACAGGTAGTCACACAACTCAAACTACAAAATCTCATCGCTCACTGAACGACTTCGCTGTAGGAACTTAATATTTCTGTGAACAGTTTAGTAACTCGTTCAAATATCGTACGGCGACAACAATAGGGCTGTCGGATTCAAAAATGGAATGCGGGATGGCTTTTTTTATGTTATTCAAAATTAGAATTAGGTCCAATTTTACATTTTTAGGGTTCCGTACCCAAAGGGTAAAAACGGGACCCTATTACTAAGACTTCGCGATCCGTCTGTCTGTCTGTCTGTCTGTCCGTCTGTCTCCAGGCTGTATCTCATGAACCGTGATAGCTAGACAGTTGAAATTTTCACGGATGATGTATTTCTATTGCCGCTATAACAACAAATACTAAAAACAGTATAAAATAAATTTTAAAGGGGGGCTCCCATACAACAAGCGTGATATTATTGCCGTTTTTTGCTCGATATTAATAACGGCAACAGGTAGACGCTTGAAATATTCACAGAATATTTAGTTGTATATTTACTTTAAAAAATAATAATTAATAAATTAGTAGTAGTTTTGCGATAATGGTATGGAACCCTTCGTTTGCGAGTCCGACTCGTACTTGCCCGGTTTTTAATTAATAAATATCTGCATTCTAAATTATGAAAGGAACTCTGCTTTTAAAAACTATACCTATCTCGCCTCATTCTTATTTCAAACCTCTATGAAACTTCGTTCTATGAAAATAGCAGAGCTCATAATTCCCCAGGGTTGTTTTTGTTTTCAACAACCTCCACAAAATGCTCGATGAAAGCTCTATTTGTCGCGTCACTTAGAACGTGGCAACCCCTGTCATGTGTAGGAGCTTGAATTTTGTTGCAAAATTTTAAAATGCTGAAAGGGATTTTTATTTTGTCCACGTCATGCTAAGCCTTGTATAGCTAAGCTTGTATATATATGGAGGATAAACGTAGCTGACCGATAGCTTTCTACGGAATATCGGAATATAGAAAACTGAGAAGGACTTACGCGTAAAAGAAGATAAATAAATAATTCTGAGTAAGCTTACACAATACCTTCTTTAGGTACCTTCCTTTGTCGTACTGTGATACTGACCTGAAAACAAGAAAAGTTCAAATTAATTAAAATTAAAACTTTGATATTAATATGCTCGTAAATCATGCATTAACCAATATTTATTGAAATCGCTTAATCGAATCATACGTGATAATAACCTCAAATTTAATTATTTCGCAATTTACGCGTATTCCTCGAAAACAGGTAAATAGGTTTCACATTTGTGTTGTGAACATTGATCACATTCTGGAAATACAATACTTCATCAGTTAAATAACATACCAGAATACACACAATTTAGATTCGAACCAACGAACACATCACAAAATAGCCAAATTACAGACTAAATTGGCCAATTTTGTTTCATGATACAACCTCACTTACACATCCCCACATTAATATTATTCACAACCCTACCTTTTGATATAAACACACTCGTAAAGTTCGATGCCCTGTGTACGTAAAACACAAACACACATAAAGGTAGGTATGTGACAAAGGTGACATGAGTCCATTGGCCAGTCGGGCCAGTGAAGTGACGGATCGAGCTCGCTTGAATAGATTTGTAGCAGCACGAACTATACATGATAGCGCTGGTAAATGAAAATGGTACCACAGACGAAATCAAACGTCAAAAAGGCAGATAACTCTGCGGAAACATGAATTAAGTATTGTTAATGTACGATTTGTTTTTATTTAGTAATATTTTAGAAATCAAAAATGGAAGGTAGATCACTGACTGTTAGTTCATTCAAATAAAATAATTGGTAGCTAAATCTATTCAGAATATTTGTAAAAAGTGTTATTAATTACTAATCGAATATTGTACACAATTACTGTATTTTTACAAAAGTAAATCTAAAATTAATTGATAAACGAATATCACCGGTAGTTATTGCTGTGTGACGTCTTGTTATTTGTTTAAACGTATAAATAGGCTGGTTCTAGTCTAAAGAACTCAGGATTGAATTGTATTTTGAACTGTGCACTTATAAAATTAATTTGTGTGACTTACTATTGGTGTGAGTAATAAAAAGTGTTTTACAAGATGTCTGATCATTATCATTTGAGAACCCTGAGTACTCCCGCTCTTACATACATATACCTATTGTATCATTTCTGAGTTATGATAACTTCTTAAAAAAAACATTTTTACAAAAAAATACTACCGACTTCCAAATAAGAAAACTAGAAAGTGAAAAATAACTTTATTTTTGGAAGTCGGTGTCTTTGGTAGGTACCAAATTTTTAAGTTATGGACACCGACTTCCAAAAATAAAGTTATTTTTCACTTTCTAGTTTTCTTATTTGGAAGTCGGTAGTATTTTTTTGTAAAAATGTTTTTTATTTTTCACTTTTTAGTTGTACCTACCTAATAGGGAAGTAGTTAAGTAAGTACCTATAACGACAGAATAGATTACCCGAATAACATGAAACTTGAATATAACCGGTGAAATGAGAGATCTGCATACCCCTTTCGAGCGTTCTGGCGTGATTTTATCTTATGAAATGGTATAAACAATAAACAGACATGCGATTGCAGCAATCCCGAGAGATTTGCTGTTATTTACCAAATTAAAATGGGACCAATTTCAAAATATACCCTTTCAAACAAAAAAAATAATTCATATCGGTCCACAATTGACGGAGATATCGGTGAACAAAAATTCTCTTTTATGTCATAACTAGGCGGCAGGCAGAAAATACAGACCTGCTACGATTATTATTTACTCCTTTTGCTCTTTGACCCTGAAGTGGATTTACTCTTGTAATTCCATCCACTTATCATAATAAAGAAAAGTGGAAAATTCGGCTCAAAGAAGGGAATATCTTTAGTAATAGAAGAAGTATTAGGTAGACACCTATTTGACAAAACGAACGCTATTTAAAAGGGCTTATGTTTAACTTACCACCAGATATAGTAACATATCTCCAAATAAATCATTGTTAACCCAAAAGTAGTAAATGATCACCAAAAGTAGTAAATGATCACCAAAATTAAACCAATGACCAAAAAGATTATAAAATTTCTGGGAGCAACTTGGAAGTAGCGCTCGCCGGCCGCTGCCGCGGCACCGCTCGCTTTGCTCGCTCGGCTCGCGCGCGGTTGGTCACAGTTCTAACCTAACCTAACCTATTTTACAACATTAAATAGCGCAATAATTTGCTATTAAAATTTGGTGATCAATTTACTAAATTTGGTGATCATTTACTATTTTTGTCAGTATATTACTAGATTTGGTGGTTAGGGGTTATTGTCACAAAGTTTTTTTTGGTGGTCATTATATTTATTCCCATTTAAAAGTGCGATTCACAATTGTCCGAAGTTTACTTGACCGAATCACGTTCTGCCGAATGATCTCTCGCCTGAAGAACGATCACCCGAATGATCCATCGACCGCAGAAAGTTTCGCCGAATGATCCCCATACATTGTATTCATGGTTCATCATACCATGCACAAAATCGTCCATATCTGTATGAAGTCCATTTACATCATCATAAGTCTCCTCCAAGCATGGCTACCTCGACTGATCATGTGCTAGAGGTCCATTAAAAAAAAAATATAGCATTTAACTAAACACACATATTCATAGCCTAGACTCGCCGACGGGACCTACTCTATAGTCGGGCATTAGTTTCACTTTAGCACGCAATCCTCTCATTTCTGTCCACACTATAAATATTTGTTTGTTTAGACAATACGGCGAGATATACAGTTATTTTTTTTTTATTATTATCCCGAATAACAAGAATTTCATGCGCTTTTTGTTTTGTTAAATAGGTTCTTGTCAAGAAATAAATTAAAGTTGGCGACGACAGTGAAAAATTATGTTTCGGTAAAGCAAATGCATGTTAGAATGCATTGCATGTGTTTTGAAATAAATATTTGCAAAATTATTTTCTAGTTTCACATGTTTAATTGCATGAACTACAAACTTAAAGCTAATATAAAGTTTATCAAACGATTAAGTTGCTCTATGAATAACTTAAAAGCTTAGCGTATTGCGCTTGCTGCAACTGAACTCAACGTCTATATTCTTAGCAAGTAACTTAAAGAGTATTCTACCAATAGACTATACTCCATTTGAAATAACATTAGACGTCTTTACAACTCTTTTTACAATCCGTTTAACCGATTTTGAGTTCTATCTCGTTAAAATAAGGATGACATAAAAAGCATAAACCTGTTACCAAAACCAACAGCTTCCATTTGTCGTATCACCAACGCAATAGAAGTCAAAATCGGTTGAACGGGCTGTAAAATAGACTTATTTAAATGTATAATGTTATAGTAAATGGAGTTCAGTTAAACATAAAACTTAAAAAAGAAGAAAGAAATAAACATTGGCTTTTAAACTGACGAGTGAATCCGAAGGCAAAAACTGTTGTTCTATTAAACTTTGAAGCAAAAGATACTTTATAAAGAACGGGAGCACAAATTAAATTAATACAAAATTCCCAATTAAGAATCCTTTTAGCCTACTTAGTTAATTGTTTCGAAAGCTCCTACTTTAAGGAAGTGGGTTGAGTGGTGCGAAGTGAAGGAAATATCGAATCTTAAGGGTGATTTTAAGCAAAACCAGTTGGCAACGTTGACTTGCGACCTTACCACATTATGCGGCCTCTGCTTGTGACCCAAATTAATCGGGACAACAAGAAAGTACGAATAAAGGCTTTGCCTTAAGTAAATCTGTAAACATTTGATTACTTATGCATGCAGACACTGCATCTATATTTCCAGTCGTCCACTGCTGGACATAGGCCTCCCGCAGGCGTCGCCACATTGACCGATCCCGTGCGTCTTGCATCCAGCGCATTCCCGCAACCTTAACCAGGTCCACCTATTGGGAGGCCTTCCAACGCATCTTCTTCCGGTTCGCATCGTATTTCCAATATGTGATTTTAAAACTCGAAACAGCTTATTCCACAAGAGATTTTATTCCAGACAATGAAACTAAATTTTAAAAAAAACCAGCCAAGTGCGAGTCGGACTCGCGCATGAAGGGTTCCGTACCATTATCGCAAAATCACGTTTGTTGTATGGGAGCCCTCTTAAATATTTATTTATTTATTTCATTCTGTGTTTAGTATTTGTTCTTATAGCGGCAACAGAAATACATCATCTATGAAAATTTCAACTATCTAGCTATAACGGTTCATGAGGTACAGCCTGGTGACAGACGGACGGACAGACAGACACAGACGGATCGTGGAGTCTTAATAATAGGGTTCCGTTTAAACCCTTTGGGTACGGAACCCTAAAAAGTTTGAAAACTGTAACCCGAATACGCGTTTTTAAGCCTATGTTACCCGGGCTAATGAATCGGTTGACACCTTATGCATCAAAATCGGATGAATAGTTTAGGCGCTACGGAGAAACATACGTAAATACAAACAAACATAATCATATCAACATAAAACAAACCAAATCATCCCTCTTAACCTTACATTTAACGAAGTGCAAAAGGAAAAATGTCAAGCAGCAGATAATTGGAAATATGAAAATGCAAAATGTCATACGCGATAGAAATCGTGCCTTGCCTTCAAATATCTGTTGAAGATGGTCACGTAGCGCAGTCTTATAGGTACCTGCGACTGTGATACTGTCTCATACTCGAATAATGTTAGAAGACCATGAGACCTTTGTTACCTTGGGCCATTTATTCTCTAATGTTACGTTTATGCCGAATTTTGAAACTTATAACTGTGTGATAGAGTATATTATAATGGTCTGAAATCAAACAAATCGGCTGCAAGTAAGAGAAAAAGAAGAAAAAGTATTTAATTGCGACAAAACGTCATGTAAACATTACATTACAAGAACAGTGGTAGTAGATTTTGAAAACTTAACCCTTAGCGATAGTGTTAGTAGTTCTTAAATTATGTACCATAATCGCAAAAAAACGGCAAAAAAATCACGTTTAATATTTATTGTATTCTGCTTTTAGTATTTGTTGTTATAGTGGCAACAGAAATACATCATCTGTGACAATTTCAACAGTCTAGCTATCACGGTTCATGAGATACAGCCTGGTGACAGACAGACAGACGGACCGCGGAGTCTCAGTAATAGGGTCCCGTTTTTACCCTTTGGTTACGGAACTCTAAAAAAGACAAAAACGTAAATGCGAGTATAAATAAACGCAGATGCATGTCGTGGTTGTGGCAAGAAGGCTTCCACCATTGATATAATAAACTGTATATATATATGTATGTATTTTATATATCTATGGCTTCCACTCAGCATAAAGCTGTGCCGTGGGGGACCCACAGCACTGCGCTGATTTTCAGTGGTCACCGAGCGAAGAGCAATGTTTATCGTCATTTTTGTAATACCGAATCGCATGATAGTCAGTAGGCATGGCGCCAGATCATTTTTAGGGTTCCGTACCCAAAGGGTAAAAACGGGACCCTATTACTGAGACTTCGCGGTCGGTCCGTCTGTCTGTCTGTCTGTCTGTCACCAGGCTGTATCTTATGTACCCGTGATAGCTAGACAGTTGAAATTTTCACAGATGATGTATTTCTGTTGCCGCTATAACAATAAATACTAAAAACAGAATAAAATAAATATTTAAGTGGGGCTCCCATACAACAAACGTGTTTTTTTTGCCATTTTTTTACGATAATGGTACGGAACCCTTCGTGTGTGAGTCCGACTCGCACTTGGCCGGTTTGTTAAACCTATCGTCTCAGCGATAAACTATTGAAAAAACCCATTGCTGAAAATGTACTCAAAGTCCAAAGACAAGAAGCTTTGTAAGAGAATTGATGACCAGGTTACCGGGCATGAGTCACAAAAAGCGTCATCATTCATTCATAGGTAATTCCGATGAGAACGGTCGTTAAGTTTTTTTAACTACATAGCTTATATACATTTCTTTATATTGTATAAACCATTAAAAAAAAAATACAGATAAAATTACGCCTGATACGCCCCTAAATGTAGGCAGAAGTGAACTGTCAGGTACGCATTTCACCAATAACTTTTAAATTCCATGTCAAAAGCATAATGATTTATTTATTAGTTTATCCTCGCACTGGAACGCCTAGCAGCAATTACACCAATGGAGCACAATCTTATAATAAACTCACTATAAGTCCAGGTTTCCTCACGATGTTTTCGTTCACCGTTGTCAGCAATGTCCAAGGTAAACTTGGAAAGTACATATGAGTTTGAAAAAGTCACATTGGTACTCGCCCGGTTTCGAACCCACGACCTCAAGCACGAGAGGCGAGGTCTTAGCCACTGGGCCACCACGACACAATGATATTACATTAATGAAGTACTTAAGCTAAAATTGATACAAAACCATCTGAAACGATGTTCAAGAGTTCAAATATCATTAAACTTAAAATACTAAAGCATCTGACTAGACTTGACACCGAATCCAATAAACTTCACAAACCTAGGCAGACGTTAATATTAAACTAGGCCAGGGAGTCTAAAACAAAGAAGAAGATATATTAACGCAATTTGAGTTCTAACACTAATTAGCTGGAAGTTTGCATATCTGGAGAGATTTACTGCAGCTACTTGAAAGTTTGGTAGATTTATCTGCCACTTATCTACTTACTTACAATTTTGTATATGCTGCTACAAAATCTGTGTCATAAGGTTTGCCGACTCGACTCACGGATTTTCAGACAATTTTTGGTTTGAAAGGTTCAAAAATATTAAGAGTTTTTTTTATTTCTTCGCTTCTTTGTTTTCTTTCTAGCCATGTTTCAATTTAATAACTTTTTGAGGCACCTTTTTATGTTTTTGCCATTGATATTTTTCGCTGGGCTGATAGGCATTTGAAAAAGATTATTAAAAAGTAATTATTAAATGGGTAGGCACCAAAAGATGAGTCCTACTTTTTTGCCGAAGTTTCATAATAAACTTCTTCATTAGTAGACACTTTTCCATTATAAACTCTCAACTATTTAATATTTCTATCAATCTTGATTTTCAAAAGCTTTAGGCATTGCCATTAACAGTTTCAAGGCGAGAGATACTTGAATGTTGAAATTACAGACTTTGTTTTAAGTACTCTCATCACTGAGATTTTCATCTAAATATTTTCAAACAATCTTCTTTTTTATTGTTACTCAGGTACTATTGTTTATTATTCTCTCTATTTCTTGATTTGATTTTTACCCGACTGCCGAAGGAGGGTAATGTGTTTATCAGTCTATGTAAAATTTAATTTATTAACATATATACAATTGAATATTCTAAAAAATAAACAAACCTATATAGAAATACAAAAGGCAGACGGCAAAAAAGCTCTTTGTGCATCAACAAATTCGATATGTATGTATGTATGTATAAATGTTTGTCCCTATATGGCGTTCTAGAGACAAAAGACGTGGGCCGATTTTGATGATTCTTACGTCAATCGATTCGTCTAAGCTTGCGAGTGTCACTAAAGGCATAACAGTAATCAAAGTTCCAGCTAATTAGTGTTAGAAGTGTTAGAAATCATGCTATGCAGTTGGAGGATAGGTACATTAGGATTTGGTCAGCCAGCTCGCGAATATGTATCCTCCGACTGCATAGCATGATTTTCTTTTTTTCTACATCTTTTTCTTGACGGCGCATACAGTGCCCCGACGCTCGAAAACTATTAATATTTTGTCGCCTATGTATAGGCTACGGTACTAGTAACTATTTTAGTTGTGTCCAAGAGTTAGACCTGTATGCACACTAAATAAATACAAATTGTTTTAAGTTTTTTTTTCGCATCAAAAGGCCTTCATGCGCAGTAAAGTGGCGTGGGAAACATTCCAAGACATCTAGTTACAAAAAGGATGGTACAACTTTTCATCGGTAAATAAACAGTACGAAAATTGTTTTTGATTTTATCAGATTATGATTATCTAGTTAAAATGGTGGCTGGGTAAACGAGCACACTGTTTAGACCCGTGTTCATGTCTTTTGGCAAAGTCTCGTTCTATCACTAGAAAATTCTAATGCTTCTATCCCTTTCTTTCCCTTTGTATTTTTATCGTAAATATCTGTGTTGTTACTTTTATAGTTGTGGTCGTATCGACAACAATAAAATAAAATTTGAAAAATTTAATAAAAATATAATCGTATTTAATTATAATTTAATTAAATTTACCTCGTGAAGGCTGAGATAGATAAGAAAAGCAAGTATCTTGATCTGGCTCGCGAGGTTGTCGACATGTGGGATGTGAATACAGCAGTCATTGTGCCGACTATCGAGTCGTGACGGCCAATGGCATAATAGCCAAGAGCCTCGACGAACATCTGAGGAGGCTCTAATTGGGCAGCTGGATCAAGGGCTTGATCCAGAAAGCGGTACTCCTGGACACGGCGCGTATAGTCAGGAGGTTCCTCTCTCAGGAGCCCTGACCACCGGTAGCTTGGACCCTGATCCCGATACCGGTGGGCCTCTATTTTCTATATTTTTAAGTGTTTTTATTTTGTATGTTTTATATAAATATTTAAAAATGTAGACAATAAGAAAAGAAATTGAATAAAGGAAATTAAATTTAATACATATTTACAAAAATACATATTTATTTTTAACCGATTTAAAAAAGGAGAGGGTTCTCAGTTCGTCGGCTTTTTTCTTATGTATTTTGTTCCGAAATATAATACCGATTATTTTATAAGATCGGTTTTAAAATCTCTGATTGGGTATAATTTATTTCCGGATATTAAATCATTTAATTGAATTAGCAAGATGCATAATTCAGAAATATGTAGAAGCTCGTTTATATTTTTTACAAAGAACAATCAGGACACTAAAACTTTAATTCGAAAAACACATACCATATTAATAAATTTTTAAAATCAATAGTTAATAACAGGATACCTATCAGTATTTCTAATAATGTTAAAATCCATTTTATCGAAATCGACTATTTTCCCTTAATCAAGTTGATCAACCCTAACGATAGCCACACCTACGCAACTTGACCTTAAAATGACCAATGGGGATGTGAACTGCCATTTTATCACGATAGGTGGCGCATCGTAGCTATGGCTATTGAAAGCTGTCAAATCCATACATTTTGTAACCTATCATTCAGTAAATTTTAATTTTCTCGAAATATGTCTGAGTGCTGTACCAGGATTTCCCAACGCCAGTGTTCATTTGTTGCCCAAAGATACAACGCTAAAAAAACTGGGCATATTTATAGGTTATGTTATGTACTTGTGCGTAGCGGTATGGAACTATTAACATATTTTTAAGTTTTACAGTAGGAATGTCATTTGCTTGGCATTCAGAAGCTTGAGGGCTTTGATTACCGAAAATAAAATAAAACTTCTAACCCAACACACAAAGATTACCAACACATTATAGTAATGTTCTCTAATTTTTTGTAAATTTTCCTACCGTGAGTCAAGTAAGAAATAACTCGTTACAACTAAAAAAAAGCCAAATCCAGAACATATCACCGATGAAAAATATTTTATTTTAAAAAAGTCTGCTTCTCAATAAGATCTGTTTTCTTTCTAGTTATCCTTGCACCTCATTTATTTAGTTCGTCTTTCAATTCCTTAAGCTTCCAGGGACAATAAATATTATCAATAACGATGGTGGTGGGTACCGGTTTAAACACAAAAAATGACAAAAAATACGTGATGTAAACAAAGCACAAATGATTTGACAGCAGCCATTGCGCCGCCAGCGACATCTGCGCTCAGCTTTGCGTTCACATCCCCATTGCAGCAGCGCGTTCTTCCTCGTCCCCCAGCCCGCGGTAATGAGTCGTGTCCTTAGAAGAAGGCTCTCTAGTGGTTTATATTCTCTTTGATCTTTTTAGTTCACTTCATAAGCAGTCGGGATTTATATTTAGTACTTTTTCTAAATAACGACTACAGTTCAATAAGTAAGAAAATCGCAGTGACTTTCACTCCGAAACCAACAATGTCTCACGAAACTAACAAAGTAAAAATCCTATCAATTTCAAGAAAGCCTTTCCCAACAATTGGTTGCATTTAAAATATCGGCGCTCCCTAAAAAGGCGTGTTCACTATAGTGCAACTCGTGGGGAGTGCCGGCTCCCGTTACAAGTTATGTGCCTATCAAACGCCACCGTGCAGTCAACCGGAACTTGGGAAATATTATATAATAGCTTACCAACTCACTTATTAAAATATGTGAGAAAAATCGGCGAACATCAAAGTTCGTGTTTTCGTGGTAAAGTTATTGGTTTTTTGTTTGTGATATATTTTCACTTAAAACTATTTGCTGTTCTGTAGATGTGAATCAATTTTCTTTATTTATTTGTATTGGTGTGTGTTTTTAGCTTTTCATAGAATTCTGCATCTTTGTGTCACCACTTAGTGGCGAAACTCCCTAGGCTTATAAAATAAACTCATCTTCTTCTCATAAAACCCTTTCATTTGATACCCACATCATGGCAGTGCACAAAAAATAACTAGTCCGATAACTTGGGCCGTCCGCCATATTGGATTTAGAATGACGTCACTTAGCTATCCATGCATTGTCATCCAAAGAATCCAAACTAAACATGTATGCAAAATTTGATCCGAACACACTTACATACATATATACATACATACACTGCAAGTTAAATAAAAGCTTGTAAAAATAAAGTTTGTGAGAGTAAAATCTAGCCAAACCTGACGACAAGGATTTCATTTTCAATCTTTTTAAAGTAGATCAAAATATTAGCTTAATTTCATATAAAACAAACATCTCAAAATAACTGCTCTCTTTCCAAATGATATTTCTCAAACGAATCCCTCCCCTTTACATGAGGCCCTTAAATAAATATTGCTTGTAAAGATTTCATAACATTCAATATCACGAAATGTAATAATGCTTAAACAGCCAGTACCGCACTCGGTACTATAAGATAAATCTTAAAAGCCTCATCGCGTCGTGGAATTTTCCCATTAGATTTTATGGATTTCTCTCTTGTCCGCACATTAAATTATAACCGGGGGGTAAACTGCACTGGGGAACAGGGATTGAAATTTAATTTCACCATTCCTAATAAAAACATATTTTACAGTGTCTGCAGTGATTTCTGTTTACCTGAATGGAATGTAAATATGTAAATTAACTAGACCTAAAACACGCCTAACTCCATTAGGATATAATGTAAACATTATGAACACAGTTCCACAATACGCAGCGCAAACAAATCTCGGTCACGCGAAGCTTTGCGAGTATTTCGCGAAACAAAAGACTTTATTTATTTAAGGAAGCACTCAGAATTAATTATGTTATAAGGTTGTACAAGGTCAGGTCGGATAACGAGCGACGACACGGGGCAAAGCACTGCTGCTCCGGACTAAATGAGAGCCGATGGTTGCATATCCGTAGACGGGATTATAACAGTGTTACTGAAAGTCTTTTAACTTAACGAAGATTTTTAAGTATCTTTCGTTTAACGAAGACACGGGTAAGACAGCACTTAAGACTCTGTCTACTTAAGTTATATTTATTCTTATTAACTAATTGCTATGTAACTTTTTGTACGATATTTTAAACAAATATTCCGAAGCATAGCCATCAGTAAAAATAAATCAAAGCAATCTTGGCACGCTTGGGTAGGGATGCCTGACTGAGGGGAGGGCGCTATGTTTAAAAACGGCCACTTTTTCTCGTCTCAGAAATGCAGTCGACAAACAAATTCCAAAAGTAAATGAAAATTTTCCATGCTGCCGTATTTACAGAAATTTAATTAGAGTCGCCTTCTAGAGGTGCCCTCGGCATGATTCCACGCATTTTGTTGATGCTTTCGCATATTTCCCCTTTTTTATTACTTTCTGAGCGTTTTTTTTTTGTTTATGCTGAAATAAAATATTCCGCTACTAGAGAAGACTGGAATAGTAACATAAATTCTGTAGTACTATTGCGGGATAATAGGGGTTAACTTTATTTAAATTGGATCGTCCGGTAAGTACTATTCTAGAAACGTATTCAGGAGAATTGGGTACCCGTCAACCCATTTAATGACGTAATTCTTCAAGTAGAATTGCATTCTATTCAATTGCGTTTACGTTCTAAAGCTTGCAGATCAATGGCTTGGGGCTTGGGGCATAACAAATGCTAATGCCCCAGAGAGTTGGTTAGGGTTTGGTCCCTTTGTCAATATTGGCTGGCCGGTGGAGTCCCATGGGTCTACGTAAGACTCTCTACTCTTGGCTTAGTATATGGTTAAAGGCGCATAAGCTTGGGGTACACAATAACCAGTACTGTTTGAACATGGGAATAGGTAGGTAGGTACATTCCCGGCTATCAAGACACACTTTGTAAGGCATCTCGTCTCTGAATAGCGTAGCTTAGCTACATTAATGTCCTACAGCCTGTTCTGTTCTTGTAATTAATTAAGTTGATTCGTCTTGAAACGGGTCTAGTCAACTGTAGTCTGTGTAGGATGGGAAGGCCAGGTAGATGGACTTCGATCAATACAGTCTAGTATCTACGTATCGTCACAAGAGGTAATAGATTGAATTCCTATATGATCCCATTGACATTATTTCGTCGTACCTACTTCGGTACATGGAATAGCTACATCACCTGAAGCATAATACTGTTTATTATTGTTCATTTGAATTAACGTACATTCAAGTTAACGGCGCAAACTTAACAGCCTAAAACGCGCACTCAGTTCACACACGCGCGCCCCAAAATTCTGTAGTTTTCGGATTTTCCTTATTATTCTGTGACTTAAAAAAAAAAGCCTCAAATCAAAGTGACAATTCAATTGTCTTTGAGATGGTGCAAATTTCATTAAAATACGCTCGGCGGTTTTGGTGCGATTGTCGTTTTTTTGTCCGTGATAGACGTAACTTTACAAATAAATTATTTAAAAAAAAATCAGCTACTGAGGGGTATCTGCGCCTGGGTTTGAAATACTAGGGCCATGTGTCCGAGTGCGCATCAAATTTTTCGGGATATCAGCAAACATTTTGTCGACTCTTTGCTGAACGGCTTGTACATATTTAATTATATTATTACCAACTTGTATATTTTGTGTACTATTTTATTTATTAGTCCATATTATAGTAACAGTATGCTGTAAATATTACAAAAAAATCAATAAAGCACGTTAATAATTATTTAATAAATGTTGTATAACCCTATGTCCGCAGTAATTATTTGTACTTGCACTTTAAAAGAGGTCAACAGCGCATTTAAGGAAACTGTTATTTCGTAGAACAATTAAAAACGATGAGTTTTACAAGTCATCGGAAAAAGTAATTAACCCAAATATTTTTGTACGAGCCTTATACAGCGTGCGCAGTACAAGGGTTAATACAGGGTGCGTTAAATTAGCAGCCTTGACGGTTTTGTAATAAATTAATTATTAATGGGCTTTTCAACCTTCCCATATCACTAGACAAGGTTAATGATTTTGTACTTATTAAAACGCTTGATTTTTCCATGAGGTGAGGGATCCGCCCTGTCAAATTGATGCGTATTTTCTTGGTTTTTGCTTAACAAAAGCTACACGTGTGCAAAGTATTGGTAAATAGCCCGGACACGTGTAATCCTCAAAGGGTTATGCGGGGATTTCCCTAAACCTCGGTTCACTGATGACGGTATTACGTTCTTGGAAAAAGGGGAGAACCAATATTATGGAAAAATTGTGAATTAAGTTGTTTATTACCTGAGTAAATATTTTTTAAACTTCTAGAAATAAAGTGTCGTTTTATTTTACAACTAGTGGACCCGCGTAGTTTTCGTTCCCGTGGGAATTCTTGAATAAAAGGTAGCCTATGTCACCCGGGGACAGAACTTTGAAAGAACTTTTGAAATCGGTCCAGTAGTTTTTAATTTTATTCGTTACATACAGAAATACAAACCTTTCCTCATTATATTATTAGTATAGATATAGTTCTCATAGTTTAAACATTCTCAGCCACAATATCAACAAATTAAACAGCAAAAGAGGTATCGCAATAAAATACCAAAGTACACAATACTGCAATCTATTAGACCCTGTTTGTACCCATCTTCTTTTTATTTACTCTGACCTCAGTTAGTGACACAAACGAGACCCATTAAATTATTTATCATCACGAACATCGCACAGTTTTTAATAAAAGGCGACATGGCTCGTCCAACGTTATAGTAATTAATTACAGAACATTATCGCGCTCTATTAAAGTGTACCATCTGCTGCGAAATATAAATATTTAAAGTAAAATCTTAAATAAGCTGCTTTAATGAAAAAAATAACATTTTGTTTATGGGACAGACAGGCAGCGTTTTTCGTTGATGTCAAAAACAGGACAAAGATTTTTTTAGGGAGAGCGCACAGCCGCCGTAATGAGGGAATATAAAAAAATAAACGTAGATAGACAGAATGCATACACCGTATAGAAGGGTTATAGAAGATTAAAAAATACCGGACAAGTGCGAGTCGGTCTCGCGCACCTAGGGTTCCGTACAAACCTGTAAGTAACCTGTAGGTTCCGTTTTTTCCTTTCGAGGTACGGAACCCTAAAAATATGTGATTTAACTAAAAATTTAAGGTTTTCGGCATTTTTCCTTTATATGTGCTATAAAACATTACTTCATGCCAAATTTCAAGATTCTAGGTTGTCTGGAAGTACCCTTTAGGTTTTGATTCCCTTGCGAGTAGTTGCGAGTTTGAAAATATGCGGCTTAAATTGCTGTTTCTTTTGATTGCATTGACATAGGAGTTTGATTTTGTTACATCTTAAAGGTATTACAGACTTGAGTATTTGATATGAATTTTATTTTAATACGTTCAACGCGTTCATGAGGAGAGAAAAAAATTTTAAACTTACTACCTAGTAAGTTTAAAATTATTAAAAATATTTTATTTACTAAAAATTCGCAATTTTTCCTTTATCTGTGCTATAAGCCATTGCTTCGTACCAAATTTCAAGATTCTGAGTTAACGGGAAGTACCCTGTAGGTTTTGATTCCTTTGCGAGTGTCGAAAAATTGCGGAAATTTGCGGCATAAACGACTGTATCTTTGATTGCGTTGGCTTAGAAGTTTGATTTTTTCACAGCTTTAAGGGACAGCAAATTTTAGCTTGATACCTCCACGCATTCCTGAGAAAAAGGATCTTGACATTCAGACGAACGGACTGACAGCAAAGTGATCCTATAAGGGTTCCGCTTTTTCCATTCGAGGTACGGAACCCTGAAAACCACTAAATTACATGGGTGACACAAAGCTTTATTACTAAAAGCTTTTCGATTCGATGGCACATGTAATTAGATTGTCTTGGCCCAGTAAGTGGCCAAGCTTATTGCAGCGTCAAAAGCACTGCACAAGTCGTCCAGGTGAAAGAGAGAAAGAAAAAATATTTATATGTGCCCCGCGCAGGAGACACGAGATAAACACAAACACAAAAAAAACTACTAACTAATAACTAAGACACTAATAAAAAAGACAGATATATTCTGTATAAATATTTTAACTATGCCTTGATTTAGGTAATAACATCTGACTTATTAAAAATATGAGATTATAAAAACTTTTTTGCAAAAAATTACTACCGACTTCCAAATAAAAAACTACAAAGTGAAAAATAACTTTATTTTTGGAAGTCGGTGTCTTTCCTAGGTACCAATTTTTTGCGATATCGACACCGACTTGTACTTGTACTTGTAGTTTTTTATTTGGAAGTCGGTAGTATTTTTTTGCATAAGTTTTTATTTTTCCCTTTTTAGTTTTACCTACCTAATAGGCAAGTTGTTTAGTAAGTAACTATAACGCCAGAATAGATTACCCGAATAACATGAAACTTGAACATAACCGGTGAAATGAGAGATCTGCGTACCCCTTTCGACCATACTGGCGTGATGTTATGTTATGAAATGGTATAAACAATAAACAGACATGCGATTGCAGCAATCCCGAGCGATTTGCCGTTATTTATTGAAGAGTTCTGTTGTATATCTCCGAAGTTCTTCATCAGATCTTCACCAAGTTAAAATGGGACCAATTTCGGAACATACTCTTTCAAACAAAAAAAGAATTTTCAGAATCGGTCCACAATTGGCGGAGATATCGGTGAACACACATAAAAAATAAAAATAAAACATACATAATGTCGAACATAGAACCTCCTCCTTTTTGGTAAGTCGGTTAAAAATGATCATTTTACCTTTACGAAGCCAATAGCCTAATATGACATAATGCTAACCAATTGAGTTTCACCCCAAGTTATATCCTTCCATAATATTCTACACGCAAGGGTTGAGAGCACTGGTACCTAATCATTTTGTTAATTACTTCTCGTTCCAGGAGCCTGAGGTGGCTCTTCAATATCTCATTATTATTTTATGCGCGAGTGCCTATTTAAATCGAGACACGGCGAACTTTTAGTTACCTTTATAAAGTGTGCAGTACTTGACTGTCTGTGGATTTTATTAAAGAAAATCTCCATTTATTAAAGAGATCGATGCGAATGCGTTTATAGTTGCAATCCTTGTCCTAACAACTTGTCAGGTATTTTAAATACTTTTCAGCCTTCTAAGTTTTCACTACGGTAATTTTTGTGTGGGTATCCGATCTATGAAGCATTTGTGCCAGTTACTGCGAAAAATTTATAAAATATGCCTCGTTTTGTTACAACACACAAAGGAAAATCAAATATTTCTGTTTCCCAAAAAATATGATAAAGCGATACTTCTTAGTAGAATGTGTCAAGATAGGCCGATACCTTCGGAAAGCTTTCTGCCGCTGTCGAAATATTGCTAATATTTAGGGACTGACGGCGTTACGGCACGCGATGTTATGAGTATGCCGTGATAGATGGTCCCCATAACCAACTTTATTCCACCCAAGCAAGGTTTATTGGTGAAAGTCTATGTGACTTGGGAGTCGATTGACTAGGCCCACAAGATCGATTGGCTGCCTGAATGAATATTACATCGTTCTGTGATAAGAGAAATGGATCACTACCGTTCTCACACTATTTACGAATACTCGACATTTTACGCAAAATGTGATCGTATATTCTTTATGACGATATACACAAACATACGTCAACATTTCGGATTGTCACGCAAACAGTGGATATTCGGGGCGCCATTCCAAGCACAAATTACAAGAATGGATAGCCAGACTTAAAACAAACAAATATCTTGTTCATATAAATGTTTGACCTGACACGAAGATTGAATTCGTTTCCCGTACAGAAGGCAAACGTTCCGATGCCAATTGGATCTAAGAGTAATGGCCGCTTGAATACACACTGGATATTTATGGTTTCTACCTACAACTGCTCGAGCTCATGGCTAAATAATAATAGACACACCGGCTGCTGGACATAGGCCTCCCCCAAGCGTCGCCACATTGACCGGTCCCGTGCGTCCCGCAACCAGCGGATCCCCGCAACTTTCACCAGGTCATCGGTCCACCTGGGGGGAGGCATTCCAACGCAACGTGTTCCGGTTCGCGGTCGCCACTCCAGAACCTTTCTGCCCCATCGGGCAACCGTTCTGCGAGCAATGTGCCCTGTCCACTGCCACTTAAGTTTGGCAATTCTTCGGGCTATGTCGGTAACCCTGGTTCTCTTGCGGATCTCTACATTTCTGATTCGATCACGTAAGGACTGTAGCGTTACGTATTGCTCCGATGAGCTATACGTAAGCCACGTTAATAAAAGTAAAAGTAATTATAAATTTTAATTAAAAAAAAGGATATAGATAGTAAAACTAAGGTCCGGCTTTGCACGACGTGGGCAGCTAACCAGGCAGCAGGTCGGGCAGGAAGACGTGGAGTGCCCGAGTTAGGCAGGTGAGCAGTCACCACAACGGACAACCAGGCAATCGGGCTAGTAGGCAGGTGAGCAGACAGCAAGGGTCGATGGTCAAGGCAGGCAATCGGGCAGGTAGGCAGTAGAATAGGTAGCAGGACGGTTAGACAGGCAAATGGGTAAGTACGTAGGCACCAAGGGGTGTGGAGGCCGTCTATGACTCAATACGCCAAACAGCGAGGCCTTTGATGCTAAGAGATGACCGTTGAGGGTAAGGTCCAGGAAATAATGCACTCTTTAGGGAACCACACACAATATATTTAATTGGAGCACTTAAGAAAGTAATATCTCTTACACAAGCTGGAAATTCACAGTTTTGAGAGTTTTCAGAATAGAATATACACTTGGTATTATAGTACTCAGTAATCAACCGACTTTCCGCGTTCAGTCCAGATTCCAAACTAAAAAAGTGACGCCCGTTTTTCTTAGTTCCGACATGTCTTCTAAATTTTAAATTCAAATATCAATTAAGAAATCATGACGAACGAATAAAAACGGTTTACTAATTATGAAAATTATAATGTACAACGAGCTTAAAGAAGGTATAGTCCATGGTATCTTATGTCTATGGCTTAAGAAAATGAAATAGACATATGTCATGTCAGATAAAAATGTCACGAGTTTAAAATATTTCATGATTTTTACAAATTAGCAGTATAATTAAGTCTTGGATGTTAAAACAAATCGTATGCTTTTCAGGTGTTTACATTATCAAAGAATACATAAAAATGAGTAACACGAATTGATACAGTTTCAAAAATTATGAAGATGACATTTGTAAAGTGTGTTATTATACGTAAGTAGACTAAGAGCTGTGGAATGAATACCACAAGACAATCCGATCTTGGCCCTATCCATTGCCATTTGGGTGACTGTAAGCTTTCTGATGAGGCCCAGGCTGGGTCGATTTTGGGTACCTGTGACGATCTATCGCATACCGATACTCCAAAAGCTCTTACGTGCTTCAGAAAGCACGTTAAGCCTTTGGTCCCAGCTATAATTTCTTTATAGCATCAGACAGCGGTCTGGCTAAAGGGTATCGTTTTACTCAGATGCATTCACGCCGTGTAAAATAGATCTCATCTGTTTTTTTAGAGTGGAAGCTGACCCAAAAATTCGGTTGGAAAAAGGCCGAGCAGATTGCAGAAACGAAAAGCATAATATAGCAGAATCGTCTCAATATGCGCCTTTCTATTAATTTTTATATATTAAGGTATGCTTATTTTAACTTTATACTATTGTACTAAGTTTACGTTTATAATATTATTATTAATTTTTTTATGCTCTTGCCTTATAGAGAATGCCTGAGACATTAAGTCCGCCTATGTAATTTTACGTTGCATGAAGTTTTAATAAATAAATAATTTGCAATATAATTGTGAATAGGTACTATAAAACAAATTCGCTGCTTCTACCTCAGTCTGTTTCACCGATTACTCTAGACCATGCAACGTATTTTGATACGGTTTTCAATAATAAAAAGAAAAATGATAAAAGAGGTAGGTTTGAGAATATCATTTATCCCGTGCGAAGCCGGGTTGTTAGTATAGGCGAATTCGTAGAACGTTAATACAATTATCCGTAATCTCGCAAATACTTCAAACGCACAACACAAAGCTATCTAATTGACCAGTTGACCAAAATCAATACTGCCCCGTGGTGTCTCTGTGAACGTGATATGAAATAATGATCGCATTCAATAGTTAGGTTCCTAACAGACAGGCCGTGCTCGCATAGTGGCTCGATGAAACGCCCCCTTGTCTACACATCGCACTAATTGCGCATTGATCGCTTTTTAAATTATATAGCGGTACCTCATGATGGTACTCGAACATGCATAGATTTAAAAAATAAAGATGTCAATAGACGATTGAAACTCAAATCAAAGTCATGTAAATAATGTATAATTTCAATTGAAAGATTTACAGGCACTTTTTAGTCCAAAATATGAAGCTAATTGCACATTCCAAAGTGTGGGTTTATTATGCTAACGTGCAACAAACTCCTCTTATTTTAAATTCCTATGCAAATAATTCTTTTACACTCGGTACACACGTGCCAAAAGAAATAAATGAATTTACAAGTTAACGAATTGCACAAAAAATATCATCAAAACCGTTTTGCAACTGAGTTTTTATATAAGTTAAATAAATGATCGTTTTCTGTTTAATGACTGCACGGTAAAATCCGTATAAACCCTACATTTTTTACTCACTAGTGTGAATGTCATTGTATTCATGAAAAACTATAGTAAAAATACTTTTGGACTAATTGAAAACGAACAAAAACTTTTGGAAAAACTGTGTTAAATAAATTGTGCCAATGAATGTTTTACACAAGTAAAATTTCAAAATTTAAAAAACCCCCGACAAATTTTTATTTCATGCTACATTATTTATTTAGTACATAGCAGATACGCTTCGATCGGCAATCTATTGAACACGTAATTATGACACGATATCTTGCGAAAAGACCCCGATTCAAGCAGTAAAACGCCCATAACTTTTCAACGGCTAAACCGATTTTATTCAAACATAGCTTAAAACACTCTCGATAAAATCACCTTTCAAACAAAAAAAAACTAACTATTCAAAATCGGTTCACCCGTATCATAGCTATGATGCCACAGACAGACACACAAATACACAGCAACACACGTCAAACTTACAACACCCTTCTTTTTCCGTCGGGGGTTAAAAAGTAGGACCATCTATATTTAATACACCGGTTTTTTTTCTCATTACACCGTATCCGGGTTCCCATCACATAATCATATGAAATATACGAGCCGGGGTCCTAGCTGACCGTAATTATATGGGGAGGCTGGCTCCGGTCGATCTATAGAAACATTATTGGCTCTCCACTCTTTGATGGCGTATTCCGATCGGCACAGTTCGGGAACGCTATAAATAGCCATATATTGCAACATGGGAAAGCTTTCCCTTACCGTCTTTATGTGACACGTAAACTTGGTATTTGAGTGGAATATTAATTCTGCACCACAGTTTTGTTGACCGATATATCTCGATACGATCGATAATGTCGTATCTGTACATAGATATAATTCTATTCATTTCAGCACTTGGCATATATATTTCAGAATAACTTTATAGATTTCACTCTACCCTATCTCTCTGAAATACTTTATCTAGCTTTTAATTTAAATTTATATAAATTTTTAATTATATATAAATTTTTATTAATTTATTTATATGAATAAATTTTATCTAACTTTTTTAGATTGGTTAATCTGAAAATAAAAATAATTATATTATTGACATGGCTGTAATAGCCAAGTTTAATTTTAACAATAAAGTAATTTCGAAATCGGTGTCTTTAGAACCTATTGTTTTTTGTTTTTCGACTTGGGAAAAGAAACTTAGTTTTCACTTTGTAGTGTTTTCTTTTAGAAGTCGTTTTTTTTTTTTTGTTAAAAAGTTGTTTAATATTTATCCCTTTTTAGTTTTGGTAAGTACCTCAAATTAAAGCCAAAGTACACCTCATGCCAATTCCAAGAAACTCAAACTCGACTTGGATACATTGTTTTATTTTGGAGTTTCAGTATCTACCTTCCGACTTTATCATCAGATCAGTTCGATTGTACCATTTTCATCAGTACCATTTATTAATAAAATGCTTATTAATAAATGGTACTGCTTCATCATAGACGGTTTACTATAACATACTTATCATATAATTGAGTTCCAGTGGCTATCTGTGGTCTTCTTCATCATTTCCACATCACCAAATGATAGTACCTGAGTGCAAATGATTGCATTGTTGATGAAAATACCAAACTCGCTATATGTATGCCTATAATATTTGAGGAGTTCCCTCGATTTCCAATGGATCCCATCATTAGATTCTGACTTGGTGGAATTGGCTTGGTGAAATTATTTTTGAATTTGAAAGGGTATACTTCCGAGGTAGTCCTCGGGAGTATACCCTTTCAAATTCAAAAATAATTTTCAAAATCGGTCCACAGTTGACAGAAAAATCGGTGAACATATTAAAAAAATAAAAATACGTACAGTCGAACATAGATCCTCCTCCTTTTTGGACAGTCGGTTAAAAATAGAGTACTTCTCACAATCTTATGTATCAATCAAGCTATCATATTATTATAAGTCACTTACAGTTCTCGTCAAGCTAACTTCTCATAAATTTTGCACCGAATATCATAATATCATATTTTTTACAGAATAGAACCGCAGATATGCTTTTTATAGATATGTTTTCTTCTTTATTGTGAATTGTTTAATATATTTTTCTTTTTATTCCCCTCTACACACGGTGTCTACATAATTATGACTTTTTGCAACTCTCCTGTCGCAGGTATGCTGGAAGAGATGTCGTTAGAAATAAGCATACCTTTGTACCTATTTTCTGTTCCTTCTTCTTCTTGTCTATTTATTATGTGTGTGTACATTAATGGTTAAATAAATAAAGAAAAATGCAACATTTAAGAGAAGAGAGCTTGACGAGAACTGTCAGTGACTAACTTCTATGAAGTGAGATTTTTACAGAATAGAACCGCAGATATACAACATTTAAGAGAACAGAGCTTGAAGAGAACTGTCAGTGACTAACTTCTATGAAGTGAGATTTTTACAGAATATAACCGCAGATATGCAACATTTAAGAGAAGAGAGCTTGAAGAGAACTGTCAGTGAGTAACTTCTATGAAGTGAGATTTTTACAGAATAGAACCGCAGATATGCAACATTTAAGAGAAGATAGCTTGAAGAGAACTGTCAGTGACTAACTTCTATGAAGTGAGATTTTTACAGAATATAACCGCAGATATGCAACATTTAAGAGAAGATAGCTTGACGAGAACTATCAGTGACTAACTTCTATGAAGTGAGGTTTTTACAGAATAGAACCGCAGATATGCAACATTTAAGAGAAGAGAGCTTGAAGAGAACTGTCAGTGACTAACTTCTATGAAGTGAGATTATTACAGAATAGAACCGCAGATATGCAACATTTAAGAGAAGAGAGCTTGAAGAGAACTGTCAGTGACTAACTTCTATGAAGTGAGATCTTTACAGAATAGAACCGCAGATACGCAACATTTAAGAGAAGATAGCTTGAAGAGAACTGTCAGTGACTAACTTATATGAAGTGAGATTTTTACAGAATAGAACCGCAGATATGCAACATTTAAGAAAAGAGAGCTTGAAGAGAACTGTCAGTGACTAACTTCTATGAAGTGAGATTTTTACAGAATAGAACCGCAGATATGCAACATTTAAGAGAAGAGAGCTTGAAGAGAACTGTCAGTGACTAACTTCTATGAAGTGAGATTTTTACAGAATAGAGCCGCAGATATGCAACATTTAAGAGAAGAGAGATTGAAGAGAACTGTCAGTGACTAACTTCTATGAAGTGAGATTTTTACAGAATAGGAACAACAAAAAACATGAATCTGTAAAATTAATTAACCTCTAGCTCCTAAGTAAACTGAAAATGAAAATAAAAATTTAAAAACAAGTTACTTTAAGTACTATGTTTTAATGTGATCCGCTTAAAGCCAACACCAAAGCTAATCGGCTTAAATATAACAATGAAGTTCAAACGGCCCGAAAGCTTTTTAGTTGTTAACACTAAATTATTGCGAAGCCCTAGAAGTTTTAATACTTATGTAGGTACAAGCTATTCGATAGTTATTTCATGTTGATGAAAATAAAACATCATCAAACGTTCTTTTAACCCCCGACGGAATAGAGGGGTTTTATAAGTTTGATGTGTGTTTGTGTATTTGTATGTTTGTCTGTGGCATCATAGCTCATAAACGGATGAACTAATTTTGATATCGTTTTTTTTTTGTTTGAAAGGTGATTTTATCGAGTGTTCTTAGCTATGTTTGGTGAAAATCAGTATAGTCGTTCTAAAGTTATGAGCGTTTTACTGTTTGAATCGGGGTGTTTTTGCAAGATATCGTGTCACGTGTTTAATAAATTGTCGATCGAAACTTGTCTATAACTAGATCAATTATGTAGCAAGAAATAAAAAGTACCGGGGTTTAAAAAAAGAAACTTTTATGTTTTTTTTTCTTATTATTATTGATAGGTTCGCGCTTGACCACTATCTCACCCGATGGTAAGCGATGATGTGGTTGATGATGTAGTACGCTTAACTAGAAGAAACCTATTCTCTCTTGAGTTAAAGACTCCCAGGTTGTAGCTATCAGGAAATACAGACTCCGGCAGGATATTTTTTTATTTTTATTATTAAACGTTGCCCCACACTAGGAATTTCTTCCTGTATCGTGGGTACGTTTACAAACATATAAACTCACATACACAAACACCCAGAGCCGGAACAACTATCTGTAGGTGTAGGTATACAAATATTTCTTTCGTGCGGGAATCGAACCCGCGACACGCAGCGCAGCAGTCAATCGCTCAACCACTGCGCCAACCGTGCGCCCATATGCCTATATATATGATATAGATATGCCATAGAATGGTAAACAAGGAGGTGGGCCTGATGGAAGTGATGATAACTGATCATCACCGCTTATGGACATTAGCAGTACTAGGGTATAGCTCTAAATCGAATTGCGTATTAAAGTTAATTTGGCGGAATGGGGGATTATTGATTCACCAAACACATAGTGCGAGTACGGTGCTCCTGATCAAACTATACCCCATCTGCTGGAGTTTCCTAAATGATCTTTCACCTGCCTGCACCCTCAACGATTGGAACGAAGCCTCCAACGCTACTATAAACGTGGCCACTTATTGGGCCCAATCAGTATAACTTTGCAAAAGTACCGTCGCCACGAAAAGAAGAAAGAAGACTACTTAGAAGCGCCTTTTGAAGAGGAGTTTCTTAAATTTTTGTAAGAAACTATCCATGTCGTAGGTGGGTATAACTCCGCGGAGGGACCTCAAAAGGAAGTCCATTCCATCTTGCAGGAATGCCGTAAAAAAACACTCGTTATTTAATCAAACCGACACCAAAAGTACAAAAAATATGTCGAGTCTGAGCTTACAATGTGGTTTCATGTGCATTCTTTGTTACAAGTATAGCAAAGACTTCAACGTGGTTATTTGAAGTCGCTATTCAGTTAGTCAAAAGTGACCCAGCAAATTACAAAGGCAATATCGTTAGGAATGAAACGGGGTGTGTACAGTGTACACGGGTATCAAAGTAACAAAAAGGTAAACTCGATGGAATATATTTCCTTTTAAAGCGAACTTATTAAATGAAATAAAATCTCGTCAAAGGAAGAGCCATTATCGACTGTGTCCAGGTTTATGTTAAAACGAGCTGTAATTAATAAGGTACGCTTTTGAATCGATCCTAATAAGTTTCACATTTTGCAATTATGGCGTCATTAAAATATATTATTCTTATTGTATCGTCTAATAAAAAAAAAGTTAATTAAAAATATCAAAAGCCCGACTGCTTTAGAAGCGAACTTAAAAGACGTAAACAAGAAAAAAATCATGCTGTGCAATCGGAGTATACATTTGGTTTTGGTCAGCCAGCTCGCGAATATGTTGTTTAAGTTCGCTTCTTATATATTTATTACTTTATAATTTTTTTTTTTAATGAATTATGTACAAATAAACATATAATTGTTATATGTTTATGAAAACACCTCTTAAAACCCCACACGATGGGCCTAGAAGAAAAGAAAAATTTGGCCCCCACAATATGACGCCCAAAATCCGCCATTTTACTATTTTTCAAATTTTTATGTAACAGGAATCGATTGACGTAAGAGCAATCGGGTAAAAATACCAATATATTGATTTGTAGAGCGTTTTTTCTTTTGTCAAAACTGGCCCACCAAAGCAAAGACTTCCTCTAAGTCCTTCCAGGAGCTTTTTCCCCGTTACTCCTCGTACCAGCTCTTGCAAATCGGAAGGGTGGAGAGACATGTACAGCTATTGGAGAAAAAATCAATGAATCTCATTACAGTAAAAACCTCGAAAAGAAAAAAAGTGTGTCACCAAAATAAAGTACTTAAAAAAAGCAAATGTTCAGACATGTACATACCTACTATATGTAGACAAGTTTACAGCACGAGTTATTTAGAGGTTCAAGGGCGAGCCTAAAGCATGCATATTTTATCACAGAGCCGAATGAAACATGTCGAGATTTTCTTTTTCCAGATGAAAATGAAACCGTTATCAGTGAGTTCTTACTTTGTATCCTCATAATGTCTCATTGCTGTTCTTATGTTGTTTAAAACTCACATCCCATCGAGTAAGGGCTTTTTGTATGGGACTTTTACGATCACATACGTAATACTTAAGAGGTTTTCGTAAAATAAATTCTATATGACTCAATATTCTTATTAAAATATCGTTTGGAAAGGTTTCATATATTTCTAAGTGGTTTGATCAAACATCAATAAGATATGGTACCTATTTGCTTATAGTATAAATCTGTGAAAGCCGAGTAAACCACATTTTAATAACAGCATCACTAAACTTCTGCTTTAAAATGAGACCTTCTTTAAAGCATTCGCCAAAGTATCCACATTGAAGCTCGTGCAAAAATATAATCGATAACAAATTGCTAAAGTTAACCCATTGGATGCATGTGTACTCACAAGTACGCCGGATTCCTGTGAGCGACGAGCGGCGAAGTTACAATTTTCGCGCCCACTCAACCTTGAGTGAGGCGGGCCAGGCGGCATTAGCGGGGGAAAAATTAGATTTAACCCCGACACCGTGTACCAGCGTCGGGGAGGGTTACCTACACATCTATGTCCCTTTTAGCTAGTAGTCCCTCCCCAACAGTTTATCCATTTTATATTTTCTCTCGGCCGCAAAGAATGAAGATGGTATATTTCTTAATTTGAAACAGGGGAACCGGACTGTGATAAGTTTGCTTGTTTTCCATTTTGTTATTCTTTTGTTCCACTAAGAGCTCCCGGTTGCGACGTGAACAACTGTTTTTGTTAATTTGGGCTTGTAATACTTGCTATTGATGTTTTACGACAAAAATAAGGGCTACTTTTCTAAGCCTTGTATTGTTATGAAAGTTGGAAGTGTCTATAAATTTTATGAGCACAATCTATTGTTGAAAAATCATTGTTATTTTTATGAATGCGCCAAATAATTTGCATTACAATGCTTGCCTTATACCGTGTGTAATTTAAAAGCATGATTAAAAAAGTTCTGTGAGTAGCGTCCACTGAAAAAAAATCTGTAATCCCCAAATTACATGAGTCTGCATCCATGCAGCGAAATTTATTTAACTGAAACTCCTAGCCGGACTGCATAATTAAATTTGTAGGTGCAAAGAAAACAATTTTGGTGGCAAATTAACATTTACGCAATAATAGCTTGACGGGTGGGTGAAGTGGGGTGTTTACGACCCACCCTTTGTTCCCCAACTAAAAGGGTTAAGTTTAAACATCGCAGCTCTTAACCCTGCGTACGTGTGAACATACGTTGAACAATATTTTCCCCGCTCTCGCTATGCCACGTTGCTTATAAAAGCGATCGTGTTTTTTTTCTCTTTTGAGTATTAACGCGTGGAAAATTGCGTGTGACTATTTTCGTATGAATGCGATGTTTTTGTATGGAAATGCTGGTAATTGTATACGTGTGTGAATGGAATAACGTCTGTGTTTGTAGAATTGTGTGTAGACAGGGGACGGGTGTATGGATTAAGTTATTAACAAGGAAGCTTTTCTTTGTGTAGCGTTTCTTTTGTTCGGAAGTTATTTGTTTTCAGAAGTTTTAGGTGTGAATTACTTGACACGTCGGCCTATTTAACATATCTAAAAATTAGCAAGTACACGGACGTGAAAAATACACGAGCTCAAAGCGGTCACCTCATTTTCTCATTTTCTGATACTTCATGAATATATATATATTTATATAAGTATATATTATATTCAATAGGACGCACGGTTGGCGCACTGGTTGAGCGATTGACTGCTGCGCTGCGTGTCGCGGGTTCGATTCCCGCACGGAACAAATATTTGTATGACCTACAGATAGTTGTTCCGGCTCTGGGTGTTGTGTATGTGGGTTTATATGTTTGTTAACGCACCCACGATACAGGAAGAAATTCCTAGAGTGAGCAAAGTTTAAAAAATATATATATATACATATGTATACAAGTACGTGTATTTTACCTATCTTAGTATGTTAATAACAAATTTGTATTTTATTGTTTAAACAATGCACCTGCCATGTTATCTCTTCACCACCCTTGGTTGACTGGTAGAGAATGCCTAAGGCACTAAGTTCGCCTTTGTACCTTTTGTGCATAAAATCTAAATAAATAAATAAACTCCTTCCGTCTCTCCATTTTCAAATATTATTATAAGCAAGCAATAGTTTAAGTCTAGTTAAGTTGTATTGAACAGAATGAGCACAATATAGCACTGGCTGTAAAGTTTGCCCATGTAAATATGGCAGTCGCCCATTTCTTTTATTGAATCTAATAGCTTTTATACTCAATGGCTTCTTGGCCACGCTGAGACGGATATTGTAAGATTATACTTAAAGGTACAAGAATATTGCTTATGTATGAGCGTTTAAAGGATTACTTAGGTATGATGTAGACAAGAGAAGTAAGTACAAAATATTTGTGATATTATTTTGTATTTACTATAGACTCCCGCCTCATTGAAGACCAAGAAATTTTTCGGCAATTGAGGTGCCGCTTCACAAAAAAATATTGTTTTTGCGATTTTTTCTAACTAGCAGTTTTAGTTATTAGAAAAAAAATATACAAAACTAGTTTTGTTGCTAGTACGAAAAAAAGTTCGCAAGTCCAAATGTTTTTTTTTCCAGTTTTGTTGGAGACCTATGGACACACTTTTCTACTGGGTTTGTATATGTTTTATATCAGTTGTCGTTGATGTGGTGACATCATATCTTAACATCAGGTGAGATATTGGTCAAACAGGAGCCTATGAAAAATAAAAAAAAGTGCCAAAAGTGTTTTAGCAGTTCAAAATCAATCTTGAGACACGACATTAGATTAGACGATCGCAAACACAAAGATTAGAAAGATTACACGAATACAGACATTGTCACTCATCACATAAGATCGCAAATCGATAAGCCAGCACACACAATTACACAGACAATCCAAAGCCCTTTATCCTTAACGAATCTATCGACGTAGTAGGCGCTAAGTTCATTGTTTTGTGTTAAACAGCCTATCGCCCCGGGCGGCTAAGGCAAGGATTAGTCGCCCGCCTCATTTTACGGGTCAATGCTTAGTAGACAAGACGGGCACAGGAAGGGTTGAATTACATTCGAAGTAAGATATTTTTCTGCGCTAAAATAATGAAAATCCTACTTCTATTATACTTTTATCAATCAGTCAGGCTTTGTCAATCAATGAATTCGAATGTTGGCACACGGGTTGATTATGAGACTTCAATTTATTCCAGTGACACGTATTCGAGGAATAACTGTACGACTTGTATACGAACGAAGACACTAGCAAACTAAATAAAAACCAGCTTAGTGCGAGTCGGACTCGAGCGCGAAGGTTTCCGTACCACTATCGCAAAAAACACTTTTGTTGTATGGGAGCCCCACTTAAATATTAATTTTTAGTATTTGTTGTTATAGTGGAAACAGAAATATGTGAAAATTGTCTAGCTATTACGGTTCATGAGATACAGTCTGGGGACAGATGGACAGATAGACAGAGACGGATCGTGGAGTCTTAGTAATAGGGCCTCGTTTTTACCTTTTGGGTACGGAAACCTAATAAAAACTGATTACAACACTGGTGAAAATGGCTTAACTAAAAATCACTATGTCCTTATTGAACTTATTCAAGCTAGTTTTTGCCGCTATGACTATTTTTCTAAAAACTCTTTTTTTTCATAATTCTGATGATTGTTGCTGTCAAGTCTCATTTAACACGTTCACTGCGGCATCCGGTTGAAAATATCCGATGCACATCTAGCATACGGTTAGGTGACAAAAATGTTCACCTGCTCGTGCTGGAACTTTTTGAGTAGGTTTCACAATGAGTAGAAGAGAGACAGTTATATTAATCAAATTGTCTCGTTGAATGTATTACGCAAGACACTAAAAAGAGCCATCGGGTCTTTCCAACCCGATACCGACGGCAAATGAAAAATTGTCATCTAGTGCGTTCATCGGGTCCCGATGACCGGATAACCGCACGGGATTGCTGATTATTTGACCTAGTGCAGTGCTCAATTACGCCGCGGTGTTCTAATAAAATAAAACTTCCGAACTCAACTGAATATTCATTACTTCGTTGTAGTACATTATTACCTCAATGGAAAATACACTTCAAAAATAAAATTGAAGTAATTTTCATTTGTTTACATATTTAATGACATTTTACAACAGTAAGTCCAACGGATCTTTTCAACCTAAAAAGCACTTCAAAAAAGTCAAGTATAGGATCACAGTAGTCGAAAATTCTTCATACAAACGTAGTCTGGCTTTTACTCCACAGTTTCACGATGTACGTTCAAAATAAAAAATGATATCAATTTGTCTCATCATTATCTAGCCCTGTATGGGAGCAAAAATTAAAAATAAAATTTACTTGAAAGTTATGAGCTTCGAAAGTTCCTTATTTTAACACTCATTTTTACGCATTTTTGGGCGCAAATAAGTACCATAAGAAGAAGGAAAATTGAAAAACGGCCTCCATACAGGGATAGATTAGTAGTTTAACAATGCAAATAGTTATATTTTGAACAGATACATTCAGTCGTTTTTTCTTGATATCCAGACTCCCAAAGGTCTGTTTATAAAATTTCGCGCGCTCGTTTTCGTTCTAAATCATCATTCATTTCGCTACAAAAGTGTGTATTCGTACGCGAACTAGCTTCTTACTGCTCATAACAGCATCTATCTGTTCCGCACGTGTTGTCGGTTGATATAGCACACAAAATAAAATAAAAAAAAATAAAAAAATAGTTCGTGCCGTCGACTAGTGTACCCTTAAGAAACCGATGCAGCTGTAATTGAGAGTCAGGCAAAAATTCACTGAGCTACGTTTAATTTTTTTCCTGACTCTCAATTACAGCTTGTATGATTAACTGACACCCAAAAAGCAAATTAATTCCTGAATTCGATAAGAGATTTGACAACAGAATAAAACGAATATAAGTTTATAAACCAGAGCAAAGCCCCAAAACTGATTTCGGTACAATAGTAAAGGATTTCATTATATTTCACATCCCGGAAAATTGAAAACCTTTCACGTAAAAGCAGACGTGGACTCCTCTGGAATTTACGGCTTCCTTTTCAGAGCTGCGTACCATTCCAAAGTAGGTACATTGATAGAAGAAAAACCCAGGTAGATATAGCAAAGATATAGACCACCGGTAGTACTCTTCCGTGAAGAGTTAACGAATGAAATTGCTGTGCCCGTAATCAGCGAGATACCATCATCATCACTCTTTAAACGTTCTCTATACCAATATTATAAAGAGAAAAGATTTTTTTGTTGGTTTGTACCGAATAGGCTCCGAAACTACTGGGCCGATTTAAAAAAATCTTTCATCAATGGAAAGCTACATTATTCCTGAGTGATATATGCTATTTTTTAATCCCGAAAACGGGTCCTGTGGAGTGGTCCACGGGAGTGAAGCCGCGGGGAACAGCTAGTATACAATAAATAGAAATTAACAAATAAATTCAATGACGAATGAACAGTAACTATAGTAAAGTTGTGATAACGTAGACATAAATACATACTTTTAATGTTACTAAGTAAGCATAGAGTAACACGGACCGCCGGTAGTCCGTGTTGCTATGTAAGTATGCGAATCACTTAAGGCGCAGCTTGAGTAGCTGATTCTAAAATGAGAATCACGTCTAAACGGCTAGGCATAATTTTTGGGAAAAAATATATGTTACGTTGTAACAAATTTTTAATAATTTTATCTATGAAAATGTTGAGTTTTATTTGTATAGCATCATCATCATATCAGCCGAAAGACGTCCACTGTTGGACATAGGCCTCCCTTAAGCGTCACCACATTAATCGGTCCCGTGGGCCCCGCATCCAGTGGATCCCCGCAACCTTCACCAGGTCATCGGTCCACCTGGTGGGAGGTCTTCCAACGCAACGTCTTGCGGTTCGCGGTCGCCACTCCAGAACTTTTCTGCCCCATCGGCCATCCGTTCTGCGAGAAATGTGCCCTGCCCACTGCCACTTAAGTTTGGCAATTCTTCGGGTTATGTCGGTAAACCTGCAGGGTGTATAGCACAGTATAATTAATTTGTAAAGTGAAAAACACCAAAACCGCCCGGCGTATTTTAATAAAATAAAATTGTCACTAAAGACAATTTAATTATCTACATTTTGGTCTAAGGCGAATTATTAAGTTATAGATAAATAATTAAAGTACAAAAAGCTACAGAATTTTGGGTCGCGCGTGTGTGAAACGGGTGCGCGTTTTGTGTCTTTAGCGACTGTCATCGGCTTACTTAAGTGCGGAACCAATGCTTTAAGTTAAGTGCATAATATCTGACAAGCTTATGTTTTTTGGTACCAATAATTTGCGAATGCTAACATTATATTTCACTGTTGTTAACGTGGAACTGTGTATGTTACACAAGATATAATTTGAATCAATTTAGTAGAAAACCAACAGGAAATTAAAAATCTTCAAAAATTATGTCATAAACTTGAATGTAAACAAACTTATCTTCCTACAACATTACCGTAATTGCAGCTTCCTCACTAAAAGCATTGCGTACAAAGATCCTAATCAAACGTACGACGAACTCAGCATACCCTTGAGATTTGACGCCTTCATAAAACTGCTCACTATTGCATGGACCTCAAATATTAACCTTAAGAATAAGCTAGCTTCTTAGCAGCAGATTTCAATTATCGAAACCCTCCAGGGCATAATATTGTATTGTTTACCTGGCTAGCCGTGTTTACCTGAGCTTCTATGCCGCTTCACAAGGCATTGCCAACATGTCGATATTGACATGGGTGCGCCGGGAAACAGACTATTTATAACACGGAGGCCGGACTTAATGGAAAAAATACGGCAGAATACATAATGTTTTATGAGCATGCTTATGTAGTTATGAGTGAATGGTTTATTGGCTTTTCCCCGGTTCTTATGTCGGAAAGTGAATCGTTTTTGTATCGGATGGGAGCTTGGTAACTGCTTTTTGATGAAGAATTGTAAGGCAACCCGTGCCGATTCCCCCTATGCGTTACTAACGTATTAGTGTCCTGAGTAGGTTAGCAGGGTACGGTAAAATATATAAGGAAAGGCTGGCTTTGTAATATGCTTCTACCGAATAAATGTTTTCCTGCTTTGGGACGTGTGGACGTGTGGCTGTGAGCTTTCTCTGAATTTATCACAGACATACATCTGAACTAAACTAATAGATAACGCAAGTCTCTCCATCTGTATGAAAACCAAGCGTGCCACTTTTTCACACACAATTTAAAAACAAATTAACTTACCAATGAAATAAAAGAAAACATTTCCAATGCTTCGGGCAACTTTTTCTATAAAGTCTTTATTTATTTGGCTCACCAACAATTTACAACAACAGCTCAATATGACATTTAAAGGCATTTTTCTAGATTTTGGTGGTTTTCCGGTGCTGCTAATGCTAAATGAAAAGCTCAAATAACCATCATTGATCGTTATTTTGATCCGTTTTTTGACACGCGAAGTATTTACAGTCGCGTCATCTAGTAAGGTTTATATCTGTGGCATTTACTGACGCCCCTGCACGCCAACTATTCAATAGTAAGGTCCAAGTCGTCACTTATTTTCAGCCGTACCTATGTGGTGGATACCAATAACAAGCAAATATCTCCCAGTATTCGATACTTTCAGAATTACTGATATCTGGGCTGGCTAAAACGAACTAGACTGTCACTTTCAGCCAGGCCAGAAATCATTATGTTTTTGTAAGTAGAATTACAGTAAATATTACATACATACCATATACATTTCACGCCTTTTTTCCAAATCATCATCATCAGCCTATTAATGTTCCCACTGCTGGGACACAAGCCTCCTCTCTGCGAAAGTGAATGGGCCGTAATCCACCACGCTGGCCCAGTGCGGGCTGGTGGATGTCACATGTCTTCGAATTTTAGGTTCTAGGACATGCCGGTTTCCTCACGATGTTTTCCTTCACCGTTTTGAGAGCAGTGGTGATGAAATAATTTACACAAAGTAAAGCCCCTGCCTGGGCTCGAACCCACGACCTACAACTTGTAAGTCGCGGCCGATACCACTGGGCCACCACTGCAATTTTTTTCCCAAAGAACAGTAAATATTAGAATATAATGTATAAGCTCAAATTGTATTTTATTCTCTCGAGAATACTGTTTATTTATTTTAACAACACAATTAAATAAGTTTTACTGTAAGTGCTTTAAGAGCATCATCAATTCGATACGTATCAACATGTATTGTACAAACACATTATATAAATGTAAGTATCTACTTATTGGAAATCGAAAACGTATACATCCATTTTCAATAAATACTCGTATGTACTTAACATAATCCGTATGAAAGCATCAATTTGGTAAGTACATACAATAAATAGCGAAACATTTTTATAATAGAATTTACCGAGAGTACGCTTATTTTCCTTTCAGGATTCTGGATTATATTCTGCTGAAAATACTTCATGTCACCGAATTTTCCATTAATGATGACGATATCTTTTTTTTAGGGTTCCGTAGTCAACAAGGAATCCTAAAAGTTTCGTCATGTCCGTCTGTCCACCCGCTGTCCGTAGCCTAGCGCAGAGACTCTTAGTAAGAAAGGGTCTGTGAAAACCATTTTTCGACTTAGGAATCCGTTTGCGTAAAATTAATCTTTAAATTGCTAATTTTATTAGAGTCAAGTGTGTGTCCCCTGCCAACTAAATGGTTGCTTTTGGATATGTGAAAAACACCACGGCAATAGTATAATAACGATATTAAAAAAAAAGGGAAAACTAGCCCAGCTAAGTAGGCTTTACAAGTTTACGAGTATTAGTCGACTTAATTATAAAACGTAAACGCCGAAGCCGGTTAAATGTTCATGAAATAACATAAAGCCCTCTTCTTAGTTCGCATTATTGTGCAACTACGGAACCCTATTACTGCGCGTGACCCGACACGCCCTTGGCCGGTTTTTTTTACTATTATTGAAAGATTGTCAAACTGTAAGGTAATGGGCAACTTTTTTGTAATGGAGACAATAATAAGAAATGCGTAGAAGTTTCGGTCAATTATAGGTACAACTTTTCACTATGTGTGTTCGTATATATTTAAAAGTAGGTAGGTACTTTTCATTTCCATGTTTTGATTTATAACGATATTATTTACATACGATCATGTGGAAAATGCAATATTCCCTACTGATACTATACGCAAATGTCATCGTACCTACCTACTTATATTATAGTATAAAGCTGGGAACAAAATATCGGACGCGGCTGACGGACGCGATTGACAGCCGCAGTACAGTAGTCTGAGTTGTACAGATACCAGGACGCGTCCCGTTCCCCGTGCACACCGTCCGCGGACGTCGAAAAACATCAAATAGACCAGATTTCACACAATGCACAATGTAATGTACATTCATTACCTAATTACTCTATAAGTCGCGGCTGACAGTCGCGTCCGTCAGCCGCGTCCTATAATGTGTTCCCAGCTTAAGTATCGATAATGTCGGGCCATTTTAAGCCTGACATCAATAATTCATTGATTCTCTCTCATATGTGACAACGTTGGTGTCAATCAATTAACGTTAAAGGCTTCATGAATTTCCTCTGGTTTTCATTCAAATGAGGTGGAGCTGCAAATACAACGATAATATAGATAATTCAGTTGAAAGCCTGAACTATAAGTGTACCTATTTACTTATCCATATGAAATTGGTTTCCAAAAAAATTACTAAGATAATTTAAGTGATTTGTTTTTACGAGGTTTTATTTTGTGGCACAGGTTTATGTGTGTAAGTAATCAAAGCTCACCCGGTGTTCAATGAGAATGAACTTTTTAACGTCAGTTTAAACTTGGAATCTTGGCTAAGGTCCAGAAGTACAACTGTCAAAGTTTGTTACGTACTACTAAGGGCGTGAAAAACAAGTTTACATTTAAATAATATTTAATACATTAAAGCGCTGACATTCATTGACCCGTAACTCATATTTCCCATAACTTATCTGAGGTATCGCAATATATACACAACAATAATATAATAAGGAAAAACCCGCCCGCTTACAACACAAACAGTGGAGTTTGACATGTCAAAGACCTTATGCTACGCCAGCGCCTCCAGCGGCGAATTCATACGCGGTAGCCTCCATTGAGCTGAAATTTTGCACACACTTTTATTTCTCGTGACAATGCAATTTTTAAAATGAAAAATTTGTTGATATAGGTAATTAAAATAGGTTGAGGGCTTAAGGAGTGCTGCTATGAATTAAATAGAGGTTACTTTACAATAATGAATACTTCCCTAGACACTCTTTTAAATTACTGGCAGATATCTATTCAGCGGCATCCGGTTATGCAGAAAGCAGACCCCAACATTATACATATTTTTGGGATAAGAATAAGCATCTTTCCAAACTATCTCATATTAGAGAGTATTTCTCTTGATAAAGCGCGAAATATAGACGTATTTCACTGCATAATAGTATACCAATATATACCAACTACGTAGTTGTGGTGGATGCAAGGAGTTTTACTCCTAACCCATCAAAATACCGTGACGTACGCTCCCCACAGTTCAAATATTCAGAAAAACAATATTTTGTTACCGCCCCTCTCTACATTTGTGGAAACAATAAAAATGCCCCCAATTTCAATTTGTACAGGCTTTGTTTGTGCAACGTGTACAAGCGTACAGTCAGCCGCACATTCATGAGAAGACCGCATCACAGCGCCTGTTTCAATAGCACATAATACACAACAATAAGGTTCGTTTTTGTAGCTCTACCGCCACTATCTTCACTGTTGACAGTACTTTGACGCAAGTACATCCCTTGCTTGAACACCTCTGCCCAAGAACATTTAGCGTGAAGACGCGGTTCACCGTGACGTCAGACCTCTTTTGTCTATGGTAATATTTTGCACGCAAGGAGGTGTAGCCATCAAAGACAGACTTTTTGCACGATCGTTAAAATCGGCCAATGATTTCGTCGGTGACCCCAAAAAAATAGGTCAGCTATATGATTCTTTTTTTAAACTTTCCATCCAACATTGGAACGAAAATAAATTCAAAGCCAAATATTTTTTGTTCTTTTTATACTTTCACCATTTTCACTTCGAGGCCTTCGTAAATAGCCCCAATACTTTTCATTATTATATGAATTGCGTTTTTATCAATTAAAGTTTAATATCTCCAATAAGTATCTCCAATAAGTATTTTCCTACGTGTAGGGCACCATCACGGAACCCCGACTTCACAAAAAAACAATGCTCTACTAATCCTAAGAAAATATCACACGTTTAGAGGCCCTAGACAAGATACATTTTATAATCAAAAGCGTGGCGATAGCTATTGGAAAAATGACATAAATGCATTGGATTGTCAACTGTTTTTTCATTCTTTTTCGTGTGAGGATGTAGCCACCTCTGGTGTCAGAGTTAATTAAGCCACCTCTGAGAACCCCACAGGCCTCTGACTTGGCTATTTCAGACTTACTAAGTCCAGGTTTCCTCACAATGTTTTCCTTCACCGGAGCCTGTGATGTCCAAGATAAACATAGACAGTACATATGAATTTGAAAAAGTCACATTGGTACTTGCCCGGATTTGAACCCACGACTTCAAGCACGAGAGGCGAGGTCTTAGCCATTGGGCCACCAAGACACTATGTCAACTGCTATCGGAATGTCACGTGATCAGTCCCTTACATTTTGGCATTTCGACCGACTGACCGAGAATGACACTTATTTAGAAGTTCTAGATTTTGCTAGAAAATCTACAAGCGTTATAACAATACCTACGTAAGTACAAAATCATGTACCTTACCTACATACAATATTCGTAAAACTCAACGACATTTGTAAAGTATATTCACACAAAGAACCAACGAAAGGTAGGAATCATGTTGTGGCATTTGTAGCAATAAATATCGCGACAAAAGTATTAGTATTAGTAGTATTATTAGTGTTAGTATTAGTAGTAGTAGTAGGCTCAAATATTCGACCAATAAGTAATATTTTTAGAAGTAAACTACAGGAATTGAGCAATAAATAGCTTTGAAAAACTTTTAAACAAGTACTGACTTAAATATGTGTGAATTTTACAAGCTCATCAATCATGCACCTTACCTACATACAATATTCGTAAAACTCAACGACATTTGTAAAGTATATTCACACAAAGAACCAACGAAAGGTAGGAATCATGTTGTGGCATTTGTAGCAATAAATATCGCGGCAAAAGTATTAGTATTAGTAGTATTATTAGTGTTAGTATTAGTAGTAGTAGTAGGCTCAAATATTCGACCAATAAGTAATATTTTTAGAAGTAAACTACAGGAATTGAGCAATAAATAGCTTTGAAAAACTTTTAAACAAGTACTGACTTAAATATGAGTGAATTTAACAAGCCTTTTTTATATTAACTTGCAATGATATGTTCGGATCAAATTATAATACAAGCAGTTATCCTCAACCGATTATAATAAAATATTTTGCGTATACGATTGGTTTAGATTTAAAAAAAACAAGTGAAGAAAGTATTTTTTAATTGGATAAAAATGCCTAACCTTTTGGAGAATACAAGCGTGGGGGTTTCATTCATTCAATTACTAGATTTACGCATAAATAATTATTCTAATTTGTTAAGAACACTGAAACATTTTAATAGTGTGGATAATGTGAGTCTTCTAACAAGTAGGGAAATAAAAAAAGAGAGAGCCTTCACTATGGTTTTGTTCAAACTTGCAAAAACAAAAGAATCTGCTTGCAATGATATGGCTTGCCTTTCATCCTGGATGATGGTATGCACAATATCTACCTACTAAAATAGAAAGATCAAGGGACTCTAACAATGGCCTTCTGTTTTTACTGTTAAATAAACAAAACCAGTACTTACAACTAACACTTCTTATAACTCTTCTTCTCAATCTTTTATTTAACCTCAAAAAACAATAAACAAAATAGTTCGTACGCATTTTGATTCATAATAACACAAAATATGCTCTTCATAACTCACCCAACTTATGCACGTCAGGTATTTGCATTGAGAATTAGTTTCCATATACGAAAATAAAGTTCCCTTAGTTACAACCACAAAGTAAGATTTAATATTGCCGCAAGAACTGGGTAAACAATTCCACTTAGTTCGAAAGGGAAATTGCTTTCTGAATATTGAAAATTATGTGATATGAAGTAATAGGGAACCAGTGTAGAACATATAAAATCAATTACCGGTTTTTCAAAGCTATTATTACTATCTAAACTTAATGATATTTGTACTGCAGGCCAAGTTTTATTTTCTCTGGGCTGCAGGCCGCGGGAGTACGCCGTGAGGAAGCTAGTCAAGCATTTCATTCTAGATTTTTAGTAGACTTCAAAAAAAGGCGGACGTTCTCTTCTTTTGTGATGTGTGTTCCCCGATTACTCAAAGACGCCTGCACCGATTTGGAAAATTCTTCTTTTGTTTGTTCTTCCCAGGTGGTACCATGGTCATCGGGTCAGGATCTGATGACGGGATCTTAGAGAAATCGAAGAAACTCCTCAAATATTATAGGCACACCTATAGCGATTTTGGTATTTTCATCAACAATGCAATTATTTGCACTCAGAAAGTATCATTTGGTGAAGTGGAACTGATGAAGAAGACTACAGATGGCCACTGGAACTCCTTAAGGTTGCCCTAATCGACGGCACGAACTATATTGCGTGCGGGGTTAAAATGCATGCGAACTCATCCGACAACAAGTGCGAAAGAGATAGATGTTGTGATAAGCACTAAGAAGCTAGTTCACGTACGAATACACACTTTTGCAAATTTGTAGCGAAATGGATGATGATTTAGGACGAAAACGAGCGCGCGAAATTTTATAAACAGACCTTTTGGGAATATGGATAACATGAAAAAGCGACTAAATATAACTGTCCAAAATAAAATTATTTGCATTGTTAAACTACTAATCTATACCTTTTTGGTGACTGTTTTGCAATTTTCTTTCTTCTTATGGTATTTATTTCCGCCACAAGATGCTTTAAATTTAGTGTTGAAATTTGTACCTTTCGACGCTCATAAATTTCATTTTCTTTTTAACTTTTTTTCCATACAGGGATAGATAATGATGAGTCAAATTGATGCCATTTTTTTTCCAATTTCACTTCAAACAGTGGAGTAATCGCCATAATACTTTTGTATGGAAGAATGATCGACTAAGGCAACCTTAATACGTAACTATTCACTACGGGCATCAAATTTTGAGATGCATTTGAGGTATCAAATAACCATGAAAATCATTTATAGTCAGGTTTATACCCCTACCAAAACTAAAAAAAAAATAATAAAAATCCTTTTAACAAAAAAACAAACTGGCTTCCAAAACCGACTTCTTTTTTGTATGAAATAATACTTTATAGTTTGATCTTATAGAAATGGTCAAATAACGGCTAACCCACTCATTATTATTCACCTAAATTATATTAGATAGGTATTTTAATAGTTCAACGATATATCGGGCAAACAGTAATTATGTTTATTGTTACCGATATCTGTGGTGGCACGATACACATAATTAAATTAAATGTCAACGCTGAATTAGCCAGAAATGTCATTCACTAAAATGTATTCAATTACCAGTGCCCTAATATTTGGATGACCATTGAATAATTTGATGTGGTTAAAATACATAAAATAAAATACACAGAATTTAATATTGCCAGTGAATTATTGATAAAGTTGTGTATTTCATTCCATTGGACGTATTTGGTACTGAGAATGTGAGTTTGTTTGTTGAAACAGGGTATACGGATAGACCAGACAGAATCTGTATTAGGGCAGAGGATACTTTTCATCCCGTTATAATGTTCCCTTGGGCATAATAAATACTTTTTAACGGGCGAAGCCGCGGGTTGAAGCTAGTAGGACATAAATAGGTATGGCCAGTAACAATAAGAGTCTAAACTATACCTTTCTCTAGCAGCAGAATCCCATTATTAACGATATGATAAAAAAACATTTAAGGCAGCAATTTAATTATCTCAAAAATGCTTATAATACCATCAGAGCATGGCCTGTTAAATATCGCCATCTGTTCTAGGAGCCATTATTTTCATTCCAACAAAGATTCTCGTTCGTTCCGAACGAGTATCAAAAAAAAAACCTTTGTAACAGACAATTAACTGCAGCGACGAGGAATTAATTTCTTCCAGGGCCCGCGCGGCCCCGACCGAAGGATTCTTAATATTTCTTTTGTGAGAACATAACAAACATAATACTAGATTAAATTCTGTACTAAGGACAAGGTAAGGTCGATATTAGTGTAATTCTCTTCGCGGTCGACGCATTTCACGCCTCGGAATGGACGCATAAGTATGGAAATAAGTATTATCTCAGTTATTTCACACCAGCTTACACCTAATTTGCGAATGAATGCCTCATTTTGCGTAATATATTTTACTGAAGATTCAACAAAGTATTTTTTTTTTAATTCTTTGGTAAATAAAACGTAATTACTAAACACTGCATTGCAATATTATTTTTGTATGTTTATGTATAGTATTTTGTATTGCTACTAGTTGTACCCCGCGGCTTCGCTCCCGTGGACCACCCCACAGGACCCGTTTTCGGGATAAAAAAATCGTCACTCAGGAATAATATAGCTTCTATTGGTGAAAGAATTTTTAAATCGGTCCAGTAGTTTCGGAGCCTATTCGGTACAAACAAACAAACAAAAAAATCTCTTTCCTCTTTATAATATTATTATAAGTATAGATATAATTGTTATGTATTTATTTTCTAATGTAGCATGTACACCATAGGCTACACCTGTTTTATTTTAAGTTCTTTAAGTCCATCCAAAGGTTGTCTGGTAGATATCGCTGTCAGCGATAAGACCGCCGTTATATCCATAGTATTAAGTTGTTGTAAAAGATATGTGTAATTTATTTTCTTGTGTACAATAAAGTATATTCTGTTCTATTGCATTAAGTATTTTTATTTTTCTAATATTGCATCTAAAGAATAATTTCTTTCAAAAAAGTCGTTCACGATCCCGTTTACTCTATCAACGAACAATGAATTATCTTTACTCTCATCTTCACAAACCTCTTCATCATAATGTTCATATTTCATTTCAGTCATTTTGAGGGCGTCTTCATATGGGGCCGTTATTATCATCATTGAGACTAGAGCCTCTATTAACCCGAGGACTGAATATTCTTTTAGATGTTTTTGAAAAATATTCCTTGGGTATATTTTTTCAACGTCCAAATTACAGTGTCGTAAGACTGCTGTTAATGTTCCGTAGTAAATGTCGAGGACTTGATCGTAGTGTTTGTTGAGGAATTCCCCGTCGGTAGACATGTACAAGAAGTAGGCTATGTCAGTGACCGGAGATGCTAATCGGACCAGCTGGTAGTCAACAAATATCACCTCAACTGGCTTGCAACCCTGCAAGCAATGAACATAAATGTGTTTATGTTGTTATATTTATACATATCGTTGGTATTTTACATTTAATTTTATAAAAAATTACGACAGCATAATAAAGAATCCAAAAAGATTTAAATGAGATTGAGATTGATGATTTTTATCATCATAATTTTTAACAAAATAGTTCAGTATATTTTGAAGTTCTTACCCTAACTTTGTAAAGAATGTTGTTATTCCAGCAGTCACCGTGACAAATAGTGCTGTACGAATCTGGCCGAGTGCATTTATACAAAACCGTTAGTATGTCTGGAGTGAGTCGGTCTAACTTATCTCTAGCGGGTGCGTCTATTACTACGTTCACAGACGCTTCGTAATACGAGCTCATACTCTTCGGTGCGGGACCCGGTTTACAATACTGCACATCCTCATGGCACAAACGAGCTATCTCCCCAAATTCTTTCGGATTCGTTTTCTCCAGCACAAAGGACAGCGCATGCAATTTCGCTAAATTTTTCATCACCAGTGAAACATAATCCAAATTCGCCTTGAAGAGTCTGTCGCGTAGTTTGAATCCCTCTTCTCTTAATCCCTGAATAGCGATGGTTTCTTTGTCATACTCGGCACTAGCTAAAATGCAGTTTGGGAATTTGATTTTCAATCCTTCGACGTTTTTAATTTTATTTTGAACTTCCAGCAGTTTCGGCACGATATGCTTGTAGAAGATGAATTCTCGTTTGTACGATTCTCTGAAGCATGCACGCATTTTAGATTCTGGATGCCACTTTATCATTAAACACTTTCTAATCTTTTGTCCATCAATGATTCCTCTGAGTTGCACTTTAAACATTCCCGTCAGAAAGCTGTCGACATCGTCACCCCCGAACTCAACAATATAGTCAGATAGTTGCATATTACTTAGTTCTGCCGTTTTGTGAATTAGGTCAACAAGGTCTTGTTGACAACGTGATATTTTTTTAGGTGGCATAGTTCACAGATTTCACTTTAAATTGAATTTTAAAAGCACCGATATATTGAAATGACTATTGAGATTTCACGGTCAGATGACGACTGACTTATCGCCAGTTATCTTATACTACATTATCAATGGTTAAACTGACAAATTTCGGTATCTGTAAGATAAATTACACGAACTAGATGAACACATCGTTTTTAGGGTTCCGTACCCAAAGGGTAAAAACCGGGACCCTATTACTAAGACTTCGCGATCCGTCTGTCTGTCTGTCTGTCTGTCTGTCTGTCCGTCTGTCTGTCCGTCTGTCTCCAGGCTGTATCTCATGAACCGTGTTAGCTAGACAGTTGAAATTTTCACAGATGATGTATTTCTGTTGCCGCTATAACAAAAAATGAAATAAAATACAAATAAATAAGAAATATACTGAAAACAGTATAAAGTAAATATTAAAGGGGGGCTCCCATACAACAAACGTGATATTTTTTTCGTTTTTTGCTCGATATTTATAACGGCAACAGGTAGACGCTTGAAATATTCACAGAATGTTTAATTGTATATTTACTTCAAAAAATAATAATTAATAAATTAAAATAAAATAAATTAAGGGGGGCTCCCATACAACAAACGTGATTTTTATGCAGTGTTTTGCGATAATGGTACGGAACCCTTCGTGTGCGAGCCCGACTCGCACTTGGCCGGTTTTTATTATTTACGTCCACCGATAATATAAATCTTAAATCATTATCAAGGAGTGGAAACCCGCAATCTGAATGGCATTCCCTCAATAATTTTTACCTACTTATTCACATCGACTCAGCACTCGTGCCAATACATAAAGCTATGATAATTTCCGAGATTGGTGTCTAGTTGTTTACCAGCATGTTATCAGTGATGCGGCGGGCACAAATGACGGACGTTTTGAGCGTTATCAGTGCGGAACAGTCTCAGCGAATGGCCGCGAGATAAACTAGTCCCGGCGCGCACAATACCTTTTGTAATGTCACTCAATGGGCGTCCTGCGGCCTGCAGAGTGGCCGATGTGTGTGTGCGTCATACAACTGGTTTTATGCATTCAATGTCGTATTGTGCGCTATTGTCGTTCTCCTGACCACGGGTCTTCGAATACGCACAGAGAAATGTGCATGAAATGGACCGTTCGCTTTTCAAAACAGACCGTTCGTATTCTCTCTGCCTTGAGAAAATATGTGGTTTGTCGTATTTCATATTTGTTTTCCGAAGCGATCGACTCATGTAATGGTTTCGTGAAGTAATTTTGGTGGTTGTAGGTTCTATTCAACAAAACTGTGTCTCGTATTTTTCGTACATTTTCTGTGTCTGTATGACACCCTTTATGTCATAGTTTTCTTTACTATATCTTCAGGTTTGCCACAAATGTTCGTGCCAAGCAAATAAAAATTGGTCAATAAAATAAACACACGTAGTTTAGGTTGTCTCACAATAACATTTACGACACACAATCAAACAATGTGTGTACACTACCTACTGAAACTGAAAACAAAACTGCTCGTATTTACGAAAACTATCTCTTTTCACATTTCAACCGTCACAATTACACAGACGACAGACGGAGCACGTCATAAAATTTTTCACCTTTGTGATAAAACAGCAATAAAGCAGGAAGGGACCACAACACTTTGTTCTAAACCGTATGCAGTAATAACATAAGTATAAATACCGAATTTAATACCTTCCTCGTTGATTTAGTGGTTGCAAGCGCGATTGCTCTGCATCAGGTTTTGGCTTCTCGGTACGGGCAAAGCGTTATTGGGTATGTCCATCTGGCATTTCTCAGTAGCAGCCCAGAGTCAGGATTTTTGGGGGCCGAGTCACCCACGTCCGTAGGAGTGTACCCCTTGATTCCCTACACGTGGTCCCCGGGTGGTGCAAATCAGGTGACAATAACTGGTGGTAGGTTTCGGCCGAAGGCTTGCGACCACCCACCGGGCAAAGACGTACCGCCAAGTGGCCTAGCCGTGTTCCGGTTACGATGCTCGGTGTAGCCAACTAGAGGCGTTGGGTCGAGACAGCTGTTCTACTGCTGGCAGACCAGCCTGACGCGCGCTGTTATAGACGTATCGGGAGACTAGTCGCGGAGGGTAGCGGGATCCGAGGCACGGTGCGCCGCTGGCCGACCGCAGGTAGTTGGGGGCCCAAGTAGTGTGCCAGCCACACATGAAAGGCTGCCCCGCCAACTGTCGAAAAATCCCGGAATGCACCATCGTGCTGGTTGGCGACCAGTTGGGGAGGGCCCGATGGACATTCCGGGGGGGCTCGGGCGTCCCCGCAGTCTCCGGACTAGTGCCCCAATGATGTCGTCTTTTCAGTGCGTGTCTGTAGGTTAGCAGCGTAGAACCTCGTCTCACTTCCTTCTCCTCACCTCCATTCACTCTACTATAATCATGTCAAAGAAAATGAATATCAGACTAAAACAGCGGCTGCACCCCCTCCCCCACAAAGTGCACCTTACCAACATTCGAGGTCTGCACTCAAATCTCTCTGCAGTCCACTATCACCTGGAGGCTGAGAAACCAGCGCTGTTTTTCCTTACGGAGACGCAGATAGCGAGTCCGTCGGACGCGTCATACTTATCTTACCCGGGGTTTACCCTGGAGCACAATTTTAAACCGCGCGCGGGTGTGTGTATGTACGCCCGTGACGATACTTGCTATCGGCGTCTCCGTAACCTTGAGGACTCCAGATTCTCAACGCTGTGGGCTTTAGTGGACACAGGTCTGGATAAAATTATCTACGCCTGTGTCTACCGTTCGCACAGCGGAGATCAGGAGATAACCAGGCTCACAGAGCACATCAGTGAGGCGGCTGATACGGCACAGCAGCGGTACCCTTCCGCCCAATTAGTGTTACTGGACTTTAATGCCCACCACCAGGAGTGGCTCTTCCCATACCAGTACACTGATCATGCTGGACGGGAGATGCGTAAGCTTTCGCTAGCGCTAAACCTCACCCAGCTGGTCCAGGGGGCAACGAGGGTACCGGATGTTGATTCGCACACAGCCAATTGCTTGGACCTTCTGCTGACAACAGATCCAGACAGATACTCCGTGTCAATAGCTTCACCATTGGGAAGTTCCGACCACTGTCTGGTGAAGTCTGTGTCCGTCTATTCCCCGCCCGATCCCAGCCCAAGAGGCACCCGGCGGGTTTGGTGGTACAAGTCAGCAGATTGGGATGGTATGCGATCTTTCTTCGCATGCTATCCTTGGCAGCCTACTTGCTTTTCTTTGACTGATCCATCGTCGTGCGCGGACGCCGTGACGGATGTGTTGCGTCGGGGAATGGAGTACTACATTCCGTTCTCTGACGTACCAATGTCTAGCGAAGACCGGCCATGGTTTGGCGCCGAATGTAAGCGCGCCGATGCGCTTAAACATGGGGCGTACCTGGCTTGGGTCGACGCTCGACCGCGTAAGGCGAGTGACGTGGGTCAGAAGAAGAGAGCCTTCAACAGGGCTGCCAAGTCCTGCAAGATGGTGTTGCGAAGGGCTCGGTTCGACCACATCGGCCGAATAGGCACCAAACTTGCTTCTTACCCAGCAGGTAGTAAAGCGTTTTGGTCTCTGGCTAAGTCGGTCGAATCGAACTTCTGCCGTCCCTCACTACCACCACTGCTGAAACCCGACGGGTCGCTGGCCCACTCCGCTGAGGAGAAGGCAAATTTATTTGCCTCTCTTTTTGCGGAATCTTCACGTCTGAATCCTGGTAACGCGCGGCCCCCTCCTTCTCCTGATGGATGCGAGACGAGTATGTCTGACATTCGTATCCATCAAAAGGACGTCCGTAGAGTGCTGCGCAACCTCGACGTGAACAAGGCTAGCGGCCCGGACGGCATACCAGCTATAGTTCTAAGAACCTGTGCGCCTGAACTGTCTCCGATCTTGACACGCCTATTCCGCCTTTCATATGAGACTGGAAAAGTGCCGAATGCTTGGAAGCAAGCCAACGTACAGCCCGTGCCCAAGAAGGGCAGTCGAGCTGACCCGGCTAACTACAGACCCATCTCTGTAACGTCCATACTCTGTAAGAGTATGGAGCGTGTACTAAACACTAAGCTCCTGGCATACCTAGAAGCAAACGAAATCCTAAGTGACCGCCAATACGGCTTCCGCCGAAATCGGTCTACTGGGGATCTTCTAGCGTATGCCATTCACATCTGGAGTGAGGCCATCGAGAGGCACGGGGAAGCGCTTGCCGTCTCCCTAGACATCTCGAAGGCATTTGATAGGGTCTGGCACGAAAGCCTTATCGGTCCATTCGAGTGGTTATCGATGGCTGCTCGTCGGACCACTTGGATATTAATGCCGGGGTCCCTCAGGGGTCGGTTCTCTCAGCAACTTTATTCTTGCTGCACATTAACGATCTGCTAAAACCCGGCACCTTTGGGTATGCAGACGACAGCACTGTTGCTGAGAGATACATGTCCAACGCTCGTGCTACCGGGCCTCAGATCCAGTCTCTCCGGGAGGCCATGGTGGAGCGCTTGAACCTGTCCTTGCAGGCAGTCTCCGAATGGGGCGATGCCAATCTGGTCAAGTTTAATGCTGCTAAAACCCAGGCGTGTCTTTTTTCCGCTAAAAAGAGCCAATTTCACCCGGCTCCAACTTTCCGCGATGTGACCGTGCCAATAACTGACCATCTTGAGCTTCTTGGCGTTACGTTGACATCGACTCTCAATTTTGGCCCATATATTGAGGCAAAGGCTCAGCTGGCTGCCAAAAAGTTGGGGATCCTTGCGAAGGTGAGAAGGTACTTCACGCCAGAACAGCTGCTCAGCTTGTATCAAGCGCAAGTTCGATCATGCATGGAGTACTGTTCTCATCTCTGGGACGGATCTGCCAAATACCAGCTAGATGCACTAGAGTCGATCGAAAAGCGGGCCAAGAGGCTCATCGGTGATGAGGCACTGGTTAAGTCAAAGCTCCAGAGCCTTGAACATCGTCGCCGAGTTGCCAGCTTGTCGGTTTTTTATCGGTTACATTTCGGGGAGTGTGCGAAGGAATTGCATGATCTAATCCCACCCAGCCCGTTTCATCATCGGACTACCAGACGTACGGCGATGCGCCATCGGTACATGGTGGACATCCCACCCATACGCACTAAGCGTTTTGAGAATACTTTTATTGTGCGTACAGCTAAGGAGTGGAATTCCCTGCCGGAGTCTGTGTTTCCCGATAGCTACAATCTAGGGGTCTTTAAATCAAGAGTGAATAGGTTACTTCTAGGCAAGCGTGCTCCATCGTGGACCACATCATCGCTTACCATCAGGTGAGATAGTGGTCAAGCGCAAGCCTATAAGAGATAAAAAAAAAAAAAAAGGATTTATGCCCGGTTCATGGCAAAAGGCTCGTTCTCTATTCTTCATCATCATGATCATTTCAGCCGAAAGACGTCCACTGCTGGACATAGGCCTCCCCCAGGCGTCGCCACATTGACCGGTCCCGTGCGTCTCGCATCCAGCGCATTCCCGCAACCTTAACCAGGTCATCGGTCCACCTAGTGGGAGGCCTTCCAACGCATCGTCTTCCAGTTCGCGGTCGCCATTCTAGAACTTTATGACCCCATCGGTCATCCGTTCTGCGAGCAATGTGCCCTGCCCACTGTCACTTAAGTTTCGCAATTCTTCGGGCTATGTCGGTAACTTTGGTTCTCTAGCGGATATCGTCATTTCTGATGCGGTCACGCAAGGAAACTCCGAGCATAGCTTTCTAATAAAGCCCATTGTGAGCGACCACGTCTCGGTCCCATAGGTGATCACTGGCAACACATACTAGTCATAGACCTCGTCCTCTATTACATGGAACTTAAGTATATAACTGGCTAAACATGGATGAAATATAGGCACCTCCGCCTAACTCTAAGAGGAATACAAAATTCAGGCATGATGTTATATATTTATTTTAATACCTAACTTTCCCTCTACGACCTAACTACTCTTTGCCAGGTAAGCTGTATTGTCTATTTGGTAAATTATCGTAACCATTTTGAATTATTTAACGATAAAGTAGAAACTAATTACTACATTTAAGCGGCACTAACAATTCTGTTTGATGCCGAATGGTAATTAATGTTGCTATCAAATTGAAAACTGTTTCTATTCACCGCCACTGTTATATTTGGAGTGCCTATTATCTTTGATAGGTAAGTACTCCAAATGTATTCAATACTTGATGGCATTTTAGTTGTGATTTATAACTAAATCAGTTACGATTTTAATGTTTGACAAACATTATGAACGAGTATGGGTCATCATTCATTCTCTACGTCTTCTGCTCACTACGTGTTCGTGATTGCACATGAAGACAAGTTGCCTCAGGAATATTCCTTCCGTTAGTTCTGGATCTAAGACAGATCAACTGAGTTCCAACTTTGATGGTTTCTAAACTTAACTGTATATATTTTCAGAGTAGTCAGTTAGTAAACACTGGCTTCATTTATTCTAAATTAACAAAAAAATAACCTGTATAAGTGTATTTTTTTTAAGTTACAAAATAATTATCACTTACCTATTTCATGTTTTGAAAGCAATTCTGTGAAATTTCGCACCTACACAAAATTTCCACAATACATATTAAATGAAATGATTATTTATTGCTTTGTATACGTTATAGTGTTAAATACTTTTTTGTTTGATTTTGGTAAAAGTAAAAAATAAAAAACAATATGATCGACATCCAGCGACATAATTTAGCATGGGGGAATCGTGTCTAGACGTGCAGGAAATCAGTTTTCCGTGGAAATCGAAGTTGACGCCGGTTGCACGCTTCAATTGAATCTTTTTTAATTTATTTTTTATTAGCAACACTTAAATTTTGACATTCGAACGTATGTGTTGCGAAGATCAGATGCAGTTTTAGTTCAGAATATTGTAATTCAGGCACATTTGCTTATAAACTAGTGAATTGTTTTTGGTAATGATTTTTCGTGACATTTTAAGCGACTATCCAAAGGTAGGTATTCAAAGGGCAGGTGTGAGTGGACACCCTCGAAGGACACAGAACTTATTGATGATGTTCTTCAGAAAGGTCAGGTTCGTTTCTAGTACTCACAAACGATATACATACGTGTGTGACAAGAGAAGATAAGAATGGTGCAAGTTTTTGTATTTATGACTATATGTTATGTACAAACTTGTTAGTGATGTCACGGGGTCCCAGCGCTATGAAAGAAATTGGTTCAAATAAATCATACTAGATGGCGCAATATGCATCAATTTTTTATTGGATTGTGTGTAAAATTATCATTTTCTGAAGTTCAACATAAAAATTGTATGTTCTTGTTTACTCAATTCTCTTTAGCACAAAATTATGGAATATTGGGCTCTTAATTCAAATTTCAAAGATTATTTGAACATTTACAATTGATGCCAATAGATGACGCGGTTTTAAATTACTAAAGCATTCCCCTCGGTTGTTTAAATTTGTATTGTAACACATTTTGGTGCAATGAAACTGTAAAAACGTGAAAAAAGTACTATAAAACAAAATATCACCGTGTATAAAGAAAAAAATATTCACGAACCGAATAAACCCTTTTACTTGCAAGTCGCTGCTAACACCATCTATCTATCGCCATGGAACGGAACCAAACGCGATCGATGTACAAAAAATAATCAGTTTAATCAGACGAAAAACGCTAGTTACGTTGGCACAGTTTTTTTTTTGTATGGGATGAGTCATCTGTATGCTATTATTATATTATCTGTGGTGATGTTTATCGCTTAATCGACACATTTTATTAATTTCACCAACGTTTTTTTTTTTATTATTATTAATAGGCTCGCGCTTGACCACTATCTCAACTGATAAGTGATGATGTGGTCGACGATGTAGCACGCTTACCTAGAAGAAACCTATTCACTCTTGACTTAAAGACTCCCAGGTTGTAGCTACAACCAATACAAACACAGACTACAGACAATACAGACTCTGGCAGGGAATTCCACTCCTTAGCTGTACGCATAATGAAAGTACTCCCAAAACGTATGGTGCGTATGGGTTGGATGTCCACCATGTACCGATGACGCAACGCCGTTCGTCTTGTAGTCCGATGATGGAACGGGCTAGAAGGAATTAGTTCATGCAATTCCATCGCACACTCCCCGAAATGTAACCGATAAAAAACCGACAGACTGACAACGTATAGAAATGTACTGATCACTTATTTAATGTTGGCTCGAGGGTAATCTCTCATCATAATCAAAACCGTGAGATTATTCTATACCTTTGGCTAAAGCATCAGTCTGTTCTATTATAGTTCCAGCTTTCTCCATCGTACGTGGCCACTTTACCTGAAAATAAAGAGATAAATTTAAATTAATAATTATAATATTATATTATTAATATTATTATTTTTATATTATTATTCATTTTAATTTTTTTTTTTTTTTTTTTTTTTTTTTTTTTTTTTTTTTTTGGGTTTTATGTTTTCAAAAGAAAATCTCTAGAAGTACTGAACCCTTTACTTTTGAAAATTCATTCACACTTATAAGCGATAAGGTTTTTGTGGGTACTGGCCGGGATGGAAGCCACATGAAAAAACTAGTAGCTATGAATTTGACAAATGAAACTATTCACCAATCACCATTATGGTGGGACCACACTACACAGACTATCAACAACTTCTGTAGAATTTTATCTGTGCAACTTAGCAGTATATATACCAATGTCAGTGTATCAGAAAAGACGTCTGTGTAGTGTGGACTCACCATAAGATTTTCGAAGAACCTATTTTTCATATTTCAGTCGTCTACCCATACCACCATACACAAACACGAACACACATACACGCACGTACATACACACACACAGCACGACTTTGACTTAGTTTTAGTTATTTTCGTTGAACTTTATGTTATGCCAAAATTTTATATTATTATTCATTTTCTTTCAAAATGTTATATCTATTTTAATTTTTAATTTGATTTGACATTCGATATTATAATAACAATTAGTATTATTAATATGTACCTAATTAATTTTTCTCAAAATGTAATATTAATTTTAATTTAATTTGACATTAGATATAAAATGGGGAGGGCGCTGACTCCTGTCATACAGGTCCGCCTAGTTCGGGAGTCAGAGGCTTCAAAATTATTGTAACCAAATATTATGTCAATAAAGATTATTTGATTTGTGTTAGATTATATTTTCAAATTGTCTATAGACAAATTGAATATAGGTAGAATGTGCTATATTCTATATTCAAATTGTCTATAGAAAAAATAATATGGAATGTGCTAGGTTATGTTTTGCTAAAGAAAGTCGAGATTTTTTTAAATAAGGAGGCAATATCGGATAGATCGAATATCATAACAAATGAAATCAGAGCTAATTATCGAGGCAGTCGAATAGAACACTTCCAATGCAATAAGTGCTGTTACTTATTGTACCTCTCAAGTAGAGGACGCTCGTGTCAGTGCTATACTAGTTTATTTATTTATCTTGAAGAGGTAAAAAAGGCCGGTTGTTTGTGAATGTGAGTTTATATGTTTGTTAACGCACCCACTATACAGGATATATGCCTAGTGATGATAATGATAAATGATAAGATTATTCAGGGATTCTAGGGACTATATTCCAGGGATACATATACCTTACTACTATAATGTGATTTTTAATTTCGTAGACTAAACTGACATTTGGGGGATTGTCACTTTATCGTTACATTAAAATAGTGTCGTACCCTAACTATCCTCGAAAGATAGTTAGGGTACGACACTATATAGATAGTAGGGTGATCGAAAGTTAATCGAAAATCGAAGTAGATCGAAAATAAAATTATTTCACAGCAAAAAAAAAATATATGTTTAGAAACTAGCGGCCCTTATTTAGTTTCTACTCATTTATGTCAGACTTCATTTTATCGATTGCATTTATTTTATTGTTGATTTCATATTTAACACAATAAAAGTGCATGTACTATGTGTATGAATACTGTTATATTTAAATATATTACGTTTATATTCATAAAACATTTATTAACACCAATTAGTAAAAAGTAATTGACGAGACGAGAGATGAATCACTTATGATTGAGCCTTACCTACAACACTATGCTACGCGCTTGCAACATTTAAAAAAAATAAGGTCAATGGCAGCTGTCAGTTTAGTCTACGAAATTAAAAATCACAGTATAGGCGGCTAACCGTGGATGCTGTAAGATAGGCCACAGAGGTGAAGCTAGTATATTGCAAATATGAAACTTTTATATGTTTGTTAGATGGAATTTGAACACAAATAGATCATGACCTGGATAAGGACATAGGAATGATTTTTATTTCGCGTACCTACACTCCCATAGGATGATTCGCGGTATACCCGTTCGCCCCAATTAGAAGCTGGTTACATTCTTAATGTAAATTAGTCGGGTATTGTAAAATTAAAAACTGCAATAACAGTTTTGCCTAACAGTAATTCTTACCAAGTTACTGCACCATACGTTTTAATTACACAGGCATCGTGTACTACTAATACTAAGCCTTTCTTATAGTTTGTTAATTACACACGCGACTATAATATTCTAGTACCCACAGATATAAATCTGTCTAGATAATGCAAGTTTCTTCATCTATATGCAAACCAAATGTCGCACTTTTTACCCGACTGCCGAAGGAGGATAATGTGTACATCCAGTCTATGTATGTATGTATGTTTGTTCCTATGTGGCGTTCTAGAGACCAAACGCGTTGGCCGATTTTGATGATTCTTACGTCAAACGATTCGTCTTAAACTAGCAAGTGTCACTGACTACATTAAAACTGGAAAATAGAAAAATGGTGGATTTTGGGCGCCATATTGTGGGGGCCCAATTTTTTTTTCTTCCAAATCCATCGTGTGGGGTATCAAAATAAAGGGTTTTAAGCGGTGATTACAAAAATATATAACACTTATATGTATAGATGTATTTAGTTAAAAAAAAATAACTAAAAAGTTGGAAATAAAAAATATATTTAAAAATAACTAAAAACCCGACTACTTAAAAAGCGAACTTAAAAGACTTAAACAAGAAGAAAATCATTGCTGTGCAGTCGGAGGATACATCTGGCTTATTGAAACGGCGAGAGTATTGGTTCCACTTTTACTCTCTTTTTTGACACGCGACGTACGTAAACTTGGGTGTGTAATGTATGCTAAAATAACAGATTTCTCCGGCGCCCAGCCTCAGCCGCTACAGCCCGCACGGGAGCCTATGCTTTGTACCAGCGAGCGGGGGTTCCACTCTTTTCGCGCCTCCTGTTTTTATATAAACTCTAGGGGTAGCAGCCAAAATACTACGTGAAGTCGGGGTGCTCCGATTCGGTTTTGGAACAGATTCGATGAGAGAAAATCCGCCCACCCGCATAAAAGCAAACCAATAACAAGCAATATTTATGTGGTGCTTCTTTTTACTAGCACGAAAATGGCTTAAAAAATAATATAATGGTTATAAAATCTAACAGTTTTTGCAAAAATATACAAAACACCGAAGACGTTTCTAAATTATATCAAACGTTACTTATAGATTTTGAATATTATACTTATTGAAAATTATTTCAAATGTGCATTATATAAAATATTTATTATACCAAATAAAGTTAGGTAAAATGAAATTATATCAATAATTCATTATATAATTTGATCATTATATTATAAAATAGTATATTAAATGAAATTAGGTCATATGATCATTGGAACTTTTGTTATTATTTAAAACGTTACACACCCCATCAATTCGCGTCATCTAGTAAGATTTATATCTGTGGTAGTACGCTCTATAATATCCTAGTTTCCTGGTAGCTATATGGTTTAAAAATCACATTAGTGAGCGGTACACATCGCTGCCGAGACTTTAATAGATAATAACCACGGCCGCTTCGCCGAGTTTATTGTAGGGAATACGATCACTATCAGTTCAATAGAACACAATGCCTTTGGGGCAGCCAATCGTCGCCCAGAATCATATTAAAGGAAAATGATAAAACTGAAGAAAAGAGCTCGTAGCTAAGTTATAATAGCCGCACGGGTCGATATTGGTTAATCAACGTTTGCCGAGGTCCATGTATGGGTGCACTAGTCGACTCAAAGCACCGGAGCCTTGAACATCGACGCCGAGTAGCCAGCCTGGCGGTTTTTTATTAGTTACATTTCGGGGAGTGTGTGATGGAAATGCACATTTTTTTTATTTTTTTATTTTCTATAGGTTTGCGCTTGACCACTATCTCACCTGATGGTAAGCGATGATGTGGTCGACGGTGAAGCACGCTTGCCTAGAAAAAAACCGTTCACTCTTGACTTAAAGACCCCTAGATTGTAGCTATCGGGAAGCACAGACTCCGGCAGGGAATTCCACTCCTTAGCTGTACGCATAATAAAAGTGTCCCCAAAACGTTTTGTGCGTATAGGTGGGATGTCCACCATGTACCGATGACGCATCGCCGTACGTCTGGTAGTCCGATGATGGAACGGGCTGGGTGGAATTAAATCATGCAATTCCATCGCACACTCCCCGAAATGCAACCGATAAAATACCGACAAGCTGGCAACTCGGCGACGATGCTCACCTAGCCCTTTCCATCATCGGACTACAAGACGTACGACAATACGCCATCTGCACATGGTGGATACCCCACCCATACGCACAAATCGTTTTGCAAATACTTTCATTATGAGTACACCTAAGGAGAACTGCCGGAAACTTTGTTTCCTGATAGCTTTAACCTAGGGGTTCTTTATGTCAAGAGTGAATAGGTTACCTACTCCTAGGCAAGCGTCCGTGAGCTCATCGCTTACCATCAGGCGAGATAGTGGGCAAACGCGAGTCTGTCACAAATAAAAAATATCTTAACGTACCGAGATTACTCCGTGCCTTGGAAAGCATGCTAAGCTGTTGGTACCAGCGGTCATTTAAAGTTCTCTGTCAGTCGTTACAATAGTCGGAAGCGAGAAAAGCCGGTACCAGTCTAGGTATTCGTGATACCCTGTTACTGACATTAACATTAGAAACGGGATATTTACCATGTTTACTGTTTGTACCCTGTTACTGGCTTGTGATGGTAAGATAGCTCCTGTAAAAGACTGGAAGCCGACACCAACAAATAATTTGGGAAAAGGCTAGGCAGATTGATTAAATTAAACTCAAATAAACAAGATTCAAAATAAAATAAAACACATTATCTCAAGAAAACGCATTTCGAACACTAATAGATATAACTTATAAGACCACCTTTTTTAGCTCTAAACTTAAATAAAGAAGGAACGAAATATAATAAAACGCATTATCTCAAGAAAATCGCATTTCGAATACTAATATAACTTATAAGACCACCTTTTATCGCTCTTAACTTAAATAAAGAGGTGGTGAAATTAAATAAAACGCATTATCTCAAGAAAATCGCATTTCGAATACTAATATAACTTATAAGACCACCTTTTATCGCTCTTAACTTAAATAAAGAGGTGGTGAAATTAAATAAAACGCATTATCTCAAGAAAAACGCATCTAGAACACCAATATAACATAAAAGACCATATTTTATCGCTCTAAACTTAAATAAAGAAGGAACGAAATAAAATAAAACGCATTCTCTCAAGAAAAACGCATCTCGAATACTAATATAACTTATAAGACCACCTTTTATCGCTCCCTATAAATTTTCTTCAAAAACTCAAATTTTTCGGCGAAGCGATGAAAGCACTTCAAAGGGGAAGTAATGAAAGAAAAATGAGGAATGTTTTAATAAGTGCCTCTTCGTGTTACAACATTTATCTTTTTATGTACATGGGAACTGTTACAATAACCCTTTGTATTTTTAAAGTAAAAAGTCTTAACAATTCCTGAATTTGTTTTTAGGTCGGTTGTAACCGGAGAGAATTTCAATTGAGTCCATTTGTGCTGATTGCCGGGCCCTCTTTGTTAAGGATAATGATGTTCTGATACCACAAACACGGACATAACATCCACTCCTTCAATAATAACAACGATATCAAACCAGAAAAATAATAGTACATTTCGTGTCGAGCATAAAAAGTCGAGATTTTAACACGAGTGATTTTGCCAATTCCGAAGCGAAAAAAACGAAAGCGACATGCGAGTGTTAAAATAAAGCCTTTTTATGCGAGACACGAACGATTCTTTTTCTACTACCTGATGAGCTTACATAATTAAATGCAAATAAGTTCCAACAACAATTTATTAGAAACGTAAAGACTAAAAACCACAGAATATACACACACAATCAACGCACGCTTTTTCGAGAGGTAACAGGTTCAGTATCATTCTGCCAGTTACATAATGATATCAAAACTCCATACAAAAGTCAATTCGGAACAGTTAACATATAAATTTTGTTATTTTTTAATTTTCATTTTATAATCTTGTGTCTAAATGTTCATATTTCGAAACGAATTTCTTAGGCAAAATAGACAAGGTACTTTCAGTACCTTGTCTATTTTGCCTAAGAAATTCGTTTAAATATTAATTTTGTTTCCAAAAATGATTTCATTCAACCCTTATGTTATAACAGCAACAATTCGCCCATCCCACGCAGATATGAGCTTAAAAATATTTCACCAGCATTTTTAACAAACAAAAATAAATCCTGAAAGTCGACTGTAAAAAATATGAATGCAATTTTCTAACTGGCCGAAATTGGAATACATTTTATGCGAGCAAAACTGGCGTATCAGCTATTTTATAAAACCGTTTCATAAAATATAAATCATTTTGGAGGCAGAGAGTAGCAGGCCTGTTCCGGCTCCGCACGGGGACGTCTCCAATGCAATAGTGGCGTATTTTACATTCAAAGCTTTGAGAGACGCTTTTAAGAGGTTAGTTAATATTTAAACATTTTTTTACCAGACAAACTGTTTCTCTGCATGTGTTTTTAAATAAGTAGCGTCGTGGTTGTTGGCTGACGATGCAAATGACTCGGTTTTAATCTGGGAACACATACAATGTGTCCTTAAGCTCTAGACCAGAGACATTTTAGTAACGAAAGCGCCGCGATATCGATTGGCAAATTTCTAAAATGTATGGTGACATGTTACGTGATAAACTTTCTTACGTTTTGGCATTTCGACAATCGGCTTCGCTGATAGTATGACTCTCTCGACACTGTTTAGCGATTGCTTATTACGTTCTATATTCAAATTTTGTGAAGAGAATATGAATTTAGAATCTTTCAATTGTAAACTTATTATTGAAAGATTCTAAATTCAAATTATTATTAATAATTCTAAACACCGTCGTGATTTTTATAAATAAGGCCCACAGAGTGTACGGTTTCCATGCCGTTGCGTTGCCGCGCTGTGCCGCTGTGTACCGCCGTGTTAGGGGTGCATTAGGCCGGCACAGGGGTGCGTATCGATTGGCGACCCCACCCACGCCCTCGTCACTACACAATATTACTCTCTGCACTCCGAAACCCACCCTTTCGTTACATCTGCAACGTTTACTTGCCGGCCTAGATCATTGTTTTATAATATTTGACTTCGGATATGTTTTGCATAATACTGTTGTGTATTCTGTATTTGTTATATTATTGTTTGTGTGTGTTATTGTGTGTGTGTTGTAAATATGTTATTCAAAGGTTCACTGTGAGACCAATAGAACAGTTCTAGTACAAATAAAGTAGGTTTCATAGATTCGAGTCTTATTTATTAAAATTACGTCCCTACAACATCATCAATTTTAATACATTATAATACAATATAACCCCCGATTTCATCAAGCGTAGCCAAGTCGCACGCGTCGATGCACGATGGCAACAACCGCGGTGGTTGCATGTTAAGGGTAGACAGACATTACATGTAGACATAATAATTATAAATATGTTTTTATTATTATTATGTCGCAGTCATAACTGACAAAATGCGATTTAACTGCAACAATGACTCAAAACTAGTTTTTACCGATAAAAACTATTTCTTACTAAAACAGTAGCAGGTTTATTGGGGCCGTTTAAAACATATAATATAACTGTATATGATAACTGAGATAATTATATATGTTTCGCAATAACTATAGAAAAAACGCGTTATACCTCAAAATAACTTTGATGGAGACCAGCCAAAACTGCTTTTGACCGAATAGCAGCGTTGACTGTAACTTATACACATCCTAGGGGCATCAAGGGCACTTTGATATCACGTAGCCCAAATTGTTTTATCTCGTAGCACTGGAGGGTTGGCTACGATACGCGTTTTCTTCTTTTTACTCTATGCATGTATGGCATTTGTAAGTCCTACTTAGGTATGGAAAAAAAAATTAAGCGTGCATTTTATTTTTCTTACATTTTCAATGCTTACTAAATTTTATTTGACTTTTTGCTCTCTGGTTAGGAGTAGCTGAGGTAGGGGTGTGTCAATCTTAATTTTATCGCCTATTTGATGTTCATGTTTTGATTAAATGACATTTTGACGGATTGCATTAGACAAGTCATGCAAATTGTGCTAAATCATACAAGCATGTGCGTCATTTTCAGAGTGACGTATGTTTTTTATTATCTCAAAATTTTATTAAAGTCATGATCAATCACGATTACAGACGGGTTTTGGTAAAGAATGAATAAAATCATGCAATAAATAATACATCTTTGTTTTATTAATTAAAGTAGGTGTTCTGGTATCTTTATCTACAAAAATCTCCGTAATCAATCACCCAATAACGACACCCAAGGGAGTGATACAAGATATTTTCTTACTACCCCGAGGAAAAAGTATTTTAATAAATATAAATCTTACCTTAAAATCACGCCTGTAATTGTATTCCAGGAAGAGTTAGATAAAAGTGAAAATGAGCACAAACCGCAGGCTTATTACGTAAGAAACAGCAATCATCACGCGATCACTTTTGTGACAAATTTTTATGCCATAAACTTAGATTATGTAAAGTACATAAAAATCGTTCTTCGTCGTATCAATGTTTCCAAAATGAAATATATTTTGACTAGAATTCAGCCACGCCAACAGCGTAGTCAGTTACCTCATTTATTTATTTACAGGAATAACCTACAGCAGATATGGCGAACCTATGGCACGCGTGCCTGTGGTGGCACACGACAATATATTTTGGGCACGCTTAAATGAGGTTATTTAGAATATAGGTAATTTGCAACAGTAGAAATGACACCAGCTTCTACTTTTATTTAAAAACAACATAAAACTGTAAATAAATATTAGGATTACTGTAAGAATTTCTGGAATTGATTAATTCTTAGCATTTAGAGTTTTATTTTTTTGTCAATTAAGAAAATGTCAAAATTTTTTGGTGGCATTTCATTGACACAAAAAATAATATCATTTTTAAATGCTACCAAAAAAAAATTAATTAGATAACGTGCCATTTAACATTTCAGAAGGAAATAAAAACAATTACGCTTTTCTTGTCCCAGGAATCGAACACAAGATCTCATCACTTCACGAGGCAGTTGACGTTGCATAGTGGAAAAAATAAATAAAGGCAAAAGTTTGTAAGTGTGTGTGTTTGTATATTTGTTACTAATTCACGTTCAAACGGCTCGACGGATCTGGATGAAATTTGGCACAAGGGTAGATTATAGTCAGAAATAGTACATAGGGTAATTTTTATCCCGGCAATATGCTCCCTTGGGATAATTTTCGACATTTACGCGGGCGAAGCCGCTGGCAGAAGCTAGTAAATTATAAAACCTTACCCGGCCTAGGAATCATGTCCAGGTTTCCACGCTTAGCAACTTGTACTACCACATGACCAATGCAAACAAACATAGGTAATGATACGCGTCATTTAAACGTAATTTTCGTAGTCTGGCAATAAATAAGCAGATAAGCCAGGCAAATCAGTTGCGTCTATCAAAGCGTGTAGCGCCACGGCCGCGGCCGTTCGAAGCCGCGATACCGTACTGCCCGGCTACCTACAGCTACCGGCTACCTACCTACAACTACCGGACACCTACCTACATGCGTCAACTGTCCGCCGCCGCGCCGGTCGGCTTCTAATGAATCAAACGACAACTATATTGGAGCTAGGGAAGGGTTACACGTGGAATCGATTGAATATTTGCTGCAATGTGTTGCTATACATGATGTTAGACACACAACACTTGTGCCGATGTATTGGAAAGGTTTAAGGCTTGCCAGGCTGGCTTATTCTTCTTCAGGGCTTTTCTGCTTTAAGGATTTCAATTTTAAGAAGATATGCGGTCGCAGACAGCAGACTGAATTTCCTAAGTAAAAAGTCATACTTCGAGGTTTGGGTTTCGCCTATTCCTCCTCCAATATTGGACCAATTAAAAAGATGTTTCATAAACTGAAAAAGAAAGATATATACTGTGCCCTTAAGTTTTCCTTCTTGATTATATTTATAAACACTAGAACCCTCAAAATATCCTCAAAATTGCGATGTCAACAGAGGCCTAGTGTACAAATTTGACAACTATAAATGAAAAAACCACTTGAACTTTGAACTTTTTACTGAGGAAAATCAGTCGGATGTCTGCGACCGAATTTCCTCTTAAGGAATGCTGTTCTTCGCCAAAACGATGCGGATACTGAAGTATATAATTCTACACACGTGACTATAACCGTAAATAAAACAAACGATATTTACCACGACCCTTAAATTTTTCTAAGCAAATGCTGAAATGAAACGTTTGTCAACATATTAGTAAATTTCCTCTTTTGATAGACCTAAGCCTGATACTTTTATTGTTAAAGAGATGAATCTAGGCTGCTAGGCAGACCCCAGGGACGTGCCCTAACAGGCGTTGCACAGAGATGATTCCGGGGTGGGCTTTTGAGTGGGCACGGAGGCTCTTCTACGTGATCACCGGGGTGGTTTTAGTGAGGAAATTTCCAACACACCCTGGTCTTCTCCCCAAAAGTCCAGGCGCCTTTTGAAGGTTTTTACCCGTTAACAAAAAAAAAGCCTGCTAGTAAATGACAAGGGCAGTTATCACATATTGTTTATTACAGAAGAACTATTTAACCCCCGACGGAAAAAGAGGGTGTGTTATAAGTTTGACGTGTGTTGCTGTGTATCTGTCTGTGGCATCATAACGCCTAAACGGATGAACCGATTTTTGAAAGGTGACTTTGTCGAGATTGTTCTTAGCTATGTTTGAATAAAAACGGTTTATATTATTTCAACACCCACAAGTCTGAAGGGTGAATAAGGGAACTTATATAATCACACAGTGTGTTCGTAGCTTATAACACCGACGAAGTTTGAAAACTTTACTGAAACACGAAACTTTTAATAGTGCTTTCAAGCGATGAATCAGCGGCATGTCGATATTTTCTACAACCTTTCAATCTTAAATCAGCAGTAGTTTGAGGTTTGCGAACAGTGGTTGGAATAACTTGCGTTTCTGAGTTGAATATCTGTGTTGGCAAGATATTTATATCTCTTTAATTGCACGAATGTTTTGGAAAAGCTTGATTAACTAGAGAACATGGAATCAAATAAATATCTTTACAATTAGGTATTTATGAAAAAGACAGCTATGTCTTTCTCTCATGTTTCTCAAAAGACTTACAAGAAATCTTACCCGATATTCTTTTTTTTTTTTATTGAATAACGTTGCCCCACACTAGGAATTTCTTCCTGTATCGTGGGTGCGTTTACAAACATATAAACTCACATACACAAACACCCAGAGCCGAAAACACTATCTGTAGGTCATACAAATATATGTTCCGTGCGGGAATCGAACCCGCGACACGCAGCGCAGCAGTCAATCGCTCAACCACAGCGCCAACCGTGCGCCGATATACATCATGGTGTGACCGTTTTCGTAAATACTGAAACCTAAAATGGCAACACTCTTAGCATTTTGTTTTGCATATTGGTAAGTTTTTAAAAGAAAGAACTTCCTTTTTAGGGTTCCGTACCCAAAGGGTAAAAACGGGACCCTATTACTGAGACTTCGCGGTCCGTCTGTCTGTCTGTCTGTCACCAGGCTGTATCTCATGAACCGTGATAGCTACACAGTTGAAATTTTCACAGATGATGTATTTTTGTTGCCGCTATAACAACGAATACTAAAAACAGAATAAAATAAATATTTAAGTAGGGCTCCCATACAACAAACGTGTTTTTCTGCCGTTTTTTGCAATAATGGTACGGAACCCTTCATGCGCGAGTCCGACTCGCACTTGGCCGGTTTGTCAAAAATTCGTCTGATATTGTAGCCCGGTCTTAATTCGCACTTCTCATTACAAATAAACCTGCATTAGCAGTATTCTGTCACAAACGTGCCGTCACTGTTTGCGGTCACAGTAAAATGTGGTCTGACTCGCAGCCAGCAAGCGACGCATTTAGCATCACTCAGGATTTGTACCACTTCATCCTGCCTAGTATTATATTATCTGTGATCCTGCTTTGTTTGTAATACGTCAAGTGCGATGATTGGGTCTTTTACACCATAATTAGGTTGGATTGTATTAAAGTACGGCAGATATTTATTTATGTTTAGAGTTTGGATATTTTTCTCTCTGAGAATATGCATGAACCAGTATTTACTCCACTGCCGAAGGAGGGTGATGTGTTTATCAGTCTATGTATGTATGTTCCTAGGTGGCGTTAAAGAGACCAAACGCGTTGACCGATTTTGATGCTTCATACGTCAATCGATTTGTCTTACTTAACTTTGCGAGGGTCACTGGCTACATTAAAATTGGATAATAGAAAAATGGCGGATTTTGGGCGCCATATTGTGGGGGCCCAATTTAAGTTTTCTTCCAAACCCACCGTGTGGGTGTATCAAAATAAAGGGTTTTAGGAGATGATTTCAAAAATATTATACACTTATATGTTTAAATCTAACTAATTCGAGAAAAAAGTTTTCTATAAAGTTCTAAATAAAAAAAGTTAAAAAAAATCATCTAAAAACCCGACTTCTTAAGAAGCGAACTAAAAAGATGTTGACAAGAAAAAAATCATGTTGTGCAGTCGGAGAATACATCTGGTATAGGTCAGCCAGGGGGGTGACCATAAGCTCTTAGAGTAAGGTTATTTTGAGTGTGCGTAAGGGACAGATGTATATGACTTGTATACATCTGTCACTTACGCGATCTCAATATAACCTTACTCTAAGAGCTTATGGTCACCCTCCTGGTCGCGAACATTTTTTAAAGTACAAGTTTGCCTTGGTAAAAATCGCCAACCTACCTTAAACAATATTCAATATGAGGAGAAGGCATTGCTCTAGATGTAGACACCTATGAATGTACATGTTTACACGGAAGGGAAAATGCAGAGAATTTAGGTTAGACGTCCATCAACGTCAATCTCAACTGGACGCAGCCCATCGTAAATTCGTAAGGCTCGAAACTAACGTCCATCAAATAACTGGAACTGACGTCACGATTCCCCGAATAATTTGTCAGTAGCTTTACTAGTATGAAATGGGACAGACAGGATGATGTGCTGCCCTTCAACTTAATAATATAACAATTGCAAGAACTTTCGTCTAATACCTACAAGCTGTATAAGAATGTCCGAATTTTTATGTAAACTTCCAGAATCTCCTTTAGATCATGAATTTTCAAAAGTCCTTCCAGAGCTCACTTTTGTTACATAAAGAACTGTTGTGCATTTCATGTTTCTAAATCCATTAGCAATGTGTTGTCTGTCAGTGAATGAATTTAAGATTTTTAACGCGTGTTATGAACACTGTGTGTGCATAAGCTTTTGTTTTTCTATGGTCTCTGTAATTATACGCGTAATGGGTTAAGTAGAAGGTTGAGGTGGGGCCGAATTTTCTAAATAAAATGTTAGGTGTGAAGAACTTGTCAAATCCTACTTTAATTCCAAAGTTTGACAGGTTCTCAGGTTTTTTTTCGGTGGGTGGGAAATCATCTAATGACTTCTCCCGCTCTGGGTGAAGCATGTCAGACTTTTATTGACTAAAATCCACCTGTGTTCCTTCAGTTGCTTGTGCCAGGCCCGCGGTAAGTCTCATTCAAATTTATCCGCGACCCAGGCTAAAGTAGAGTTTGACAAATACTCAAGAACAAATTCCTTATTCAGATATCGGGGTATATAGTAATATAGCCCAACACAGAGGTAACTAACCTGCTTCATTGATTTCGACCAATATCCTTTAAGCACCTATAGCTTTGAAGACGCAGATACCCATATATCTTCACTAATCTAATACAATCCCAGTGTGTATGTGCTTAATTGGTTTGATAATAGAACAGAGACACCTATAGCAGTGAATCGTATGAAACATTAGCGTTGATTGCGGTAATCCTGTTTGTTGGCGGGCAACACGTCGACGGTAACTTGCTGCAGATTCATTCAAATACAGACTCTATGGATGATGTTTTATAGCACTTAGTAGTTTTAAATAGGTGGCTTAGTAGATTGAGATGTCTTGTGGGGTTCTCCATTTCAATATTCTTTACCTAATCTTTTAAAAGTTCAGAATGGTTTTGCCTACAACAGGCTCACTCTTTGGTTTAGACCAGCAGCCGTATTGCGTAAGTGCGCAAAGAGTTTAAACTCTATCCAACCGACCAAATCGACCGATGGCTGCAGGGGTCACCAAATGGCTCCGCACCGCCGACTATTGCATCAATTTTGTGTTGACCCTAAGTAAACAGTACAATATAATTTACTTTAAGTAATTTAATCATTTATCGCGCGCTTTGTCTTTACTGCTGTCGATTCGCCAAAGGAAGAGTGCGGAGCGCGTGATCATTAGTCGTCGCGCTGGAGTAGACTTATCGATACCGATGAATATGTTTACATGTATAAGATTTAATGATAATATTGCCTGCCCAACTTTAGTCCAAACTACGGATGGATATCACATATAGGTCACCAAGACACAGGCTGTCCCTAGTTTGGGACCCGTTGCTAAAATGTTATGATCATTGTTAGTTTTAATTTCTCACCACACTGTGTATTGTCATCGTCTTATAAATGTGCACGTTAAATAAATGAATTCGAATTTTGAATTTGGATAGTTCTAAACAAAAAGATACATTATAAAAAAGTCCAAAGTCTTTAAAACATATTCAGGTTGCCTTGATGGGGGGAGGAGAGGTTGGTGGCTTTGGCCTTACGTACTGCTCCGGTAATATTATTTTCATAAACGGACCCCAAAGGAAAGTAAATGGTGATCCCTGGTTTAAATTCATTCTCCGGGAATTCGTCGAGCTTCATTGCCTCGACGCTTTTCTGGTGGTCGCCACTGTTGATTCTGGCTTTCAGGAGTTGCAGTGGTTTGGGAATAGTGCGGCGGGTTTGATCCCTGGTTTAGACAGTAGCGGTCTAGAAGCATGGCTGGTGAACTTGAGGACTTGGTAATCGGGCAAAATATTGTTAAGTTGTTCCATCAGGAATTTCGAAGCAACAATCTAGATTTTGGTGAACTGAAAGATTGCCCCATATTATCCTGAAGATACGAAAACAAGTTTATTAAAATACACTATGGTATGTAACTACATACTTATGTCTATGTAACTACATTTTCGTTCGTATCGTTATGTTTTGTTTACGCCATTAATGGCGTAAAAATTCTCAGAGTAAATCACCCACCGCTCTATTGAGGTTTTCTTTCATCGATAATATCAACGCAATGAAATTTATGAGTATTTTCATTTAATTATGCATCCATCGGTCGCGGTATCCCTGCTGGGTTACGTATGACGTCACGCCGTCACTGGATGTGGTCGCAGCGCAGCATGCGGTTTGGGTTCAGCGTGTGTGGATTGATCAAGGATTCGTACGCAAAATATTCAACGAACATTGTAGGAGTTTATTGGCTGCTCACCGTTGGGATGTCTTCATTATCGTGTATTGCATCAGTGATTGGGGCCCGAACTCCATTAATTTGAAGTCGTTACAGTGGTGCCCAAATGTGAGTTTATGACATATTTTGTACGACAATGCTAACAAAAATACACCGACGAGAAACCACTGAGCAGAAGTTTATGTAGAAAATATAAGATAGTAACAAACTCAAGCTTGCGTTTGCCCAGAAATAAATGATACTTCATGGCCCTCATGAAAGGAAAATATACAAAATAAAAAGCTTTTTAACAAAAAAAAATATTTTGTTTTGGAAATCGGGTTTTTTTGTTATAAGATTTTTTTTATTTTGGTACCTTATATTAGCATGAAAATAGGTTTAATAAGGATAACTCAAAAACTTTTCGTCAGATCTTGATCAAATTTAAATAGAACCACTTGAGAAGCACCACAATCAATTAAAAAAGTATCTTCAAAATCAATTCACCTAGTAAAAAGCTCTGAGGTACAAACATAACACAACGGTATGTGGATGTCTCTAACTATTCTCAATCTCATTTTTACTTTTTTTCTTTCTTTTAATTAGACTTTTTACAATGATTTCAATAATCTTTATAGCCCTTTGCTATGAATAGTTACAGCACTGATAACAACATTTGTGCCACATGTTAAATTTAGTCTTGTTATATATTTTTATTTATTTTTTCCTTTGTATAGATTCTTTTACTGATTGTTTTGTGAATGTGTGAACATTGTAGGCCTTCTAGATTTCTAGACGCTTGTTAACATTTGTTAACTCTCTCGTTTATACAATTTTTTTTTAGTTTCTTACGACTTATTGTCGGGCCTACGTTGTCCCCCCATATCTAAGCACTAATACTGTAACGTGGAAATATTGTAAAAACAAACCAATTTTTTTAAAAGAGTTACCGTGGAGTTTCTTGCCGGTTCTTCTCCACAGGAAACGACTAACCCGAACCGTGCACCTTTTGTCGACGTTTTATAAGTGCCCATGTAGGCCTATGTGAAATTAAAAACATTTGATTTGATTTGATTTGATTTGATTTGATTTGAACATTAATAAAATTGAGAACCTCCTCCTTTTTGAAGTAGGTTAAAAACAGCTCAAAATAAAGCATGTTCCTCATCCCCTCATCGAAGAAAACATACGATAAAAAACAGCTAAAAATAAAGAAACAGATACTTAGATAGCTTCCAAAGATACACGATATAACAACACACCGTTAGCAAGATCTTTTTTAAACAGGTGTATCGGTAATTACTTTCCTCGTTCCACGCCAGAAACCTTTGTTTTGTTTTCTACCTCTCTCCCTCCATGTCTAAAGCAACATTATATAAAACGGTTTTAAATGTTAAAACAATAAATCTCACAATTTTGTTAGCCATTAATCAAAAAATTCCCCCGATTTTAAGTACCGTTTCGATCCCTCTTATTTATGTAAAAGATAACATTACGAACAAATTAGCGAACTAATTAACGTTCAGGATTTCATGTTATCGAGTATTTCTCAAGTAAATCCACGCAAAGAGACGGCAACGTTGCCCCTATAATTATTTGTTAAATACAAGCAAGTGGTTTCTCTAATTTAGGACCAATTTAGTAACTTCGATATAAATTGCCTGTGATCACTCACTCGGATGTGCTGTAATTGGCAATATTGTTATAGAGTGCCAGTACTTCACCGCAAAACGTATTTTGTATATTGTTGATTTTGATTTGAATGCCCTCAAACGGCCCACTCACGAAGACGATACGAAAATCGAGCGCCTACCTTAATTTGATATTCATGTTCCCGTTTCCATTATAAGGGACAAATAAAGTATGTAAATACTGAACCGTTTAAAGATCAGAAATTCCTTCTTCAAACGTTCCTTATGTGTCGCGTATCGTAACTTACATACCTATATTATGTATAGCAGAAGACCTCACCGCCATACACTCGCACAATATACCAATTACGAAATTCCGACCGAAAAAACTGTTTCCACACAAAATTTACAATGGCGAGTGCACCGCTTGCCGCGGCACGTCTGCGGAGCAAATAAAAAGTTCGCCCTCCGACGAAACGCGAAACGCGACGAAATGTATTATGGAACCTTTTCCACGTCGATAAGTAAACGTTACCCTTGTCCCTACGAGTTATGAACCCTCAACAGAAGGGTACATAAGCGTATTTTTCCCGAGGCTCTTCAATTCCTACTCTCGTCTGTAGACGGATTACAGCCAACGGACGAATGACAGAGCTAGCAAGTTTAAGAGGCTATTAGGGTAATAGGATTGAATCACATTGTATCATCGGTGGATTATCTATCTTTCTGATTGGGGCTTCCCACGAAACTATCAACAGGTAGCGGCAAGTTGTCGTCGCCAAAGTAATTGCTTGTCGATATTGGGCGCACCGAGTTGACCTATTTGGGACAATTACTTCGCCCGACCTGGCAAGAACTGAAAACCGAATACAGGGTTCCATGTCAGATACGCTCCAATAAGAAAATAGACATCCAATACACACAAAAGCTATTTTAATTCTCAGTACATCGATCTGAACTGGCTTGTTTAGATAGTAAGCATTCACGTTACACGGTAACGTACCAGGGGCGCATAATTGAAAAGGCAGAGTGTCGCGTCTAAGCATTCGTCCGTCTGTTTGCTAGGTCTCCCCTCGGGCGCCCGGAAATATCGATTGTACCTGTTGTGCTCTCAAACTGAAGTGTACCCCCTGCCTGCCTGCCTCGTCTGTGTCCAAATAATGGAAATTATTATTTAATTGAAAAAGGACGAGCTTTTGTGGGTTTTTGAATTTGTCGGTGTCAAAAACGATGGAAGTAATACTTTTTGTGTATAATAATACCCTTGATAACTGGCGATTTCCTTATTTATATAGACAGCGAAATATTTGTAAATACTGGATGTTATTGAGTGTTGGACATATTTTTACTTTTTAATCGTGTTTTCTTTGATGACGGTTTAGGTACTTTTACTTCGTTACGAGGAAATACAACATATTATCATAAAATTAATCAGAGAGCGACGAAGAAACTCAAAAAACTTAGCATTATTGTTGTGTTTCTTTTTGCGAGACTTTTATGTTTTTCCTTTGTAGCAATGTAGCGATCAAAGTATTATTTTTTTTTTTAAATACATTTAACAATAACATTGTTTTTTTTTAAATATTTTTTTTTGTTTCTTTACCTTGTTTAGATCCATATTAAACATTAAAGTTATCACATAGGTACAAACATACCTTCTTCAAATGTGCGTTTCATTGTATAAACCTTCTTAATATTATAAAACCGGCGATCTTTTACATGTAATTTTCCAGAATATACAACAGAGATTTCCCCCTTTCGTCTCACTTTACTTATCAAATAAACGGATGCATATTCCGGAACAAATAAATCTTTGAATCCGTTTAAAACGCTTGTTATGTCCACCAAGGGATAAAAGTTTTTCAATTTCCATTCAAATCTCGACTTGACGACTTTTACTCACCAAAATATTGTTCAGAATCTTTCCTGTATAATAAGTCTTGCTATTCTTTAAGTGCTTGTTTATTTTTGCATTTGTTTTTACTGGATTTTTCTCCTTTTACCGTTTCATGAATTTCATTCACAAGTTATCTTCTATCTCTCTCTCTATCTTGTTTAATTCAAAAGTTTTAATGTATCATTGATAGGTTTAGGTTGTTATCTCTCTCTTCTTCTTATTCGTTGTCTTCATTACTGAAGGTCGTGCCCGTCTTGGAAAGCTTTCACGGAGTCATTGACGAGCTGCTTCCAAGCCACTCTGTCTTCGGCTCTTCTCAGGGCAGTGGTCACCGTGAGGCCCGTAATCGCCCTGATCTGGTCTGACCACCGAGTGGGTGAACGTCCACGTGGCCTTTTCCCATCCACTTTTCCCACAACAACCAGTTTTTTTTCAGATTATCTGGCTGTCTCCGGGCGACGTGACCAAAATAATTTAGGACTCTTTGGTAACAGATCGTGGAGAGTCTAGGTTGTTATAAATGATATTAAATTCTTCTGTACCGTGTTTAAACATAAATTAAGTAATGAAACATAAGCGAATTCTTTGTCCTCTGACTTAGTATTTAATTTTGATGATTGCTTTTATACAATTTAACATCGCCTGAAAGTATTTTCATTCCATCAGTTTGGGTTACAAAAAGGTTACGATTGTGCCTTTGTGACGGGTCACTACGTTTATAGTATAAATGGTTCCAACGACGTTTATCTATGGGGTGGTGATATAGCAACGGCTATGGTTTTCATCACCATTTTGAGGGGCATTGCTCAAACCTTTAGCCGGAGGACAACATGTGATTCACATCGTGTGGGTGACCCCAAGGCTTATCTACAGGATTAAATTGGCTTTTATATAGAGACCTTTTGCATTTCAAGATACTATTATGCTCTAGTTCTGTAGCCTAGGGACTACAAAAATATCGCAGTATGAGTTTAGCGATTATTAAGCGAACGAGAAAGTATTTACGTAACCAATAACAGCTGTTGGTACAAGGTAACAATATCTCAAGCTTAAGGCAATCCTACTTATTGAAATGTGGAAAAAAAAATGTTAATTTAAAAAATCAAAAAGCCCAACTCCGAACTAATAACAAGAAGAAATTCATACTATGCAGTTGGAGGATACATAATATGGTTTTGATCAGTCAGCTCGCGATTTCATTAGCATTTTATAATTAACACTTTTTAGTTATATTTTCTTCCAAATTACTTGTAAACATGTATTTGGTATATTATTGTTATCTTAATGTTGATACACCACACGACAGGTTTAGAAAAAAAAAATAGCCCCCCACAGTATGGCGCCCAAAACCCGCCATAATTCTTTTTTCAATTTTAATATAGCCAGTGACACTCGCAAGGTCTGTAGAGTCGATTGACGTAAGAATCATCAAAATCGGCCAACGCGTTTGGTCTCTAGAACGCCACATAGGAACAAACTTACATACATAGACTGATAAACATATTACACTCCTTCGGCAGTCGGGTAAAAAGATGTCATTAAACAGTTTGAAAACCACTTAAACTCTCCAAAACTAATTTATCGCAGCCCTAACCGAATAACCAAATCGATTTTCACAAAACTCTGCCAATATCTTAATGCCCTAAACCGAGAATGTTCAAAGCTACGTCGTCGCCCGGGCGTACTCTTAGACCTACTCCCCAGAGTGCCCTGAGCAGTAAAGTGTCTCTTGATTCGAACCTCCTCGAACCGTAAAAGTCTGCTCAGCTTCTATACCTAAGGAAAATATAAAACTATCTAGGTGAATGGAAATACTTGGTTTATTGACTGAGAATGTTAAGTAAGAAGGTGCTTGTAGGGGAAATTATTTTGTTTGAATTTATTTTTACCAAGTAGGTAAGTCTAAAATAGTACAAGTCAAACACCCGATTTTTTTATTACGAACAAGCTGACCCGGCAACCTTTGCTTTGCCATAAAAACACCAAACATTCATCTACCCTACCCAACCCTACCTACCCTACCTACCCTACCCTACCTACCCTACCATACCTACCCTACCCTACCTACCCTACCTACCCAACCCTACCTACCCTACCATACCTACCCTACCCTACCTACCCTACCGTACCTACCCTACCCTACCCTACTTACCCTACATTACCTACCCTACCCTACCTACATACCTACCCTACCATGTAGGTAAGGTACCTTCTCCTAACAATAACAAACATAACAAAAAAGAATAAGCGAAATCGGTCCAGGCGTGATGCCGTGACGTGATTTTTATATATATAGATAGATTTATATATATAGATTTGATGTGAAGTATTTGTCTAACTCATCAGAAAGCTTACAGTCACCCAGATGGCAATGGAGAGGGCTATGCTCCGAGATTCTTAGCGTGATTGAATCAGAAATGTAGAGATCCGCAAGAGCCACCACTGACATAACCCGAAGAATTGCCAAACTTAGGTGGCAGTGGGCAGGGCACATTAAATTGCTTGCAGAACGGAGGAGCGATGGGGCAGGAAAGTTCTGGAGTGGCGATCGCGAACCGGAAGACGTTGCGTTGGAATGCCTCCCACCAGCTGGACCGATGAACTGGTATTGGTTGGTTGCGGGGATCCACTGGATGCTGGCCGCACGGGACCGGTCAAAGTGGCGACGCTTGAGGGAGGACTATGTGTGTGGACATCTTTCGGCTGATATGATGATGATTTGTCAAACTGTACCAATTAGACTGAAAAAACTGAGTATTAAAGTAGGTCTTGACACCTTCGAATTCTCAAATGCAGAAAACCATCCAAAAGTACTTACACAACAAAAGATACAAAAACTCGAATCGAAAGAGCCCAAATTTTACTTTTAAATCTGCATGAGAAGGGTTTGTCATGAAGTAGACTTTTTTATTCACTTGAGAATAGTCTCGAACTATAGTTTCTTTTGAAAACGTACTATAGGTATACTTATTTATTAAAGTCTCAATGCGAAACAAATTTATTTTGAGACTGAATATTAGCATAGCTAAAGTAAATTGAGAAATCTTAGCACAAAAACGTACATTCTAATTGTGTAAATATTTTGGTATACAATAATTGTAGATTGTTGCATCGAGCGCAAAAATTAACACGAGTGTGTTAGTATTGAAAGTACGTGTGACGTCATTAAATCATAAATTTACACTTTTAAACAATAGGTTTGCTACAAAATACAAACTGTCATATTTATTAAGCATCTACTGACAAATGTCGAAGTACCTACCTAAATTATTATTGTGTTGTCAGATACCTACAATTGTTAGAGTACCCATCTAAGTAAATATTGTTGTGTGTACAGGAAATAACTCTAAAATTACATATAAGCCATATTGATGATATTCCTATAAAATATTACTGAATTTGTAATGTTCATTGTGATGTATCCTAGATTTTATATTGCTATTTTAGTATTATAAGTCTTGTGAGACAATTAATACAAGACTGTCAGTAAGTATCAATATTCTTTCGAATATTGATTAAGAATTACTAAATAGGCGATATTAAATTCCTTAATTGTCTTGATACGTTTTAAAAAGGTTTCATTACTCAAGAATTGATTATTGACCTAATGGTGAGATTATTTCTAGAAATGTAGAAAATGGTGGGGACATTTGACAGGTCGACTCGTTATTATAAGTAGTCTAATTCGTAAGCAAGAGATACTTTTGTGGTGGACTACACAAGCTTCACGTAAGTTATTTGATATTATAACTTGATTATTGCTAATGGTTGTGTTGAAACTCTATTTTCATATTGTGGCCTTTATTCATAATGATGTTAAATTGATTTAAGGACTAGTCGTGTCCCTTGCCTTATCCTTGTTGTTTTGATTATGTAATATTGTGAAATGTTACAAAGATTCATCATATAATGGCCATAATAGAATTAGATCTGTAATATACGATATTTATATGGTTGTAAAATATGTCCATAAATACTTTTACAACCATAGTTGCTTCCGTGGAGTTTCTTGCCCTTCTTCTACACGAGAACTAGGTCTAGCGAACGGGCGGTAAGCTATCTGAGCCTCAATATGAATTAATTGACAAGCCTAATTGAAATAAATACCTAGTCTTGTCTTTCTGTGCTTTTATTCATGAAACCATTCCCTTATACACCACATACATAGGAACTCTGATACACAGTAAATAACCATCTTGACATATATCGATACTTTTATATGGAGTTCCATTATGATTCTAACAAGTGCATTAATTACTCACTTCAGCAAGGTGCGTAATCTACTTTTCTTTCAACTACCAATCTACCTAGCGTGATAAAATATACCTACTCAATTAAAAACTCAAGTAAATGAAAACAATGTTATCCCGCGACTTTTGCGGCAAAAGGTCATCAACAATTTCTGGAGTTCCTGTCAATTTCCATTTTTTTAAACTTTTCTTGCTAAATTAAGAAGTATCAAAGTTTTACAATGGTACAAAATGCGCGCCATTAGTTTTTTTTTAATCTGCCGATTTTTATTTTCAGCCAGTCTTACTCAATGGGAGTCATTAAACCTATGTGGTAAATGTATATCTAAATAAATAAAATATAAAAAACAGTGCATTAATAAAAAACTGTGCCACAATGAGATTTCATATAACATTTCTGCACTGTTTTGGTTATAAGCAAAAAATACGTCCGATTAATGATAACATTTCTACGTAGTTGAAAGAAAAGTATATATCTACACATAAAAAGTTTATTTGATGTGATCTATTGATTCCACAACCATTCAATCACAACAGGGCTATGAAACGTTCCCAAATTCTATCTCATGACGCGCCTGCCATGTGCACAAAGGCTAATACCGACTAGCGGAACAACCCCTACCTATTTGCCGAGCGTGTCACCCCGTGACGACGCACCCTATCTGCACACCGCCTTACTTTCAACCCATCGGCTATGGTAATGCATTACGGCTTTACTTATTGCATATGCATCACATTGGAATACAAACCTTATTTTGAAAAAGCTAAAGTTTAAATTCAAATGTGAGCAATTAATAGGGAAACGTAAGACCACAGTAATATTATTAGTGTTGTGATTTAGTTGAAACTGAGACTGAAATGGGCTAAAGGTCGTGTCAAGATTAATAAGGTCGGTCTATATTAAGATGAAGACGTTTGTGTTACATGACGTAGGTTTATGATATTGATTACTGAGTTTGATGAAATGAGCAAGTATTTGTTTGATGGAGCACGCCAAATTAGGTACCTACTGTATATGATTATTCATAACCGGCGCGCGTGCGTGTATGAGTAGATTTATGAACGTAAATGAAGCAAAAGGAGAATGTAAGCAAAAGGAGAATATAAGCAAAAGGAGAGAAGCAAAAAAGTATGTAAGTACAAGACGTTGCCCGCGACTTCGACTGCGTAGCGTTAGTACTTTGAATAGCCTATTTTTTGAGTTCCGCACCCGAAGGGTCCAAACGGAGCCCTATTGCTGTCACACACGTGTCTGTCGGTCTGTCCGTCGTCTGTCACACAATTTTGTTATGAATAATTTTTTAACTTCCAAATGATCTATGAACTTGAAATTTGGTGATAATGTTTATTTTTATGTATATTTTACTAACAAATACCAATAATGAAAAAAAAATCTTTGGTGCGGGACCCTAAATGTGGGAAGCCCGACACGCACTTGGCCGGTTTTTTTTTTATGTCGCGCAATAATATTGTAGGCCACCTTACTTGAGAAATTATTAGTTCACCATAAAAACTGCCACCTCCCTTTCCACCCCCTTAAGGATGATTGCCGCTTGGCTAAGACTCAAATTATCCCTATATACCAAATTTCATCTAAATCGGATCAGCGGTTTAAGCGTGAAAAGGTAACAGACAGACAGACAGAGTTATTATCGCATTTATAATCTATACCAATATTATAAAGAGAAAAGATTTTTTTGTTTGTTTGTTTGTATGTTTGTTTGTACCGAATAGCCGCCGAAACTACTGGACCGATTTAAAAAATTCTTTCACCATTAGAAAACTACATTATTCCTGAGTGACATAGGCTATTTTTTAATCCCGAAAACGGGTCCTGTGGGGTGGTCTACGGGAGCGAAGCCGCGGGGAACAGCTAGTATTATACATTAGTACGGCTTTATGAATGTAAATTATTGCTATTGGAGAGAAGCTCATAAAACTTATTTATACCTAGGTATTAAATAACTATAACTAAATATTTCTGACTTACTGACTTAGAAAAACTTCCAGCAAAGACAATATTCTTAATAAGATTTTGTTACAGTTTCTGTTGTATCATAAATCTGAACTTTGCTACTTATTCTCCATGATACTAGGAAAATGGAACCTATAAACATATCAGTGTACCAGACATACAAAATAACTTAGTTCTTCTTAATTCAAAATAAGTTCTAAATTACTACGTTGTTTGCTTTTTCTTTGTTTTTACTTATACTTGGTATAATTTTTTCATAAACCGTAAGAATGCCCACATTCTGAACTACAAACTCAATCCTGTACAAAAAGAAAACCGAGTCAGATACCTATCTATTTTAACCCCTTTTTAGGGTTCCGTAGTCAACACCTTTATAGATTCACCATGTCCATCTGTCCGCAGAGACTCTTAGTACTAGAAACATATAATTTGGCTTGAATATAATTTGCATACGCTTTAATTTGCTACTTTTTGTTAGAGTTAAGTGTCCACCCTCCCTGCTAGCTAAATGGTTGGTTTTGGATATGTGAAAATATTCACGGCAGTAGTATATATATAACTAAATTAAAAGGAAAACTATCACAGATGAGTAGGCTTTACAAGTTTATGAGTAATAGTAAAACTTATAAAATGTACTTGGAAAAGTAAAAAAATATTTTCGTTAGAGCGTTATTCGGTGCTTTTATTGTTTATGAACTTCAGTATATTTTATCTAATTATGTTAGTGAATGTAGCTGTTTGTACGGAACCCTCGGTGCCCGACTCGCACTTGGCCGGTTTTATTTTATTTTGAGTTAGTTCAGTCTTTATACAGGTTGTCTGCTAGATATCGTTGTTAGCAATAAGATCGTCATGCCTATGTACGTAGTTTTTTTTTGAATTTTAAAATATATATTTTTTTTATATAAAAGGTCTTTTTTTTATTAGTTTGGTATACAAAAAGTATTTAATCTATTTATCTGTTTTGCGACCTGACCTAAAGTCATATCAGAAAGCAAATTAAATTCATTCCTTTTAACATTTTTTGTACATTTCATAGGACATTGTTTTTCCTATACGCCTCTAGTATTCAAAACACACCCAAATAAACAAATACAAATGTATGTAGGTACATACATCAAATAATAGAATTGTCGAGCAGTGTTTCCTAAAACGTGCACGCCCGACTATCAACACAATGGAAAGCAAACAAACGCAAAACGTTTTAATTAAGTACAAAATAAAAACATTTTTCATTCGTGCTGTTCAAATATTTGGCCTGAATATTGGAAAAACCATTGCATATATTAATATTCGGGGAAAAATAGAGCTGTTTTCAATTATCTGCGTGGAAGCATTTGTGTATGTATCTACAGAATGTATTTTAATTCATTGGTTATCTTTCAAATGGTAAAGAAGACACTCGTTAATATATACATATATAGTTATATATAGATATATAGTTGCATCTGGTAATGGGATCAACTTTGAAATATGAAAACATTTATGTTTAACTTATGTTGAACTAAAGGGTCTTTCAAAAAGGACGGGTCGATGTTAAAATTGAATAAAACAAGATGTGTGTGAGATATTAACGAAATTATTTTTTTATTTAAAAGGCTCATTTATGCCAATTATGGATGGAATATGACATCGTTCAAATGTCCGCCGCGGCTTCGTATGGTGGCACGAATCCGAGAGGTCCAATTTTTAATTGTTGCAAGACCCTTTAGTAGAGAGCAGTGGTGGCCCAGTGGTATCGGCCGCGACTTACAAGTTGTAGGTCGTGGGTTCGAGCCCAGGCAGGCGCTTTACTTTGTGTAAATTATTCCATCACCACTGCTCTCAAAACGGTGAAGGAAAACAGCGTGAGGAAAAGTTCCTCCCACACGTCAATAGGTGGTTTAAATAATCTAGAGATTTTCTCACGGTCACTCCACCTTAAAAAGTTCGCGTGTTTTTCAATAATGTATTGTACTATCCCATTCATTCGTTATTTTCTATCAATTGACCTTAGAGTGATGTGACAACGTCGTTGCATAAAATTATACCCAATGCATACTTATGGACAGTGATATTCTAGTAAACAGATACGTTATACACTCACAAAACAACCGTCAAAAGTGTTCCGCACAGCAGCGGCAGCACACATACACACTTTTCATTCATCTGACATTTCACTATCAAGTCAAAAGGGATGGCTTGATAAAACCAACAAGAAAAAAAAGAGACAGCTAGTGTTTGTCATTTGCGTGTGAATATAAACAAACATTATTCTGACCACCAATGTCTTTTTCTTTTTTTAATCTCCAAACATCAGAATATTAGGGAAAAAAAATAAATAAATTAGTAAATTGAGGTGTATTGCGTACTTACATATGGTATGAGATCCCTTCTGTTTTAAGTACTTTGGTATCATAATCGGTACACTATCTAAATACACACGATGGCATATTTTTAATTTTGTTTTTGTTTCAACAAAGCGTATCGCTCTTCGCCATGCGTGACATAGACTAAAGACTATACGTCCCAATTAGGACGTATCCGAGTCTTCACAATGCGCGCGCTTATAATATATCTGTTCAAAATCTATAATCAGATGTCAAAAACCCTAGTTTAAAAAAATCTCTGCATGTCTGACAAAGGTAAACAGATTCTAAAACCAAATTACCTATAAAACATTTGAATTAAGAATCTGCTAATCGGTTGCTAAACAGCTCAGAGATTTTTTTTAAATAATACTTTAAATGTAATCAGTGATTACGACGAGATATGTCCATAAGACTCCTTAGTGGTTCTGAAGGTATATGATGAAAAAAATATGCTCAAATATCACGCTAAGTGATCCCAAAATAGGTGTCAGTATAAATGTCAGACGTACGTATCGAAAGGACACCAATCACAGCATTTATTACCGTTATCAATATTTTTACGGGCGACCCCATTCTGCGCTAATGGATTCATCCTCTTATTACGTTCAGTACACACAATAACAACAAGAAAATGAACTTGATTATATCTTGGAAAATACGTAGAAAAATATAGGCATAATTTGATGTATAGAGGATTTTTGTGAAAAGCTTTAAGATTGCTTTATGTTTTAATGTATATTTGGTAAAAATCATATAAAGGAATACCAATGTTGGTTAAATGAATATATAGAACGAATAACATCTCAATAATTCGTAGAAGTACAGCACGTCATTGCCTACAATAAAAGGGAAAGCACAAATCCTCTTAAAACATGTAGTGTTTATGTTAATTAAACTCCAAGTATTTTTGTATTCGTAAAGGGAAAATACAGAAAATGAAAATCCACTTCAATAAATCCAATTACACTCGTCGTTTTTTACCCATTTTTTTAAATCAACTTTGTTGTCTTTGCAGTAAAAAAAAGCGAAAAGACACAGAACATTCCTTAAGGCGCTATATACGCCCCAATGTTAACGCAGTACTGGCAGTGCGCCCGATCGATTCCAAAATATCAATATTGAACCTCCTTTTGAACAGTTTTATTTGCAAAATATTATTTGATTTACATATGCTATGTTAGTTATGAAGAAATTCCAGCCATATTCTGTTTAAAAATATTTTTATACATCCAAGTCGTTTTGAAGGAGTTTCTAAAAGTTGCGAAAAAATATCGTGTTGTTAATAATTTTTTTAAAGCAAAAATAATTAGTTACACGAGACAACCTTGTGTTCGAAATAATGTGACATGAATCAATAATAAATATATATTTTTTTCAAACCTTTTAACCTAGCCGTTACTAAGGAGTATGCTTTAGAAAGTAATCGTTTTACGGCACTAAAGCGTATGTAGGCCCTTAAATAATACTATTAAATTTCACATCATAAAATATCGTTTGTGGCCATATTTTGTTTTTAGCGAAGAAGAAAAAGAGGTGGACGTTTATTTTGTTCCAATACTCTTACCGCTGGAAGAGAGTTGTTCAAAATCTTATAGCTAGTAGTAAACACTGTTTTTTAACGAACGAGGACTTGTACCTAAGTGCGATTTTACAACTGCTACGTCATGTTAAAAAGCAGAGAGATTAAAGAAAAAAGTTATTTGTGTAAAGAGTAAACTCATAGCCCATAGCCCATATTAAATTTACGAAGGAAACCAACATAGGAAATAACTGATAATATAATCTATTTATCTAAAAAAAAACAAGTCTTTAAGCAATTAGGCGAAAAGTTTTGTGGTAGAACTTGTAACCTTTGTTTGTAAACAGTTTTTTTTATTCAGTTAAAAATACAATAATTGTATTTTATGTATGAGAATTGATAAATTACAATTATTTCAGTAAATTGGTTTGAAGAAACACTTTTACAAGTCTAGAAAATAATACATTTTAAAAGTAGACAAGGAAGACCGACATTTTCACAATCCGACAACGTTGAGAATATATTTTCGAAATAAACTCAAAGGTCACAGTCGATTTTAAAGTCGTGACATTACCTTAGTTAGATCATTCATATGGCTGTCCTTTTTTTTTTGGGGTTGGAAATCATCCAATGACTTCTCCCGCTCTGGGTGAAGCGGAAGGGCGTGTCAGACTTTTACTGACTAAAACCCACCCGTGTTCCTTCAGTTGCTTGAGCCAGGGCCGCGGTAACTCTTTTTTAAATTTATCCGCGACCCAGACAGGCATCGGCCCTAGCGGACCCCTTCAGTTTTGCTGACATCTCTTTGAGGTACGCGTGGAACACTACGCGCCGTCGACTCGGGCCCGGTCCTTATCGGACGGCGAGCTACCCATTACTCGCCGTCCGCATTCATATGGCTGTCTAAGATAGTCTTTTGAAAAGAGAACCACTAAGATTTGAGTGAATAAGTTTGAAGTGAAACGTCATTACTCCTAATTCTAGAGCCTTCCAGTTCACGTCACCTAAGTTTTCACGGTGAAATGGTTAATAGTCTACAGTCTGTACACAGTTATTTTACCTCTGATTTTGCATCACAGTGATCCTTATTCATATTAACATAAGGTTGCTGTTTCGTCGCTGCCAGAGGACAAGTAACAGTGAACACACTGTATCTTCCAGTCAGTGCATGCTTTGTCAGTGACCATGTAGCACAGACAGCACTACTCCGAACACTTGTTTGTTTCTTTATTTGTTTCCTTATTTTGGCATTCAAGCCTTATTCGAGGCATCATTATTCGCCCTATTTCTATAAAATACTTTCCACATAATTCTACGGTCTAATATTTTTTTTCAGTTTGTACAAAATCTAGAAAAGAATTGAAGCCTAGCCGAACAAGAGACACAATGTAACCAGAGTCTCGGGGCCACTAGGGCGGATGCTGTATTCGGGCGACGCTGTAATGTGCACTCTGCCTAACGACTTGTTCTCGCGGCAACAGCTGTAAAATGCACTTTTAACTATTTTAAAAGTATACTACTGTCCTTTAGTAGGTATGTTTTTATTCCAAGTTCAACTAAGTTCAAATAACAATATTTGACATGACGGATTACACAATATGTATCTATTAGAATCAAATTACACAATCTATCCTTATGCACTGAGGTGTGTATAAAATTGCATTCGTGAAAAGTAAATAATAAAGGGAGTACATAAACAACCTACCACAATTTTTGTCCGCTCTGTCTACCTAAAAATGTAAAAAATATCACCTAACCACGGCTCCTTAGACTGTTCTTAACTTTGCAGACACATAAATCAGTCTGCACAATACTTAGTTTTTTGAACCAAGCCAAGTAGCACCCCGACACTAAGACTAGACCTCCTAACATTTATTACCTAAACTGAAAGTTATAAAATCGTTAAAGAAACAGCAAGCCTGTTGCTCGAAAACGTAAACAATGAAGCCTTGCTCTTGGGGCCACTAGGGCGTGCGGAGTACTAGGGCAGCTTGTAATGTGCACTCAGCTAACGACTTGCATTCAAGTTCCGACATCTGTATAAGTCATACGACACCTAAGCAAAACGCATGGAATTAGTAAGTACACTGTAAAACGTAGTTATGACAAATGACATAATTATACGCGTAATCCTGGCTGAAAACGAAAAGAATAATTTTAAATTTGGATTTTTGCGTGAGTCGTGTTTTGTTTTCAAATTAAAATTAAGTAAGCTGTGGCTTAGAATGTATTTAACGGTACGGTATTAATATAACGTATAAAGAGAAGGCTTAATTAACATAATTTAATGCTAAGTTTAATCCTCAATTCGTATAATATATTATTCTTATTCTCTTTATTATATAAAACCGTTTACGTGATACATATGCAGACGTCATTGTAAGAAAAAGGTCTACATAAAATCCTTCCGTCTTCCTTCAATGGAAAAGCTGTGTTTTTATCTTTTTACCTCGGGCTTTCTCGTGGAGTACGCAAGTTCAGCTTCTTTCCACAGAAGAAAAATAAATGTGATTAAATGCCGTTAATGCATGTACGTGCTGTCACAAAGAAATTATATAACCGTTTTATGTATTATGTTACATTTATTGTGATATTATTTATAACTGTAAATTAATTATTTGAGGAGTTGTGGAAAAATAATAACGGCTGCACTGGTCGATCATCAAGGTTAAGCAACGCTTGACGAGGTCGGTCCGTGGATGGGTGACCATTTCCACATACCGAGTTGCCTCCGTGCCTCGGAAAGCACGTTAAGCCGTTGGCCCCGGCTGTCATTTGAAGATCTTTGACAATCGTTACGGGAAGTCAGAAGGTTGAGATCTGATACCAGTCGTGCCAAGGGGTACCGTGTTACCCAATTACTGGGTTGTGGAGGTTAGATAGGCAGTCGCTTCATGTAAAACACTGGTACTCAGCTGAATCCGGTAAGACTGGAAGCCGACCCCAATGTAGTTATATGTAGTTAAGTCTAGGAAAAAGGCAGATTGATTGTTTATAACTGTAATTTTTTAACGAACAAGGATTCGTACAAGATAATGTGCCCTACATAATTGTAATTACATTCCAATTAGGGCATTAGCTCAAATCAGTGCTAATCTAGAGTTTTTAAAGGTTCTGAGATGAGCTACCTTCAAGTCTAGCTGGTTTCGACTTTACGTCATTATAACGTACAAAGAAAAATATCGCATGTTTAGCGTGGGAGCAAAGCAAACTGATCTACACGTGTCAAAGCCTCCTCAAAAAGATCAAACTTTGAATAAACAAAGAGAACAAAGCATGTTATTTATCTCCGAAAAAATCCACGTAAGGAAAGTAAAGGCCGTAAGATTTACCTATTCACTTTGTAGCAAAAAATCTTTCTTAAACGAAGCTCAATTCAGAAATTGATACCTACAATTTTTCTTAAGGTTCGTGGTATTAGAAAATGCAGGAATAAAGTGGAGGCGAGGTGTTTAGCCGTAACAATAATTCACTGAATGAAATATTGCTTAACACCCACGGCGCAGTACATTCGTCGGCGTTTCCATCAGAATTTGGAATATGCTTAATGTTAGTAGGTGTCCAGTTATAAGATCTAGAAAGAGAATTTTAATGTTGCGACTCATATTTTGTGTTGAATAATGTCGTTAACTATTTATAATGATACGGGAACAAAGTTTGTTATCATTAAGGTCCACTTGCACGATTAACTTAACTCGGAGTTAGTTGCTAACACGAGGTTAAATTGACAATAATGTATGACAAACTGTCAATTTAACCTTGTGTTACCCACTAACTCTGCCTAAGAGTATTAAGTTGATAATTAGTTGATAATTGTATTTTTTATATTTGAATTATTGATTATTTGTATATTGTCATTCCACGGACATGTTGATTATAATTATTGTTATATTTAAATTACTTAATATTGCTACTCATAACACTTTTGTAATGTATTGTTTGATAAATTATTATAATAAATGTATTGAGTAAATTATTGATTTTATGTGACACAATTGTCAACATTGTTTTATTATATTTCTATGTTAATTATTGTAATTGGTATTATATCGTTTTAATTAACTATAAATAAATAAATAAAATAAAGTTATTTTAGTGATATTGGTTGTATTTGAGTTTTTTTCCTGAGCATTACATTTTACCTTTAGCCACTGATGGCATCAACTTTAACTAAAGTAAAGTAAAAAAAAAAAAAAAATTTGATAGATAGATAATAATTTGAGCAATATTCCTGCAATTTTATCCTCCACAAAACTTCACAGCGAAGTGAAGACTTAGAGTATATAAAGGTGTCTTGAAGCGGTATGCAAATGTGTCGTCATGCAGATCGACCGCTGATGCATGGCCGGGGCAACCTCGCCGCTACATTTCCTGTACTACACAACGTTATATACTAGTATACATCTACAAGTTTATGTCATCGGACTCAAGACCACGAGGTCGTAAGAATGAACCCTTTATCTACTGCAGACAAGCTTAGCGAAGCGTGTTATCGAGGTTAGATAATGTTGTGTTAAGAGAGATTTGTCTTGTTAGATCTTGTTCTTGATCTTGTCTTGTAAGATCTAACTGGAAGGCACTATGTGTTTAATAAGTCTAAACTTTTTACTAGATGAGCCGATTTTCATGATTCTTTTTAGGGTTCCGTACCCAAAGGGTAAAAACGGAACCCTAATACTAAGACTTCGCGATCTTTCTGTCTACTGTCTTGTCTGTCTGTCACCAGGCTGTATCTCATGAACCGTGATAGACAGTTGAAATTTTCACAGATGATGTATTTCTGTTGCCGCTATAACAACAAATACTAAAAACAGTATAAAATTAATATTTAAGGGGGCTCCCATACAACAAACGTGATATTTTTGCCGTTTTTTTGCTCGATATTAATAACGGCAACAGGTAGATGCTTGAAATATTCACAGAATGTTTAGTTGTATATTCACTTCAAAAAATAATAATGATTAAATTAAAATAAAATAAATTAAGGGGGTCTCGCATACAAAAAACGTGATTTTTTTGCAGTGTTTTGCTATAATGGTACGGAACCCTTCGTGTGCGAGTCCGACTCGCTCTTGGACGGCATTTTTATTTAATTTTATCTCTCTTGAGGTCCCATTTAAATTTTATCAGTATCTGATGAAGAACTTCGGATGTATACAACAGAACTCAACATCACGCCCGTACGCTCTAAAGAGGTACGCAGATGTGTACGAGTAGACTGATTTCACCGGTTGTGTTCAAGTTTCATGTTATTCGGGCAATCTATTCTGGTATAACTGTGGGCATTATAGATAATAATATGTACCACAACTAAAAAGTGAAAAATAAAAAACTTTGTCACAAAAACTAACTTCGATTTCGGCAGTCGGTGTCAAAAACCGAAGAAACAAAAACAAGAACACCGACTGCCGAAATTGAAGTTATTTTTCACATTGTAGTGCTTTATTTGGCAGTCGATTGTATTTTTTTGTCAAAAAGTTTTTATGTTTTAAAGTGAAAGATCCAGGCGAACACGGTAATATGATCTAAACTGCTTTTTGAGGAACTGAGCTAAAACAACACTCAACCGTGACAAGTGGAGATTTGTAGGACTTGCCCCAGCAATGGGATATAGAGATTGACATAAAGATGAAATCATTGGAAAATAAAAAGACCTAACTAAGCAAGTATATTCATAAAAACTCTCCGATGCCGATGTTACGGTGTTCGTTTTAGAATTGGGGCTTTGTGCCTTAATAAACCTATTTTATTATTGCTTTAATCAGTATCGTTGTCGCTCACAATGAGCCTCATCAGAAAGCTTACAGTCACCCAAAGGGCAATGGAGAGGGTGTTTCCTTGCATGAGTGAATTAGAAATTTAGAGATCCCCAAGAGAACCAGGGTTACCGACATTGGCCTAAAACTAAGAAAAAAGAAATGTGGTGACGCTTGGGGGAGGCCTATGTCCAGCAGTGGACCTCTTTCGGCTGATGTGATGATGATGATAATCAGAGCTAATCATGAAATCACAATAACTGCTCGACAGTACAAGTGTGATTTTTATCAATACTATTATAAATAAATTAGCGACCAGACTTGCCTGTCATTAGCTATTGATTGATGGTCGCCCCAGAACCCCAGAGCACAACCAACATTTCAATTTAATGAGACGACTAAATGATGAATTTCGTCAATATAATCTATCATTATTACCAAAACGCGGGCCCTCGCGAATCGAAAAACTCGAAGCCTACACGAAATTTCTAAGACAATTTCGACATTAAGAATTAATTAATTTGTGGTGACAGTTTTGTTATCAATTAATCAATAAACATTATACAATACCAGTCTTTAACTGGTCCATTGAAGAACAAAACCCTCTTTTTATACAAAGAACGCATGAGTCCCTCTTTTTATAAAAATGCAATTTAAATTAGTCTGTATTTAGTTAGCAATAGTTTTTATTTCAGTTGTATAAATAGATAAATTAATATTTAGGAACGCAGCGATCGACAAGCAAACAATGCTTATTAGAGAGATCCTGATACGGGTGACGTGATAAGAAAGCTTATTGTATCTTAATTTATTTCAATTCCATCCGCTTTGTGCCTTTGTGAACACAATAAAAAACATTCGATTTAAAACATCCTTCAATAAATTCCAATATTAAACAATTAACTTAAAGAAATCGTAACAAAGAAACCGATATTAACTTTAACTACGTAAAATACGATCAAAACCGGCTCCAAAAGTTTGTTCAACCGCAAAACCGAGGAGTTTGAATTGTGTCTTTATTAACGTAAAAACGTCAATGTAATAAACGTTGATTGAAATACATTATATCCAGGAGTTCAATTACCTGTTTTAACACCTTAACATATCCATCATGTCCCTGTCAAAGGCCAACGACCCTGTAATCAATTACCTAAAGGTCAGAAATAATGTCCCATAGACTATTTACCTATTCAACAACTTCTTTTATAATAGAAATGAAACGTGGAACATTTTTATAAGCATTCTCAACATTTCTAATTCATGAAACTTGTAACGCAAGGTGGCACCTATCCTTATAAATTATTCTCGACCCCACTCCGGATCCCATCCCTTTGTTGCGTATTACTTTTAACGACCTTTTCAAAAATTGTTTCATGTTAAAGCTGCGAACACTGTCTATTCTTCAGTGCCTACAAACGTTGGCATAAACACTGTTGTGTGTGACCAATGTTCGAGGAACGTGTTCGTTGGTAAATACTACGGTAAAACAAACACTGAGAGTAAACAAAGTGGTCTTAGCATCTGGTACTTGATCAATATCTGTGTCCTTGACATTAGAGCAAACCACTCGCATCCGAGCTCTCAATACCTATTCATATCTCGTTATTCAATATTCACCCACCTTATAGTTGGTCTGCGGAATAATTCAGCACAGCTATTTCGGTGGCACAGCACTGGTTCTCACTAAATAATTCCGTTTTAATTGAGTATTCTTGCACGAGTCACTGGGAAATAATTTTCGGCGTAGCGGCGTAGTCGTGAGTGCTACGTGTCGTAGCGCGTCGTAGCGCGTCGTAGCACCGCGCGCGAGACTGTCGACTGCCGCCCGGCTGTGCCGCGGACACGGATTGCCGTACACAGGGTACTTACGGTCTAGAGATAAATTTTCCTTTGCCGTACGGCAGTATGGTAGATTAGTTTGATAGTTCGGTGTTGGTTTTGAATTAAGTTTTATATAATGCAAGGCATGTTTTTTTTAATTAGTATGGGATTGTTTTCAAAGAATGACATCGATGATTGGAGATGAACTTCATTACAGTAAGATATTATTTAATTTCAGTCATTTCAATATCAATTCTTTGTTTTATCCACAATAACAATAATCAATAAATGTAATACAATCCCAATATATGTTTTGTCATAAACAATGGATACTACTTTCTAATGTTTCCATCTCCAAAAATCATAACAATATTTAAAAATACAATCCCCTAGTATTGTTCTATTTTTAGTCCACAATAAAAACCGCGAACGCGATAAAATATTTCACGTTCTCCGACCGCGGAATAATTTAACAAGTTCGAAAGCATCTGTGTTGGTTGGCTACTCTGTGCGGTAAGGAGTCACTCGTTGCGCAGGCGCGCGTGACGTCAGCGCGTCCCGTGTCCCGCGCTCCCCTCGCCGCCCACACCGAGCGGGACCGCGGCGCGAACCGCTAGCGCCATACATCACCGCCCGACACACGAGCAGCGTGATAGAATGCTTCTGAAGAAAAAATGCAATGGAAAATGTACTGACAGAATGAATTATTTCGAACATAAACAAATGCTCCTTCTAGGATCATACTATGCACGTTTTAGTTTCCCGGTCGATTAGAAGTGTTTACTATAGATACCGATTGCAACAAAACAATATTTACACCGATCTAGATTGTTTCCTTCGTTGTAAACAGATGAAAGGTACTCGTAAACTTGATCCTTCGTGACTTGTCATGTCAAAATTCCATGTAACCTTGTAAGTTCTTTGAATATTCTGATATACCTACCTCCCCCTTGGTACATAATATTATGGAAAGTATATTACATTAAAAGTTGTTAAAGCAATCCGAAGTAGAGAAAATCGTAGATCACATTTCCACGTGAAGAAATAAACTCGTATTTTAGATATCTGTGCAATCGATCACGTTGACTAACTTCAATCTGAATACACCCACCCACTTGAATATTAATTTACAAGTAACTACCTCGTTGTCAGTAGTGTTAGTGCTGAGCATGATGCCCTGGGTTCAATGAACGGGTTGGACAAATTGATATTAGGTTTTTATATAGCACTAGCTGTTGCCCGCGGCTTCGCTCCCGTGGACCACCCCACAAGAACCGTTTACGGGGTAAAAAAATAATGTAGCTTTATACTGGTGAAAGAATTTTTTAAATCGGTCCAGTAGTTTCGGAGCCTATTCGGTACAAACAAACAAACAAATAAATCTTTCCTCTTTATAATATTATATTAGTATAGATAAAAATCCTTACATAACTGGGAAAATGGTACTATAGGAGGTGATATAGGTCATCATCATCATTATCATCATTATTTCAGCCAAACGACGTCCACTGCTGGACAAATGCCTCCCCCAGAGACTCTTGCTGTAGGTACACCTTCCTAATCATTCGAGGAACTCAGGCATGTTATGTTATTTGGTTGATGGTATGCCAAGATATTCGCAACAAAAAAGAATCACAAATGTCATTCTAATTCAAAAAAACTAATTTGAAAAAAGAATAAAGCTCCCAAAACTATACGTAGATTTCGAAGTGCCTATTGTACCTCCTTCCTAACCTGTTATAAATGCCATATCTATCTGTATTTAAGTGCACAGGTGTTAAGGAGCGGTGCATTTATCCTGTCCGTCACAGCCGGTCGGTCTCACGATGACAAAGGTGGGATGGCTGATAATCATATGTCAGCCATTCCACCGTTGCGGTGGAAACTTTACTCAAGTAATTTTTACTTAGTGTATCATGTTTGAAGTCCTAGGTTACAAATTTAGGGATATCGGTTAGTATCAGTAAATATTAATCACTTCAATTCAATCCAAATGTGAATGTCAATATGAAATCCCGTTTTACAAAAATAATGAGCATTTTATCCTTAATAAACATATTTAGGGACTATGTTTTTTCAACTTATTTGGCTAATAATTACATTTACAAACATACAGTCGAACGTATGGCAGACTAGCTTCTGCCGACGTCTTCGCCCGAGTGTAAAGCGTTTTATCCCAAGGGAACGTACTGGGATAAAAGTATCCTGATGTCCTAATCATATATAATGGTTGAGCTGAGTGGTGCCGATCCATGCGTCATGTTCGTGAACGGGCGCCATCAGTTGGGATTGGTCATAACTTAGCTGTCTCGACCTGTTAAAGGGCATTTTTTTTTTATAATTATTTGTTACTCTAGACGATTTTACGTACACGTCTTTTTACATCGTTCTCACATATATTTATTTTTTCAACAAGAATGATGTAACCAAAAACTTGTAATTAAAACTGATCGAAAAGAGTGTCCGGGGAGTTTCCTGCAAATTCTTCTCCATTGAGACCTACAACAGACGCTTGCGAATTTGCAACTAGAGTCATCTTTTTATTAATTTTTTGTTTGACAATTCAAAAGTACTTCTAAAGTTTACTTGAAATAAATACCTTGATTTTGATTTTGATTTTGATCCAGGTCTATCCGTTTGCAAAGTTTCCAAATTCGTTCAGCCCTTGTGGCTTGATTGATTAACAAATATCCAAACGTACAAATTTTCACAATTATATTATTAGTACAATTCCTCTGTATATTTAATTAATAAAATTATCTATTATCCATATTCTACGTACATATACCAGTATGAAGCAAGCATTGTAGTAAGGCCACATTGTGGGACAATTACTAAGAGACCTTTATAACGCCTTCGTCGTCGCTTCCTCGTAAACACGCTGACACACAAAAGCGTATCTTAGTAAAGCTAACATACCAACAAAATAAGAGCATTACTCCTCAACAGACACACAAATCTTGCTTTTACCAACATACAACTTCAATAAGATCTTTCATCCGTGTAATGGGTAAAAACAAGAGAAAATAAAGTAACTGAAGCAAAATGTGGAGAGGCGAGTGTGAGCGAAGCAATGTATGGTGTTGAGACGCATCTGAGCGGAATTCTATGATGGTCATATAAAAGGGACAAAGTTTTCTGTGAGAGCCCTTTTCTATTTGGGGTTGTCGTCGGACCCCCGCTGTTACACTGACCCTCGTAGGGGAGGGGTGCAAGTGAACTACTTATGTCATAAAATGTTTTTTTTTTTTTTTTATAGTTTTATTGGCCGTTCTTTTGTTTTGTTTTTTTATTGTTTGATGTGTGACGCTTGTATTGAAAGCTAGTTTTGGGTTGTAGTTCGATGTTATGAATTCATTTTGAAATGAAATAGGGTTGGTACTTAAGAAATGTTTTAATATCTATTCAGAAATATTTTTTTAGGTAACTGCTATTGAATTTGTCTATAAAATTTAGGTAGATTTTTTCTCTGGCATAATAAAATATAATATTGTCAACATGGTTCTAAGAAAGTACAAAATACGTACTTAAAGGGGCGTTGTTATGTTTAATGAAAAATATATTCTAAACTACATAATAAGCAAAAACACGAATTACGGCCCACGGTAAAATAAAGAAGCTTAAACTGCTTTGTTAACCAGACTATTACGAAATCTAGAACAATGACATAAATTTTCTTGTCGGCATATTTTTTTCATAGAAATATAATAGAAATGGAGCAAAATACTATTCTATCAAGATGTGTTATGTCTAGAATGTTTCTCGCTTATGTCATAACATTCGATGTAGAAACTAGTACATTATAGTATTCACTCGTGCCACAACTTAGGATAGATCTCGTTTAGGCTGACCCCACACTCGCGACTGTTGCTACAGGACTCCTTATTATTCTCCATCTATTTATTAGTAAGATTGCAAAAGTGAGCATAGTTTATTACTTGTCCACTACAATAAACATCCCACCAATTTTCAAATTATATTTTATATAAATCTTGTGTATTCTACAACAAAGATTCTTTTTTTGTTGTTGTAGTAAATAGTCCATCTAAGTCCATTCTCAGTCAGTCATAAAGTAAAGTAAAGTAAACGTATAAACTCTAACAACATATAAAAAATCCATTAATCATGACTACTACCCCTGTCCGCTAGCTCCTACGTTGGGGACCTCGCAAGATTGGGGACTATTAACAGAAATGCGCTAGTGATCGCGTGATACCGTCGTCCCCCGATCCCCAACCCGCCTCGTCACCAACGCATTGTATCAACTGTTTGTCACTGCCCTTATTAATGCGTAAGTCTCGTGAACTGATACAATGAAACAGGTTTTAGGAAGATTAGTATTGTGGAGAATTAAAACAATTCTATTGACAATTTATGAAAGAAGTGAACTGATAATGGTGTGCTTAGTCGTGACAATAGATCTTGTTGATCCGATAAAATGTCGTTTCATCATCGGACTACAAAACGTACGGCGATGCGCCATCGGTAAATGGTGGACATCCCACTCATACGAACTAAACGTTTCCTATTCCTTCCTGGAATTCCCTGCCGGAGTCTGTGTTTCCAGATAGATACAACCTCGGGGTCTTTAAGGCGCCGATTCCCTTGAGTAGCTGATTTTAAAATGAGAATCACGTCTAAACGGCTAGTCGTTATTTTTTGGAAAAAATATATGTTACATTAGACCATTTACTTAATAATTTGATCTAAGAAAATTTTAAGTTTTATTCGTATAACATAGTGTAATTAATTTGTAAAGTTATGTCTAGAACGGACAAAAACACGACAATCGCACCAAAACCGCTGGGCGTATTTTAATTAAATTAACACCATCTCAAAGACAATTTAATTATCTACATTTTGATCTCAGGCTTTTTTTTTTAATGTCATAGAATAATAAGGAAAGTACAAAAAACTACTAAATTTTAGGTCGCGCGGGTGTGAAACGAGAGCGCGTTTTGTTCCCTCAAGGTCGTTGGCGTTAGTCGTCGTCTTAAGTCAAGAGTCAAGAGAGAGAGGTTACTTCTAGGTAAGCGTGCTAGACCGTCGACCACGTCATCACTTACCACTTAGCAGGTGAGATAGTGGTCAAGCGCGAGGCTATCACGAATAAAAAAATAGAAAGGCTCCGATTGTCGTTACGCCTGCTTTAGAATTTAAGTTGGAGCAATTTAAAAAAATATATTGCCTATTGTAAGCCCATACATTAATTGTAAACTTGGAAATAAAGATTTTATTGATTAGATGATAATTAAATGAGGCAAATTATAACACCCACATTATAAATCTTTTTTTTATGTTTTCTGTTATTATTTTGTTTATTTTATTTTGTGTAATTTAAGTTAACATTTTTATGTTACCGATCACGTTTAAAAAAGTGTGTAATGGTAAACCCTCATAATTGGTACCCAAGATACAGGTTTGCCTAGTTTGGGGCCAATATTAAAACAATCTTGATTAAATAAAATTTGAATTTGAAAAATAAAATTTATACCATAATTTCCCTAAACGAAATCGTATCGTTTTATAATTCCAAAGAAACGGTAAATGTGTCAGAGAATTTATTATGAATTCTAAAATTATTGTAACCTTAAATACATTTTTAAGAAAATGCGTAACAGCGTTGTTGCTTTTTGCCTTAACTCGTAGATACTATTAATATTACTTAGGTTTAACTAACCACCCGTGTATCACGTTCATCACTTACACATATGTACGCATATTATGCACAATTGCATGCATCTAATCCTAATGGCCTGCAGACACTCGAACATCAATTATATCATTGATGGATTGATTAATAATGAATGGAAATATTGTACGCAAATGGGGTACGTACGGAAGTGTAGCTTATGTGGGAGACATTAAATTGCATGTCAGTGCAACTGTCTTAAACCTACACGATCTTAGATTGATTACTTTTTAGTGGAAAGAAGACATCTCTATAACTATCTATCGTACTTCCCCGTAATATTATAAATGTGAATACCTTATGTTTAAGACGACGATAGTAGCCAACGTCCTTGGGGGAACAAAACGCGCACCTATTTCACACCCGCGCGATTCCCCAGTTTTAAGACCCAAAAATAAGTAGTTTTTTTTTTTCCTTATTATTCTATGACTTTGAAAAAAAAGCCTCAGATCAAAATGTGGATAATTAAATTGTCTCTGAGATACCACCGGGTGTATATTAATGAAATTGACACCAATTTCATTAAAATACACCCGGTGGTTTTGGTGCGATTGTCGTTTTTTTGTCCGTGTTAGACATAACTTTACAAATTAATTACACTATGTTATACGAATAAAACTCAAAATTTTCTGAGAACAAATTATTAAAAAAATGGTCTCATATAACATATGTTTTTTTTTCAAAAATTTACGACAAGCCGTTTCGACGTGATTCTCATTTTAAAGTCAGCTACTCAGGGGTATCTACTTGGATGTTTTATATCAATCACGTCCCAATTGCTAAATGTAGTGGATTCAATTTAGAACAAACATAGTTCAAGTCGGGTGGACTTGAACTATGACAATAACAAAGGATACTTTTTACCTGGTAGTACCTACTTTCCTGTGGAATAGCTGTCAACAGCTACTAGTGTGAAGCAGCTGGCAAACAAATAAAATAATAATAGCTGTATGACGATATCTCTGTAGCTGTATGTATGATGTATACGTAGCAGCTGTATGACAGCTGGTACGTACAGTACAAACATTTTCTTAAGACGACGACTAACGCCAACAACCTTGAGGGAACAAAACGCGCAGCCGTTTCGCACCCGCGCGACCCAAAATTTAGTAGTATTTTGTACTTTCCTTATTATTCTACGACTTTAAAAAAAAAAGCTTCAGATCAAAATGTAAATAATTAAATTGTCTTTGAGATGGTGTCAATTTCATTAAAATACACTCAGCGGTTTTGGTGTGATTGTCGTGTTTTTGTCCGTTTTAGACATAACTTTACTAATTAATTACACTGTGTTTTACGAATAAAACTCAAAATGTGCTCAGATCAAGTTATTAAGAAAATGGTCTAATGTAACATATATTTTTCCAAAAAATTACGACTAGCCATTTAGACGTGATTCTCATTTTAAAATCAGCTACTCAAGGGAATCTGCGCCTTAATGTCACTCGGCAAACTTCGTGTTCCGTCAGTCGTCGGCTTTCTATCAAATGCCCTCTAGTATGCAATAGTAGCTATGCAGTTGCCCTTTGCACTTGGTGCAGACCGGACGCTCTCAATCAACTTGGAAGTATAAAGAGTTATTAATACTCTTGTAACATACTATAATTTATTTAGAAAATGGGAGGAAAGTTGCTATTTTTACAGCTCTACATAGTTCACACGGAAATCAAAACAAAACAACAATTAAGTACTTAGTTCTGAATTCAATTAACTATACACGATAAATCTAGTAATTGATGAACATGGAAATTAGCATTCGTTTGTATTCGGAAATGCGATGATTGCCGAGGGACATTAAGAAAATAGTTGTACTGTGCTAACATTAAAGTAAGTAAGAAGTTTTCTGAAAATGTTTAAATTATTTAAAATTTGGCTACAAAGTTTTAGTACATCTAATTTCACAGCTTCATTTCTATTTTCATCTGAAAATGGCAGAGAGAAATAAACATATTTAGTTCAGTCAACCAACATGCAAACTTCATGGAATACGCCAAAACTTTTGTATGCTATCACAGTTTCAAACATATTCAGTTTCAGTAATGCTTTGTTTTACTAGCAATTTTGAACAACTTTCCGACAACATGATAACATAAGTAAATGATCGCTACCTGTACTTATAGCCTGAAGAATTGCCAAACTTAAGTGGCAGTGGGCAGGGCACATTGCTCGCAGAACGGATGGTTGATGTGGCCGAAAAGTTCTGGAGTGGCGACCGCGAACCGGAGGACGTTGCGTTGGAAGGCCTCCCATTAGGTGGAGTGACGACCTGGTCAAGCTTGTAGGAGTCCAGTGGATGCGAGACGCACAGGACCGATCAGTATGGCGACGCTTGGCTCCCCCAAGCGTGTGTCCCTATGTCCAGCAGTGGAAGTCTTTTGGCTGAAATGATGATGATGATGACTTGCCTCCATACACATTTTTACACGTCAGGACGTGTCAAAACTATCATACTTTGACTGTAAAAAATATATATACAAGTCATATACATCTGTCCCTTACGCAGACTCAAAATAACCTTACTCTAAGAGCTTATTGTCACCCTCCTGTACTTACCTAGCTCTACCATTGCACTCGATAACACAGCATAACATCATGCCTGTATTACCAGAAAGGATGAGCAGAGTTGCATCTCAAGGTGAGAATAGACTAGATCATTTACTTATAACAGGACATCGAGCATTCACTAGTTATTTTTTTAAATTTACACATGAACACTCACTTCGAAAAAGACGACACGACGCACGATGTTTTGTTACAACCTGATATTAAAACCAACGAACGTCTTGGTGTAACATTTTATCGAGCATAGGCTCGAGTGCGGGTGACAGGGTGTGAATAATTAATGCAAGGTACAAAGAAATGTTTAATGTAGCCAGAGACACTCACAAGGTGCAGACGAATTGATTGACGTAAAAATCACCAAAATTGGCCAACGCGTTTGTTCTCTAGAACGCCACATAGGAACAAATATACATACATAGACTGATAAATACGTTACCCTCCTTCGGCAGTCGGGTAATGACACTTTTTGTAGCCTCTATTTTCCACAGTTTCTTAACTCGGGCATTTTTGCCATTCTTGCTTTACTGCATACCGGTTATTATATATTGCTCCACTATATACTGAGATACAGGCGTATACATGTTAAGTTTTCTTAATTAATATGTAATATGTGAAAGTTTAAACAACAAAATATGACGTTATAAGCAAATGTGACGGAAAAAGAAATGGAATAAAACAAATGCAATGATACTTTAGACCATAATTATCATATTCAAAGCAGCTTAATAACATCAGTAAATTACTTGTTACAATATTATTGCGTAAAAACTACACGCACATTAATAATGAAAATCATCAGTACGCAACAAAATCACATTTATAACATTAATAATAAATAAAGAGCAATCAAAACGTACCTGACCGTTCAAAGTCCGAAGTCAAACCAAAATTGAACGACCAAGCCTCTTGCGCACTCTTTTAAAATGCGGCTTGCTTGTCAGTGGCAGGGAGCGCGTAGTCAATACACCAACTTATTAAACAGGAAGTAACTCAAAAGATACTCAAATAATATAAAAAATAGGAATTAGTCATTTCTCCCACAAATAGTACCTCAATCACTATCCGAATATCTCACACAATGTAATTATAATTATAACCTCTTCCAGCTTACATAATTCGTATTCCTTTACAAGCACACTACCGCTAAACTAGAACCGTTCTAATTCAAATATCTTTTAAGTGTGTGTATGGCTTTGACTACGAATGCCGTTCGTCTTTGAGTCTTCAGCGAACTGACAGTTTTTAATGAGTTCCCCTCACGATTAGACTGTCTTGTATTTCTTGGTACACTTCGTAAACAGTCTGTGCTAGTTTCTAGCTTTTTAATTTCTCCTTTATTTTTTAATGAGTTTTTTTTTTTAATTGGTTTGTCGAGCTTTTCTAGATAAAATTAGGCGAGATATTCAATTGTAGATAAGAACATAATTTTATTTATGTGATTTCGTCAAATTGGTTTTCGATTCGTTCAAAAATAAATCGAAAAAGGTAGCTTGGGTACCTGTTACGTTGGTGATTGGAGGTCAGCAATAACCAGGATTATCAAAACACAGCGTCATTTAGAATAGATATCCTATCAGAGCCTTTTAACTGTTAATTATTTTCTAGCTCCATAAAATTATACTATAACGCATTTGCACACAAATGATCCATTATTTTAATGCAACGATAATTTCAATGTCCCGATTTGATTTGTGGTCCTCGTTTTTTTTCGCATGGTGTGTTCACACGACCTGACGATATCGAATTCGATAAAGTAACATTATTTTATCTGGACTCGTGTGTACTCGCTCATACAAATAAGCGTGCCAAACACTGTGACATTTATAGCACTGTAAAAATTATTTAATAGATCGCTTTTGTGTGAACATGCTTTAAGGTTACACTAGTCGATCATTCTTCCATACAAACGTAGTCTGGCTATTAATCCACTGTTTGACGATGTACGTTCAAAATAAAAAAAATATATCATTTTTTCTCATCATTATCTAGCCCTGTATGGTATATACAAAAAAGTAAAAAAAATATATAATTGAAAGTTATGAGCGTCGAAAGTTCCACATTTCTACAATAATTTTAACGTAGTTTTGGGCGCAAATAAATACCATAAGAAGTCGGAAAATTGTAAAACAGTCACCATACAGGGATAGATTAGTAGTTCAACGGTGCAAATAATTTTATTTTGAACAGATACGTTTAGTCATTTTTTCATAATATCCAGACTCCTAAGGCCTGTTTATAAAATTTCGCGCGTTCGGTTTTGTCCTGAATCATCATCCATTTCGCTACAAATTTGCAAAAGTGTGTATTCGTACATGAACTAGCTTCTTACTGTTCATCACAGCATCTATCTCTTCCGCACGTGTTGTCGGTTTATATAGCGTGCATTTTAACCCCGTAAAATAGTTCGTGCCGTCGACTAGTGTAACCTTAATATTTAAATTGCAAGAATAGAACTTCAAATCAGATGTTTAAATAAAATTCCTTAGTTTTTCAACTTTAAATCTTTACTATTAAAGTATTATTCCATAACTTTATTTCTTCTTCAACATTTCTGACACGAACAGACAAGGGAACAGTGAAATATGTCTGAGCATGTACCAGGATCGCATGACTGAAGCGAATCCCTCAAAAATGGACGTTTATTACAGAACATCAACTACTCCACTTTATTTATGTCCATAGATTAACAAATACGCCAGGTATCCAGGTTAGGTAAGTATTATGGATTGCTCCAAGTTCTTATTTGCATAATTTAAAACCACGCATTATGCTTTCTGTTTCTTAAAACAAAATCAAAGATAGTATTTGAAATTTATGTATAATATTGATGCCAATTGTTGATGTCACACGGTTGATCAAACATTCCCAATACCCTAAAACAAATACACATACAATAAACATACATAAGCAATAGGCATAACGGACAGTCCTCTGTGCAGGGCGTGCATGGAGTCTGAGGAAACCACCGCGCACGTGCTCTTTGAATGCACAGGTGTCACCCAGTTAAGAACACAAACCCTCGGGTCACCCAGATCCTACACAGATGTTCTGAGAAGGCCAGGAGCCCTATTTAACTTCTGGAGGGAGGTGGGCTGGTTGGAATAACCACCAAACGGCCGCCATGGCCCACTCACAATGGTCCACCTGAGGGACTAAGTGCGGAAACCAAACCCCCTAACATAGAACCCCAAAACAAATTCCTCATATATCCAAGAGATTTTCCGAAGTACAACAAAACTTAAGCATTGCCTTTATATGTGTAATTTTGTGTTTTTAAATTTATCAGTAGGTAAAGCTGCTTGGCCTTAGAAATACCGATGCTGAGATGTTTCTCCGAACGATATCTTTCACAAGGTTTTCTACTAATACTTAGTAATTGTATTTTTCCAAGAATTCATACACATGATAACTTCCTCTTAGAGCTAGTGGAAGAAAGTGGGTAATTTTGGGTTCTGGGTACCACCCCGAGGGTGAACAAGTGCCGTTCTGCTGTCTGGTTTTTCTAAGTATTTTTTCATTAGAGGCCAATGATCTGGATTTGTTTATTTAAAAGCCTGTTAAAAATAAATTAACACTGATACATAGAAATTAACCTTATAGCCAAAACCCAGTTTCTACAACGATATCGAAAAGTTCATAAATATTATATAAATTGGTAGTCGAACGCACGTCAGCTGCTGTAATGAAGGTTTTCAGAAAAGTGTTCAGTGTCTGGACTTGACATCTCACCTAGTTTACTTTATTTCAGAAAACCCTCATTGCCTGAATAAATTTTAATCTGTCAAACTCATATCACTTGCATTTTATTATGGACGACATATTTTCTTTTCGATCATCTCTTTACAGCAATTCTGGCTAACCTTTGGGGGATAGCAGCTATGCTATTATCTACAGAATACTATAAATATCTATTATATCTGTATGTTTTTCGCAAAACAACTTCTAATTAAAATTCACGTCTTATACGGTACGAGTGTTGGCGCCCGACTCCGCTCCAATAGTGACCTCTACAGCTAGGTCAGTGATTTGTATTGTGAGTACACACTGCTGTTCGAACTATGTCCGTTAATTGAACACCTGAGAACTACGCTCCATTTCACGCTGGCGAACCTTGAAGTGGTTGCTGGTAACTTTAGACCTGTTTACTGTTAGAGAAGTCATTTTCAACTGGATTGTATAAAAGGTTCACATTCACTGTGCAAGTTTGAAATGGGTAGAATTTAGTTAGTAAAGAAACAAGGTCTTTGTAATTTAGAAGAAAGCGGCAATATATTTTGTAGGTTTTTTTTAACGTGTGACTTTCCCAGAAATTTAACTATAATAACATCTCTCTGAGCCAGAGTCCGCTTTTAATCCAAAAGTATGTTCCTGTGGGATATGCCAAAGGAGCAAAGCCGCGGGACAAATATAGTAAACTGATAAATGAGATGCTAGATGGACCCCGTTTTCCGCATTTAGACTCACATTGGGACCGTTGTGCGTGCATGCTTCCTGTCTGTGCGAGGGAATAGACCGTAACCCACCACGCGGGCCCAGTGCGGGTTGGTGGATGTCACAAGTCTTCGAATTTTTGGTTCTAAGACTTGCCGCTTTCCTCATGATGTTTTCCTTCACCGTTTTGAGAACAGTGGTGATGAAATCATTTACACAAGTAAAGCCTGGTTTCGAACCCACGACCTGCAACTTGTAAGTCACGGCCGTTACCACTGCTCTCAAAAGAGATGCTATTTCGATAAGCGTGCTGTACCGTACATAAATTGTTAAAAGCCATTTTACGAGTATAAGTAAGGTACTGGAAAACAATTTTGATTACACTAATTGGAAGATAATAATACTAATTGAAAATGTTAACAAAGCTTCCTGCTTTGTTGCTGACATACATTAACAAATCAACCTGATTGAAAACATCAATCAGGAGTACAACACTGACGATATGCCCGGAATCTCTCCGAGGCACGGACATGACGGCTATCCGCGACTCTAATGAAGATTTATCGGCGACCTCCCAACGACCCCGCAAATTACCCACCGACACATCGGAATGCCGTTGTTGCGCCAAAATGGACCAAAAATATACCCACAGGCGAAATTAATAGCTTCAACGCTCAATTAAACATCGAACAAGGTCATTACATAATGATTTGAACTTATTACCTGACCTTTGCGTAAACCTCGCGTTTTCTTCCCATTTTCCTTTTCTGACTTAGTTTTTTCAGCGAAGAATTTACGTTGTTTCTTTATCCTAAGTAACTCCATTATCAAACGCCGGTTAGTGTAAAGCCTGGCAGAAAGAAATGGAGTTTTATAGGTAAATATTTGCTTCATTTTCTTGTATTTGCTTTATTCTGACCTCAGTCGGGATTTCCTATCTGGGACGGGGGAAGTGATAATCATGTTAATAGGTAGCCGTAAAATAAATGCTGGGTAACCTGCGAGGGTGGGAGATTCTATTTTTTTTTTCATTTTAAACGTTCGCTGATTACAAAAATATACAGAGTGAATTATTCAAGTGGGCGTGGATGGCCCAATCCGAAATTATGAGGAATAGCGAAAAACACTCAAAGAATTCTCGGGCCCGATTTTGATGTAAATTAAAACTGCATCATTGGATTTTTTTTAATAAAAATTCCTAGCCAGGAAACGAACCTGTTGATTAAGAAAAGAAACACGCTGTATTATAGTCCGGTCAAATTAGACCAAAAACTAGGGATAGGTTTACAGTAATTCACATAGAGCTGAAAATTGGTACAAATGTTCGGAATACCATTACAAATGAAATGTAAAAAGTCCCCATCGATCCCACGCTTACAAAAAAAATTATTCAAGGTCAAAGTTCGCAAATATGGGTTGTTTTAACCGAATTATGGAATAAGCCTACCGGGTAAACCACGTTAAAAAAACGCGCCCAGATGGCGTAGAAATTTTTGTCTGACCTATTTTCATCATAAAACTTACCGTTCGGCTAAAAACAAAAAAAAACCTATATTTGCGAACTTTGACCTTGGTAAAAAAAATTGCGTGTGTGTGATCGATGGGGACTTTTTACATTTCATTTCTAATGGTGTCCCGAACATTCGTACCAATTTTCAGCTCTATGCAAATTAATACACTTTCATCATCTGCCTAGCCTTTTTCCCAATTATTGTTGTTGGGGTCGGCCAGTCTTACCGGATTCAGCTGAGTGCAGTGTTTTACATGGAGCGACTGCCTATCTGACCCCTCCACAACCCAGTAACTGGGTAACACGATACCCCTTGGCAAGACTGGTGTCAGATTTCAGGCTTCTGACTACCCGTAACGACTGTCAAAGATCTTCAAATGACAGCCGGGACCAACGGCTTAACGTGCTTTCCGAGGCACGGAGGCAACTCGGTATGTTGAAATGGTCACCCATCCACGGACCGACCTCGTCAAGCGTTGCTTAACCTTGAAGATCGACCCTTGCGGCTGTTATTATTTAGCCACGAGCTCCTCATTAATACACTTTGATATGTCTAATTTGACCGGACTATTATTACACCATCCGATAATTTCGCTAATAAGGTAAATTCGAGATTTCTAGTTTGGTGCCACACTAAAACTGGTTCATAATAATAAGTACAATGACCCCTTTTTACAAGCTTTTTTTTAATTTGCAATGTATCTATGTAAGTGTAAATCTTGCAACAGAATTTTAAAACAGTTATCCTCCACCGATTAAGATGAAACTTTGCATACACGTTTAGTTTGGATAACAATGAATGGTTAGCTAAGTGACGTCATTCTTAATCCAATATGGCGGACGGCCCAAGATGGCGGATTAGTTATTTTTTGTGCACTACCATGATATGGGTATAAAATTTGGACTTGCTAATAAGAATACGAAACAAGCTTGTTTTAAAAAAATATTTTTCAATGAGTAATTTTATTAGGAATAACTTTCTTTCAGTTCACCGAGTACCGTGTCACCGTGATAACTTGAAGTAATAGATTGGATACCTACCTCATAATCTAATCGATGTAATCAAACTTAGGTCGGATTCCGAAAGCGGCTCAATAACCAAGCGACGATATCAAAGGCTGACGGAACGCAACCCGTTTCGGAAAGCCTATTCAAATTAATCTGTTGTCAAATCTCATGTCAACGTTTGTGATTGGTTGGTTCAGTCAGCCAATCATCAAAGCTATTTGGTTAAGTGATTAACTGATGAGAAACCTTATTAACATTTCAGAAACCGGTGATGAATGGTTATGAATCTATATGTCGCAGGGATATGATGAAAACAGCGATTTGATCAAATCACGGAGGATGTTAAAATAGAGCCGACGGAGCCCCGCTGCGCGGGGCTCCTATTTCTGTATGCAGGGTCTAAAGTAACCTAACACGAAGGAGATGACGGGAGCTGAGTTCGCTCGCTTTGCTCGCTCACTTCAGCTCCCGTCATCCCCTTCGAACCTAACCTGTCCGTGTCGATTATTTTAACATCCTCCGTGATTTGATCAAATCGCTTAGAGATTTGATCAATTCCCTGTTTTCATCATATCCCTGCGACATATATATATAAAAGAAAGTCGTGTTAGTTACACTATTTATAACTCAAGAACGGCTGAACCGATTTGGCTGAAAATTGGTAGGGAGGTAGCTAAGAACCAGGAGAAGGACATAGGATTTTTTTTATCTCGTTTAGGGTAGGGTAGGTAGGGTAGGTAGGGTAGGTAGGGTAGGGTAGGTAGGGTAGGGTAGGTAGTGTAGGGTAGTTAGGGTAGGGTAGGTAATGTAGGGTTGTTAGGGTAGGATAGATGAATATTTGGTGTTTTTATGGCAAAACAAAGTTTGCCGGGTCAGCTAGTAAACGACAAATAAAACACTTCAAACATCTGTCTTCTCTCACAAACTCATAATATTTATCTCAGAAAAGAAGGAATATCATTAAAAGAAAACAAAAGTGAAATCACCCAAGGGGGAAGCATAAAAACAGCGTATTCCTTTACAAACATGCCCCACAAACTTATAATGATAAAATAAAAAAATACCTGCATTCAAAAACATTCCTTTTAAGGAAAATATGTTAAAGGCAGATGATATTTTCATAGAACATAAATGAGGATGAAAAAACCTGACTTTTACGACGACACGCCGCGGAAATTATTTGTCATAAAAATATGACTTTGATGTTATAAAGGGTACTTTTTGAAGAAGTGGGGTTTTTTCAGAAAACTGACGGTTTCCTAGTTTGTTAGCTCGGCATTTCATATTGAGTGGTCTATGAATTTTGAACAAACGTTAATTTTGTACAAGATTTGGAATATATGAGTGACACATGGACCTAAAAACCGGCCAAGTGCGAGTCGGACTCGCACATGAAGGGTTCCGTACCATTATCGCAACACACTGCAAAAAAAAACACGTTTTTTGTATGGGAGCCCCCCTTAATATATTTTATTTTAATTTAATAATTATTAGTTTTTGAAGTAAATATTCAACTAAATATTTTGTGAATATTTCAAGCGTCTAACTGTTGCCGTTATTAATATCAAGCAAAAAACAGCAAAAATATCACGTTTGTTGTATGGGAGCCCCCTTAAATATTTATTTTATTCTGTTTTTAGTATTTGTTGTTATAGCGGCAACAGAAATACATCATCTGTGAAAATTTCAACTGTGTAGCTATCACTGTTCATGAGATACAGCCTGGTGACAGACAGACGGACAGCGAAGTCTCAGTAATAAGGTCCCGTTTTTACCCTTTGGGTACGGAACCCTAAAAATTACCATCTGGTTAGTTTAAGTTCAAATATTTATGATCAGATTCTTAATTTTAATAAATTTAAAATCACATGGTTGAAAAGTTATATAAATCATCATTTTCCTGCCCTTATCCCGTGGTACTTGGGGTCGGCGCAATACGTTTGTCGTTTGTCTCCCGTCACGCCATCACTGACTCCCTTTTCTTTCATATCACTCTTCACACAGTCCATCTATCTTTTCTTTGGCCGTCCCCTCCCTCTCCATTCATTCACATTTATGTTCTATAAATAAGGCTGATGTTCTTAAAAAAAATGACAATCCAAATTACTAAATTATAAACTACACCATTCGGTCTACCAAGTAAAGATAAAGTGATTATTGCATTGTCTTCATTTCTGATTAGGAGGCATTATAAGCAACGTATTCCACTATAAATGTTTTCACACCACCTGCTCACACACATATCATGCAATCTCAACGTAAAGTAAACACAGACTACTTAGAGATACTACGTATAAAGTAAAGGTAAAGTTGTATGAAATTACCAAGGGTAAATTGATTTGAATTTGGAACGTCAAATTCGTGTGGAAACAAGTGAAAACTCAAAAAATACTTAAAAAAAGAAACTAGTAAAAAAATACCCATATGGCAATGTAAAGAGGTTTGTTCAAAAATCGAACTGGCCACCAAAAGCAGAACTCAAAAAAAAAGAAAGAAAATAGCGCGATTTCAAAGAATGTGAAACAAAATGACAACCAAACACAAGTTGCTACACCTTTGAGTACTGAAACCAACTCTATCCAAAACTTCCATAAATGTCCCGAACAAAAACGTTACTCTATACCCATAACTGGATTAATATGTCCAACATCAATATTACCTTAGTTTGGGCTTTAAGACACTGCTTAATCCTACATTTCTTTTACAGAAATATATAAATTTATAAAACTCTGTAGACAATTAGATTAATCTTTTTATCCTAAGAACCTTGAAACTTCACTTGTCTAGTAAAAAGCCACTCCGAACAACAAGTAAAATTACTCCCTCACAATATGATCCGTTTATTTTTCGGCTCAGCCTTGCTTTGTGTACGCGGACTCATTTAAATCATATTGTTTATCTTTTTTCTTCTTCTTTTACATATTTACTCTCTCTTATTTACTAAAGGGTGTGTTTAGAGGTTTGATATTTGAAACGAAATAAAACACGTAAAAATACATCTAATTGCCATGGTATTAGCTTTGTTTAAAAAATATTCTTATGGCATTAGTATTTAAACGTGATTTCGGGCATACGGGCGCCACGGCTGGCTCGAATGAAACGTAATCGGGCAGTCCAATTTTCGACCACTTAATTGAGCAACGTTAGAGTAGCGATCAGGCTAATTTTTGGTTGAACGGCTACGTCAATACGCAGAATTACCGAATTTGGAATGAAAAAACAGAAGCCTTTGCTCAGACGCCCTTACATCATTTTAAAGTCACTGTTTGGTGCGCTTTATGGGCAGGTGGAATTAGTGTCCCATATTTTTTTAAAGATGACGGCTAGAATGTTACCGTCAATGGAGAGCGCTATAGAACCAAATCCAATACCATGGCAATTAAATATATTTTTTGGAGTTATATTTAATTTTAGAAACCAAACCTCAATAAAAACATCATGTATAATACCAAATTTACAGAATGAATGGTGCTGGTATATTACTTTAGTTATTTTAGAGGATAAGTCTTCATACACTGAAAACATATTGGGACTAGCGAACTTTGTCTTGCTAGCAACAAAACAGACTTTTGATAGTTGCTAACTTTTTGAGTAGCGTGATAATAGCGTGACGGCCGATACTCGAGAATGGAAAAAGAAAACGTGCGTGTTGCGCTGAGCCAAAGTAACATGGTTAGTAAGATCTTGATGATATAAGTCTTCACAAAAAGAACTTACGAGGAAGTCAACAGAGGCCTAGTGTTCAAATTTGACTTTAAATGAAAAAAAAATACATGGAATCACAACATAATTATATCTTTTTTATTCAATGAAAATAGGCAATATTGAAGGAGCAAATAAGCGAGAGCCAAACCTCGAATTATGACTTTTTATTTAGTATATTCATTCGGATGTCTACGACTGCATTTCCTCTTAAGCACTACCTGAAACAGTAAAATTGTATGCCTTTTCAAAACTAATCTATACTAATATTATAAAGAGGAAAGATTGTTTTGTTTGTTTGTACCGAATAGGCTCCGAAACTAATGGACCGATTTAAAAAATTCTTTCACCAATAGAAAGCTACATTATTCCTGAGTGACATAGGCTATTTTTTAATCCTGAATATTATTAAAATAATATTAGCAGTTTGATTTTATGTTTTACGCTGTTGAGTAGACGGATTCTTTTAATATTAAGCAATGGATTTTAAGCTATCAAAAAGTTACGCAATTAGGGCGATGTTCTACAGTAGCAGGGCATACACATTAATAATAAAACTCTTGAAATTTGATTTCGCAAAAGCCTCTCAACAAGATTACCTCAGCAACATTCACATTAATTTCTCCTGAGAAAATCTGCAATATTGCTAGCATCAATAACGGTAAATACTAAATTGGTTCAATTACTCTTGTCATTCCCTTCTCGACTCAACCATTATTTGCTTTTCTTAGTCACCAATCGCCATTACAAAGATAGAGTCAGGCAATGGAGATCATATTTAAAACACTTTGGTACAGCATGAGAAGAAATATAGAAAAGAGGCAGAAGTTCCTTCTGAACAAGATGAATAGGAAAATCACTTAGGAGACAAAAAGGCCATCGAAAACGATTATCTAATAGACAAGAATGTATGAGATTAATTTGCACTACTGAAATATCACGTGTTGTATCCTATATAGAGTACCAAGATGTGCATCTTTTGCTGATTCCTCAGTAGAGACATTAAAGGATTGAGGGCCCTAGATATACCGCCAAAAATCTGTAATGTCATATTCTACAGATTTGGGAATTTCTTAAAATATTTAAGAAATTCTTAACTAAATTCCTAAATAAAAATGATTAACCCAGAGATAGTATTTTCTGAGATTTAGGCTATGCCAGTTTATTCACGCGTCTGGATTGAGGGCCCAAGTAATTTAATCATAACTGTTTTAATTCACATCTAAGAAATTCTTGGCCCATTGCTTTATGTTTTTACTATTTTTAACTAATTTCCCTTTAAGTCTTATTTCGTTTCGCAAGGATTTAAAAAATGGGCCCTCGGTCCAGATGCACATAGTACCAAGTACTTATTTGAACTAATTATAGATAGCTTAAATAACAAACCTGATTTCCCAAAAGATTGTACAGATAAAAAATAAAAGTTGCCAGCTTTCACTCTGCCGTAAATTCTAATTATAAGTTAATAACATTAGCTAAGCTAGAGGGATTAACACTGGCATATCGTTTTCTGCTTGTATTTCTTTTCTGTTGCCCTAATTTTATATCCTTGCCTTGTTGATTACGTTTTGATATAGTTTGTTTCCGTTTTATAAGTGGCTACCATCTTTTCTGATTTGTTAGTGGATAATCCAATAGATGTGCGCTTCCCCAGTAGTAACTTATTCACTCCAGACTTACCTGTAAGCGTGAAAGTCCAATCTTGCCAAAAGGTTTTGTGTAGAGCTGTGAAGGTTTGATAGGCACTTTCCTACTACTTTTTTAGGGTTCCGTACCCAAAGGGTAAAAACGGTACCCTATTACTAAGACTCCACGATCCGTCAGTCTGTCTGTCTCTCTGTCTGTCCGTCTGTCAACAGGCTGTATCTCATGAACCGAGATAGCTAGACAGTTGAAATCATTCACAGATAATACATCACTTGTTGCCGCTATAATAACAAATACTAAAAAGATAATAAAATAAATGTTTAAGTGGGGCTCCCATAAAATGTAGTTTTTTGCGATAATTGTACGGAACCCTTCGTGCGCAAGTCCGACTCGCACTTGGCCAGTTTTATATTATAAATATGAAGTTTTGTGAGACTGAATGAATGGATATTTGTTAGTCTTTCAAGCAAAAACTACGGAACGGACTTCGATCTACAGTTAATATACATCAGAATAACATTTAGGCTATAATTTATAAAGATAGTAAGTGCCACGTGAGTGGAGCAGCGGGTGGCAGCAAATCACACTATATATATTAATATTATAAAGGTGAAGAAAGACTGTGAGTGTGTTTGTATGTTTGTTACTGCTTCACACTCAAACGGCTGGACGGATTTGGATGAAATTTGGCACAGAGATAGATTATAGTATATACTTTTATCCCGGGAATATGTTCCTTCGGGATAATTTTCGACTTTTACGCTGCTGGCAGAAATTAGTGTAAACTAATGGTTGACTGGAATCCGGACTGTTTGCATCAATCAATACCACAGTTTTAGCGACGCACCTCGCCTATACTAAGTAGTCCTTCTTCTCATTTACTTGTCGTACCCTGGGCTAGTGTAGGGCCCTGTCAGTGGCCCCCAGTGCTGAGCCGGCCGGCTGTCTCATTCGATAACAATTTGCTTCGCTCGTGATTTATAGTCGTAATACCCGGTGCGGTTACTTAACCGATGCCGCTGTATTAACTTTTGACTGTATATTGAGAATTTTGTATCGGTGCCGATGGTGCCGGCTGTATGTTGGAGTTGAGATTAAATTTGAAAAGGTAGTGGAGATACTCTGACTTTTAATTTTGTACACTAAACTGACATTAGGGGGGTTGTCACTTTATCGTTTCATAAAAATAGTGTCGTAGCCTGACTATCCTGAGTGATCGAAAGTTTATCGAAAATCGAAGTAGATCGAAATGTAACTATTTGACGGCATTAAAAAATACATTTGATTAGAAACTAGCGGCCCTTATTTAGTTTCTACTCATTTATGTCAGATTTAATTTTATCGACCGCATTTATTTTATTGTTGATTTCATATTTAACACAATATATAATATTTAAATATATTACGTTCGTATTCATAAAACATTTATTTACACCAATTAGTAAAATTAAATTGACGAGTCATGTCAAATCGATTTGATAAATTACTTGTGTTAAAGCTTTATCTTCAACACTATGCTCTGCGCTTGCAACATTTAAAAAAAATAAGGTCATTGGCAGCTGTCAGTTTAGCCTATGATATTAAAAATCACAGTATATATGAATAGATGAATATATCTAATTGTCAGAAGCTCGCATAGCGCTGCTCAGGCCAATTTATCTTGATGCCTTATTATAATAACATAACTAACTACCTATATTTAGTATTTCATAAAAACCTCTGCAGTAATTTTACCAGCAGTTCTTGATCTGTGAATGACTGGCAGCGTTTGGCAAAAATCTCCAGCCAGTATATTGAGTGAAAAATCCATTTTAGCAGCGAAAAATAAGGACTTAGACGATTTGAACATAAAAATTGGGTTATGGTCTTCCATTTTCGAGATCTTCATTCCGTTCTAGGATAAAAGTATATTAATATAGAACGTAATTAAATAACTACGTCAATTCCAACAACATTCATCTCCACAAAAACGCCAATTTTCCTCCCCAACTACTTTTGATGAGGTTGCAATTCTGAAATCACTCGACATTTCTCTACTGCACAATTGCTCATCAATTGCTTGGGAGTGATCATTAGGGGCCACATAAATCAGGCCGCTCTTCCGACGCACGATACCATCTCAATGACGTCGCCTTCCGACTTCTTTCGCTCCCTAACGCAAATGTAGAATAGGACCGTCAACTGTGTTTTGTTTTTTAACTTTGTATGTTACTTTGCGTGAATGTAGTCGAGAATATGCTTGTGTTTACTTTGTAGGTCGTACCTAAATTGAAAATGAGCGAAAAAAGGTAATGTGTATTACCTTTGCTTTCGTAATCTCTATCTAAGCACGTTTAACTATATTAACAGAATTTTGTAATTATCACCATTTAAGGCGAAACACGTCCAATGCTGGACATAGGTTCCCCTTAAGTGTCACCTTATTTACCGGTACTTAGCTTCTCGCATACTTACAGTGGATGCCCGAATTTTGTACTAACTTGATATATAAGAGTTTCCATGGAAATTCTTGCACATTCTAATCCGTAGAGATCTACCTTTTTTGGCTGGGAAATCATCCAATGACTTCTGCCACTCTGGGTGAAGCGGTAGGGCGTGTCAGACTTTTACTGACTAAAATCCACCCGTATTCCTTCAGTTGCTTGTGCCAGAACTGCGGTAACTCTTTTTCAAATTTTACTTTTGCATGTTTTGTAAATTGCAAATATTTTCAGTTTTCTGACTATTGACTGTTTAAAAGTCCATGCTAATGGTTTCCTAGAAATAATGACTGAAAGTCATATAGATGTACAATCATTTAGATACTTCGTGCACTACAAACCCTCTTGGAGAAATGCACTGCTCTTAGCGGACAGTAAGTTGAAAATACTCATCTCTCTCCTTGCATTTTATATCTCAGATATTGTGTCTTCACGCCACCAGACTTAGTCAGACTTCAGATCTCTCTGAAATTATGTAAACACATGCTTTATCATTATGCAAAGTAACTTTACAATAATAATATGTACCTACCTATAACACACAGAGCAAATACCTCTATACCACCTAGCTATATCAAAATCTCAAGGCTTCCGCATCGTGTGGGCGTTCAAACTATTAAGTCCAGCTTTCCTCACAAAGTTTTCCTTCAGCATACCAGTCTAAAAATAAATAAATAGGTATTAGGTAACTAGGGCGGGATGAAGAGTAACTCATCTGTAATCTTCTGCTACAAAACTCTTCAATAGTGAGGTTTTAACATCAAAGTTTGCGGTAGCCGACGTAACTATGTGCTTGAACACTGAGCCATGTTTTACATAGATTGAAGGCATATTACTTGGATTACTTGCTTGGTTTACCATCGTGTAGCGTGAAAAGATTTATGTTACGTGGTACATTATTATCGCTTTACCTGCATAAAATAGTTTAACGTGAGAAATATCAATTTTATAAGGTTTTCACGGCCTCTATTTAAAATGTATCGTGTAATACGTAGAATTGTTATACTGTAGCTACTCGTTAGAAACTAAAATCACTTTTTCTCATTGGATAAATGAAATTACCAGAAAATATTTTCTTTCCCCTTAATCCTCTAAAGTAAATAGTGCAAGATTTATCTTTCATTAGAAGATTAGCTCCCATTCTTACAGATTCCCAAAATTACGGTCCCCTTGATGAACGAAAATTGGCAATTTGAACCGAAAAGTTTTGCACCCCCAGTAAACGGATGTGTAACTAAAAGAAAAATGGCGAATATTCCCCTATTGTGAACATACTGATACGAAGCCCTCGCGTCTCGGCTAATTTAATTTTTCTCTGTAACCTCATACTAGGGGCTTTTCTGTACATTCCCCCAAAACAAAGACGTGCCGAAACACGAAATCTTTGTGGGAATACGGCTTTGAAAGTCCAATTAGGTACGACTTTGCGGCTGCTCGTGTTTGTCGCATTATTCTTTTAAAATATAAGCTTATTTTTTGTCTGTTACCTAAACACAATATAAGTAAATTAGTTTAGAAGGTTAGGTTTAAGGAGTAGAGTCAAAGTTGTTTCAGTTCTCGTCTAGGGAATTACCTAATTTCTAGCACTCTGTGACTGTTTATAAGGGAAAGTAAAGCTAGAGAGTACCAGTGAAGATAAATTAGCCGACTTCGCTAAGTAAGTACCAAAATGGACTTTGAAGGACGTTCAAAATCTTAGTTCTTACTATATATCACATCACACATCACATCATCAGCCTATTAATGTTCCCACTGCTGGGACACAGGCCTCCTCTCTGTGAGAGGGAATGGGCCGTAATCCACCACGCGGGCCCAGTGCGGGTTGGTGGATGTCACATGTCTTCGAATTTTTGGTTCTAGGACATACCGGTTTCCTCACGATGTTTTCCTTCACCGTTTTTGAGAGCAGTGGTGATGAAATAATTTACACAAAGTAAAGCGCCTGCCTGGGTTCGAACCCAAGACCTACAACTTGTAAGTCGCGGCCGATACCACTGGACCACCACTGCTCTACTTACTAGAGTCCGTCCAACGAAAAAAGTCCCGCGGAAATACATGGAACTAACAAGATTTGTTAGAGGACAGCGTACAGTCGCATAGAAACTAGCGCCGCGTCTACGGGACTTCTTTCGTTGGACGGACTCTATATATATCTTACTAATATTATAAATAGCTGTCCCATGTGGCTTCGCTCCCGTCAACTGGCTACCTACCCATCTACCCTACCTACCTTACCTACCCTACATACATGATTGTTGCGTAACTTAAATCATTTACGGCAGCTCTCAAAAAGGAATAATTTTGCCCGTTTTTGCAACATTTTTCATGTATGCTCCGCTCCTGTTGGTCGTAGCGTGATGTTATATAGCCTATAACCTTCCTTGATAAATGGACTATTCAACACAAATATAATTGTTCAATACCAACCAGGAGTTCCGGAGATTAGCGCGTTCAAACAAACAAACTCTTCAGCTTTATAATATTAGTATAGATGCGAAAGTTTGGATGGATGGATGTATGTTTGTAACTCAATCACGCCAGAACGGCTGAACCAATCAATATGAAAATTGGCAAAGCGTTAGATTATAGTCTGGAATAGCACATAGGCTACTATTCATCCCGGTATAATGTTTCCCTGATATAAGAAATTACTTACCACGCGGGCGAAGCCGCTGGCAGAAGCTAGTGTCACATAATTACAGCTCATCTGCAGTGAAAGTAGGTTTGGATTTTCTTCCAATTAACAATTAATTCGACTCAATGCCCCGTAAGACCGTTTATCTCAATTTTTGTATGTTAAGGCTCGTTAACTCGCAACTCCTATTCTTAGTTGATAAATCGACATCCTAAGGAAACGCTCGCAACACTCCACAAGATTTATTTGCCGAGTTTTTTCATTTGTTCTTATTTCTCCATTATTTTGTGAAAATTACTGAAAATCTCTGGAGATTTTCTGTAATGTTCAGACAATAAGATTGGCTAGCAAATTATACTTTTACGAGGTCAGGTTAGATGAAGTCAAACAATAGAACTTATGCTCGCTTAACTGGGAAGAGGGTTGAACAAAGAACAAGAATATTAGAACGTATTACTTACTTTGAAAACAAAAGTTTATCGAACCACGATAGCCTTTTCCAGAAGTGGTCATTGAATTAGTTGTTCAACATCTTCAATATCATCAGGATTATGGTTAACAGCGTCGTAGTCGTGGTAAAACAGCGACTCACCAACATGACCTTTCATGAGGTGACTCTCGTCACGCAACCATCGACGGGATTCTCCACTATTGTTATAACCAGCACCAAGTGTCATTTTCATCCGTCCTTTTCAGTGATTACAGTAACATCGCAACAAAATTGAAGGTAATTCTAATGTGGGCGAAGCATAATATTGCCAGTGTGAGTTCACGTCAACAGTGCTGTAAGAAAAATGCTTTTAAGTGGCAACACTAAGAATAAACCCTTTCTCCCCCACAACAACCCGGAACGAACGCCCAAAAACAAAAATCATTGGAGAAAGAACAGACATTAGTCAAAAAAGTGCGTGCACCACCGCCAATCATTATAGACGGAGTCAAAAGCTACCAAATGTTTTACGACTCACTGACTGAAACCCAACCAACTGAATCATTTACCGCCAAAATGATGAATGGAGACTGTGTGAAGATCAACGCTAAAACTGATGACTCTTATAGAGCGATTGCTAGGTTTTTGACAGAGAAAGACTATCATTGGCACACTTACGAAAACAAACAGGCTAGGCCAATAAGAGTTGTAGTGAAAAAGTTACATTCTTCTTGCCAGCCAGATCGAATCAAAGATGATTTAATATCGCAAGGTCTTAAAATAGAAAAAGTTGACCACAAGTTGTGCTGGAGGAGTAAAGAACCGCTCAATATGTTCGTTCTTTCTTTTCATAATGACGAAGATGTCAATAAAATCTATGCAACAAAGCACATTTTAGGGTGTAAAATTGAAATTCACCCTCTCAAAAATCCGAAACTCATTCCACAGTGTAAGAGATGCCAGGCATATGGGCATACTCATAAATACTGTAAAAAAGAGCCAAGGTGTGTAAAATGCACTGGCAAGCACCTTACAGCCGAATGTATTAAATCTCCGCAAGAGAAACCGAAATGCGTCCACTGTGGCTTACCCCACCCAGCCAACTACAGAGGGTGTGAAGTAGCCAAAGAGATGCAAATGATGAAAAATAAAAAAGAAACTTGTTGTGCCAACAGCCCAACAGTTTTCTACAATAGGGAATCCTGACCAACACACACGGAAAGAAGGTGTCCAGTCAACTGTTAAACCTGTTCAAGCCAGGGGCGGCTTTACCTATAGTGCAGGGTGTGCGTGGCACACGGGCGCAGCGCCCCAGGGGGCGCCAACGCCACTTGCCGCGAGCGCCCTCCGGCCACGGCACTTTCAAAGACCCACGTAAAAAGAGCTCCAGTTTGCATACATTTTGTATGGCACCTGGAGCTATTCTTAACTAATTAAAGCAAAGCAAGGCGCGCCACGAGCGGCTTTTACAATCACATCATCATCAGCCTATTAATGTTCCCACTGCTGGGACACAGGCCTCCTCTCCGTGAGAGGGAAAGGGCCGTAATCCACCACGCGGGCCAAGTGCGGGTTGGTGGATGTCACATGTCTTCGAATTTTTGGTTCTAGGACATGCCGGTTTCCTCACGATGTTTTACTTCACCGTTTTAAGAGCAGTGGTGATTAAATAATTTACACAAAGTAAAGCGCCTACCTGGACTCGAACCCACGACCTACAGCTTGTAAGTCGCGGCCGATACCACTGGGCCACCACTGCTCTCACAATCTCTCTGCGCTTTTCCAATAATAACTTTTATTTCAACATGAAATAAACCTAAAAACAGATAATTAGAGATTATATTGATGTAGTATTGAGTGTCGCATCGCTACCAAAGGCACCGGTTTTGATTCGTTTGAAAATACGCCGACAATTCTATTGTGAATCCCAAATTCTGCTGTACGCCACGCGCGCGACTATTCTCAAAAGCGTGTGTACGCGTGGCGCGTACCGCACTTTGTGTTCTACCGCTACACGTAATTTTGCAAAGTAGGTAAGCATTGACGCAATTGATTAAATATTATATTTGAGTAAAGATAAAGTAAATCGGCTTTTCTTTTGATTAAAATATACCTATTAAGTAAGATTTGTTATTAGTTGCCACAACTGTTGCGACTTTCACTTTCAGCTTTGAAATAACCACAAAGTTGTATTTTTTTATTCTTGTCACTCCTTCCTACCTTTACTTTTTACCCGTGTATAGTTCTCGCCAAACTTCTTGGCCACCCTGAAGTTGGCTACAATGGCTGCGCAGTAGTAAATCTCATACAGAAACAGCACCGTTTCGTATCTCGCGCATCCGGTAAACCAACTTAAGGGCGGCCAAGAAGTTTAGCGCGGGCACGGGGTCTCATTGCTAAGAAAGAAAATTTGGTTCAAATAAATCTCACTAGATGGAGCAATATGCACCTCGGTATCCACCTATCTGTTATAGAATGTTCGTAAAATTAAAATTTTCTGGAATTGAACACAAAAATTGTATGTTCTTGTTTAATCAACTCTCCTAAGTACAAAATTATGGAATATTGAGCTCTTAATTCACATTTAAAAGATTATTAGACGGATCATTTAAAATGGATGCCAATAGATGGCGCATTTTTTAATTTCTGAGGCATTCCACTCGATTGTTAAAGTTTGCATTTTAACACATTTTGGTGCAAAAAAAATCTGTAAAAACGTGCAAATAAATACTAGAAAACAAACCTTTACTGTATTTATAGAAAAAATCGTTCACGAACCTAGTAAACCCTTTTACTTGCAAGTCGCTGCTAACACCATCTATCTATCACCGTGAAACAGAACCGAATGCGTTCGATGTACAAAAAATTGCCAGAATAAGCAGTCGAAAAACGCTAGTTACGTCGGCACGATTTCTTTGTATGGGATGAGGTATCTGTATGCTAGTATTATATTATCTGTGGCGAGGGCTATACAGTGGGCCTCGCATTAAGTTTCCCAAATCTGTCAAATGTTCCCAATTGATATTGAACTCTGTTCGTTTGACATGAGGTCGTAATTAGGGTTCTATCAGACAGAGAGCGGTCACGTGGTCAAGCGATCAAAAGGTCAGTTTTGCGTTCGAGCGTGCAGTTGCTGTTGGACGGTCTATGCCGTACCACTATTGTCACCATGTTTTTTGTCGATAGTTCTTCATCAATTAATGCATGAATTAATGATTTTGTGGTCATTATCAGCATCAAGACGGAAAAGGAAATACTGGGTGTTGCCCAGTAAATAAGGAAAGAAACACTAATAAGAATTTCATAGACTTTTTTCTAAATGGGTGTAATATAAAGATTTTTTTTATAATTCTGTTCGGATGAAAATTAATACCTGCAATGAACTATATGACAAAGTTAAACATGACTTAGTTAAACGAGATACTAACTGGAGGAAAGCCATTTTTAGCAAAAGAAAGATTGGTGCTACTTTTCCTCGGTTTTTATAATCGTTATCCATCGCATCGTATAAAAAACGCCTTTAACCATCATAATTAGCTATTCAGTCTCTATCTTCCTTCCAATTTGGTCACCGAAACAGCAGTAAACGCGCGAACGCGTAAGTTCTGGTTGGCTGACGCGGTCAGAATGCCTCTTGTGTGGGTATATCTATGTAACGTAATACAACACAACGAACGCAAAAGTTACCTCTTGAACGGTTGACCGCGTGACCGCTCTCTGTCTGATAGAACCCTTAGAATAAAGAAATTTGAGAGATGTAGGAAGCTATCAAGCTTCCTACATCTCTCAAATTTCTTTATTCTTGCGAGGTCCAGTTTTGTGTTAGTGTTTGTGAGTGTATCTGTTGTTTCTCAGCATCATTTAAAATTACATTATTTGCAGTTTTGCACCCGGATCTCCGTTCACTGTTGAAAATACAAGGTGTTTGGTAAACACCCTAACAAGCCAAAACGTATCATAATCAAGCCCATGTTAACATGTTGTCAATGTAAATAAATGGAAATTGTAAAATAAAATTTCACTCTTCATAAAAAATGATCGATCAGCTGATTGAATTAATATGAAAACTCGTTTTTATTATAATTTCCATTTTTTGACATTGATATAACATCTTTATAGACTTGTTAACATGGGTACGTTTTGGCTTATTAAACACCCTGTATCATTCTAAATACAGTCAACTGCACATCATGGAATCCAAAACAGTCAAATTTCTTCAATAGATTTTCAATTTAATCTCCAAACAATAGAGTTTATTGGGGAAATTTGATAATTTGTGGTAATGTGCTGTTATTTGTGCCCATTCCATTTTAACCGCGCGCTTACTAGAGGGCGCTTGGGTAATGATTGCACACGGGCGCTACATGGGCTAGAGACGCCTCTGGTTCAAGCCACCAAAAGTATATCCTATGCTCAGGCTGCAAAACAAGGCACACAACCCTCAAATCTAGAAGATAAGATAAATCAGATTTTAAAATGTATTACTACATTTGACAAACGACTAGAGAAGTTAGAATCCAGCACCAAAACAGCTGCTCTTAATAATCATAAATGACTAATACACTAAAAATAATGGCGTGGAACTCCAATGGGCTCCTCAAACATCAGAATGAGTTACAGGCAGTCCTAGACACAGAAAATATAGACGTGTGTTTAATCTCTGAAACGCACTTCACTAAACAATCTTTTGTTAAATTTAATGGATACAAGATATATAATTCGCTTCACCCTGACAACTCTGCCAGAGGAAGTAGCGCGGTTATAATTAAAGAAAACCTTAACCATTACGAGCACAGTAAATTTGAGGAACCAGACATTCAAGCTGTGGCAGTATCAGTCAAAACTAAATTTTGTCACGTTTCCATAGCAGCTGTTCACTGTCCTCCAAGGCATATGATAAGAAAAGAGCGATATTTGCAATTCTTTGAAGTTTTGGGTCAAAGATTCATCCTAGGTGGTGATTTTAATGCCAAACATACGCATTGGGGGTCACGATTGACTACAACAAAGGGAAGACAACTCTTAAACGCAGTTAGAGACACACATTGTGAAGTTATGAGCACTGGCAAACCAACATACTGGCCAACTGACCATCAGAAAATACCGGATCTCATAGACTTTTTCATATGTAAAAACATATCCACCAATTATGTTAGTTTGGAGGAAGAGTTTCTGATGAATTCGGATCACTCCCTGATAATACTAAGACTTAGTCAAAAAATTCAATTAAGAGAATACCATCTAACTCTGGTTAACAAGTGTACAGACTGGGACAGCTTTGCGCTTGATCTAGATAAAATAATCGACCTAAAAACTCCATTACAAAATCAGAATCAGCTTGACTCAGAAGTAAACAAATATGTTGTTAGCATTCAACAATGTGCTTGGAACAACACTCCACAATTAAAACGGAAATATAAGGGGCATATCTATCCCAAGGATATTGTTAACTTACTATCAGAGAAAAGAAAACAAAGGAAGCGCTGGCAGCAAACAAGGTGCCCGCGGGATAAAACACTATTAAATAACCTAACCAAACAATTAAAGAGGAAAATTATACAATTTGAGGATGAACTCTGAACTCCAACCTTGTGCAGCTAACCAACGACCAATCAACGGATTACTCTCTTTGGAAAGCTACAAGATAACTAAAAAGGCCGATTATGCAAATACCTCCCATCAGAAACAGCGATGGAAAATGGGCCATAAGCAATCAACAAAAAGCGGTAAGGTTTGCCCAATACTTAGAAGATACTTTTCAACCCAATGAAAGTTCCATAGAAATATCTGAGAGTGAAAATGTATCACAAAACCAAAGAATTCGGCTTGTAACTCCTAAAGAAGTTGTGAGAGAAATTAAAAACAACATAAGCTCGAAGAAATCCCCGGGTTATGACCTCATAACAGGAGAAATTCTAAAACACCTCCCGCGCAAAGCCATAGTTAAGCTGACCAGACTTATTAATGCTGCATTTATGCTAAAACATGTACCTGAGCCATGGAAAGTTGCTAAAGTCATTATGATTGCGAAGCCTGGGAAACCACCCCATGAAGCATCATCTTATAGACCCATTTCCCTGCTGCCAGTATTATCAAAATTGTTTGAAAAGCTCCTATTAAAACGGCTAAAACCAATTATAGAAGAAAAAGACCTTATTCCGAACCATCAATTTGGCTTCAGGGAAAAACATTCTACCATCGACCAGGTACATAGAATAACAAACATCATCGAAAAAACGCTCGAAAACAAGCAAGTCTGCGCCACCGTATTTCTAGATGTCGCACAAGCTTTCGACAAAGTTTGGCATGAGGGTCTGATATACAAACTCAAACGCATGCTCCCCGAATTTTCGGATATTCTAGAGTCATATATAAGCAACAGAATGTTCAGGATAAGGCAAGAGGACGCATATTCTGACCTAAAAACTATTAAGGCCGGAGTACCACAAGGAAGTGTGTTAGGCCCAATCCTGTACTTGGTATACACATGTGATATCCCAGAGCTGGAAAACTACACCATAGCGACCTTTGCTGATGATACTGCTATTATGGCTATTGGTTCAAACCACAAAGAAGCAGTAGAAAAAGTTCAACTAGCTGTGAACAAAGTTTACGACTGGACACAAAAGTGGAAGATCAAACTGAATGAGTCAAAATCGATTCACATTGACTTCACTAATAAACACCGCGATTACCACCCAGTCTATATAAACGACATGCAAGTGCCTTATGCGAATACAGCCAAATACTTTGGTATAACTCTTGACGCCAAGTTGCGTTGGAAATCCCACGTCAAAAAGAAAAGACAGGAACTCGATATACGGTACAAAAATATGTATTGGTTACTCGGAAGGAAATCCTGTCTATCAATACACAACAAAATGATAGTATACAAGCATATTCTTATGCCAATTTGGACGTATGGTATCCAACTATGGGGCTGTACTAAACAAAGCAATGTTAAAATTATACAACAATTCCAAAATAAAGTACTCAGATATGCTGTTAATGCACCATGGTACATCAGAAATGACGACCTTCACCGCGACCTTAAAATGAAACTCGTCACCACCGTTATTCAAAACTTTGCTGAAGCCCACGAACACAGACTTCATCGACATGTGAATGTGGAAGCAATCCAGCTGCTAGATAACACGTACATAGTGCGTAGGCTAAAGAGAACTAAACCATTTTAGTTAGTGTAGTAAAAGTGTGTTATAAGTGAAAAAAATAATAGCAAACAATATTGTGCTATACATGTAACACGTGAACTAAGTGTTTTTAACGTATCAGACTCTAAGAAAGTGCTACCGAACTGTATAAAAGTGCAAATTGACACTATTCTTAGTCATAACATTATACAATATAATAATAAGTTAGAGTTAAATTGCTTATTAGTCTATTAAGGCTAGATTGTAATTTATTATTAAGAACCGTAGTTTTTATTAATATAGAAAAAAAAAAAAAACTAACAATGAAAATTACGAAGAATTTTCCACCCAAGAAAAACTACGATCTAGTTTAATATAAAACTTGGAGTTAGATGCACCTGATGAGCAAAAACGTGACGAGACGAGAACGTCTTTAGGATGACAGACAAGGACATATATTTAAATAAAATATACGTATGCCACCTGAATTTCATATAAGCTCCTAACTGAAATCAAATTACATAAATAAATCAAGAAATATGCTAAATAATGATGGTTGAATAACCCCCCATCACTGGTGCATCATAACACATTGCAACCCGTGACTACTCCAGGCCCCAAACCAGCACATGGGTGCCAGACGACGATGAGAGCGGCGCACCGCAATAACGCTTAAGAATAATTAAACATTCGAGTCCCCAACTATAGATTTTCCTCACGTCTCACCGGAAGGTGGGCTAGTATAAATATAATAGTGCAGTAGAACATTTTGAAGAGCTATAAAAGCTTTAAATATTGCATTGTATTTAGGGGCAACTAAAGTATGGGACATGAAATAAATTGTTAAGGGGTAAATAAAAAACAAACTAAGTTTGATAACTCATTTAAGCAGTTCGAGCAACTAACGGGCGTTTGGCAATTAATTACGTTAATTTTGCGATAGTTTTAATCTAAAAAAAGTTTAACAACTGTAACCCGACTATGGTATTTTTTTACAGCCTTTGTTACCCGGTCCAAAATAACGAATTGATTGACACCTCATCAAAATTGGATTAATAATTTAGGCGCTACGGAGGAAGATACGTAAATACGTTTTTTTTTAATATGGTATAAAAAATACAAACATACATACATAAATATACTGCTAAAATCATAACCCTTTAATTTCCCTCATTCAACAAATAGGAACACTAATAAACCTATTGACAACCGTAATATCCAAAATGAATTCCAAATGTCATCCTTGCGTATAAAACGTCCTTCCTTCCTTTATATAACTTGGAATATAAATGGATGTCACCTAACACACTAGAACTTGAAGCAATCCTTTGCAAAAATAAACTAGATATAATGCTTATATCAGAATCTCATGCAACAACAAGAAATTCGTTTCGCATAAGGGGTTACAACATCTATGCTACACCCCATCGTGATGGTGGTGCTCACGCAGGAACAGCAGTCATTATTAAATCAAACATAAAGCACTCCATCTTGGAAGAACACTCAATGGCTTATCTACAAGCCACCACAGTGAGGTTAGAGGATTGAACTGGCCCAATCACTGTATCGGCCATCTACCGTCCCCCGAAGCATAAAATAAACGAAGAAATGTCCACAATTTTTTTCGAAACTCTTGGGCTTCGGTTTATTGCTGGAGGAGATTGGAACGTCAAGCACACCTTCTGGGGCTCACGATGCACGGTAACCAGAGGCAGAGCATTGAAAAACTCAGTAGACAAAAACAATTTGAGGTCCTGGTCGGATAGTAATCCAACCTACTGGCCTTCTGATCCGAAGAAAGTACCCGATCTCTTAGACTTTTTTATTTCTGGTGGAATGAGTAATCTACACCTGTCTGTTGAGTCGTGCCTGGACGGATCATCCGATCACACTCCTGTGATACTTAACATTAGCAGCAATATTATCACCACAGAGAAACCTGAATCCTTGCATAACTTGAAAACAGACTGGGAAGGGTTTAGAGCTTACCTTGAAGAAAATTCAAATCTAATAATAGCACTTCAGTCACCAGATGACATCGAAGACGCCTGCAAATATATCACCAACTTAATACAAGTGGCCTGTTGGATACACCTGAGCTAGAAATGTCATATAAACTTCCTTCACAACCTTTAAAAGTAAAACGAAAAATCGAAGAAAAACGTCACCTCACAAGAGCTTGGCACCTTTCTCATCATTCGTCGGATAAGACAAAATTTAACCGCGCCGCGAAAGAACTGAAAGTCATGCTAAGAGATACCGCAAATATTTCTCTGCAAAAACAAATATCAATGTTGTCTACTTCGGATCAAGGCAAACATTCCTTGTGGAAGGCCGTTAAAAATTTTGACAAGTCTCAAAATCACAATCCGCCCATTAGATCAAGCATATCTTTGGCCAGAACAGACAAGGAAAAGGCTGAGATCTTTGGATTACATTTGGCAAGCGTTTTCAAACCCAGTGAGGGGTTAGACCAACAAGAAGATGAAGACATGAATCAGGACTAACAGTTGTGTTTGCCTATTAGACCAACATCAACCAAAGAAATCGCAAAAGAAAACAGATCGTTGAATACAAAGAAAGCACCTGGGTTTGATTTAATTACGCCTCGAGTTCTCAAGGACCTACCCAAAAAAGCAGTTACGTTCCTAGCTACTCTGTTTTAATGGAATATTCAGAACGGGAATATGATGTTCCAAATTTATGGGAAATCTCCTTAATCATCATGCTTCATAAACCTGGTAACTGGTAAACCAGCACATGATGTTACATCATATCGACCTCACACCAGTGTTGTCTAAACTCTGGGAAAGAATTTTCTTGTCCAGGCTCAAAGTACTAATGGATGAATGTGAACTTGTCCCTGCACACCAGTTCGGATTTAGAAAGTCACATTCAACTACTGAACAGGTCCACAGAGCACCTTTGGGTATGCAGATGACAGCACTGTTGCTGAGAGATACTTGTCCAATGCTCGTGCTACCGGGCCTCAGATCCAGTCTCTCCGGGAGGCCATGGTGGAGCGCTTGAACCTGTCCTTGCAGGCAGTCTCCGAATGGGGCGATGCCAATCTGGTCAAGTTCAATGCCGCAAAAACACAGGCGTGTCTCTTCTCTGCGAAAAAGAGCCAATTTCACCCGGTTCCATCTTTCCGAGGTGTAACCGTACCGATAACAGACCATCTTGAGCTTCTTGGCGTAACGTTGACATCGACACTTAATTTTGGCCCATACATTGAGGCAAAGGCTCAACTGGCTGCCAAAAAGTTGGGGATCCTTGCGAAGGTGAGACGGTACTTCACGCCAGAACAGCTGCTTAAGTTGTATCAAGCGCAAGTTCGATCTTGCATGAAGTACTGTTCTCATCTCTGGGATGGATCTGCCAAGTACCAGCTTGATGCTCTAGAGTCGATCGAAAAACGGGCCAAGAGGCTCATCGGCAATGAGGCACTGGTCGAGTCAAAGCTCCAGAGCCTTGAACATCGTCGTCGAGTTGCCAGCTTGTCGGTTTTTTATCGGTTGCATTTCGGAGAGTGTGCGATGGAATTGCATGATCTAATTCCGCCTAGCCCGTTTCATCATCGGACTACAAGACGTACGGCGATGCGCCATCGGTACATGGTGGACATCCCACCCATACGCACTAAACGTTTTGGAAATACTTTCATTATGCGTACAGCTAAGGAGTGGAATTCCCTGCCGGAGTCTGTGTTTCCAGATAGCTACAACCTCGGAGTCTTTAAGTCAAGAGTGAATAGGTTACTTCTAGGCAAGCGTGTTACACCGTCGACCACATCATCGCTTACCATCAGGTGAAATAGTGGTCAAGCGCGAGCCTATCAATAATAAAAAAAAAAAAAAAAAAAAACAGAGTCTATCACGCAATACGCCAAAACTTCGAGAAGAAGGAATACACCTCTGCGGCATTTTTAGATGTGCAACAGGCCTTTGATCGTGTGTGGCACAAGGGCTTGCTGTGCTTGACCCGAACCTGTTGTACCCATCCCCTTCAACCAAATACGCAGGTGGCTACAGGAATTCACCCAGACACAGGCGGAGAACTGGTGGGCCTCGGCACCAGGCTGTAGGCAATCCAAAGAAGCTCTGCCATCCTTAGACAGTAGGCTTACCAGGCGTCTTTTACGCCTGGACAGGAATGGCCTGCGCCTGGTGACGGGGACCATCACGGGACACTGCTCACTCAACAAACACTTCCACACAATAGGCATAACGGATAGTCCTCTGTGCAGGGCATGCATGGAGGCTGAGGAAACCGTTGCGCACGTTCTTTTTGAATGCACAGGTGTCGCACAGATAAGAGCACAAACCCTCGGGTCACCCAGATCTTACACAGATGTTCTGAAGAAACCAGGAGCTCTAATTGACTTCTGGAGGGAGCTTTTCCTTTACCTTGGTAAAGGAAAAGCTCCCCCACTCAGTTTTTCCCATCACTGCTTAATATTTAGAGGGCAGACAATTCCAAGTAAAACAGGGAGACGAACGATCTTTTCTGTATAATATCGAAGCTGGAGTTCCACAAGGATCGGTCCTGGGACCCGTTTTATATAATATTTTCACATCTGATCTTCCAACTATAGCAGATGTTACGGTAGCGACATACGCAGATGACGTTGCTTATCTGGCGAGCGTCAAAGAACCGGATATTGCCAGTAACAAATTACAAACTGTACTGGATAAAATGAATATCTGGCTGCAAAAGTAGCGTATCTGTGCCAGTGCCCAAAAATCAAGTCACATTACCTTCACTTTGAGAAGAGGTGACTGTCCCACAGTAACATTAGGAGATAAAACTCTTCCACACACAGATTGTGTTAAGTATCTCGGCTTTCACTTGGATAAAAGGCTCACTTGGAAGACGCATCAATCTGCCTAGCCTTTTTCCCAATTATGTTGGGGTCGGCTGCCAGTCTTACCGGATTCAGCTTAGTACCAGTGTTTTACATAGAGCGACTGCCTATCTGACCTCCACAACCCAGTAACTGGGTAACACGGTACCCCTTGGTAAGACTGGTGTCAGATCTCAAGCTTCTGACTACCCGTAACGACTGTCAAAGATCTTCAAATGACAGCCGGGACCAACGGCTTAACGTGCTTTCCGAGGCACGGAGGAAACTCGGTATATTGAAATGGTCACCCATCCACGGACCGACCTCGTCAAGCGTTGCTTAACCAAGAAAATCGACCCATGCGGCTGTTATTATTTAGCCACGAGCTCCTCCCTTGGAAGACGCATATAAAATAAAAAAGAGAACATCTAAATGCCAAATATAAAAACCTGTATTGGTTGATAGGTCGTAACTCAGTCCTATCTTTGGACAACAAACTACTGCTGTACAATTCTGTATTAAAACCTAAATGGTCGTACGGCATCCAACTATGGGGAGTGGCCAGCAAAAGCAACATAATGTGGCTCCAAAGAGCTCAAACGTGATCTTGAGGAATATTGTCAATGCACCATGGTTCACACGGAATGAAGAAATTCATGATTATCTCAACACTCCGACTATTTTTGAGGATATTAATAAACATAATAAAAAAGATATCAGAGATATCAGAAATGACGACCTTCACCGCGACCTTAAAATGAAACTCGTCACCACCGTTATTCAAAACTTTGCTGAAGCCCACGAACACAGACTTCATCGACATGTGAATGTGGAAGCAATCCAGCTGCTAGATAACACGGACATAGTGCGTAGGCTAAAGAGAACTAAACCATTTGAGTTAGTGTAGTAAAAGTGTGTTATAAGTGAAAAAAATAATAGCAAACAATATTGTGCTATACATGTAACACGTGAACTAAGTGTTTTTAACGTATCAGACTCTAAGAAAGTGCTACCGAACTGTATAAAAGTGCAAATTGACACTATTCTTAGTCATAACATTATACAATATAATAATAAGTTAGAGTTAAATTGCTTATTAGTCTATTAAGGCTAGATTGTAATTTATTATTAAGAACCGTAGTTTTTATTAATACAGAAAAAAAAAAAAACTAACAATGAAAATTACGAAGAATTTTCCACCCAAGAAAAACTACGATCTAGTTTAATATAAAACTTGGAGTTAGATGCACCTGATGAGCAAAAACGTGACGAGACGAGAACGTCTTTAGGATGACAGACAAGGACATATATTTAAATAAAATATACGTATGCCACCTGAATTTCATATAAGCTCCAAACTGAAATCAAATTACATAAATAAATCAAGAAATATGCTAAATAATGATGTTTGAATAAGAACGCAGTACTTTAACCCTTCTTTTTTTTCCTTGTAGTTATGTTTCCATGCATACTGCGCTACAACGAGGAGATAGCGCAGTTATGTGGGACTTCAACCCAATAAAACTTCACGATGTCCTCCCGTGCCGCTTATGGCGGGAACACGGGTACGCGTTAGCACTTGTCCGTGAACCCGCCTCGGCTGTCCGTCACCAGCCTCTCCTCTGGAGGATACCCCCCATCACTGGTGCATCATAACACATTGCAACCCGTGACTACTCCAGGGACCAAACCAGCACATGGGTGCCAGACGACGATGAGAGCGGCGCACCGCAATACCGGCACTCCTCTCCCGCCATGGCTTCCAACCCTTAGCCGTGATGCCTCCCATACGACATCACGGCCCGTCTCAGTTGCGATATCGCCCAAGCGGCACCGCGTGGTTTCCTTCACTCTCAATTATCGTGCAATTATTATAGACTCGCCGCCAAGAATTTCCGTGCCAAAAAAAACTGTTTCTTAAAACATACAATTTTTGGTAAAAATCTTGCAAACAAAAACGAATATTAAAAACTTATTATAAGCGTAAACACATCTTGGAAGTATGCAAATTCTGTTTTGGGATACTGAGAACGGATAGCTAAAGATATAAGGTATATTAGCATAACGGAACGCGTGAACTCTGCACAAACAATGTTAGCGTGTTATGTTGTTGAGGGTAAGCAGAATTATGTGTGTTAAATACTCGTCTATATTCCATACATTGTGTTTGCTTAATTGCGTTGCGTTATTGGCTTTAATTTTCCTTGGTATGAGTTTTTGTTTAAGTGATAAAGTTGTATTGTATGATTACCTTACCTATGTATGACTTTTGCAAACGGCGGAAGTTATTTTTCTCTGTAGGGTTTACCTATGATAAAGGATTGTTATCGATGTACATGTCTACATGTTTTTAAATAACAAGCAAAAACTTTAATTTAAACTGTAACCCGACTACGGTGTTTTTTTTAGCCTATATTACCCGGGCCATAATAACGAATCGATTGACACCATATTCGTCCAAATCGTATGAATAGTTTAGGCGCTACGGAGGAACATACATAAATACATACATACATAGACTGCTAAAATCATAACACTTCCTTTTAGCTTCGCTGTAGTCTGGTAAAAATTAAAAAAAAAAGAAGAAGAATGTCAATATATCAATGCATCACGAATAGAAAGATTTTCATACTAAAGCATTTGACTCAGGCCCAGTTTTTCCCGACTACGGCGAAGTCTATTTATGTATGTATGTTTGTATTTTTTTATACAATATAAAAAATAAGGTCTTTACGTATGTTCCTCCGTAGCGCCTAAACTATGCATCCGATTTTGATGAATAAGGTGTCAATCAATTCGTTATTTTGGACCGGGTAACAAAGGCTGTAAAAAAAATACCATAGTCGGGTTACACTTTTTAAACTTTTTTTAGATTAAAACTATCGCAAAATTAACGTAATTAATTGTCAAACGTCCGGTAGTTGCTCGAACTGCTTAAATGAGTTATCAAACTTAGTTTTTTTTTTTATTTACCCCTTAACAATTCCTTTCATGTCCCATACTAAATACAATGCAATATTTAAAGCTATTATAGCCCTTCAAAATGTTCTACTACACAATTCCTTGTTTTGTTTACTTCAGCCCACCTTACGGTGAGACGTGAGGAAAATCTACAGTTGGGGACTCGAATGTTTAATTATTCTTAAGCGTTAATGCAAGTTTCGTGTCTTAGGACAAATTTTATTGTCATTAATTCAGTCGGTCCGTTTGAAAAATTCTCAGGCTAATTTGGTAGGTAGTAGAGCCCTGTATGTTTATTTGAATAGGGTCTTACTACACAATACTGGGGGGGTGACCATAAGCTCTTAGAGTAATGTTATTTTGAGATAGATTAAGTGACAGATGTATACACGTCATATACATCTGTCCCTTACACACACTCAAAATAACCTTACTCTAAGAGCTTATGGTCACCCCTCTGAACCCTTATTGCGTAATAAAAAGGCAAAGGGCAAAGCGTATGAAAAATCGACCAATCAAATAGACGGAAATCCACATCGCGTCTGTCATCTCATATGTGATTGGTTGATTTTTCATACTCTTTGCCCTTTGCCTTGCCGAATTTGTTACGCAAAAAGGCTGCTGCTGTATCTTTTCATAGTGGAAATGTAGTCTCCAAAGAAAAACATTCAATAGTAATCTTTCTGTTGCTATTTAATGCTTTTCTATAAATCATAAGTTTCTTCACGATGTTTTTGTTTACCGATATTAGTGTTGTCCAAAATAAAAGTAGAGAGTACCTAGGTAAATATGAATTGAAAAAAATATATTGGTACTTGTAAGTAATTGAACGAGGCAATAACCAACACAAGTCTGGAATCCCAAACCACAAAAGATGCTTGAGCAAATATGGTGATTGATGCTCGTAACTCGTACTGTGGGACAGTTATATCATTACCGTAGTTATAGGCTGGTTTTGAATATATTCTTAAGTAGGTATATATATAGTCGTGCGGCGGGTTCGCGGTGAGTACTAACGCGTGATTTTATTAATCAATCAATTCATTCAATTAAATAAATATACCTAAATAATAATCAATTAATTTAATTTAATAATAAAATCAATGCATATTTATTATGATTAATAATTATGTTTAAACTTTTATTTAAAAAATAAGTAAAAGATAATTTGTTACCCAAATTTTTGGTTTGTGGTTTGAAAATGACTGTACTTAAAAATATGTAAAATATATCAATCAATATATTTAATTTAAAGCTAAGTATGTTATTTATTGGCAAATTTAACTTGAAAGATGTAATACTTTAATGCATGAAATAAAAGGCTTTTTTATTTTATTTACTAACGCGTTTCCGTGTTCCCACCATAAGCGGCACAGGAGGACACCGTAGAGTTTTAGTGGGTTGGAGTCCCAGATAATTGGGCTATCTCCTCGTGGTAGCGCAGTATACATGAGCATTCAACCACGCAAAAAAAAAGTAGGTAAATACTCGTAAATCATCATAAATATAACTTCTTGGCCTAATGGCCATAAGTTGAAAAATTTATTTACTGTTCATTACTTTTCAGTTATACGATAGTTCTTGTAGTAAGTAACGAAACATGGCAACGAGGAGTTGCGCATACGAAATACGTGAAACCTATAAGTGGGGACTTCTAGTAACGAGGCATGTGACGGTAGCGAAACGGCCAACCCACATATTTTGACTACGGTGTATTGTTTGTTAAGTTAAGTTAGGGCTTGTAGAGTTAAAAGCTTGGATCTACATGAGAACTGATCACTTTTTGACAGTGCGTGCCATATGGTCTCGTTTTGACAACATTTTACATGAAATGTTTTTGGTGAGATACAAAAGTTTCTTCGCATTTTTTAAGAAAATTCAAAACATTTTTTAATATAGTTTATTTACATTTAACTAGAGTATGTAGATACCAATTTGTTCGATAACTTTTTGCCATCTTATAGGTAGGGACATGATCCCATTGCTATAGAAATTTTGGGACTTCTGATCAAAATACCGCGACAAGTGGTTTTGGCAGTCCTCTCGTGATGTTAACCTGACACTGCCTAAAGAATTCTGAAGACACTGAAACAGGTGGAAATCTGAAGGTGCAAGATCAGGACTATACGGCGGATGCATTAACACCTCCCAGCCAAACTCTCTTAATTTTTGCTGAGTGGCTAAAGATGTGTGAGGTCTAGCATTATCATGATGAAAAACCACACCTCTTCTGTTGATTAATAATTAGTTGTTCGCAGTAGAGTTCAGAATCGATGGCCCTGTCTGGTGGTAACAGCTCATAATGAATAATGCCCTTCCAATCCCACCACACACACACAGCATCACCTTGTTGCGAGTTAACCCGGGTTTCGCCACAGTCTGTGAAGCCTGACTGGCCTTTGACCACGACCTTTTTCGCACGTTCTTGTCGTACGTGATCCAGTTTTCATCACCAGTTATCAGCTTCTTCAAAAATGGTTCGGTTTCATTACGTCGTAATAAAGAATCACAAATGAGTACACAGTTCATTAGGTTTCTTTCAGTGAGCTCGTGAGGTACCCAAATATCGGGCTTTTTTTCAAATGCGCCAAAACTGTTTTGTGGTCAATTCCCAGTTCTTCAGCTACGTCGTAACTACTGATATGCCGATCTATCTCCACTTTTCAAAAATGGCATCCATTTTATCCGTAATAGGGCGACCAGAGCCACGTGCATCTTTGACATCAAAATTTCCCAATTGAAAACGCTTTAACCAAATTTGTGCTAATTACTCTCACAGACACTGCACTAGGTCCATAAACATCGCAAAATTTTATCGCGGCTTGCGTTGCATTTTTACCTTTTTTGTAGTAAAATTTTAAAATGTATCGAATTTCTTCATTAGATTCACTCATCTTGACGGTACGAAAAACAAATTGAAATCACACATTTTCCTAATTTGAATTTGGAATTATGTTCTTTAAAATTTAAACTTTCAAGGATACCAAAACCAGCCAGATACAAATAGTATAGCCAAAGAGATTTTATTACAAGTTCATACATACTATAATGCAAAAAGACTTTTTCCTCAACCTATTATTTACGTAAATATTCTTACCGACTTACCCATTATTTTTTTTATTCTAAATCATAAAACAATTTATCAAAAGAAAAAAAAAGCTAACGACTTAAATAGAAAATCATTTTTATTTGAAAAGCTTAGCCGTTTCTTTTTTCAATTTATCTGTGCTGGGCTGGATTTGAGCATTCAATCCCTGTGGGTCGGTCAGGACGTAATATCGGGATGGATTGCCCCTATTTCCACACTGGTGTATACTGGAAGCTCTAAATCCAGTTGTGTAGCCCCGTTTTGTATCTAGATCTACGTAATTGCTTCTGAAATAGGTTATTCATGAAGTAATATTTCTGTGTAAACGGGTTTGTTGTTATAATCGTAATTTTATATAACTGTAGTTTTACTGGTTCCGTTTAGGTATTAGTTATCCATAAGAAAACTGAAACGATTTTTACCCGACTGCCAAGGAAGGGTTATGTTTTTCACGCGTATCTTGTATGTGTGTTTGTAAAATTCTTTATGACCTCGTATCTTCCAAACGGCTGGATGGATTAAGGTATCGTTATATTCCTCTTAAAACCTAAGTGTCCATAGATAGGTGTTTGAAAAAAAACAAAATAGCGGGTTTTCGGCGCCATATTGTGATTACAAAAATATAAAACATTAATTATGTTTAAAAGTAATTCGAAAAATAAATTATAACTAAAAAGTTACAAATAAAAAAATAAACTTAAAAATCAAATAACCCGCCTAACCAAAAAGACGTAAACAAGTAGAAAAACATGCTGTGCAGTCGGAGGATATATAATCGCAATCTGGTTATGGTTTTGGTTAAAACCATATGTATCCTTCGAAAGCACAGCATTTTTTAAGTTTACTTTTTTACTACTAGACTAGATAATATCGCTAACTTTAAAGTAACATTATTTTGTTCTACGAAGAAACAGAAATTCATAATGACTAGGTATTCTAGGCTTTACGTCATAAATATCCATACAGAAATTAATTGTAAGTAGCTTTAATTCCAGTTTTGCAAATTGCCTACCCTATCCCTAGAACCCGAGAAATCAAAACAAAACAATACGTTCCTTTTCCTGAAAAAAAAAAACTTCGAGTAAAACATGGTTCTGAAATTTAACCACTCTGCTCGACAAGATTTTGACACATGACACACCAGCTGAGTCGACAGGTTGTTGCAAATTACGTCATGAAATTCAGGAATTTACTTGAACTTTCAACATTCGAATTTATTCAGAAAAATAAGTTTACGCAGCTATCTTACACAGTCAATTTGAAAAAAATATCTTTATTTACATGTTGCGCTCGGTTAAACCGCGTCAGTCTACTGCAAAATGTGTACAAAATACGAATTACTACACCTTTCCAAATGGTAGACAATTTAGATTTGCTCAAAATATGTACATAAACAACCTTTTCCCTTGCTGAAAAGATGCAAAAGGACAACACAAAGAGATACTTATTTTATTTGCGTCCTTATGTTCCTAATTTGTCATACAAAAATTCATAAAAAAACAAGCCAAAACCTGGAAAATATTGCTTAAAATTTTGATGCAACCTTGCAACATGACATTTCTTTGGTGTTGTTTTTTTTTTTGCTGTCCATTCACGCGTCTCATAATCGATTAAAACTGCATTCAGCCTAATCGATTAAGTGTATTTCGATTATTTAAAATTATTCATTTAAATAAAAAAGTGATTTTCAAAAATGTATTGTTTTAAAATTAAAATTAGTTTATAGGCACAAAATAAAATAACAACTTATAGTAATAATATATAGTAATAACTATACATAAATGCTTTCGTAATGTTATCAGAAGAGTAAATTGAAAAAAAATAGGATTCGTGGCTAAATTCGCGCCGAATTCGCCGAACGTAAAAGAATTCAAAATTCAAATTTGGAATGCAGTCGGTATTCAAAATATTTTATCGGGCACATTTTAATATAAAAGAGAGTTTTACATTGATCATTTCAGACGGTTTTATACAGAATGACCAGTATAAATATGAGTATGTTTATGTATGACTAGCACTCCGCCCGCGACTATGTTCGCGTGATTTCGTTTATCCTATAAATGATTTTCTTATATGCAGTTAGTAAAGGCAACCAAAAATCAGATATTATTAAAACTATTAAAAACTGGGTATCGTGGATTTGGGTTTGGGGTTGGTGGGTTTATTGGATTGGGACGATTCGTTATTTGACTTAAACAATAATACATTTTAGGTTATCGCCACAAAGTAAAATCCTCCCCTAAAAACTTATCAACCCTTTTTGCGCCGTTGAGGGTCTAGTTTTGAACAACCTAAATATGCTATTCACTCCTTTCTTCTCTTTTTACTCGACTGCCGAAGGAGGGTAATGTGTTTATCAGTCTATGTATGTATGTATGTAAGTATGTATGTATGTTTGTTCCTATGTGGCGTTCTAGAGACCAAACGTGTTGGCCGATTTTGATGATTCATACGTCAATCGATTCGTCTTAACCCCGCAAGTGTCACTGGCTACATTAAAATTGGAAAACAGAAAAATGGCAGATTTTGGGCGCCATATTGCGGAAGATAATTTTTTTTTCTTCCAAACCCATCGTGTGGGGTATCAAAATAAAGGGCTTTAAGAGGTGATTTCGAAAATATAAAACATATATGTTTAAATGTACCTAAATCTTAAAAACAGATAACTAAAAAGTTATAAATAAAAAAAGTTAATTCAAAAAATCTAAAAACCCGACTGCTTTAAAAGCGAAATAAAAAGACTTAAACAAGGAGAAAATCTTGCTGTGCAGTTGGAGGATACATATTCGCGGGCTAGCTGACGAAAACCAGATGTATGCTCCGACTGCAAAGCAGTCGGGTTTTTAGATTTCTTGAATAAAATTTTTTTATTTATCATTTTATGTTAGTCAGATTGCGCAGTGAGTTGCCTCAAAAAAAACTTTAACACCCCTAAACCCAATCTGGGAGGGAGTTTTCAAAATGTTTTATGTAAATTTTGATCATCAACTTTTTCCCCAAAGAATTTGATTTTACATACAAACTAATTTTTACCCTTTTCACTTCCTTAAAGGTTGAATTGCCGCAAAATCGTGCCTTAGTGCTTCCCTAGAAAACCACGTCAAAAACGAAACCCTGTCCAGTAAGATTCTTAGCTTGAGTTAGTTTCGAAAAATGTATAATGACCACCTTTATTGTTTCCTTAGGTTGGTATTTGTGCCAAATTTCAAATTTATTAACCCGGGAAATAAAATTCTTCAAAGCACTTTAACTTCCCAAAAATCGTATTTTGGGACTAGATAAGTAAAACTAATAATGAAAACCTTTATGGTTCACTTAGGATGGGTATTTATGTAAATTTTCAAATTTATTAACCAAAGAAATATTTAATATGTGATTTATGGGGTGTTAAATTATTTTTTAAATATACGATATTTCAAAAATAATTTAACACCCCCTAAATTATCTTTTGGGGGTAGTTTCGAAAAACTAATAATGAAATCCTTTATTGTTTATTTAGGTTGGTATTTGTGCCAAGTTTCATGTTGATTAACCCAAGAAATCAGATTCTTCCATACAAACTTCAACATCCCCTAAATCGTCATTTGGGAGTTTCGAAAAACTAATAATGGCAACCTATATTGTTTACTTAGAATAAGAATACAAACAAACAAACAAACAAACAAATTCCAACAACAAACACAACAACACACAAACGTACAAACACAACACAACACAACACACACAACACACAAACAACACAACACACAACACACACAAACAATACACAAACACAATATAAATTTTTCATACAAACTTTCAAACCCCTTTTTACCCCCTTAGGGATGCAATTTCCAAAAATCCTTTCTTACTGCACAATTACGTCACTTGAGGAACCTTTCTGCCAAATTTCATGCTTCTAGATGATTTTCAGCTTAGTTGGTTGACAACCATGCCATAACTCGCTTGGAAAGGAACCGCGCAAGAAGATACGCACAAGGTTATTGATATTAATAGTTTTCGGGGAATGCAGATGTAAATACAAACCAAACTTATGTTCTTAAAATGAATAAAAATAAAATTTTAAAAGTATGTATAGAATAACCAATTTTCATAACATTACAACAAATTCGACCGAATTCAAAACCTAACCATACCATACTCTCAACTCATTATTCAATATATAATTATAATAATAATACCAGCCTATAATTGTCCCACTGCAAGGCAAAGGCCTCTTCTCATACAGAGAAGGCACGAACATTCATCACTACGCTTGCTCAATGCGGGTTGGCGATTTGAGACTATATTTGATTTTAGATTTTATAGATGTTTTCATTCACCGTTGTCAACAATTTCTAAAATATACTTAGAAAGTACATTAATGAATTTGAAAATGGAAATCATTGGTATTTGTCCAGATTTGAACCCATGACCTCAGGCAAGGCGAGGCCTTTAGCCACTGGGCCAGTACGACACTCATTGCAATATAACGAATAATCACAAAATCGTTGGTTCCCCGAAACTAAATTTATCTACACTTGCGTTACAAACTTACATAAAAATATACTAGGCACTCTGTATACTTCTGAGACTATCAAACATAAAGACTCAATCATTATTATTTTTATACAAAATAGTTTTGAATAGCGAACGCATTCCGAATTTGAATCTTGAATCGGATAGATAATTCGGCGCGAAATTATCCACGGTTCGATGAAATTGTTTAGTTGGTTGTAGTCAAATAATGTCCAAAAATCTATTAAGATTACTTTAAGAAATAATTAATAGTAATAATTTAAGTACTAATTGTATTTTATGCCTAAAACAGGATTTTTCTATTTTTAAGAATCGATTTGGGATAATCGCTCATTAATCGAGTGGATAGCATAAATAAAATCGATTGCTAAAATCGTTTTGCCACACAACTATTACATTAAAAAAAAACAATCTACTTGACGAATTGGAAATTTAACAAAAATAATGTAGTGGTAATGAATTTTACGTATTATTGGACTGGTGTTTGTTAATTACGTTAAAATCAGGACTTCTTCTTGTTGTTTATTATATTTAGAGACATAATTGTCATATTTGTAATCAATTTTACATGTGGAAGGGTGACATTTGTGTAAAATAAAAATGTAAACAAACACGATTGGCGCCTAACTTCGACTTTGAATAACAAATAACTTCATTACCACTAATTATTTATTTTGAAATATGGATGAATTCGACCAATAATTAAACAATTAGCAAACCTTTACCCCTGTCGTGGAGTTAGGGTGTCCAAAATCTGCATTTTTATGTTTTTTAGCTTCGACCACCACTGTCATCAAAATGGCGATTATCGTATTATTACACTTGTTTTTAACAAATGTAAATTAATAAACTTGCGCACTTAATCTAAAAAAAATATTTGCGCTAACATGTAAGCTTTTTATCCAACTATTTTAATTAAAGCCCCCACATAAGATTCGTTAGGTATCTTAATCAATAATTAAGTTATTAATTAGGATGTCGTATGACGTAAATCTGGGGTCCAAAATGAACCGCGGCTGAGCCAGCGGAGGTATGCTTGTCAAGCCCCAAAATGTACCCCGTCCGAACTATACGGTTAAGTGAACAATTCACTACACCTAACATTGACCAAGACCATGAACGGAGAAGCGGTAAACAAAACACGCGCGATCCCTCATACACCACTCAACCACAGATTAAATATGTAGGCCAAGTCCAGACCATTGTAATGGTTAATAGTAACCTGAGACGGAATGGCAATTTCCGTATTGAGGTTTTGTATACCACAGAGGATGGATTCGACATCATTACTAATTACCCGACTGCCGAAGGAGGGTAATGTGTTTATCAGTCTATGTATGTATCTATGTATGTATGTATGTATGTTTGTTCCTATGTGGCGTTCTAGAGACCAAACGCGTTGGCCCATTTTGATGATTCTACGTCAATCGATTCGTCTTAATCCTGCGAGTGTCACTGGCTACATTAAAATTGGAAAATACAAAAATGGCGGATTTTGGGCGCCATTTTGTGGGGAAAAAAAGATTTTTTTCTTCCAAATCCATCGTGTGGAGTATCAAAATAAAGGATTTTAACAGGCGATTTCAAAAATATATAACACTTATATGTTTAAATGTACCTAAAACTAAAAAAAAAATAACTAAAAAGTTGTAAATAAAAAAACGTAATTAAAAAAAATCAAAACACCCGACTGCTTAAAAAGCAAACTAAAAAGACGTAAACAAGAAGAAAATCATGCTGTGCAGTTGGAGGATACATCTGGTTTTGGTCCGCCAGCTCGCGAATATGTATCCTCCGACTGCCCAGCATGATTTTCTTCTTGTTTACGTCTTTTTAGTTTGCTTTTTAATCAGTCGGGTTTTTTGTTTTTTTTTTTTTTTTTTTTTTTATATTCGTGTCCACGCAATGAGCACTGAGCACAAGGGCGTCGCCAGCCGATGGCCTAGGGGGGGCAAGTTGATATGGAGAATGAGAAAAGTATGAATTGTAGGTAAAAACGAGAGCACATGAAGCTTTTCACTTGTAGTACGAGCCTTACATCTACAGCGATTGTAATAATATCGGTATAGTTCTCGCTAAACTTCTTGGCCGTCCCGAAGTTGGTTGCCATGTCTGCGCAATAGTAAATCATACAAAAACAGTACCGATCCGTGCCTTTCGCATCGGAAAGCCAACTTCAGGGCGGCCCAGAAGTTTGGCGAGCACTATTCAGAGTCCAACGTGTAAAGCTACGCAACTCTACCGTACACGTTGTGCACGGAAGAGCGATCAAAATTTTCAACGCTTTTCCGTGTCGGGAAAGAAGGTTTTTGCCTATTTTAGGATATCAACAACGGTTCGATCTGTTGGGTTTGGTTTATATATATTCATTCGCGACGTAAGGGAATGATCAATCAAGCAAGTCAAGTCAAAGACTTAGGACTGTGGTTGCTTTACATTAGGCAACTTTTTTAGAATCTCTAGGGGGGGCCGCTGCCCCCCCCCTGCCCCCCCTTGGCGACGCCCTTGCACACAAGTGTAAGAACTGTCATGGCCTGTCAATTTCACAAATAAACTCACTGACAGCCCTAGTTAGAGTCCGAGAACCTTCATGAAAAGTCGAGGCAATAAATATCATCTCTAGCAATGGCCGCCGAGGCGTTTTACAGAGTGTAACGGAATGGTGCGATCATAGACATAAATCTAACTAGATAACGCAAGTCCCTCCATCCGCATGAAAATCAAGCGTGCCACTTTTTCACAAACAAATTTACTTACCAATAAAAGAAAACATTTCCAATGCCTCGACCAACTATCATTCTTTACAGCTTAATATGGCACAAATAGTACATTACTGCAGCGGCCAGCAAAAGAGGCATTGAAGGACGAACGTGTAAATGTACACATACGTAAGTCCATCAATGCCTAGTTGTGGCCAAGGCTTGTATAGTTTTTTTCTCAAATAATGCGTGGAAATTAAAACTAAGTAGTACCTAGAACTCATTTTGTCAAAATCAATGTCGAACAACAATAATTGTTCCCGCGTTAAAGTGTTTTTTTGTTTTTTTTTTCGATAAACAGCGTTCTATTTGCAAGCCAGTTCGAAATATAAATAAAACCTTTGATAAGTTACCTCCTTGGTTGCCATGTTTCGGAGTAAAAGATCGTTCCATTTTTAAATAACACGACAGATATGAGTTTACTATGTAATTTATTTGGCCGCTAGACACGACAGATATGGATTTTCATACAACTTTTGCCGGCCGCTGCTCGCATGTATTTTGCCAGTACAGCATTTGCGATTTATCTCGAAGAAGGTTGTCAAAATAATGCTCATATTTCCAAGCATGTTTGAGAAAAATATTTGTTTCTAGATAACTGTGGATTTCCGGTGCCGATAATGCTAAATGAAAAGCTTAGATTAAGATCATTGATCGTAACTTTACTCCGTTTTTTGGCACGCGAAGTACATACAATCGCGTCATCTAGTTAGATTTATATCTGTGGTTTAAACGTATCTCCCTTGCAAATTTTGGTCACGTGACGACAACTTTATAATTATGTAAAACCCATTTGTTTTTTGCGACTTGCCTATGACTTCCTTGGAGAAATTAGTTCTTATACATGGGCAGAAGCAGTATTTGAAATATAATCGCACATTTCCGTTACATCCTGTATGGTGTAAGTACGCCATTGTTGTTTGAACAGTTTATCGAAAAAAAAAGACTAAAATAGAATACTAATAGTGAAAACAGAATCAAAATTGATCGAAAAACGAAAGAGATACAACAATTTAAAAAAATATATCTGTCCCTCTCTACGAAAACGCCGTTTTCTATGGCCACCTGACGTCATGTGGCATGTCGGGCTTCTTTTTCTAAGGCTGGCCATAGACGGACCGCATGTTGCAGTCGAGACCGACTGCTCTAGAGCGGTCGCGTTGAAGTCGTACACGACTGCAACACGACCGCATAATGCAGTCGACTACGACTGCTTGGAGCAGTTGTGTTCGACCGCAAAATAATACTGATGCGAGTTCATTTACAAGATGGATATCGATGAAAAAACACTGCTTCTTGTACTACTATTACGCAAGCGTAGGTGTAGAAGACACCGTAGTATGTGGGTGCGTCCAATACTACAATCAAGAGAACAGCATGGAATATTTCATACTTTGTATCCCCAGCTAAGAGAAGACCCTAAAAAGTTTTCAACTACTTTAGAATGTCCGTGGTTTCATTTGATGAATTAGTTAGTATTTTAAGCCATAAGCGGGGAGCGGGGAGGGAGTAGCGCCCGGTCAGCAACAATCGCTTGTAGCGGTCCGTGTATGGTGGGTCCGGCAGCTCTAAGTAGTCGACCGCACGGCGAAACTCGACCGCAGAGCGACTGCTCCGACCGCTCAGGAACTGCTTGAGCGGTCCGTGTATTGCGGATATGAATTTAGTATGGAAACTGCAGATCGCCGTGCGGCGACCGCATCTTGCAGTCGGTCTCGACTGCAACATGCGGTCCGTCTATGGCCAGCCTAATTCTCAACTTTGACGCTTTATAACTTCGTCTCTGATCAAGACATTTAAAAAATACTTCATATTTGTTGTGTTTGTTTGTTTGTTGTTTGCTTGTTGTTTGCTATAAGTATTTCATTAAGCAAACAACAAAATTACATGTGAAAGAGATATGTGTCTCAAAGTTCTTTCGTGTAGCTATTCTGACAGAGAATGCGGTAGCCAAAAGCCAAAAAATCTCATATCTGTCTTACCAAGGGGTATCGTGGTACCTTTTTAGTAGGTTGTGGAGTTCAGACAGGCAATCGCTCCATGTAAAACATTACTACAAACACCGGCCCCAACATCGTTGGTAAACGGCTAGGCAGATTATTATTAGGTGTATTTACAATTTACGTCACTGCCTCTGAATATTTTCATGCAATCCAAATCAGTCAAAGCCAGAATATTGGCAATACTTGAGCAGAAGATTAAATGCCCTTTTAATAAATTCAAACGGGATCCCGTACAAGATCACAAAGGAGTGGGAAAGGCAAAATTCCGAAGCAAATCTACATTTTAAATTGTTCTACTACACGAGTCGTATGTGTGATTGTGCCTCGAATCTTTGAACTGATTAGTTTTCTGAATCAGTAGTAACGAATAAGACATATATTATGTTTCATGCTATACAGTCACAGTCAGCTTCTACGTCCCATATTTTTGGAGATTACTGAAACATGAATTTGAATTACGACCAGGCAGACTTCGTAGTAAAATCTAAAGTATCATGTTTGAGCGTAGCGCTACGGTATAGGTGCTAAGCAAGCCGCCTTTCAGTGCGTTTTCGAGCTGATACACGCTAGTTGACTTGCGACAGCGACAAGCACGCAGTGCGGCCAGTTACATATGTTAATTTTACCTCGCTACTCCCCCAGGTCACTCGCTAGGCTCTAGGCCAGTGATGGGCAAAGTACGGCCCGCGGGCCAGCTCCGGCCCGCCGCGCCGACGTTCCTACATGAATATTATATGGCCCGCGATAATTATATTTTTACGGTACAGAAGTATAAAATAGATTCTACTTAGTAGAATAATAGACGCATAGGTAAAGGTAGCGCAGAAAACAATGGTAAGCCAGTATGTCTTATATGTAATGAAGAAGCAGTGGCGGTATTTAAAGGTTTTAACCTCGCTCACTATTTTAACACCAACCATGCTAAAACCAAATATGCTTTGATGAATGACGCAGAAAAAATGGTGGTCAAAGAAATATGTTTAAAAGCAAATTCTGGCCCTCCTCTGAAAAATCTTAAACTTTCTGGCCCCCCCATTAAGAAAGTTTGTCCACCACTGCTCTAGGCACTAAGCAATACACCTGAGAGCGCGTTTTCGACCTAAAGGCACTGCTCAACGCCATTTTTCTTTGCGTCACGCGTTATTCAAACATTCCATTACACATAACCTCACAATATTACATCTGGAGATACTCAACCCTGAAGTACGTTAACACGATCAATCACAGCATCCCGGGAAATATGTAAATTTGTTTTGAAAAAGTTATGCAGCCAATCTGCGGAATCCTTCGCTGGGTGGATTACGAGGGCGGCACGGCACTAGAGGGATTTAAAAAGGCTTTTGTACCAAAATCGCTTGGTGGCTCGCAATCAGCCTCTCATTTATCTTCATCTCGTTCGCTTTAATTATAATGTTTATTGTAAAATAATTTGCATACTAATAAATATGCCTTTATGTTTTAATAGCCAATAAGACATGGTGGATTAAAAACGAATCAATATTTCACAGTTTGCCTCGTCATTTCATCTGTCTGAGTAGTCTTCCGATATCCTAAACTAAGATTGTCAGGCTTTTGAACACCTGTCTACCCATAACTCGAGTATTTATGGCCACTATTTTGGTATACAGAACTCATCATAGTGTAAATAATTAATCACACTCATACTTTTGACGTCATTTTGTCGAACCTTAATCATAATTTGATTCAAGGTTCATCAATAAAGACTATTTGTGGGCGTCCAAGCAAAAAGGGTACAGTAATGGGGTATTGAGTTAAGACTAGATTCAGTATCTAGAATAGTATTAAAAAATTATTCAAAAATTGGTCCCTTTTTTTTGTCAGACATTTGAAGTTGAAACTGTACCTTGTATTTGTATGAGGACAACTTTACAAAAATGAGTATATCTCGGCAACTAAATGCAGAGAACTGGGACCTTTTTACTTGGACGTTTGAGTACATGACAACTATTTTCTTAATGTCCCTCGGCTATGATCGCATTTCTGAATACAAAGGAATGCTTATTTCCATGTGCATCAATTATTAGATTTATCGTGTATAATAATTTGAATTCAGAACTAAGTACTTAATTGTTTTTTTGTTTTGATTTCCGTATGAAATTTATGGAGCTGTAAAAATAGCAGCTTTCCTCCAATATTTTAAATAAATTAAATTATGTTGAAAGAGTATTAACAACTCTATATACTTCCAAGTGGATTCAGAGCGTCCGGTCTGCACCAAGTGCAAAGGTCAACTCACAGACTACTTAGAGATACTACCGTATAACTGATAGAAATAGAAATCCGACAACTGACGATACACGAAGTTTTCTGAGGGAAATTAAGAAAATGTTTGTACTGTACGTCGGTTTATTGAAGATATATACATAACACAGATGTCATCACGCATGTATTCCCTGGAAGGTCAGCAGAGGTGCATCTATGGTACACTTACATTTCGCTAGTTATGTACATCCAACCAGTCATAAATCCCATTTAATATGTAGAATAGAATAGAATACTCTTTATTATGTACACCATATAAGTTACAGAAAGTATAGACGAAGAAAACATTACACTGGGTGACACAATGGGCGGCCTTATCGCTAAAAGCGATCTTTTCAAGACAAACTTTGGATGGATTTTAAAAATGGAAGGGAAGACAGTACTGTAGGTAGTCTTTAGTGTACTATTTATATATAAAATAAATACATACATATATATATATATATATATATTATACAGACAAATATATACAGTAATAAGTATGGAACAAAAGCATAGAAATCAAGAAAAACTACTATTAAAGAGAGAGGTAGTGACTCTTTACCATAGTTTTAAAAATGGGCAGAGATTGAGCACGCCTTATTGACACGGGCAAAGCAAAGCAATGTATGGGGACTTCAGTTCTTTGTCACGTGTCCCGACCAGGCAATGATTCTATTGAGTGGCTTGTGGTCCAGAGCAAAGTGGAAGGAACGAGAGCGCGCGGCAGGTCACCCATGTGATGGAACGACCAAATCAAGTCTGCAGTGGCTCATTGCATGAGTGTATCCGAGTATAGTTTTCGGTACGTAACTTGGCAAGAGTCTTAGGAGAGTTTCAGGTCTCTTTGGTTACCAAGCGGGACGCGGAAAAAGTTTGGCACCGCTCCGAGCGCGCGATTGATTGTTTAGTTGGCACAAGGATCGACACACCAATCGCGTCGCGTCCACGTTCCGTTCGCTCTATATGGTGGTTGGTCAGTTCATGCAGTATGCGCGAACTTACCCCCACGCCAAAACCTTGCCAAGTTATATGCCGGGGACTATAACAGCTGACAGAGAGGAATGACGTCGCATCGTGAGGCGAATCACGTTAGCCCGAAGTCTCACAGTCTCACGCAACATGATGACCACGACCGCTCTGTCAGGAGTATCCTGATGAAGATGAATAGGGGGGACGAGCCTATTGCCATCAACCGGGCAAAAGTCCAGATTCCAGGCTGCTAGTGCTACTAAGAGTAATTCCAGATACAAAACCCAATAACACACCTGACCTGAAAATCGAACCCAAGACTCATGCCTCATGCTGTCTTATAATAATAATAAAGCCTTTATTTGTCACTAATTACATGCATACATTCATAACATTATTAACATATTACATGACATCATTATTATATTACATTATTATTAATTATTAAATAACATAATTCAAAATTACAACAGACCAATCACACTTAAAGTTTATTATACAAAATAAATATACATTAAATAAATTAAGTAAATTGGTAAAATTATTTAATATGAAATTTGCTTTTGATTTGTTATTTCATTTAATATTTATTTAATTATCTATTACTAAGTATACCCATATTTGGGCATAGGCCTCCTCCAACCTCTTCCAATTATTCCTATCTCTGGCTAGACGGGTCCAAGTTGGTCCAGCTACCTGAGTGATGTCCTCGACCCACCGACGGTAAGGTCGTCCGCGTGGTCTCGTCGCGTCTCGCGGGTACCAGTGCAGGATCGTCTCGGTCCATCGATTGTCGGTGTTTCTTGCCACATGTCCGGCCCATCTCCACTTTAGCCTACACATAAGTTCCACGGCGTCTACTATTTTTGTTACTTTCCTTATGTCTGTATTTCTCCTTCTTTCCTTTCTGGTAATGTTTAGCATGCTTCTTTCGGTAGCTCTCTGGAACACGTTTTTTTTTTTTTTTTTTTTTTTTTTTTTTTTTTTTTTTTTTTTTTTTATTTTTTTTTTTAGTTAACGTCCAAGTTTGGCCTCCATATAGCAAAGTTGGGAGAACAATTGCTGTCTTATAGACCATATCATATTTAGATAATTCGAACAAATTAAACCCATGTCTATTTTAACGCAATCAACATTTATTGCCAGGTCCCCCATTAAGCTTTGTAAACAAAGTCAGCTTGGACACTGTTCGGTACCTTTTATCCGTAAATGTAAGAGTCGAATGGGACCAAATCATTAGCAAGTACCGACGCAAAGCTGATAATCTGATTGTTAGGAACTTTAAAGTGCTTCCCACCATTACGGGTTTTTGGTCCTCTTAGCTGTAAATAAACATGCCAACACACTTTACGAAATGGTTTGCATACATATATATCGAGTAAGTATTTTGTTTCGTTACTTGCTTTACTTTTCTATAATTATGTTAAATCATTTTTACCCGACTGCCGAAGGAGGGTAATGTGTTTATCAGTCTATGTATGTATGTATGTTTGTTCCTATGTGGCGTTCTAGAGACCAAACGCGTTGGCCGATTTTGATGATTCTTAACCCTGCGAGTGTCACTGGCTAGATTAAAATTGGTAAATATAAAAATGGCGGATTTTGGGCGCAATATTGTGGGGGCCTAAATTTTTTTCTTCTTCCAAACCCATCGTGTGGGGTATCAAAATGAAGGGTTTTAAGAGTTGATTTCAAAAATATATAATACTTATATGTTTAAATGTAACTAATAAAAAAAACAACTCAAAATTTATAAATAAAAAAGTTTATTAAAAAAATCAAAAAACCCGGCTGCTTAAAAAGCGAACTAAAAAGACGTAAACAAGAAGAAAATCATGCTGTGCAGTCGGAGGATACATCCGGTTTTGTTCAGCCAGCTCGCGAATATGTATCCTCCGACTGCACAGCATGACTTTTTAAGCAGTCGGGTTTTTATTTTATTTTTTGAATACACTTTTTTTATTATTCTATTTTACCATGCACAAATGTGTCGATCCTAGAGAAGTTTAATAACTGTCCTCAACCTGCCTGCAACACGACGTGAGAAACTTCGGCCACAATACCTGCAGAGGTGCCAAAAACATGGAACGTCTTATGGTGGAAAAATAGAGGACAACAATCATTTTTATCATCTTTCATGAATCATAAATGTTCATCATCTGTTTAACAGACTTTATAAAGGAGGAGGTTCTCAATTCGACTGTATTCTTTTATTTGTGTCACCTCAAAACTCTTTACTAGGCGAACCAATTTTGACGATTCCTTTTTTTTCGAAAGCTGGTGCTTCTCGTGTGGTCCTAATTAAATTTGGTGAAGATCTTATGAAGAACTTAGGAGATATATAACAGAACTGTTCAATAAACAACAGCAAATCTTTCGGGATTGCTGCAATCGCATGTCTGTTTATTTTTTACGCCATTTCATAACATTACATCACGCCGGTACGCTCTTAGGGATAAGCAGATACAGAGTACACTGTACAGTTCACCCTGGTACACTCATTTCAGAGGTTATGCTCAAGTTTTATGTTATTCGGGTAATCTATTCTGGCTTTGTGCATTATAGGTACCTACAACTAAATAGTAAAAACTAAAACTTTACTACAAAATAAGAAACCGACTTCCAAAAAAAACACTACGCCGTTAAAAATAACTTCAATTTCGGAAGTCCTCAGTGACCGTCAATATGGCTTTCGCCGGGGACGGTCAACTGGTGATCTTCTTGTGTATGTCACGCACTGTTGGGGCGAAGCCATCCATCGATAGACACGGCGAAGCACTTGCTGTATCGCTTGATATCTCGATGGCTTTTGACAGGGTCTGGCACGCGAGTCTACTTAGTAAGCTTCCTGCTTATGGCATCCCCGCTTGTTTTTGTAGCTGGATATCAGACTTCCTCAGTGAACGGTCGATCCGAGTAGTCATTGACGGCTGCTCCTCTGACCTTATGGCTATTGATGCCGGAGTTCCTCAGGGGTCTGTTCTCTCTGCAACTCTTTTCCTGCTGCACATCAATGACCTACTTCAGCCTGGTATTGTTGGGTACGCAGATGACAGTACTGTTTCAGAGAGATACCTATCCAGCGCAAAAACCAGCGTGGTTGAAGTTCGTTCCTTGAGAGAGGCTATGGTGGAGCGAACAGATTTGACCTTAAGCCTTGTCTCCCAGTAGGGTGATGACAATCTGGTCTCCTTTAACGCCACCAAAACACAGGCGTGTCTTTTTACCGCTAAAAGGAGTCTTTTCGATCATACTCCTACTTTTCGTGGCACGTCTGTTCCTGTGACTGATCGGCTCGAGCTCCTAGGCATGGAGTTGACATCCAGTCTCAACTTCAGCGCCTCCATTGAGTACAAAGCCCAAATTGCGTCCAAAAAACTGGGCATCCTAAATAGAGTGAAGCGATACTTTACACTGTGGGGTATTTGTGTTATACTTTGATGTGGGTACATGAAAATAAACCAGTTGTCACTTAGAACTGCAGTATCATTGCTCGCTCCCGTAATTAATATCCCTAAAATACTACTGGCGACGAGGATAACAATCAAATTCGTGTGGTTAACAAAGTTTTAGTGTGGTAATCCAATATGCCTATCGGAAAAATAGAAGAATTCGACCTAACTAGTAAAAAATGGTTGGCGTATATAAGACGCGTGGAACAATTTATAACCTTGAACGGAATAAAACCAGAGTTACAAGTAGCAACGTTGGTAACGTTGGTGGGAGCAGCAACCTACGACTTAATGTGTGATTTATGTGCACCTAATCATCCAGAAAGCAAAACTTTCCGAGAATTAGTTAACATTGTGAGCGACCATCTTGAACCAAAACGTTCCGAAATTGCCGAACGCCATGTTTTTAGACAAAGACGTCAAAATATGGGTGAATCTCTCAGCAAATATCTGCAAGCACTCAAACATCTGGCCAGTACCTGTAATTTCAACACTACACTGGAGGAAAATCTACGAGACCAGTTTGTGTCGGGTTTGGCTAGTGATGAAATGAGATCGCGTATTTTTTCGGAACCATCTATAACATACAAGAAAGCCGTAGAATTGGCGTTGGCGTTGGAAGCGGCCGAGCGGCACTCACAGACGAGCGGTGCGAACACGGCGGGCGCAGCGAGCGTCGCGTATGAGGCGGTGCATCGAGTGGCGTCGGCAAGGCGGACGGGCCGACCGCCCGAGCGTGGAACTGCGAGCAGCGGCAGCTCGTCTACCGAGGGCAGCGCGGCGGCATCGCGCTCAACGCGTGCTTGTTGGAGGTGTGGCAGAAACCATCGTCCGGATGTGTGTCGGTTTAAAAATTATTCGTGCGATGTATGTGGACAAAAGGGTCACATTAAAATAATGTGTAAATCGAACAAAGGGCGAGGTGTGGAGTCAGGCCAGGACATTTCAACGCAGGCGCGGCGTGGTCATAATAACTATCTCGATAATAGTGATAACGAATCAGCGTGTGATTTAAAAAATCTTAGTGTGCGCGGCTTTAATGACAAACCGTACATAGTGATGGCGCAGGTGAATGGCAGAAAGATAAGTTTTGAACTGGACACTGGAAGTAAGTTATCAGTTATAAGTTTAGACTGTTATAACAACAAGTTTACTGACCTACACATAATTAGTAATGATATTTCTTTGTATTCCTATGACGGTTCAATCATTAAACCGGTAGGATTTGTGTCAGTTAATGTTGTTATTGGAGAATATACAGCCGAAAATCTCAAGTTATACATTGTTAAAAATGGTGGACCACCGCTTTTAGGTAGGTCGTGGCTTACTAAACTAAATATACATAAAATTAGTATTGATGAATTCTTATTTAAATTAAATGAAAACAATTTAGTGGAACAGTTACAACGAGAATTTCCGACTGTATTTGCTTCTGGACTAGGAACCTGTACAAAAAAAATGTCTTTAAAATTGGTAGATAAAAATCCAGTATTTATCAAAGCTAGGTCTTTACCGTTGGCGTTACGTTTACCTGTCGAGCGGGAGTTAGAACGACTCGAGGCTGAGGGTATAATTCGGAAAGTTGATTATTCTGACTATGGCACACCGATCGTGCCAGTCATTAAAAAGAACGGAGAAATTCGAATTTGTGGTGATTACAAGGTCACGGTTAACCCAAAACTTATGCGCGAACCTTACCCTTTGCCGCGAATTGAGGAGCTGTTTGCGGCTCTGACTGGAGGTGAACAGTTTTCAAAAATTGACCTCACGCATGCCTATCAACAATTATTGCTAGATGAGGAATCTCAGGCCTGTACCGCTATATCGACACATATAGGAACTTTTGTGTACAACCGTACACCATTTGGTTTAACATGTATTCCGGAAAAGTTTCAGAAGTTTATGGAGGAAACGGTTAAAGGACTCAAAGGAGTCGCAGTTTTCATCGACGATATAGCATGTACTGGGGCGTCCCGTGGTGAGCATATTAATAATTTAAAAGCATTGTTGAATCGCTTGCGAGAGGCCGGTTTGAGAATTAATATAAATAAGTGCACATTTATGCAGGATAGTATTATTTATGTTGGGTTTGTAATAGATAAACATGGCTTGCATCCGGATGAGAACAAAATTAAAGCAATCGTTGATGCGCCAAGGCCAAATGATGTGACACAGCTTAGGTCGTTCCTAGGCATGGTGAACTATTACGCTAAGTTTATATCTAACCTAAGTTCAATATTATATCCCTTACATAAATTGTTGCGAAAAATGGTTGAGTGGGATTGGTCGTCTGATTGTGACGACAGCTTTAACAAAATTAAAAAGGCTATTTCAGGTAGCAAAGTATTAGTACAATACAACCCGGAACTTCCATTAGTTTTAGCAGTGGATAGTAGTTCATACGGCATTGGTAGTGTGTTATCGCATAGATATCCCAATGGCGACGAACGTCCCATATGTTTTGCATCGCGAACGTTGAATTCGGCGGAGCGTGGGTATAGTCAATTAGACAAAGAAGCGCTAGCAATCGTAAGCGGAGTCATGAAACACCATCAATATCTATATGGTCGTGCTTTTATTATAAAAACGGACCATAAACCGTTGACATTTATTTTTGGTCCAAAGCACGGTTTGCCACAAACAGCGGCAAGCAGATTGCAAAGATATGCTACAAAGTTAGCAGCCTATGACTTCACTATAGAATTCGTTAAATCTAAAGATAATTATAACGTGGACGCATTATCACGCTTGCCACTGCCGTATCAACGCAAAATAGAAATTGGGCTGGATACGGTGTCATATGTAAATTACGTTGAAGAATCTATTTCTATTAGCGCGAGAGACGTTTCAAAAAAAACACAGGACGATGAAGTTCTAAAAAATGTATATAATTATCTAGTTCATGGTTGGCCATCAGTAGTTACACGAAGTGAAGAAAAGCCTTATTTAAACCGAAAGGACAGCCTTACTATCGACAGAGGGTGTATATTATATAATCATAGGGTGGTCATTCCTAAGACACTTAGAAAGCAAGTTCTACATGAATTGCACGAGGGACATCTGGGGGTTGTCAAAATGAAAAATATATCTCGAAGCTACGTTTATTGGCCACAATTGGACAATGAAATAGAAACGTTGTGTCGCGAATGCAGCGCCTGCTTACAACAGCGCGATGCGCCACCACGCGCACAGTTGCACCCGTGGGTTTTTCCTACGCGACCTTGGCAAAGATTAAATATTGATTTTGCTATGTTCCAAGGTAAATATTATTTAGTTACGGTAGATGCATACAGCAAATGGATTGAAGTACAAAAAATGATAGGAACTAATGCGAATTGCACTATATCTAAATTAAGAGAACTTTTCGCACGTTATGGCATACCATCACACATCATTAGCGATGGTGGGCCTCCATTTAATTCGTCAGAATTTACTAACTTTTTAAATAACAACCTTATAAAGCATACAATTACAAGTCCATATCGACCAGCCGGTAATGGGGCGGCCGAAAATGCAGTCAAATTAGTTAAACGGGCAATGAAAAAGGCAATTCACGAAGGCAAAGATGTAGACACTGCTATTTCGAAGTTTCTGTTTCAACATCGCAATTGTGAACATGCCACCACTGGAGTGGCACCAGCGGTAGCTATGTTGGGTAGGAGATTACGCGGGCGTTTGGACAATATAATACCGTCCACTGAGCGTGCAGTGGAAGCGTCAGCGGAGCGAGCGGGGCGCGCGCGGCCAGGCGCAGAGCGGCACGTGCAGCCCGGCGAGCATGTGCTGGCGCGCGACTACCGAGCGCGCGCAGACAAGTGGGCAGCGGCTACCGTGCTCACCCGCACTGATCCGCTCACTTACAAGGTACGCGTTGCCGATGGACAAGAGTGGAAGCGTCATATCGATCAATTATTACCACTAAAACAACGTTACTCGCGACATTCCATAATCAGTAGCACGGATAAGCTAGCTGAGAGCGATGCTTCTAAGCTTAGCCGTGACGATCAAGTAGGCAATACTTCATCATCCTGTGTAGTCGAAACCGATAAGAATCTGGAAGAACCAGACGTAAGCACGGATATCATTCCCAACAAAATGGCACCAGAAACAGCACCGATTCCTGATAAACAAATTGCTAGACTTAAGCGTCAATGTTTATTCCAAGGCAAATACGCAAAGTGATTGTTACATAATGTCGTAATAATATTAAGTTCATGGTAACATTTAAGAATAGTATTATGGTGTATAAGATAGAATTATGTATTAGGCTGCACAAAGAAAGTTTACTTTGTGTGTTATTGTGTATTTTTTTTGTTATATATAGTTTAACTCTTAGTGTTAATAATCAATAGGTAAACAACTGAGGGTGTTTACATTAAACATAAATTATTGTGTCATTGTATTGATGTATGTTTGTCCAATGATCACAATACTTTTAGTTATTGGATCATTATTTTGTGTTTATGTTTTTATTACAAGCCGAAAAGAGGCAGTTTATTTTCTTGTAAGTTACATAGTTACTAAAAGACACAACTAACTGTACCAATAAGTTGTATTGTATCTAATGTTTTAAAGGGGGAGGTGTGGGGTATTTGTGTTATACTTTGATGTGGGTACATGAAAATAAACCAGTTGTCACTTAGAACTGCAGTATCATTGCTCGCTCCCGTAATTAATATCCCTAAAATACTACTTACACCTGGACAGCTATTAACCCTATACAAAGCGCAAACCAATCCTGCATGGAGTATTGCAGCCACCTTTGGGATGGCTCAGCTAAGTATCAGCTTGCCGCGCTTGACTCGGTGGAACGCAGAGCCAAGAGGCTCATTGGCGACTTTGAACGGGCGGATGCCAAGCTTCACAGCTTGGCTCATCGCCGCAATGTTGCCTGCTTGGCGGTCTTCTACAGACTGTACTTCGGTGAGTGTGCTCAAGAACTCCACGACCTCGTCCCACCAGCCCCCTTCTATCATCGGACATCTAGACGCACTGCAAGTTACCATCCATACCTTGTTGCCATTCCACCAATTCGCAGCAATCGCTTCCAAACATCCTTCATAATGCGCACAGCGAATGAATGGAAATCACTACCTGCGTCTGTGTTTCCGAACGCCTTCAACCCGAATCTCTTCAAAGTTAGGGTGAACAGGCTTCTTCTGGGTAAGCTCACTCCATTTTCGACTCTGTCTCGGTCACCTCTGACCTAGACTAGAGTCAAGAGCAAACCCAAAACAAATTTTAAAAAAAGTCGGTGTCAAAAAACGATGAAACAAAAACAGGTACACTGACTTTGAAGTTATTTTTAACTTCTTAGTGTTTTTGTAAAGTTCACGGAAAAACTTGTAATAGCCAGACGATTTTGACCTTTTTCGCCTCACCGTTAACTTCTGCAATCTGTTGTTATTAGTTTTTAATTTGATTTTAAATAGTTGCAGAAGCACGACACGAACTCCTCGGGATGTTAAGGGTACAATAGTCGAAAATTCTTCCATACAAACGTAGTCTGGCGATTACTCCACTGTTTGACGATGTACGTTCAAAATAAAAAACCGGCCAAGTGCAAGTCGGACTCGCACACGAAGGGTTCCGTACCATTATCGCAAAACACTGCATAAAAATCACGTTTGTTGTATGGGAGCCACCCTTAATTTATTTTATTTTAATTTATTAATTATTATTTTTGAAGTAAATATACAACTAAACATTCTGTGAATATTTCAAGCGTCTACCCGTTGCCGTTATTAATATCGAGCAAAAAATGGCAAAAATATCACGTTTGTTGTATGGGAGCCCCCCTTTAATATTTATTTTATAATGTTTTTAGTATTTGTTGTTATAGCGGCAACAGAAATACATCATCTGTGAAAATTTCAACTGTCTAGCTATCACGGTTCATGAGATACAGCCTGGAGACAGACGGACAGACAGACAGACAGAAAGACGGATCGCGAAGTCTTAGTAATAGGGTCCCGTTTTTACCCTTTGGGTACGGAACCCTAAAAATTAAATCAATTTGTCTCATCATAAAAGTAAAAAAAAAATTACTTGAAAGTTATGAGCTTCGAAAGTTCCATATTTTAACACTAATTATAACGCATCTTTGGGCGCAAATAAGTAACATAAGAAGAAGGAAAATTGAAAAACAGCCTCGATACTGGGATAGATTAGTAGTTCAACAATGCAAATAATTTTATTTTGAACAGTAAGGACATTTTGTTGAGGATGGTCCAAAACTGCCGTTAACGTTCAGTCGTTTTTCATGATATCAAGACTCCCAAAGGTCTGTTTATAAAATTTCGCGCGCTCGGTTTCGTTCTAAATCATCAACCATTTCGCTACAAATTTGCAAAACTGTATATTCGTACGCGAACTAGCTTCTTACTGCTCATAACAGCATCTATCTGTTCCGCACGTGTTGTCAGTTGATATAGCACGCATTTTAACCCCGCGCACAAAATAGTTCGTGCCGTTGACTAGTGTACCCTTAAGCCGCAAAGTGGCTATAGCAACAGTTTTAGTCCAGACTTTGATCTACTATAAATATGACTGTGATAATTAGAAATTTAATAATAGGTAAGGACATTTTGTTGAGGATGGTCCAAAACTGCCGTTAACAATAATTTGATTCTAGAAAGTTCTAAAAACTTTACAACTTCTAATTAAGGAAAAATATTCATCAAAGCTACATGAAGCCAACTGACGGTACACAAGTTTGGCACCGTGCCATGTATGGCAGCGACGTGTCCGATTTAAGGCCTCGACTACACTGGATTGGTTAGTAAGGGTTAGAAACAAACAAGACACGAAAGCTATTTCGTCTATCACAGTGTTTCAGATATGGCATCTAATGATAGAGTTGTAGTGGTTCATAAGTCGTCCTGGAAACTGAACACTTGTTTATTTCTATGTATATAAATAGTCATACATAAGCTAGACTACGGGTATATCTCTGTCTAACCATTGGGATTACAGCCATGATTTGCGGTTAGTCCCGCTGTGCTCCACTCGAAAAATACCTACTAAAAAGTTCCGCTTTGCACGAAATCACATTCGTGGGCAGTGATGAAGAAAAGTTTTAAAGTGTAATATTTTATTTAACCATTTAAAAAGTAAATTAAGAAAACCTAGTATGTAAATTCCGTTACTTTCGCGAAAAAAAGTTAATAAACTTTCCTTGTCATTATACTAATGCACACTCGCATCGCCGCTACTCAACACGTTGCGTCATTCATTTTAAAAACAAAGTATCCATCCATTCCATAGAACTGGGCAAAACTAAATCTTTCCGTAAAAGAGTAGCTTAACCTAAAAATATTTCGTGCTAAGATTTCGATGTTTTAGTTTAATTTTAATATTTCTCAGCTTACTGTTCAATTTAATTGAATTCAAACACTTTTCTTTCCAACTGTATCTTCTATTGTATACGTAGAATCGAAGAATTTCGTGCATAGCGGAAATTTTTTGTAGGTATTTTTTGAGTCGAGTATAGCGGGACTAGCCGGTGATATAAAGCTACGGCCTAAAGTCCATTTGAGGGACTAAGTGCGGAAACAAAACCCCCCTAACATAGAACATAGAAAGCTACGGCCTTGCGTCAGGTATTACCTCATCATCATCTTCCTGCCCTTGTCCCATGTTACTTGGGGTCAGCGCAACACGTTTTCCTCTTCCATACCATCCTGTCCCCCGTCACGCTATCACTGACTCCCTTTTCCTTCATATCACTCCTCACACAGTCCATCCATCTTTTCTTTGGCCGTCCCCTCCCTCGCCATCCATCCACATTTATATTCACAACTCTTTTAGTAACATGCGTTTCATCCCTCCTCATCACATGACCATACCAGGACAAACGGTTTCCTTTCAACTTTTCTGTTACTGGCGCCATTTTCAAACTTCCTCTAATATACTCATTTCTCACTTTATCCATTCGCGTCAGGTATTACCTAAGAAGTCTTATTAGTGTTGAAATGAGTTAGGTACCTAAATATTCTTCAGAAGAAGCATAAATCATCTTTCACTCAAAGTGGTAATGCGGCTAAAATATTTAACAATTAATATCTGTCTCTTGACCTTCACAGCCAAATTAGGTACTAGGTTTACCTTACAATATTGTTATTATAGCAGTGGGTAGACTAAACAAGTGTACAGGTCCACAATGACGGAGGTACGTAGATGTTCACATACACAGAGACCTTTGGTTTATCGTCAATCAAAAACCGGCCAAGTGCGAGTCGGACTCGCGTACGAAGGGTTCCGTACCATAATCGCAAAGAAACGGCACAAAAATCACGTTTGTTGTATGGGAGCCCCACTTAAATATTTATTTTATTCTGTTTTTAGTATTTGTTGTTATAGCAGCAACAGAAATACATCACCTGTGAAAATATCAACTGCTAGACAGTTGATATTTTCACAGGTTCATGAGATACAGCCTGGTGATAGACAGACAGACGGACCGCGGAGTCTCAGTAATAGGGTCCCGTTTTTACCCTTTGGGTACGGAACCCTAAAAAAGTGTAGGTGGGAAACTAATCAATTTGTAGTATTATATTATCTGTGTCAATTTGAACCAAAAATGCAATTATAGCTACCTCTTTTGGTTTAAACCATAAGTGCATTATCCTGAAAAAAATAAATATAGAATCCTTTCAACATATTGCTAGCAGTGGTGTCTCATCCCATATAAAGAAACCGTGCCGACTGATTCTGTTCTATACTGATTATTCTTCTTATTTTTTGGTACATCGATCGCGGTCGGTTCCGTTTCGTTCCACGGATATAGATATATATATATATCTATCGCCGTGGAACGGAACCGAACGCGATCGATTTACAAAAAATAATCGGTATAATCAGATGGAAAACACTCGTTACGTCAGCACGGTTTCTTTGTATGGGATGAAGCACCTATATGCTAGTATTATATTATCTGTGACAATAGTTTCATATTGCGCCCGATACAGTTGCTGCGAACGACACCTACCCTCGGTATCCCAACTTAAAATTATCGCAGTATTAATGTGACAAATTGTCAAGCACGCGTTATCTGCTGTGATTGGTTGAATGAATTTTCAACAGGGTTAGAGAACTAAGTTCACAGGCACATTTACAAAGGTTAAGGGTTAAGGTTACGAACACTACTAATAGATTACTACGCTTTTAAATAAAATGTTTACAGTTACCATCATCATTAGCAGCCTTTTAATGTTCCCACAGTTGGGACACAGGCCTCCTCTGTGTTAGAGGGAAGGGAATGGGCGGTAATCCACCACGTGGGCCCAGTGCGGGTTGGTGGAAGACTTTCCCTTCACCGTTTTGAGAGCAGTGGTGATGAAATAGTTTACACCAAGTAAAGCGTCTGCCTGGGTTCGAACTCACGACCTACAACTTTTAAGGCGCGGCCGCTACCACTGGGCCATCACTGCTCTACTTACTAGTTACCTACATAGAAGTATCCAAATAAACCACTCTCAGGCATTTATTAATTCAATTCAATTTCCTTTTCTTGACTACTACTAGATACTACTAGATAAGTTCAGAATCATCTACTGAAGCAATCAATTTCCAGTTGTTATAATGTTCCGAAATAACGGACGTTCAAGATTGTCAGAGAGAAGAAGATTCATTAAGATCGACAAATCCTAGATCTCTTCCTATAAAAATATAAATCACACTAATGTAAAGGCGAAAGTTTGTGAATGAGTATGTTTGTTACTTCTTTATGCCAGAACGGCTGAACGGGTCTGAATGTAATTTGGCACAGACATATAGATTATAGTCAGGAATAGCTCATAGGATACTTTTATCCCGAGAATATGTTCCCTCAGGATAATTCTCGGCTATCACGCGGGCGAAGCCGCTGGCAAAGCTAGTAACTACATAAAGTATAAGAAAAAGCAAATTAATATACATGATATTCACGTAGGTACAGACCAGAAAATTTATTTCAGCAATTTACATGAATTTCGATCCACAATAAATAAACCGAAATACTTACTCAAGCACGCAGCGTTCAATTTTTATGGTAATTAAGTCATAACTTTCCTAGACACTTTTATCAAAATAAATTACCAAACATATAATATATTTTTGGACACACCCGAGTTACATTTCTCATGTATTGTATTTATATAATATCATGCCTGTAGGTTTTTCCCAAAGGAGACGGTAGGAAGGTACACGGCACAGTCGGCACACCTGATGTGTTTACATTTGTATGTACACCTTACACCGTTATCAGTTCCTATTAATTGGGGCAAGCCACACACACACACACACACTTTACACAGCTATTGTTCCCTTGATAAAACCAACAAGATACATACCTACTTGGCCTGCTTTAGGGAACAAACTTGGAATACAAGAAGATCAAAAACGCAGGTTAAAAAAATGTTTTGCAATTAAACAAAACTTATTTGAATACCCTTGACGAGATATTAAAATTCAATAAACTTCAAATACATATGCAAGTTTGTGAATACGTGAATGCAAACACAAAACATACAATAGCTACAAAAACATGTACTACTATATACGTAAATAATTATCCTTAGTATCTTGCAAGACGTTTGAGGGATTACTTCAAACAGTAAGAAATACATGAAAGTCCTCTACGTATATTTCCACATATATGATGCAAAAGCATTGAGATACACTGAAAGGATTCTGATCCAGATCCGCCCATTGTTGGCACGATCTTTCAAAAGATGAGTGCGATTTAGTTTACAGAACTATTGGTAAGGTTCTGCATTGAATGGGCTTACTTAGAATGTTGATACACGTTTGAGAATCGTTGGTGAAAAACAATCACGATTACATCATCCGTATATATCGGCTTATTGCATCATCATCATCATCATCATTTCAGCCGAAACACGTCCACTGCTGGACATATGCCTCCCCCAGACGTCGCCACTTTGACCGATCCCATGCGTCTCGCAATCAATCTCGACTTATTGCATAGTCGATTATAATTATCCTCGCACTGGAACACCTTAGAGCTTGCAGCAATTACACCAATGGAACACAAACTTATCTATACATCTATACAAATAAATAAAATTTAAGTGTCTGTATGTAATATCAAAATAACAACGTTTTATTGAATGCACGTGAAAGTATATACGGTACTAACAACAAATAAGCAATTTTTAAGATTTTTGTCTGCCATGTCTGTCTATCTGTCTGTCTGTTTATTCCGGGTAATCTCCGAAACGGCTGGACCGATTTTGACGGGACTTTCACTGGTAAATAGCTGATGTAATAACGAGTAACGAGAAAATTCATAATTCCGGCGGGAAACTAAAAAAATAAAAATATATTTTTTACGAGTTTGACGCGGACGAAGTCGCGGGCAACAGCTAGTACTAACTATAAGCCTGGAGGGTTTCCTCACGATGTTTTCCTTCACCGTTGCCTGCGATGTCCAAGATAAATTTAGAAATTACATATGTATTGAAAAAGTCACTCTGGTACTTGACCGGATTTGAACCGCTTGATTAAACAATTAATATTAATGAGTTAGTCAATTGCGCGCATAAGTTGACCGCTGTAGAAATAATCTGAGCAAATGGTTATTCCTCGAAATGTTCAAAATACAGTGCTATTGTTAAACACCCTTCACAGAATATGCGTCACCTGGTTTCCTGGCCACATCCATCAGCACTGATAAATCAATCTGCCTAGCTTTTTCCCAACTATTTTCGGGATTCAGCTGAGTACCAGTGTTTTACATGGAGCAACTGCCTATCTAACCTCCACAACCCAACTGGTTAACACGGTACCCCTTGGCAAGACTGGTGTCAGATCTCAAGCTTCTGACTACCCGTAACGACTGTCAAAGATCTTCAAATGACAGCCGGGACCAACGGCTTAACGTGCTTTCCGAGGCACGGAGGAAACTCGGTATGTTGAAATGGTCACCCATCCACGGACCGACCTCGTCAAGCGTTGCTTAACCTTGATGATCGATCAGTGCGGCTGTTATTATTTAGCCACGAGCTCCTCATCCATCAGCACTGATAGAGCTACCCAATATAGCTACATACTGGTCAGACAGTCAATCGACACGAATATTAGAAATTAATCAGAAAAGAATAATGGAGAAGTAATAATACAAATTTCCACTTCCCTCCATACCAAGCAGGAGACAGAACCAACAAGGCCGATAGGCACAAAGGGTCGTTTACAAGTGGGATAAGCCCAGTTGCCTAGCACCGCGGATAACAATTGGTTTGTTGAACCAACTTTTTTTTTGTAATAAATGGAAAGATCGTATATAAGTTTTCATACAAAACTATTTTTAGTTTTTTTTTTCATTGTAATTACAAAGTAAAATCCAATCGAAAATATATTTTTGAATCCAGTACCGAAAACACCCCGAAAGTTTTCCGAACAAAGCCGAGCCCGTGTGACGTCACAACGTTCATTTCTACTCATTGTGGCACATAGCTTATACAGTGTTTTGACTTATAACCAATTACATCTTGTTATTATTGTCAATATATTGATGAATATCGAATACATTGATCATAAATATCGAACCTTAAAAGTTATCGTGCTTGCTTCGCATCATTATGTACGAATATTACAAATAACTCCCCATTATTATGTGATTGGCGCAATACCCAACCTAGCAAACTGTACTAAAGTTTTGAGAAATGTTCTATGTCTAACTAGATTCCAATTAGAATATGTTAATTATATTGTTATCTTGTTCTAATTTAGTATTACATTCTGATTAATTTCTTAATTTGATCATTAAAGATTGAGAAAAGTAAATTTTTAAGGGAACTTTCGAGCAAAGTTGACATTTTTGTATAATTACGTAACTTGAAAACATGATTTTTTGTTTATGGAGATATATTCATTATTTTTATTTTAAATGACGGATATAGGCGTAAAACTAATATTTCTGTTTGAATTGTGAAAATCGGTCGACGCATTTAAGAGATATTTGAAAATGTACCGAATTAATATTTTCACGTTTTTGTTCTACAAAGTTTTTTAGTGTTTGTAATTATGTTATATAGATATTTGTGTTTAATATTATAAAGGGATATGCAAATAATTAAAAATACCGAAAATTTTAAGGATGTTATGCAAAAAATAAATAAAAATAAAGGCTCCACAGATTTCGGGTTGTATAATATTTAGTGGTACCTATGAAGTTTTTTGATATCTAAAGTCGAAGTTGCGCGCCAATCGTGTTTGTTAGCTTTTTATTTTACACGAATATCACCTACCCATATGTAACAATAATTACATTATAACAATTATGTTTCTAAATGTAATATATGTGTACAATGGACAACAATGACAAACACCGGTCGCGGTCCACCATCACGTAATATTCATTACGACTACTTTACTTATGCTCAATTTTTCCAAACCGTCCATCAGATGGATATCTTTTCTAAATTTGCCTTTATGAATCCTTTATCACACATGTCTAAATAAAATTTGCTGTTATAAATAATATTTTTGCACTAATTTTCGGATATTTTTAGTCAATTTACGTGACACTGTACTATGGTGAAATTCCTTGAACGTTATGACGTCACCAACATGGCGACCAATCATGGCCCGTTCGTAGACAGGTGGTTCTTTTTAAAATTTTATCGATTTTCAATTGCTTATAATAAATTGAAAAAAATATTTAAGAGATTTTTGCAACGACAATATAATTTATGATATGTAAAGTTTCAAAATAAATTTTAAAAATCGTATTTTTTTTTAAATTCAACAACCCAATTAGCATTGTTTAAGTATTGAAAATAAATTTGAAAATTAAGCCACAAAACAGGAGAACACAACAATCAGCAGTTGCACGATTAATTCTTCAGATAGTCCAACCCAAAATACCAGGTATGTACCTTCAAGGTAAATACAGTACATTTATTTACCTCTATCCACATTAATCAACGTGAATTTATAAGAAGTGCTCAAAAGAAGTGGTTCTCCAGCCCAGTTAATAGTTAAGGAAGTATGCGCAATGGCCGACCTCTCTTGTGCTCCAAATTGATTCCGTGCTCGAAGTGGCCCTTTGTTATCGACCAATAGGTAATGGAGCAGCGAGCAGCTTACACAACGCTCACTATGAATATTCTAGACGTAATTTAATTTTCTGAAGGAACTACTTGCATTACATATTGTTATCTGACAAAAGACGATTTTCAATCTGGATTACGGACGATGTTGCAGAGGACGCGAACATAGTCACGTTAAACTTATATACCGTAAAACGGGGTGAATAGAACCTCAGGGGTGAATGGGAATAAAACTTTGATTAGGATTTTAACTGTGATACCATTTTATTGGTTTCAAACAAATCTTCGTGTTTAGGGTTCCGTATCCAAAGGGTAAAAACGGGACCCTATTACTGAGACGCCGCGGTCCGTCTGTCTGTCTGTCACCAGGCTGTATCTCATGAACCGCGATAGCTAGACAGTTGAAATTTTCACAGATGATGTATATCTGTTGCCGCTATAACAACAAATACCAAAAACAGAATAAAATTAATATTTAAGTACAACCATACAACAAACGTGATTTTTGTGCCGTTTTTTGCGATAATTGTGCGGAACCCTTAGTGCGCCGGCACTTGGCCGGTTTTTTTTTTAAGTATTTTTTTCATATATTGGAGTACCTATTAAGATGTTGTAAAAACTTTTTTAATAACGTGAAAATTCTCTTCAAGGTTTTGTTCACATTCACACCTGAGGTTCTATTCACCCCGTTTTACCCGGTAGTAATTCTGTTCTACGATGATCTTTGACCCATACTGTGCCCATACTATAGTTTAACTTTTCACAGTTATAAAATTTTACGATTTGTCGAAACTTTAACCAATCGGATTAATAGTGAACCAATTTTACAACTAACAAGCTATCAAATCTAAAAATAGAATTCTAACTGCACTGGTGAAATTCAATCAAAATTTTACGTGAAATGACCGAACACTGTGGATTTCAATTTGAGGACCGCACAAGCGAATCGTTTTTCAAGATCGGAACCCATTTAAACCACAATACCGGTAATCGGGTGGTGGCCATTCCAGTCAAAATTACGTTCACAGCCGCTCTCTCGCCATCGGTCACTTCAACTGGAGTGCTGGCTATATTTAAAATTGATTTATTTTATTTATATATTTTTTTGACGTTTAGGGTCGAGATTTCGAGTGCGAGGTGACCCTGCAATTAGAGACACAATGTCAGGTGGTCCTATATATAAATGATGTAAACAGAATGAGGTATTTAGGTGGGCGTGGATGGCCTAATCCGAAATTATGAGGAATAGCGGAAAACACTCAAATGACTAACGAGGCCGATTTTGATAAAAACTAAAACTACATCATAGTATTTTTGAATAATCAATATTCCTAGCCAGGAATCCAACTAAATCAAAATCGGTTCATCCGTTTAGGCGCTATGATGCCGCAGACAGACACACAAATACACAGATACACAGCAACACACGTCAAACTTATAACACCTCTCTTTTTCCGTCGGGGGTTGAAAAACACCATTCGGTAGTATACATATAGGGTCCATCAACGTTATCTACAGAAACGTATATACCTACCTATAAACTGTATTAAGGAAACTAGGAATTTACTTAGGAACCTAAAAGACAGTTGTCGAGTCCCAGATCGCTTGAAATCAAATCAAGAAATTAAAACTTCTACATACAACACAATTGAATCCAATTCCAAAAATGCAATTCCATTATTACCAATCAGCAACCATACTAACGCTTTAACACAGCTTAAAACCCAATAACCTACGAATAATCCAGCGTTACAATAAAGCCACAACCATAAAACTCTTTATGAACGGACCAGTTAAGCACATGCGCGGTAAATCGAATAATAAATAAGCAGCAAAAAGATGAAATCTTTTATCTGTATCGGCTGAAAGCTGTCACTGGCTGAACACGATACGGAATTACCGTCGAGGTGGAAAAATCAGGCTGGTCTCGGTTCCACAGCCTCCTCAAAATAAAATCTCCGTTTCACGCCCCAGTTACCCGGCCGGAAGATTCGCCATTCATTCCGTTCACATGTGTTTACGCTACGAATCCGGATGTATTCGAGCGTGGCGATACGTCTGCAATCTTCGCATTTTAGCAGATTATTACTGTTGCTGTGACTGTTTTTTCTGGTTTTTGATAATGGGTTTCGAGCGTGCTTTTTGAAGCATTTGTGTTTTTAACTGCAATTTGGGGAATCAACTTGTGTCGGTTTTATAAAAAGACGCATCTATGTAGATTACTAGAACTACTAGGTTCTCCGAATGCCTCTTTTTACCCGACTGCCGAAGGAGGGTAATGTGTTTATCAGTCTATGTATGTATGTATGTATGTTTGTTCCTATGTGGCGTTTTAGAGACCAAACGCGTTGGCCGATTTTGATGATTCTTACGTCAATCGATTCGTCTTAATCCTGCGAGTGTCACTGGCTACATTAAAATTTGAAAAAACAAAAATGGCGGATTTTGGGCGCCATTTTGTGGTGAAAAAAAATTTTTTTTTTCTTCCAAGCCCATCGTGTGGGGTATCAAAATAAAGGGTTTTAGGAGCAATTTCAAAAGTATATAACACTTATATGGTTAAAAGTACCTAATTCTAAAAAAAAATGACTAAAAATATGTAAATAAAAAAAGTTATATAAAAAAATCAGCAGTCGGAGGATACATCTGGTTTTGGTCCGCCAGCTCGCGAATATGTATCTTCCGACTGCACAGCATGATTTTCTTCTTGTTTACGTCTTTTTTACCCGACTGCCGAAGGAGGGTAATGTGTTTATTGTTTGCTTTTTAAGCAGTCGGACTTTTTTATTTTTTTATATTACTTTTTTTATCAGACTAAATGTCAACCGATTGCGACTGTCGAAATGCCATTAATTACCAGAGACATTTCGGTGGTTCGTTCGATCGTATTAATTTTGGACTTTTTGTCATACACAATAGCGACTGTTGTGTGTAATAAAATTATTCATTAAAAAATCTTTTTTTTAAATAAGCTTTTATCGTATTTTTCTCAGCAAATCCTTTCACACTAGTCCGCCATATTGGATTTAGAATGGCGCCACTTAGCTGACCATGCATTGTCATCCAAACTAAACGTGTATGCAAAATTTCATCTTATACGGTGGAGGATAACTGCTTTAAAATTCAGTTGAAAGATTTGACCCGAACACACTTACATACATACATTGCAAGTTAAATAAATAATAAAAGCTTGTAAAAAGTAAAGCACAAGGAACTCTGGTTTGGGATATCTTTAAATTCTTGATGATATTTGGTATTGCATTATTTTCTCAAGTTGACATAAAGTCCTATGAACTTATACCTCATGTCGTGTTCAAATCTTAACTAACTCAACAAGGTAAGTAGCAAGACTGACTACCCAGGGTGCGCCCGCAGTACTTAAGTGGCTATTGACACTGGCAGCTCTTTTATGACTCTCATTAAGTTAGGTCGTTTTCGTGGCTCCAATAGGTGCCCTTTTTATTGTGATTTCCATCTAATGAGGTCGGTGCCAACGATTTTGAAAGTAAAATGAAATTATGTGATTTAGGTATGCTAGCCTGCCAGTGAGTTTTATTTGAACTAGCGAGGTATCTAAAGGTACATTCGCCTCTAATGTAACGTTACAGAGTCGAGCATTACATTGGTGAGGGAGGAGAACCGAGCATTACAGTGCGCAACCCGTAATGTTACAGATTCTAGCGTTACATTGGTGATGGAAGAGAACCCAGCATCACAGTGCGCAACTTGATGATACAAATGTAATATTTTGATACAACTTATAATGCCCACCACTTGCATGGCTACGGCTTCGTCTGACATTGTGGTATCAACCAAATGCTCAAAATCGAATCTAATGTTACATGGGTTTTATTTAAATATATGTACATACTTATACCATAACAAAAGTAAACTATACAAAATTATACTTAAACTACTTATACTATATACAAAAGCAAGGTACACTTAGGCGTCGAAGTACTCCTCCACATCGCTGTCATCCGGGAACGTGCCCAGAAGTCTGGCAGCATTGCCACGTTGAATGGCAATGCTGATTCTCTGCGCAAAGAAAGATCCGGCCCTCTGGTCACGCACTCGCACAGCGTCGATCAGTCGGCGAGAGATCTCTTTAAAAAGCAGACGTGCACTCGGTCCCCATGTTACATAACATACGAATGCTCGTCAAGTCAGAGAGGCAGTACTGTAATATTATTGAAAAACAATATACCACGGGAATTTAATGCATTGATTTCGATTATTTATTTACCTATTTAACCCGACGTTAAATAGGTAATGTAATTCTCAATACCGAATCAGAAATATTACATTACAGGCGAATGCTTCAGGTGAGGGAGCACCTTTATATAAAGAATATGAGGAAATTAGAGAACTAACTTATTTGATCTTGTAGAAACTTGAGCTAGGCTTTATTTCTAAATAGATACCGAGTCTCTGATATTGTTTTTACGAGTGCGATACTACCAAACGTTTTACGACCACCCTTTCCCCGCCTAATCGAGCAACTTCAATGGTAATCAGAATCCGATTCATTTACGATCTCATTGTCTTAACATAAAAAGAAATCTATTCGAATGGCCGAACATTCTTGAAGGAATTACGTAACTTTCTACCCAGTCTTAGGTTCAATCGGGTTAGGTAGAATTCGCATTAGGCAGCCGAACTGTGTCAGCTATTCCGATGTACTGCATGTAAAGCCAACTTCCGTTTGGCTCTTATTTAATTTATGTTTAGTTAGATAACTGTTCTTTATCTAGCTATTGAGCAGAACCACAGAACTAGTAATAAAAAATCGGCCAAGTGAGAGTCGGACTCGAGCACGAAGGGTTCGGTACCATTATGGCAAAAACCGGCAAAAATATCACGTTTGTTGTACGGGAGCCCCACTTAAATATTTATTTTATTCTGTTTTAAGTTATAGCGGCAACAGAAATACATCATCTGTGAAAATTTCAACTGTCTAGCTATCACGGTTCATGAGATACAGCCTGGTGACAGCTGTCTGTCTCCAGGCTGCGTCAGGTTTTATGTACAGGCAGACAGATATTCAGACAGACGGACCGTGGAGTCTTAGTAATAAGGTCCCGATTTTACCCTTTGGGTACGGAACCCAAAAAAAACTGCCATTCACTCAACTCTGTTGGGATTGACATCGAATCAAACCTGACGCAGTGGAATACTAGGGTATTACATAGAACGCCTGCCTATATCTGACCTCCATAACTCAGTAGCTATGGTAAGTTACAGGAACTGCATAATAGTATAGTTCTCGCCAAACTTCTTGGCCGCCCTGAAGTTGGCTACAATGCCTGCGCAATAGTAAATCTCATACAAAAACAGCATCGTTTCGTGCCTCGCGCATGCGGTAAACCAAATTCAGGGCGGCCAAGAAGTTTGGCGAGGACTATACTGATTAACTGAGGCCAAAGGCTTTTTACCTGAATGTTGCCATAATCGCTTCGATTAAAACCCTAAATTCGGTAGCAATTTAATAACTCAGCTGCAATTTAATAACTGATTAAAACTCACTACAGAGTTTAACTTTATATAGGTTCATTCGATTTAGAATTTAATAATCTATCCACGTAATAATTTGGTGTTACCAGTCGCCATCAAACTAAACTGTAGTCTGCAGTATCGCCCTGGTCGACTACGGAAATTACTAGCCGCGATGGATTCCGTCGACGCCGCGTCTACAACGCAATAAGACCCGAGGATATATGGACGGCAACGGACCACGATATATCCTAAATATCGTATGGGGCATGTTATTAAATTTCGGTGTAACATGCTTGCTTACACAGAGGATTATTGAACTGGGTTTATTTCATGTTTCACAGTATTAATATCTGTGTGGGACAGTTATGTGTGTCAACTGTCTTTAAAAATAACATAATTTATTAAGAATCGTAGCAGTATGAGAGGAATCCTTATATCCTATCCTACTTTCTACTAATATTGTAAATGTGAAACTTTGTAAAGATAATTAGGAAGCGATTAGAAAATTATTAGGCCATCTTTTCGAGTCGATGGAAGCTCTTCAAATTGTTTGGGTCCAATAAGTGGCCAAATATACTTTGTATGAAATTGTATGAGATAGAACGCATTATGCGGCAGCGGAACAAAAATATATTTATAGTTACACTTTTTAACCGACTTACCAAAAAGGAGGAGGTTCTATGTTCGACATTATATTTGTTTGTTTTTTTTTTTTTTTTGTGTATGTTCACGCATATCTCCGTCAAATTTTGACCGATTTTGAAAATTCTTTGATGAAGATCTGATGATGAACTTCGGAGATATACAACAGAACTCTTCAATAAATAACGGCAAATCTCTCGGGATTGCTGCAATCGCATGTCTGTTTATTTTTTATACCATTTCATAACATAACATCACGCCAGTATGCTCTAAAAGGGTACGCAGATGTGTACTTTGTAGTACCCGCCTGACTGGCAACCACCCTCAAGTTGAAAATCTGTCGCCAAGCACCTTCCGGTGTGTTCCGACAGCAGCACTTGAGAGCCAGTTCCCTTCTAGGCTTTGTGTGCTTACCACCATCGGCCACATCATCACTGACCACGGTGAGATTGTGGCCAAACACAGGCCTATACATAGTAAAAAAAAAAAAAAAAAAAAAAAAAGACATACGGGGCCCGTGCCCAGGGCCCCCATCCTCAGGGGGCCCCGAAGAGACAACAACCGAAAATTTCTCTCACATTTATTTTTAAAAACATTTCAGTAACAGTGAGCTCTTTACTCGAAGTTGTAGATGATTATGTCTACCTGGGACAAACGATCCAGTTGGCAACTTCGAGAGAAAGGTCAACCGTCGAATCCGACTCGGCTGGGCAACGTTCGGGAATTTGCGTATCTTCTCGTCCAATTTACCGCAATGTCTCAAGACAAAAGTCTATGACCAGTGTGTGTTGCCAGTGATCGCTCACAATGGGCCTTATCAGAAAGCTTGAAAGTCACCCAAAGGGCAATGGAGAGGGCTATGGTCGGAATTTCCTTGCGTGATCACGTCAGAAATGATGTTATCCGCAGGAGAACCAAAGTTACCGACATAGCCCAAAGATTTGCCATACTTAAGTGGCAGTGGGCAGGGCACATTGCTCGCAGAACGGATGGCCGGCGGGGCCGAAAAGTTCTGGAATGGCGACCGCGAACCGGAAGACGATATGTTTGAAGGCCTCCCACTAGGTGGACCGATGACCTGGTTAAGGTTGCGGGAAGGCGCTGGATGCGAGACGCACGGGATCGGTCAATGTGGCGACGCCTGGGGGAGGCCTATGTCCAGCAGTGGATGACTTTCGGCTGAAATGATGATGATGATGATGATGAACAGTGAGCACCCGGGTCGAAAATAAAACGCACTTTTGTCTTAAAATTTTAGCCAAAATTTGGAAAAAAATGCAATGTATTTGCAGAATTTTATCATAAAAGATATTAATGCATACGAACTCAGAATATAATGTTTTCATTTAAGCCAATAGTTAAAAACATAGCAAAACAATCAGCAGATTTGAATATCTCAACCCCCAGCAGCATACTAATTTCATTAATGACATATTATATTATATATTTGATTATCCATAATAAATAGAAGATTATTATAGAAAAATGTTAGTACAATTCGTTTTCTTTACTTTCCAATAGGGCCCCAAATTCTTGTGTGCCCAAGGGCCCCAGCATACTTAAAGACGGCCTTGCGGTTATGTTCAGTTTCTTGTTATTCGGGTAATCTATTCTGGCATTATTGCCTATTAGGTAGCTACAACTAAAAAGTGAAAAATAAAAAACTTTTTTAGAAAAACATACTACCGACTTCCAAATTACAAAGTGAAAAATAACTTTATTTTTGGAAGTCGGTGTCCATAATGCTATTAATTTTACCTACGAAAGACACCGACTTCCAAAAATAAAGTTATTTTTCACTTTGTAGTTTGGAAGTCGGTAGTATTTTTTTGTAAAAAAGTTTTTTATTTTTATGTTACCATTTTGGCACAAATTTAAGATAAGCTGAACTTTGATAGCAAAATAAATAATCTTTTACCACATTACTTTTTTGGAGAACTCATTCATTAATAAAAATAAAAAGTCTGAAAAACCTGACTGTTTGTTTTTTTTTGTGAATATGGTATTAAACGGGGTACAATTAATTATTTTTTTAGTCAATATTCAGAAATATATGACCTCTAAAATGAGCATAATATAAATATTACAAGGAAAAACAACGTTTGGTAGGAAATGGGAGTTAAGGGTAAATAAATTTCGTAGTTTTCTGTGTATACGTTTTGTTTTCTACTCATTCATAACATAGGTACAAGTAAGCACAAGTAGAGTTCTTCCATTTTGCTCAGAAGTAGCCGATCGACTGATCAAGCAAAATTTGCTGCGTAGTGTCGCGCCAGTGCACTTTAGCATATATTGTCGCGTCGCGTAGTTCCTCTGACGCGTAGTTACGCCTAGTGCGGTCTGACCTTTAATCGTATAATTAGGTATACCCGACTGCCAAGAAAGGGTTATGTTTATCGCGCTTATCTTGTATGTACCTAATTATTATTTTGTTTGTAAATTTCTTTATTACCTCGTATCTTCCAAACGGCTGGATGGATTTCGATAGTTAAGGTATAACGAAATCTTAACTATTATATAGTTATATTCTTCTTAAAAACCCAAGTATCCATAGAAAAGTGTTTAAAAAGAACAAAATGGCGCCTTTTGGTGCGAAATAGTATAAAAAAAAAACTATCGAGTAGGGTATTAGACTAAAAGAAATTAAAAGGGGATTGCAAAAATCCCCTTTTAGTTTCCCTTTTAGTTTGAATTTAATTAGGAATAATAAATTAGATTAAAACGTTTTTAATAGCGTAAAAATGGGCCATGTTTGTGTCGGACCTTGTGCTATCCTAAGAAATCTAGAATAGTTTAAATATCCGTAGCCCAATCATATTTAAAACAAAACAAATAAATTGCTCTGTTTATTACCCGACTGCAGGGAGGTAATTTTCATAGACTAATATATATATGGTAATGTTTTTCGGGCGTATGTATGTATTCTGTGTCATTTTTATGGCAAGCTGCCCAAACGGTTTGACGGATTATGAAATATATGATGTGTCGTGGGATTCGTGTCAATTGTGGGAATGACAAAGGCTTTATAATTTTTAAACATAATAAAATAAACACATTACCCTCCTTCGGCAGTCGGGTAAAAAGGAAGTGATACATTTATTTTTTCGTTGTCACGTAACAATATGGGTGAAAACTACTAAATAGATCTTAACACTTTTATGTTACTATTTTGGCACAAATTCAAGATAAGCGTAACTTTGATAGCAAAACATCTATCGAATATGAAGTTCAACTGTCCGAGTATCTGAATTGCGTATGTTGTGATATTCTACTTCTTGAACACCTTAAATCCATATATCTTTTATAGAGTAACCGATTGCGATGAAACAAAAACAAGTCAAGTTACCCACAATTTTATGTATAAAAGTTATCTAAGTACATTGGTTTCGTACATTTTACGTTATGCGTGCGCAACAAAACAGATAAACAGACAAACCGAAAAACGTCAAGAAACGAAAGACAAAAAAACCAAAAATTCTGGCAATGGGTCGACTGTTCACCCAGGCTATTTTTTTGGAAACATATTCAATGTACAAAAATGACTTTTCTATAGATTTATTATAAGTATTCACGATTGATTGATTATATTGATATTATGAGGTACTGTAGGCAGGTCAACACTTTTCCGGAAATAATCCTAGCTGAAATAAAAACCAGAGTTCACGTGATTGACACTCAATTACCTAAATAAATACAAATGACAAATTCACCTAGATCCCTGAACATTAACCAATGAACTAATTAACAAATCTTCCGAACCGATTAACTTTACATACTTAATTATATGTTTACTATACAATACAATGAACTCTTACGAAACCTAACGCCCTAGTTTATTCACTTTATATGGATTTACTTGCATTATTTGAAATTCAAATCGTTTTCTTTGTATCCTATATATACTAGGACATCAGAAATAGGGAATCAGTGTGTGTCCAACAGTGATTAGAATAAGATATATTTCAGTGTTTTAACAACGAAGGAGGTACGTGAGTCTTGATTTATTAATTTAGTTGGTTTGATAAAGACTTAGTTACCTATTTTGCATAGTAGATATCTTCGGTTAGGTCAAACAATTCGCGTAGAGAACAGTGTTATTCAAAAATAATGAATAGATTTTTCGAAATATATCATTCTCATCTGCATGTTTTGTATCAGAAGTCGTACCGGGATCAGCGAACAATTTATTTAGAAGAATCAAATGAGCTTTTAGCGGTAAGCCTAGAGCAGCATTTAATAATATCTAGGATATTGAATTCCAATTTCCATCGTATTCTCTTACCCCCTCTTGGAACTTTCCACAAAGAATCTGAATTAAAGATTTTTAGTCTACTTATCCAAAGTTTTGCACATGATTTTAGAGATTTTCACAATATTTTCATTGGAAAACGTTCCACAGCGGTCTCGGTTCGAGATAAACCGTTTCAATTTCCTTAATCTTGCCTTTTATACGTACTTGGCAAGAAAAGTTAACAAAAACTTGATTCGAACTCTTAATGAGGTAATCAAATGCATCTGGCGTTCTAACAAGTGCAATTATTAGACTTAACAAGTTTGAACTTCCTTGCAATTCATCTTCCAAGGCAACGACTGTTTAATTTGTATCGTTAAGTCGAACAGTAAATCCTGGTGAACGTAGCTACAGTCAAATTGCCTAGTTTTTCTTAGAGATGGGTTAGAAAAAATCAGTTCCGGAGAAAAGCTCGCCGGAACTTTAAGGATATTGAGAGATATCAGCCCTGTAATGGGGCGTTAGGGGCTCTCAATAAAGGCAATAACAATATTGACGGGAAACACTTTACCATTGGTTTAGTTACTGTCGAGAAAATCTTAACGATCTATACAGCTAAACTAAACTGAGCTTATGGGTCATAAGGTGTATATTTTTACCAACAGAATCACAAAATACACGTTTCTTTCCAGACCATGCCTCCTCAAGTGGATCCGGTCCCCAGTGGGGTAGTCTTCGAATCAGACACACAGACCTCGGACCTGGGACTCGCTAAAGACGTCTCAGTACTGAAACATGCAAGTCCCAGAAAACACGAGTATGTGTGGTTCAACATACTCTGGTTCCTGTACTTGCACATCGCATCAGTGTATGGATTGTATCTCGTCTTCACTTCGGCTAAATGGCAGACTAATGTATTTGGTGAGTCACTGTCTGATTGTATATTATTAATGCATGAGAGTATTTCTACGGTACTAATAGAATCGTCATTTAAGGTTGTCCTAGTCGACGGCACGAACTGTTTTGTGCGCGGGGTTAAAATATATGCTATCTCATCCGACAACACGTGCGAAAGAGATAGATGCTGTGATGAGCAGTAAGAAGTTAGTTCGCGTACGAAAACACACTTTTGTAAATTTGTAGCGAAATGGATGATGATTTAGGACAAAAACGAGCGTGCGAAATTTTATAAACATACCTTTGGGAATAAGGATATCATGAGAAAACTACTACATGTATCTGTTCAAAGTAAAATTATTTGCATTATTGATCTACTAATCTATCCCTGTATGGTGACTGTTTTGCAATTTTCATTCTTCTTATGGTATTTATTTGCGCCCAAAGATGCGTTAAAATTAGTGTTGAAATATGGAACTTTTGACGCTCATAACTTTCAAATATATATTTCTTTACTTTTTTGTTTCCATACAGGGCTTAAAAATGAGACAAATAGATATAATTTTTTTTTGAGCGTACACCGTCAAACAGTCGCGTAATCACTAGACTACGTTTGTATGGAAGAATTATCGATTAGAGCAACCTTAAGTCGGTTGCTTTCGTATGAATGAAGTTTTCAAGTCATGGAAAATCTACAAGAGTATTGGCAGATACTGTTCTGGTATACTATCGGATACTAATACTGAGTTATGTTCCAGCATTTGCCGTCCACCTGATGTGCGCCATTGGAATTGGCGCAGGATCTCATCGCCTTTGGACACACAGATGTTTCAAGGCTCGCACTCCCCTACGCGTAGTGCTTATGTTATGGCAAACTATGGGCTTTCAGGTAAGCAAATTACACTTCTACTTCTTCTTTCATAGTCCTGGGGCAATGGCAATAACCTTGCTCTAAGAGTTCATGGTGTCTTGATTGAGTACAGTATTCATTATAACTTTATCTGTTCATACTTTTATCGCGGCTTTTTTCTTACGCCACCTGATACACAATTTATTTAATTATGATACTTCATCTTCCTAATTAAATTCGTGAGTAGACCAAGTCGAATTTTTTGTTTTGTTTTAGCGAAAATAATTATTTAAAACTTTATACGTAACGAACGTGACTTCCCAAAGTTTCTTCCCGTGTAACTAAGTTTTTTTTTTCATTCCTCTGAAGACAGGGGTGGTTTACTTCACTATAATAATAAATATAGACGTGCAAAATATATAGATTTATCAAGTTCAATGTAAAGTTGTAACCAAATAAATAACACATGCTGTAAATGCTAATTGCTTTGTCAAAGTATCCTCTCACGTCAAGAGCGTTTGGCTAAATCATTACAGTCCTCATCAAGTCAATTAATTATGAGTATCTGCGCTGTTATGTCAAGAACTTGACTGTTTACTTTGTTAATGTGCAAGTTGATGAAGCAGACCCTGAAATTGTCGATTAAAGGATCATTAAGGACAATGTTACGCAGACATTATAATAAGCTCGTAAAAGAGAAACTAACTTTTCTCATAAGGATGTTCAAAATGTTGCCATTACATGTTGCCTTGGACGGAGACAAAGATCTTTTGTAACTTGACTCTCACAAGAAAAAACTATCCTTTTTCTACTACCTTGTCCATTATGTAACACATTGCCTAAGAAATTCGTTTCGAAATATGAACATTTAGACACAAGATTATTAAATAACAAAATTACATAATAACAGTTACGAAATGAATTTTGTATGGAGTTTTGATATCATTCTGTAACTGGCAAAATGATACTGAACCTGTTACCTCTCGAAAAAGCGCGCGTTGATTGTAGGTATTTAGTCTGTGGTTTTTAGTCTAAAGTTATTTGCCTTTAGTTAAGTAAGCTCACCAGGTAGTGAAAAAATAATCGTCCGTATCTCGCATAAAAAGGCTTTATTTTAACACTCGCATGTAGGTTTCGATTTCGAAATTGGCTACATCGTTCGTGTTAAAATCTCGACTTTTATGCTCGACACGAAATGTACTATTTGTTACCAAGTGAGCAAAGTCAGTAAAAAAAAATATTTAAACCATTTTCTGTGTATTGGTAGCCAATATACGGAAAGCCCCCAATCATATAATTATTTCCATGTACCAGGATTGCATATTCGAGTGGGCCCGCGACCACCGCACTCACCACAAGTACGCGGACACAGACGCAGACCCTCACAATGCGGAGCGAGGTCTCTTCTTCTCCCATATGGGCTGGCTCTGCTGCAAAAAGAGCCCAGAAGTCATCGAAGGTGGCAAGCGCATTGATCTCACCGACTTGTATGCTGATCCTGTTGTTATGTTCCAGAGGAAGTAAGTAAAAACCTACAAAAAGTTACCATTTGAAAACGCGAAGCAATATTCAAGCCTTTCTTTGTTAGATAGAGCCCGAAAAAAATTCCGAATTCAAGCGAAAATATTTCTCAGAACAAATAATAATCCTATTACAACCCAAGAAAAGAAATCCAACATATGAAATAGTGTCCCTACAAATATAACCCTCTACGATTATCTAATATAATCCAGAATTCTGTGTTATAAGTGAAACCATAAGTCTCTGCGAGCGGTTGTCGCCGCTTCTGTCTCCAATATATTTATATGTAAGCTTACAAAAGCCACTGCTGTACTCGGTATTAAAAGCAAAACATATTTTCTAAGACCTATGTGCCTGTAGTTGTGGGGGTAAAATAAAGAACCGACGTATCAACCCACACACCCCCACAGTCACCCGTTCTGTAAAAGTTTAGGTCAAATAACATTTATTTCTGGTAGAGATTTTAATTTTATCACGTAGGTCCCTATTTCAACAAGCGTCAGGCCGAGGGCATTATGAAGTGTGAAACTAAGTTGATGTCGACATAAATTCAAACTTGTTTTTACGTTGAAATGTTGATTGTCTACTAAGGGAGTTGAAGGTTGCGTGTTTGAAAACGGGACTCTCGTTATTTTGATGTTATGACACATTCATTATATCTCATATATAAGTTTAACTGTATGTATTATGTATTCCTCTGGGTAGTTAGTGAGTGTGACAAATTCCTCCCGTTTTTTACTAGATGTTGAAAGGAGGGACCAGCGTAATCCGTCTAGACGTAAAATCTATAAAAGCTGTTTATTAATAGTTTTATGTCCAAGACGCTAACATTTCAAGCAGATTTTGCTTAAAATTTGCTACAACTCTAACGAAACCCTGAATAAAGAATTAATAAACTAACAAAAACCGGCCAAGTGCGAGTCGGACTCGCGCACGAAGGGTTCCATACCATTATCGCCAAAAACGGCAAAAAAATCACGTTTGTTGTATGGGAGCCCCTCTTAAATATTTATTTTATTCTGTTTTTAGTATTTGTTGTTATAGCGGCAACAGGAATACATCATCTGTGAAAATTTCAACTGTCTAACTATCACGGTTCATGAGATACAGCCTGGTGACAGACAGACAGACAGACAGACGGACAGCGAAGTCTCAGTAATAGGGTCCCGTTTTTACCCTTTGGGTACGGAACCCTAAAAAAGAATAACAGTAGATAATTATCCAGGCTGACAGGCATCATAGCTTCGAAATTAAAACCTTTTTCTTTCAAATAATTATAAAAAGAAAACATGACGATGAAATTACTAATCCCTCACTATTTTCCACAGGCACTACATGAAAATGATGCCACTGCTATGTTTCGTACTGCCCACCATAATACCAGTCTACTTCTGGGGCGAGACATGGACGAATGCCTTCTTCATTCCCACCATCTTGAGGTACACCTGCGGCATCAATGTCGTGTGGAGCGTCAACAGCTTTGCGCACACCTTCGGATACAGGCCTTATGACAAGTAAGTGCAATTCGTAACTTGACCTATAATGCATCTTTGTCAATAAAAATTTTGAGTGGTTCTGGGTATTCAACCTGGGGTAGGATTCGGTACAGACTTAACTGAAGCGATATATCGTAACGACAAAAAAAAAATTAAGATACCCCGACACAAAAACCTCTAAAAAGCAAAAAATAAGCTTCGTAGTCGCCAACGTTTACAACAGTTTATTTTATTTTAGCGGTTCCCCGACGCGAGTACTAGGCTTATTTTTTTGCTTTTTGAGGTTTTTGTATCGGGTGTTTTTTAAATTTCATTTTTATTTTATGCTATTTAAACTATATATAATATACCAAGTAGTAGACACGCTTCAATCAACAATCTATCGAAACACGTACCTAATTATGACATGATATCTTGTGAAAAAAACCCAGATTCTAAGAGTAAAATGCGGATAACTTTTTGACGGGTCAACCGAGTTTTAATCAATGATATGATATATCAGTTAAGAACACTCTCGACAAAGTCACCTTTCAAACAAATTCAAAATCGGTCCATCCGTTCGGTAGCTAGGATGCCACAGACAGACAAACACACGTCAAACTTATAACAACCCGTCGTTTTTGCGTCGGGGGTTAAAAATAAGACGTAGTATGTATGTGTGTGTATGATAGCCACACAATATCTAGTTATGTATAATATTGCACAGGTATTCATAATCTGAAAGGACAGATTCTGAATCTGAACTGAAGTAATCTGAACCCAGAATAAAGTACGGGCCTATTTTAAGTTCAGAACCTCTCAAAGTCTTCGACAGCCATTGTGAAAAAAGCATTATCCAATACTGATCAAATAAATAAATTCATGAAAGTAAGGAAACTATTAATTAATTAACGACCAAGCACAAGACTCTTTAATATTATATAGAAACACCCAAGGGTGACATTACTCCCGTTTATGTACCGATACAAACTAGGCCACGCTAAAAATACGTCGGTAAGTAAACAGATATCTACCTAAGTTGGTTACTTGAATCTATTACTAACAATAATGGATCATGAATTATACATAGCGATCAAGTAGGCAGTCTACTTGTAATTGATTACATTGTTATTATTCTTGGTAAGGCGATTAAGGTTAAAGGCGTTCGTAATATGGATATCAGTAGGTATGCCTGCATCTATTAATTATTTGGAACGGATTGCCTGTTGCTTAGTTTCATATAAGCTCAGTGAATTAATTTTAGATGAGTTTACCGAAATAATTTCATGGTTGACTTATCCGCCAAGTCAGATCGGAATTCTTTTAGTATACTTATGCATTATAAAATCTTACAATTTCAACTCACTCTTTAAACAATACATATATTAAGAAATATTTTATTTATAAGAATACTCCCTCCTCCCAATTGTAGAAAATATGCCATTTTGATAATTAGGCTTTTAGAGAATTAGCCATTCAGAGAATTATTTGTCATTTTGAGAACAAGTCCTTTTGCTACTCTGTTGCCATTTTGAAAATTAGGCCTCCTGCGCCTAAACCTCTAATACGTCCTACTCAATGAGAATTTAACTGTGGGAAAGTATAATTATTACATTTCTGGAAACCTGGGATATTCCAGTGCCAGATTAAATATACTTATAATTGAAATGAGATATTACTGCTTACGTCACTACCACTAAAAATTGGTTGTGTTTTTCCGCTTGTAAAGTTTGTTTTGTCTGCCTTTTCCTAACCAGAAACAAACTTCTTTGGTACCTATATATATTTAATCAATGGGGCTTTGACCTATAAGACCTCTCTCAACTAAGTTAACGCCACACTCCTCTTAACTAAATGGATCTCTGAAAGCGTCTCGGACTTCATTCACTTTTCCGATTAAAATGTAAAAAATATGTTTTTCTCTAAGGTCACTGAACCCGCGCGAAAACATTGGAGTATGGATGATCTGCGTGGAAGGATTCCACAACTATCACCACACGTTCCCCTGGGACTACCGCGCGACTGAGCTTCCCCTCTACAACATGCTCACACCCACCATCGTGTTCATCGAGGCCATGGCAAAGGTATGTATTCATTCAGCCCCTTTTAACAAAGTGTACAGCGGAAAAATAAATAGGCTAACCCTTCCGCGGTCAGCCTGAGTTAGGGTTGCCAATTACTGAAAAAAAAAAACAATTCCTAATTTAAAATCTATCATAGTGTTTAAACATTGTACGTTTAGTACTACGCCAAACTTTAAAATATCATATAGTTGAACTTTAAAGATGGCAGCCCCAATCGACCTGATTGTGCGCTACCTAATAGCCACTTATTTCCATGAACTATGCTGCTCGCAAAACTTTAACTTGGAGCTGGAAACTTATTATAAGACTTTATGGACGCAAGTTTAAATTTTGGCACCGTAACATGAAAACACGTCCTCGTCCAACGTCAGTGAATATCATATTCGGTTATTAATACAAGTAGATACGTACCCACATAAAAATATTGACATGCAGACAGTATCAACTCGATAGAGAATATATTTTGCGGCATGCCTTCTAAAGTTTTACGATCTACTCGTATCTGGAATCATATTAGTTCTAGGCAATGAAATCACAACAGCTGTGCGTCGGCGGTAATAACTTACCTTCTCGATGACTAAGGAATTATCAGTAGCGAAATGATAATACAAAATAATGCTGCGAAAACAAATAGTTATCCTATCATTCATAATTTTGCGGGGGTTTTGCGCTGGATGCAAGACGCACGGAATCGGTCAATGTGGTGACGCCTGGAGGAGGCCTATGTCCAACAGTGGACGTCTTTCGCCTGAAATGATGATGATGATCATATCATTCTACCTATGTTACACGTCGCCTTCGCCACTTTTTATGAGTTCACTAGTTTCTGCCAGCGGCTTCGCCCGCGTGAAGGTCGAAAATAATCCCAAGCGAACATATGCCCGGGATAAAAATCCTATGTGCTATTCCAGATTATAATCTATCCCTGTGCCAAATTTCATCCAGATCCGTCCAGCAGTTTAAGCATGAAGAAGTAACAAACATACACACTCACAGACTTTCGCCTTTATAATATTAGTGTGATTATCCTGAGACGTAAAAACGTTGCTGCAACTCGCAAATTTTATCAAAAACATTTCTTTGAAACTCAAATACACAAACAGCCAATCCAGGAACAACTATCTATAGGACATACAAATATTTGTATTCCGTGCGGGAACCGAACACTCGTCACGCAGCACAGCAGCCAATCGTTCAGCCACTGCGCCAACTGTGCCGTCATAAACTAATAATTATTTATTTTTCTTACACAGATCGGACAAGCATACGACTTGAAATACGTGTCCCCTGAAATTATAAAGCAGCGTGCTCACCGCACAGGGGACGGCACTCACCACGTATGGGGATGGGACGACCCTGAATTCAACGAGAAACTCAAAGCAAAATACGGCGCGGTCTGCCACAGTGAAGACAGGACACAAGCATAATTTATTTCCTACGCCGCATTAATTTTTAATATAGACTGTAGTAGAAATAAGGGTGTACAATTTTACAACTCGACGAATTAAAATAAGCAAACACCGATAAAAAAATATAAAATATTTTTAATTCAACAATATTAAACTTTTTTTTTACTTTTCAACTTGATCGATTTTCTTGTATCACAACGAGAGCAGCTTATATCTGAAACCTCTCCAGTCTGTTCTTATCGATAAAACACAATAGAATTTGTATCCTATCAGCTCTACCCATAAATGAGTAAAATGAAACAAGCTTGAAATCTTTTTCCAATGGTTCGCAGCTGGCGCCGTTGTAAGCGATAAGCGAAAATCGATATTGGCCTCTTCCATTAGCGAGGTATAATTAATGCAATGCATTCGTGTGCTTACTACAGTGGAGTCCTCTATTATAAATTGACCACATCATTACCAATCCCGCGGGCAACAGCTGTTCCAAAACTTACACTACTTGCTTTTGTAAAGGCATAGGGCAAGCTCGAAATAGATACAGTACAGTAGCTGATGAGGATTAAAGGTTACATCGTTCACACACGTCCGTGCACGGGCCCGGGCACGTCCCGTGCACGGACGTGTGTGAACGAGTTCATATAAAATGTTCCCACCGATATTTTTTTGAGCCCCGGGCACACCCCGGGCACGGCCCTGATATGTGTGGATAGACCTTTAGACGGTGCTGTGCACCGGGGCCACTCAGTGGGCCCTCGGCATGACCATGACCAGCAAACCTCAACTAGAAAAAAATCCCCTTACTATCGAAATCTAAATAAAATAGGAAACAACACGACTTTAATTATAGCCACCCATTTGAAAGAATTCAGTTTCCAACAAGTTTCGAATTTCTTTACGAAACTTGTGGTAAATGATTGCATACCAATTTGCCAATCTGGTCAGCTTCAATGTTGCTAAGACCCAGGCCTGTCTTTTTTCCGCAAACAGCAGCTAATTCTTAGGCTTTCCGAGGTGTGACCGTTCTGATAACGGACCATCTTCAGCTTCTTGGCATTACGCTGACAACGACCCTCAATAATTTTGATCCGTAAATTGAGGCAAAGGCTCAGCAGCCTGCCAAAAAGTTGGGGGTCCTTGCGAAGGTGAAACTGTACATCACAACAGACCAGCTGCTTAACTTGTAACAAGCGCAAGTTCGATCATGCATGGCGTACTGCTCTCATCTCTGGGACGGATCTGCAAAATACCAGCTTGATGCACTAGAATCGACAGAAAAACGGGCTAGAGTCTGGCCAACGAAAGCGTGATCTGGGGTATTTTCAAAGTTGGGGTATGGTAACATTATTAATCTGTGTATTGTCTGTGATTGCGATTGTTAGTATGATTTGGTAATCTTGATCCATGTTGGCTGATTGTTATATATTTACGATATGATGATACCTTTTCTTATGTTTATGTTTCAATGTTTCTCATTTGGCCGAATAACTGCAGAAGACTGGAAAAATTGACGGACCATGTAATAAATGTGGCAAATAAATATAAACAAAGAGATCACATAACAGAAGAAGTATTGGAAAAATTTATATAAGTGTAGATGATGATTCAGATAAAGATGAATACTTAGAGGTTGAATTTTTGGACTATGATTTTGAGTATGATGATTAAGTAATTAATAAATTAAATGTTAAGTGGGTTAATATTATGTACATACTAATAAATAAATCTACACACTCTTTTTTAACTCACATCCATGACAGTCACGGCTCCGTCACCATTCACCAAACGGAGCCAATAAATCAAAAAATAAATTATAATAAATACAAATAATACAAGTATCAAAACTTTTAACTAGAGGTATAGTTGGTGATACCACATTAGGATTTTTTGAATTTGCCGCGTTTTTCAGATCACACTTTCGTTGGCCAGACTCTAAGAGGCTTATCGGCAATGAGCCACTGGTCGAGTCAAAGCTCAGAGCCTTGAACATCTTCGCCGAGTTGCCAGCCTGTCGGTTTTTTATCGGTTACATTTCGGGAAGTGTGCGATAGAACTGCACAATTTGATTCCGCCCTATACCTTCATGATTCCGCCTAGCCCATACCATCATCGGCGGGCTTATTACGTAAGTAACAACAAGTAACAATAATTGTGCAATTATCGCGCGATCAATTTAACGACCTGGCTACTGAGGCCTTTAAGTCAAGTCTTTTTTTTGACGGTAACTTTTAACAGAAGCAATTTAACAATACCTGTCCAATAATTTAAAAAAAATATTGTTTGATTAAGAAATTAGCTTATGAAAATGCAACACTTTGTTGACGCTGTTTTTTTATTCAATTAATTACTATTTAGCTCCAATATTCCGTTAAATTAATATTTGCAGATGTTAAGTATTTTTAACAGTCATTATGACAGTGAATATTCGATATTTTCACTTTATTTACATAATATAATAATTAATTTGCAAAAGAACAATGGCGAAATCTTAGCTGACATAAATTTGAGCGTCTGAAAGTGATATACGAAAGAAATTCCATTAATTTTCTAGTTTTTTCAAAGTATAACATTAATTAACCTATAAAAAACATTATAAATCAAAGTTATTTGATTTTTTCGTTTAATTTAATTAGCTTAGTGTTGCCATCTTACGCTTATTCTGCCAAGTGACAAGTAAGGCGAGACTCGTCGTATTTTTTTAACTCGAGTTGAAGTGGTTGTTGATTCGAATCACAATTCGAGTTGATTCGATTCGGTCCAAGCAGCAATAATTGGGTGTTGCGAATGCGACAGGAGAAGCGTATGTTCGAATATATTATTATCGAGCCGATTCGTGCCCCCGAGATACGCTCGGTTACACTACAATATTGGAGAGTCGAATTGACTTAATTCGGTGTCGAGTTACTTAATGAAAGAGCCGAGTCATGGAGATGTGCTAAGTATTTACGAATAATAACTCAATTCTCGAACAAGAAACTCCGGGCATAGCCCTCTGCATTGCCCTTTGGATGACTGTAAGTTTTCTGATGAGGCCCATTGTAAGCAACCACGTCTCAAAGCCATATGCCATCACTGTCAACTTACACTGGTCATAGACTTTCGTCTTGATACACTGTGGTAAGTTGGACGAGAAGATACGGCAAACCGAAGGTGAAGGTGACGTTGATGCCGAGCCCTCTCCAGTCCAGAACCTTGAACACATCCTCCAGTGCAGCGCTGAACCATTTCGGTGATATGACGTCTCCCTGTCTCACACCTCGCTGCAGAAGGACGGGTTCCGAGGTCTGATCCTGAAGTCGAACTGACATGGTGGCGTTTTTGTACAAACACTTCAACACTTCGATGTACCGGTAGTCAATTTGGTACCATTGGCGAGACTGCAATACAGCTCAAGTCTCGATCGAATCGAAGGCTTTCTCGTAGTCTACAAACGCTAAACAGGCAGGTTATACTCTTCGGTCTTCTCTATAACCTGCCGCAGCGTATGTATGTGATTTACGGTGCTAACGCCTTTAAGGAATCCGGCTTTTTCGGGAGGCACATGCGCGCGAGACGATTCGTGATGACTCTTGAAAACAGCTTGTAGACATGGCTAAGAAGTGAGATGGGCATATAGTTCTTCAGTAGGGCATTCTCACCCTTCTTGAAGAAGAGTACCACCACAGCCCCGCACCATGCTTGTGATTTTTCCCCTCTATGGCGGTAGGGTATAATTCCGTCATCTCTAGATGCCTTGTTGTTCTTAAGCTGTTTCAGAGCTATCCTAATCACGTATAGTCCTCGCCAAACTTCTTGGCCGCCCTGAAGTTGGTTTACCGGATGCGCGAGACACGAAACGGTGCTGTTTTTATATGAGATTTACTACTGCGCAGCCATTGTAGCCAACTTCAGGGCGGCCAAGAAGTTTGGCGAGAACTATACAAGCTGACATCCGGAATGTCTTCGGTATAGTTTCAGGTTAATCTAGCTCTAGGGTCATTTGCTAGATTCACGACGGGTTTACTGGTTGACGTGTACAACTGCCCATAGAATTTTTCGATCGTCCTCAGAAGCTCCAGTTTGGCGGATATGATCCTGCAATCATCGGTCTTCAGTTTCATGAGTTGGCTCTGCCCAAAAGTTAGAGTTCTTGCAAAGACCCTGGAGCGCTTATTCCGCTCAATCACGTCTTTAACACTTTCGGTATTAAAGCGGCGGAGGTCGCTTTTCAAGGATTTTGAGATCCGTCTATTTAGCTGCCAGTATTGCAACGCTTCGACTGAAGACTGCAGGATCATCTCACGCCTCTCCTTCAGGAGCTTGGAGTAGGATCAGAGCTTTTAGTTTCTACCTGTACGACGGGTCTTGAAAAACTTAGACCGTATGGACAGCTTTCACGAACACATCGCTGTATTCGTACACGTAGTGTTCGTTAGTAAAGGGAGTTCCACTTGGCACTCGAAACGATTCTGGAGTTCGAGCTGAAAAGTCTCGGGGTTTTGGATCTAGATCGGTGCTGGCCGGAGCGTATACTACATCAGTCGAGACGAAAAAGCTTGATATTAATGTTCAGTGTGCCTCTTACCATGCGGTGTTCGCACCCGGTTTCCACCGAATTGATCACAGAGACATAATTGAACATTTGCTTCTTGGTCGACATGATGAAGTCGATCTCAATTTTAGTTGCACCATCGGAGCTTTGCCTTGCCCACTTCTTGTGCCTACGCTTTTTGAAGAAGGAGTCCATCAGAGGTCCTCCTTCTCCATAAAACTGGCCAGTATGTGACCCCGGTGATTCCGACGTTCCAAATTGCCCCTTATGATAATTATGATTTTTCTTAAATAATAAAATAAAATTAACATAAAACAAGAAACAAAGGATTGATCGAATAGGTTCGTGTACACAAATTACAACGAATTCACAGCCAGTCGCATATTTTTTTCTCACTTGAACTCGTTTGCTAAGTCACCTATTCGAGCCGCCGAGCTAGACGCGCGAGTTCATTCGTACGCGGTACGACGAATGCATTAAACGAATCAAATCGATTTTGAAGAAACCCCTTTCGAATTAGTGAGATCAAAGACTGATCGAGATATTCGAGTTAAATTATTCAATCGCCCATCGCTAGTAAATAGCGTTAATGTCAGTGTCAGTCAGTGACGTCAGTGTCACTGCTGTCACACTGTCACAAATAATCAAACAAGAACGTGACAAGAACAACTGTCGTCAACACAAAAGTCGACGTATTTTATTGTTGTGCTATTTAAAAAAGATTGGCGAGTGTTAATTTTAATTCATTAATCAAGCGACTTTCAGTGTTCTAAACTAAACATTAAGAAGAATATTTAAACTGGATTAAGTAGGTCGCTAAGCCCAGGCTAAGGAATTATTGTGAGAACATAGCGAAAACATTCCATTGATTTGCCATTATGTTATCATCATTAATAAAGGAACACCAAGTGAAACAAGCTTCAAAAAGAGTAATTCAAGGTAAATATAGATAGTATGATAAGAATCTGCTTCTTAATTTTATTTTGATTACTAACAACAGAAAATCACTATTCTTTCAGAACAAAAACGTAAAGAATGCATAGCCGCAGCTAATGATTTAACTCAGGCACTCGTCGACCATCTCAATGTTGGGTACGTAAATTACTTTGTACTCTAGAATGCTTCAAAAATTATAATTAAACAATATCTTGGTATATCCATTCAATCCAATCATTCATCCTGTTTTACTCTGTGTAGATTGGGAGAAAAATAGTAATGAATTTATGCTTGCACAACAATTCACAAAATGTACTAAAAAAAAAAATTGTGCTGTGTTCCTAATCCTACCATCAAAGCTTATAATTTCATATTATTCATTTCAGAGTGGCTCAGGCTTACCTAAATCAAAAGAAGTTGGATGCTGAAGCAAAACTCTTGCATCAGGGAGCTATAAACTTTGCAAAACAGACACAACAATGGCTAGCTCTTGTTGAAAACTTTAGCAGTGCCCTCAAAGAAATTGGGGACGTTGAAAACTGGGCTAGAAGCATTGAAAATGATATGAAGATTGTCACCGATACATTAGAAAGAGCATATGAAATGACCCAAGAAACACCAAGCAATTCTAGTAGTACAAGTAATCAATAAACTCTAATAGCTTTAATGATTCTTGTTTTATTCATGTTTAGATGTTCAGCTAACATATTTAAGTGAGACTACAATTTGCTGAAACACAAACCTTGATGCATAAAATTAAATGAAAATTATCATTCATCAAACTGAAAATATCATGAAAATATTTTTTAAATTTGTAAGTTACAGAAAGATTTGGGTACTCCACTTGCAAAAAGAACATAAAACAGACGTACTTATAGTATTCTCACAATCTCTAACATGTATAATACCGACCAGGACCAGGTACCAAAGCACAGAATAAATAATAGTACAAGTAACCAAAGCTACATGGTCTACATGAGATGCAATGCCATAAATAGAACAAAGCCAGCGGTGCTCAGGCACAGGGCACAGACCCTGGAGGGGCGCCGAAATGACCAGACCAGGACCACAAATAATATGATAATATTAACTTTATATAACTGACTTTCTTGGGACTCAGGATCCCAGAACTTTGAAAGGCATACCAGGGGCCGAAATCAACTCTCAGAGGCCTTGTTAGACATGTAGCATGAAATGTGACACCAACCGACAATTATCACTGTATGCACAACTGCATCCAAGGACAATCCCTGGTTGGTGCAGGACTATTTCAAAACATGGAGACAAAAAACATTGGGCTATGGGTTTGGGAAGTTTCGTGCAGTGATTACCTAAAACTATAGAAGGACTGTTGGCCCCTGCCTGACCAGGACCACTGTTGATCTAGATGGCTATAAAATTCCAGAGGATGACTTGCACACTCAATTAATGGGCCCTCCCATAAACAGTCGCAAGCACTTCCTTCCTCCGAGCATGTTTGCTCTTGCGAATCTCCAATCAAGCCAGCTCTGTTCCCCGCCAGTGTTCACTCCGTCTCCCCAATAAAGGCAAGACGGAGATAAGGGACAAGCAAGATTTCTCTCTGGAGATCAGGTCCGTGGGGTTGCCACTGTCCACCAGCTAGCCACAAAGCTGCCCTGCATTATTAATGTTATGTTTGTGTAGGTGCCAGTTTTTGGCCCTATTACGACCTCTTATTTAAAAATATGCTCGGGGGTCACAGCTTGATCGACCCCCAGAGCAGCGTGTTGGCAGAAGCGGCGGGCATCGCAATGACGTGGAGCCAGTCAAAGCGTGAAACTCAAAACCGATCGCGATGGTGGGCATCTGTGGACACCCTCTGAGCGGCAGGTCTTGATCGTCAGGATCGGGCGAGACCAGTTTCTGCCAGCAGTTGTGAGGACCAAGCTGTCAGAGACATAAAACTGGTGGGATATGGCGTCCGTCTGTGAGACCGTGAGGGTCCAGAAGGAGGCAGTACGGCTTTGACAACGCGCTTGCGCGAAAAATGCAGCTGCTGTAGCCGCTCGAGCGCGTGTCACCGTTGCTGCCGCCTCAGCCTTACTACAACGATTCCTGGTACGCTATCACCATTCCAGTGATAGCGTGGCGTGAGTTACCGATGGCGCAAATTCAATTATAAACCTTCGCGCCCATGACCGCCAGAATGTCCAGCGGAGGAAAGTGCTACAGGAGAGCCTCAAAGGATACCGTTCGGTAACCATGTTCGATACGATTGGCAATTTACGCTCAGCTCAGTTCGACACCCGCATAGAGGTGGTGAACTTCTTCCCGTGGTCCCTCGAGGTTAGGCAGGGTCCATGCAAAGCACCTACTGCCTTTTCAACGCGGTGGACCAGGCGCTCGAAATGCTCTTCGAAGCTGCACCGACCGGCCAGAGTTTGGCCAAAATACTTTTTTTTTTTTTTAAACTTTGCCCCACACTAGGAATTTCTTCCTGTATCGTAGGTGCGTTTACAAACATATAAATAAACACAAATATATATAATATCTTCTCTGGCAGCATTGAGGTAATAATGTAGGTACTTTTGGCAGAATTTTGTTAGTATTTGATGTACCTACTCTGTGGTTAGTATAAGCTAAAAACTTTCTAAAGGGCTTATTACACTACACGGTATTCAGGGCCCTGAATACCGGGTCACTAAATCATCCCGAAGCAATAAGGTCGATATTATGAGAACCCTAACTCCCTAACAGTTATTACACTACCCTAAATTAGAGTTTAGGGCCCTGAATACCGTGTAGTGTAATAAGGCCTTAAAGACTGACATGACATGTTTGTCCATAGATATATTCTATAATGAAAAAAAAACCGATCCCGCTTGAGTAGGTAATAATCCCAGTTGAGATTAATTTATACATATCAAATTCGCAAGATAAAGATCACAAACAGGCTATACGCCACATAAAAAACTAACCTTGTGAGATAAAAGTGAAATTAACAAAATCATTCTGATGCTGTTTACATGTGTTTTTTACTGACAGCGCGTCACCTAGGACTGACTGTAGTGCAGCAATGCGCAAGTTCCCCTGGCACGTTGTTGTTAACCGATGCTCGCGACTTCTTCACCGGTGTGCAAGTATGACCAGATTTCTGAGCGCAAAAGGAGTACCTATGTAAGGTTCGAAGCAGGGGGTTCTGTAGTTTCTGCTTATCCCCGTAGGTAAAAATTAAAAAGAGAAAAACAAGTACTACCTAGATATAATTTAAACATTAAATATTATGAGGTGATCTGCCAGCGGTGACAAACGAAGGTTTGGATGGTTTTTAGGGTTACCGTACCCATGGGTAAAAACGGGACCCTATTACTAAGACTCCGCGATCCGTCTGTCTGTCCGTCTATCACCAGGCTGTATCTCATGAACTGTGATAGCTAGACAGTTGAAATTTTAACAGATTATTTATTTCTGTTGCCGCTATAACAACAAATACTAAAAACAGAATATAATAAATATTTAATGGGGGCTCCCATACAACAAACGTGATTTTTTGCCGTTTTTAGCGATAATGGTACAGAACCTTCGTGCGCGAGTCCGACTCGCACTTGGCCGGTTATCTTATATATAAAATTCTCGTGTCACAATGTTCGTTCCCGTACTCCTCCGAAACGGCTTGAACGATTCTCATGAAATTTTGTGAGCATATTGAGTAGGTTTGAGAATCGGCTAACATCTAGTTTTCATACCCCTAAGTGGGTAGGGTAAGTAGGTAGGGTAGGATAGGTAGTTAGGGTAGGGTAGATGAATGTTTGGTGTTTTTATGGCAAAACAAAGTTTGCCGGGTCAGCTAGTTCTATATATATTTTTGTCCCCGCCTGCAGCACCTCAAAATATTTAATGAATAAATTACTAGCACTCCGCCCGCGACTTCGTTCGCATGATCGTATTTTATTCAACTAAGTAGGTACAGAAGACTTTATTATGTGCAGTTAGTGAAGGTGCACAAAAATAAGCTATTGTTTAATCAATAATAAATGGGGTATCGTAGTTCGGATTTACGAAACTTTATAGACGTGTCCGATTAGTTTTAGCTATATAATTATAGGGCTCATGGGTAAATAACAATCACACCGGTCATTTGATCAAAACAGTACACACAGTAAGATCCATAGTGAGTACACCACTCAACATCAAATACTATGAAGAAGACATTGCAGTGGAGCTTTCACACGAGTCTCACGATAAATAAGGATAAAACTAAGGTCATTTTAATTACCCCTGTAGCACCCATTGTCGGTGACTTTACAGAAGGTAGTCATTGAATCCGACTCGGGAACACGAACAGGACAACTGAGGTAACCGACATAGCCCCAAGAATGACCAAACTTTGGTTGCATTAAGCTGACCAGATTGTTTGTTGTAAGGTCGTTACTGGAAGATGCAATATTGCAAGGCCTTGCTCAAATTAGACTGATGTCCTGGCGAGGGCCGCAAGTCTGCTGAATCCGAAAAGCAGAGAAGACTGGTCGCGTTTTTTTAACCGACTTACCAAAAAGGAGGAGGTTCTATGTTCGTTTTTTTTTTTTTTGATCGTACATATGTTCACCGATTTCTCCGTCATTGTAGACCGATTTTGAAAATTCTTTTTTGTTTGATAGAGTATTATCCCAAATTGGTTCCTTTTTACCCGACTGCCGAAGGAGGGTAATGTGTTTATCAGTCTATGTATGTATGTATGTATGTTTGTCCCTATGTGGCGTTCCAGAGACCAAACGCGTTGACCTATTTTGATGATTCATACGTCAATCGATTCGTCTTAACCTTGCGAGTGTCATAGGCTACATTAAAATTGGAAAATAGAAAAATGGCGGCTTTTGGGCGCCATATTGTGGGGGGCAATTTTATTTTTTCTTCCAAACCCATCGTGTGGGGTATCAAAATAAAGGGTTTCAAGAGGTGATTTCAAAAATATATAACACTTATATATTTAAATCTACCTAATTCGAAAAAAGTGTTAACTAAAAAGTTATAAATAAAAAAAATAATTAAAATAATCAAAATACCCGACTGCTTAAAAAGCGAACAAAAAGACGTAAACAAGAAGAAAATCATGCTGTGCAGTCGGAGGATACATCTGGTTTTGGTCAGCCAGCTCGCGAATATGTATCCTCCGACTGCACAGCATGATTTTCTTCTTGTTTACGTCTTTTTGTTCGCTTTTTAAGCAGTCGGATATTTTGATTTTTTTAATTAACTTTTTTTTTTATTTGGTGAAGATCTTATGAAGAACTTCGGAGATATACAACAGAACTCTTATTAATAAATGACGGCAGATCTCTCGGGATTGCTGCAATCACATGTCTGTTGATTTTTTATACCATTTCATAACATAACATCACGCGAGTGCGCTCTAATGGGGTACGCAGACGTGTACAGGTCACCTTGGTACACTCTCATTTCACCGAAGTTTCATGGTATTCGGGTAATCTATTCTGGCATTATAGGTACCTACCTTACTAAAGAACTTGCCTATTAGGTACAACTAAAAAGCATGCTGTACAGTCGGAGGATACATATTCGCGACCTGGCTGACCACCTGATCCTCCGACTGCACAGCATTATTTTTTCTTGTTTACAGCTTTTTAGTTCGCTTCTTAAGAAGCAGCAGTCGGGTTTTTGATTTTTAAATAAACTTTTTTATTTACAACTTTAAAGTTTTTTTTTTTCGTGTTACTTTTAAACATATAGGTGGTATGCATTTTTGTAATCAGCTCTCAAAACCCTACATTTTGATACCCCACTCGATGGGTTTGGAAGAAAAAGAAATTGGGACCCGCACAATATGGCGCCCAAAATCTGCCATGTTTGTTTTGTTTTAACTTCACCTATCTAAGAACACTTGGGCGGTCAAGACTTAAATAACGATGTCTAACTTCGATTTGTCTAACGATGTAATAATTTAAATCGGTCTAGTGGTTTAAAAGATATGAGGTCATAAAGAATATTACTTACATAACATACAAGATACGCGCGAAAAACATAACCCCTTCCTTGCAGCTGGGTAAAAATATAACACTTAAAAAATGCTACTGACTTCCAAATAAAAACCTACAAATTGAAAAATAACTTTGTTTTTGGAAGCCGGTGTATACGTAAAGAAAAAAAAATTACCTACCAAAGACAGTAGGTAATTTCAAGTTTATTAACCCAAGATCTTCAACACCCCTGAAAAAATTTTTAGGGGTAGTTTCGAAAAACTAATAATGACATCCTTTATTATTTACTTAGGTTAGTATTTATGCCAAGTTTCAAGTTTATTAACCCAAGTATTAAGATTTTCCATACAAACTTAAACATCATTTAAATCGTATTTTTGGGGGTAGTTCCGAAAAACTAATGTTACCTTTATTATTTTTCCCAAGGAATTAGACTTTTCATTCAAACAAATATCTCTTGTTTGCTCCCTTACATCATAAAAAGAAGCCTTGTACAAAAAATCTTTAACACCCTAGATCGTATTTTAGGAGTTGTTTTGATAAACTTGTAATGGCAACCTTTACTATTTGCTGTTAGTATTTATGCCAAGTTTAAAATATAAGCCCAATAAATTGCCACCTTTAACCCCCTGTTAGGTTTTCTTTGATAAATACATCTTTTATTTTTAAAGAATTAAGTTATTTATTTTTAACATCAAATAGTACTTAAAAGATGTTAAATTGATTATCCTAGAAAATATTGTTTAGTTGACCCAAGTGGATATTTTGTATGGAGTTGATGGTAACTTGAAGTGGAAAATAAATAATAGTTCAAAGTGTGTTATTGCTGAATTACCAACTACACGTGAGCGTGAGTATTACTTGCGTATTTTTCTACCCACTGACCTACCTGCTTTGTACTAGCTCTGTTGTCTATCTAGTGTTCTATTACTCCCCTAAGGGGTACAATTAGTTTATTGAATTCCGGCAGTTATACAATTGCCGGCAATCAATAAACTAATTGTTTGTTTTATTAATCAAGAGCGTAAACAACCTTCAAAACCGAAGAAATTTCATATAAAGTTTCAACCTCTATTTTATCCCCTTAGTGGTAGAATTACCAAAAACCAATAAATACATGAATTCTCTTTATCAATCTAGAGCGTAAATCTAAAATTTCAATTGTCCAACTTACAATCTGTAGAAATTTCATACAAACTTTCAACCCCCTTAAGGGTGAAATTTTCAAAACCAAATAAAATCATTAATTTTTTTTGTCAACCAAGAACGTAAATCTAAAGTTTTATGTGTCCAACTTACAAACTGTATAAATTACATACAAAATTTCAACCCCCTTTTACCGCCTTAGGGGTGGAATTTCCAAAAACCAATAAATACACTAATTATTTTTTATCAACCAAGAGCGTAAATATAAAATTTCATGTGTCCAATATACAAATATTAAATATTTCAAACAAACTTTCAACCTTCCTTTTTACCACCTTAGGGGTCGAATTTTCAAAAACCAACCTACATACAATACATATTTTCAAAAATATCAACCAAGAGCGTAAATCTTATATTTCACGTGTCCAACTTGCAAATTGTTTCATACAAACTTTTAACTCCCTCTTTAGGTACCCCTTTAGGGGTGGCATTTCCGAAAACTTAAACTCATTATTTTTTTTATTCATCATGAGCGTAAACCTACGATTTCAGATGTTTTACCTTCCAAATCAAAGAAATTTCATATAAAGTTTCAACCCCCTTTTTACCCCCTTAGGAGTCGAATTTCCAAAAGCCAATAAAAAAATTAATTCTTTTTATCAACCAAGACCGTAAATCTAAAACACTTGTCCAACGTACACACTGTTGAAATTACATACAAACTTTCAAACCCCCTTTTTAGCCCCTTTGGGTTTGAATTTCCAAAAATCCTTTCTTAGTGCTCACCTATGTCACTTGAGGAACCTTTCAAATTTGATTATTCTAGGTCTAGCGGTTTTGGCTGTGCGTTGATCGTTCAGTCAGTCAACCAGTCAGACAGTTTCTTCTTTTATATTTATAGAATATCTAGGTAGTACCTGTTTTTCTCAAAACAATCGGGTTTTTTGTTTTTTTAATGATTTGTTTTAATTCAGACTTTTTAGTTTTAGTAATGAACGAGTTCATGAAAGTTACGCTTATCTTGAATTGGAACATAATAGGAACATAAAAGTGTTACAATATATATATAGTTTTAGCATGGCTAGGCTAGGCATTAGTAGCTTTCATTTGATACCCATATTGTTAGGATAACGAATTTTATTTTTACCACCTTTTTTTTTAGGGGAGGGCGCTATTTTAATATATGATATAGCCTACTCCCACAATTTAGACGAATCCAACGACACCTCATACTCATAATCCGTCAAGCCGTTTCGGCTGTAGAGCGTGATATGAAAATGGACATACATACATACCCGTGAGTTTGTGTATTATGATTTTATGAAAGAGTAATAATTGAATGCACCCGATAAAGACAATAACAATTCAATGTTGCCATTGTTTTACCAGCTAGCTTGGTTTATTTTTATTTTAGTCACAGTCACAAGCTGTCACAAGTGTCACATTGACTTGAGTTTGACGGATTCACGGATCACTGACTGTCAGTCAATATCATGTTTCATGTTGTGAATGTTTTACAGACTGTTATCATTCAATTAAGTCTTTATGAGCTGAGATAACTATTACTTGCTGTTTATGGATAAGCGGGCATGAGTATAAGTAAGTTAGTTAGTTCCGCTCAGGCTTCTGGCGCATCACGGTCCGTGCTCCGCTAGCTTGAAAAAAAATACAATTACACTTGAAATCATTTTTAATCAGTGTTGTTGGTGAATATTCTCAAGGATGTCTTCTGATACCCCAAGAGTACTGTCGATTCAGAGCCATGTGGTGCACGGCTACGTTGGGAATAAGAGTGCTGTCTTTCCTCTGCAGGTAACCTTGTCATCTTATTAAGAACATGCTTTATGAAAACTTCAAGTAATGATTATAAGAACTTAACTTGAATAATCAATTATTCTCTTGCACTTATCATAATTTATTTGGGATCGGCGCAACATATATTCTTCTTCTTTTCTTCCATAATTCTCAATCAATAAATCAGTCAGTCTGTCTTCTAATGGAGAAGACGATTACTTCTTACCCAGTCTACACTAGGCATATGTTTCACACATTCCAATAAGTCTTCTACTTACTCTCCATCCACATGCATTCTCAAAGATCTACAATTTTATTATAATAAATGTGTCTTGTAATGCTTCAGTAATTATATTGAATGTCGTTTTAAAAACCTTGACCTACTATTATTTTCTGTGTTCAAGTATTAAATTTGTTCTGTCATTCTTACTAGGTATTTATTTTATTGCTTAGCAATTTTTTCTTTGGAATTCTTGTAGGTGCCAAATGATGTCTAATGTATCAATTTATGTTTGAAATAAAGTAGGTATTTTATTACTGTCATGAATAAAAATTATGTGCCTTCATGAAAATTATTAATGTTTATTTATTATACAAAAATATTTGTATGAGATGTTGGATTATGCCATGGATAGGGAGTAAATAAAAATAAATACCTACTTGAATAAGTATGTACATGCAATGAATATCATCAATTGTTTCAGGTGCTGGGTTTTGAAGTAGACTCCATAAACACTGTACAATTCTCCACCCACACAGCATACAAACATATCAAAGGAAACATATTAAAGAATGAAGAATTAGATGAACTAATAGAAGGGCTTGAATTGAATGATGTTGACTATTACACACACTTCCTGACAGGGTACTCCAGATCCCCAGAATCCTTGAAAAAGATTGCAGAACTACTCAAAAAGTTGAGACAAAAGAATCCTCAGCTAACCTATGGTAACTATTCATTTGCATTCTTGTATGTTCTTGCCAAACATCTGGGCCACCCTGAAGTTGGCTTTACGATGCGCAAGGCACGAAACGGTGCTGTTTTTGTATGACTACTACAACGTCTACTGTGTAGACGTTGTAGCCAACTTCAGGGCGGCCAAGAAGTTTGGCGAGAACTATAGCATCTGTTAATCATAATCAGATTCTAAATTCAAATTAAAAAAAAATACAAATCAATTTAAATCATTGTTAAAAAAAAATATCAGTTGCTTAGCAGCTGCTGAAAGGTTCATAGATGTTTATAAATAAGGCTGGTTTTTGTTACAAGTAGAGGAAAAATTATGAAAATCCAATCATGTAATATTATAGGGTGAGTAAAAAACAGCCTTGTATGAGTAACTGCTCAAGGAAGTATTACATGAATATAAGTAATACCATTTAGTATAACTATGCTAAACAAAAAAGTTAATTAAAAAAATCAAAAAACCCAACTGCTTAAAAAGCGTTAGCGAACTAAAAAGACGTAAACAAGAAGAATATCATGCTGTGCAGTCGGAGGATACATCTGGTTTTCGTCAGCCAGCTCGCGATTATGTATCCTCCGACTGCACATCATGATTTTCTTCTTGTTTACGACTTTTTAGTTCGCTAACGCTTTTTAAGCAGTCAGGTTTTTTGATTTTTTTAATAAACTTTTTTTATTTGCAACTTTTTAGTTATTTTTTTTGGAATTAGGTACATTTAAACTTAAATAAGTGTTATATATTTTTGGAATCACCTCTTAAAACCCTTTATTTTGATACACCACACGATGGGTTGGGAAGAAAAAAAAAATTTTCCCCCACAAAATGGCGTCCAAAATCCGGCATTCTTTTCTTTTCCAATTTTAATGTAACCAGTGACACTCGCAGGGTTAAGTCGAATCGATTGACGTAAGAATCGTCAAAATCGTCCAACGCGTTTGGTCTCTAGAACGCCACATAGGAACATACATAGACTGATAAACACATTACCCTCCTTCGGCAGTCGGGTAAAAAATACAGGAAATCATCTTCTTGAGATGATACAGTGCAACATGACCTTTATTATGATGATAGCAACAATTATCTAAATATGTATCATTTATTTCTGGCTCTTAGCATTTATCATATAAGATATATTAAACAGATAAGATATAATAAACTAACAATAAAATGTAATATAATATTGTCTTTTAAATGAATACTGATAAAAGATAGTGTTCAAAACACTTGATCTTCTAAACTAAAGTTGACAAAAAATAAAAGGACCGTTTTGAAAGCTAAAAAAATACTTAATAATAATTAAACTTGATGCTTGCAATTGATACCCGTTGTTACAGTGTATGGGTAACATAGTAATTAATTAGGATTATGAATTTGATTTTTCATTTTCTTACGTAGAAAGTTATTGCGGCATGTAAAATGAGAAACGTCAGCGGACTTTGTAGATTGTGACTTTAGTGATATATTTTTCATGTTAGTATAAAGTATTCTAAAAGTGGCAAGATAAGGGTATTGCCTTTACCCCACAGTGAAATAATAAAAAAAAATGTAGTCTATTAATGATCTGCTTATTATATTGTCATTTATCTTTCACTGATAAACTACACTATTGCAAAGTGTTATTGCCTAGTGTTTATTTTATCCCAATATTTATTTTATCCCAATATTTGGGGATGGCTTTGCTGGGTCATTGAAAAATGTAGATGTATTCTGGCTTCAGGCTGTTGTTAACGACATTCATACAGGTCAGGTACAAAGTCGCGGGTTAAAGCTAGTAGTCAATGAAACTAAGGCCAATATCATTTACGAAAAAAATAGGCTAATTAAAAATAAACAAGTCAATTTAAAATCTTACGTTGTATTACGAAATATTGCGTCACGAGACTCACGAGAGTCTATTTGTTCAGAGTTATTAAAGTTGATTAGTGTGACAATACTGATAGTCCATGATCTAGTGATAAGCGTGTTTGCAAATGGAATAATGATTACTGTCTTCAAAACGTACCTACCAAGGTTTAATTGGCTAATTCAGTCAGCAGATAATTATTAAAATCCAAGTAGAAGTTCAAACAAAATCAACCTAAAAATGGGCCTTGCAAGATTTTGAGTCATAGGGTCAATTATGCCTGTTTGACGATTTATTTGACAAAATTGTTATAGCCATCTGTGGAAAGGCACATAGGGTAACATGTTAAAGGTAGACTTCCGAGCAAAGCGATTCCGACGTAACGCAGCGACACTGATGCGGCAATAGTAGGGTAAAACCAGGATATTAGTTGCCCCAGGGGTTTAGTTACGGATGAAACGCATGCTATTTTATTAATCTATCGAAAGATTCTCCAACTACCATTAAGGCCCAGTTTTTTAGGGTTCCGTACCCAAAGTGTAAAAACGGGAGACTATTACTAAGACTCCACGATCCGTCTGTCTGTCTGTCTGTTAGGTAGACAGTTGAAATCTTCACAGATGATGTATTTCTGCTGCCGCTATAACAACAAATACTAAACAGAATAAAATAAATATTAAATGGGGCAAAAAAATGATGTTTGTTGTATGCGATACAACGAACGTGATTTATTTGCCGTTTTTTGCGATAATGGTACGGAACCCGTCGTGATCTAGTCCGACTCGCACTTGGCCAGTTTTTTAGCAGTAGTTAACTCAACCAATGGTTAAATATGCTAACCAATGGTTAAATATGCTAACCAATGGTTAAATATGCTAACCAATGGTTTAAAAAATCGGTAAAACGCGTTTATTCGTCAATTGTTAGGCCGCTGCCTCGAATCTTGCGGGCAGCGGGGTGGCGGCGGTGCGGGAGCGGGGCGGGCAACGCAGACCCGCAGGCTTATTACGTATCTTTTGCAAGAGCAAAACGATAGCGATTTTTGCGCAATAATTGCTCTTCAATACAAAAGTTTTAGAGTTGTTGGCAGTTTTTTTTTTATTTATTGCATTTGACAAACAGCGAGCGATTAGCAAACGATTGTGTAAGACCTACCATACCTACACTGCAGGTAATTCCGACTTTTATGACATAAAGTGTTTAATCGCTATCGTTTTGCTCTTGCAAAAGATACGTAATAAGCCTGCCGTTCTCGAAACCACCGGGCAGATCACGCGGCACTATAGCGGCGTAGTGTTGTGTTCGTGGTTGTGTCGTCGAGATATTTGTTTTTATTCGCGAACGAAATGTCTGAACAACGGCGACAACATTTTTTGGATTCAAATTTATTCCTAACGCTCGATTTATTGTGGGCAAAAGAAGTAAATCCTTACTATAGGGCAAGGAAAAGAAAAGGCGAGTTTTATTGAAATTATGAAGAACAGAGACAATGTCCTGACAAATTCTACAACTACACCAGAATGAGTGTAGAAACTTTTGACTATATTCTTGAATCTATCAAGGGCGATTTGTTCATTAAACTGGTTAATTACTCTTCTATTTTTATGGTTCACGTCTTTGCTGCTCCATATCGGTGTCCTCTCATAAATTGCTGAAATAATTTGCTCTAGCACGTCCGAGGACATTTCGACACGTCACAAAAATAAATTGCACAACACTGCTATGCAGACGCGCGGGCGGTCACCGCTTGACTGCCGTGCACCGCTCGTTGCCCGCGCCCGCGCCGCTATTTTCGAGGGCCGGTCCATTTGATTGTATGCATTAGATCTTGTCTCCGCCGCCGCCCCGCAGCCCGCAAGATTCGAGGCAGCGGCCTAAGTCTAACAAACTGTCAAATAATTAACTCTCCAACTTATTTGACCATTTGTGAGGCTAACAACTGAAAAAATATTGTGTTTTACCGAAATTTGCAACCATTGGTTTGCATATTTTACCATTGGTTAAGTTAACTAGGGATAAAAAACTGGGCCTAAGTTGACCGTATCTCATGTCTCTGTGCGATTGCATGGGAAGGAAAAATGCGATCAAAGTTTTTGCGAGATAGATGTCCTGCTGCAACCGAATTGCGCAAGTGAATTGGGCAAGGCGAAGGGTTTGACCGCTAACAAAACGACCAATCACATGCGAGATGAATGACGCGATGTGGATTCCCGCCTGTGTTATTGGTCGATTGATAGCGGTCAAACACTTTAAGGATGCTGTTTTTCGGTGGGGCATATATTCTAAACGTAATTTACATGGATTAGTCAACTATCCCATATGAGGGATAGATGTCCCAAAATATAGAGGTCCGCAAGAATCGCTAATACTCTGGATTTTTTTTCATAAATTTGTAGTTAAAAACCAAAGTACCGGACAGTTTTACAAATAAAGTATTTTGCTTTTTGTACTGAGAGGAGAGATATAGATTGATTTCAAAATATACAATAATTGTTTACTATGAAAATGTATGGGGCACTAATCGAGAGTTACGGCGACAGTGCTACGCTCAAATGGTACCTTGGCGTCACTAACGCAGCGACACCAAGGAGCCGCTTTGTTCGGAAGTCTTCCTTTACTATAAAATATAACTATACCATCGAATCACTAAGATTGCTACTAAAGCGATACTATATGTGAAAACAAATATTCTTCCTAAGAAAATCAGCTGACTGTGACTAAATGGAAATATTTGCAGAATTGTACTGTGCAATATCAGATTGGACACGGATAAAATTCAAAACAATGGAAATAATAGAATTACGTCAGCTTATGTAGGTATTCAATTACCTACAGTACCTACCTACCTTATTGTTAGTTGCACGTTTTAGTATGGTTTTAGCTTGGATTTAGGTGGATTATTAAATTATTATGAACAATCAACCAATCACATAGATGGTAAACCACATCGCGTCTCGCCATGTGATTAGTAAATTTTTCATACTCTTTGCCCTTTGCTTTGTCGAATTTAAATTCAAATGTATTTATTAACTAGCTGACCCGGCAAACTTTGTTTTGCCATAAAAACACCAAACATTCATCTACTCTACCTACCCTACCCTACCTACCTACCCTACCCTAACTGCCCTACACTACCTACCCTACCTTACCCTACCTACCCTATATGTCCATCTCCTGGTTCTTATCTACCTCCCTACCAATTTTCAGCCAAATCGGTTCAGCCGTTCTTGAGTTATAAATAGTGTAACTAACACGTCTTTCTTTTATATATATAGATTTTGTGAACATAGGGTAAAATTACAAATGTTAGAAATACTTATTTTATTACGCAATAAGGCTGCAGAGTGTTTACTTACTACTACTACTACTAGATACCAACCCAAATCCAGCAGAATCTACGCAAAAGCCATCCACATCCTTTCGCTATACTCTATTTGACATAACAGTAAAAAAAATTACATCCCCTTTTTACAGCCCGTTCAACCGATTTTGATTTCTATCCCGTAAGTATAAGAATGGCATAAAATGCATAAACCTGTTAGCAAAAGTACCAATTTATGTTTGAATTTTCAGTATGCGACCCAGTCATGGGTGACAACGGACTAATGTACGTGCCGGAGGAGATCCTGCCAGTCTACCGTGACATCTTGGTGCCCCTAGCTGACGTCGTCACTCCAAACCAGTTCGAGGCTGAGCTGATGACGGGGCTCAAAGTCCATGACCTGGGGGGTGCCCTGAAGGTTATACAAGCCCTCCACGATAAGGGCATCAAAACTGTTGTCCTGTCAAGTACTGATCTAGGAGACGACGATCATATGATCGGCATTGCGAGTACAGCAGGTAAATGACCTACTACTACTGCCACACTAACTTAGACGACGTTTTACTAAACCACAGATAATATAATACTAGCATATAGATGCCTCATCCCATACAAAGAAACCGTGCCGACGACGTAACTAGCGTTTTTCGTCTGTTTAAACTGATTATATTATTTTTAAGAACATCGATCGCGTTCGGTTCCGTTCCACGGATATAGATGGTCTTAGCAGTGACTTGCAAGTAAAAGGGATTACTCGGTTCGTGAACACTTTTTTTTTTAAATACAGCTGCGATTTGTTTTATAGTATTTTTGCACGTTTTTTACAGTTTCAAAATGTGTTACAAAACAAATTTAAAAAATTGAGTGGATGCCTCGGAAATTTAAAACCGCGCCATCTATTGGAATCAATTTTAAATAATCCATTCAAATAATCTTTGAAATGTGAATTAAAAGCCCAACATTCCTTAATTTTATGTTTAGGAGAGTTAATTAAACAAGAACATACATTTTGTATGATCGTCTCTAGAAAATCTTAATATTTCACAAAACTCGATAACAAGTTGAAGCTTAACACGCCATCTTTTGAAATTTATTTAAAACCAAATTTTCTTTCATCGCGTTGGGTGCCCGTGACTTATATTATCTGTGCCGTGACTAAACTGATTTATGCATCCTATTTGCGTTTTTTACTAAAAGTACTGTTTTTGATTAAGCCAGAGCCTGAACCATTACGTTAAAGAAGCCACCAAGAAAGGGATAGCATTGGTTTGAAGTAGCATAAAAAAATAATGTTATGTCATTCCCTCACTGGGATAAGCCTATTTCTAAAATGTAACTTAAAGGTAGAATCGAACTCTGCAATACCTCGTTAAGCATTTGCGTTCATTATTTCAAAACTCGTCGTATAGTAGCCTTTTAAGGTAAACAGATTGGTCTAGTATCTCATACTTCTCTTTTATTGCGCAGGAGCCTGCTACCAGATTACAATTCCGAAGGTGGACGCTACTTTCACCGGGACGGGTGACTTGTTCGCTGCGCTGTTTTTGGCGTGGTGGCATAAATCAAATAACAATTTAAAATTGACGCTTGAAAATACAATTTCGACGCTGCAGAATATTGTGCAAGATACATATCAAAAAGCTAGAGGTAAGATTTAATTTATGTTTTTGTCACAACCCCGGTTTCTTAATTGAGAATCTGTGTAACTTAGAGTTTGACAACGTTTTAATTTTGTACAAAGAATTTTAAACAAATAATTTTATAGAGAAACAATACGAGAGACTTGGCAGCACGGAAATATAATTTGTGTCTTTTTTTGCAGTTGTTCAACCATCTGGCAAGATTCCTCCGAAACTAAGGGAACTCAGACTCATCCAGAACAAAAATCTAATTGAGAACCCAAAGATAACCATTACTGCTCTACAGGTAGTAAAGAAAATATAAATAAGGGAAATTAGGATGAATTGTTGCCTATAAATGTTATTTATTAGGTAATTTATAAGAATAGCATAATTATACAAATGTTTTTGTTCAATGTGCTTGTGTACCTACTTAAAAGACAATAAAATAATATTTAATTATCAAATAAATGTTCAATAATGTTATTAAAATTATTTATAATAAATGACCATACATAGATGATGTATAGAAAATCTTTATTTATGTAATATTTAAATATAAACAATGCAATATATCTAATAGATTTTGACCAACGTTGAATGTCTTCCACAGTAACATTAAGTTTTTAGATTTACATAGGTATCTGTGATATGAAAACACATAATAATAATTATTATTGTTATTATTCTATCATTTGTTTTTGTTGACTAAGCATTATTATTGTTATTATTCCATCATTTGTTTTTGTTGACTAAGCACAATTCGTGAATATTTTTAAGTGATTTGCCTTGTCGTGCAATATGATGTGCTTTTTATTGTATCAGTGTTTTATAGTTATATATTAGTGACGTATTAATAAATGTTGTTGATTGAAAGAACTAATTGTTTTATATACATACATACATAAACTCATACTCTTTTCCTATGGGGTTAGGCAGAAACTACAGAAAAAAGTGAAATGTTTTAAAGTTTTGTTCCCATTCACCCCTACGTTCCTATTCACCCCGTTTTACCGGTATGTAAGAATCGAAGCAGGGGTATACTCTCTATCTCCGTCAACGAAGTTACGGGCCCCGTCCGAAAGTATTCCGAAACTTCGGAGTGAAAAATACAAGTGTTAAGTTAAATTTTTCGGACCAGTAAAAACACATCGGGAGTACCTCTGCGTTGCTATTCACTCCGTTTTATGGTACTCCTTTTACTTCATGGATGTTCTCTATACTTCATAAAAGATAGCTTGATCTCTGCGAGCTGCGACATAATATGTCAAACCAGTGGTATCTCATCCCATACAAAGAAACCGTGCCCACATACTGTACTGATACTGATTGTTTTTTTTTATATCGATCGCGTTCGGTTCTGTTCCACGATAGAGATAGAATATAGATGGTGATTTATCTATCGCCGTTGAACGGAACCGAACGCGATCGATTTACAAAAAAAATCGGTATAATCAGATGAAAAACGCTAGTTACGTCGGCACGCGCGTGTTGCCCATGGTCCACCCGCCTAGTACACCTAGGTGACTATGGGAAATTATTTTTGCCCATAGTTCACCTCTTTGTATGGGATGAGGCATCTGTATGCTTGTATTATATTATCTATGGTTAAACTGACGATGACGTATACGTTATTGTTAGCCTGTCAAGCGCTATTGTTACTGTATTGATACTGACAAATTAGTTATATTGGGTTGTGAGCACGTTTAGCGAAGGAAGTCTTCATTGGCTTTTTTCGATCCTAAGACATTGTTGCAGGGCTAATCCGATAACCTACATTTAGACTTACGCTTACACCTAGCTGTACTGGCATGGCATTCTGGTTTCACCCGCATAACTAGGTCTCGATCCCATGGGAGAGTCGGGTCGAAAGGATCTCATGACCTAACCCAGGATATGATCTACCAAAGTCCCATATCTCATTCGGATTTGTTCAGCCGTCTCGGCGTGAAAGCGTAACTAATAAACAAACAAATAAATTAACAGACACACTTTCGTATTTATAAACTCGCACACCACGCAACCTCACACTCACACCCATACTCACGCACTCACTCACACACTTACTCGTGACACACATAACACACGTTCATACGCGGTCTGACCTTTTTCTACGCATAACGCTCATTCTTTTGCAGAGCTGTTTGTATAATTTTAAGTCATCGTTTTATTTTTACTTTTATTTTTAGTCTTGCATGTTTATATTTATGACGACGATTTATGACGACATTAACTGAAATCTAAACGTATATCTATATGCAGTCAATCGAATTTTACTTTTACTTATATACAATCTACACTTACACTATTATACATACTCACGCACGCATACACTCACACTATCACACACACACTCAAAACCTACTCGCACAAATCGCACAAGCGCGCTCCTTTTTTTGTATTTTTCTTTTACTATTTTGATTTTTTCACTTATTTTTTTATTTTGTTATTATGTTTACAATTGCATACACTGTGTAATGTTAAGTGGAAGAGCGGAGTCACCTATCACAAGCATCTTCTTGCTTAAAAGGTGATCTCCATATCACGTATGTTAATGCTTTATGTAATTGAAATAAAATAATGATAAGTGGAAGTGCGGCGTCTCCTAATACACTGTATAGTCATGTTTTATATTATCTTCCTTTTAAATTAAATAATCATGGTAGGTAGGGCACGTAACAATTAGTGTGTATCCACTGCTCTGGAAATTCGATTACCTATCTAGTCAGTCAGCTTATCTTAGTTTTTTTTTTTATTTTTATTGATAGGCTCGCGCTTGACCACTATCTCACCTGATGGTAAGCGATGATGTGTTCGACGATGTAGCACACTTACCTAGAAGAAACCTATTCACTCTTGACTTAAAGACTCCAAGGTTTCTACGAGTTATCATAATAAACGTATAAACAGCAGAAATGAAAAACAACAGTGACTTTCAATAATATAATATTACTTTCGTAACATCCGGTATGATTTCTAAACAGTGGCGTAACTAGCATAGGTGGCACCCGGATATTGTGGTATCAGTGCCATCTCAAGAATGAAAACAGTAAAAATTCTAAAACATAAAGTACAGTAGTCACAATGGATATTTCGGTTTAGGTTTTTTTGAAAATTGAAATACCTTTTTAACGCAAAATAAGTGGCTGACGAATCCAACTGAAAGTAAAGTCGAGTTGGGCTCGAACTCAGGGCCTACGAATGTTTACAACACGATACATGCTTTAATTTCAATTTATCAAGGTGATTTTACAAAAAGAGAGGCAGTGAAGAGTGAAATTTTTTGTACATAGATGAGGTTTCGATCATAATTACAGAAAAACGATTAACTTGTAAAAGTTAGGAAGAGAACTTCAGAATAAAGAATTACTTTTGTATCCTAAGATCGAGCTCGAAAATTTTAACGATTCCTTTCAGTCACAAAAATTGCGCCCGGGCCAAATTATGTGTGCCGCCCCATCATCCATTCCAATGTTTTAAATGCAAAACGAAGTAGGCCTGTCTGTTTGTTACCTTTTCAAGTTTTATTAAGACAATTGAACGGATTGGTATAAAACTTGGCTCACGGGTTGATTATGTTCCGGATTCGAAAGTAGGATACTTTTATCACGGGAATATGTTCCCTATAGAAAATTTAATCGCGGGCGAAACCGTTGGCAGAAGGTACGGTTGTCACCCATTTAGGGGCATCGATAAAGAAATAGGCTGTTTTGTTGGAGGTGCACTGGGTTTAAAAACTTACTAAAACCATCACAATGCTTTTCAAAGTTTACGTGCATTTATAGATTATCTCATTTGATAAATTAAATTAATCAGTTTTAATAACGTTTTTTAAAATGACTTCAAACCTAAGTATTTTGTAGTTAAAAAACATTGTGATAGTTTATTACCGGTCGGTAGTAAGCTTTTATTACCGACTTCTAATTTGATTATTAGCTTCCGGCCGCGGCAACGCTCGCCTGAAATGTGTTTTACTATCCCTAGGGATATTATAAAACAGGCCATACTTACACACGTAGGTACTTTCAGGCGAGCCATGAGATAATGTTCTATACCAGAATGAAAACTATCTCATGGCATCCCACTAATTCCATTCCATTCTTTTTCTCATCCAGGTTCTGGTCTATCCATATGCCAAGTTTCATCCAACCCCGTCAGCCGTGAAGGCTGATAATATGTATAGGCAAATAATATGTAGTGACTAAGATACGGGCGGGCCGCCTCCCCTCCTAACTACGCCACTGTACAATGAAGTTATTGACACAGTTCGTTGTTTCTGAGCAACTACAGCGCCCAAGATTAAAAATAATAAAACCACATGGTACACCCAGTATATGGAGTTATAGTAGCGAAGTACAATGGAATAGTCACTAAGAATAAGGCACGGTGTCAGGTAGATTAGGCAGAAAAGACGCATGATTGAGAATCCGATGTCCCACGGCACTTTCATCTGTAATGATAAAAAGTGGGTTAGATAAAAACGGATTATAAAATTACCTAAGTACTATTAAAATTTTGAGCATAATGTCTCTAAATCACTAAACTACGGAGAAAGTAAGACTTGAAATGATAAAGCCCCCGTGCTACGCCATGTCAGTAGGTACTCTTATCTAGTTTATGCCAGTGCCTGAATTCAATACCCACAAGAAACTTTCTTTGGACTTTGTACGAAGAAGACCGGTAGACCAGAGAAACGAAAAAAGCATTGTGTGAAAGATAGGATAGGCTAGATAGGAGGTAAGGACCTTACCTCCTATCTAGCCTAGTACTTACTGTCTATTGAGATGACTTCGAAATACTTCGAACAAAGATGTATAGAAGAAGACATGCTGCACCGACCTCAAATAAATTGGTCTATGGGCTGAGGGAAGATGATCCCCCCACCGCATTGTCGAGGCGGGGGAGAGGGGGGGGGGGCACCTAAGGCGAATCGAAGAGCAACCCGATATCTTTACCGTGCAGAGGAGGACCCGCTCGTCAGGGCTTTTACCGACTAAGCCGACGACGGTAGCGGCCAACAAGTAGGTTGCGGTGCCGCTTGGACGACATCGCAGCTGAGGCGGGCCGCGATGTCATATGGTAGGCATCGCGGCGAGGCTATGGCGGGCAAAAGTGCTGGTATTGGGGTGCGCCGCCCTCCCTACCTTCCGCGGCCTAAGGCTCCAGACAAGGGGCATTCGATGTCAGCGCAGGCGATAGTCAAAATGAAAGGAATTGCTCACGTGATTTTTCGATATCTTATGTCAATCCCATACAATTTGGCCTTTTTAGGGTTCCGTACCCAAAGGGTAAAAACGGGACCCTATTACTAAGACTTCGCGATCCGTCTGTCTGTCTGTCTGTCCGTCTGTCACCAGGCTGTATCTCATGAACCGTGATAGCTAGACAGTTGAAATTAACACAGATGATGTATTTCTGTTGCCGCTATAACAACAAATACTAAAAACAGTATAAAATAAATATTTAAGGGGGGCTCCCATACAACAAACGTGATTTTTTGGCCCGTTTTTTGCTCAATATTAATAACGGCAACAGGTAGACGCTTGAAATATTCACAGAATGTTTAGTTATCTATATATTCACTTCAAAAAAAAAAAAATATTAAATTAAAATAAATTAAGGGGGGCTCCCATACAACAAACGTGATTTTTTGCAGTGTTTTGCGATAATGGTACGGAACCCTTCGTGTGCGAGTCCGACTCGCATTTGGCCGGTTTTTGACAATCGCTATCGCCACGCCTTTGATGATTAAATGTCGCTTGTCTAGGGCCTCTGGATAGAGTCGCTATCGTCTGATGTCGGACGCGGTGGGGCCGTAGGGGAGGAGGAGTGTTGGTATAACGTTGGCCGCTCTCCTTATCCCCTGCGATCGAAAAGTGGTAGGTGGCGGGGCCATTGACCTGACCCGTCATAGGGGAACCAAGGGTGCCATACACGGGGTGGTCGCGCCCATGTGCTGGTTTGGTCCCTGGGCTGGTCACGGCGTGCAATGTGTTCTGGTGCGCCAGTGATGGGGTGTACTCCCCAGATGAGGTTCCGGTAACGGACAGTCGCGGCAAGTTCACAGATCAGTAATATCGCGTGCCCGTGTTCCCTCCATAAGCGGCACAAGAGGACACCGTGCAGTTTTAGTGGCTTGGAGTCCCACATAACTACGCTATCTCCCCGTGGTAGCGCAGTATGCATGAGCATTCCTACACGCAAAAAAAATAAAGAGTCTATAATTCAGCACTTGTTCAATATTTATTGATTTGCATAGAAAGTAGATAGGTAGGTAACTTTCAGTTCATTAATGAGTGGATCTGTGTAGGTAACGTTACGAGGGTTTACCTTACGTTGCCAACACAGTTCCACCACATATTGGAACTACATAATACCTACTAAGCTGTAACTCTTTTTATGCATCAGTTTTTTTTTTTTGCCAATGGTTAAATATGCTAACCAATGGTTAAAAAAATCGGTAAAACGCTTTTAACCGTTGGTTACATGGGCATACCCTGAGTGGGTCAGCCTGCCCCTACCTTCACTCTGACTCGTAACTAAAAGTTTTGTGTTTACGGGAAATAACTACTAGATGGGTACAGAAATTTACGATCACGATTCACGCGTGCGAATCGCCCGTTCATTTGACATTTTTGATTTTCTGCGTACCGGTTCGAGGAGCCCTGTTTATTTTTGCCACCCTGGGTCCCGACAGACTTGGTCCGCCTCTGAACTTTCTACTATTTTTCGAGTGTACTTTCGCCCCACCTCCAAGCAAGTACTGGATATGGCCATGGTTGGTTAGCATATTTAACCATCGGTTAAGTTAACTAGGAATCAAAAAACTATGGGCCTTAGTTACTTAAGTAAACACTAGATAAACAACTGATAAGTTTACAACGCCGCTGTTCTGTTGTTTGTAGATAACATTTGAATGAGTACCTACTAACAAACAAGAAACGACTTTGAATCGTACCTAGGCAATTAGATACTTACTATTTTAAATTAGGATTATTTAAGTAGTAGGTAGGTAGATTTGATCACGCCCGACGTAAAATAATCTATGTATCCGCCTAACCTGCCTAGTACCTATGTGGTATGTACCTCTGATGGGCAAAGGCCTCCCTTGCCTTGTCCAGGGTTCCTGGAAGGAATGGTCCTTCCAGTAGAAGTCAAGTCTTCCAGTTAGGCTCTTCGTCGTAAATAATCTAAGAGTCCACATATTAGCCTTTTTATTTTGTTATGGGGGAGAAATCTTCAAAAGGCGCCTGGAGTTTTGAGGGAAAGTGTGCGATTTTTATCTCATTAAAACCACCCCGGTAATCACCATCCAGCACATGAACCTCTTAAAAGCCCACCCCAGAACCCCCTCTGTGCAACGCTGCTGTGATACCTAGATTTCATAGATCTGAATAATCTGATCCCTACACCACCACAAGGTAGGTACTGCTACGGGTATCCATGATGGCCACGTGCTGCCGTTCTCGTGAGTACCTATAAATAACTCATAAAACTACACAAAAATGTTCACCCTACCGCTGAAGTGTTATACAATTCGACGTACTCCTTTTCTAGATGCAGATGGACCCACAGTGTGCTACAGATAACCGTTTGCTGTATAGTGGGGCCACACCACAGTGACCACGCCAGGAACGAAATCGCGCTTCTGAAAATATACCACGATGATAAGGAAATCTTCGTGCTCTTGTCCTGTGTAACTTGGAGTCGGGGCGATTCGGTTTTTAGAGTTCCGTACCCAAAGGGTAAAAACGGGACCCTATTACTGAGACTTCGCGGTCCGTCTGTCTGTCTGTCTGTCTGTCTGTCTGTCACCAGGCTGTATCTCATGAACCGTGATAGCTACACAGTTGAAATTTTCACAGATGATGTATTTCTGTTGCCGCTATAACAACAAATACTAAAAACAGTATAAAAAAATATTTTAGTAGGGCTCCCATACAACAAACGTGTTTTTTTTTGCAGTTTTTTGCGATAATGGTACGGAACCCTTCGTGCGCGAGTCCGACTCGCACTTGGCCGGTTTTTTTTTTCCTTTCCGTCCTGTCAACCGTCACGCAATCACTAATTCCCTTTTCTTTTCATCATCTCATCTAGGATTAGGGCTTACGGCTAGGAATATTGGTTTTTCAAACAACAATGAAGCACTTTTAGTTTTCACAGAGTCTCCTTTGAATGGTTTTTGCTATTTCTTATAGTTTCAGTTTGGCCACAGTTAGAAAAACTCACCCATTATAAATTAATTAGATCAAATCAGGCCAGTTTCTTAAATGAGACAACCCGCCCTTAAGGGTGCCCTAGTCGATCATTCTTCCATACAAACGTGGTCTAGCGATTACTCCACTGTTTGAGGGTGTACGTTCAAAATGAAAAATTATATCAATTTGTCTCATCATTATCTAGCCCTGTATGGAAACAAAAAAGTAAAGAATATGTATTTGGAAGATATGAGCGTTGAAAGTTCAACATTTCATCACTAATTTTAACGCATCTTTGGGCGCAAATAAATACCATAAGAATAAGGAAAATTGAAAAACAGTCACCATACAGGGATAGATTCGTAGTTCTACAATGCAAATAATTTTATTTTGAACAGATACATTAAGTAATTTGTTCATGATATCCATACTACCAAAGGTCTGTTTATAAAATTTCGCTCGCTCGATTTCGTCCTAAATCACCATCCATTTCGCTAAAGATTTGCAAAAGTGTGTATACATAAATAGTTCGTGCGATCGGCTAGGGCAACCTTAATGGCGTTGAAGGTTCGGGTCTAATTTAACTATTAGAAGTTGAGTAATTTTCAAAATCTTATCATGAAACCCTGTCAAACTTTGTAGGATTTGACACGCTCTTAACTTCAAATTGTCTTTTCAGAAATAGGTAGGTAAGTAAATCTAAATTTTGACTAGATTACCTACTTAGCGTACAGACCTCACTTCCTTATTCGACCTGACGACCATGTTTTTATACGTGTGCGTCCAGAACCAATAGCGAGTAGACATGTCCCAGCTTCTCAGTGTGTCACTCATTCTTGGTCCCATCAGCAGCTTATGGTTTTGAAAACATCTTAACATGGCGAAATTGTATTCTTGTTCTAAAGCAACGTCTTCTGGTGATGTACTGGAATGTTTTAATGTTTAACATTATTTGTAGCAGTAGCAGTCATACTCAGGTCAATATAGAAGGGTTTTTAGATCTTGATCGTCAGCAGAAGGTTACCTACATCCTACTGGAGATAATGACGTGGTCTACAGTAAATAGGTATATCATAATAATAGATAGAGCTCATTTCGATAATACATAATTACTGCGTTATAGATAAGTGTTGCCCAAAGGCACCATTTTGCACTCGTCCAATTCAAGATGATGTTTAGAATTTAGTGCCGTTAGCGCATGTGCCGTGTGCCTAGACAATAATTTATTATGTCTTATCTTATGTTATCACTTATCACTCACGTTTAATAGATATTCACACGTCTGATGCTATTCTATAATTAACTAGCTTATCTATCTTTTTGCAGCAGCTTCGCCCGCGTGATATTTTGTTTCTAATGGGCAAACTTTGTGATTGTAGCCAGACCGACCACGGATCCGAACCGACGATGGTGAGGTCGTTATGGAGCAGAGAGATTGTAATTACAAATCCTTACGTGTATCAAACAACGTTATTCAACACACATAATCAGCAAAATAACTAAAATTTATATGACTAACTTAGTAACAAATTATTTAAAGAAATGACTCCCGGATTTATTTCATCCACTGCGTTAGGTGTCAGGGGGATTCGGGGTTTACCCAGTAATCAGCGATATTATAAAAGAAATACAATAAATTGAATAGGTGGGCGGTGGAGGTTGGCCACCGCATTATCCGCAAAAGTACGAACTACGCGAATATTGCGTGCCTTAAAGCGGCGGGGTAAGAGCCAGTTTTCGAGCAAGTGTGTTGAATTGAAATGTCATAAATGTATCCCACCGGAACGTTACCTTTCCTATGTCTTAATCCAAGCTAATAGTCTATCTGTAAATAAGATTCGGCAGGATAAAACTTACGCAAGGTTTATCATGCTAAATTTTGTAGTGGGTCCATAGCCTGGCACTGGTAGCGTCTTAGTGGGGTAAACACCGAAGCCGGCCTCCGTGCATACACAGGCACACAACATCATCACAACTTGGTATTGTATCACGTACGTTAACAGCTGAGGAATGTTGTACAGGTAGCGGTAGTCAGTGCCGTGATTGTAGTAGAAGTCGTTCTCATTGTATGCCTGAGATCAATGGTGAGAACAAGTTAGTAAACGGTTAGCTACCTACTTACCTACAGGCAAACGGTAATAGACTTTATTCTTCGGTCGTCGGCTGGCCATAAACCTACCTACTCATATTACTACTTTTGGATATCTTTTCAAGACCACTACACTGGCCACATAAAAAATGGGTGTGTAATGTATTGTATAATAATAGATAGTATAATATCACTTGAAATAACGTTCACATGATATAATTTTCATATGCTATAAAACTCAATAACCTAATTTCATGTGATCTTCATTTGCTCTAATAAAATTAATGTAACCGTCATTTCATATAATTTTCAATTTACATAATTTTTATATAATATTAATTTGAGCTCATTTCCATATTAACTAATTTCCTAAGGTAACGCTCCGTTCTTGAGGAAAACAAATTAATTTAACCTAAACTCAAAACACTAAAGTTGCATCTGCATCGTCTCCGGCGCTGCGGGAAGTGCAACCCCTTCGCCCTTACGTAACAAAGGATAGGCACCCATGCTCACCAACGCAGCTTCGGCTTCTCCCTTCGCGCATCCGGTTTTTATATAAACTCTAGGGGTAGCAGCCAAAAGACTACGTGAAGTCGGGTTTCCCCCTATTTGTTTTTCCACAAACAGATTCGACGAGAGAAAAATAAAAAATATCCGTCCACCCGCATAAAAGCAAACTAGTAACAAGCAATATTTATGTGCGTTTGTTTTTGCTAGCACGAAAATGGCAGGCGTTTAAAATCTAATCAGATTTTGCAAAAATATTATACAAAACAAAGTAGACGTTTCTAAATTATATTAAAAGTTTTAGATTATGCAAATTATAGTAACTGATTATATAATTGAATATTATTTCAAATGTGCAATATATAAAATGTTCAATAAGCCATATAAAATCAGGTAAAATGAAATTATATAAATAAATAAATAAGTCATTTGATCGTTATAAATATAAAAAGTATACTGAAATTAGGCATTAGATCTTTCGTTATTATTTCATACGTTACACACCCATAAACAATTCTGCAATCAACAAAAGGCAAGTCTCACGCTAAAATCCGTCTTATTTCTTGCACATTTATACCTATCTGTTTTAAATATTCCAGCTCAGCAGCCTAATAGCATAAGTGAATTCAGCAAAGAACACGTAGGTATACTCTCTGTAGGTATATATAAGGGTGACGACACCTTTAAAAACGACTTTCGTATTGCGTAATACTCTCCAAAGGGTATGTGAATTCAACTCGTAGAGTGGAGGACGTTCCTACACTTTCTAAATTATTTACGCTATACCGAAAACATTTGGAAATATATGATACTCTTTCATGTTATTGTTCCATTTGTCCTGCCGAACTCGCTTACGCAATTAGGCTACAACCTAACATCCATCCCTCACTGATACATCCCTGTGTTAGGTAAGAGTCACTGGGACTTTCCATTAATAGGGGGCAAGACTAGGTACTTACTTATCGCCATCAACAAATCCGCAGCCTTATTGCGTTAATGAATACGGCAACGCAAAGGGTTTGACCGTTATCAATCGACCAATCACACAGACGGAAATCAAAATCGCGTCATTCATCTCGCATGTGATTGGTCGATTTGATAGCGGTCAAACCCTTTGCGTTGCCGTATTCACTTACGCAATAAGGCTAAGACAATTCACCTGCAGGTATAGGGCAGAGGGCTCTCGGTGAAAAATAATAATAATTGAATGTAAGTACCATACCTGAACAGGAAATGTTATACTTAATGCTATGTTTAGCAAGGCATAAACTACAATCTTTCTTAATTTCCGTTTAGTTATTTCTCTACAATTGCTGAGCATGCCAAAGGGAGTTTTAAAGTGTTCATTAAATGTTTGCCACCTGTAATAAGGCCCTGAAAACACAAATAGGTACCTAGTTATTTCTTTTAACATGGTCACTTTAGTATTTTCCTCTCCCAAAACTACCTACCTCACTCTGCTCGGGAGTTAACGTTTATTACTCTCGGCATTCAAAATAGCGCCCTGGACACAAGACACGCCATAAAGTTGACATTGATTTACCTAACATCAATTGGAAATAGTTATTGAATAAACTTTAGGTAGGTACCTTTGTGCAAGCCAATAAAGTAATAGGCATATGAGATGACATCCGCAGCGTTAGGTTCCAAAGGCTCGTGATCTCCGTTAGTATGTGCAGCCGATGAGCTTTTAACGGTATCCCTTATACTCAGACTATTTCGGCCAGCCTTCTGCGTGTCTTCAACCTTGGGCAATGTAATCTTTACACCTGCCTTTATACTATGACGGTGGTTAGATAGTCTGGATTTCTCAGCCATGGTTATTTCAAATGCTAGCCCCACTAGGCGCAAAGCTATCGCCTGGTGGACCCAAAGCACATAGTTTGTTGAAACATCCACATTATAGTTCAAGTATATTAGATACGGCCAAGTGTAAGCTAAACTTAATTGATGGATGTATCTGGAAAAAGAATAGTCATAGCAATAGTTACATGGGTAGATAATATTTGTGGTAATTTCATTGATGTATTAAAAAGAGGGTCCTTCCTTCGGTAGAACCGGCATAATTTATCCCGCACTTCTGACACCAATTTGAAACGAGCTGGGGATCAGGGATAAATTATTTAAACAGCAGACTTCAATTAATCACACTTTAATACTAATTACTTCGCACTATTTTCTTTTCCGATCGCTCTGTATCGCTTCTCAATGGAAACTAACTCTCGACGAACACGACTGTTCTTTAATATAGGTAGTCCTCGCCAAACTTCTTGGCCGCCCTGAAGTTGGTTTACCGGATGCGCGAGGCACGAAACGGTGCTGTGAGATTTACTACTGCGCAGCCATTGTAGGCAACTTCAGGGCGGCCAAGAAGTTTGGCGAGAACTATACCTATATTGCACGGAAGATATTTCTAGAACGTTCCATACTGTTCTAGATAATTCGAGAATCTTCCAGAACAATCGACTTTCTAACTCACTGTTCCCGAAGCGACTAGAAACTTCGTGCCGAACATTCTAGAAAATTCCATTCAACACGAGAAGCTTAGTTCCGCTATTCGATACTAGATGGCGCTACCAGTTACCACTAGTTCTTCCCCTCGTCACTAGATGGCGTTGCCATATCTTGTAAAATTAGTATGGATAATACCTATTTCTTTTAGCTTTGCATAAACCGAAGATGTAAACATTTAAGCAGTTAGTCCCGGCTGTCATTCGTACATTTTGATAGCCGGTACAGGGATCAAGAAGCCCGAAAACGTGACAGTAGGTACCAGTCTTGATAATGGTATTATGCTAATCAGTTACTGGGATGCGGAGGCAGATAGGCAGCCACTCCCAGTTAAATACTGGTATAGGTACCGGCCGTAGACAGACTGTCAACGTCGTACGATAACGGCACGATTATAGAGCGCTCGGCGAAAGTGGTGGAGTGATTTGCGCATTCACGCATAAACTTACTAAGTGTGATTTAAACTAATTATTTGTTTGCAAGTAGGTAGATAAATTTTTGTGGATAATGAATAATTAAATAGCTAATTTTAACAGTGTTGTTTAGGCACACTGGCCTATCATCATATTAATAAATGCTTAATCTTTAATAACGGATATAAATATGTCACGAAATTAAATATAGAAAGAAAGAAAAACACAGTTATATGTAAGTTTTTCGTGCTTGTCTCGTTATCACTTCTTTTTTCGGCATCTTTGATTGGCAACGAAACGAACGATATTATTAAACACTATGGAACGGAACTTCTTATTTAACACAATTTAAGGGACAAACTAAGAATTTTTAGGAATGTGGGACAAAATTTCAGGACGAACGAAGAATAAATCCAATAATGCACCAATGTACCTAGGGGATACGAGACGTGTGAGCGCGGCGAGAAGGGGGAAGGCGACAGTCGACACTGATTGACCAATAAGTCGCCGGCGCCGGCCACTTCACCCTTGCACCTCACGCCCCCCGCCAAACAGACCCAAAAATCGACTTCTGCGCATTCAAGGTCAGCGCTCTTAAACCGCGCTTATACCTGTTTTTAGCTGCATCCGTTTGGACTGGCAGCCGACTCCAACATAGAATTACTTTTCCAAAAAGGCTAGGCATCTGATGCTGTAGACTATAATATTAATCGCTACATGTGCCCGTGGCTTCGTTGCAGTCAACTGCCCACCCTACTTACCTTCATATTTTACATCTTGAACACTTTAAATTCATCTAAGTTTTAATAGAGTAAACCGATTGCGACGAAACAAAATCTTCATCATCATCATCATTTCAGCCGAAAGACGTCCACTGCTGGACATAGGCCTCCCCCAGGCGTCGCCACATTGACCGATCCCGTGCGTCTCGCATCCAGCACCTTCCTTTCCTTCTTCTTCGCCTTCAAACAAAAACTTACGCACAATTTTTTGAATAAAAGTTATCTACATTGGATTCATACATTTTACGTGATGTGCGCACAAATAAAGACACACTGACAAAAAGCTGGCAATGGGGTTCTGTTGGTTATCCTTTAAAAACCTGGCTATTTTTTTACAAGCTTTTTATTAAGTTGATGTAAGTGTGTTGGGGTCAAATCTTGCAACTGAATTTTAAAGCAGTTTTCCTCAACCGATTAAGATGAAATTTTGCATAGGTACACGTTTGGTTTGGATGACAATGCATGGTAAGCTAAAAAGCTTGTTTAAAAAAAAGTTATTTTTAATTGGAAAAACTTATTTGTAAATATTATCGATGTACAAAAACTACTTTTCTACAGATTTATTATTGATTGATTTGATCCATCTTACCTTTTATTGCAGCATTTGATAATGAGTATGTTTCCCCAGACCATTAGAACGGAGTGAAGTGCCGCTGAGCCGCATATCAGATATGTTATGAGGAAGCCGAGGCCCGTCCCATAGTTGCGCTTTTTAGTACGATTGTTGATGTTTTTATAGAATTCACCTGTTAAAATGCATGCCAGTAGAGATAAATAGTATACTAAGTCAGAGTACGAGACCATCTTATTCGTTGCTTAGCGGATAACATATTTGATGTTTATTGTAGTAGTAGTTCATTCATGTCCGTATATAAGTTTCTCTGTGGTTTGATTGTTGATTATTTGTTATTGTTTTCAAATGACAGTGACAACGGGTGACAAAATGTATTAAGTTTTTCTAAAAACGGTTTCCAAGGTGTTCATCCAGTTTCGTATCGGCGAATGATTGAGATATTAGGGCGTTTACAGATGTACGGCATCTTCCATAGCATCTATCTTGTCCGTGTGGTAAACACTAAGATATGAAAACCGGCCAAGTGTTATCGGACTACGCACATTTAGGGTTCCGTACCAAACCGCAAAAACAAGTTGGTTGTAATAGGAAAAATCAGTAAATATCAAAGAAAAATCTGATTTATCAATATATTGGCATTCGTTAGTAAAATATAGGTAATAATGGACGACGGACAGACAGACGGACACGTGAGTAACAGTAATAGCTTGCTCCGCTTGGACTCTTCGGCTACGGAACCCTAAAACGACAACCACTGACGGGACCCGTTTTAAGAAATCTACGCGGATTTCTTCCATAATTATTTCAGTGTACTGAACTGTATGGCATGTATTGTATAGCTTTCATTGTGATTATCTAGTAACCAACTCCTAAATACCCTAGACATTGGCCTCAGGTTGTGGTATAAGTAACGTGACCATTTATTCCTCGACTCTAAACGGGACTTTGGCCACAATTCCGATGTGGGATCTTCCAAAAAGTTTTTAGTAACATTTTTCAATACTCAAAAACCGGCCAAGTGCGAGTCGGACTCGCGCACGAAGGGTTCCGTGCCATTATCGCAAAAAACGGCAAAAAAATCACGTTTGTTGTATGGAAGCCCTACTTAAATATTTATTTTATTCTGTTTTTAGTATTTGTTGTTATAGCGGCAACAGAAATACATCATCTGTGAAAATTTCAACTGTTTAGCTATCACGGTTCATGAGATACAGCCTGGTGACAGACAGACAGACAGACGGACCGCGAAGTCTCAGTAATAGGGTCCCGTTTTTACCCTTTGGGTACGGAACCCTAAAAGGTAGTTTTTTTGATGGCTGATAAATTTTTGAAACCCTTTCCAAGGCAGGATAAGAGCAAGCCATCTGATTTTGCTATAGCCGAGCATTTGTTAATATTCCGGTGCAGTTTCGGCGCAAAACTCCTTTAGAGCTTCAACTCGAATCATGTAAATATAACAAATGAATACATCTTCACAATAATGCTTTCGTAATCTAAGGGTAGCCGGTCTGCAGCAGATTTTATTGCATTGTGAATTACATGTGCTCCACATCCAATACCTATTAATGGCTTTTTCAGAGATGACTGAAACGTTAACACATGCGGCAGCCGTCCGGCCGGTTCGACAACTCAAATCTTCGCGCGGTTTCAGAAAACGGGTCAATTTTGCGTCCCAGAGACACCGGCAGCCGTATTGCGTAAGTGCGCAAAGAAGTTAAACTCTATCCAGCCGACCAAATCGACGAATCACATGCGAGATGAATGACGCGATGTGGATTTCCGTTTTGTGTAATTGGCGATTTGGTCGGTTAGAGAGCACTTATACGGCTGCGGACTATAAAAAGGGACAGTCCCGTTCAAAACGGGACGTCTGGTCACGTTAGTTATAGGGCATAAAAATGAATGTGTTGATATAAGTAAGTAGTGTAACAACCTTGTGTCCTACCCTAAATATTTGCGTTTTTGTATGGTTACCAATTGGTTTTTAACAGACAAGCCTAGAAAATTAGCTAACAAATATCTAAAACACACAACACGACAAAACTTAGCTAAAATCTACCTGCGGGTAGATGGACTGTGATAGTCTTAGCAGAAATTAAAACAAACAAGTGATTAAATAAACAATTTACTACACATAATGTAGGTTCACAATAAAAATATTTTCTAACAGAGGTATGTAACAGTTTGTCTGATGCAGACATAGCCGGTGCCTATCCACATTACAACTTAAACACTTGTGTCAGCAAAGGGAAGCAATCTATTAGCTCTCAATAAATGGGGCGAACAATATTGTGCGCAGTAAATAAATAAAATCTTTTAAATGCATCATTACCACCATTACAATCTAATTTGGCATACCGGAATGTTGATTATCCCCGACAACTTTGGCCTTCAAATTCGTAAAGGATTTTGCTAATGCAACACAAGTTTTTTTGGATTTTTATGTATTTAACTAATACTACGTCTCATAGCCAATATTTCATGCTTGTTTTCTATAGCAATTAAATATTTTAAAGCGGTTTTTCATTAAGTGAACAGCAACTAAGCTCGTACTAGATATATTCGTATATGAAGAAAATATACCAGAAGGAAGATTACTACTGTCACAGATACATCTATTCTATGCAAACGTTTGAAACATATCACAATAGAAAGATTTTATCAAGAAAACAACTAACCTATAATACTGTTTAGCTGTAATAGCTATTACATTATACATATAAATTACTTAGTTTCATTAAAATCAATAAATGTAGTGAAATTTATTTGACTAGCATCTAAATTCTATAACAAAACGATGTAATATTATTTTATCCATGGATTATATGATTAAATATACATCGCCCGCATGCTAAATCAATGCATATGTAACTAAATAGTAAAAATAAGAAGCCAAGCAATGCTAAAAAGAATCGCAAGTACCAATGTGAGTTTATCAAATTCATATGTACTTTCTAAGTTTATTTTGGACATCACAGGCAACGGTGAAGGAAAACATCGTGAGGAAACCTGCAGCCGTATTGCGTAAGTGCGCAAAGAAGTTGAACTCTATCCAACCGCCCAAATCGGCCAATCACACTAAACGGACGCGTCATTCATCTCGCATGTGATTGGTCGATTTGGTCGGTTGGATAGAGTTTAACTTCTTTGCGCACTTACGCAATAAGGCTGCTGGACTTATATAGTTAATGTGCGTCTGAAATAGCCAAGTCAGAGGCCTGTGGGGTTCCCAGAGGCGGCTTATTTATGTGGACACCAGGGGTGGCCACATCCTCACACGAAAAAGAAAGAATCACCGACTACTTTATAAAAAATTTAATAAACTTTACTCAATAATTCAGTAGACTTGAAATTTACATCCCACCCTGATAACCATGTTCTAAGTATTGCTCAGCTTCTTAAATTACGTCAATATCTGTCATTGACTCATCATGAATATGGAAAATCATAAGATACAATATATAAGCCTATAAAACAATCATGGCAACGAATGTAACACCATTATGATTATAAAATAAACTAAATCTGCATCAGACTCAAAACAATTAATAACTAAAATTTGCATTGCTATACAATTATTATAAAACATACACAACATACAAATGTCATCGTGGCCAGGCCATAATAAATCGTCTATGGAATAAATACTAACTAAAACGGTTCCCACATAAATTCATGGACATTGAACATGCTTTAATTATTTTTTCATCTAAATATTGCCTTTACAACTATTGTTATTAATCACACCTAAATGTTGTTAGAAAAGTATTGCCTCTAAATATTATATATGAAAAGAGATTTTTATTAGATCTACTTACACTTTTTCTATTTATATAAATAATGTTGAAACTTAATATGAACAGTTGGTTTCGAACACAACAGACAAGTGTTATATTTAAGTACCATTACAATAAATAAACAAATTGTTCCGCGTTACGTTATATTTAAAGGAACTATTTGTAACAGTTAACTCGGACAGACCGCAAGAGAGCAACCGGAGATAACATAACGTAGCTCGTAGAACATGTCCACTGTGTGCAATATATTATCAGAGTCGTAACCAAAGTGCTAGAATTTCTAATTACGATATTAATCGATTAATTTGAAGCTTCTATATTATACGCACAACGAACAATCCAATTGCATTAAAATTGTCAAGACTCTCACTAATTTTAATTTTAACCAACTCGACTGATTACTCATTACGTTTTATTACTTTATTTAATATATTTTTGATCTATTGCACAAACACATATAGGTAGTCGCTATGCTTATCTACTCGAATTATAAGTTATTAAATTTTTACAATACCTACCACAGAGTTAAATACAACATCCAGAACGTTACGTTAATAATTACAAAATTCAATCGGTGCAAACGATTACAAAAGTTACTATTTATCCACAATCGAAAATCACTGGAGGTAAACGAAATATATATTTATATATCGTACTTTTTAATTTGATCGGTCCTATCACATTAATTCGTACAACAATAAAATGCGATCAGCATTCATTTTATTAATAATTGGCAGTCCTAAAGAGTCACTAAGAGTTCATGGCGCGCGGCGGGTCGCGGCGCGGGGTCGCGTCAACTGTGCTTGCGTGAGCGCTGCGAGCGGTACGAGCGGTCCGAGCGCTCCGAGCGCTTCGAGCGGTGCGGCCGAGCGCTCGCTCACTTGATAAGTTGCGCCGCACTCTTGGAGCGGCGGAACATCTTCGCGCCCTTATTGGGCGCGGGAAGCTCATGCTAGTTGGCCCCGTTGGGCGCCCGCGCCAGCGCCGGCGACGGCTGCGGCGCGGGCGGCCGCACCAGCGACATGGCGTCCTTGGCGCCGTCCGTGCCGTAGATCTTGCCCGCCTTGCGCGCCATGGACGCCAGCAGCTCCTGTGAGCATTTGTGTGCTGACCGCAGCGACAGCGCCCATTCCTTGAGCCCGATTTCATCCTGCATAAAAATCAGTTATTAGAAATCATGAAAATTAATATTATCAAAAAGTTCTTCAATTTGACAGAAAAATCTATGGTCCTAAAGTACAAAAAAGAAGCAGGAGCGTATTTCCAAATTTACTATCACTTGCACTTGTCGATCCAAAACCGGAAGAATTTCCAGAAATAATTATTTAAGGGGAATATATAAACGCAATTTAAAAATAATGTTAACACTTTTAAATGTTTGGCTTTAAAATTAATTGAATGAATTATAAAAATAATGGGTTCCAATGCTACCAATAATGCTACATAACGGTTGGGCAATTCGACAATTATAGTCAATGAATTACACCAAGAGCGAGCGAAGCGAGCTCGGCAGCATAGGGCACCCCGACACGGATTAGGTTCGAAGGAGATGACGGGAGCTGAAGTGAGCGAGCCAAGCTAGCGAACTCAGCTCTCAGCAATAGAAATAGGAGTCGTCTATATCGTACGTACCTATTCTGACATTTTAATGTGCGTTTAAAACTAACTGGTTTCGGAGTTGGTTTTCGACACAGTTATAGTGCAAACCATTACTATTGTAGGTATTTTAATTATGTTGTTTATGAAATTATTACTTTATAGTAGTATATATATTTATTTTGTAAATTTGGTTCATGTTTATTAAAGTGATAATATGGATGTATTATTATTTTAAAGCGCTAATATACAATTTTGTAGCTGTTTTCTTCAAATTTAATTTGCTATTAAATACATCCCATTATTAAAATACAACTAAAATGCTTACAGTATTAGTGAGCACGATCTTAGTATCGTTCCTGGTCCTCAGCACAATGCACTGTTCTCCCTTGACTGACACGAGGTCAGAGGACACATCCTCGACAGAGTCCAGCAGGATCATCTCTGGCTTGGCGCTGTTCTCGAGATGGAGCTCCAGTCGGTTGGGGTACAGCTTGGCGTAGCGTGTCTGCCATGCGCTCGCGAATGGGCCGCCCAACTTCTTGATGTATCCGTGCAGTATGCAGTCCGATTCTGTAAGTTATTTTTAGTGTCGATAAAATAATACCTAGAACTTAAAAAACTTTTAAACTAAAAAAAACCGACTTCCAAAGCAATTTTTCTTTTCGGAAGTTGGTGTCTTTGGTAACTATTGTTTTCGATTTTTGACACTAACTGCCGAAACGAGAATTATTTTTATTTTTCTCATCTTAGTTTTGGTATTGTTACGAGCTCCTCAGCCTCAGGGATAAATTAATATCTTGTAACAGTATGTACTCATATTACCATGAAATACAACAATTCCAACAAGCCTCAACACGATTATGATATACATATTGTTTTATTACGCAGTTCCGGTGCCTACCTGTACATAATATCACAGATAATATAATACTAGCATAATAATACATAGAAAACCCCTTTTCTTGTAAGTCGGTTAAAAAGCAGAAAGTGGTAGGCAAATCTCATGTTGCTTTTGACGTTCAAATAGTGGTATCAGCTTAATTTGAATACACCATTTTTGTTTTAAATATCATAATGAGCTGATTATGGTAAGGCACAAAAAAAAGGAATAATTTGGATGTTCAAAACAGGAAACACCCAGTCCTATATTTAATATTATAATCAGATATTTAATCTCTCGTAATTTCCAAATTCGTCACAATAGCACAACATTTCGCAATACAAAATTCTAAGAATTACCACTTCCCCGCCTCTTATTTTAAATAAAATGTTGCTCAATTTATTTCAGAGAATCCCATGAAATCACGAAACAATCATCCTAAAATTTCAATCATAAATAATAATTTAATGGGTCTACTGCATCCTACTCTGTTATGGTAGGCGTCAAATGCTATCTGGCCTTCACAACCCACACACACACATTTGGATTTCTTGACATATCTAAATTTAAGTCTCCCTATCGAAGTAGCCTGTTAACTTGTCCCAATTCAGGGCAAATGCCTCTACCTTTTCCACTAAATTCTGTTACTGCTCCTGCTGACCAGTTGATTCGGTAGGAGTTGAGCTCGTCCCGCCATGTATGCATCGATGCTTCTGACGTTACAAATACCGATACAACCCCCGAAACACCAATACAATTAGAACAGAACTGATCCAAACCTTTCTCATCAGCATCGAACTTCTGTTTCTGCTTGGCCTTCTTTTTCTGCTCCATTTTGTCGGCCTCCTGGTTTATGGTTTCGAACACAGTTTCAGCCACCTCGGACTGCCAGCGCTCCGATATCACCAGCGGGAAGTCTTTGTATTGCATCTGATCGGCTTCTGTCAGCTGGAACATGACAAAGGCGTTTTATTATTTGGAAGATGTTGGCGGAGGATTTTGGCAGGATAGAATAATATACTTCAAGGCTCATCTTGAAGTCTTTCGTTCCTGCAAGACTTTTTGGGATTATAGCAGTCTCCCAATTTTAGATATCAATACCAACACCCGCTAAGTTATCTTTTCACCACCTTTGATGGACTGGTAGAGAAGTCCGCCTTCCTTTGTTTGTTTTTTTAAATTCTTTATTAAATATAGAACAAGACAAAATATAAACAGAAACATCACAAAAACCTCAAAAGATTTGTCCGGATGTTAAAACACTTAAAAAAAGCAATCTTAATACTAACGAGGTATGAATGATTATAGTTTTGAAAACATAGTACATAAAAATAAATAAAAAATGAGGTAGTTAGTAAATAATACCTAAGATACTAACAAAACTACGCCGGCGCGGAATAGTCAGCTCGTCAACACAATTTAAAGATTGAATGAAATTTAAACTGGATTATGCATTTTCAAAGATAATCAAATAACGATGATGACGGGGTACGAAACAGCAAATTTTATTTAGTCCGCCAGTTAAATTATTAAAAAATATTGGACACGTATTTTTTGCTTTTTCAAATCAATAAAAATTCACCAAGATACAGCGCTTCAAAGTTGGGGGCTTGTGACGTCACTTCTATGTAAAAAGTGTACCAAGGCGTGACGTCATGCGATATTTTAACGCACTGTATTGTCATAATTTTTTGTTAACGTGACAAAAGAAAAAATACGTGTCCAATATTTTTTGGAAATCTATCTGACGGACTAAAAATATTTTTTTAGTCATCATCCCTATTGTTTGTATTTATTTATATAATTATTATTTGTTATTTCCGATTGAATTTTTGTGGGAACAACATTAATTATAGTAGGTATTAAATAAGCGCATATTCGTTTACCGTGATAGTTTTTGCATCTCGGTACTACCAGTTTTGATTGTGCTGCCATTATTATCGAAATAAATAAATGACTTTCTGTGGGAGGTAGCAACCTAGCCAAATAAACTCAAGTGTAATTTAGGCTCAATTGAAACGTATTGACGTACGAGAACGTATTTGAACTCCCAATATAGGAGATGTTGGTCCTTGCTGTAATATCTCTCCCAAAAGTCTTGAAAAAAAAAGCTGTAAACAAGAAAAAATCATGCTGTGCAGTCGGGGGATCAGGTGGTCAGTTCGCGAATATGTATCATCCGACTGCACAGCATGATTTTTTCTTGTTTACGGCTTTTTAGTTCGCTTCTTAAGCAGTCGGGTTTTTGTTTTATAAATTAACTTTTTTTATTTACAGCTTTTTAGTTATATTTTTTTCGTATTACTTTTAAACATATAAGTGGTATGTATTTTTGCAATCAGCTCTTGAAACCCTTCATTTTGATACCCCACTCGACGGGATTGGAAGAAAAAAAAATTGGGACCCGCACAATATGGCGCCCAAAATCCGCCATGTTTGTTTTTTTTTAACTTCACCTATCTAAGAACACTTGGGCGGTCAAGACTTATTTAACGATGTCTTAATTATAAAAATCTGTCAAGTGGTTTGGAAGACACGAGGTAATAAAGAATATTACATACATACAAACATACATACAAGATACGCGCGAAACACATAACCCTTTCCTTGCAGCCGGGTAAAAAAATACCGATCTAGTCAGTTCTCATAGGAACAGACACTAACGAGTTTCTTTTATAGACAGATTGCTTGCTGCACTATAGCCAAAAGGTTTTTCAATAGTTACCTTAATACCCTTAGTATCCTCCTCGTCAAAGCTGCCAATGTCGAAGGCGTCTGCAGCGTTGACCTCCCCGCGCGGAGGGATCAATGGTGGCGTGTATTTCTGGTGGTAAACTTGCTGCCAATCAATGCCCGCGAAGAATACGTGCTCCTTCACTTCTTCCGCACTGGAAAATGTTAAAAGAAAATTAGTTTATAAGGAGTTAAGAAGGCAAGGGAAGCAAGTGGGATTGGGTGGGTCATATAATGTACAATGCATCAGCAGCCTAATTGCGTAAGTGAATTCTGCAAAGGAAACAAGTCGATTCTTTCAAAGAATCAGAATAATTTCTTTCAACTTTTTCGGTATTGCGAAACTAATTTGGAAAGCTAGCGTTAGCTTTCCAAATCCTCCTTTGAGTTAAACACAGACTACTTAGAGATACTACGGAGTTGAAGATATATGACATTTGCATTACACAATACCAATAGTGAAGTTTTATCTCGATTTTTCCGCTTTCATTCATTCTTTTACAATCAATTCTACGTCAAAATAATGGTAATGAAAGGAGCATAACCTTTCCGTTTCAGAGTGTAATATGCAATACGAAAAGTCGTTTTTGGGAAGGTTCCAACTTGTTTGCTTTGCAGAATTCACTTACGCAATTAGGCTGCTGGACAGATGGGCTACACAGCCGGAGTCCTCACTCCGGCTGAGGCAGAAACGCAGACGGATGACTTAAGATTCGATTTACTAGATTCTGATTGGCAGGAGAAGACCACATATCGGGCAGAGGGAAAAGATCTTAGTTCAGCAGTAAGCCAATATAAGTTACTTAAAATTGAGAAAGTGGCTTCTATTCTTCTACTTATGTATATAGGGGATAGTAAAAAAAATAATATGATAACATTTTGTAGCCCCTACACTCTGACCTAGTAGTTGGCGTAGGCATAACAAGATAAAAAAACCCTTATATAAAAATAAAAAAAATGTTTATTGGTGCAAAAAAGGTTACATTACAGTTTGTATACTCATACAGCTATATTGCAAGAATTCCATTGTAACCATTTAAATAATGAACCCTGCCTCTCAAACTAGGGCAACCTGTATCTTGAGAGATAACAATACATATACATACATGACATATAAGCAATACGGGTGCAAATAGCATCCACACATTTCAAAATGATTTATATTTTATAGGATTTTCCATCTTGTTGCATATATCCGCTTATAACGGTATTTTCTTACGTTCGTCATAAGTAAGCGAATGCATTTTTCCTCATTCCATGACGACAGATCTTAGTTTTAACACAGATTGTTCGAATTCTGGGGAATTGAATGTGCGTCAGAGAAAAAGTGGACAGGAAAAAAAATTAAGGCTGATGCACAAGACGCATTATAAATTTCTGACTCACTAAAATAGAAAGTTCGAATTTGAAAAAAATAGTCTCTGGCCCAATCCAAGTTAAGCTACAATTCTCTTCTTTTTAATACTATCCTAGCTTGTAACATGTCATTGTTGAACGAAATACTTTGCCTCACTTGAAGTTTTACAACAATATATCCACATCGGTTGACATAACCACTCCAAAAAGTATCCACAACGGCGCTGCCCGTATCCAATAAATTCCTGTGGCATTTACTTGATCGTCGATAGATCTGGGGTGGGCTATAGTACATTACTGCAGCGGCCAGCAAAAAAGGCATTGATGGACGAACGTGTAAATGTGGGCCGAGGCGAAGCCGAGGCACACATACGTAAGTCCATCAATGCCTAGTTGTGGCCAAGGCTTGTATAGTACTTTTCTCAAATGAAATTAAAACTAAGTAGTACCTAGAACTCATTTTGTCAAAATCAATGACGAAAAACAATAAATTTCCCGCGTTAAAGTGTTCTTTTGTTTTTTTTTTTCAATAAACAGTATTCTATTTGCAAGCCAGTGCGAAATTTAAATAAAATCTTTGATAAGTCACCTCCTTGGTTGCCATGTTTCGGAGTAAAAGGTCGTTCAATTTTTAAATAACACGACAAATATGAGTTTACTATGTAATTTATTTGGCCGCTAGACACGACAGATATGGATTTTCATACAACTTTTGCCGGCCGCTGCTCGCATGTATTTGGCCAGTACAGCAAATTCGACTTATCTCGAAGAAGGTTGTCAAAATAATGCCCAAATTTCCAAGCATGTTTGAGAAAATACTATTTATTATTATTTAATTGTTTTGTTGTCAAAGCGGTTTAAACTGCAAATTCTGTGTATGTGGGGTCCTAGGACAGATTTTATTTTTTGTTTGGATAAATAGCATTACATGGGTGTCCCACAACCATTGTGTATTGTTATTAAACTACTAGCTTAAACTGCTAGCGGCTTCGCCCGCGTAAATGTCGAAAATTATCCCGAGGGAACATATTGCCGGGATAAAAAGTATTCTATGTGCTATTCTTGACTAAAATCTATCTCTTCATCCAGATCCGTCCAGCCGTTTGAGCGTGAAGAAGTAACAAACATACAAACACTCACAAACTTTCGCCATTATAATATTAGTGTGATAGTTTACATACCCTCTTCCCTTGCACCCAAGCCGCTTGTTGATGTCTCTCTGCAGCAAGCCTTCAAGCAAGCTCTTGAGGCTAGGGCTGAACGACTCCGGCAGCTCCACATTCTGGAAGACATCGTAAGTCTATTGCAGACATGATTCCATCTTTTACTTTCATCATAGAAATTTTGACTAAAATTCACTGGTATTCTGTTTCGGTAAGCTAATCCAATTTATACTTGGGAGTAACTGGTGCTCAAACGTATTCAGCGCTATGAAACAGCGTTTTTATAATTGTCAAAGCGCTTTATCAACAACTTGTTTACAAGCTAATCTATTTATATTTTTCGAAAGCATGGAATCATATCTTAACATTGATTAATGATTGCTGCATATGAATATGATACAGTGATTTAAAAGTACTGTAAGAATAATAGCAAAGTTTTGTAAAGTTTAAAGAATAGTATCAGTGTAGAAATATTGTAAGTGTAGAAAGATTTATAAATTTGCCAAAGGAAAAACGCTCTTAAGAAGCGATTAGAAGGCAAACACAGAGAGAAATTGCTACAGTTATGCAAGTGGCTGTATATACAGATACATATGTAAATGCAAAGAGTTTTTACCATGGTAAGCGTCATTCTATCGATTTCGTGCTTGTCCTTAGTCTTGTGTTGGCGGAATGGTGAGTGTCCCTTCAGCAGCTTGTACAGCATGCATCCGAAGCTGAACCAATCGGCGGAAGAATCGTAGCCGGTGCCTTTTGAGAGAACTTCGGGCGCCATGTAGCCGTGAGTACCCCTGGAAATAAGGAGACATTAAGGTTATTTCAAATAGATGTGTCTATCTACAATAATATCTCTTTTCTAGCAGTTTTCTAATGTCATCAACATATATATTCCTCATTTAGATTGGTACCAGCAGCCTAATTGCGTAAGTGAATTCTGCAAAGCAAACAAGTCGTAACCTTCCCAAAAACGACTTTACGTATTGCATATTACACTCTGAAAAGGAAAGGTTATGCTCCTTTCCATTACCAATATTTTGACGTAGAATTGGTTGTAAAGAATGAACGAAAGCGGCAGAATCGAGACAAAACTTCACTATTGGTATTGTATAATGAAATTATGTCCTATGGAAATAAATCATTCGAGTTTAATGAAACATAACGTAGTAGATGCACTTCAACTCAAAGGAGGATGTTTGTACTTTTTCCAAATTAGTTTCACATTACCGAAAAAGTTGAAAGAAATAATTCTAATTCTTTGAAGGAATCGACTTGTTTGCTTTGCAGAATTCACTTACGCAATTAGGCTGCAGGTTAATCCAGTGTGAATACATCAGTTACAAATCATCACCCAACAATTATGTTTCTCAATATGCCTATTGTTTAATCAATATTTGCTTAGGAACCCAGACATATTTTAAATATGTGGCCTAATATGTACATAATATTTGATAGCCAGATATGGATCAAATCAAATACTTTATTTGCATACTATATGTTAAAAAGTTATTAAAGATATAAAAGGAACATTGTATTAAAACCTAATAAGGTGTGCAAATTATATGCTTATATTATTAGGTACCTACTAATCGCAACATTGAATAATAAACAGAATAAATTTTAAATAGAGTTACATAAAAAAAAAATGACAGAATATTTTACACAAGTCAAATTAAAATTCAATAATCATTATATTGGTGGTATTCATTTCAGATAAAATCAGTCATCTTTCATTTAAATAATCATTAATTGAATAATAAAATGTTGTCACTAGGATACCTCGTTATGTGTAGGAAAACCTAAAAACATTTCGCCATTTATCTGCATTCAAACTTGTGACCACAAACTTATTTATTTTTGTGGTCACAAACCAACAATAATTGAATGTGTTATTTTTATCATGTATTACCAGAAGTAATTCAGTTTGACGTCAAACTATTAAAATTCTTAGGTATATGGGACTCCCTCAGTTTATACCGTTTCTGACCAATCGTAAGGGGAAAACGAAAATATGATAAACGTCCTTGTGAAACCTGCACGTCATAGAATAATCTGAATTATTTTATCTGTGAGTTAACAGCTTCCATTAAACAAGCCAAAAAGATAGTGCATTGGCATAGCGGGGGTAACCCGTCTGGTATACCAATCTTTACGTTGGATTTATCACATTATAACAAACACCAAAAGTTTGTATTAATTCTTACGAGATTTACACTCGACATATTGTGGACAGATCATTTCAAATACCTACAGTAATAATCACCCAAATCGCAATGTATCCGCGTGTTATCGAGAAGAAAGAGTTTACGATTTATTATAAACTAACGGTGTTTGCAATAAACCCGGCGATAGATCATCAGATCAGACATCTTACTTCATCATTCTTACATCAGATCAGAGATCAGACATCTTACACACGCGAAAAATGAAGTGAAACGCCTTTTCAATGCTAAATCACTATTCAAAAATATTATTTGATAAAAATATGTTAAAAAAGTCTTTGCAACTCTCTATAAAAAATGTTTACAGATCAGTCTGAATCAACATCAATAATTAATTTATAAACTGCAAGTCAAGGCAATGAAATATGACCGATTGATTGTACGCTGTGGTCATGTCCCCACGCGAGTAATTGAGGGTTAAATATTTTCACAAAGAGCAGTCTGGACCAACATCAACAATTAATTTACAAATGTTTAACTGTTTAACTACAAGTCAAGGCAACGAATTATGACCTATTGATTGTACGCTGGGGTCAATCTGACCCCACGCGAGTAATTGAGGGTTAAATATTTTCACAAAGAGCAGTCTGGACCAACATCACCAATCAATTTATAAACATTTAACTACAAGTCAAGGCAACTAGAATAATTATGCTAGGATTACACAAGGGCGACTGTACACGGGCCAATTAAAACAATTAACATATTGCATTATTACGTCAATTGATTCCTAAACAAGCATATTACGGCCGTTATATAACTTATATATAGAGTAATATTATCCTCAATTATTTCGTATCGATATAATGCAGCGATCACGTGAGTTATTTTTAATTAATAATAACAACAACAATACGAATAAATGTAGTTTTAATAAACTATAGTATTTGTTTGCGTTTACAGGGCCATTTGTCGCAGCTCTTGACATTAGTGGCGATAAGCAGGGCAGATTATACAGGGTGAGTTTTTTTATTGGGCGTGGATATGACCAAATCACAAACTATGAGTAATAGTGGAAAACACTCAAAGGACTCACGAGGCCGATTTTGGTGAAAACTAAAACTGCATCATTGGATTTAAAAAAAAATTATATTCCTAGCCAGGCATAAATAATTTTGAAAAATACACTTTCTGTATATTACACCATTCTTTAGTATCGCTAATAAGCATCAAATTCTGGGCAGTGATGCCATATGGCAAACTTAAGGAAAACAAATACAGCATGTGTTTTTTTTTTTCAAAATCTGTTCTATCTGATTCCTGGCTAGGATATTGATTTTTCAAAAATCCAATGATAGAGTTTTAGTATTCATCACTTGTGACTGAGTGTTTTCCGCTAATCCTCATTGTTTCGGATTTGGCCATCCACGACCTCTTAAAAAACTCACGCTGTATATGATTTTTATTGATAATCTGTTGCATGCCATTGTTTTTGCGTTATCATCAACCTACAGCAGTCCACAGCTGGACATAGACCTCTCCAATCGCACGTCATTTATTTCGACTTTCGGCAACTCATATCCAGCTGCTACCAGTCTGTGAAGATCACCGCTTCACCTAGGACATTCCACCCTACGTATACCTACACGCAGTCTCCACTCAAGAACACGTTTATCCCAACCGGCATCGAATTTACGGCTAATATTGCCGCCCATTGCCACATCAGCATGCTTATTCTGTGAGCCATATCGACCACTTTGTTTCTAAGGTTAAATAAAGGATACTTACACACTAGCGTGCGGTTTCTTTTTGGAGAAGTCGCAAGCGAGACCGAGATCCGATATTCTGACGTGTCCATGTTCGTCGAGAAGAATGTTCGCCGGCTTCAGATCTCTGTACACTATGTGACGCTTGTGCATGTGTTCCAAACCTTAGGAAAGAAAAAATGTTTAGTGTGTAACGGTTTTAGGTTTGTTCGGATCGGATGTTGTTTACGTAGCCCAGTTAATTTTCGTAATATGAATATACCATTATATTTGAAGTGCAGTGGTGGCCCAGTAGTAACGGCCGCGACTTAAATGTTGTAGTTCGTGTGTTCGAACCCAGGCAGGCGATTTACTTTGTGTAAATTATTTTCATTACCTCTGCTCTCAAAACGGTGAAGGACAACATCGTGAGGAAACCGGCATGTCTTAGAACCAAAAATTCGAAGACATGTAACATTCACCAACTTGCACGGGCCCAGTGCCCGTGCACGGGCCATGATAGATTGGGGCCTCTCACAAAGAGGAGGCCTGCACGCACATCGGACCTAATGAGAGTCTAAGCGCGGCAAACGGGTACGGATCCTATCTTACCATTATATTTGGTGCAGTACATAAATAAATAACATATTCATGGGGCGTCGCCTAGGGGGGCAGGGAGGGGCAGCTGAAACCCCCCCTAGAGATTCTAAAATAGTTGCCAAATGTAAAGCAACCAAAGTCCTAAGTCTTTGACTTATGGTAGAGCGATCGTTTAGCAGCCTCAGGGGACTAAAAACCTGGCTAAGAAGCACTATGGGTGAAAATCGCCGCAATGGTCTGGCCATGATGAGTGTGCACAGAAAACTTATTCATGGAAACTTAAAAGATTTTCATAATAAAGTGGTCGAATAGTTTTCAATAAACCTCCGAAGATTATGTTTTAAAATTATCCTTATCAAAAAAAGAATCTTTGTCGACCATTATAATATTAAAATCTGGTACCTAATTACAAAAAAATACACTGCTTATTCAAATTCAAACGCCCAAATTATTTTTATTCTGTTTTTCTAACAGTAATAACTTATTTATAAGTTTTATTTATTGTACAGTCAAAAACTCGTGAAGCTTTACACGTTGGACTCTGTACCGTTATTATTATAATCGCTGTAGATGTAAGGCTCGTACTACAAGTGACAAGTTTCATGTGCTCTCGACTTCACCTACAATTCATATTTTTCTCATTCTCCATATCAACTTGCCCCCCCCCCTTGGCCATCGGCTGGCGTCGCCCTTGATCATGCCAGTTCACTTCCATGGCATGACAAATTTTCCCAGGCATGGCATGAAAAATATATTATCATATATTATTTGTGTTATCTGAGTAAACACAAATAACATATGACAACTTTATAGCCAGCTAATTAATCACTCATAATGCAGTATATTAATCGCCTGATTATACGTCATCCACCATGTACCAATAAAATAAATAATTTATCTGTTAACGTCATTTATTCATTTCCTTGCGTCAATTTTTAAATACAGTACATAAACTGCGTCTAAAATTATACTCTGATGATACAGCAGAGATTATTTATAGGTGCTTGTATTATGACTCACATTGATAGACGACTGCAATAACAATATTAACAAGTAGCTTTGGCCGGTTTCACTTGGGTGGCCTTCAGATAGCGTAATGTTTCGCAATTGAAGCCACATATGACGTGATAATTCTTTTTCAATACAGTTGTTAAACATGGCGTACTTTCAGAGGCTATCATTATGATTCGAAAATTAAATCTTGCGCATAGGCATCTTTCTGTTACGTGGTCGTGACTTTTGTTTACGAGCTCGATCATTAGTTTTGCAGTTTATTTTAAATTTATAAGTCAATTTAAAAAGTTTAGTAGCATTGAGTTTTCATACATAGAATAAAATGGGATAGATATTATACGAGGAAAAATTAATGATTCCGTACGTTTTAGCATTGAACCCTCAAAAGTCTTTTTAATGGTTGTTTAATATATTTAATTACCAGTTTTAATTTAATTATTTTCACATCAATATTTGTCTAAAATCGAATAGGCTGTATAGACTGTTTTCGTTGTAAAAAATGCCCAGTTGCAAAAACGCGCCTTTAATTATAAGTCAATTTAAAAAAGTTTAGTAGTAAGGAGTTTTCATACATAGAATAAAATGGAATAGATTTTATACGAGGAAAAATGAATGATTCCGTACGTTTTAGCATTTAATTCTCAAAAGTCTTTTAAATGGTTGTTTAATATATTTAATTACCAGTTTCAATTTAAATATTTTCACATCAACATTTGTCAAAAATCGAATAGGCTGTGTAGGCTGTTTTCATTGTAAAAAAATATGTCCAGTTGCAAAAACGCGCGAAAATTTAATTTTTTTGTGAATTAAAAAATCTAATTCTTTGATTTGTTTTTACTATTTCCCACGACTGTATTGAAAAATATCGTGTGATACACGGGCGTGTAGGTTATTGCAAACTCGTGTCATTAAAAACCCTCACCTTCGGCTCGGGCTTGTTAATGACAGCTCGTTTGCAATAACCTACTTTCCACCCTTGTATCACAATGTACTATATAGTTGGGGGATAAAACGACGGGAATGTTTCCACCCTATTCAGTGCAAGGGTAGAGAAATGGGTCATACGTTGATCCGATTACCGCATCGGAAAAAGAACAGTTGCGAATCATGATTTTATAATGGGAACAACCATTCGTATGAGCTCTTCAATAGATTCATATCATGTTCAATAAATGGAGAAACGCTGAGTGAGGGTATTATGCCTTTAGCAGCAATATTAAAGTTGGAAAATAAACGAATTCAGCACCGGGTAATTATAAAAAACTTTTTAACAAAAAAAATACAGACTTCCAAAAAGTATTTTTTTGTTTTGGTACTTTAAATTACCATGAAAATACGGATTATTTTTATTATGGAAAACTTTAAAACTACTCGTCAGATCTTGATCAAAGAGAATTTAAATGGGACCGCATGAGAAGCACCTGCTTTCAAATAAAAAGTCAGGATCATCAAAATCGGTTCATAATTGCCGGAGTAATTGGGTAACAAACATACAGTCGAAAGTCGGTTCAAAAGTATTAAAGAGCCAGTTATTATTTCCACGTTTTTTTTTATTTCACGATTCGTTCCGGTTTCGCCTCAATGTTTCGCAAAGATTTGGAAAAAAAAATGAAAAATAATCTTCTCTGCACTCTAGCCACTTTTTTTTTTGGGATTAATCCACCGCACTATACCCAAACCACTGCAACTCCTGAAAGCCAGAATCAACAGTGGCGACCACCAGAAAAGCGCCGAGGCAATGAAGCTCGACGACGTCCCGGCGAATGAAAGTGACAGAAAGACAGTTAAATAACTGTCTTGGATCCCGCAACGAAATTAATCAGAAAAGAAAAATGGAGGAGTAGGAAATAAAATAAAATACAAATTTCCACTTCCCTCCATATCAAGCAGGAGACAGAACAAACAAAGAAGACCAATAGGCACAAAGGGTCGTTTACAACTGGGATAACCCCAGTTGCCTAGCACCACGGATAAAAATTAGCATTAATGGGTCCTAACATTGTGAGCTGTTATATTTAATTCCAATAATAGGTATGGCAACTCTAGCCACTTGTCAAAAGTCCGAATGACCACCATATCCAAAATACAGTCCCTTCTATTTCTGGTAAAAATATGTAAATGATATTTTGTTGAATTACCTAATATAACTTCAGCAGCATAGAACTTCATCTCGGCCTCGTTAAAGACGCCATGTTGTGACAGATGATAGTGCAGGTCCCCGCCATTCATCAGGTCCAGGATGAAGCACAGCTTGTCCGGCGTATGGAAGGCGTAGGTCATGCACACGATGAATGGGCAGTCGACCTGGGGAACAAAATAATAAAAATATTAATAACAGCCACAGCAAACAGCACAGTATAAGTGGAAGAAGGGCACTTAGCCCTGCAGTAGGATAAAAAACCGGCCAAGTGAGAGTCGGACTCGCGATCACAAAAAACGGCAAAAATATCACGTTTGTTGTATGGGAGCCCCACTTAAATATTAATTTTATTCTGTTTTTAGTATTTGTTGTTATAGCGGCAACAGAAATACATCATCTGTAAAAATTTCAACTTTCTAGCAATCACGGTTCCAGAGATACCTCCTGGTGACAGACGGACAGACAGATAGACAGACAGACGGATCGCGGAATCTTAGTAATAGGGTCCCGTTTTTACCCTTTGGGTACGGAACCCTAAAAAGGGCTGAAAAGAAAAAAACCGGCCAAGTGCGAGTCGGACTCGCGCACGAAGGGTTCCGTACTTTATCGCAAAAAACGGCAAAAAAACACGTTTGTTGTATAGGATACTCATATATTTATTTTATTCTGTTTTTAGTATTTATACTACTCATAGACTTACTCATATATTTATTTTTTTATAGCGGCAACAGAATTACATCTGTGAAAATTTCAACTGTCTAGCTATCACGGTTCATGAGATACAGCCTGGTGACAGACAGACAGACCGCGGCGTATTAGTAATAGGGTCCCGTTTTTACCCTTTGGGTACGGAACCCTAAAAAGGGCGGAAAAGAAAAAAACCGACCAAGTGCGAGTCGGACTCGCGCACGAAGGGTTCCGTACTTTATCGCAAAAAACGGCAAAAAAACACGTTTGTTGTATAGGATACTCATATATTTATTTTATTCTGTTTTTAGTATTTATACTACTCATAGACTTACTCATATATTTATTTTTTTATAGCGGCAACAGAATTACATCATCTGTGAAAATTTCAACTGTCTAGCTATCACGGTTCATGAGATACAGCCTGGTGACAGACAGACAGACCGCGGCGTATTAGTAATAGGGTCCCGTTTTTACCCTTTGGGTACGGAACCCTAAAAATGAGCAAGAGACTCGGAGAAATGCGTGGACAAACAAACATACATACAAACCAACATATAAACTTAAGAAATTTGGCACACGTGCTAGAAGCCCACATAGAGTAACATTATGTGAATATTGTGCAGTTCCAACAATATTGCAAACATGCGTATCGAACCTCCTTTTATTTGAAGTCGGTAAAAATGGAAAGATAGAAGTCTGCAGGCATAACAGCATGTAAAAATAAATTTGCCTCCGAAATAGGGAAGTTATAAATATATTTATAACTTCACTGTCAAAATGTAGATGTACCGATTTAATACACTTTTCCGGGAATGCACATGTAACGAATATATAAACATACTCGTAAATTCATTTAATCCTCAATAATTTTGACATTATTAGTGTAAGTGACGCCTCATTAAACCAACTAAGCTAAATAAGCTAGAGATAAGAGTGGGTTTATTTATGTCAAGAATGCGATGCGACAGACATTCTGTGGATTGCCTTTCTTTTGAATAGTTCATTTGTCTACTTTTTTTAACAACTCTATTGTGGTTGATGGCAGCATCCACCACATAGTGTTTTTAGGAGGTTAGGTTCCAATCCAACAACACTATTGGAGATCATCTCATCTATTTTATTCCTTTAATATTGTATGTTCCGTTACCGTGAATGTGTGGGTTATTGGACGACTCGCCCGAATCGGGCGAATCGACCACTCCAAAATTATTTAGTGGGCGATTCGCCCGAATTTTATTTTAGAGAACAAACAATATAAAAGTACAGTCGTGCCCACCCGTCTCGGTAATAATATGAAGAATTAATCGAAGTTAATAGATATTTTACTAGAAACTAGGAAATCATTTCATTAAATAAGTAGTTACCACTTAAAACGTGGAGAGATATTTATTCCCAAATTACCAGGAGATCAGAATCATGAAGAAGTATTTGCAGAGCTAGAATCATTAGCGGTAGAGACTAACGGAGTACTAGGGCTTCAGCATCGAAAATCACCCGGTACTCTTTTTACCGCTCATGATTCCAGCCTAGCTTCCTCATTATTATAATCTGCTGGTACTTAAGTTAGTCTTCACCGGTACCGAAATTACCTGATAGGGTATAGAGCTTTCTCTTTATTTTTTTTGTAGCGAATTTTGCTGTATCCCTCTTAGTGTTTTGTCGCCAATGAATCAAAAGAATCATGAGCGGTAAAAAGAGTACCGGGCGATTTTCGATTCTGAAGCCCTAGTACTCCGTTAGTCTCTACCGCTAATGATTCTAGCTCTGCAAATACTTCTTCATGATTCTAATCTCCTGGAAATTTGGGTATAAATATCTCTCCACGTTTTAAGTGGTAAATACTTATTTAATAAAATGCTTTCCTAGTTTCTAGTAAAATATCTATTAACTTTGATTAATTCTTCATATTATTACCGAGACGGGTGAGCACGACTGTACTTTTATATTGTTTGTTCTCTATAATAAAATTCGGGCGAATCGCCCACTAAATAATTTTGGAGTGGTCGATTCGCCCACCGATAAATTAACTTCGGGCGAATCGACACAGATAAATGAATATTTTTAATAGTGGTCGATTCGCCCGATTCGGGCGAGTTAAATTCGGGCGAGTCGTCCAATAACCCGAATGTGTCCGTGGCATCAACAGTGGGCCCTATCAGAATATCAGCGCAGCGTTATTTTCTTCCTAATATCGTTGCACATGCTGTGATAGGAGCCTTTTTGGTCTCGCACGGGGTTATTTATTTTTATTTTAGATAATGTTTTGTGTTTTGCTTATCTTGTGTCTCCTATGCGGGTCACAAATACATATCTTTTCTTTCTTCTTTTTCTTTATTGAATAAGTACCAGATATTATTACAAAAAAGGAATGAGATGTACTTTAGACTATTTACCTACTATTAATCAGGTCAACGCTAACGTCAAGAGACGTTAGGGTCTGACAGAACCTGACATAGCTGCAAGAGAGAAATTTGATATTTCTCTTGTGTAGCTATCTGCTATATAGCTCTCTTATGCATCCCACTGGCGGATATCTGGTACTTTAATCGTACAAATTACTTATACTGATACCAGATTCGACTTAATTCAGCTCCTTAAGAAGATGACGTCACCAACGCTGACGTTGGTTGTGCCAATAAGATTAGACTCGGTGAGGTAAGCAATGAAGCTGGAAGGTATTTACAAATCCAGATCCATGAAGTAATGTTTGATTTATTCATCTGTACTCTTGATTTAGAAGTGATATATTGCTAAACACTACAAGCACGTCAGTCGTATTGTTTTGCTTACAACCGTTGAAATGGTATGTTTTCGTTATGCGAATAGTTTCCTTGAAAAGGATATAAACGCGAATCGAAGGAAAAGAATTTGAATTTTGGCAGAAAGGTACATAGAGAAGGACAGACTACAGAGGCGTCGTCGTATGGACGTATTCATTGACATTGTATGACCTTTAACCTTACCAAAAAAAACACGACCGACGTGCGACATCGCAAAGTATTTAATTAATTATGCAGTTCACTATAACTGGGGCGAGGAGCTCGTGGCTAAATAATAACAGCCGCACTGGTCGATCATCAAGGTTAAGCAACGCTTGTTGAGGTCGGTCCGTGGATGGGTGACCATTTCAACATACCGAGTTTCCTCCGTGCCTCGGAAAGCACGTTAAGCCGTTGGTCCCGGCTGTCATTTGAAGATCTTTGACAGTCGTTACACCCGTAACGACTGTCAAAGATCTTCAAATGACAACCCAGTCAGAAGCTTGAGATCTGACACCAGTCTTGCCAAGGGGTATCGTGTTACCCAGTTACTGGGTTGTGGAGGTCAGATAGGCAGTCGCTTCATGTAAAACACTGATACTCAGCTGAATCCGGTAAGACTGGAAGCCGACCCCAATATAGTTGGGAAAAGGCAAGGCAGATTGATTGACTATAACTGGGGCAGGAAATAAACATAACCACTTTTATAAAATTAATTCCGGTACCAAATTAAATTTATTTAAACATGCAGCCACACAAAACGTTAACAGTAATGGGAAATTGGCATAATCGTTTGAAGGTCTGGTGACAAATATAACCTGGCTTATTACTGTTAGTCATACGGAATGTAAAATAGCATAAAAGCTATAAAACACAGTGGAAATGCCACGATATTATGGCAGACGGAAATATTTAAGTATACATATAGTGATGAATGCAATCCTTTGTTTACCCGGGCCAGTGCGCGGTGGCTGTGTCGTTTCAACGTTCAGAATTTATTACAGTGGCAACTTTGGTGGCATGAAAATGAGGTAACTAAATATTTTATTTTCAAGTTTTATCTCTGTGCAAAACAATCCTGGTAAGTCGGTCACCGCTGTCTAGTAAACAAGTATAGCTAATAGTTGTCTTTGGTGTCTGTATGCTCTTAAATGTAGACAATAAATAACACCGCGTTTCTTCTGACCTAAAACATACTTTCCTTTGATATCGTCCTGGAACAGAACCAAAAAAGTTGCGAGACTTTTCTGGTTTGTTTCCAGGACTCTGAACTGATAAGGACCACATTTGCTAGTGTTACAGAGAATCAGTGCGAGACGAGGCGTTTCCGACGATAACCGTGCTCCGAAGAACGCCGAAACCTTTCGTGAGACACGGACAGACGAAGCGGCGCCGCCCCGACACCAGACGAACGCTCATAAATGATAAACTAACCCGTATAAAGTAACATTACCGTGTGGTCTCGCCGAACAGACCACCCGTCACTTACCGCGGCAACTGACGTAAGAGGCGAGTAGGGATTATATCTGGAAGATGAATGGCCAGCAGCATCTATCTACTTATAATATCATACTGCGAACGGTACCGGTGCCAAATACATTGATCATAATATCCTGTCTAAACTGTGATTATGACGTCTAATACTCTGTTGATGACTTTGAAACTTACGACGGAAAGGGGCGTGTTCAAATCTCAACATATAATTATATCTGAGTGAGCGGATGACAAAGCCTTCACAGTGCGCCGCCTTTTCCACGTGAACGCCGTTCCATTCGCTTACATTCATTGGCTCCGCAAAACATACGATGTACAGTACAATAAATGAATATATTTAAGAAACATGATTTTATCGAATGCCCTACTCTTGGTTATAAATATATTTTTGTACGCGCTGGAAATTTAAACAAAATCTGCCATTTAACATCCGTTTATTATAATCGCATTCGCGTACGAGTCCATGAGAAATTATAAATTGATTATGAGTGGTTCACGGTTCGTAAAACAGCAAACAGTCGTAAGAGTTTGCAAATAACAAGGAATCGATACTGAGATGGACATATATATGATAACTAGGAATCGATACTGAGATGGACATGTTCGATGTAAATTTGTCATCCAGACCGGACCGTCCCGTCCTATAAACCAGAGTTTGCTTACTCGTAAACATAAAATAAAAACGTTTTATTACCGCACAGCATAAAGTTTTAAAACAAGGTCACAGTAAAAGAAAATTCATGTCGAAAGTTGACTACATATAAATGTTGTAACAGAACGACTGACAGTTTCTCGTTTTATATAAACTTTGCTTCGGAAACCGACGGCCTTGTTAAACTTTGGGGAAGCCTTTTAGGTCACGAAGAATAAAATTGTACACATGTTACATAAGGTATGTGTTCCTATGTATAACTTCAGCCCTGAATGTAATATGGTAAACACTAATAGTCGGGATGAAACGGCGAAACAAAATGCAGCGGAAGCGGATTGTACTACGACGTCAAATTGAGGGCGATCCAATTCGTTTCAGTCCAATTGGCTGGATATCGTTTATGTTCCCGATACCATATCACACATAAAACGTAGGTAGGTATATCACTGCTGTATTGCACCGAATCAAAGCAGTCTGCAATCGATAAGCAATCGGATATTATAGTCATTGATATAGCCGTGCTTAGCGAAAATTATGCGCATATTTGAAGATGCAATATCTTGTCTCTATGCTCACGAACAAAGACCACTAAACGGATTCAAACACCATCCTGAAAAGCAATGTAATGTCACTAATAGCATAATGTAATACTTCTTGAAGCAATAACCCGTAGACAATTTATTGCACTTTCTTCTATTTCCAAATCAATTGATTCAATAGTATTTTCTCCCTCCCCTTCTATTCGAGGTGCCTGGAGCACTGCAAAGTATCTTAGAACTTGTTCACAGAATTAAAATACAAACAGTATGGAAACTACCTACAAACGCTCGAAACGGCACACTCTTACAAACATGCGCATCGACGAGACCCCTAAGCGGCTCGCACTATTGACAGCACTGCAGAAGTGCCTTAATAGTCTCGTCGGCGTCGGTGCGTATGTTTGTGTGAGTGTGCCGTTTAGAGCGTTTGTAGGTAGTTTCCATACTGTTTGTATATTTTTACTGTGATTTGTGCAAATAACGTGCGCCAATATCTTGCAGAGGTTTAAGGCTTTAAGCAGTGTTCTGAAAAGTATCTTAGCCAATATTGTCGAAAGAAGAGGTCACACGTGTCACCTACCGGATAAGAAGTATGTAGCTAGGTAAACAAAGCCAAGGATGGTAAAGTTAACAAGATGGTTAAACCAAGGTATTTTCCGACGGAGTTTGCGCAAATTCACTTCGTTCTTAACTTATTTTGTAGGAGACGTTCGGTACTGCTCCTCGAGAACGAAATCTTCATATCAAGTCTACAGATAACATATATATTTATTACGGACGTTGGTTGTCCGCTTTACGAGGTTGTCTAGTCGGAAAAGTCATTTTACTACATACAAAGTTGCCCCGTACACGAGTCAAGTTCAATTTCTTGGAGAGCGTAAACTCATCGGCTGATAAAATCGACGGTCTCTTCAAATAAGAATGTGTACTTTGCCATGTTGTTGTATGTTACCCTTGTTTGTAATGATATTCCGTGCCGGCGTGAATTACAAACATAATTTGCATAACTACATGTGAGAACGTGAGGAAGTCTATCACGTTGTTATTAGAACTAGCTGACCTCCGGGGCTTCGCTCCCGTCAATTGGCCAGCTACCTACCTACCATACCTACTCTACCCACCTACCCTACCTACAATACCTATTCTACCCACCTACCCTACCCTACCTAATCATGTAGTACATAATTTTTATGTATCATCAATAGTTTTCTCAGCGCACACCAAAGAATGAATTTTATATGCAACTTTTTGCTACTTTGGGTTACATTATTGCAATTTTCATAAGGATCTTTATTTATTTTGAAAATATATTATAGCCTATGAAACTCAGGAATAATGTAACTTTTCTACTGTTGAAAGAATTTTCAAAATCGGTTCAGTAGATCCAGAGATTACCCCCTACATCGTCACAAACTCACTGTTCTCGAACTTTATTTCTTTATAATATTAGTATAGATATTACATCAAAGCGAACTTTAGTCATTCTTGGCCCTGTATAATATTTCTGCAATCCAGAATATTATCGTTTTTACAATCCCATCTATTTTTCTTAGCAGATCGCTCTGCGATTACTTACTATTGAAATCACTGTGATGTCTATCCAGCGCACACAATGGCAGCACAGAACAGTTCCAAGCATTGAATTGCTAGTTGAGCAAGAAAGTTGTCCTAGAATGCCATGTGAAAAAGCATTTCCTTAGAAAAGAAAACGCAACAAAGCCGATGCTCTTTAAGCGCTTGAACAAAGGAAAGTTACTCGAAGACTATCTTTACTGAATAAACATAAGCTGTGATGGATTTCAATATTACAAGACTAAACCGAGTACAAAAAAACAGTAAAAGTAAAAAAAACAAAAAAACCCGACTGAACAAAAAAGACGTAAACAAGAAGAAAATCATGCTGTGCAGTCGGAGGATACATCTGGATTTGGTCAACCAGCTCGCGAATATGTATCCTCCGACTGCACAGCTTGATTTTCTTCTTGTTTACGTCTTTTTGGTTCGCTTTTTGGTTTTTTAATTAACTTTTTTTATTTTAAACTTTTTAGTTATTTTTTTTTTGAGTTATGTATATTTAAACATATAAGTATTATATATTTTTGAAATCACCTTTTAAAACCCTTTATTTTTATACCCCACATGATGAGTTTGGAAGAAAAGATTTTTTTTCCCCCCTACAAAATGGCGCCCAAAATCCGGCATTTTTTTCTTTTCCAATTTTACTGTAGCCAGTGACACTCGCAAGGTTAAGAAGAATCGATTGACGTAAGAATCATCAAAATCGGCCGACGCGTTTGGTCTCTGGAACGCCACATAGGAACAAACATACATACATAGACTGATAAACACATTACCCTCCTTCGGCGGTCGGGTAAAAGACAATTGCAATAATTAGATAGTTTAATGCTAGTTGAACCAGTAACAGATGTTACAGATTTGTTGACTTAAACAATATGCCCGGTTTCACCTGTTCCATGTTGTATTTTTAAACTCGTAACCTACTGTTTTTTGTAGATGATATCATCATCATTAAACCTATTCGCCAGCTTTTCCGTATTGCTAACATATGTTCTTTTAATTTCCGTGAGAAAGTTTTCGGAACTATTAAACTCGTTTCTTAAATAGTTCGTAAGTAATGTGGTATTTTCCTCGTAGAAGCAGAGAGCGGTGGGAACGAAAATGGTAATTATTTTAGTTATTAAATTTTATCGGTAGATCGAGTAATAAATTCCAGAACATAGAACATCGTCCGTTTTGTGGCGCCGATCACATTTTATTGATAATTTGTAACACATTAGCCACTGATAACGTTGATCCAATAATAAATCTGCGTATAAATCAACTATTTATGACGCCATTAATCTGTAAATACATAACAGGCTATGACGGAGTATTTAAACGTGTTGTTTGTGCAGTAGCTTGGTGGTGTGATACCAAACCAACGTATGAAGAATTATGTATGTTTGTCGCGAGTCGGTGATTTCATAAAACGAACGATCCTCTCTTCGCAGTATACCATCGCACAGAAACAAACAACATCGTTATGCATGCCATTCATATAATAACAACGATGGAGAGATCAATAGAAAATTCCGAATCATTGAAATGTTTCGTATCTATTGATTACATTACGCGCGTCGATTGCTTTTGATGCGCAATGGTATCATAAATTCATCATTTATAATGCTCTGAACTTTACATTTGTAGAATGTATTTTTTAGGGTTCCGTACCCAAAGGGTAAAAACGGGACCCTATTGCTACGGTCCGTCTGGGTGTCACCAGGCTATATCTCATGAACCGTGATTGCTAGACAGTTGAAATTTTCACAGATGATGTATTTCTATTGCCGCTATAACAATAAATACTAAAAACAGAACAAAATAAATATTTAAGTGGGGCTCCCATACAACAAACGTGATTTTATTGCCGCTTTTTGTGATAATGGTACGGAACCCTTCGTGCGCGAGTCTGACTCGTACTTGGCCGGTTTTTTTTAATTATTAAGTTATCATTATTAGGGCAACACCCTTACAAGTTACAACAAAGGGCTGACCCCAAGACCCATCCCGTTTTATTTCATTACAATGAATAAATTCCTCAAATTTTTCGCTCGCGAGTTGTGGCTAAGAAAGGCAATAATAAAGAAATTTGCCGAATTACCCGGGCTGGGGGGCCTGAAACTAATTAAAATTGATACGAGAGTTTAGGAGTATTTTGGGGGCGATCGCAATAGACGGAAGTATCTTTGCATGTAGCGTGGGTGGTGACGTTAACAAGCGGATATTAAATTCAGTTTAGTTCGGGGACCCGTTAAATAACATTCACCGCTAACAAAGCTTTGTGAGAACTGAACATTTTACTGGAAGCTAGTGGTGCAAACTGTTAGGATTTAAAGACGTTGCTTGAATATCTAGAGATGGGATTATCTTAGAATGTAAAAAGAGTTACATGAAAAAAAACTGGCCAAGTGCGAGTCGGACTCGCGCACGAAGGGTTCCGTACCATTATCGCAAAAATCTTAAAAAAAAAACACGTTTGTTGTATGGGAAATAACTTTATTCTGTTTTTAGTATTTGTTGTTATAGCGGCAACAGAAATACATCATCTGTGAAAATTTCAACTGTTTAGCTATCACGGTGCATGAGACGGACCGCGGAGTCTTAGTAATAGGGACCCGTCTTCACCCTTTGGGTACGGAACCCTATAAATGTATAAGAAATACTGTATAATGTATTCTCATTCTCTCGCACGTTGAATCCTATAGATGTAAGACCAGTCCATCGTCGACATTATCTCTGTCACCTCTGACCTAGACTAGAGTCAAGAGCAAACCCATAACAAATAAAAAATAAATAAAGAAATGTATGTGTTTGTCTCTTTTTAGTTTCGCTTTATCGTTTCTTCGGCTTAGTAGGCGTTTCAGCCGCTGAGTTTCGTCCGATCCGGTCGAAACATGGAATTCCATTATTATTAATATTTTTGAGTGGTGTTTCGGACTATACCTTTTTTTAAACAATTTTTGTACGGTTAGAATGAAAAACCTTTGGTAGGGTTATAATATTTTTTAAGTAAAAGTCAGGCAATTATTGGAAAAAAATAAAGCTTAATTAATATACCATTACAACAGTAAACATAATAAAACACAATAATCAGTCTTATATATCAATTAAAAAGCGTACATAATGGCACCACATTATAACTTCCTCTTTTGCTTTTTTAGCTACCAGGAGGCCAGAATCATGAAGAAGTATTTGCGGGCCTAGAATCATAAGCGGTAGAGACTGACGGAGTACCAGGAGGTCAGAATCTAAAATCTCTCGGTATAATTTTTACCCGACTGCCGAAGGAGGGTAATGTGTTTATCAGTCTATGAATGTATGTATGTATGTTTGATCCTATGTGGCGTTCTAGAGACCAAACGCATAGGCCGATTTTGATGGTGCTAACGTCAATCGATTCGTCTTAACCCTGCAAGTGTCACTGGCTACATAAAAATTTGAAAATAGGAAAATGGCGGCTTTTGTGCGCCATATTGGGGGGGCCCAAATGTTTTTTTTTTCTTCCAAACCCATCGTGGGGGTATCATAAATAAAGGAATTTTGTAGGTGATTTTAAAATTATATAACACTAATATGTTTAAATGTAAATAATTCTAAAAGAAAAAATAACTAAAAAGTTATAAATAAAAAAAAAAATTCAAAAAACCCGACTGCTTGAAAAGCGAAATAAAAAGATGTAAACAAGGAGAAAATCATGCTATGCAGTCGGAGGATACATCTGGTTTTGGTCAGCCAGCTTGCGAATATGTATCCTCCGACTGCATAGCATGATTTTCTCCTTGTTTACATCTTTTTAGTTCGCTTTTCAAGCAGTCGGGATTTTTGATATTTTTAATTAACTTTTTTTATTACATCTCATGATTCCAGCCTCGGTAATACTGCCTCATGATTATAATCGCCTGGTACTAAAGTTAGTCTTTACCGGTAATGATTCCAACCCCACAAATATTAAGAATTCTTCTGGATTCTGGCCTCCTGGTAGTTTGGCTATAAATGCTTATAATATAAGTTTTTAAACTGTCATGGTCACTAACACAACGTTAGAAACGGGATATCTACCATGTTTACTGTTTTTTTGCGAGTTCCCGATATTTCGGTGCTGTTGCAAGCACCATGATCACGGATAAACTGAAAAGTTCCGTTTCTAATGTTAATGTTTATAATGCTCAACATCAAATTAAAAAAGTAAAAGAGGAAGTTATATTTTTTTCATGTTATTAAATTCTCTACTGATTTTATGTTTCTGACGTTACTTGCCTCTAAAAAAGGATACGTCCGAAACACCACTCAAACATATAAATAAAATTACTTTTTCGACCGGATCGGACGAAACGCCAACTGAGCCTTTTCGACGACTGAGCGAGTTTCAAATCCTAAAGGAACTAGAAGTTTTCACTTAAAAAAAATATTGATATTATTATTAAATCATCCTTCATTACGACTGGCAATATTTTTATTACCACAGGAAATCGATTATATGCGGGCATTTAGCGAATGCATTCAGGAAAAAACTACGTCTAAATATAAAACCCCTAATAATTATGTGTCTACACAACAATGGCTGATCGATATTTAATTAAAGACAGAGTCCACGCTTTAGATTCTATAGATGCCTTACAAGTCAATTTTATAACAAGGTTGCCTTATACTCGCGTTAAGGTTACACTACTCGACGGCACGAACTATTTTGTGCGCGGGGTTAATATGCATGCTATATCAACAGACAACACGTGCGGAAGAGATAGATGCTGTGATGAGCAGTAAGAAACAGTTAGCAAATTTGTAGTGAAATGGATGATGATTTAGGACGAAACCGAGCGCGCGAAATTTTATAAACAGACCTTTGGGAGTCTGGATATCATGAAAAAACCACTAAACGTATCTGTTCAAAATAAAATTAATTGCTTTGTTGAACAGTAATCTATCCTTGTATGGAGGCCGTTTTGCAATTTTCCGTCTTCTTATGGTATTTATTTGCGCCCAAAAATGCGTTAAAATTAGTTTTGTATATGGAACTTTCGACGCTCATAACTTTGAAATATATATAATTTATTATTTTTTTGTTTCCATACAGAGCTAGATAATGATGAGACAAATTGATATAATTTTTTATTTTGAACGTACATCGTCAAACAGTGGAGTAATCGCCAGACTGCGTTTGTATGGAAGAATTATCGACTAGTGTAACCTTAATCGAAAAACTGCAAAAAATAACCTACATTTAATAACAAAATATTTATTTTTAGGGTTCCGTAGCCAAATGGCAAAAAACGGAACCCTTATGGATTCGTCATGTCTGTCTGTCCATCCGTATGTCACAGCCACTTTTTTTCCGAAACTATAAGAACTATGCTGTTGAAACTTGGTAAGTAGATGTATTTTGTGAACCGCATTAAGATTTTCTCACAAAAATAGCCAAAAATAACAATAAATTTTGGGGGTTCCCCATACTTAGAACTGAAACTAAAATTTTTTTTTTTGTCAAACTCTTACGTGTGATAAAAATGATATTGAGGTTTCTAATATCATTTTTTTCTAAACTGAATAGTTTGCGCGAGAGACACTTCCAAAGTGGTAAAATGTTTCCCCCCCTCCCTCCCTGTAACTTCTAAAATAAGAGAATGATAAAACTAAAAAAATATATGATGTACATTACCATGTAAACTTCCACCGAAAATTGGTTTGAACGAGATCTAGTAAGAAGTTTTTAATTAATACGTCATAAATCGTAAACCTCAATTTACCAAGAACGTAACCCTTCGTGCGCGAGTCCGACTCGCACTTGGCCGGTTTTTTTAATATATTAACAGTCACACAATCCATATTTACGAATAAACTACCGCTTTTAGCGTTCCTATTTTCGTCCGGTCTATTTTCAGTAACAGTTGATTCTGCTACAATGGCTCTTTGATGGGGATATCTCTATAAACCTATGTGCTTATCTCACAATAGCAGAACATGCACTTTGTTCCATTCCAGTATCTAAAAACATCGGACGTAGTTACGGGTGGGCGTTTCTCTGTACTGTATCATATATGCACATATGCATATTATACAGCTATGGCAGTATATCTATAGGAATTATCATGTTGTTTATCCTTTATAGCTGTGTATATGTCATGGACCAAGTGATTAATATGTGCACTATGTATAATGCCCGGGCATTATAAATCTAGTCAAGTCTAATCGAGCAATTTCATACTGATTTAGACTTCTATATTTATCAGATTGTCTGGTCATTATGAATATTGCTACGTAACTGTTGGGCAATACGATAATTATGGTCAAAGAATTAGTTCAAGCCAGTAACGTAGGCGGGTGAAGCGAGCTCGGGAGCTTAGGGCACCCTAGGTTACTTTAGACCTTGCAGACAGAAATAGGGGCCTCCGTCGACTTTGTTGCTTAACCCCTTATATGCAGACGCGAGACACAATTAATAAACACATTACCCTCCTTCGGTAGTCGGTTAAAAAGCCATTGTGTCCCGCGTAGATCTGCGTTCCGGCTTATAGTTATCGGCACGTAACTTGGCAAGGTTTTGGCGTAGTGGGGGTAAGCTCGCGCATAGTGCGCGAATTGACCAACCACCATATAGAGCGAACGGGACGTGGACGAGACGTGATTGGTCAGTCGATCCTTGTGTCAACTGACCAACCAATCGCGCGCTCGGAACGGTGCTAAACGTACCCCGCTTCCCGCTTGGTAACCAAAAAGACCTAAAAAATGACTTCTGCGCATCTAACAACTCTTGCCAAGTTACGTGCCGATGACTATACAAGGGGTTAAATAGTAATCGTACTTACCTATTCTATATTAGAATCAATGACAACATTAAAATAATTTATAACCCTGCCCAATAAGTAATAAATTAATAGACGATATAATGCGTTGAAATATCGTGAAACGTCACGCCGCTAGTACACTTTATACTGTCTTAGTGACGTCACAAGCCCTCACTCATGAACTTTCATGCGCTATAACTTTGTAATTTTTTATTGATTTGGAAAAGCAAAAAATACGTTTCCAATATTATTTGCTAATCTCACTGACGGACTAAATAGAATTATCATTTTTCTACCCAGAAAACATCTCTAATGCCCGGACATAATGAATAATGCCGTATTAATCACTTGGTCCATAACAAATATACGGTTTTCTTTCCCCATACTAAAATCCTCTAAACCATAAACCATATATAAATTTTGTGAAAAAGTTGTTTTCTTACTATGTCCAACTCAGCTATCAACTTTTCGCCCTGAATATGCTTGCAAAACCTTTCCAGCTCTATGAAAATACAGTGTCAGTTTTAACAATCGTTATCTTGGAACGCGTAGAGGAGACAGTTGTCGTTGTGGAAAATGATGGTTTGCCGTTCCTCGTATGGTTATCCAGCACATGAGTATCGCCATTCTAATATGGTGAGAGGATTTGCTAGCTTGTAACTTCGTAATTTTAGGACACATCACCTTTTACTGTTGAATATAACGTGCTCGAAGAGGCTATTACCATAAAGAGATTTAAATCGAAAATATGCTGTGCAGAATCTGACGAAACGCCTGGTGGCTTCTTTTTACCCGACTGCCGAAGGAGGGTAATGTGTTTATCAGTCTATGTATGTATGTATGTATGTATATATGTATGTATGTATGTATGTATGTTTGTTCCTATGTGGCGTTCTAGAGACCAAACGCGTTGGCCGATTTTGATGATTCTTACGTCAATCGATTCGTCTTAATCCTGCGAGTGTCACTGGCTACATTAAAATTGGAAAAAACAAAAATGGCGGATTTTGGGCGCCATTTTGTGGGGGAAAAATTTTTTTTTTCTTCCAAGCCCATCGTGTGGGGTATCAAAATATAGGGTTTTAAAAGGCGATTTCAAAAATATATAACACTTATATGTTTAAATGTACCTAATTCTAAAAAAATAACTAAAAAGTTGTAAATAAAAAAAGTTTATTAAAAAAATCAAAAAACCCGACTGCTTGAAAAGCAAACTAAAAAGACGTAAACAAGAAGAAAATCATGCTGTGCAGTCGGAGGATACATCTGGGTTTGGGTTCGCGAATAAGTATCCTCCGACTACACAGCATGATTTTCTTCTTGTTTACGTCTTTTTAGTTTGCTTTTCAAGCAGTCGGGTTTTTTGATTTTTTTAATTAACTTTTTTTTTAGCCACCTATTCGCTTATTGACAAAGTAATTCTGTCTCTTTTTCAGTCTGTGATGAGTTAATCGGTGGGTAGTAACAGTATACTTAGCTACAAGAAAATATTCCACTAGTTTTTGAAAGGTGAGTTAGTCCACCCACAACAAGATGCGGTTGTAACAATTTGCCGAAACATATTCGCCACACAACTAAACTTCAAGAACACACACAATCCGACACGCAATAACGTCGAAATGGCGACAAAGTCATAAACAAATACAAATATAATAAAGCACTTACCCCAGTACTGACTAGAGAGAGCATAATCCTCTCGTTGAGGGCGAGAGTCTCCCCTTGTTTCATTTTTATACGCTTCTTGTCGAGGCACTTCATCGCGTACATTTTACCCGTATCCGCCTTCCGACACCCGTACACCTGTATATAAGATACATGTAAATAAGGTATTTATCTGTACGCGCCGTGAGCATAACGTGCCGCTGCCAAATTGTACCTACGTGTAGATACTCATAAAAGGTTGTGTTCGGGATGTCTGCTCGTTACATCATTGGATTGTGATATCATCGTGCAAAGTTAACTCTGTTTAAGCGCTGGGAAACCTAATTGCGTCAAAAACAATCATGGAGCTTGGCTTCTCATCATCTGTTTCAGGATAACAAGATAAAATTACAAATTTAAAAAACCCCCAATTTAAATTTTTATTTCATGCTTTTTAAACTATCATAACAGACACGCTTCAATCGACAATATATCGATACACGTAATAATGACACGATATCGAAAAACCCCGATTCATAGAGTAAAATGCGAATAACTTTTAATCAGCTGAACCGACTTTATTAAAAATAGCTAAGAACACTCTCGACAAAGTCAACTTTCACACAAAAAAACTAAATCAAAATCGGTTCATCCGTTTAGGCACTAAGATGCCACAGACAGACACACAGATACACAGCAACACACGTCAAACTTATAACACCTATCTTTTTCCGTCGGGGGTTAAAAAGGGTAATTGGGGATTCTTGACAGGCATGGCAATTGGCAGTCTGCTCCTTATAATTAACTAGCAACTACAATCATATACAATTAAAACAGTAATCAATAATAATCCATGGAGTTTCCCCTCATAAAAAGTCCCCTACCCAAGGGAGTAAAAGCGTGGCTATAATGAGGGGAAAAACCTCAAAATTACGAACATTTTCAGCTTCGTAAAGTGCAGAACTGAATAGGAAGTCGCGTGTGAACTAATTTATGACAAGCACTTCATGCCGCTTCCTGACATAAGTGCTCGAATTGATTCGTACAACACACGAAGACGTGGAGCTACAGTTTATTTTAAATATTATTTAAGCACACATTCGTGTTGGCGAACTGTAAGAAAATAATGAATATAGGAAACGCGTAACTTTTCTTTCTTCGAAATGTAAATATTACAAAGATTGTGAAGCGTAAAACTGAGCTCATGTCGATCAGATAAATCTTGGTGTTCAAAACAATGAATGAATAAATATTTTATAGTACATTTCTTTGCTGTATCCAGTATCCACAATCAAAGCAGGTTATTTTGTGAACATAGATATCCAAGTAGATAACCACGGCTGAACGTAGATCTTTCTTAGACCACAACAACAACGAATGTGATCTTTGCCAGATATACTATGTTTGGAAGAATATTACTGTATATAGCTTGTGTTCTATCTAGCTAAACGTATTCTAGAATAGTTTCTGTAATGTACCTGCTTGAATGAAATCTTTATTTTCAACACAAAGGAAACGGCTTTCCGATTACCCAAGACCACCCGGTGCATCTAATTACATAACAATGTAAAGCCCAACATATTTGAGTGATCACGTTGTACTTATAAGTGTAATATTAAAATACAGGCGTTAAAATCCATCACTATTCCAGTGGGGGAGCAGGACGGCTTTATTACACCTACGTAGCGGCTTTCCGTTCGTCGAGATGAATATGAATATAGTAAACACGTTCACGCTGCAAGCCCAGAATGCTAATGATATTAGGTTTGGGACTCACATCGAGACTTGCGTAACTAACTTTGTACTTTGAGTGTATTTATTTACGGCTAATATTTTAATGGCTGATCTTACCTCGCCGAACCCGCCTCGCCCAATGATGCGGTGCACACTGAAGTCGTTCATTGTGAGCTGAATGTTTAATTCTAAATTTTTCCATTGACAAAATCTTGTGTATTTGTCACTAAAACAAAGGAAGACGTCAATATAACAGCGACAAAACTTAAGAATGAGGATGAAAGAGAATCTGAAGGTTCGTTACCTTTCTAAGAACAATTTAAATGGTTCCCCTCGAAGATGTTGGAAGATTTCTTCAATGTAGGGCTGGAAAAAGTATAATTGTTAAGAATTTCATAGTTAAAAAAGCTCAAGCTTACTATTTCGATAATCTGATAGAACATACCTCGAATAGATTCGGTGGCACTTCATGCTTCATTAAATATTTCTGTACATGCGCTACACACTCTTTAGAATAATCCTGAAAAAATACACATATGATTTACAAGTGAAATAAACAAATACGGTATCGAGGTTAGATATAAATAAATTATGTTACTGGGAATGTGTACACATCACGCATGCTAAGGAATAACGTAATGTATGAAGCTTAGGTGTACAAGTTAATGTTATTACTGGAAAAGATTTTTATAATCTAGATTTGTAGTCAGTGTCTCAAGATGAAGGTCTATGACCAGTGTGCGTTTCCAGTGATGACATATGACTCTGACACGTGGTCGCTCACAATAGACCTCATCAGAAGGCTTACAGTCACCCAAAGGGCAATGGAGAGAGCTATGCTCGGAGTTCCCTTGCGCGATCGAATCAGAAATGTAGAGATCCACAAGAGCATCAGTGTTACCGACATAGCCCGAAGAATTGCCATACTTAAATAGCAATGGGCATGGCAAATTGCTCGCAGAACGAATGGCCGATGGGGCAGAAAGGTTCTGGAGTGGCGACCGCGAACCGGAAGACGTTGCGTTGGAAGGCATCCCACAAGGTGGTCCGATGACCTGGTGAAGGATGCGGGGATCCGCTAGATGCAAGACGAACGGGACCGATCAATGTGGCGACGCCTGGGGGAGGTTTATGTCCAGCAGTGGACGACTTTCGGCTGATATGATGATGATGAGACTTGTAGATTTGATGATGATAAGAGTTGCTTTTGATATTTTAAGTCATCATAGTTTCTGTATAATATATTCCGTCAGTATGAAAAATTAAGATAGTAACATAGTTACAAACAATCGGTAATAGCTTTGAAAGCCAAATACACAAATAGTGAGACTTATATGTTTATAGGCTATCACAAAATTACATCGATTAGTAATTACGGCTACGACCAACTTTTAGTCCAAAACAATATCAGATAATCGGTTCTACGCATTTCCAAATATTTAGATAGTTGAACGATCGTAATCGATCAAGGAAACTTTCAGGGTCTTCACAGCAGTAAAAGAAACTGCATACCCTTATGTGAAAACTGGTCATTTGAGAAACTCGACTAGTACTACTAAAATGGAGAAGCATACTTTTATGATCCATATTTTACTGTTACTGAACAAACGTATGCAAACGCAGAACTTTGTACACGTCTGCAAGTCACAATATTATTGTTTGCCGTCAAGTTTTGCCTGTACACGTACGAATACCTAAGGCAATAACCACGAGGTGATAGAATCCAGTGTATTCTGAAGCAGTTGAGACAGTTTCTCAACTAGTCTGATTAGAAATCAATAGAGACACCACTGCTCATGAAAGTTATTTGTTTTTATTGTCACCCGCTGAGAATGCGATCTCTAGTGGTTGCAGAAACTATTTAGATTTCTTTTCTTTTCTTTGGGGCTCGTATTCGAGGAGGAATGTCATTGTTGGATTGAATTAGCCACAAATAATGTTACAATGGATATAATTATTATTAGTACAGTAAGTAAACAACTATAAACTATTAAGGTTTTGTACTAAGCTGAGGTTCACAATAGAAACTGGGCAAGAGATTATTATTCACAATATGCAGATGATTTTGAGATTTCAAATAATGAGTGACCAACGTTAAGCTATTTATCGGAGGACAGCACGCCACTAACGAAGCTCATTATTCAAACAACAGTCGTTCTAGCCGGATACAACGCTTACTACGACCTCTTGTTTCGCAATTATTTTGAATTGAAACCATTTTATTTTGAAAATGGTAAACAAACTAGTTGAAATGCAAACATCAGCTTGGACGCCGAGTAACATATTTTTTATGTTCATTTGTACTAACCCCATTATAGTTTCATCAAAAACTTTGACCACAGAAAACAGACGGATGTCGGCAAACATAACAGACATATGCGGCGATGTTTGGCAACAAGAAGGGCCAATAACAAAGGCGCTGTAGGCCGCATCAATAGGAACCCTACAACTTACGTATAACATACAGAGATGTTAGATTGGAAACTATTTGAAAACGAAAACCGCGACCATATCGCTATATGGACCACGTAGATTTTATCACTTTGTAGTCACTCATTTCATTGGGTTAAAAGCTTTTACATAATTGAAATATGGTTATAAAGACTGCTCGTTGGACTGAATATCACAGCACCCAGTAGAGTAAATCAACTCAATGTATTTTAAAGTTCATAGATGTTTGTTTCAAGGTTTAAGAGAATAATATGAATATAAAAAAGTTCTTGGACTGAATTGAATCTGTTTCAGACTTTTCGGCTGTTTTGATGACAGTTAGTAACTCCAATAATATAAATTTTGTTCGCAAAAACAGCGCAGTTCAATTGCTTTTGGTTATTATTTCTCTATGCAACTGAATCAAATATTTGTTCTAGCTTCGGAATAAATCCACATAACGATAGTTATGCAAGTGAAGCTGAGTGCAAATCTCCTAGAACAACTGAGATAATCCCAAGAATTAAATCAGAACGGACGCCGGGCGACGAGACTGTGGGAGGACAGGTGCTTCGATATTTCTACTACTAACAAACATTGTCCTTAATAAGAGTTATTTTTTTTTGTGTTAATCTCGCGTTTGGCCACCCATCTCGCCTGATGTTAAGCGATGATGTGGTCGACGATGAAGCACGCTTGCTTAGAAATAACCTAATCACTCTTGACTTAAAGAACCCTAGGTTGTAGCTATCAGGAAACAAAAACTCCGGAAGAAAATGCCACTCCTTAGCTGTACGCACAATGCAAGTATTCGCAAAACGTTTATGAGTATGGGTGGGATGTCCACCATGTACCGATGGCGTGGTTTGTGTACTTAAACAACTGTATTTTAACACGACATTTCATGTGAATTGAGATGGTATAAAGACACGCCGAAGAACTATTTTGTTAGTACTGGGATAGCCATAGAATTATGTATGACTGCAAGACAAAATGCATTATGCATATAAAAAAGGGCACAGCCATGTTGTATTGGCTCGGCTTATCCGACACTGACATGCCAGAGCAGCTACGTTCTTTGTATTGGCTACAGCAACCTAGACGCTTAGTGCATTGTCTCCCTAAGTAGACAAAGAGATATCACCTAGTCTAAACTGTCTGTTGAATTTTGCCAAGTCGGATTGATAAAACATAAGCATTGATAATTTTCCTGACTTACATGTGAATGTGCTAGCAGTTCTTTCATAATAAAATTGTCATAAATATCCCGTGCGATCCGCCGTCTCTCTTCAATACATTCTTGCTTTTCGTATAATTTAATCTGTCAAAGAAAAAACACATTAAATACACATAACACCAATTTCAAATGAAAATGTCCATACACGCTTCATATTTACCTCTTCATAAAATTTTAATTGTGGCACTGGTTCGTCAGAAGTCTGTTCACAAAATTCCTTAAATAATAAATAACCTGGAACAATACAGAAATATGTTAAAATGATGTTTTTGTTTACGTTACACCTCAAAGGTTGCTTCACGCGTACTTTTAACATGTGTATGTAAATTAATACGTATGATGTCAATTGATTGTGTGGCATCTGCTTATTCAGTCATAAGTGGTGTGCGTAACATGTAATAATCGTTTGGTACGTACAGCAGTCCCACGTTTTGCGTCAAAATGGTATCACTGGGTACTTTATAAAAGGGGAAGTTAAAATATGTTTTGGTACGAACACGACGTAAAAGAACATGTGATTGCGTAATACTGATGAATGTAAACCTCTCCTCACTTCACTTTATTTTTCGAAATACTATGACATAACAGAATGAAAACTTGACTGAATATCTTGTAATCTAGAGCTCGCTCCGTACATGAAAATGCATTATGACGTTAGAGAGTAGAGGGTCACACTGCACAGCCAAGGATTATTTTATTGAAAAATTGATGTATTTGAACTCCATTAGAAATAACATTAGACATGTTTCTAAATCTTTTTACAGTCCGTTCAACCGATTTTGAGTTCTATCCCGTAAACATAAGGATGACATAAAAAACATAAACCTGTTACCAAAACCAACTGTTTTACTACAGCTACCATTTGTCGTATCACCAACGCAATAGAAGTCAAATCGGTAGAACGGGCTGTAAAATGGGCTAATTTAAACGTCTAATGTTATCGCAAATGGAGTATAGTGTACTACTCGACAACTTCAGTAACATACATATAGGTATAGTTTTCGCCAAACTTTTTGGCCACCCTGAAGTTGTCTACAATGGCTGCGCAGTAGTAGTTCTCATACTAAAACAGCGCCGATCCGTGCCTTGCGGGCTTATTATGTAAGAAACAGCAATCAGCAATCTTCGCGCGGTCAAACATATGTCCTAAAAAATCGGAATAACCTACAGTTGTTGGTAGGATAAGTCCTACACAATCGTTTGCTAATCGCAAGTTGTTTGTCAAATGCACTTATTTCCAAACAAAACCACCAAGAACACGAAAACTTCTGTATTGAAGAGAAATTATTACGGATAAATCGCTATCGTTTTGCTCTTGCAAGATACGTAATAACCCTGCCGAAAGCCAACTTCAGGGCGGTCCAGTTTGACGAGAATTATACACACACTGCAACATTTTTTCTCTCAACTCATCAGGAATATAGTATACTAGCTGTTCTCCGCGGCTTCACTCCCGTGGGCCACCCCACAGGACCCGTTTTCGGGATTTAAAAATAGCCTATGTTACTCAGGAATAACGTAGCTTTCTATTGGTGAAAAAAATATTCAAATCGGTCCAGTCGTTTCGGAGCCTATTCGGTACAAACAAACAAACAAAAAAATATTTTCTCTTTATAATATTAGTATAGATTATGGTTCAGCGGATGGTTGGTGCTTACCAAGGTACAATTAATAGTAATAGGTTACTTATTTATTCTTTCTCAATGCGTAACCTAAATATTTCTGACACGATCCAATCAGTTTATGTGCTTTGTTCGCTACACTTTCAATCTTAGCATGGAAAACTTGAAAATTATCCCAGAAATTACTTAAAGCGACACAAAACCCAAACAGCTACTGTCTAGAAGGGAACGAACGACGGCGACGTGCCCCTACAATGTCCAGTCCAGTGCAGCCGATAAAGTTATTTACTGCAAGTCGAAGTGGGGCCACCGTAAATTGCGTTTGTAACTTGTTCCCGGCCCCGGGAGTCTCGCTGCAATATAACCCTCTCAACCAACTAGGTACTAGGGCATGAATATCGGAATCTCGGAACTAAATTACCGATATTTCAATTCCGATACTGAGTGATCCAATATCGGAATCTCGTTGACTACGGTGATTAGCAGTGGTCGGATAATCTGTTTACTAATCGGGCGCTTATTTACATAAACTTCACTTCATGAAAAAATCATATGTACCTTGATGAATGGCCGGATTTACGGTCCCGAGGTTGCTAAAAATGTTACCTTTAAGAGTACAAGTAAATACACAGTTTCATAGAACCCGTTATAACAATTATATTTTCATTGATTAATGCTTAGGTACGGGCATCCGCTGGATTTGAGACGCACGGGATCGGCTAATGTGGCAACACTTGGGGAGGCTTATATTCAGCAGTAGAATTCTTTCGGCTGAAATGACTATGACGATGATGATGAATGCCAAGATAGTTTTTTATACTTTTGAGAGGGCTGTTTCGGAACGAGTAACGAGTGTTTTTTAACCAACCTCAAACCGAATTTGTATATAAACAAAAAAAAATTGCAATATTTACCGAATATGTGCAATTCCGATATTAATATCGGTATTCCGATATTGAGATCTAATATCGGAAATTAATAACGGAATTTAAAACTGCCGATATTACATGCCCTACTAGGTACCAAGTCTATCATTGAAATTACTGCAATTTCTAGAAAACTGCGCCTTAAGGATAAGTGGGTTTAATGAAAAATAAATTGGCGGGATCATTTCCGCTTGGATGAAATTTAAAATTGCAATTTCATTGCAAGCTTGGGTCTGCCTCGTGGCAAGATGTTTGTATTGCGATATGCGTTGTATGATTTTGCTCGTGGTTTGACACGTTTAGAATAATAATGTTCAATGGTGACACAGTAGTAGGACTAAAAGAAGATAATGCGTTTTTATTTAGCGACTGTTAGTCATGCAAAAAAGTGGTGCAACTCCACAGATTGCTTAGACACCGGTGCACATCGAAACATCACGTCCAAAGCAAAAAGGACTGTTCTTTTTGACTTGCTAAATCAAACGCAACCTTAACCAGGTCAAACTTAAACTTTTTTCAGTTAATTATTTTTGAGCAGTAGGGATTTTTGTTAATACAATAATTTATTTTATTTTAGACATTTTAGTTTTATTAATGAATGAGTTCTACAAATAAGTTATGTGGTAAAAGATTATTTATTTTACTATAAAAGTTACTCTATCTTGGATTTTTGTCAAAATAGTAAAATAAAAACACTACGATATATAATTATATTTTTGGAATGGTCTATCTAATAGGTTTCATTGGATACCCATATCATTAGGATAACGAAAGAAAAAGATTATCACCCCCTTTTTTGGATATTAAAAAATTATATAGCCTATGTCACTCCCACAATTGAGACGAATCCAACGACAACGCATATGTGTCCGTCAAGCCGTTTGGGCTGTAGAGCGTGCTATAGAAATGGACATACATACGCTCAAAAACATTACCCTCCCGTAGTCGGATAAAAATTGCTCGAAACACCAAGAGAGGCCTAAAGTAGGTAGTCCCTACATTCAAATGTGAAATGTGGCCGGACGTGAAACAGTCAATACAGCTTAGTTCCAGTTTATCAAACAAACTAAACAGTGTTTTGAAGCAATTCAAAAATCAGTGCTTTACTTACATTTCCTAGGACAATCTACTTTATTTCCAACGCATGTAAACTCAAAACGCAACTGCCCATGTCTGAGGGCTAGTAAGTCTTCTGGCTTTTAGAAATGCCTCTCAATGGTATTGTCTTTTGATCCGCTGAGGGTCACTGATATATAGGCCAGATAAGGATCCTCTCGTATTATCCCCGTGCTCTATCTCCGTAGACGTAACCTCTAATCACCTAGGCTTTCGAAACTTTCAAAAAAGACGAATCTGTTTGTACTACATTGAAGTTGCTGACATACGTAACAAACTGTGCATGAATGGAAATTGTTTAAAAGATTTAGCCAACAATAACGTTTTCTAATGAAATCATATCTACCATAATTGCAGCATAATATGCATAATTCATATAGCTTTTATCTAATACCTTTAAACGAGCAATTCTTGTATATACCTATATATATATATATATATATAATCTAAGTCTCGGAAACGGCTCCAACGATTTTCATGAAATATTGTTTGCAGGGGATTTCGGGGGCGATAAATCGATCTAGCTAGGTTTCATTTTTAAAAACGTCGTTTTCTCTATTTTCACTCGAGTAGAGCTCGGTCGCCCAGGTACTGTAATCTGAATCTCGGAAACGGCTCCTACGATTTTCATGAAATTTTGTATGCAGGGGGTTTCGGGGTCGATAAATCGATCTAGCTAACCTTCATTTTTAAAAACGTCGTTTTCTCTATTTTCTCTCGAGTAGACATCGGTCGCCCAGGTAGTGTAATCTGAATCTCGGAAACGGCTCCTACGATTTTCATGAAATTTTGTATGCAGGGGGTTTCGGAGGCGATAAATCGATCTAGTTAGGTTTAATTTTTAGAAAACGTCGTTTTCTCCATTGTCACCCGAGCAGAGCTCGGTCTCCCTGGTACTTATTTATGCTTTAAAATAACATTAGATAATAGTTGAATGGTCTAAAGTATAGACTCTATACTAATATTAGAAAGAGGTAAAATTGCCTAAACTAATATTATAAAGAGGTAAAATTATACAAACTATAAATAGGTAAAATTGTTTAAACTAACATTATAAACAGGTAAACAGGATTAAGTATGCCTATGTTTTAAGGTATTTCTGAAAATATTGATCCAATTACCTCTACCACCATATGGATTTAATGTTTAAAACATGAAATGTTGCATGTTCGATTTAGTTGGAACCTTTGACGGACCCGGTGAAGCTGTATTGACAAGCTTACAAAGCAATTTTCTCGTTGGGCAAATAACTTGGGGAGGCAATATCGAGATGGAAAACTTGTGGCTTGCAATATACACAGAAAATGCACACTTCATAAACAAGTAATTAACTGAGCATCAACACATTGCTTTAATCAAATACTCGAGTGCTGATTCACGCAAATGTTATGCTTATGTTGCAAACAGTAAAAATTTAAATCACTTGTTCTATGTTAAAAACGAAGTTAAATAAAACATTTCTCTTTTGTTCTTGGAGAAAAATATACGTCTCGCGTTCACTTAACTGCCAGTAAATGGCTTTATGTATTACCCTAATTAGTAGTTTAATATAGAAACACATTAAGTAGGCTAGCTTTCCAATTATATGTAAAGCTACGGTTTTTCATATGCAATACTAGTAAAGCTTGAGAAATGTAAGTGTGCCATAAACCTACATGTTTTCTCGAGAGAAATCTTCGATATCGAAGTAACCGCGTCCCAGCGGGCCTAGTATACTGCTGCAGTGCAATCTGTATCTAACAGATTGACACTTATGTCAACAGCAGCCTCTGCCTTCATCAAGCTTGACGTATGACGTATTTCTAATGATCTTCAGACGGTGTGTTTTAATTATGAAACACATTTAATATCCAGTGCTTTATTTCTATAAAATTGGACAGACTAGGCTATCAGAATGAAAAAGGCACTCGGCAAAACAAAGTCCGGGACTAAGAAAATTATCCAGCGACATGAGACAACTTCATTAGAGGGAAAGCAATTGTACGCAGAGCGGCAATAATCCGGCGGTGCGTAGCTGTGTGCGGAACCAACGACGCGGCCTACTCGCCTCGCTTACGTTTAATCTTGTTTACGATACAAATCCCCGCAAGAAAGTTGATACGAAAGTGAATTTGAATTAAACTTGTCTGGAATACTTAAATCAATGGCGTACTACGCCTGTTTGCGGTACACACTGGTAAGAACTGATACGATTAACAAATGGTATGCTATGCACGTTGCACTATTTTTATCTTCGTTGTGAGAAACTATTGTTTACAGAGAGCATACATTATATGTATGAGAGTACAAAGCATCGGCGAAATTTATTTATAATGAATATTTAGGCAACCTCAGCGAAACGTTGGAAACTGTTTCAGTTTTAATTTACATGTATTTTACTACAGAATTTTCTAAGAGAAAAACATTGTTATTTTTAGTTGGAACACAAAACAAACATCAAAGAAGAATAATAGCAAACATGGACGTGTGATCAGACGACATAAGTGCTCGTTCAATCTACGAAGCAATTGTAAAAGCGCAGACGTAAATCGCTCGAAAAGAAACGGCTCAAAGGGCCCTCGTGTTTACACAACGCTGTTTCTTTTAGCATCGACCAACCAATAATGTTGTCTCTAATCTAAGCCGAACTGCCGAGGAACTTGAGAGACGTGAAAGATTAAACAAGACAGAGCACTATATTCGTTCGATAAAATTGTAATGTGGGAATGAAATCGACTTATCATAATGTACAAGCTTTCAGCAAGCCCGCATGCGTTCGCAAATCCGCATCCTGCGTGCGGGTAGCAGCCCCTCTAGCCAAGTAACAAACGTTTCGTATCGAATCTCTTTCTACAATCGTTAACGCTTCTAATTGTATGGTCTGACCACGTGACTTAACGTTCCGATGTGTCATTCCCATACATTGATTCGTTTTCTACTAGCGTTATCGATTGTAGATTGTCAACTCTACTACAGGTGCAGGCATCATAATAAACAAATTATATATTAGGTACAAGAAATTCAGGTCCCAACATCCGCTTCCCAAATCCGTCAGCAATGATAGCATGGAGCAAATCCGCATGACACCAAAACCGACTATAGTTTAGTCGGAGTTCTAATTTATGCCACGCTAACTATGAGGTTTTGATTGCTTTGGCACAGCCCGCACTGTTCGAAATATATTCCTAAATACAACATGGTACGTTAACGTCCATTATAATTAACGGTTTTAAGATACTACACCCATTAAACAAGATAAGGCAACGGCGATCATTAGGAAGCGCCATTTCAAGTTGTCCTGGAATATACTCGAGTTAAACTAATCAAAATAGTACCCAAAATAGCATGAGGGGTAATTACCAGTTCAATGATCGTGGACGACGGATACAGTTGATCAAAACATAATGAATGCGATCATATACACATGCAATTTCGCTCTCAATTTTACAGTCACAAAGACCATGCATTACGTTTACGAATGACCGTAATTCTTTCTGTAATTGCCCGATTTATTTCTTTTGCTCCATTGGAAAACTTTTTACTGTTTCATCTACAAATTATTTACCTCCAGCTACACTATAAACTTTTACTGTGCGTTAGCGATTTAAGTACCCATCAATTTTATAATAAAGTTAGGAAGTGACGAAATTGGCACATTCTTGACATTTATCTATCTTCCTTCGTGTCAGCATGAGCTATATTTTGTAAGACTGTGGAGCAATCACACTACGTAACAGTTTTTCGGGTTAAATAAATTAACATACGCCAAGATGACTTCAGGAATTCGACATGATCGCAATTGGTGCTTCAGTGGTACTCACCTAAGACTTGATTGAATATTTTGTCGAAATTTACTTCATTCTTCTTTTCCATATATTTGTGCATTACACTCCGAACACTGAAACAAAAAAAAAAGTTTTAAACAATACTACAGGTAGGAAGGTAATATGAACTTAGATTTAGTCATTAGCTGACAGGGTATAGAATTTAAATCATAGTGATTCTAGGTGAGGATAATGTTAAGAAGGAAGATATTGGTATTCTTCCAAGTGTGCTGTTACGCTATGCCTCTAGGGCACCCAAAGCGAAGAAAGAAAATTTGGTTCAAATAAATAGCACTAGATGGCGTGATAAGCTTCGATTTGTTATTGAGTTTTGTGTAATATTAAGATTTTCTAGAGACGATCATAAAAAAAATATGTTCTTGTTTACATAACTCTCCCAAGCACAAAATTAAGGAATATTGGTCTCTTAATTCACATTTCAAAGATTATTTGAATGGATCATTTAAAATTGATTCCAATAGATGGCGCAGTTTTAAGTTTGTTACACATTTTGGTAAAATGAAACTGTAAAAACGTGCAAAAAAAACTATAAAACAAATCGTCAATGTATTTAAAAAAAATTGTATTCTCGAATCAAGTAAACCTTTTTACTTGCAAGTCGCTGCTAACACCGTGGAACGTAAGCGAACCCGATCGATGTTCTTAGAAAAATAATCAGTTTAATCAGACGAAAACGCTTGTTCAATTCCGCACGGGTTCTTTGCATGGGATGAGGCATCTGTATGCTAGTATTATATTAACTGTGACTATGCTGAATAATGTTTTCATTACTTTAAACAAATAGAATTCTCTGGTTACCTAGACTCCAGAAATCACAAAATTGGTCACAAATTCGCCAATAAAATGTATAACAAAGCTACGGAGTCGCGACTTAAATAAAATGTTAGTTTATCGTTTTGTTTACCGTGTCGCGACCACCATATTTTTTTGTGTTAAGACGTGCCTTTGAACTTTTTACGAGCCTGTCTGTAACGCGACGGTAAACTTAGTAGAATGCTTAGTTCGCATCTTGCATATTGAATATTGATGCTAGCTAGAATATATAGTACGCATCTACGTTTTCGGTATCTAGTAGAACAAATCAATCTAGCCTTTTTACCCGACTGCTGAAGAAGGGTAATGTGTTTATCAGTCTATGCATGTATGTTTGTTCCTACGTGGCGTTCTAGAGACCAAACGCGTTGGCCGATTTTGATGATTCTTATGTCAATTGATTCGTCTCTTGTACTATTATTTATTCTGTGTCTTAACCTTGTAAGGCTACATTAAACAATTTTAATGTAGCCTGTGTCACTGGCTACATTAAAATTGGATAATAAGAAAATGGCGGTATTTGGGCCCATATCGTGAGGGCTCAATTTTTCATTCGAAGCCGTCGCGTGGGTTATTCGCAACTAGGTATATTGGGGTTGCAGTTTAACCGGATTCCGCTGGATACCAGAGTTTTACATGGAGCGACATGCTTAACTGAAATCCACAATCCAGTAACTGTTTAACACGATACCCCTTGGAAAGACTGGTGTCAGATTTTTGGCATCTGACTTCCGACTACAGACGTTAATCTGTCGGACCGACCACGCCAGGTGTTGCTTAAACTCGATCGACTGTTATTATTTAGCCACGAGCTTTAGACGTATCTATTAGAACAAGTCAGTGTCAAAACATCTTCACAGTTCAAAAGAAAAAATATAAAATCGGCAGAAATACAAAAGAATATCATCTCTATTTTTCTGGTAAAGCATCGAGATCAGAATCAAATTGATGCACGCAGCACGAACGACATTGTGAATATTCAGGTTTTATTATGTGTAGAAGATTTGTTGATATTGCGATGTAATTTTTTACAGAGGTGCATAAATCCTTTGCAGTTGGTATATTGTTAGTATAGTGCTCGAAAACAACTGTGCCGCCCTGAAGTTGGCTTTCTGATGCGCAAGGCACGAAACGGTGCTGATTTTGTATGAGATTTACTACTGCTCAGTGCTCAGCCATTGTAGCCAACTTCAGGACGGCCAAGCAGTTTGACAAGAACTATAACGGACATAATACATAGAGGATGGCAGATATCACATATTGTGATAAGACGTGTATTTTTGGGCTATGATTTTGTAATGTACTTAAAGAGTGGGCTTTACTTGAAGTTTCCTTGCGTGATTCAATAATAAATAAAAACATCTGAGAACAGGCGAACTAAGGTTACAAAGACCGAAGAATATGAAAACTTAAGTGGCAGTGGGTGGGGCACATTGCTTGCCGAACTGATGGTCGATGAGGCTGAAAGACTCGGGAGACGACCGCTTATCAGAAGACGCTGCGTTGGCACGAGGACCGACGACCGAGGACCTAATGACATGTCCATGTTGAAACTTCTACATTGCAGAAGCCTGTAGGGGTAGGTAGTTACTTTATCATAAACGTTAATGTATGAATGACGAATTATTATGAAATCGTTTATCACCTCATTAAGTAATCCCCGTATTACGGTTTATCTTTTATAATGCGCATGTTTTGGGCGCACGGTTGGCGCAGTGGTTGAGCGATTGACTGCTGCGCTGCGTGTCGCGGTTTCGATTCCCGCACGGTACAAATATTTGTATGACCTACATATAGTTGTTCCGGCTCTGGGTGTTATGTATGTGAGTTTATATGTTTGTAAACGCACCCACGATACAGGAAGAAATTCCTAGAATGGCGAAAAGTTAAAAAAACAAAAAAAAAAGTGCACACATTTTCGCGTAATTAACAACATTTATTTCTTTCCATGTGGCAATATGAAGGGTTTGAGTTTGAATCTTCTTGCAAATGCTGTAACTTTTGGTTATGGCAAACTTGATTTTCGTCATACAAAACAGAGCCTTCGTCTGAGTATGTATGATATCCAGTAATCTGAGTGTTGGAAAGGAAACGCCTTTTTCTCAAGCACCAGCACTCAAGTTTGTTCACTTCATGCGCGTGTAAAGTACTGCGTCCACGGAGTTGTTTGCAACTTTGGCAAAAATAGCTCAGTGCGCGTGCGCAAGTTTAAACAAAGGTTTACAGCAACCGGTGCGTCTCTTAACCTTTTAGTGGGGTTCACATTAATTTGTGGACTAGGACTATAGTTTTCGCCATCAGTTGGTTTACGTATAAACCTGTAGCAAATATAATAGACCGACAACAAACGGTATACGGGACCGTTCTTCTTAGGACGTCGATGACTTTCTTATTATTGTGGGACGGTATCATATTTACGGCGGCAAATCATAACAGGAACTCTTGGTTGAACAAAATTGTCTGTGGTACATCTCAAGAACATACGGAGCTTCAGAGCTCATGAAAACTAATCTGTTGCATTTTCGTGCTGTTCTTTGTAAAGGTCAAATTTGTGTATTCATGAACGAAGCAAAAGAAGTATTAAGTATCGCATTAGGTTCCGTTTTGCAGTTGTGCAGGCGAAATTTACGTAATAATGATTATTACGATCTGTCGTTTAGAAAAGATAAGGAACTACAGTAATCACTGTAAGGCTGACTGTATTTTACCTTTCGTTTGTTTAAGAAAGTTGAACTGGGCCGCCTCTAAGCGATAATTCCGATGGTTTGCAAGCAGGCGCGGTTGCCCAGGGGGGGGGGGGGGGGGGGGTCTGGGCAAACTACCTAGTAGTATGAATGTTCAACAGAAAATTTTTCTTAAAATTTTCGAACAAAATTCTGTTACTTTTGAAGAATGGTCAAAACCTGAGTTATATCTATCAATGAAGTCCTATAATTTCGAGCTCGCTTCGCTCGATCTTAACCACAGTGGTTATCAGGTTTGCATTTCATCAAAAATCCTACTGGAGATCAAACTTCTGATACTTTTGAAGAATGGTCAAAACCTGAGTTATATCTATCAATGAAGTCCTATAACTTTCGAGCTCGCTTCGCTCGATCTTAACCACAGTGATTATCAGGTTTGCATTTCATCAAAAATCCTACTGGAGATCAAAGTTCTGATACTTTTGAAGAATGGTCAAAACCTGAGTTATATCTATCAATGAAGTCCTATAACTTTCAAGCTCGCTTCGCTCGATCTTAACCACAGTGATTATCAGGTTTGCATTTCATCAAAAATCCTACTGGAGATCAAACTTCTGATACTTTTGAAGAATGGTCAAAACCTGAGTTATATCTATCAATGAAGTCCTATAACTTTCGAGCTCGCTTCGCTCGCTCTTAACCACAGTGGTTATCAGGTTTGCATTTCATCAAAAGTCCTACTGGAGATCAAAACCAGGAGGTTATTAATACGATCCGAAAAGCAGGAAAAGCATGTTGTTCAATGACACCCCCTCCCCTCAGAAAGCCATTTGCCCCTCCTCTGAGCGAAATTCTGTTTGCAAGGGCTCCTAGGTGAATCGTTCTTAGCATACGAATCAAATGTTCGAAGGTAAATTTGGGTTTGATGTAGTTTTTCAAGGTAACTGTTCTAGTTATTCCTAATAGTAGGTACCTAATACTATAATGCGTTACAGTTTCGAACACAAACATCTCGAAATTTAACATTTTAATTTTATGTGCGAAAATCGGACCTTTCTTCTCTTTTGTTGCTCCGTGTTTTTTGCAACTTCAAGTGGCTATTATATATGATACAGATTATTTGTGACCTACTTTTGCTAGCGACTCCGTCCGCATGATAGTCAAATTAAAAGTCGGAAAGCATTCAAAGAGAATGAACTACCGGGATAGAAAGTATTCTAGTAAGTCATGATCTAATTGTATGACAAGTTACATATAGATTCATTAAAAGCGGACGAGGCATCATTGATTAACAAACATCTAAAAACAAAAAACCCGACTGCTAAAAAATCATTAGTAGTACTTGTTTTTCTCTTCTCAGTTAATTATTTATTAGCAGTCTGGTTTTTTTGTTTTTATAATAATTTGTTTTATTTCAGATTTTTTAGTTTTATTAATGAACCAGTTGAATTTTTGCCAAAATAGGAACATAAATTTTTGGAATGGCATACTTAGTGACGCCTACTTTTTTTAGGGCGGGCGCTATTTAAAAAAATAAGGCCTATGTCACTCCCACAATTGAGAAGAATCGAACGACACCTCATATGTCATTATCCGTCAAGCCGTTTGGGCTGTAAAGCTTGCTAAAGAAATGGACATACCTACATATTACATACTCTCGAAAAACATTGCCCACAGAGGGGAAAAAAAAAAAAAAAACTTGTTTGCAACAAGCATCAAAAGTCAATGATCAATCAAATAGACTTGCTGCATTTTATACAATGTAAATTGTAAATAATATACTTTTATCAGAGTCATCAGAATGCACACATGTTAGATAATTATGATTAGCTTATAATACTTTGTAATTTGAAGTTAATTAGAGATATTTAGTATCATTCCTATTCTGTAGGTACCTATAGTAATTTTTATTTTTACTCTTAAGGTACCTAACTAGGTACAAATTATTTATTTAAGCTAAGCCTAGGTAATTTTCCAAGTGCTTTTACTTATGATATTATTTAGTCGAATTTAAAATTTGTATAGTTAATATCTCAATGGATATTTATTATTATTATTTTGGTATTGATTCATGAAACATTCTAAGAACGAATCATCATTTCAGAATGTCAATGTTATATATCAGATAGAGATAAGTACTGGCTACCATATAAAATAGTCAATAAAATATATTTAATATGCTGCCAGAAATAAAATATATTGGCTAAAATAATTAAAGTTGGGTTAGGTCAGCTTAAATGTAGGATTTTTTTAGTAAGCATATATATATACTATTTGGTTGTAAATAAAATAATGTGTTTTGTTTTTAGTACCAATTTTTTTAATGCCTTGTGAAAATAAACTAAGTATTTTTCTTCTTATTCTATCTATTGTCCTGTTAGTAATTTTAATAGTTTCCAATAAGTAGAATATTGTCAAAAATGCCTTCTTCTAAACCCATAGCCAGTTGAAAAGTGTATCATCCAAATAATCTAATTATGTTGACCCAAAACATCTGTTAGTGGCTTCAACTCAGGAATGAGTCACTCAAATGAATCAGAGGCCATGTCCACTGTTTACATAGGGTAACAGAATTGTGAGTAAAACAGCAATTGTCACATTCCTTCCTGTTGAAAAATGGAGAGGTCACATCAAGCTCCTGAACTGTGGAACAATTGTTTTTTTTTTGGGCAGAGTAATGAACTGGCATTCTGTTTTGCAGTTTGTGTGAGAATTATGTGTAGGCAATTTTAATGCTACATTTAGTAGATACTATTTATAACTCTGCTTTAATAGGTTTTAATATTTACCTATTTTATGTGATTCCATTTATTTACATAGATAAAAGTATATACAGTGTATAAAATATTTTAATAACTACGACTACAAACATATACACTTTAACCAAAAACTACTTACTAACTAAACCTAAAAATATATTAAACTAAAATATGGAGTTGAAAAACTCTTCCACATCATAGTCCATTGGTAATGTGCCCAAAAGACTGGCAGCATTGCCACGTTGTATGCCAATGCTTATTCTTTGACCAAGGCAGTGGTGTCTCATCCCAAACAAAGAAACCGTGCCCATGTTCTATACTGATTACTTTTTGTACATCGATCGTGTTTGGTTCCGTTCCGTTCTGTTCCACGGATATAGATGGTGATCTATCTATCGCCGTGGAACAGCATCAAATGTGATTGATTCACAAAAAATAATCTGTATAATCAGATCAAAAATGCTAGTTACATCGGCACGGTTTCTTTGTATGGGATGAGGCAGCTAATATAATACTAGCATACAGATGTATGCTAGTATTATATTATCTGTGACCAAGATAAAAGACAGCCTTTGAGTCACATGACCTTTGTGTCAACTAGGCGTTTGGAAAGATCTTTAAACAAAGAGTGAGCACTGGGACCACACGGACCAAGAGTTTCAACCCCAAACGTCTCGAAAATATAACTACCGATAAGGTTATTTTATGTGTACTGGACAGAATTGATAACTTTTCTTTCTTTACACACAAATGAAATGAATAAACGACAGGTGGCAAGCTCAAACAGCTGGACGGATCTGGATGCAATTTGGCACAGAGATAGATTAAAGTCAGGAATAACACATAGGATACTTTTGATTCCGGGGAATATGTTCACTCAGGATAATTTTACTCAAGAAGAAGTTTAAGCTCAGTTTGTGTAAAGACAGCTCAATCTGCTACTCGATTTTTGGTGATATTTTTCATTAGTCCTAAAATTATTTGACATTTAATCATATACTTATTTGCTACCTTGTTATTTAAATAGATAAAAAATTATAAATCCCGTACTAGAAGTACCACTTTTTATCTTTAATACTTATCTTTTTATGTCAAGGGTAATAAAAAGTAAACCAAAAAATTGCATGTTTCCATCCTTTGATTTGATCATAATATTCCACAAGTTAATAGACTCCTTAATCTAAACTAAACTAAATTATCGGTATCTACAAAATTATAATCCAATAATCCGTAATAACATGGCGGAGGACAGGACGGTATGGAAGAAGCAAGTAACATGGGATAAGGGCAGGAAGATGATGATGATGATGAATCCAAAAAGTGCATGATTTTTAATACCTATACTATAATTTCAACAATGATTGATATTTTGGAGCAACATGAGGACTTTGAAAGAGCCTTGACTTCTAAAACAAAATAAATAAATTTTCATACCTACCTATACACAATAGGTAAAATCAAAAGCAAGACTATAATTCCTACATTATTCATAAATTTAAATTAATAATTATACTGGCTGGGAAACAATTAACAAAAAAACAGATTTATGAATCTGATATAATTTGGTCATAACTACATGGATGAGTGCAATGACCTCAACAGATGTTAATGACCTAGATTTATTTTGTTTTGTTTAATAACATTAAATGAACAAAACATTGATCATTAACATACTAATTAACTTTATCATATTAATCCTGAATAGTTCAGCTATTCCTATTATCTCAACTCTGTTTAAGAAGTGAACCATAACTTCTGCAGTTTAGACTGATCAGCTGAATTAATCTTTACAAGGAAGTGTAATTTCAAGTGATTATCTCATTAAGTTCTCCCATAGATTAAACAGAATTCATAATAAATTATGGTAAAATCAATTTTGTAAACAAGTGCAGAATTATTTCCTAAAATCGTGTAAACATAATCGACCGGGGCGCCATGGCGTAGTTTTACCCCTGAGGACATTACCTTGGGTCTGGTAGAACTATCTTTTTACTAGCTCGTGCTGCTGGAGTGCATTTCGACTTCTCCATAGCCATCAAGTAGCTGACGTCTGCCAGCACAGCCTCGAGGTCCGCCATTTTGAGTCTCAATTTATCACCTTCACCAGACAAAAAATAAATAACACTGGTCCGCAACACAAACACTAACTAACTCAAGTTGATTTCAGCTGATAGTCATTACTTTCCTCACATCGCGACTGTTCACCGTTTCACAGAATTTGTTGATGAGTGGTGACACATGCTGATCATTCACATTCGCAGAATATTTTTTTACTAACATATGACCACGTAACTTATTTGCAAATTATCATTGCAGATAAACGTCGAGTTTGTAATTAATTGCAGCAGATATTACACGGAAAGAAGCTACAACAAATAATGATTTACAATCGCTAAAAACGTAATCTAATCCAACACCCGTCACTCCGCGACTACACACACATCCGGAACTGTGAACTCACACTAATGAAAACATGATGTAAACACGTACACGATTTCCTACCCACACACTCAAAAAGTGTACTCTACTGTCCGTTCAGAAACACGATAACTTTAAAGAACAAAGGATCCTTTCCGTAATATCCCTGTCTTTTCTTCGTTTGTTAAATAATAATCTCAAATAAAATTAAATTTGAATATAATTATATACTTTCCATCATAACTAAAATAAAAACTAGAACCTTGTCTCATAGTTAAGTAAAGCTAGGTTCACATAAGTCTAAGAACCACGGTTAAAACGCTTATTACACTACACAGTATTCAGGGCCCTAAACGTTTATTTAGGATGGTGTAATAATATTTAGTGATTTAGGGTCTCCAAAATAGCAACCGTAGCGACATAGAATGGTGGAGCGACACGGTATTCTGGGCCCTGAATACCGTGTAGTAATAAACGCTTAAACTGGCAAACCGATCGTCCCACTCCCAGCCACCCTCTGCTTTTTAGAAAAGCCGAAAATTTTGAAATTGATCCCAGTCTTAAAGCACTTATTACACTACACGGTATTCAGCGCACTGAATACCCCGTGTGTCCCTGAAAGATACGGTCGCTATTTTGGGGACCCTACATTTCTAACAGTTATTAAACCACACTAAATTTAGAGTGGTGTAATACATTTCGAGAGTTACGGGTTCCTAATTTGGGCGACCTGAGTGACTCGATCTCTCTGGCTATCTGACGCCCTTCCTTCCGGTCAGTGTAATAGCGTATAGGGCGCTACGGAGATTAAGGGCCGATTTCACCAATTTTCACTAATCGCGATTAGTTCAGTTAAACTCAGTTTATGCAAATACAGCATTCTGATTGGTTGAGATCGCTAAGAAACTACCAATCAGAATGCTGTATTTGCATAAACTGAGTTTAGTTTCATTGGTGAAATTGGCCCTCAGTCGTAGCAAAACGAGCGGAGTAAACGGACGTTTCAAGTACATGAGTCAGTGCAGTTGTTTGCGATGTCGCGTAGTAGTAAAGAAGAGATTTTTACCCATGACATAGAAATTTAAAAAGAAATGCCGTATATATGGCAGATACGCAAATACTAAAAATCTTTAAAAAAAAATACAACCGACTTCCAAATAAAAACATTAAAAGCCTTAAGAGCGTACTGGCATGATGTTATGTTATGAAATGGTATAAACAATAAATAGACATGCTATTGCAATCCCGAGAAAGCTGTCATTTATTGAAGAGTTCTGTTGTATATCTCCGAAGTTCTTCATCAGATTTTCACCTTTGAATTTAACCATTTTTAAATAGGACCAATTTGGGAACTCTTTCAAACAAAAAAAGGATTTTCAAAATCGGTCCACAATTGACGGAGTAATCGGTGAACACAACATAAGTTTAATATTTTTATGTTTGTGTTGTGTGCTCTGGCTTGTGTCAAATAAATGTGTTTTATTTCTTTCAAAACAAAATAACAAACAAAGTCGAACATAGAACCTCCTCCTTTTAAGAAAGTCGCTTAACAATAAAGACATGAGATCTGAAGGTTTCAAAGTTGTATTATAGCGGTATTATATCATTATTCCATTATAGCGGGCGTGCAACACTTGTGACGGTCACTTCAGAACTAATTTAGGGCCAAATCGGCCGGGTAATATAAGCGACTCCCTAGATGGGTGCCACACCCATCCTTGCCACAAAGCCTGAATACCGTGTAGTGTAATAAGTGCTTTAGATAAAGTACATAATTTAGATCCCAACTAACCAACTTTATCTAAGATCCCAGTGCTGACATCTTAGATAAAGTACCTATAGATTAAGCCTTAAAATGAGCTTGATTGATAGAGCGAGATGGCTAATTGGCAGCTCCATGTAAATAATAAGGACAAAAGATTATATTTTATCTTTGTCACCATGGCCGGTTTCTGTTGTTTGTCAAACTCTAATATAATGGCAGGTTTCCTCTTTATAATAATAGTATAGATTAAAACTGACATGACAGCTCAAGCGCTTAAGGGCTTACTACACTACACGGTATTCAGGGCCCTACATTCTAATTTAGGGTGGTGTATATTAGGACTTTAGGGTGCCCAAAATATCGACCTTAATGTCTCGGAATGGTGGAGTGACCCGGTATTCAGGGCGCTGAATACCGTGTAGTGTAATAAGCACTTAAGACCTGGCATATTGAAGATGATTATGGAAGCTTAAGTAGACCAAGAGGTGGTGGCGGTACTGTGAGAACCTATTTATGGATTCGGAGAGGTTTGATGAGCTGGTAATCCAGTTCGCAAATCTTTTATTAAAAAGAAGAGACAGCGGTTTCGCCGAAGAGCTAAGAAGTCTTGAAGACAGAGATGTCTGGCTTTTATGGGATCTGTTTGTTTATCCAGCTTTGTGGTACTGGTGGATGGCTCAAGGATTGGAAGGCGTCTCCCTTGATAACGCTTCACAAGAAAAGATCCAGTACGAACTACTACCAGAACCGTGTTTTGCTTTAGTTTTTTTTTGTGAGAAGATCCTGTTTTTAAGAAGGTATTATGTTATATTTTTCTTTACTTTGCCACAATCGACTGGATTATCAGCCGCGAATGACTGGTCGATCACATTTCCACAATCCCGACCGACTGGTCATCCCTGCCTGATACTACTATGATTACGTGAGAATGTGGGAATGCCGGTTATTGACGGAAGTTTCTTTGAATGGACCGCTTTATTTTAGTTGTCCATGTCAAAAATAATGACAACTTTGGCCGCGTTATCCCTTTAAAGTCTGTGGCCGCGCTTTAACAGCAGCGAAATAAATGTCAATGGAGCTGTCATCATCTGTCAAAATAAATTGAAATTTAATTTTCAATGAAATGATTAGGGCATTTTGATAAGGCAATATGAGTTAGCCGGCAGTGTGTTTTGATGAAATTTCAAGCCAAAACCGCATTGTAGACTTAACCGCAATGTAAGTAACATGGTTTTTGCTGTGTACTTTCATGAAGTTATACGATTATTTTTACATTGTAATTTCTGTCTAGTATTTGTTGCACTATCACTACTGCGCGTAACATGCGCGTAATGTCTGTGAGAAATATATTTTAAAAACTTCTTAGCTTAATCTACTAACTACTGCAATCCACTTACAATTTAAAGTCATCATGTCCATTTTAACTTAATATTTAAAAAAGTATTGTTTTAGTATACTACCTACCTTACAGTAAATGAAGTTAAATGTTTGCAGCAAAATGATGGAATATTGCCCCCCTAACGTGACCCTGGGAGAGATATGGGTGGACCATGGAATATCTCAGTGTTTTATGGAGACTGTCTCCGCTATCTTCATTGGTGGATTCCTATTAGTATTTGGACTGATTCAAATTGTAATGTATAAAAGGTATGTGAATGATTTGTTATGATTAGATTATGCTGATATATTTTAGACTTTATTGATTGTCACATAATATTGCTTTCTTCCAAGAAATAGGTAACTTATTTGGTTTTTTAACAAATCATATTGAAATTATGCACTTCTCAGTCAACAATACAAATATTATAATCCATACTCATGATGACATCACAAATTATTCTGAAATGCTAACATTGACTGAGAATTTTTTAAAGAAAATTATGTTAACTTTATTCAGTTAGTGGGTTCATAATTTTATAAATTACTCTTGCCATTATAAAACCATGCTGTGTAAAACGTCAGCAACTTTATATTTATATTTATTATGTTGTAACTTATTATGAGTAAGAGACAATTTTTTTTTTTATTATTTGTTAGCTTGCATTTGACCACTATTTCACCTGGTGGTGAGCAATGATGTGGTAGATGATGAAGTACACTTGCCTAGAAGTAACCTATTCACTATTGACTTAAAGACACGTAGGTTGTAGCTATCAGGAAACACAAAAATGCAATCACTTAGACCAGGAAAATAGAAGTGTTACATTCGGCAAGGTCATAGAGTGCGAGAGGAACAAGGAAATTTTTTAAGTATATCGTTATTGGTTAATCTGAAGTATGCTTAGTGAAGTTTTCTCACTCTCCGTGTTATCAGTTAATTTAAACAATGCCTAGTTATTTATTATCTAATATTATTATCCACACCATTAATGTGCCAGTCATGTTTGTGTTATGTAATTGCTCCAATAAAACATATTGGCATTTTATAACTGTTAATTTTTTATTAATCTGATTATATTTTTATGCATTGATAAGAATGGTAATTAATGCAAGATTAAACTTGCTATAAAAAATTATTATTTAGGTTTATTCTAATCTAAAAGAGATTAATAGCATAATGTTATTGGAAGATATATTTTCCCAACAGCTTTCTTAATGCGGCACAAATGTTAGTTGAAAAAGGTCTGGATTTTGATAATTTATATTGGTAATTGTTAATCTGGTAAGACTGGAAGCCGACCCCAACAATAATTGGGAAAAGGGTAGGCAGATGATGATGACATTGGTAATTGATAATCACCTCGAATGTGTCTTTAAAGATGTTATACATTGATTGAATAAATAAATAAATTAACCAGTGACCACCATTCTCAGTAATGAGGGACCGACTGAAGAGAGACATAATATGTATATCATCAATAATTCTGTTAGGCGGCCTGCAATTATGAGAATCTTTCAGCCAATCCACTTGTTTTTAGGGTTCCATACCCAAAGGGTAAAAACGGGACCTTATTACTGAGACTTTGCGGTCCGTCTGTCTGTCTGTCACCAGGCTGTATCTCATGAACCGTGATAGTTAGACAGTTGACATTTTCACAGATGATGTATTTATATTGCCGCTATAACAACAAATACTAAAAACAGAATAAAATAAATATTTAATCGGGGCTCCCATACAACGAACGTGATTTTTTGCCGTTTATTGCGATAATGGTACGGAACACTTCGTGCGTGAGTCCGACTTGGCCGGTTTTTTTTTAAATTGCTACATACATATTATTTTCTGTGTGACCTTTATCAAATGCTAATCACAAGCAAAGCTACAGACACTGCTTGTATAGTCCATAAATAATGTAAACAATTCTCATATCTGAGTTACAGTTTTGCCTGTTATGTCAGTTTTAAATGTAGGCTTTACTGGTACAAATAATTAAAAGCTGCTTCTTTTCAGATATGCTACGGAAGTGGTGGATGTCCGAACTTCACGGCTTTTCGCCGTGCAGTTGTTTTTCACCTTGTTTGTACCAGTGCTGGCTGTGATAAGATTCCTGCTACAGGCTTTTGTATTTAAGGGAGGATCTATTTATGGATATATGGTACGTGCTTTTCTAAGCTTGTTTCAAATTCTAGACTTACAGTAATAGAAGTAATGTTATTGGAAAATGAGGCTATTACTTATTATCAGGAGCCTACTGCTAAGCCCCCTTACGCAATATCGGTTAACCGCGTGGGCGGGTAACAGCGCGGTTAGCCTTATTAAGGTCATAGCACACTTATCAACTCGGAAAGGGATCGTCACCGTATCAACTCAGCCGTGCAGTATTCTTTGTAAGAAACTCCCTACTGTAACGCGCACTAATCGGAATCGTAACGTAATCGCCTCGCCTCGGAATCCTCAAGAACCGCGGTGCGGTGCGTGGACAACTTGCAGTTCCCGCGGTTACGGCTCGTCGTCCCCGCGCTTATGTTTCTCCGTGCCCTCTTAGTCTCACCGCGGCCAGCCAGGTCAACCAGCGGTCGGCAAGCCGTAAGCGCGGCGTCGCTTCGCCTATCCGTAGCCGAGTCTACGTACCGGAGCTGCTGATCCGCATTGGTTACGTACTTTCTTAAGGTTGACGCCTATTTGATGGCGAGGCTAAAGGCAATACGGTTACGATCCTTTTCCGAGTTGAGAAGTGTGCTATGACCTTAATACGCACTGGCGGTTCATGGGCGGTTTAGTTTGCGGCGAACCGCCGTTGATGTATGTATGTACGCAGAACGGGACCCTCGACCGTAGGACTTTGTATACCACCTAATTATTTAGTGCTCATTTTGTGCTTCCCAAATTATTTGGATTTAGATTTTGTGCTCCAAAGACGAAGGTGTGGAGCTCACTTGAAGCAAAGCTACCGCCAGCGGGACCCTTCTCTGTTTACTAAAATAAAGGAACGAAGCTTATTTAATTATTTAGAGCAGGCTATATTCGCTTACCACCAGGTGAGACAGTGGTCAAGCGCGAGATAAAAAACAATCTTAAAAAATAATATACATAATTATTACCTTTAGAACAACAGAGTAACAATTAGTAAAATAAAAATCCGTAATGAAGTACTACTTGTCTTAAAATAAACTAACTTGTATTTTTTTCTGAGTTTCAGCAAAATTATAAATAAATTTAATATCATAAGCCCATGGCCGCCAAGGTCAACTGCTATTTTACACAATAGCAGTTGACCTTGGCGGCCATGGGCTAAAGATCGATAAAAACTTCTAGAGAAAAAGTAAACCAAATCAAAAACGTGACGGACTTTCGCACCCGTCATTTCACTGATTTTAGCGAATGCTATCTTACATTAGCGCTTTTCAAAATTGCGCTATTATTATTGTAAATGTTTTTGTTACAGATATTAGCTTTAGTGATAACATTAGTAATGTTTCCCCTATCGGCCTACCTAGCAGTTCTGGAAAGGCGGTTTCTACTGCCGTCCGTCCCTCCAAAAGGGCACGGATTTGTACTGCTAGTCTTCTGGGCTATGATATTTGTATCGGAAAATCTTTCCTTCCTGAATCTTAACAAAGAAGGATGGTGGTGGCATTTGAAAGAGTGAGTATTATTTTTGGTGTTTTTTTTGAATGATAATAGGTACTATATTTTATACTTGACTAGCTGACCCGGCAAACTTTGTTTTGCAATAAAAACACCAAACATTCATCTACCCTGCCCTAACAACCATACACTATCCTACCTACCCTACCCTTACTACCCTACACTACCTACCCTACCCTACCCTAACTACCCTACCCTACCTACCCTACCCTACCTACCCTACCTACCCTACCCTACCTACCCTACCTATCCTATCCTATCCTAGGTAGGGTAGGTAGAGTAGGTAGGGTAGGGTAGGTAGGGTAGGTAGGGAAGGTAGGGTAGGTAGGATAGGTAGGGTCTCCTTTCGCAACAAATGTGCCCAACAGAAGTCTCGAAAAGACAGAACACATTGCGAGTCTCCACATGTAAAAACGCTTTTCCACTACCTTGTCTATTATGTAACAAATTTCCTTCTTTTTTTTTGGGTTGGAAGTCATCCAAGTTCTGGGTGAAGCGGGAGGGCGTGTCCGACTTTTACTGACTAAAGCCCACCCGTGTTCCTTCAGTTGCTTGTGCCAGGGCCGCGGTAACTCTATTTCAAATTTATCCGCGATCCAGACAGGATTGAACACATTGCCTAAGAAATTCGTTTAGAAATATGAACATTTAGACACAAGATTATAAAACAAAAAAAAAACAAAAAAATAATAATAATAACAGTTACGAAATGACTTTTGTATGGCGTTTTGATATCATTATGTAACTGGCAGAATGATACTGAACCTGCTACCTGTCGAAAAAGCGCGCGTTGGTTGTGTGTATATAGTCTGTGGTTTTTAGTCTAAACGTTTCTAACTTAGATAAAGTACCTATAGATTAAGCCTTAAAATGAGCTTGATTGATAGAGCGAGATGGCCAATTGGCAGCTCCATTTACATAATAAGGACAAAATATTATTTTTTGTCATTGTCACCATGGCCGGTTTCTGTTGTTTGTCAAACTCTAATAAAATGGCAGGTTTGACAAACAAACTCGGTTTTGTTTGATTTTCTGTGATTTCGTGGTATTATGTGTTAATTGAGATAAGGTATTTGGGTTATTTATAGATAATAAGTGTCAGTGCGATGGTGGGTTGTAGTGTTCTTGTTCTTGTTGTAACACCAGAACTAACTATTGCTGTCTCATGTGCGGCCACGCCAGTGCTTAATCTATAGATACTTTATCTAAGGTTTCTAATAAATTGTTGATGGAACTTATTTGCATTTACTAAGCTCATTAGGTAGTGGAAAAATAATCGTTCATTTCGAGCATAAAAAAAGTTAATAAAAAAAATAAAAAAACCCGACTGCTTACAGTCGGGTAAAAAGGCTTTATTTTAACACTCGAATGTAGCTTTGGTTCATGTCGAAATTGGCTACATCGCTCGTGTTAAAATGTCGACTTTTTATGCTCGACACGAAATTGTACTATTTGGAAACCCCAATAGAATGTTTTAATTCGCAGCATTACTTAAAAAGATAGTTCTAATAAGAATAAATAAATAAACTCTTTTGTTCACAGTCTCCAAGACCGCCTGGAGATGGCTCTGTTCGTGGGGCGTTACGTGTCGTGCATGATAATGTTCGTGCTGGGCATGAAAGCGCCCGGCATCATGCACCAGTTTGAGTTCCTCGAGGGCGAGGAGGACAACCGCAGGCATATACCACCTAGGGTAAGCATTTCTTTTTTTCCTTAAGGCTCGAGTTTGACGAATATCTCGCCTGATGCTTAAGCGATGATGTGGTCGACAGTGAAGCATGCTTGCCCAGAAGCAACCTATTCACTCTTGACTTAAAGACCCCTAGGTTGTAGCTATCAGGAAACAAAGGTTCCGGCAGGGAATTTCACTCCTTAGCTGTACACCCAATAAAAGTATTCGCAAAACGCCCTGTGCGTATGAGTGCCATATTCACCATGTACCGATGGTGCATTGCCGTGCGTCTTGTAGTCCGATGATGGAAAGGGCTAGGCGGAATCAAATTATGCAGTTCCATCGCACAATACCCGCAATGTAACCAAAGTATTTTTTCTTTAAACATTCTTTGCTTCTACATGGGTGTTGATCCAGCAGAAATAGTAGAAGTAGTAGATATCAATAGCTGGTCTTTATCTTACCTTTACTTTTTTTTTTAAACTTCTGTATCGTGGGTGCGTTTACAAACGTGTAAGCTCATATACACAAATAATGAGGTACTGGTCGAGTCTAGGCTCCAGAGCATTGAACATCGGCGCTTAGTTGCCAGCCTGACGGTTTTTATTGGTTACATTTCGAGGAGTGTGCTATGGAATTGTATGAACTAATTCCTCCTAGCCCGTTCCATCATCGGACTACAAGACGTACGGCGATGCATCATCGGTACATGGTGGACATCTCACCCAAACGCACCAAACGTTTTGGGAATACTTTTATTATGCGAACCCTGCCGGAGTCGTGTGTTGCCTGATAGCTACAACCTGGGAGTCTTTAAGTCAAGAGTGAATAGGTTTCTTCTAGGCAAGCGTGCTGCATCGTCGACCACATCATCGCTTACCACCAGGTGAGATAGTGGTCAAGCGCGAGCCTATCAAAAATAATAAAAACAAAACAACCAGACCCGGAACAATTGTGCTAACTTTAGGCCAAACGACGACGTGCATGTTGGAATTGAACCTTTTAATGTCAGCATGAAGACATAGTCCATTTCAAATGAAAGCATATGTATGAACAAGTGCCGGGAGAGGGGTCTACAAGAAGCCTGGAAATAGTAATAGCCTTATAGCTGACAGTAGGTATACCTATTATTTGAGAAGAAACCATATAAATATTGTCTCAGTTTAAGGGTGCAAGGACGTTAGTCGTTACTAGGGTTGCCAACATTTTTTCAGCGAAATACAGTACTTTTCAAAATAAGCTATAATAACTAATATTATAAAGAGGAACGATTTTTTTGTTTGTTTGTTTGTTTGTACCGAATAGGCTCCGAAACTACTGGACCGATTTAAAAAAATCTTTCATCAATAGAAAGCTACGTTATTCCTGAGTAACATAGGCTATTTTTTAATCCCGAAAATAGGTCCTGTGGGGTGGCCCACGGGAGCGAAGCCGCGCGAAGCAGCTAGTAAGCTATAAAAAAATATAGTACACTTCTTAAAAATATAGTATTTTATGGAAAAAATTAAAAATAGACAAAGATATTTGTTACTTATTTATTTTTATAAAAACTATAGTTTTTGCATTTTTTGCTTCTTTATCGGTGCGCGCATTTTGATCTTGACGCACTTTCGTCATCGAAACCACTTTCCATAACTATTGTTTGTTATTTATATTTAGGACCTTAAGTTCTCAAATCAAAGAATAATATCTAATTGAAAATACCAATACCGAACAAAAATAAAATAGACCATAAAATTCTTTAGATGCTGGCAATTTGATATTGACAACTTAGACGTGCTGCCAGCGCCTCCAGTTAGTATAGAGACATTGAGATAGGAAATATTAGGTATATGGTATAGAGATAAGTGGGAGCCAAAGACAATTGTAGATGGGTTCGGAGTTCGAAATTGTTTGTTGTTCGTGTAATCGACACGAACTCTCCTTACTCAAAATATAATGTAAAGGCGCGTTAATTATTAAAAAACAAAAATTGTTTGTTAGATTTCGTTCGGTCTTGAAAATATAGTATTTTTGCGTTCTATATATCTTCAACAGTATATAGTACGCCGACCCGAAATATAGTACAATACTATATATTATAGTACGGTTGGCAACCCTAGTCGTTACCCTTGGATTAAGCCCTAATTAATCGTCTCCTGCGTATGTGCGTTCTTATAAATGAATCATCTAGTCGTTCCCAGATTTGGTGACTCATTTATTAGAACTATCAATTAAAAACTTTTTGTACCAAACTTTACATAAAATAATCAAACTTTTTATTTCCTCTGCATTACTATTGTCCCGTACGTCAATTCGTTCATTTTTTTGTTATTAATTTGTAGGTTAAGATGTCATGTCCATATCAAAATCATTTAATTGTTTCAACAGGCGAAAAATATATATTTAAATTAAAAAAGGTGATTAAATTATCAAGTGTATTGAACTCTGTTACATTATTCTCACGTTTTAGAGCTGCCATAACGTGATGTTTTATTTTGAAATAGGGTGAGTACTTACAAGTAAACAGTCTGAAAAGTCATTTTGAATAATTAAAGTCAGAGTAAAATATGCGTTAAGTGGCAAGTGGATAAAAATATTACCAAGTTTTAAAACCCAAACCCACCCTTCCTTATTTATAGATATCCTACAGGGTGGATATCTATAAGTTGGGTACAATTTCGAATTATTCGTGTTCAAACATTTAAAAGCAACCGCCACCTGCCGCTTTTCTACTCTACTTGAAAATCAGATGTTGGTATAGTTCTCGGCACGTAACTTGGCAAGAGTCGTTAGACGCGCCCGAGTCGTTTTTAGGTCTCTTTGGTTACCAAGCGGGACGCGGGGAACGTTTAGCACCGTTCCGAGCACGCGATTGGTTGGTCAGTTAACACAAGGGTCGACTGATCAATCGCGTCGCGTTCACGTTCCGTTCGCTCTATATGGTGATTGGTCAGTTCACGCACTATACGCGAACTTAGGCTTAGCATGCACTGCGATTTTTATTCGCGCGAATTTTTTCCGCCCATTCTGCGACCTATGGAATTGTATGATGCTGCACGCATTGCGGAAAAAAAATTGCGCGTAAATAATTCCGCAAGAAATCAGTGTTTTGCCACAGAATCCACCGCACCGCGGCGCGTATTAAATTCGCGCGGATATTTTGAACTTTATGAACAGGTAAAAGGAGACAAAAATCGCGCGGCATTTTATCCGCAGTGCGTGTTAGTTAAATTCAGTACGCGGACAAAAATTCGCGCAAATAAAATTTGCGGGAATAAAATCGCAATGCGTGCTAAGCCTTACCCCTACTACGCCATAACCTTGTCAAGTCATATGCTATACATGATATTATACATCTGATTTTCTTGAGAATTTGATTATTTTTGTTCTGGATCGATCTCACTTTATTATCAAAAGATGTTTGTTTTCAGACTGTTTAACTGGTTTACTCAACAAACATGGAGGCAATGGGAAAATACTATTACATCTACAACCCTGTGAGATTATATATTTTTATCTTACAATTTCTCGGCTTTGTTCAAAGAACGTGACCTATTGCAGTCAAACACTGTTATTTTAATCATACAATACCCACTTAAATAAACTTTAATCTCGAATGTAGGCTAAAATTAAAAAAAAAAAGTGAATTTAACGCTATTCACTCATAAAAGTTTGTTTTGGCGCAAATTGACTTAAACTAATTCCGACGCCAAACCTTGACTTGTTGATAAGTTTATTGTCTACAAAAACTATCAAAAATTACCTGTAAATTTGCGCAAAAAAGCTTGCGATTTTATAGAAAGCACAATAACTAGGTATAGCTTTATAAAATTTTGTTATTTAAAATTAGGCAGTTCTATAAGTGGGTTTTATTGACTTACTCCGAATATAAACCAGCCTTACAAGTATATATTAATAATTTCCACGTCTTTCTCCATAGCCAGATGAAAACAGATCGACATTCCGCAATGTGTTTGGTAAACTGCGAACCTTGCTGCCCTTCCTATGGCCGAAAAAGAGCGCATTCCTACAAATCTACGTATTCGTGTGTGTGCTCCTGCTGATCGCTGGACGAGCCGTGAACCTTTTCGTGCCTATTTATAGCAAAAAGATAGGTAAGTTGTCGATTAAGAAGTAATTAATGTTTGGATTACATGAGACTTAAGGCCCTTACTCAGCTTTAGAGTGGGCGCTTGAAAAAACGAGATTGATAATTAATGTAACACTAATGCAATTAATATTAGAATTACAATCCAAATAAGTATTCATTAAATATCCTAGACTAAAATCAAAAGCATTATTAAAATACTAAATATAAACAAACTCAAAATTAAAATCGAAGAAGGAGTTTGAAAGTCGAGTATTCTTTGCACAAGAAATTTGTATCTAGTATTTTTTGCGCAAGGAGGTTAGATAGCATTGAGATGGACGTCGAATATATATATGTGTGTTCCAAATTCAAACACCAAAATAGTGATTAAAAATGCTTTTTATTCACTGATTTCAGTGAATAAAAAAACATAAAAAAAATAAAATAAATAAACATATTCGCGAGCTGGCTGACCAAAACAAGATGTATCCTCCGACTGCACAGCATGATTTTCTTCTTGTTTACGTCTTTTTAGTTCGCTTTTTAAGCAGTCGGGTATTTTGATTTTTTTAATTAACTTTTTTATTTATAACTTTTTAGTTAACATTTTTTTCGAATTAGGTACATTTAAATATATGTGTTATATATTTTTGAAATCACCTCTTGAAACCCTTTATTTTGATACCCCACACGATGGGTTTGGAAGAAAAAATAAAATTGCCCCCCCCACAATATGGCGCCCAAAAGCCGCCATTTTTCTATTTTCCAATTTTAATGTAGCCTATGACACTCGCAAGGTTAAGACGAATCGATTGACGTATGAATCATCAAAATCGGTCAACGCGTTTGGTCTCTGGAACGCCACATAGGAACAAACATACATACATAGACTGATAAACACATTACCCTCCTTCGGCAGTCGGGTAAATAAGCTTTTTAGTGGGGGAATGGTATAAAAAATATTTTGCAAACAGAACTGTCCAAAATGGGGTCCAATATTTAAACATAACTGACAAAAAAAGTTAATTAAAAAAATCAAAAAACCCGACTGCTTAAAAAGCAAACTAAAAAGACGTAAACAAGAAGAAATTCATGCTGTGCAGTCGGAGGATACATATTCGCGAGATGGCGGACCAAAACCAGATGTATCCTCCGACTGCACAGCATGAATTTCTTCTTGTTTACGTCTTTTTAGTTTGCTTTTTAAGCAGTCGGGTTTTTTGATTTTTTTAATTAACTTTTTTTATTTACAACTTTTTAGTTATTTTTTTTAGAATTAGGTACATTTTAACATTTAAGTGTTATATATTTTTGAAATTGCCTCTTCAAATCCTTTATTTTGATACCCCACACGATGGGTTTGGAAGAAAAAAAAAATTTTTTCCGCCACAAAATGGCGCCCAAAATCCGCCATTTTTGTATTTTCCAATTTTAATGTAGCCAGTGACACTCGCAGGATTAAGACGAATCGATTGACGTAAGAATCATCAAAATCGGCCAACGCGTTTGGTCTCTAGAACGCCACATAGGAACAAACATACATACATACATACATACATACATACATACATAGACTGATAAATACATTACCCTCCTTCGGCAGTCGGGTAAAAATGTAAGTATACTTGGCCAATATAGGAGTGATGTTATGTTATGTAAATGTTTGGAGCAATATGGATGTTTTCTGGGTACAAAAATGATAATTCTATTTAGTCTGTCAGTGACATTATCAAATAATATTGGACCTTAATATTTGCTTTATCAAATAAATAATAATTGAAAAAGATAAAGCGCATCAAAGTTCAGGAATGGGGGCTTGTGACGTCAATTTGTCAGTATAAAGTGTAGCACACCGTGACGATATTTCAACGCACTGCATCGTCACATGAGTAGATAAATGGAACAGAGACAAAGCTTCCTAAGAACGTGCGAGATTATTACCTATTTTGGTAGGGTTGTCACAATAGGTGAAAACAAAAACAAAACATTTGTTAAATAGTTTTATTATTTATTTAGGTTATATCTATCATATTATTGCATTGTCACTGAAGTTACGGTATACAAAATTTCAGCTCAATCAGACATCGGGATGTGGTTCAAATCTTACTTGCAATATTTGAACTTAACACATACCTACTACATACCAACATTACCAACCCACCCACATATCTACAAATGTTTAGTAAAAGCGTGTAATAACAATAAAAAGGTAAAACACACCGTGTACCACACACCCTCTTCTTATCAAAAAAAGGATCATACAATAAAATAAAGGTATTTAATTGAAGAAGTAATAATCCAATATTTGCTTACCTATTGTACTCCTTGGGATAGTTAAAGTATGATATATTTTTATTTTTTTTAGTATTATTCATACACACAGTACAATAAACAACTATTATTAAAAATAAAATACACCGTTTTTCATTAAAATATTCAAACTCGCAACTAACAAAAATCTTTTTAACAAAAAAACAAACCGACTTCCAAAAAAACTCTGCAAAACGAAAAATAACTTTTTTTTCCGAAGTCGGTGTCTTTGCTACCTATTGTTTTTCGTGTTTCGACACCGACTTCGGAAAAGAAAGTTATTTTTCGTTTTGCAGTGTTTTTTTGGAAGTCGGTTTGTTTTTTTGTTAAAAAGTTTTTTATTTATCTCTTTTTAGTTTTGATAGGTACTTCCAATTGCCATAAAATTCATATATAGCCAAAGTGCATCTCTTGACGATTCCAATAAGCCCATACACGACTAGTATACATTGTTTTATTCCGGAGTACCAGTGCCTACCTGCCGGCTTCATCATGAGATCAGTTCGATGATACCATTTTCATCAGCACTATGTATTTATAAGTATTTGCTTCATCATAGTCGTTAAATTATTCGAGATATCTTATAACCCATGACATACTTAGCATTAAGGAAATCTATTGGCCATCTGTGGTCTTCTTCACCAGTTCCTCTTCACCAAATGTTACTTTCTGAGTGCAGATGATTGCATTGTTGATAAAAATACCAAAATCGCTATATGTATAATATTTGAGGAGTTCTCTCGATTTCTCCAAGATCCCATCATCAGATCCTGACCTGATGACTATGGGACCAACTGGAAAGTATACCCTTTCAAACAAAAGAAGAATTTTCCAAATCGGCCCAGGCGTCTTACAGTAATCGGGGAACATAAATAAAAATAAAAAAAACGATTCCGACGAATTGAGAACCTCCTCCTTTTTTTGAAGTCGGTTAAAAACAAACAACGTGCGTTGCACAGACCCTGATTTTCCCAGTCTCGCCGTGTACGCGACAAGCGGCCAGTGGTTACGCACTCATGCGTCCGCGTGCTTGTAGTAGTGCAACCGATTCGCGCGATAGTATGAAGCTTTATCTCTGTTCCGTTTATTTACTCATGTGGTATCGTCGTATTTTTTTGTTTACTTGGCAAAAGAATAATACGTGTCCAATATGTTTAGGTTAATCTAACTAACGGACTAGATATTTTTGTCAACTACCCTCTTATCGCTGTCTCAATTCTCAACTTTAAGAGACATGGAAGACATAGGGCGATATAAGGAGATAATTAAAAATAATGTTTATTTTTCTATAAAATAATTTTCAATTCAGACACGTAACATCTATATAGGTTAGTAAATCAGAAAAAGATAGATTAAGATAAAGATAGATATTTTTTTTATGGTGTGCAATAAAGAATATAATAAATAAATAAAAAATAAATAAAAAGAATACTTAAAACCTATGTTAGTGAACTTACTTATTTATAAGTAAGTTCACTAACATAGGTTTTAAGTCAAGCTATCTTTTATGAAGCATAGGGACTTATTTATAAGGAAAATTTATTTTGGATTATAAGTTCCTTTACTCGGGTTTAATTATTCGACTTTAGTCGTTCGTTTAATTGTCCAGTCTAACACGATTTTTAAATAATAGTGCTTTCCTTACAGTGGATAGTATCTCCATCCCACCATTTTTCTTCCGATGGGACCTGGTGTTGATCTACGTGTTCTTCAAGTTCCTGCAAGGCGGGGGCACCGGCGGAATGGGACTCCTTAACAATCTGCGGTCATTCTTGTGGATCAAAGTACAGCAGTATACTACTAGGGAGTTACAGGTATTTATCTAAAAAGTTATATTTTTAACTATTTGTAGATGCAAAGAACCGGGAAGTATGACAGATCAGACGTGACTCGTGAGACGGACTCTCGAGTAGGGTTCAAGCTCGTCCAAAAGTCCTGCAACCTAATTTCGTAAGTGAATCAGCTAGGCAAAGGGTTTGACTGCCATCAATCGACCAATCACATAGACGGAAATCCACATCGCGTCTTTCTTCTCGCGTGTGATTGGTCTTTGGGAATTCACTTACACAATTAGGCTGCTGGCCTACATTGGCAGAGAATAAAAGTGTTTGAAAAAGAGAGGTGAAGACTTTAGTACTTTTTAGGGTTCCGTACCCATGTCCATCCGTCTGTCCGTCGTCTGTGACCCAATTTTGTTCCGAAGAATTTTTTAACTGCCCATTGAAATTTGGTGATAATGTTTATTAAAAAAAATACCAATATACACATAGATAAATCAGATTTTTTCTTTAGTACGGAACCCTAAATGTGCGAAGTCAGACACGCACTTGGCCGATTTTTTTGGACTGTGGGGAAATACTCATAGATACCCGCCGTTTTTGGGTAGAGAGGGTTATGTTGGAGCCCTACTGATCAAATAGCCACGGTTCTACAAATCGTTAATTCTCGCGCACCCAGACTGAAAAACTGAAAAACTGATCTTTACCTTGCAGTAGGACAGGAGGGTGACCACAAGCTCTTAAAGTAAGGTTATTATGAGTGTGCGCAAGGGACAGATGTATAAAAGTCATATACATCTGTCTCTTACACACACTCAAAGTAACCTTACTCTAAGAGCTCATGGTGACTCAACCCCCTGTACAGACAAGTTCAATCAATAGTATAATTAATTAAGACCCAATCCAATTATGATTGTCCTATGAATCAGATGTTTCATCACATATTGACATAAGGTATTGTGTTTCGCTTTACTGCTAATTATGCTAAACGTGACTAACACGCGATTATATCCAATGAGTTGTTAGACTTCACATGTGGTTTTATGCAGCTTTTTTAGTCTCAAATGCCAAATTCGGGCAAGTATCAAAGTGATTTTTTCAAATTCATATGTACTTTCTAAGTTCATCTTGGACATCAAAGGTAACATGAGGAAACCTGCAGCCTAATTGCGTAAGTGAATTCTGCAAAGCAAACAAGTTGGAACCTTCCCAAAAACGACTTTTCGTATTGTATATTACACACTGAAACGGAAAGGTTATGCTCCTTTCATTACCAATATTTTGACGTAGAATTGAATGTAAAATAATTAATGAAAGCGGTTCAATCGAGATAAAACTTCACTATTGGTATTGTGTAATGCAAAAGTCATATATCTTCAACTCCGTAGTATCTCTAAGTAGTCTGTGTTCAACTCAAAGGAGGATTTGGAAAGCTAACGCTAGCTTTCTAAATTAGTTTCGCAATACCGAAAAAGTTGAAAGAAATTATTCTGATTCTTTGAAAGGATCGACTTGTTTCCTTTGCAGAATTCACTTACGCAATTAGGCTGCTAGACTTGTATAGTTAATGTAAGTCTGAAATAGCCAGTGGGGTTCCCAGAGGCGGCTTAATTCACTCTGACACCAGAGGTAGCCTTACACGAAAAAGAAGAGTTGACTCTGGTGTCTAAACACATATTCAATTAACTGGTTTATTTATCCCTTGAGATTCTCATATACTCAAAAGCTCGCTATATTTTACTGCTAGGCAAAGCCTCGCCTGAGAATCACAGCTATTTATTAGTTGTTGCATAGAACATAGCTGGATAAAATAATCATAACCCTTCATTCCCTTCATTCGTTGGGGCAGTGGGAAGCGTAAAATAACGATCAATAATATTTTGCCGGTTGTATGAACTTCCGTGAGAGCAGTGGTGGCCCAGTAGTATCGGCCGCGACTTACATGTTGTAGGTCGTGGGTTCGAGCCCAGGCAGGCGCTTTACTTTGTGTAAATTATTTCATCACCACTGCTCTCAAAACGGTGAAGGAATACATCGTGAGGAAACCGGCATGTCCCTAGAACCAAAAATTCAAAGACATGTGACATCCACCAACCCGCACTGGGCCCGCGTGGTGGAGGAGGCCTGTGTCCCAGCAGTGGGAACATTAATAGGCTGATGATGTGATGTGTGATGTGATGAACTTCCGTTGGTAACTTTCGCTAAAGTAGAGCGACCTACATTCTTTAGAGGCTTCGAAAAGCTTCTCAATTCAAATAACTTGTCTTTTCCAGTTAGAACTATTCAGACACCTTCACGACTTGCCCCTACGGTGGCATCTGTCACGGAAGACCGGCGAGGTCCTGAGGGTTATGGACCGAGGAACGGATTCCATAGACAACCTCCTCTCGTACATACTGTTCTCCATCACACCGACGCTCATAGACATCGTCGTGGCCGTCATATACTTTGTATCGGAGTTCAACGTGTGGTTCGGACTCATCGTGTTTTCTACTATGGTGCTTTACATAAGTGAGTATTTTTACAAGCTTTTGTTCACATAGACTTTTAGAAAATATTCGTTATTCAGAACATCCTGTGTGATGTGCAAGTGATTATTTTTTTTTTAGAAAAAGGGCCCTTGCGATTTGCCTGTATCGTTAAAGGTTTCCATAGACAAGTGCAAGGCGAATATGCGACACCGAGGGTATGGTCAGAAATTGATATGCAGATGATAATCTCTGCATAAAGTTGAGTTTCTCAAATTGTCTCGGCTACTTGTTTTATTTTAATTTTATATATAAGGTACTCCAACGACTTATTCACTAATACATATTACATAAAATAACTTATATATCTATTACATAGTATGGTGAATTTGTAACTTAAAGAAGTACACAGCTTAATCAAAAGTAAAAAATACATACAAGAGAACTTTTCTGAAGTGGTTTAATTCAAACTAAACTTACTTACCCTAGGATGACAATATAAAGAAAATACAAAGAAAATACTGATTTACTTAATAAATAAATAATAAATAATTGTTGAGTATATTAAAATGGATTTTTAACCGCCGACGGAAACAGAGGGGTGTTATAAGTTTGAAGTGTGTATCTGTCTGTGGCATCACAGCTCCTAAACGGATGAACCGATTTTGATTTAGTTTTATTTGTCTGAAATATGACTTTTTCAAGAGTGTTCTTAGCTATGTTTTATGAAAATCGGTTCAGCCGTTCAAAAGTTATGCGCATTTTAAATCTTTTAATCCGGGGTATTTTGGCAAGAGGGGTATAGTTGCGTGTTTCGATGGCTTGCCGTTCGAAGCGTATCTACTATTAGATAAATAATGTAGTTTAAAAACGCATGGCTTAAAGCCTCGAGGATGAAAATTTATGTTTTTTCCTACTCCTCCTTTATTCTTTTCTGATTAATTCCGTTGCGGGACAGTTAAATTCATTCTCCGGGACTTCGTCGAGCTTCATTGCCTCGGCGCTTTTCTGGTGGTCGCCACTGTTGATTCTGGCTTTCAGGAGTTGCAGTGGTTTGGGAATAGTGCGGCGGGATTGTAAGCCTCGGGGGTATTTACAGTTTTTAATTAAATTTATACTAGCTTAGTTTTGGACGAGTTTTCTTCGATTAGGTGAACCTTGGTGAAAATTACATTAATTTGATAGATATGCAGCAGTCAGCGTCATCACCAAACTATACACTTGATAATAAAACACGATAAAATTGTATAGCAAAACTTAATCATATCGACGAAATTGACCTTGCATTTTAAAGAATAATTTTATCATGAATTTACCTTATTTCCTATTGTTATCGGTTGTGGTTGCTATTTTCAACGAGTTTTATCGCAAAAGCCGTCGCAGGGCAGTAGCGAAGTAGCGGTCGATTCTAAGCCTTACCGCGTGTTATCTTACAATAAGTTGTAAAAGTCGCTATACTTTTATCGCAATACACCTTTCAATATGTTTTTTTTTTGTAATAGTGACGTAAATAAACAGTAATTTCAATCTCGAATATATCGGAATATGTTATCGTTTATCGGTTTTCGGTCGCGTGCTACTAATTAAATTCTTCTTAAACTTCGCGGTCCGTCTGTCTGTCGGCCTGGTGACAGACAGACAGACGGACCGCGAAGTCTTAGTAATAGGGTCCCGTTTATACCCTTTGGGTACGGAACCTTAAAAACAGAATAACATGAATATTTAAGTGGGGCTCCCATACAACAAACGTGATTTTCTTGCCATTTTTTGTGATAATGGTACATAACCCTTCGTGCGCGAGTCCGTCTCGCACTTGGCCGGTTTTTTTGTTCGTGTTTTGTTACGCTTTCACGCCTTTTCACTGTTTCCAAGCCTTTGTATTGATTTTAACCGTATAGTTCGGACGGGGTACATTTTGGGGCTTGACAAGCATACCTCCGCTGGCTCAGCCGCGGCTCATTTTGGACCCCAGATTTACGTCATACGACATCCTAATTAATAACTTAATTATTGATTAAGATACCTAACGAATCTTATGTGGGGGCTTTAATTAAAATAGTTGGATAAAAAGCTTACATGTTAGCGCAAATATTTTTTTTAGATTAAGTGCGCAAGTTTATTCATTTACATTTGTTAAAAACAAGTGTAATAATACGATAATCGCCATTTTGATGACAGTGGTGGTCTAAGCTAAAAAACATAAAAATGCAGATTTTGGACACCCAAACTCCACGACAGGGGTAAAGGTTTGCTAATTGTTTAATTATTGGTCGAATTCATCCATGTTTCAAAATAAATAATTAGTGGTAATGAAGTTATTTGTTATTCAAAGTCGAAGTTAGGCGCCAATCGTGTTTGTTTACATTTTTATTTTACACAAATATCACCCTTCCACCGCACCACACCCTTAACGTAAAAAAGTGCAATATTATAACATTTTCTAGAAAGATGAACTCGATAAAATATAACTATAAAATCAATAATGATCATATTAATAGAGTGACTGTGGTGCGAGACCTTGGGGTCCAACTTGACAGTAAACTTATTTTTGATTCTCAAATTACCACTATGACCAACAAGGCATTTCGCATGTTGGGATTCGTACTAAGAGTTAGTAGGGATTTCAAACATAAATCAAAATTGATCCTTCTTTATAAGACACTTGTAAGGTCAATTCTTGAATATGCTTCAGCGGTTTGGAATCCCCAGTATGCAGTTTATATTGACCAAATTCAAAAATTGCAAAATAAATTTACTAAGCACTTGAGTTGGCGATTTAACTCTGGAACTGATCATACACCTAGGCTTCAGAAATTGGAGGAACGTCGTGCAGAGCGAGATCTAGTATATTTATATAAAATAATTAGAGGCCAATTGGACTCCCCTTATCTTCTCAGCAAAATAAGTTTTGGATGTCCACGCTTAAATGCACGCAGGAGAACTCTCTTCCAAATTGGTTTCTCCCGAACCAATTACGGCAAGAATACTTTTATTAAAAGAGCATGTCGTTTGTACAATGACATAATCTCATTAAAAGAAAATCAAGATTTCGATATTTTTCACCTTTCTCTACCCAAATTTAGGTTTTGCATAAAAAATATTTTGGCATATAAATTTAAATAATATAATGTTATACAATAATATAATATTGAATTGTCACTTCTTTGTATTGTGTGAACTTCTGGTTGTACTGTAACTTAGATTAATTTACGTGTATATCAATCTGTGGAAACTGTTTCTGGATAGTGTTGAACTAATTGTATGCTTATGTTTGATTATGCATCTGTTTGTTTCCCAAATAAAATAAAATAAAATAAAATCTTCTTGCGCGGTTCCTTTCCAAGCGAGTTATGGCATGGTTGTCAACCAACTAAGCTGAAAATCATCTAGAAGCATGAAATTTGGCAGAAAGGTTCCTCAAGTGACGTAATTGTGCAGTAAGAAAAGATTTTTGGAAATTGCATCCCTAAGGGGGTAAAAAGGGGTTTGAAAGTTTGTATGAAAAATCTAATTCCTTCGGCCATAATTCTTGAAACTTAGCTTGTGCTAAGTTTCAAGAATTATGGCCGATATTATTCTTATTCTAAGTAAACAATATAGGTTGCCATTATTAGTTTTTCGAAACTCCCATATTACGATTTAGGGGATGTTGAAGTTTGTATGGAAGAATCTGATTTCTTGGGTCAATCAACATGAAACTTGGCACAAATACCAACCTAAATAAACAAAAAAGGATTTCATTATTAGTTTTTCGAAACTATCCCCAAAAGATGATTTAGGGGGTGTTAAATTATTTTTGAAATATCATATATTTAAAAAATAATTTAACACCCCATAAAACACATATTAAATATTTCTTTGGTTAATAAATTTGAAAATTTACATAAATACCCATCCTAAGTGAACCATAAAGGTTTTCATTATTAGTTTTACTTATCTAGTCCCAAAATACGATTTTTATTTCCCGGATTAATAAATTTGAAATTTGGCACAAATACCAACCTAAGGAAACAATAAAGGATTATACATTTTTCGAAACTAACTCAAGCTAAGAATCTTACTGGACAGGGTTTCGTTTTTGACGTGGTTTTCTAGGGAAGCACTAAGGCACGATTTTGCGGCAATTCAACCTTCAAGGAAGTGAAAAGGGTAAAAATTAGTTTGTATGTAAAATCAAATTCTTCGGGGATCAAGTTGATGATCAAAATTTACATAAAACATTTTGAAAACTCCCTCCCAGATTGGGTTTAGGGGTGTTAAAGTTTTTTTTGACTGCACTCAACTCACTGCGCAATCTGCAACTCACTGCGCAATCTGACTAACATAAAATGATAAATAAAAAAAATTAATTCAAAAAATCTAAAAACCCGACTGCTTTTAAAGCGACTAAAAAGACTTAAACAAGGAGAAAATCTTGCTGTGCAGTCGGAGGATACATATTCGCGAGCTAGCTGACGAAAACCAGATGTATGCTCCGACTGCACAGCATGATTTTCTCCTTGTTTAAGTCTTTTTATTTCGCTTTTAAAGCAGTCGGGTTTTTAGATTTTTTGAATTAACTTTTTTTATTTATAACTTTTTGGTTATCTGTTTTTAAGATTTAGGTACATTTAAACATATGTGTTTTTCGAAATCACCTCTTAAAGCCCTTTATTTTGATACCCCACACGATGGGTTTGGAAAAAAAAAATATTGTCCTCCGCAATATGGCGCCCAAAATCTGCCATTTTTCTATTTTACAATTTTAATGTAGCCAGTGACACTCGCGGGGTTAAGACGAATCGATTGACGTATGAATCATCAAAATCGGCCAACACGTTTGGTCTCTAGAACGCCACATAGGAACAAACATACATACATACATACTTACATACATACATACATAGACTGATAAACACATTACCCTCCTTCGGCAGTCGGGTAAAAAGAGAAGAAAGGAGTGAATAGCATATTTAGGTTGTTCAAAAATAGACCCTCAACGGGGCAAAAAGGGTTGATAAGTTTTTAGGGGAGGATTTTACTTTGTGGCGATAACCTAAAATGTATTATTGTTTAAGTCAAATAACGAATCGTCCCAATCCAATAAACCCACCAACCCCAAACCCAAATCCACGATACCCAGTTTTTAATAGTTTTAATAATATCTTATTTTTGGTTGCCTTTACTAACTGCATATAAAAAAATCATTTATAGGATAAACGAAATCACGCGAACATAGTCGCGGGCGGAGTGCTAGTCATACATAAACATACTCATATTTATACTGGTCATTCTGTATAAAACCGTCTGAAATGATCAATGTAAAACACTCTTTTATATTAAAATGTGCCCGATAAAATATTTTGAATACCGACTGCATTCCAAATTTGAATTTTGAATTATTTTACGTTCGGCGAATTCGGCGCGAAATTAGCCACGAATCCTATATTTTTTTCAATTTACTCTTCTGATAACATTATGAAAGCATTTATGTATAGTTATTACTATATATTATTACTATAAGTTGTTATTTTATTTTGTGCCTATAAACTAATTTTAATTTTAAAACAATACATTTTTGAAAATCACTTTTTTATTTAAATGAATAATTTTAAATAATCGAAATACACTTAATCGATTAGGCTGAATGCAGTTTTAATCGATTATGAGACGCGTGAATGGACAGCAAAAAAAAAACAACACCAAAGAAATGTCATGTTGCAAGGTTGCATCAAAATTTTAAGCAATTTTTTTCCAGATTTTGGCTTGTTTTTTTATGAATTTTTGTATGACAAATTAGGAACATAAGGACGCAAATAAAATGAGTATATCTTTGTGTTGTCCTTTTGCATCTTTTAAGCAAGGGAAAAGATTGTTTATGTACATATTTTGAGCAAATCTAAATTGTCTACCGTTTGGAAAGGTGTAGTAATTCGTATTTTGTACACATTTTGCAGTAGACTGACGCGGTTTAACCGAGCGCAACATGTAAATAAAGATATTTTTTTCAAATTTACTGTGTAAGATAGCTGCGTAAACTTATTTTTCTGAATAAATTCGAATGTTGAAAGTTCAAGTAAATTCCTGAATTTCATGACGTAATTTGCAACAACCTGTCGACTCAGCTGGTTTGTCATGTGTCAAAATCTTGTCGAGCAGAGTGGTTAAGCTACAATAAAATACCAATTCGTAGCGTGTTTGATAACAATCTTTGGCCTAATTTAATTTTATTAATTTTACATTATTACGTTAGTCCGCTCTATCTTTTTTATTGGCACAAGGTCTCTGTGTTATCGAGATTTTAATTCTCAGAAATTAATGCTGCAGCGTGAACAAGGAATTATTTATTGTTTACAATATTGGCTTGATGGCTTAGCTGCGTGTTAATATGACACATAGAAATTTATAAAGCTACTCATCATGAGACAATAAAATAAAGTACCTGGGCGAGCTCGGAAAATAGAGAAAATGACGTTTTTAAAAATTAAATCTTTTCGGTTTTCGGGGGCGTTAAATCGATCTAGCTGATCGATTTAACGCCCCCGAAAACCCCTGCATACTAAATTTCATTAAAATCGTTGGAGCCGTTTCCGAGATTCAGATTATATATACACAAGAATTGCTCGTTTAAATATATTAGATAACACTAATAATTTGTTTCATCGTCAGTGGAAAAGACAGACGTTGTCCTGCCCGGGCCCACACCCGATTGCAGCGCAACCTACCATGTCCAATTGTGAATATAATCCATCCAGGGACCCACTAAAACATATTTAGCCATTCATTAAAATTTATATGTATAGATGCTCATTCCTAAAACAGTAAATATTTGTCATTCTAGTTGCGACGATAGCTGTAACAGAATGGCGGACCAAGTTCCAGAGACGCATGAACCTCGCCGACAACGAGCAGAAGGCGCGCTCCGTAGACTCGCTGCTCAACTATGAGACGGTGAAGTACTACGGCGCCGAGACGTACGAGGTCGTGTCTTATAGGGAGGCTATTGTTAAATACCAGGTAATTATTAGTTTCTTTGGAATGATTGCCGACTCGGACTGCTACAGAGAAATTTCAGATTGCAAAAACCTATACTGTGATTTTTAGGGTTCCGTACCCAAAGGGTAAAAACGGGACCCTATTACTGAGACTTCGCTGTCCGTCTGTCTGTCTGTCTGTCTGTCTGTCTGTCACCAGGCTGTATCTTATGAACCGTGATAGCTACACAGTTGAAATTTTCACAGATGATGTATTTCTGTTGCCGCTATAACAACAAATACTAAAAACAGAATAAAATAAATATTTAAGTAGGGCTCCCATACAACAAACGTGATTTTTTTGCCGTTTTTTGCGATAATGGTACGGAACCCTTCGTGCGCGAGTCCGACTCGCACTTGGCCGGTTTTTAATTTCGTGGACTAAACTGACATCTGCTATTGACCTTATTTTTTTTAAATGTTGCAAGCGCGGAGCATAGTGTTGTAAGTAAGGCTCAGTCATAAGTGATTCATCGAATCGATGTGACTCCTGAATTTATTTTTACTAATTGGTGTAAATAAATGTTTTATGAATATAAACGTAATATATTTAAATATAACAGTATTCATACACATAGTACATGAACTTTTATTGTGTTAAATATGAAATCAACAATAAAATAAATGCAATCGATAAAATTAAGTCTGACATAAATGAGTAGAAACTAAATATGGGCCGCTAGTTTCTAAACAATTTTTTTTTTATGCCGTAAAATAGTTTCATTTTCGATTTACTTCGATTTTCGATTAACTTTCGATCACTCAGGATAGTTAGGGTACGACACTATTTTAATGTAACGATAGAGTGACAACCCCCCAAATGTCAGTTTAGTCCACGAAATAAAAAATCACATTATAATGAGTCTTCGCTCGACCCGGGCATCGAATTAGGGACCATTATACCGACGAGTCAGTAAGAGCCACAGATATAAATCTAACTAGATGCCGCAATTGTATGTAATTCGCGTGCCAAAAACGGTGTGAAATTACGATCAATGATCGTAATCTGATATTTTCATTTAGAATTATCGGCATCGGAAATCCACCGAAATCTAGAAAAATGCCTTTTTATGCCATATTGAGCTGTAAAGACTGTATAGAAAAAGTTGGCCGAGGCATTGGCAATGTTTTCTTTCATTGGTAAGTGAATTTGTTTTTTAAATTGTGTGTGAAAAAGTGGCACGCTTGGTTTTCATACAGATGGAGGGACTTGCGTTATCTAGTTAGATTTATGTCTGTGTCTATATTTACCCGACTACGTCGAAGCCAAAAGGAAAGGTTATGATTTTAGCAGTCTATATATGTTTGTATGTGCCTCCGTAGCGCCTAAACTATTCATCCGATTTTGATGAATAAGGTATCAATCGATTTGTTGTTATGGCCCGGGTAAAACAGGCACAAAAGCAGCTGCATTCAGGTCACAGTTTTTAATTAAACTTTTTGCTAATTTAAAAACGTTGCGACCCCTTTTGTATAGAATAAAAACCCCATACAATAAAAATCTATAGCATGGACAAAGTATTGGCCATCCTGAACTGTTCCCAATCGATATAACAAAGACCTAGTGAAGATCGTGGTACTGGTAAAATGGGGTGAATAGGCACAACCACGGGGTCTCATTGCTAAGAAAGAATATTTGTGCGATGGAATTGCATGATCTAATTCCGCCCAGCCCGTTTCATCATCGGACTACCAGACGTACGGCGATGCGCCATCGGTACATGGTGGACATCCCACCCATACGCACTAAACGTTTTGAGAATACTTTTATTATGCGTACAGCTAAGGAGTGGAATTCTCTGCCGGAGTCTGTGTTTCCCGATAGCTACAATCTAGGGGTCTTTAAGTCAAGAGTGAATAGGTTACTACTAGGCAAGCGTGCTCCATCGTGGACCACATCTTCGCTTACCATCAGGTGAGATAGTGGTCAAGCGCGAGCCTAAATTAGATAAAAAAAAAAAAAAAATTTGGTTCAAATAAATCTCAAAGGCCTATGCCTATGAATGGTCGTTTTAACTGCTGGAATTTTGTCATAAGCTTTTGCTTTCCTCATTAGGAAAAAACTGGTGATTTTATCTTATTAGGAACTTGCCTTAAATTCTAATGTTTTTTTCAGACGGAGGAATTTAAATCTCTGATAACACTGAATATGCTGAACACGTTACAAAATGTCATCATTTGCTCAGGTAAGTGGGCCTCATTCCTTACAATATTAATATACAAAAATAGGTGAGGAAAATATTCACACGTATTTCTGTGAACTTGTCTCATTTTAGGTCAAAGATTTGTGAAATTACTATACTTATTTTGCACCGAACTCAAGATTTTATACCAAACAATTCATAAGATAAACACAATATATATTTATGCTTTCCTAAACTCCATTTGAAATAACATAAGACATGTATCCAAATCGTTTTACAGTCCGTTCAACCGATTTTGTGATCTACCCCGTAAACATAAGCTTAACATAAAAAGCATAAACCTGTTACCAAAACCAAATGTTTACTACAGCTACCATTTGTCGTATCACCAACGCAATAGAAGTCAAAATCGGTTGAACGGGCTGTAAAATGTGCTAATTTAAACGTCTAATGTTATCGCAAATGGAGTATAGAGTAAAATCAGCGTCTGAATTCCTTCGAAACTGTTTTCATTAACATAATGACAATGTTATTCATTCTTCTTATTTACATTATCGGTTAGCAATCGTGAGTTGCTGATGCCACTTTGTCATAGTTTAGGTAAACAGTTTTTTGTAGTTTGGTTTATATAGATTTATCACTGACTAGCTGTTGCCCGCGGCTTCGCTCCCGTGGACCAACCCACAGGGCCCCTTTTTCGGGATTAAAAAATAGCCTATGTCACTCAGGAATAATGTAGCGTTCTATAGGTAAAATAATTTTTAAAATTGGTCCAGTAGTTTCGGAGCCTATTCGGTACAAACAAGCAAATCTTTCCTCTTTATAATATTAAGTATAGATTTTACAAGGTCTAAGGGCATTTACGCACTACTTCCGATCCGAATCCGAGAAATTTCGGTCAAGAAGTAGCCGTATCCGAACTCTATCCGTCATAACTCTGTAAATGTTGAACTCGTAACTCAAATCACGGACTCGGATGGGATGTAGTGCGTAGCCTGTAGTAATTTTTACAGTCATCCTGGATTCCTTTCTTCATCTTCATGAGGTCTTTGCAGAGGTTAAAGCTATTTTTTGTAGGAAGGTAAGTAGGGTAGGCAGTTGACGGGAGCGATGCCGCGGGTACAGCTAGTTTTTAAATATATCTGCAATGTCAATATTTGGGCGGCTTTCACCTTACCTCATAGAGTTTGATACTATTTTTCTTTCACGTGAGTGTAACTACGAATAAATAAATTATTGTTGTCATCAGGTCTCTTGGCTGGTTCCTTACTCTGCGTGTCGATGGTTGTGAACACAAGCGAGCTGACAGTCGGTGACTACGTGCTGTTCGCTTCCTACATCGTGCAACTGTATGTGCCGCTCAACTGGTTCGGCACCTACTATAGGTATGTGAACAACTTTGGCTGTGTTTGATGGATCTTGCATGGTCAGAATTAATAGTATATTGTTTATCTAGGGAGCAAACAACTATTTTAAAGGCGAGAGTGTTTTTTTTTAATCCAGAACGGAAGCGAAGGATTCTAAAGTAGAATCCTAAGCGCAGCGAGCTTAAAATAGCTTCGTCACGTCACTCAAGCTTAAAATAGTGTTGCTACCGAGGTGGACACTTTGTGAGAAAATAAGTGCAACTTATGGACAAGAACGTTACGTTTATTTATTTACATACAATTAGGTACATAACATAGAAATAATTAGAGGCTAATTTTAATATTTGAACAATTATGGCAGTGCATCGTAACAATTTTATTAGTACCATCCGTTTCAGTTGTAGATATATTTTTAATTTGACTCGCGCGCGGTTTTCCAGTCGGACACTTGTTCAATACAATGCGGTTTGAAATCCCATTCACCTCATACATTCGTCGTGGATTTTAACGATGTAATCCTATTTTGTTCCGCATGGTTTGTGATCCATCTCTTTGGCGATTGAAACATTTACTAACAATATTCACATTCCAAATTTAAATCACTTTTAGTCCCTAGGGAGTAGAGATTAATGAGCTATTTTAGTCCCTGTTTACTAAGAATAAACTAGCTCGTATTGAATAGATGTGATAAGAAGATATTTTATTATTAATCTGGGTGACTACTGCCCTTTATCACTACGGGCCGGCTTTCGAATTGAGTATTTGGAGTTAAGAACATGTCAAATCTTGGCAACCCCCAATTTCCGAATTAGGAATTTCAAGTTGAGTATTTGTCAGACTCTACTTTAGCCTGAAAGCCTGTCCGCCTGAAAATTTGGCGTTAAAATAGGGTTCGCAAGAACTTAACCCCATATCTTATATTCAATCAGAAATAATGAATAATAATGTCGAGTTTGACAAATACACTATTAATTAACTATTAAATAATTTTAAATTCTCAATTCAGAAATCGGCGGTTAGCGATAATAACAACATAGTGTTAGTGGTAACAAGTCACACGTGAATAAGTTATTCATATAACCAAATTAAGGATATTTTCGTAGAAAGAAGGCTATTGAAAAAGCCATTTGGATATATATTTGCCTACGAAAACTTCATAATAATATTCATATCAGTTCTAGTATGATAACTTGAAAGTATAGTTCTCGCCAAAAAAACCAACTTCAAGGCGGCCCAGAAGTTTGGCGAGAACCGTAATGATAATCATTTGATGATTTACACTGCTGCGATAATATGTCTCAATACATAACATATTAAGAGATATCGTAATACTAATAACGCTTGCGATATTATCGACGGTCATATCGCACTTATGCCTCAAATAAATAAGGTGTGTCGCCGCGTCACACATTACTATTTTCAAACGAATTTTTCACGATTTATCACCCACCACATCAATCATCTCCCTTGTATAAACATTAAAACAGTAAATTAATATCTTGTTTCAATACTTATACAGTTACGCGATACGTATGAAACAAGATAATAAATTTACACCCTACGTGATTGATATGCTTGATATTTAGTGCAACATGAGGTCGCTAGTTGTCCAGTAATGAAGATAAGCTTAATTTGATTTAGCGTAACCTCGTGGCGATATCATTTTCATAAAGCGCCGTCGGTTTTTACGGCCGTTTGGTGACAGCACCGTTTTTGTACCCAATATTTAGCAAACATAAGGATGGACTAAACCTCGTTGCCCCAGAGGCTTGAAAGTCGAAAATGTTTTCTTGGGTGCGTGAGTCCATCTACCGAAAACATCACCAAGGAAAGATGCGATCTTTGGCGGGAGAAATATAAACCCTCTGATCATTTCCTAGAGCCATCGGATACATTTTCCCCCGGGCACGCATTGCCTTGGCCGAACTGGAAATCTCTGAACAGACTCCGCACTCAGGTCGGCCGCAGCAAAGACAATCTCCATAGATGGGAGTTTTTGGATGGTTCCGATCCTCGGTGCTTCTTGTGCGGCATCTCCCAGCAGACCATGGCCGACCTTTGATCTTGTGCCGCATGTGCTGTTGTCTGTTCACGTGAGGACCTTGTGATTGCGTCAGCGGAGGGCGTTGTCGTGGCTGAGTTCTGGGCATTTAACTAAAAAGGGTCTTTTTGTCATCGACACGCTAAGAAGAAGAAGGATGGGCTACGCTATTATAATTCCTCAAGTTGTATAAGTATTAACTAACACGTTGGACTCCTAAATGTAAGCCTGAATGAAAGCGCATTGTAGGATTTTCAATACTAGTATCTGGACAGAGAGTTAAGACAACGACTAACGCCAAAGACCTTGAGGGAACAAAACTGGATCGCGCGGGTGTGAAATGAGTGCGCGTTTTGTTCCCTCAAGGTCGTTGGCGTTAGTCTTTTTGTTTGTACTTTCCTTATTTTACTATGACTTTAAAAAAATCAAAATGTAGATAATTAAATTGTCTTTAAGATGGTGTCGATTTCATGAAAATACGCCCAGTGGTTTTGGTGCGATTGTCGTGTTTATGTCCGTTTCAGACATAACTTTACAAATTAATTACACTATGTTATACGAATAAAACTCAAAATTTTCTTAGATCAAATTATTAAGAAAATAGTCTAAATGCAACATATATTTTTTCCATAAAATTACGACAAGCCGTTTAGATGTGATTCTCATTTTAAAACCAGCTACTCAGGGGTATGCGCGCCTTCAAAGAAATGATGATAATTTATTTGCAATTTATTTGTACTTACCTACATAATAACATGGTAAAATAATGTAAGTCTCACTATATTCGACTTATCAGTTGTGCAAATATTTCCAGTAGGTACATGCATAATAATATCATGAAATAACATGAATGTCATTGGTCATTAGTCATACACATCATAATCATAATAAAATATACAGTCTTACTTCGTTAATATTAATTAGGCACGTTTTATTATAAAATATCATCATCTTCCTGCCTTATCCCATGTTACTTGGGGTCAGAGCAACACATTTTCTTCTTCCATACCATCCTGTCCCCCGTCACGCCATCATCAGTGTGTCATCTCCCTTTTCTTTCCTCACACCATCTAGCCATCTTTTCTTATTATTTTATTAATATATTTTATAATGATGAACTGTCTTAACTGTGAGATATAATCTAATAATTTTATTTTATTATAAAATATATTAAATTAAATTATTAGTTAGATTAGGTTTATAAATAATGTCAACTATTAAAATCTAAGTGTTCGTTTAAATTCAAATTCAATTAGTTAGTTAATACCTAAAAATTCTAAGTTATGAATTTTTCTTATTTTTCCGGGTAGTTTATTATAATTTTTTACCGCCATGGTGTAGTAGTTTCTGTAACATACCTTTAATCAGCTTCGAGGTACCATAGGAGGTTTTTGTACTATTTTCCTTTTATCATCCTGCTCAAAAAGTGATAAGTGGTTTCTAAAGAATTTACACATTTCAAAAACACCCGTATAAAATCTAACAGTGCTATAATAATTCTATTTATGTGGCATCTAGTATTAGTGTATGGGTAGAAAGTCCCTCATTCTCGATTGTTAAGGGAGGCAAACAGATAAACGTGCACGTGGTATAGTCACAGTGGATCTTTATGTCTCTGAAGTTGGCTGCAAGACCCTGCGCAGTTGCTATTTGTGTGTCAACTTTGAAGTAGAAGATAGCATTGTATAGCTGCCTCTTTCACTCGCTTACGTTTGTCGAATCGTCCTATGTCGCTTACCCTTCAGTTTAAGGGTTCAGGCAAAGAACAGGGAATGTCACAAGTTTTAATTTTTCAATTTTTTATTGGAAAGCAAATCTTTATCTATGGTAGTTTTATTCTCAATCACTAATTTTTTTTTCAAAGTAAACGTAAAGCGCCAAACAGGAGTTTTTGTTTATGGCCGAAACGAAAAGAACCGGGAATGTTCATGACATACCGGTACATACCGGTAAAGAAGAAGGATAAAAATTACACACTTCTAAACTCTTAACTGCATTTTTCTCAAAATCTATTATTTAGGACATTCCCTGTTTTTTGCCTATACCCTTTTCAATTGTTTCTTCAATCTTGCAATGGTTGGCAGAGACAACTTCAGAGACACAAAGATTCACTGTGACTACTATAAACTTGCGTGATGTAAAGGGTCTTTCAACAAGGACGGGTCGATGTTAAAATTGAATAAAACAAGATGTGTGTGCATGTCCATATTGTTCAATTCAAGCCAAAAGAAATTGTTTATCATTGATCTGTAGCGCTCGCTCGATCTATGCAGCAGAGTCATTAAAAATTGGACTTGGACCTCTCGGATTCGTGCCACCATACGAAGCCGCGGCGGGCATTTGAACGATGTCATATTCCATCCATAATTGGCATAAATGGGCCTTTTAAATAAAAAATAAATTTCGTTAATATCTCACACACATATTGTTTTATTCAATTTTAACATTGACCCGTCCTTGATGAAAGACCCTTTAGAATTTAGATGCTGTCAGATGTCATTCTTATATATTGTGACGGTGTAGATGTCCCCACAAAATTAATAATACCAAATCAGGACGAAAACAATAAAGTAATTTCAATCTATCTTTCGCCCATTCTAACAAGTCACTCAAATAACTCATAAAACCTTCGCAGGGCCATCCAAAAGAACTTCGTGGACATGGAGAACATGTTCGACCTGATGCGAGTGGACTCGGACGTGAAGGACGCTATCGGAGCCCCGGACTTGTTAGTGAGGAGTGGAGCCGTTGAGTTCAAGCACGTCTCGTTCGGATACGGTCCTGAGAGGCTTGTGTTGAATAACATCAGCTTCAAAGTGCCGCCGGGCAGTACTGTGGCTTTGGTGAGTCGTGAAGTGCTTTATTAAAATGTATTGTTGATAGATGAGCTTAAAAAAACCCTAGTTTGTATTATAAGGAAATACAGTGCAGGGAATTCCGCTAAAACTTTTTAATAGATGTCGCGTTATTTAGGCTACAGTTTATATTTTTGTTTTGTTGCAATTCGATGATCGCATCTTGGTCTCTGCCACTTGATGACATTGCAATTTAAGAAAAAGGAAAATATTGTAATAGTTTCTATAAATCCAACAGATGTTGTCACGTCTGACGTAAAATATTGGGATAAGGCTCAGCCAGGTCTCAGCGCTAACAAAGAAAATTTGGTTCAAATAAATGTCACTAGATGGCGCGATATGCATCGAGTTGTTATTGAAAAATGTTATGTTCTTTTTTAATCAACTCTCCTAAGCACTTATGTTGGGCTCTAAATTCACATTTCAAAGATTATTTAGACGGATCATTTAAAATTGATTCCAATAGTCGTCGCGGTTTAAATTTCTGATGCATGCCACTCATTTTTTTAAATTTATGTTTTTGTACCAAAAATGAAATGTAAATGAAACAATGAAACAATGAAACTGTAAAAACGTGCAAAAAATACTTGACAAATCGTCGCTGCATTGAAAGAAAAAATAGCCACGCACCGAGAAAACCCTTTTACTTGCAAGTCGCTGCTAACATCATAATTATAAAGCCGTGGAATGGAACCAAACGCGATCGAAGTACTTTAGTTACGTCGCTACGGTTTCTTTGTATGGGATGAGGCATCTGTATGCTAGTATTATATTATCTGTGGCTCAGCATAGAAAGAGAGTAATTGTGTTGTAAAAAAAAAAAAAAAAATGTACATAACAATTTCATCCATTAGGTGGGTCCCAGTGGTGCAGGCAAGTCAACAATCATGCGGCTTCTGTTCCGGTTTTATGACGTGAACGAAGGCGCGGTGCTGGTGGACGGGCAGGACGTGCGGACGGTGACGCAGGCGTCGCTACGGACCAGTATAGGTGTGGTGCCACAGGACACCGTGCTGTTCAATAATTCTGTCAGGTAAGTCAAGAAACGCTGGTCTAACTAAGGTCTTTTACAGCAACCGATTGAGCTGTAATTCGTAAATTTTGGTGACAATGCACGGTTAGTTAAGTGATATCATTCCTAGTTAATATGGCGGACTCCCAAAGATGGCGGACCAATCACTTTTGCACCCCTTTGATATGGGTATCCGAAGGGTTTTCTACGAGGTATACGAAAAAGCTTGTTGTTAAAAAGGTTGTTTTATATATATTTTTTAAACTTACTACCTCGAGTGCCTCGACGTTGAGTCGAATAAAAAAAGATTTCGAAGAAGAAAAAAATATCGAAGGTCGAATGCGCGCGACTTTTTTATATTTTGGTAGAAATGTGTGTGTTGTTATATACACACATAAAAAAATAATGTATGCAAATGTATGTATTTTATAAATATGTATGCATTACGTTGTGGAGAATAGGGGTAGATATTCTATGATTGAGAAATTCGTTTCTACTGCGTCCGTATGCCCTAACCTATGTGGGCTGGCATCAACCGTGCGGTAGCCCGAGAGCACATTCAATATCGAATCATAGAAGCCCTTTTGCTTACGCATCCTTTTATTGCTGCATGCTTAGGTTTTTGTAAAGTAAAAGAATAGGTACTCAAAACAGACAATAAATTTTATTGTGATCAAAAATAATAATACCAAATTATAAATGACAAAAACAAAAGACAATTTAAAACTAAATAATAATACCAAATTATAAATGACAAAAACAAAAGACAATTTAAAACTAAACAGCCATACTGGGTGTGTTGCATCACACAATGGATCTCTGATCTTAACTTTCCCCCATGCATACTGGAAACAAAATCTTTAATAAAGATCTGGATGTGGTACATATAAAATCATTAAATTTCTGAAGTTTATGTTGAAGAAAAACCGGCCATACATATAAAATCATTAAATTTCTGAAGTTTATGTTGAAGAAAAACCGGCCAAGTGCGAGTCAGACTCGCGCACGAAGGGTTCCGTACCATTATCGCAAAAAAACGGAAAAATCACGTTTGTTGTATGGGAGCCCCACTTAAATATTTATTTTATTCTGTTTTAAATATTTATTTTATTCTGTTTTTAGTATTTTTTGTTATAGCGGCAACAGAAATACATCATCTGTGAAAATTTCAACTGTCCTAACTATCACGGTTTATGAGATACAGCCTGGTGACAGACAGACAGACGGACAGCGAAGTCTCAGTAATAGGGTCCCGTTTTTACCCTTTGGGTACGGAACCCTAAAAATGTAAAACAAAAATAAAAAATAGTGCTAATACGCTTAGATGAATTCATAATAAGAAATAATTTTATTTGTATATTTTATAGAACAATGCTTAAAAATGTAAAAGTACGTATATTTAATCATTAAATGGAATTATAAAAATGTAAAATGGAATTATAAAAGATAACAAATTAAACCAGACAAAATTATTTTATTTCAGGTATAATATTCAGTATGGAAGATTGACCGCGCCGGCAGCGGATATCATATCAGCGGCAAAAAATGCTGACATCCACGATAGGATTCTCACATTCCCAGATGCTTATGATACACAGGTAAGAAATCCTCAGATAATCAAAAATGTTTTTAATTATTTTTTCTTTGAAGTGGCCAGATGGAAATACACCAGTGTTACCACTGAGGTCATTAATTTGTAGTTTACTTATATTATATATGCGAAAGTTAGGATGGATGTGTGTATGTTTGTATATGTTTTTTACTCAATCACGCTAAAATGGCTGAACGGATCTGGATGAAGTTTTGCCCAAAGATAGATAGTCTGGTATTAGCACATAGGTTACTTTTTTTATCCCAGTATAATGTAAGAAAATGTAATGTAACGTTTTCTTATCCCTTGGGATAAGAAAACACGCAAGAAGCCGCTGGCAGAAGCTAGTTATAATATAAATGCAAGATGAATTAATTACCTTCACTATTGCTCACCTTTCAACAACTTCTAGATGAAGAATCCTTAGTTATTTTTCTCTGAAACAGAAACATAATGTTTGTGTAAGTATTGATCACTTACTGCCGCACTCAGAGACGTTAACGGTTACTTAAAGCTCTCCTTAGTATAGATTTTTAGTACAAAATCTACACTAAGGAGCGCCTTAAGTAACCGTTAAATGTCTCTGAGTGCGGCAGTTAGACAATTTTAAATTCACGTTGAATCTTCCATTTTCGCTTATTAATTTACAGGTTGGAGAAAGAGGTCTACGCCTCAGCGGGGGTGAAAAGCAAAGGATAGCAATCGCACGGACCATACTAAAGGACCCGGCAATAGTACTGCTAGACGAAGCTACGTCAGCGCTCGACACCAACACGGAAAGAAATATACAGGTAAATAGATCAGAAAGTCTCGCTAATAAATTCTAAAAAGTTTTTTTAAAAGGAGGAGGTTTTAATTTCGACGATTTGTCCGTCATATTTTTTTGTTTCATGCAATACAACAGAACTCTTCAATAAATGACAACAAATCTCTCCATCTCTGAAACAATTTCGTCAAAATCTTTTCTAAATGTGAAATTGGTAGGGGTTTTTGCCAGATGATTGACGAAATAATATATGGATTGCAGTTCTTTTGTAACCACGTTATAAATGTTCTTGTTTCAGGCGGCTTTGGCGCGGGTGTGTGCGAATAGGACAACAATTATCATCGCTCACAGGCTCTCTACTATCATACACGCCGATGAAATTCTAGTATTGAAAGATGGAGAAATCATCGAAAGAGGAAAGTGAGTAAAACTTGAATTTCTAACTTAATTTCCATTTTTTTTTAATTTATTTTTTTACACTGCCGATAATTTCCATTTTTTTTTAATTTATTTTTTTACACTGCCGATAAACTCAGATTTGTGACTGTTCTTGAAATACCTCGCCTTGTAAATTGTTGATTAATTGATGTATACGTTAATTTCCAGCCACGAAGCCCTACTCGCACAAGGCACCTTCTACGCGTCAATGTGGCAACAACAGCTGGAGAATCGCAATAACAGCGAAACAAACGGAGGAGAGGGCGGCAACAACAACAACAACAACGAGCCCCGACCTCCGGCCGGCCAGCCCAACGGCAGCAGCACTTTCGGTCACGGCCATGGACATTAAGTGTACATTATAAGTAACGAAGCAGGGTGCTAGTCGGTTCGTGGATCAGTGAATTCGAATATTTTTATCGATTCCTAGTGTCAATTGTTTGGTTCGAGGACGTTAGACATAAGGGACATGACAGATCGCTCAAGAAGAGCATTTGTAACCAAATAATTTTTGTATCAATATCGTGAACTCTAATGTACATTATGCACAAGCATTAGCTCACCGAACAAACGTAATGGTGTACATAAGTTGACATTGTGATGATGTAACTATATTGTACCCAGTAGTATTAAAATTGTGATGGGAAATTATATGTGCTATTTCAGTGTTGATTAAAACTGTTTTTATTTAAAATACGCATTTTAATTTAAAAAAATAATTCGTTTCGAAATATGAACATCTTTTTTAGGGTTCCGTACCCAAAAGGTAAAAACGGGACCCAACGGGACCCTATTACTGAGACTTCGCTGTCCGTCTGTCTGTCTGTCTGTCTGTCTGTCACCAGGCTGTATCTCATAAACCGTGATAGTTACAGTTGAAATTTTCACAGATTATGTATTCCTGTTGCCGCTATAACAACAAATACTAAAAACATTATAAAATTAAAATTTAAGGGGGGCTCCCATACAACAAACGTGATATTTTTGCCGTTTTTTGCTCGATATTAATAACGGCAACAGGTAGTCGCTTGAAATATTCACAGAATATTTAGTTGTATATTCTCTTCAAAAAATAATAATTATTAAATTAAAATAAAATAACTTAAGGGGGGGCTCCCATACAACAAACGTGATTTTTTTGCAGTGTTTTGCGATAATGGTACGGAACCCTTCGTGTGCGAGTCCGACTCGCACTTGGCCGGTTTTTTTTTTCTTTTTGGCGGCCAAGTACCAGTGAAACAATTTGCAATTGTGTGTATATAGTCTGAACGTTTCTAATAAATAGTTGTTGGAACTTATTTGTATTTAATTAAGTTAGCTCATCAGGTAGTGGAAAAAGAAATGTTCGTGACTCGCATAAAAAGGCTTTATTTTAACACGTCGAAATTGGCTACATCGCTCGTGTTAAAATCTGTACTTTTTATGCTCGACACGAAATGTACTATTTTAAACAAGCCTCTAGAATTGAAAGGCGCTAAATGTAATGGACAATACACATCCAAGGAGCCCAAACACGATGGTGTTATCTTGTCTGGTTAAGGAGATGCTATGTCCACCTTCCGCCTCCATCATCAGACCAGCTCCATAGTATACGATATTATTTCAATGTTGCCGAAGTTACACAAGTACGCAAAGCTCCAGCTTAATCGGAAGCTAAGAAATGCTTGAAAAATTAATTACTCGTTGCCGGACACATTCGGAATCAAGGTACTCGTAATATAAAGCTTGTAAAAATATTGTGATTGAGCTAGGTAAGATTTATAAAGAATCGCTGGAGTGAACGAAGGAGTAATTATAAAGGGGCGTATGCCGTTGTCTTTGATCTAAGAAAACAATCAAAATTTATCAAGTTAGAAGTTTCGTGTCGCGGAAATAATAAACCGGTCGTGCGCAGGACACGGTCACACACGATCGAGGTCGACACGAAACGTAAGTTTTTTTTTTTTGATATAATCGTTGCCCCACTCTAGGAATTTCTTCCTGTATCGTGGGTGCGTTTACAAACATATAAACTCACATACACAACACGCAGAGCCGGAACCACTATCTGTAGATCATACAAATATTTGTTCCGTGCGGGAATCGAACCCGCGACACGCAGTGCAGCAGTCAATCGCTCAACCACTGCGCCAACCGTGCGCCCTTAGGCTAAGTTCATATGACCGCGCGGAACTATAGTTCTCGCCAAACTTCGCCGCCCTGAAGTTGGCTACAATGGCTGCGCAGTAGTAAATCTCATACAAAAACTGCACCGATCTGTGCCTTGTGTATCGGAAAGCCAACTTCAGGGCGGCCCAGAAGTTTGGCGAGTTCCGCGCGGTACAAGATCAAACTAAATAGTGTTTATCGTCTACACAAACCTGTATCGACTCGTTCAGTTGATTCGCGCGGTTTGTAATGGCCAGACGCACTGATTGAAGAAAAAATTGTTGCGAAAACTGCCAGACTGACTCGCTTACAATGCTGTCATGTAAACGCTCCCACCGTGTATAGATGCGCGGTGCCGCGCGGTCATGTCAACTTAGCCTTATGGCATAGGACGCACTGCGGTTTTTACTCGCGCGATTTTTTCCGCATATTCCGCGCCCTATGAAATTCGTATGAAGCTGCACGCATTGCGGTTAAAATTTCGCGCGGAAGTAATACCGCAAGAAAGAAATCCGTGTTTTGCCAAGATTCCACCGTACCGCGGCGCGGATTAAATTCGCGCGAATATTTTGAGACGTATGAACAGGTAGAAAGATACAAAAATAGCGCGAAATTTTATCCGCAGTGCGTGTTAGTTATATTCAGTACACGGACAAAAATTCGCGCGGATAAAATCCGCGCGGCTAAAAATCGCAATGGTGTTAAGCCTAAACGGTGAATTGATTTTTAGAACTCACCTAGCAGTTATTTTGCTACTTTTTTTTTATTAAACATTGATTCATTGGAAGGAGACTTCGATTTACTTGATAACTTTTCTTGATACTCTTTGTTTTTCTTTTGGTAATCCTTGATTGTCATTGCAGGTCGCTTTTTCGCATATTCCAAACTCCTCAAAGACGTTTGTTCCTTTTGTTCGAGCTGATCGATAGTCTTGACATAATCCGTAGATATCTTGCGGTAAACTCTCCCATGTTGTAAATTAAGAAGATGGTCCGTCGGTTTAGGTGAAAAGGCCATTTCTATCGGATAGCGGCGCTCTAAATACGCTTCACGGGAATCATCGCTCGTGTTTCTTAGGTCTTGGTATTTTTCCGGAGAATACGTTAGAAGGAACAGTGACTTAGGTTGTTGCTGATCCATAAATGGTCTGTAAATGTATGAAGAAAAATGCCATTCATTATATCTATGTCGTAGGATGATCTGATAATCCGAATTTACGCGAAAAGCTTAGGGATATTGTGAAAACACAGATAGTGAAAACATTTCTCAATCTTACGGGGAAAAGATAGGATTTTGCAAAAACACGAGTCGATCTAGTAATATTGCGAAACGAAACGTTAGCTTTTTAAATATGATAAAGGTTGACATTATTAGTTTTTTTTTCGAAACTACCCCCAAAAGACGGGGCCGCGGAGGGGGTGTTGAAGTTTGTATGGAACAATTTTATTTCTTGGGTTCTTGGGTTCGCGCTTTTTTTCAGGGTAGGCAGAAACTACAGAAAGCCACAGGCTACCTTATCCTTACATACACCTTTTGCTTATATTCATTTACGCTTATTTATACATCTACATACGCACTCGCGCCGGAGTATTGCGCACCAGCAGCCTAATTGCTTAGGGCCCAGCGCACACCTGGAGAGGCGCGGCGAAGTTACTGAGAAGTTAACATATTAAATTAGACCCTAATTCTTATGTTATAAAGTTGAAAATGTCAAGGTAAAGCAAAGTAAGAGTGAGCGGCGCACGACACGGTGAGGCGGTCACGAGAGCCGGCGCGTGACCAAACGCGACTGCTCCTATGTCGCCGCCGCGGGCGCCCGACCGAACGGGCGCAGGCGGCTCGGGTGGTTCGTGCCAGACGCTACTTCTTCTCTGTTCTTCTTCTTCTGCAAGCGTTGCAATAATAACCAAGTCCCAGTCAACATACATAACGTGTCCTGCCTACGATCAACACGGGTTGTGAGTACCATGAGTCGCCGCCGCTCGGAATCACCGCGCGCCGCTCCGTGCGTCTTGGCCGCGCTCGGAGTCGCCAAGCACCGCTAAGTCGCTCGTCTCAGTACTCGTATCTTCTCCGCGTCCCTCCAGGTGTGCGCTGGGTCTAAGTGAATTCGGCAAGGCAAAGGGTTTGACCCCATGACTGAGTATGACAAATCTAATACCTTTAAAGGAGCAATTCTTGTATATTATATTTAGTTTCGGGGGCGATAAATCTATATATAGCTAGGTAAAATTTTTAGAAGACGTCGTTTTCCCTATTTTCATCAGAGCAGAGCTCGGTCGCCCAGGTCAGGTATATTTTCCAAAGAGTGTAATAACTTATGGCAATACCTACCTTATTGTAATACTCTTTCATGTGGTCAAACCCTTTGCCTTGCCGAATTTACTTACGCAATTAGGCCGCTGGCCTACTACGTACTGACTGGTAAGTATACTTACTTATAATCCTTTAGGGTGGGTCCTGGGCCCTGGTCAGTAATATTGACTTCTTCTATGAGCCGCGTGAGGGTAGACATCCGCCTATTGCCTTGAAACCCGGGAGTCCGGGTGGGTGAGCGAATACCGCTGTCTGATTTCCATGCAACAGCATTCAGTCTGTTAATATAATCATTATTAGTCAATCATAATCAACTTAGCCTTCACGCAAGTAGGTGTCTTGTGGTGGGGTTTCCAATTAAACCATAAGCAGCTGAATCGTCATCGTCATTTAAGCTGGACGACGTCGACAGCTGGACATAGGCCTCCCCCATGCTTTAACGCTCATGCTCCCGCTGCAGATCAGCGAGCCTCTGCTTTCGCATCCAGCGGGTTGCTGGGGCCTTACAACGTAGCCTTTGTTTGTTTTTAAGCTCGCGCAACTTGATGGTAAGCGATGATATGGTCGACGTTGAAAAACGCTTGCTTAAAAGTAACCTATTCACTCTTGAGTTAAAGGTTGTAGCACGCTTTTTTGTGTAGGTCGCCTAGAACAATTCTGCCCCATCGGGCCCATCCTTTATGCGAGCGTTGTGGCTACAGCCACGGTAATGTTATCTATACACATACAGCATTGTGACTAGGCCCGTCCTTTAAATAATTACCTACAGACGCGATAGGGCTGCCCGCCTAAAATATTTTAATTTCATCTAACTACCTACTTGAGTTTCTTTCTAGTTACGCGGCTGCAAGGAAAGGGTTATGTTTTTCGCGTTTCTTGTATGTTTGTATGTAATATTATTTAATACCTCGTATCGTGGTTTGAACCACTTGACGGATTTTTATAATTAAGACATCGTTAGGTCGTGGCCGCCCAAGTGGTTTCTTACTTGTGACTTACTATTCTGACTTATTGTCGTGCCTACGTTGTCCCCCCATATATACATACTAATGCTGTAACATGGAAATATTGTAAACCAAATTATAAAAATAAAAAGATTTTGGTTTTTTTTATTTAGCCTTTTTTTGGGTTTGGAAGTCCAATGACTTCTCCCGCACTGGGTGAGGCGGGAGGGCGTGTCAGACTTTTACTGACTAAAACCCACCCGTGTTCCTTCAGTTGCTTGAGCCAGGGCCGCGGTAACTATTTCAAATTTATACGCGACCCAGACAGGCATCGGCCCTAGCGGACTCCGTCAGTTTTGCTGTCATATCTTTGAGATATGTCAGGCCTCGACTCGGGCCTGTTCCTTATTGGACGGCGAGCTACCTATTACTCGCCGTCCGCATGCCCGCGCCTACGGTGGCCGGGAATCGACTTGCGACTTACCGACGCCCAGGGCGTCTCCTGTTGTGGCTAGGGGCGTGAGGGCGTCTCCTGTGGTGGCTAGGGGCGTAAGGGCGTCTCCGTTGCGTCTGCCTCACGCGTTTCGCCTCCTCCTTTGCGAGCACAACACACTGCTTCGCAGAAGGAGGTGACAGCTTCCCATGCCCTCTTGCTCCGTACCATGGCCTGAACCAGGGTCCAACGCGAGAGGTCGCCACCGCTGATCGTCTCCACGAGAACACGGCGGTGCTCCGCCCAACCTGAGCAGACCACCGTGTCTTCCGGGCGATCCACACAATAGTGACACCCGGGCGTTTCCTGCCGCCTTATCCTGAACAGGAACCTCCCGAAACAGCCGTGTCCGGTGAGGACCTGCGTCAGGCGGAAGGTGAGGACGCCGAGGAGATAGCTTAGCCTAGGAAACTACCTAAGTACTAGCTTTTTTTAAAGCGAGTGTAGGTCACTCGTGGGTCACATTTTTTTACCCTATTCACTTATTTGTTAAAACCCAAGAAGAATTACGCGCAAAAATAGTGGCTTTTGGATTTGACAGATAAAAACGAGGCTGTAAGCCAGGCTGCGAGCGCCGCTCGCTGTTCTTTCTTACGGATTACCTTAATGTATGAAGAACTAGTGTCAACTTGCTCGACATTGAGTAGTTCCAACTCACGGCCGTCACCGTTTAGAGCGCTAGTGTCGCTATTCGCGGCTTAGCGAATACCAAACTGTAGATTCTTCGCTGACACAGCGCTGAAGGCTTTAAAGAATAGCACTGTAGCAGTACATACAATTGATGTATGTCGACACCACACATACATTAACACACACACATTCATCATTGCAGTTTATTACTAACGAATCTTTGCCTTTCTGTGTTTATCTTTACAACTCCGGTTTTACTTTCATTTTGATAATTATTGCCTAAGATTGAACTGTATTTGCTGCCGGGAGAGGGCTGGCTTCTATAACACAGGTTAATCACCTAGCACAGGAGTAAGAGATTTCACTGAATTGTAATCTTTTTCTTTTGTAAATAAAGCTATTACTATTATTGATGAATTCAAGTAACCAAAAAGCAGCACAATATAATCTACAATTGCTCTTTGCCATATTAAGTACATAGAGTAGTCACAGTGGATCTTTGTCTCTGAAGGAGATTTTGATCTGAAGTTTGCTGCAAGACCCTGCGCAGTTGCTATTTTTATGTCAATGTTGAAGTCCAAGTAGAACTCTACTACATTAAATTATTAATGCATTACATTTTTTAAAATAAATTATCTTGTAAAATTTAGACTAAAAAATTAAAGGACATGGCTAAATAAAGTATGGACGACTGCCCTAGCAATGAATATACATTTTAACTAGTAATATGTAATTCTGAATAGGTAGCTGAATATGAGTATTTCTTATGAAAAAAGTTACAGAGACTTTTTATATCGTCATAATCCTGAAAATAAAATCGTAGAAACGCCTACATTAATAGGTATACAAACTTGTAAAAGAATAAGATTTTGCTATGATACTTTCTTAAGGCGTTCAGAGGAACTGGTGGCTTAATAATAACAGACGCACAGGTCGATCTTCAAGGTTAAGCAACGCTAGCCAAGATCATTCCGTGGTTCCATCGTGTACAATCTTTACATAGCGAGTTTCCTTCGTGTCTTGGAAAGCTAGTTAAGCCGTTGGTTCCGGCTGTCATTTGAAGATTTTTCATTTGTTGCTACACCACAGTTTATGCATCTCATGATGAATCACGCAATTGAAACTTAAGACCATACACTGTATTAATACATAATATCCGGCGAAAGGTACTTCGTTCAAAGTGAGTTCCCATGAAACCCCCAACATGTTTATTTTTATTTGGTTCTAATCGAATCGAACTTTTTAGTGTCAGCACTATTTAAGCGCCGTTGCTTTCCAGATTTTGCCAATAATTTCTAGAAATCAGATAATCTCTAAGGTTTTAAGATGTATTGCGAAAGGTACAAAAATAAATAATAATGAATACTGTTCGTTTCGATTTACGCAAATGTCTTTAAAAGTAGGTTTATTGACTACAATTTTTCGTAGAACGGAATCTTATGTTCTTCTTGTCAAACAAAAACATGAAAAATCTTTTAATTATTTGATTAATTCACGAAAGTTCTAGAAGAAAAATAAAACTGTTATAATTCATTAATGAATATTTGAGATGTATTACGATAGGTACAATATTAAATAATAATGAATACTGTTCGTTTCGACTTACGCAAATGTATTTAAAAGTAGGTTTATTGACTACAATTTTTCGTAGTACGGAATCTTATATTCTTCTTGTCAAACAAAAACATGAAAAAACTTTTAATTATTTGATTAATTCACGAAAGTTCTAGAAGAATAATAAAACTGTAATAATTCATTAATGAATATTTGAATGTTACGAGCTAGTGAGAAATTTCTAGACGTGCTAAGGGCAGTTGTTTAGCCATGTCCTTTAAAAAAATTAAAAAGTTCATTTCATTTACAGTAAACTACAAACCAATAACAACTCAATTTCAATACAGTTCCAATTCAATTCAATTACAGTTTCAATTCAACTCGATTATCGAGTATTTCGAAATGTAAGCAAACGGTACTCTTCACGTGACAAGAGGGCTGGGCTTTTCCCCAGCTCATCAGTGGCAGTTGGAGATGCGCAAGTCTAGGTGGGTCGATACATTAAGTATCTTGGGCTAACCTTCGACGGTTGGTGGGGCTTCGAAGAGCACTTTGAGCGATTGGTCCCCCGCGTTGAAAAGGCAGTAGGTGCTTTGCATAGACTGCTGCCCAAGCTCGGGGAACCTCGCGATGAAGTTCACCACCTCTTCGCTGGTGTCGTGCGATGGTCCTCTATGGGGCGCCTGTTTGGTTAAGCAGATTATCAGGTATCCGACGCTGCAGGACCAAAATTAATAGCCTGCATCAAAAAATGGCCATTCGTATCGCACGAGAATACCGAACGGTATCCTTTGAGGCGGTAACTCTCCTGGCACGCTTTCATCCACTTAAAATTCTGACGGATATGGATGCGAGGGCTTATAACCGGATTCGCACCATTCGCCGGAATGGAGACAGCGTGCCGGGAATCGCTATAGTAAGGCTGAGGCGGCAGGAAAGGCGACACGCGCTCGAGCGGTGGCGAGAGCGGCTAAAGCAGCCACAGTTTTCGCGCAAGCGCGTTGTCAAAGCCATCCTGCCGCACTACTAAGCCTGGCTGAAAATAGAGGAGCGCATCTCCTACAGGCTCACTTAGGTACGACCGGACACGGTTGCTTCGGTGCCTGCATGCCCTCACAGCTGCTGGGAGAGATATAAAATTGGAGGCTAATGGCCTCCTTTTGTGAGACTGTGATGACCCAGAAGGAGGCCGCCGAGCAGGATCGTGAGAGGGCCGATCCCGCTCGAAGAAGAAGGCGTCGGGGAGGCAATCGTCTCACTGCACTCGGTCAGCACATAACCGTCCGAGGTGAGAAGGAGGTGGACACGAAGTTTACCGCCACAATGTTATCGGGTCCGACATAGTGGACGACTGCATTCTGGGTCTAGACTTCATGCAGAAACATCAGTGTGAGATTGACGTTCATCAAGGAGTGTTGAAGTGTGGCTCAGAGGAAGTCTTCATAGAAGGTTCATCATCGAGAAAGGCTTGGAGAAGGTTATTCTTCGTCATTTCTCGGTTTGTGCTCCTACTATCGGCGGTTTGTGAAGAGCTTTGCTGACATTGCCCGACCTCTTCATAAGCTAACTGAAGACAAGATACAATGAATGAATGACGAATGAGAACTGTGAAGTCGCATTTCAGAAGCTGAAGGAACATCTGTACAATTCATCCATCCTAGGCTATCCTGACAATGAAAATAATTTCATAGTTGACACAGATGCCAGAAATTTCTCCTGCGAACTGATCACGCTGCGCTGAAATGGCTACTGCAGTTTAAGAACCCAGAAGGACAGGTAGCAAGATGGATTGAATTAATGCAAGAGTTTGATTTCGTAATTCAACATCGTAGCGGAACGTCACACGGTAATGCTGATGCTCTCTCGCGAAGACCGTGTCCGGACCAATGCAAACATTGTGCGAGACAAGAAGCTAAGCAGGTAACGCTAGTGAGGGTTTTGAGGACGGATCTTAGCGAAGAGTGGAAGAAAACCTTGCAGAGTGCTCAACAGGAAGAGACATAAAACATATCCTTCAATGGAAGAAATCCGGTGCTGCTAGGCCTCACTGGAGCGATGTTGCAGCGACGAGTTCCATCACCAAGAGTTATTGGGCACAGTGGAAATGCTTGGTTATCCAGGACGGTGTTCTGTGCCGGAAATGGAAGAGTGCTCGTGGTGACCAGTGTCACCTACAAATGGTCGTACCTAAAGTTAAGGTGCCGGCAGTCCTACAGCTGTATCACAATGGAAGTTCAAGATCAAGATCCGAGAACGATTTTACTGGATCCATTGTCGAGAGGACGTTGAGGAATGGTGTCGCAAATGTACAAGTTGTGCGGCTGTGACAGGACCACAAACTCGTAGCAGAGGGGTATTAAAGGTTTGCAATGTTGGGGCCCCTTGGGAACATATATAGCATTAGATGTTGCTGGGCCGTTTCCTGAAAGTAAAAGCGGGAATAAACACTTCTTGTTTGTCATGGACTATTTCACAAAATGGTCGGTGTTTGCAACACCTAATCAAGAAGCCTCTGCGGTGGCTGATAAGCAAGTTCACGAAGTTTTTGTCGGTTCGGGGTACCCTTGGAAATCCACAGTGACCAAGGCCGAAACTTCGAGTCAGAAGTGTTTAAGTAGACGTGTCGTGTGATGGGTGCTCACAAAACCAGAACTACTGCTTATCATCCGCAATCAGACGGGATGGTTGAACGATTCAACCAGTCATTAGAGAGGTATCTTGCAAAGGTTGTGGAAAGCAGACAGAAGGTTTCGGACAAACACATTCAACCATTTCTCCTGACATATCGCAGTGCTGTTCATGAATGCACAACAGTAATCACCAGCTTTTGCTAATTTTGGAAGAGAACTACGATTATCTGCACATCTAATTGGGTTGTTGAATTTAAAAAAAAATACGATTTTTAAAATTTATTATGAAACTTTACATATCATAAATTATATTGTCGTTGCAAAAATCTCTTAAATATTTTTTTTCAATTTATTATAAGCAATTGAAAATCGATAAAATTTTAAAAAGAACCACCTGTCTACGAACGGGCCATGATTGGTCGCCATGTTGGTGACGTCATAACGTTCAAGGAATTTCACCATAGTACAGTGTCACGTAAATTTACTAAAAATATCCGAAAATTAGTGCAAAAATATTATTTATAACAGCAAATTTTATTTAGACATGTGTGATAAAGGATTCATAAAGGCAAATTTCGAAAAGATATCCATCTGATGGACGATTTGGAAAAATTGAGCTTAAGTAAAGTAGTCGTAATGAATATTACGCGATAGTGGTCCGCGACCGGTGTTTGTCATTGTTGTTCATTGTACACATTACATTTAGAAACATAATTGTCATAATGTAATTGTTGTTACATATGGGTAGGTGATATTCGTGTAAAATAAAAAGCTAACAAACACGATTGGCGCGCAACTTCGACTTTAGATATCAAAAAACTTCATAGGTACCACTAAATATTATACAACCCGAAATCTGTGGAGCCTTTATTTTTATTTATTTTTTGCATAACATCCTTAAAATTTTCGGTATTTTTTATTATTTGCATATCCCTTTATAATATTAAACACAAATATCTATATAATATAATTACAAACACTAAAAAACTTTGTAGAACAAAAACGTGAAAATATTAATTCGGTACATTTTCAAATATCTCTTAAATGCGTCGACCGATTTTCACAATTCAAACAGAAATATTAGTTTTACGCCTATATCCGTCATTTAAAATTACAATAATGAATATATCTCCATAAACAAAAAATCATGTTTTCAAGTTACGTAATTATACTAAAATGTCAACTTTGCTCGAAAGTTCCCTTAAAAATTTACTTTTCTCAATCTTTAATGATCAAATTAAGAGTTTAATCAGAATCTAATAGTAAATTTGAACAAGATAACAACATAATTAACATATTCTAATTGGAATCTAGTTAGACATAGAACATTTCTCAAAACTTTAGTACAGTTTGCTAGGTTGGGTATTGCGCGAATCACATAATAATGGGGAGTTATTTGTAATATTCGTACATAATGATGTGAAGCAAGCACGATAACTTTTAAGGTTCGATATTTATGATCAATGTATTCGATATTCATCAATATATTGACGATAATAACAAGATGGAATTGGTTATAAGTCAAAACACTGTATAAGCTATGTGCCACAATGAGTAGAAATGAACGTTGTGACGTCACACGGGCTCGGCTTTGTTCGGAAAACTGTCGGGGTGTTTTCGGTACTGCATTCAAAAAAATATTTTCGATTGGATTTTACTTTGTAATTACAATGAAAAAAAAAAAACTAAAAATAGTTTTGTATGAAAACTTATATATGATCTTTCCATTTATTACAAAAAAAAAGTTGGTTCAACAAACCAATTACCGGTATCCCACCTGAGTATCCACGTAGTGTAACAGATTATGCAAATGCACTACGGAATAGGATGAATGATTTATACGAGCACATCAGACAGGTCAGCAGATGTCTGAGAGGATGAAAACTCGCTACGATCGGAAGGCGAACAATAAGGGCTTCAATGAAAGATCTCTGGTATGGTTACATAACCCGGTACGCAGCAAAGGAAAATTGCCTATAAATTGCAAGCAAAATGGTGGACCATATGGCGTAGTTACCAAGATTAATGACGTCACCTACCGAATTCAAAAGGGGGAGTCAGTTTCGATTTGGAAGCGACACAGCGATCGGAAAAGGAAAATAGTGCCAAATAATAGAATTGTTTAAGAAGTGTTTTTGTAATAAAGTGTGCTTAATTGAAGTCTGCTGTTTAAATAATTTATCCAAGACCCGAGGCGGCGGCGCGTAGCCGCTTACGCGCTAAAATCTTAATATATATAAATCTCGTGTCACAATGTTTGTCCTCAATGGACTCCTAAACCACTTAACCGATTATAATAAAATTCGCACACCATGTGCAGTTCGATCCAACTTGAGAGATAGGGTAGGGTAGGGTAGGGTAGGGTAGGGTAGGGTGGGGTAGGGTAGGTAGGGTAGGTAGGGTAGTTAGGGTAGGTAGGGTAGGTAGGGTAGGTAGGGTAGGGTAGGGTAGGTAGGGTAGGGTAGGGTAGGGTAGGTAGGGTAGGGTAGGTAGTTAGGGTAGGTAGGGTAGGGTAGGTAGGGTAGGGTAGGTAGGGTAGGGTAGGGTAGGTAGGGTAGGGTAGGGTAGGGTAGGGTAGGTAGGGTAGGTAGGGTAGGGTAGGTAGTTAGGGTAGGGTAGGTAGGGTAGGGTAGGTAGGGTAGGGTAGGTAGGGTAGGGTAGGGTAGGTAGGGTAGGGTAGGGTAGGGTAGGGTAGGTAGTTAGGGTAGGTTAGGTAGGGTAGATGAATGTTTGGTGTTTTTGTGGCAATACAAAGTTTGCCGGGTCAGCTAGTTGACATATATATATATGGTACCTACTTAAACAATTGTTTTTCTATTGTGTCTGCTAAATAGCACTCAAGCTAACCTACTGTTCCACGCGCGCGGGCTTCTTAGACATCGCGGGGGAGTAAAATCCCTTACATGCGTTTATGGTGAGACAGGCTTGAATGCTATATAAGAAGAGTTTGTGATGCTGAGTGTATAATCATAACCATGCTTCAGTCACGGTAATGATATATATGTTTGGTACCCAGAACCTAAGACTCGCCTTTCGTGCTTGAGGTCGTGGGTGCGGCCAAATCCGGGCAAGTACCAAAGTGACTTTTTCAATTCATATGTACTTTCTAAGTTTATCTTGGACATCGCTGACAACGGTAAAGGGAAACATCATGAGGAAACCTGGACTTACAGTTTAGTATTTGTAAGTTTGTGCTCCATTGGTGTAATTTCTGCAAAGCGTTCCAGTGCGAGGGTAAATAAATAATAATAAATCTATATTACCATGTTCCGGTTCTACCAGTTCTAACTTCTACCTCAGTTTACCTAGGACTTCTTCTAAAGTCTAAAAAAAACAGATAATGTACCTTTTCTCAAGTTCTGCATCGCTGTCCAGTAGTAACTCGTCGCTTGACTTCTCTGCCGCAGCTATTTTTATTATTCTTCCCGGAAGTATATGGCTTTCCTTTCTTTTTTTTAAACTGGTTGCTGAATGAGGTCTTTGGATTGATACTTGTCTAAGAGGAAAAAAAATAAGCACATAATATGATGCTGTGTTTTCCATGTACAAGGTCAAGTGGGGGCGAATGAGGTATTTTAGTGAGATCCAGAAAATTGTAGCAAATAGATTGATAGGTATACAAAATACCTCAAAAGCTTCTTAACAGTTGCGAGATCAGATTGTATTTGATGATGTCCAAGACATTGCAAAAACTGTAAAGATACCCCCACCGAAGATAATGCAAAGTATGTAGATGTAGATACATATAGGTACCTCCTATAAAGCACAGCCAGGAAAATTAATTGTATCCTATATAAATTGACATACTACGTCAATTGTCCGAGATCGATATTACCAATTCATACTAAGTACTGAAAATTATTTGAATATGCAGTCAAATTGATTTGGTAGGCAATTTGATAGGTAAGCATTAATAAAAAAAAAAAATCCCTGACTTTATTTAGTACTGTCACCTAGTATACGGCTGATAATCGTCGAGTTCAGCGCTATCCTCGCTGTCATCTTCATCTCGTTCGATTTGCCGCATTCTAGCTAAATCTTCCGGACGAACAAATCCAGTCTGCCGTCTAATTATTTCAACGTGAGTTTCAGATTCTTGAGGTAAACTGATCGAAACATTTCTAAAAAAAAGTAAAACAGAAAAATACAAATAAAACAAGAGAAAAATCTGGTCTGTTTTGGCACTATTCAGTAATCTGTGGTTTTGGCGTAGTAACTATTCAGTAATCTGTGGTTTTGGTCAGCCCCATAATTAAAAGTCAATTTCCTAAATAGGTAGTTATTTAGTTACCTATTCGTTCTTTGAAGACGTTGTTCAATCAAATCCGTAAAATGAAACCTACATATATATACAGGGCGTCTCTGACACCGATGCAAATCGGAGTACCACGAATTCAGTACATGATTTTGGAGATTTTCGTCGGCTTCGTCCTAATTAAAACCAAAACTGCACTTTTTACTTTTAGCTCCAGGGAGAATCTACTCTTACTCTTTTTCGCGTCGGTGTCAGAGATAGATTATGTTAGATTTGGTAGATTACAAGTAAAACTTACTTCTCACGTGCACGTTTGAGTTCGTGTTCAGCCACTCTAACAAACAAAAACATTATAAAATGAGCCCATATATTATAATGTATCTACGATAGCCTAAGTAGGTTACCTACATAATGTACCTGGGTAAATAATTACCTATATTGTCGCAGGCTCTCGTCGACAATCTTACGATCAGGTCTGGAAAAGAAACAAAGATTAGTGTCCATTTGCGCCAGGGGTCTACTCTTTAAGTACGAATTCCGTAGTTTCGGACTTCGTTACGGGACGCATGATTCGTTCGAGGCCCGAACTAAGAATGATTAACAACACAATTTGACAGTTGCACATACATACTCCCGATGCGTTTTTACCCGTCCGAAAAAAAATATCATTACGGAGTAGGGTTCGCCCTGAAGTTCCGGATGGGTCCGTAACTTCGTTGACGGAGTTAGGGAGTAGACCCCCTGGTATGACGCATAGATACATACCATGAAAAATACAGAAAAAAAACACAAAAATAAAAACTTTATAAGTAGGTACAAAAAGAACTTTGAGCACGCGTCTAAGAAACGGTAATAAATTGGAAATAATCTTACGCATTTTCGATGTCAATCAAGTTTTGTTTGCCTCTTCGAGCCATGGCTTTTATGATTTTGCCAAGACCAAAACTCGCATGATCCGCATTGTCTCTAGAAAAGTAACATAAGACACCGTTTTAGAATGACATATTACTTTTTTACTAATTAATAGTAATTAAATAATCTAGATCAATCTAGATTATTTAGGTAGGTAATAGGATATTTGAGTGGAAGCGTGAGTCCTGTTAAACTTTTAGCACGGTAAAGATATCTAACAGTATTGTGGCTCGGCCCTGTCCTTGAAATAAGTGCCTACAAGCACAGTAAAAACAGTAAAATATTTAAACTGTGGTAAAAATAGCGCGTCATGTAAACATCCGTTAGGGCCGCCCGCCTCTACCTACTTGAGTTTCTTTCTAGTTTTGTGATTGTAAATATCTCAGATTCTTTTCTCTAATTTCAGGTAAATATTGTATTTTTTATTATTACTTATTTTAGATCTTACTAGGTAGGTACCTACCAATTATAACTCTCATAGGTAATAATTTCATAATGATATTTCGTCTAATTCGATAATATATTAAGTAGCTAGATAGCCTGGCCTAGGAAACTACCTACTATTTTTATTTTTTTAACCCGAGCATAGGTAGGTCGCTCGTGTGTGGCTTTATCATCCTATCCACATATTTATTTATTAATCCAGGTATTCTACTCGGTGGAAAAAGCGAAATACCTACCTATTAAAAAAAGCGAGTTTTCGGCGATTCCAGGTACTTAATTTAAAAAATGTTATCTCTGGGTGCGTTATTGAAGAATTGAAGCAACCAAAAACAGCAAAATTTAGTCGCCATATTAAGTAAGTACTTGTACGTATTCACAAATCGCACGCTTAATGCTTACAAAACCATCACACCGTTCGTGGCTGTTTGCGACTGTAGTGTATCGAGTGTTGGCTGAACTCGAGACGCGTAGGTATGAGTATGACTCGCGTTCCGACCGTATGTATGAAGATAGAATAGGTACTGTTAGATATCACTACCGTGCTTTTAGATAGGTTTTAGTACCTACGAACGTATACTCCATTTAAGATAACATTTGACATTTAAATAATCCCATTTTACAGCCCGTTCAACCGATTTTGACTTCTATTGCGTTGGCAAATAGCAGCTGCAATAAACAATTACTTTTGGTATAGTTCTCGCTAAACTTCTTGGCGGCCCTGAAGCTGGCTACAATGGCTGCGCAGTAGTAAATCTCATACAAAAACAGCACCGTTTCGTGCCTCGCGCAAGCGGTAAACCAACTTCAGGGCAGCCAAGAAGTTTGGCGAGGACTATAACAGATTACTTAATGCTTTTTATGCTATCCTTATAATTATGGGATAGAACTCAAAATCGGTTGAACGGACTGTAAAAAAAGGGTTGTAGAAATTACTAATGTTATTTTAAATGGTTTATAGGTACAAAGACGTACCTGTAATATAAAAATTGGTTACCTATCATAAGTTCGAAAAACATTTGACCGAATTTCATTTCACCTAAAACTTTTCAACTATCATCGTTTCGTTTTTTTTACTTCATCGAAGTCACGTCTGCCACTGTCTCAGTTGTCCTATTATTAATTCGATTTATTTCGTTACTCCGACGTTTCACTTGGTCGAAAAACTTTTTACCGAAGTTACACTTAGCCGAAATAACATTTTTTCGAAATATTTATTTTTAAACACATATCAAAATACTAAGTGAGAGAATACATATTACGTTTAAAACAGCGATTTGAAAAAAAAAATTTCGACGGAGCCCCGCGGGGCTCCTATTTCTGTCTGCAGGGTCTAAAGTAACCTAACACGAAGGAGATGACTGTAGCTGAGTTCGCTCACTTTGCTCGCTCACTTCAGCTCCCGTCATCCCCTTCGAACCCAACCTATCCGTGTCGGGGTGCCCTAAATTCCTGAGCTCGCTTCGCTCGCTCTGGGACAAATTCTTTTAAATAAATAATCAATAAAAATGTCTAATGCATGACAGCTGTTAATAAATCATTTGAATGAAAATTCGAAATAAGTAAGTAAGCACAGACAAGACTGCGTGAAGAAGATTTTGCAGCGATTCGTTTCTGTCACTAAGTTTTGTAGCACAACTATTGAATTTTTATGACACTATTTCAATTTTAAATTGAAAATGCTACCAAGTTACCGGATATATATTTGTGACTAAATAATATTCCCTAAAATGTTGTTTCGGTTTAATGAAAATTTGGCAAATGAAAAAAGTTCAAAAGAGGCTTCGGCTAAAAGCAAAAATTTATTTTGTAAATCGGTGAAATGTAGTTCGGTAAAGTCCCAAGTAACACAGGAAGCATTTTAACAAACGAATAGTAAACTTATGTAGAACTTAAGGTCCGTATAAACTCTTATATAAGCTCACCGAGCATCTTGATGCTTTATACTGGCATTTTTTAACCATTATGATGCTTTACACTGTATAACGTTTGGATAATGGCATATGAAAATGCTTTTGTAAAGCCTTTAGTTTTAGTGCAGCAAACCACAACCCAGCTGTACAGCTTTCAGCTGCTTTTAGTGCATTTGGATTTACAATAGCATTTTTAAGTAGTAAATAAATGTTTAATGCTGTTTAACAGCATATACATTAACCATTATAATGCCACGTAAATCCGCTATACAGCTTTCAGCTGTTTTTAGTGCCTTAAGGTCTACAATAGCATTTTTAAGTAGTAAGATAATGTCTAATGCTGCTTAATAGCATAAACTTGTACCATTATAATGCACCGTAAATCCGTTATACAGCTTTGAGCTATTTTTGGTGGCCTTTGTTGTATAATAGCACTTTAAGGTGGTTAGTAAAAGCCTAGACCTGCTGAACAGCATAAACGTGAATCAATTTAAAGCTTGCATTTTTAAAGATTAACTGAGTTCTGTTGTATAGCTAACAGCTCTTTAATCAAATACAAGTGAGTTATTGTAATGCGTAAAGCTATATATATAGGTTCATTTTACTATATTCGTAAAACCATTTGAGGCCATTTTGAGGAAAAGCACAATATTCGCTATAAACATGTTTTTTTTATTTATTTTATTTATTTATTTATTTATTTATGTACACACAAAAACACTTTACAGAGAAAATAAATAATACAGATTGAAGAGCACAAAGGTACTGCTTATTCCATTTAGAAATTTCTTCCAGCAGACCTGCGACAGGAAAGTTGGATGATAAACGAAGACACAGTGTGTAGAAAGAACAAGGAAGCTTAAAATAGGACAAAAATAACTTAACTAATCATATATAAATTACACATATACCATAACTTAATAAATATAGGAAAATAAAAATACATACATATACTTAATATATAAAATTACAAGGTGGTGGAGAGGTAATGTTCTTTGACTTGTTTCTTGAATATAGATACATTTTGGGAGTCCCGGATTTTAGGTGGAAGTGAGTTCCACAATCGTACTGCATGAACAGAGAAGGAGTGGGTATAGAAATGGGTTTTATGGGATGGGAAATTGAGATGTAGTTTAAGGCGGGATCTGCACAGAGCATCAGCAGGGCGAGTAAAAGAAAAACGCTCGCGCAGGTAGCCTGGGTATGCAGGGTTAAAAAGGATGTTGTACAGGAGACATAATATTCGAGTGTTCCTGCGAAGACGGATAGGGAGCCACTTGAGATCTTTGCGGAACTGAGAGACATGATCGTATTTTCTCAGACCAAAGACAAAACGAATGCACAGATTTTGCAAGCGCTCAAGCTTATTTAATAGCTCCTCAGTGGCATCCAGGTAGCAGGCATCGGCGTAATCTATGATCGGCTGAATTAAAGTTTGAGCTAAATAAATTTTAGTTTTGAAGGGTAGGAAACTTTGAAGAGTTTTTAAAGAGTGAAAAGAAAAATGCACCTTACGACTAACTTCGTATACTTGCGCTCGCCAAGAAAGGTTGCTGTCAATTAAGACACCGAGATTCTTAGTTGTTTCTGTGTAAGCAATTGTCGAGCCGTTAAGGGACAATGGCGTCAAAGTAGAAATGTCAAGCGCAGCGCGATAACATCGACTACCTATAATCATGGCCTGGGATTTGGAAGGATTAATCTGTAAGCCATAAGACTTAGCCCATTCACTAATTCTCTCCAGGTCACGATTCATGTCAGCGATTGCTACATCTACGTCCGCAAGCAAGAAATGTCGATAGAGCTGCAAATCGTCTGCATAAAGATGGAAGTTGGAAGTGATAACCTTGGTAACAGTGTTTATGAAAATAGAGAAAAGGAGAGGAGAGAGAACGCCACCCTGAGGTACACCAGCAGTGAGATCACACCAATCAGAGAATATCTCATCAAGGCGAACACACTGAGAGCGACCCCGAAGATATGAGTCAAACCAGGCTAACGCAGAGGACGAGAAGTTAATAGATTGTAATACCCCAAGTAGAATATCAAAATCCACCGAATTGAATGCACAACTGAAGTCAAGTAGGACTAATACGGTTAAAGATTTATTATCCATAGCCCAACGGATGTCGTCAGTGACCTTCAGAAGTGCAGTCACAGTACTATGACCTCTACGGAAGCCAGATTGGAAAGGACAGATAAGATCATGAGACGAAAGGAATCTAGAAATTTGACCATGGACGATGTGCTCGAGAACTTTAGAGAGGAATGGTAGTATGGAAATGGGCCCGAAGTGAGATAGAGAAGAAGGATTGGTTATTTTGGGAAGTGGTATTATGTGTGCCTGTTTCCAGGCTGAAGGAAATGTGCCAGAGAATAAAGAATAATTGACAATATGAGTGAGAATAGGAAGGAGTTGTGGGAGAATAGGTATTATCATTCTCGAACACAGACTATCATGGCCAACAGCAGAAGAGGAAATAGCAAGAAGAGATTTTTTGACATCGTCATCAGACACAGAAATTAAATTAAATGGTGGGCAAATCGGCAACGGCAATTCAGAGAGTTCAGTCAAAGTGGATGTCTTCACACTAGGATCCAGAGAGACAGGTGGAAGCGAAAAGTGCCTATTAAGAGCCGACAAGTCGACATCTTTACAGGCACTAGTGGGAGCTTTGCCGATACCGACAGACTTGAGAAATCTCCAGACGTCAGAGGACTTGCGATTGACTATACTCCATTTACTATAGCATTAGACAGAAGTTAAAAAAGGCTCTTTTAGGTGCACACTTTGTAATAAAAATACAACAAACACTATTACAGCCAAGATTGATGTGGAATTAAATATAATCAATTTAAATAACAGCTGTCACACTTAATTGCATCTATTTACCCTATCTACCTTCTGAAATTACAAGGCTTTCATTTAATATTATTTAGTTTTTACATAAAATAATGTCGTGTCAATGTTTAAAATCTAAAAGAAGCAGGGGCGGACAGTACCGGAAACGTTTTTCATGTCACTATAACTCAACCAAATCTAAAATGTTACCTGTTCCGTTCATAAGTTGTGGCTGCGCATGTTTTTTTATTTTGTCGGTTAATGATGTCATCTATCCGTCAAATTGCGTAAATAATCTGCAGTTGTCAATTGTCATTCGCTTGTGGATACTTGTGAATGCTACGCCTTTTCTCGTTGTTATTGCTGAATTTTCGTGGTTTAGTTGTTCTTTGTTACTGTTTTTCTGTTGTTATTGTTTTCTTATCGTTATTAGTGTTCGTTTTGTGTTGTTCGTACAAAGCGGTACGTTTTGTTGAAATATTGACCGGGACGATCCCGGTGCAGGCCCGAGTGGCTTGCAAGCGCAACATGTACGCTCTGTAACTGTTAGTAACGCTGATCAGTGACAACAGCGAAAAATACGTGGCCCCAACGTTGATCCAGACGTTCAAATATTGTCTCCCAAGAAAAAGAGAACAAAGCAAACACCGCTTCGTGCTGCAGAAAAAAAACCAGTCATAAATATTTATAAAGATGTTAAGGGGTCCAGGCCCGAAGGTACTCCTGCTTATAGGACGCAGTTAATTAACAAAACTGCAGAAATTGCAGGTAAGTATCATAAAATTATTATTATAAATAAATGTATTTGAAAGTAACATGCTTTGTGAGTTAATAACCTACATTATTAATCTTATTTTATAGGCATATCTCGTGCAACAGTCTATAATGTACTGAAAAAGTACAATACAGAAGGTCGCCTGCATCAACCCCCTCCTACCAACCAACGGAAATACTCAAAATCTGACGATTATGATGATATAATGTTAAGTGGAATACGAAGAAAAATTCATTCTTTTTTCTTTGATAATGAGTTACCAACGTTGGACAAGATTCTGGAAGCCGTTAATAGCGATGAGTCTCTACCTGATTTTAAAAAAAGCACTTTATAAAAATTAATCAAGAACAAATAGGAAGACGGCTTATCATTGGCCATATTGGTAAAACTGGATTTAAATGTAATGATGCAGTTAATTTCGTTTGCTACTTAAAGGTTAAAATCTATTTCCAGTGATCAAGTAATCTACCCCACCAGTACACAATTATTGATTTGCTTTTGTTTCATTTCACAGGATCAACGGGTGGGTTTTTGATGGATGGTGAATTATTTTTTGAAGCCAAAAAGGGTGATGGAGACAATAGACAAAGACAATAGACAAAGATATTTGATTTCAACTAGGCCACCAAGCGGCACTTTTGAACGTACATAAAAATGATTCTACCGTGCATTCGGAAAGTAGCTTGTTATGGAAAAGAATGCACTAGAAACTCCATACTTACACTTTAAAAAAAATGTTTTTTTACAATATTTGGGAACATAGGTACATATATAGTTATTAGTTCAAATATTCGAGGACATTGCACCCAGAAAAGCACTACACACCACCATACCACCTACAGACAAAGTATTAGAAGTACTCACACATGTACTGTGCAGTTATATAATAGATACTAGAAAAACGTTAACATCCGAAGCAGTCAAGTTATGACCAATCCCAACTGACGGCGTCCGTTCACGAACATGACGCATGAATTGGCACCACCCAGCTCAACCATCATGAAGGGAACCGGATGAACCAACACATGCGCCACCATCAGAGAGACATTTGAGAGAGCATGACACACTCAACGGCCAGGGCACACACAAGTCAACGAACGACGCATAGGTACAGTAAATGGTAGATTTACAGTTGGGTACATAGTACTCACACACGTGCTGTGCAGTTATACAATACTAAGGAAATTGAGTTTATACAATACAAATATATTCATACAGTCTTCAGCAGGTCCAACAATACCTCAAAACAATAATGTTCTGCATATCACTTGTTATTGCGCCCTAGTGGATGTGGATTGTGGAGCAGGACTAGCATTGAGCCAAGCATTTTTATCAGTGATGTAATCCCCCAACTTATAATATGCCAGCCTACATAGTGTGCGTTTTATACAGGTTTTAAACTTCGTCTCATTTAATTCAAGAATGTGGGGAGGAATTTTATTGTAACATTTAGTACAGTACCCCATGAATGATGAGGCTACATTAGCCAGTCTGAAACCTGGTTGAACTAATTGGTCCCTATTTCTAGTAACGTAATTATGTCTGTCGCCGTTTTTACTAAAAAGATGTAAATTCTTTCTCACGTACATGATGTTTTCATAAATATATTGACAAGGAACCGTCATGATGTTAATGTCCTTAAACAGTTCCCTTAGAGAATCGCGACGGCGAAGATTATATATTGCTCTGATGGCTCGTTTTTGCAGAATAAAAATTGACTCAATGTCTGCAGCCCTTCCCCATAGTAGGATACCGTAAGACATTATACTATGAAAATAACTAAAATAGACTAGTCTCGCGGTATCCACATCGGTCAACCTACGAATCCTTGCAACAGCATACGCTGCCGAACTCAGCCGCCCTGCAAGGGATACCAAATGAGGACCCCATTGCAACCCCGAGTCCAGCGTGATCCCCAGGAAAACCGTTTTATCGACGAATTCTAGTTTCTCCTTGTTTAATATAATGTCACAATCAGTACTTTTGACATTCGGCAAGGAAAATTTTACGCACTTGGTTTTTTTACCATTTAAAACTAAATTATTGGCAGTGAACCAATCCTGAACCTGCCGTAGCGCGTTATTTACGTCGTCAACCCGACAAGTACGTCTATTTATTTTAAAAATTAAAGATGTATCATCAGCAAATAACACCATATTTAATTTGTTTTCCAATAGATGGGGTAAATCATTAATGTAGACTAAAAATAAGAAAGGACCTAAAATTGAGCCCTAGGGTACCCCCATTTTCACGTTCAACCCCGACGAAACGAGACTATGAGAGAGACCATTCTGAAATGGATGCACACAATTTTGAAAAGTAGTTTTAATTAATATTATCAGAAGTCGAGAGTGGTGCAGTAATTGTTATGGATAATGCGCCATATCATTCGAGGAAATTGGAGAAGCTGCCAACAACAGCCACATTGAATAATACACACAAGGAATATTTTTGCTAAAAAGCAAAAATATTCCTTTTGAGGAAAAAGATCTTAGAGCCACTTTATTATTATAGTTAAAATTATGACTTTTGTTACCACCCATGTCAATTAATTTTTATAATTTGTAATGACTGATGGTAGCAGTGACTAAACTGTTAAGTGGTGTTTTGTATCGTATTTATTTGGTATATCGAAAACATAATACGGGCTTATTGTGATAAAGTTGTTTTTAATAAACTGATTGTTACTAAAAAAAAATTATTTCATGTACCTATCCAAGCATCGTGAAGAGTAGGTAGATAGAATACGCTTTATTGTATGCCATACATTGTTACTTACAAAAAAATCACATACATTATTTATTAAAATTGTTTGACTTGACTTGAAAATAAAAGGTTTCGTACTCCTGCTTCTGCGAGCCTCTTTTGTCTAATGCTATAATAAATGGAGTATAGAGATTCGTGGAAATAGCGTCTCTTAGCATCTCGACACAGACGATTGCAGTGATTACGTTGATTTTTGAAACTAGCAAGATTCTGATCCGTGGGTCTACGCCTGTACCTGCCCTTCGCCTTATCCTTACGAGCAATAGCGTTTTTAATTTGAGGAGTGATCCACGGAGCAGGACTATGTTTAATTTTAATTCGCCGACGCGGTGCATGCTTGTCATAAAGTGTCAACAGTTTGGCATTGAAGCAATTGACTTTTTCATCGACGCAGTCACTATCGAAGACGAGAGACCAGTCGATATCATCGGCGTCACACTTCAACGCTACCAAATCCATACCATTATAATTGCGTAAATAACAGAGATGGGGTTTGTGTTTAGGAGGCCGGATACGATAAGAAAGATAGATAAGGTCATGGTAAGAAAAGGTTGCAGTGAGCTGCCCAAATTCAGCAACATTGTGAGGCGAAGAAACAACCATTAGGTCAAGAAGAGAAGGAGTGCAGTTTGGAAAGTTATGGGTCGCAGAAAGAGGTAGAATTTCCAGATTAAAAGAAGATAAGAGGGAACGGAGTTTTACTGAGCGAGAATCATTTTTAATTAAGCATGTGTTGAAATCACCCATTATAACAACATGCTCATACGATGGGCAAAAATTATTCAGTGACGATTCTAAAGTGTCAAAATAGTTGATGTGGAGATTAGGGGAGTAGAATACTGCAAGTAATATTTTAGCATGGTGTAAGGTGATCTCAAGGAACAAGAACTCAGCCGACCCAGAGTATTGAGATGGAGACGCACTAACAATTTGGTGCGGTATGTCAGCACGTAGGTAAATCGCAACACCGCCACCACCCTTGCCAGTCCTGTCATTTCGGACCAGAACAAAGCCGGGAAGTGCATAGTGCGTAGAAAGGAGAGAAGGCTTAAGAAAAGTTTCAGATATTAGGAGTGCATCAAGATGAGCACTGCTAAAGGATGCCAGAAGATCGGAGTGGTGACCAGGAACACTTTGAGCATTAATGTGGGCTATGTGGAAATTTTTAGGATGGTTAGAAAATATAGTAGAGATGTTGTCATGCAAAGTCCGAAGCGGAGAGTCACTTACCGCACTATCAAAACTACAAGTCAAAGAAGAACAAGAGAAAAAACTGTCATCTAGGTTGACGGGATCATCCATAGATAATTACAATAAAATAAATATAATATGAAGAAAATAGTACAATTATAAAACTAATTAAAAACTAAACGTATAGGCTGATTGCTTTAAAAACAACCACCCTAACTCACCAGTGAGTTGGATAAGACAAGTAAGTCATCAACCAAATACAAGCTATCAAATAAAAATAAAAACAGCGTAAAACGAAACACATTCAGGCATAGACGAACGCAACGATTCACGTCTGTCACTGTCAATCTGACAGCAGCTTTACTGTCAAATTGACACCGACAGACGGTTGAATGACTTGTCGTAAACAAAAACATATAATTTATCTATACTGTGATTTTTAATTTCGTGGACTAAACTGACAGCTGCTATTGACCTTATTTTTTTTAAATGTTGCAAGCGCGGAGCATAGTGTTGTAGGTAAGGCTCAATCATAAGTGATTCATCGAATCGATGTGACATGACTCCTGAATTAATTTTTACTAATTGGTGTAAATAAATGTTTTATGAATATAAACGTAATATTTTTAAATATAACAGTATTCATACACATAGTACATGAACTTTTATTGTGTTAAATATGAAATAAACAATAAAATAAATGCAATCGATAAAATTAAGTCTGAAATAAATGAGTAGAAACTAAATATGGGCCACTAGTTTCTAAACAAATTATTTTTTTATGCCGTGAAATAATTTCATTTTCGATCTACTTCGATTTTCGATTAACTTTCGATCACTCAGGATAGTTAGGGTACGACACTATTTTAATGTAACGATAAAGTGACAACCCCCCAAATGTCAGTTTAGTCCACGAAATTATAAATCACATTATAAAATGATATTACGAGTATACCGGCATTATATTCAGGAATAGCAAAATGAAGGTGATACAGAAAATTAGAAAAATTTAAAGTACCGGCAGAAACAAGTTAAAGTGACCGAATATTCATAATTAAGGAGTAGGTAGCTTAGCGAACGGACAAAACAAAAACAACATTAATTACGCCGGCGCGCCTTCCTTTGGTCCCTTGAGGGCGTAGCAGTAGTCTCGGTGGTGCTCACATTCTTTGGAGAAGAATGTTCCACAGTCTGTGCAGCATTACGAGGGCCGCTAGATGCCTTGGGGAACTTCGACACAAGAGCTTCAAGTTCACCCGGAGTCTCAATCTTGTGGCGCTTGGTGTCTGGTGTGATGATCACTATCCGCCCCTCCACCGACCAGCAACTCTGCATCCCAAAATGCTTGCGCGCTTCCATGAAGGTGCGATGTCTAGTGTGCGTCAGGAATTCTGTGATAGTGATACCAGTGCCTTTTAGGGACTTCTTGCTCTCCCAGACTATGTGACGGTGCTCAGTGTTGTACATCCTGACTAGTATAGGCCGCGCTTTGCCCCGTGCAGAACCCAATCTATGGCAGACATGAATTTTATCTTGCCCAATCTCAGGTAAGCTCATTTGAGCGGATAATACCCGGTGAACCACTTCATGCAGCTTTTCACCAGGATGCTCAGTGACTCCATGAAACAGTAGAACCTTCCTCCGCATCAGGGTCTCATGCCTGTCAATTCCTATAGACAGCATCTCAATTTGACTTTTGAATTTGGAGAGAGCCTGCCAAACGAATGATTTAAAATCAGCAAACTCACGTGCCAGTGCCGATAACTCCGGTGTAGGCCGAGTTTCTGTGGATGCAGTCTTCAGCTTGGTTTCATACTCTGCCATCCGTGAATGAAACAGCTGCTCCAGATCTTCCAGACTTGTGGCCAGTTTTGAGTCCATGGTGTCAGTGTTTGAAAAGAAGTAGATAAAGAGATTGAAGATTGTTTTGAAAATTATATATAGTGAGAGTAGGGTGGTCTATATTAATAAAATATAATTAAATCATAAAAAAACTATTGATAATAAATTAAAATTAATTAAAAGCTGGGAGCTGTCTCAAAAGCGTGTTTACCCTGTGTCTACCCACAAAGGAAAAAAAAAAAAAAGAAAAAAAAAAAAAAAAAAGCTTTTTTTGTTGACGGCAGCATAATTATTTTAATAAGCCACGCGCAGGCATATGAAGATCATGCGTTCAGAAAGCTATTTTGTCAACAGACTCTTGGCAAACGGATACAAGTTGTACATAAATTCTGAAATTGGTTTTTTGTTTTGCTCAAGGGTCCCCAAAATTGCGTTCAAGTAATAGCACTATTTCAGTCTACATCAATTCTACTGGTATACTGGTGAACCCATATAGAACTACTTTATAGACAATAGCACTACAGTGGTTCATCAAAAGTCTCTCTCAAAAAACTCTGGCTTAATAATTGTTCACGTGTGAGTATTTATACTGCTGGCGGCATTAATTAGCCTTTTTAAAGGCTCACCGGGCTGCTACAGACCGACACCATTTTGTAAATATTTTATAACCAAAAATAATTATCATTCGGACCTATTTATAAAAGCATTAGGCCTATATAGTAATAATATATAACTTAATTTAATACTCTCCAACCAATACTATTATGTTAATTATGCAAAATTCGTTCTATACTAAAAATACACAATTTTTTTAGTTAGTTTACGCATATATTTATATAATTTTTTTTAACAAAACCACATAATATCGAGGGCCCGTGAAAATTTTTAATGATACTTTTATAGACATTTACAGTAAACTACATTGCGCAGTAATATTTGAAGGCATGAAATAACAAAAGAGTCAAAAACTTAAACAGTATTATATATTTTGTTTTGATGCAAACAAATGTGGAGTTACTCTCTCAGTTTTGACCCTCTTCGTCCATATTATATTGCGAGACAAAGTAGTTAAATTACAACGATAATTGTGTTATAACATTTGTACCGTGGTATTAGAGATGTTTTTGCAATGATGTAAGGTTTAATTAAGTTCTAACTGTGAATACTTAAATAGCTCCAATAATTCTTTTACCACATTCTAATGCTAGTCTAATGCTTTTGTAATGCAATTAACATCTTCATTATCAATAATATTGCTAGTATAATGCTTCTGTAATGCGATTGGCGACTTCATTGGCCATAATATAGCTTATTTGATGCGATAGGCAACTTCATTGACCACAATAATGCTAATATAATGCGCCTGTAATGCAATTAAACAACTCTTGTGAACCTATTTAGGATCTAAAGCCGTATAATTTGTGCCCAAATAAGCATTACAGTAGCCGTATAATCGTTTGTAATGCTACTAAAGAACTAACTCAAAATGCGAAAACGATACAGAAATGCTGTAAGTCGGCCGTTATACTGCTTTGATGTGTTACTTGGGGTAATACCAATGGCAATTGTTACTTCGATGATTTGAAATTATGTCAAATAATGCATATAGCAAAAAAGACGTCGGTCAATAGTTTTCGGCAAAATGAAATTCGATCAAAAAAGATTCGGAATAGTGATCGGTTCCCATAAAAATTAATGTCACCTACAGCCTACTTATATCGTACTTCCTACTATTATTCTAAACGTAAATGTTGTGGGGATGGATGAATGGATGTTTGTTAATTTTTCACGCAAAAACTACAGAATGGATTTTGATGAAACTACAGAAATATAGCTTATATACATCAGAATAACACATAGGTATTCTATAATTTATAAAGATATTGGAAGAAGGACAAGTACTAATAACACGCGGGCTGAGCCGTGGGCGGCAGCTAGTTATTTAATACATCTAAAAGCATGTTTTTTTAGGATTCCTTACCCAAAGGGTAAAAACGGGACTCTATTCGATTATTAGACTCCACGATCCGTCTGTCTGTCCGTCTGTCACCAGGCTATATCTCATGAACCGTGATAGCTAGACAGTTGAAATGTTCACAGATGATGTATTACTGTTGCCGCTATAAGACCAAATACTAAAAACAGAATAAAATAAATATTTAATTGGCGCTCCCATACAACAAACGTGATTTTTATTGCCGTTTTTTGCGATAGTGGTAACGGTTTCGGACTTGCGTACGAAGGGTTCCGCTTCGTGCGCAAGTCCGACTCTCACTTGGCCAGTTTTTTTTTAAATTAGTGTCACCATAACGACTGATAGAATTTGGATGAATCTTCGCACACGAATAAACCACGTCCTGGATATAGAACATAGGGTTTATTGCCAGTTCTCCCTGATGGCCGACAATCTGACAATCCCACAACAAAATTAATTAGGTCGGTGTATGACATGGACGATCTTGCTCGCCTTCCGGCGGTTTCGACTTTGCCCTGCACTACAAGTTGTTCGACGGAGTCGCTCTCGTGCTTGGAGGCGTTCTAGGAACTTTAGTATGCGATTCGGTACTACTACCACGGGGTCCCAGCGCTAAGAAAATTTGGTTCAAATAAATCTCACTAGATGACGTGATTTGCACCGATTTGGCTTAGTTGGCGTTTCGGCCGCTGAGTTTTAACCGATCCGGAGACTACAAGAGAGAGACACTGCCAGAGCCAATACAATTGGAATACCTACCTAAGTTCCAAAGAATCTGAAAATTTATCTATAAATATTTCATTAATTTCATTAATTTATTCATCAAACAATTTACATTGTGTTAGAATTCTACAAAATAATTACATTTAAAAAAATAATAGAAGCAATAACCAAATACAAAGCAATCAGAAACAGCAGCAAACAAAAAAAAAATACTATGTATAAATCAAAAACCGTTTACATGTCAAACCACAAAAGCACAAAAACAACCATGTCTAGTCCAATAAAAAAAAAAAAACCTAGAATTAAATGTCAATTAAATTACTGTTCACATGTCCAATCATAAAAAGCTCAAAACCTAAATTTAATCAAATGAGAATTAGATGCCAAATTGATACAAATTAAATGTCAACTGAAATACCACATTATTCATAATTATCCATACATAAGAGTCAAATGCAAACTACAAGTCAATTAAAATGAAACACACATTAAATAATTAAAATGTCAATACAATATCAACTGAAATACCACAATATCCATATTTATCAATCTACCATACGAGTCAAATGAAAACTACAAGTCAATTAAAATAACCCAATTCCTTGTCTCAATAAACACATAATACCACGAAATCACAGAAAATCAAACACTACCGAGTTTGTTTGTCAAACCTGCCATAACATTAGAGTTTGACAAACAACAAAAGCTGGTCATGGTGACAAAGACAAAAAATAATCTTTTGTCCTTATTATTTACATGGGGCTGCCAACTAGCGAGCTCGCTCTATCAATCACGCTCATTTTATGGTTATATCTATTGGTACTTTATCTAAGCATTATAGTTACTACATAAGTAAATGAGTGTATTTACTGTACATATTGCCTGATTTCTCTCAAATCATAAGAATCTGTAGTCTGTTCTGTAAATAAAAAAGTAAATTAGTATGTATCTAGGTATTGTATTATAAAATATTTAAGTATCTAAATCATAAGACTCTTGAACAACAAAAACATCGCAACCGCACACCGAGGGTTCCGTAAAACAGCATTCACCAAAATATGCAATTATGCAACATTACTGAAGGTCTGAACTTTTGAAGTTCAAAAACAATGAAAATGTGATGTGTGATCATTGCTCTAACGAAAAGGTAAACTGGATGGAGGCACAAAATTAACTTTGTTGTTCGAAAATTAATCACATCACATCATCAGCCTATTAATGTTCCCACTGCTGGGACACAGGCCTCCTTTCTGTGAGAGGGGATGGGCCGTAATCCACCACGCGGACCCAGTGCGGATTGGTGGATGTCACATGTTTTCGATTTTTTGGTTCTAGCACATGCCGGTTTCCTCACGATGTTTTCCTTCACCGTTTTTGAGAGCAGTGGTGATGAAATAATTTACACAAAGTAAAGCGCCTGCCTGGGTTCGAACCCACGACCTACAACTTGTAAGTCGCGGCCGATACCACTGGGCCACCACTGCTCCCAAAAATTAATGTTTGTGTGAAAATTAATGTTTTCATACATTGACATATGGCGGTCAATTTACCAATTGCAAATAAGTTATTAATCGTTTTATATTTTTACTTGCTTCTGCCAGCGGCTTCGCCCGCGTGTATTATACATATAAACCTTCCTCTTGAATCACAATCTATTAAAAAAACCGCATCAAAATCCGTTGCGTAGTTTTAAAGATGAAGCATACATAGGGACAGACAGACAGCGGGCAGCGACTTTGTTTTATACTATGTAAGGATAAGTATGTAGCAACAAAACGGTTTTCGGTTTTTATCCTTTACTTACTTGTATTCTTTGGGGTCGCTGTGTTGAAATTGATCAAGCATTCATAATGCAAAAAAAGTGTTTAAGAGCCATATTCGGGTTGAAACAAATAGAATCTTGTCGTCCACTCTTTAGAAAATATAAAATTTTGACTTTACCATGCATCTATATTTTGGAATCATGTATATTTGTTTTTAAACATAAGGGACTTTTTGAGCAAGCGACAAGTTATTACGCCCCTCGATCACATAATGTTAACATGTTGCATCGACCAAAAACTAATCTCACGCTAAAATCCAACAACTGTTATATTATGTGCATTAAATTGTACAATAAAATTCCGAGTGCCATAAAAACATTACCATTCTTTAAATTTAAGCGTAGTTTAACAAATCTACTTATTGATAAATGCTTTTACAGTGTACTGGAGTTTTTAGAGTATAAGTTGTAAGGCGGTAAAGGATAATAATTATACTTAAAATTTAATGTTCCAATTTCAATCTATGTGATATAATTTATTTTTAATTTAATAATCATTTATGTTAACTAATCTTAATTTATTTGACTGCTTGCATGAATTTTGACTTTAGTGATAAATAATAACTACTATGACTAATTTGCACGCCGAAATTACAGGCACAATAAGAGATCTGTATTTATTGCCTAAGAACTTTCTGTACCTTATTGAAGCAAATAAATGATTTTTTGTTTTTTTTTTTTTGATTTTTTTGTTGCTTCTTGAAAATTTTTCATGACATTGATTCCCTTGCGAATGTCACAAATATACGGCATAAACGGCCGTGTCATTAGATTGCGTTGATTTGGAAGTTTTTTTTTATAGCTCCAAGGGAATGCAGATTTGAGTGTGTGATATGTAGGTACCTACTTATTAATTTTATTTGACATACGAACAGACAGGCAGACAGACAGACAACGAAGTGATCTAAAAGGTTTCCCTTTTTTCCTTTTGAGGAACGGAACCCTAAAAACAAATAATTTATTACCTGATGACGATGATGATGATGATATAGATTGTAGTTCGTATGCTTCTTGAACTAATTCGAGTACTTCCGGTCGAAACATAATTTTTTCCTCAACGGTCTTCTTCTTTTTCTTATCAATTTCTATGTCTATATCAATTTCATCGCAATAGTCTCCTTGGAGCAACCTGAAGATTGAAACTAATGCATGTAACCTGACAGACCATCCTGATTGCGTGTCGTATTGGGGGCTACTGTTTTATTGCTCACCAGTTGGCGCCACTGTTGAGTAAGGTCCTTAAATATAGCTGTTTAAAAGTTGTTATTACGCGCATGGCAGCAACGTTTGAATTAAAATCATTTCTAATGCTGTAGAAGTGCGATTAAATATAAAATCGAGTATGCCGCAGTTTTTCGCAACCCCCTTTTTTCGAAAAAACTGAGGATAACATTTTCCGAAACATAAAACTCTACTAAAGCAGTAGTTGGTAAATCCTATACCTATCTCAATAAGCCATATTTCTAAAATATTCGCAACAAAAAATAAATACTTTGAGGGCCTTCCTCTACACTAGCGCCCCTAGCGGAAAATTCAAACGCGTTAGGGCTAACCCTCATTCAAATTGCGTCGATAGGCGATATCGCGCACTTATTATATCTAAAGCGCAAATCCGTCGAAGTGCATCGCATGACGTCCATGTGAACATACTTGCAATTTTGCTTAGTAAAATCGCTTATTGGTGTGTATTATACACACAACGGAAAAATTAGCGGAACAACATAAAAATTTCGATTATTTTAAAAATGCGTTTGTTTTTTAAAAAAACTCATATAGAACAGGATTTATTTACTTAAAAATACACCTTTTAAAATAAAAATGAGTTTCATGAGATTTCATTTTGTTTAAGTATTTTTTTTTGTCGTTGTTGATTTTTTAAGGTTACTAAGGAAAGTTAATTAAAAAAACAAATTAAAATAAAATTAATATCACATAATATCGAGTATTTTCGCCACGATCTTTTAATAAAGTTTTTACACGCAAATACATGTTGAGAATAAAACAACGGCACTTCGCAGTTCATCCACATTGACAGGTGTAGGTATTACGAAGTTATTCTGTTTCTAAGGAGTGTGCCTCAAGTTATGGACCTTTGACGAGCACGAACGAACCAAAACCAGCTTCCTTCAACCTCCTATGTACTGTAAGCTCATTTACTGTTGCACCTCGAACTTCTTTCAGCTCATTTCTGGCTTCTGGCTTGAATTGCCTTTAGTCGCAGGTTTTTGCAAACGCGAAGCTGAATGAAACGATTATTTTCTGCCTTGTCCTGATTTCCTCACAAAAATATTAGTATCTGAATCATTAATAAATGGTTGAAACAAGTAAACGATGAATTATGCACATCACCTGTAGGTTTGATCGTTGCTCCTCATCTCAAGTGCCCTGGCCCTCTCAGTTTATATTAAGCTAGCCACAATGGCGTCCTTAACTTCAAAAAGATCTAAACGTTAAAAATAAAACAAATAATTCAGTATGATAAGGATTTTTTTTTATTTTTTTTATTTAACAACTTTGCCCACACTAGACTATAAACTCACATACACATACACTTGGCATAATTGGTTTTATTATAAAACAAAAGAATAACCAGCCTGTAAAGGATTTTTTTTTTCTTGTTCCGCTAATTTTGTCAGTGTGTGTATTTTTATTCAAATCAAATATTTCATTGGAACATTAAATATGTTTACACTTTACTTTGTGTAAATTATTTCATCACCACTGTTCCAAAAACGGTGAAGGATAACATGGTGAGGAAACATCCAAAATGTTTTAACATCTACATCCGAGAGGGCAGACGTCGGCGTTTCAACAATTATAACAAAAAAAATACAATCAATTAATATCATTGAACAAATAAAACAATTAAAAACTAATAATTTAAAACAATACTACGATTAACTAAAGGGTCTTTCAACAAGGACGGGTCGATGTTAAAATTGAATAAAACAAGATGTGTGTGAGATATTAACGAAATTTATTTTTTATTTAAAAGGCCCATTTATGCCATTATGGATGGAATATGACATCGTTCAAATGTCCGCCGCGGCTTCGTATGGTGGCACGAATCCGAGTGGTCCAATTTTTAATGACTCTGCTGCATACATCAAGCGAGCGCTACAGATCAATGATAAACAATTTCTTTTTGCTTGAATTGAACAATAGACCGATAGCGCTGGCTTATTTTGATGCCATAAGTTTAAAAAATTCTAAAGTTGCTTATTTTTTGCCTGTGGATACAGTCGTACCTATGTAGCTTATTTTTGCATTTTGTGTCACATCTGTTACTTGCATTTACAGTAATTCGATGTTTCGTGGTTGATTCTTTTTATTCTGCTTAAAACAGGCAAAAAAAAAAATAAAGTTTAAAATAATTATGGTATCATAACTAGGATAGCTTGTGGAGTGTGCAAACCCAATTTGTGTCATATTTGCCCAGTGCAAACTGACATACAGTCATTATGTAAAAAATAGTGCAAAAAAAAATTACAATTTATGAAATAACTATTTCCTTTCTTAGATCACTTACATATGCCTATTAAATAAATTTGTGCCAAATTAGAGCACGGAATTTTAAGATTTTAATTTATTTTGTTTTACCAAGCTACAAAAAACGCTTCAAAAAAATATTACAATCATTAGAGTTCACATATTCAATATCATAAATGCATGAATAATCGACATTGTAAATTTGTGTCATTTTAATGCACGCATTTAAATGAATAAAACACAAAAACAATGGTTGAGGTGGAAGCGGGCGGAGGCGGCCAGGCGGCATACGCACGCACACACGTTCGTTCGGTACGATTTCTTCTTAGATGCGAAGCGTTCATAAATAAATAACATACCTATTATATCGAATATTGATTGACATTTATCTCCGCTACGTAATTAACAAATGTGTAACCTATAGAGATAAACATAATGACGTGCGAATTTTGTACAAAGCACGCGTCTGCAATCTTATTACCTACGATTGTCAATGGTCCATGCTTAGAAGACGGTCAATATTTTTTTTTGGATTGACGCTTTAATTCGCTTCGAATTTGAACCTGAAAGCGGTAGGTAGATTGATATGCCGATACCTACCTACCTTTTTTTTTCGTTATACTGCTTCTCAATATCCCGCGCCCCGCTTCGAGTAGATAGTGTACAGTCAGCAAAACAAATAGTACACGAAGTAAAAAAAATACTAGATATTTTTGTTTTGTGGTGATAGTGATTAGTTTTATTTCATCACGGTCCCTAAAATAGTCTGCTTTTTCGACATCCCTTATAATGCTCGATTCTATGAAATTTTATAATCCCCTTTCATTAACCACATATCGACCTCCAATATGAATAACATTGTAACTTTAGTTACACATTGCTACAACTTTTTATCATAAAATCAGCAAGAACAGACCTTTTCGTCTGCCTCTTAACCGTATTTCTATGAGTAAGAGTAAGGTAAGAACTAATTTTGTGAAATGAATAATTGCATTGTAATTATAAATGAACAATGTTTCTATTGAAGTATACTTATAGATAAAATTCCAATACACAAAAGTTTTGGTAACAAGGGTTTCTTTGTGATAAAGTCATTTCAAACTGACATACAATGTAATACATTTTAAATTTTGGACTATTTATATTTTAACCATATTGGAATTTTAAGTTACTATTCTAACCATATATTGTTTTTCTTCTTAAATCTAAACACTTATTTGAAATGTTATCATTGTAAAGAAAGATGCAGGGTTGACGTCGATAATAGGTTTTTAGTTCATCATTAATGGTATCAGCATAAATAGTCTTGGAGAAAAACTAAGAGTAGGTATGTAATAAAAATGTTTTTAGTCTTATTCAATATTACAGATATATGAAGAGCTGTCAAGGGCAAAGCGAAAGAAGCGGTGAAATAATTATTGTTCACCCAGATCGACCCGCAAGAAGTAGGTAGAATAATAAAAAAAAGTGTGAAGAAGTAATTGCAAACGAAAGGCGTGATAAGCATAAGGATAGGATAGATGGACCCTCTTTTCCGAACTTAGACTCCCATTTGGTCCATTGTGCGTGTAGGCCTCCTCTCTGTGAGAGGGAATGGGCCGTAATCCACCACGCAGGCCCAGTGTGGATTGATGGATGTTACATGTCTCAGTTTTTTTTTTCTTTAGTGTTTTGAGAGCAGTGATGAAATAATTTACACAAAGTAAAGCGCTTGCCTGGGTTCGAGCCCACGACCATACTTGTAAGTCGCGTCCGTTACCACTGGGCTATCACTGCTCTATGTCCTACTGTCCACTGGGTGGACAATTTGCAATAGGGGGAATTCATTTTTTTATATTAGGTAGGCTTGCGCTTGACCACTACCTCACCTGATGGTAAGCGATGACGCGGTTCATGATGAAACACGCTTGCCTAAAAGTAACTTATTCACTCTTAACTTAAAGACTCCTAAGTTGTAGCTATCGGGCAAAACAGACTTCGGCAGGGAATTCCACTCTTTAGCTGTACGCATATTGTACGTATTACCAAAACGTTTATTGCGTATGGGTGGGATGTCTACCATGTACCGATGGCACATCGCCGTGCGTCTTGTAGTCTGATGATGAAACGGGCTAGGTGGAATGAGATCATGTGATTCCATTGCACACTCCTCGAAATGCAAATGATAAAAAACCGATAAGCTGGCAACTCGGCGACGATGTTCAAGGCTCTGGAGCTTTTACTCTACCAGTTCCTCATTGCCGAAGAGCTTCTTGGCCCGTTTTATTATCAACTTAAGTGCATCAAGCTGGTATTTGGCAGATCCTTCCCAGAAATAAGAACAGTACTCCATACATCAACGAACTTGCGCTTGATACAATTTGAGCAACTGTTCTGGCGTGAAGAACCGTCTCACCTTTGCGAGTATACCCAACTTTATAGCAGCCAGCTGAGCCTTTGCCTCAATGTATGAACCAAAATCGAGGATCGTGTTGAACGTTACGCCAAGTTGCTCAAGATGGTCCATTATCAGCTCGTTTACACCTCAGAAGTAAGGAGCCCAGTGGAATTGGGTCATTTTAACAGAGAAAAGACACGACTGGGTTTTAGCAGCAAAAAACCTGACCAAATTGGCATCGCCCCATTTGGAGACTGGCTTCAAGGATAAGCTCAAACGCTCCACTATAGCCTCACAAAGTACAAGGATGGACAAGTACCTCTCAGCAACAGTGCTGTCGTCTGCATACCCAAGTTTTTAGCAGATCGTTTATATGCAGCAAAAATAATGCTGCTGAGAGTACAAACCCTTGAGGGACTCCGGTATTAATATCCAATTGGTCCAACGAGCACCCATCGATAACCACTCAAATTCTGCAATCCAATCACATATACCATCACCAGGCAAACCGAATGAAGGAAGCTTACTAATAAGGCTTCCGTGCCAGACCCTGTCGAAAGCTTTCGAGATGTCGAGGGAGACGGCAAGCGCCTCCCTGTGCCTCTCGATTGCCTCACTCCAGATGTGAATGGCATACGCTAGAAGATCCCCTGTAGAACGAGTTCAGCGGCAACCATAGTGGCAATCACTTAGGATGTCATTAGCTTCTAGGTATGCCAGGAGCTTAATATTAAGCACACGTAGTGATGGGTCTGTAATTGGCCAGATTAGCACGACTGTCCTTCTTGGGCACGGGCTGTACGTTAGCTTCCTTCCAAGCATTCAGCACTTTTCCAGTTGCATACGAAAGGCGAAATAGACGTGTCAAGATGGGAGACAGTTCGAGCGCACAAGTTTTAAGGACAAGAGCTAGTATTCCGTCGGGGTCACTAGCTTTATTCAAGTCAAGGTTGCCCAGCACTCTACGAACGTTCTTTTGATGGATGCGAATGTCTGACATATGTCTCACACCTACCAGGAGAAAGAAAGGGCCGCGCATCACCAGAATGCAGACGCAAAGATGCCGCAAAAAGAGGCAAATAATTTTGCCTTCTCCTCAGCGAAGCGGGCCAGCGACCCGTCACCCGCAGAGTGGTGGTAATGAAGGATGGCAGAAGTTCGACTTAACCGACTTACCCAGCGACCAAAACGCTTGCTGGGTAAGAAGCAACTTATGTCCCTATTCGGCCGTTGCAACACCTTTTTGCAGGACTTGGTAGCGCTGTTGAAGGTCTTCTTTTCCGACATACGTGACTCGCAACCCAAGGTAAACTATCGACACAGAGTATCGGTCTGTATCTGTTGTCAGCAGAAGGTCCAAGCAATTGGCCGTGTGCGAATCAACATCCCCCGTTGCCGTTGCCCCCTGAACCAGCTGGCTGATTAGCGCTAACGAAAGCTTAATTATCTCCCCTCCAGCATGATCGCTGCATTAGTGTAAGAAAAAAGATTTAAAAAAAAAACTAGCTCTTCCATAGCAATTAACGAAAAGCGAATTTATTAGCTCTTCCATAGCAATTAACATGTCTTTTTTATCCGAATGTAACATTGACACGCATGTAATTGTTGCTTACAATAATATTTATCAATGATTTTTTTCAATAAGATACAATAATATACACAGAAAAAATCTTTCTTCAAATACCATCATGACCCCAGTGTAACGGTCGTTACAATACTTTTCATATTAAAAATTCTTTACAATCTGTACATTGTGACATTGCAAAAATCATACTTGCAGTGGTTTTATCAAAACTGAAAGAGCAATTAAAATTAGTAACAAGAAACCTAAAATTGTACCATGCTATATTGAGTTACAATGTTAATAATATTGGGTGTCGATATAACACATTTATTATATTCAACATCCATTTTAGTCTTTCATAGCTTCATAACTAACTTTTAAGGCCCACGTGCGCATAGTTAGTTGCTAACACTAGGTTAAATTGACTGTTTGTTATACAATATTGTCAATTTAACCTCGTGTTAGCAACTAATTCTGAGTTTAGTTTTTAGTGCAAGTGGGCATTAATCAATCAAATACATTATAAATGTGTGCAACAAACAAGTGCGTACGTTACGCACTTGTTTGTTGCAACTTGCAAAGACCTAATGTAAACAAATAAAAGCGCCGCGAGTCTGGCTGGCCGGCACACGCCGCGCGCGCCCGCTCTTTTCTCTGCGCTCGCCCTTCGTGCGAAGAAGTCTAGTATTTTTTATTTAAATAATAAGATTTCGTGGATAAAAACGACACAAATTATGAATAGTGTTTTCTTACACCATAATAATCAAAAACACGTAAACTCTAATAACTTGCAATTTCTTTTGTGTATTTTACAGGGTATTGTAATAAAAAAATAAAATATCTATAAAACCCGTGGATGAATTCGACACAAAATATTTTAACCAACAGATATCATTACTCTAAAACGAGTAACACTTATTTAACCTATTGTAATATTCTTTTAGAGCTAGTTGGGCGACGTGTTAGGTACTGGTTAAATATTAGGATACCCGTGGACAAGGATGACACAAAATGCCTATGTACATCAGTTAATACTTCGTTATTATCATGGAAGTAAAATTATAATCTCTAATTTTCTTTTCGACCAGTATTGAACGAAAAGACAAATACCTAAATTTCTACCTATGCAAGTACCTAGGATGACACAAACTTAGGTATTAGGTTGGGCAAATGGTCCGGAAACTATATGCGAAACACGAATAACTTTAATATTTTTGAAACCTCAAAACCTAGCGCTATCGGTCTACAATATGGACGTGAACGACATGTGGTTCCAGCAAGATGGCGGTACTTGCCACACAGTGAACGACACAATCGACATTCTGCATGAACGGTTTGAGGGTAGAGTTATCTCTCGCAGAGGTGACGTGAATTGGCCACCAAGATCGTGTGATTTGACTCCGCTAGACTTTTTCTTGTGGGGTTTTCTGAAGTCGCAGGTCTATGCCAATAAACCACATTCGAGAAAGCCAACATAACGCAGGCCATCGCTCGGATTCAGCCGGATCTATGCAGCAGAGTCATTAAAAATTGGATCTCTCGGATTCGTGCCACCATACGAAGCCGCGACGGACATTTGAACAATTTCATATTCCATCTATAATGGCATAAATGGGCCTTTTAAATAAAAAATAAATTTCGTTAATATCTCACACACATCTTGTTTTATTCAATTTTAACATCGACCCGTCCTTGTTGAAAGACCCTTTATATGTCGCATCAAGGGTGGCCGATATATGCAAACCATCGGGAAGTCAGGATGTTAGGTTAAGACATCGTATGTGGGCAGATCAGGGGTTACGATCGTGAAAATGAAATCACACAAATATTCGATACACCGAGTTTATTCAAATAGACACAAGTCACAGTTACAATCTTGCTTACTAATATTACGGATCGACAGTGATTCTACGACGTCTTAGCTCTAAGGTGGTCAGTACTCAACTGCCCTATTCTGCTGTCCCCACCACGCAAGTGGTTAGAAAAAGCGTGCCAATGCGTAGTTGTTCTTAATTAGCCGCCAGGGGCGTGCTTATGATTTGTTTTGACGTCCGTAGTTATTACTGACTAAACCCGACACGGCCATCCTGAAAGACAGGCGTCTCCGTCTGTTCCTCATTGTCAGGTTTTAACAGTGTATCGAATCATGTGGAAATCCTCAATGGATGTCGTCAACCCTTGGGAAAAGCTGAGGGGTCTGTCAGACTCCTACTGACTAAAACCACATGGTGTTCTGTAGGCCGTAATTACTCTTGAGAGGCGAGCGTAGAACACAGTACATCGCCTTCTCGGGTCTCTCTCAGGTGATAGACTCCCCGAATCTATCACCCGCAGGCATCATCATCTTGTCCTTGCTCCATGTCACCTCATGTGTTGCGCCACACGTCCTCTTAGTACACTCCGTCCTGCCAATCTCCCATCATACAAGGATGTTTTTCTGAAAAATACAAAATCCAAACAGTATTTGCTCGTCCAATCCTGACTCATACTCAGGGTGAGTGAGGAAACTTTTTGAAACAAACAATCATGATCATTTAAATCACACTATTCACTATTGCAAGGAACGAGTAACTCTATTCCCAATTTAAAGAAAATAGCAATTTAATTATCAATTTGGTACCTATAAGCACCCAATCTTCGTGATTACTAAGTCCAATGTGCATCTGGACCGAGGGCCCATTTTTAGGGTTCCGTACCCAAAGGGTAAAAACGGGACCCTATTACTAAGACTTCGCGATCCGTCTGTCTGTCTGTCAGTCTGTCTGTCTGTCTGTCCGTCTGTCTCCAGGCTGTATCTCATGAACCGTGATAGCTAGACAGTTAAAATTTTCACAGGTGATGTATTTCTGTTGCCGCTATAACAACAAATACTAAAAACAGAATAAAATAAATATTTAAGGGGGGCTCCCATACAACAAACGTGATATTTTTGCCGTTTTTTGCTCGATATTAATAACGGCAACAGGTAGACGCTTGAAATATTCACAGAATGTTTAGTTGTATATTTACTTCAAAAAATAATAATTAATAAATTAAAATAAAATAAATTAAGGGGGGCTCCCATACAACAAACGTGATTTTTATGCAGTGTTTTGCGATAATAAATAAATGTGCGAGTCCGACTCGCACTTGGCCGGTTTTTTAAATCTTTGCGAAACGAAATAAGACTTAAAGGGAAATTAGTTAAAAATAGTAAAAACATAAAGCAAAAATTTCTTAAATGTGAATTAAAACAGTTATGATTAAATTACTTGGGCCCTCAATCCAGACGCGTGAATAAACTGGCATAGCCTAAATCTCAGAAAATACTATCTCTGGGTTAATCATTTTTATTTAGGAATTTAGTTAAGAATTTCTTAAATATTTTAAGAAATGCCCAAATCTGTAGAATATGACATTACAGATTTTTGGCGGTATATCTAGGGCCCTCAATCCTTTAATGTCTCTACTGAGGAATCTGCAAAACATGAATTTATCTGAAGAAATATATTAATAGGACTTTAATATATTTTGCTTAGATACCTCTGTAAATTAGTTAAAAAGAAATAATGACACAATAGTGAATTGTTATAAAGTAAATGAGAATCGAATTTTACTATAACCTCTGGACCGAAAATATTGGGCTCTCACCCAATATTTTCGGCTTTATTGACTAGGTTCAACCTCATAGATTAAGTCAAATTAAAATAAGTTTATTTTACTATTTTTTAATTAAAATGTCACATATCGTCCGTTCTTCTAAATGCAATACTTTAAGAGAAAATAGATTTTTAATTTTTCATAGGAGGAAGTTTTGTAGGGTACATATGATTTTGTTACTTAAAGAAAATAGCAATTTAATTATCAATTTGGTACCTATAAGCACCCAATCTTCGTGATTACTAAGTCCAATGTGCATCTGGACCGATGGCCCATTTTTTAAATCTTTGCGAAACGAAATAAGACTTAAAGGGAAATTAGTTAAAAATAGTAAAAACATAAAGCAATGGGCCAAAAATTTCTTAAATGTGAATTAAAACAGTTATGATTAAATTACTTGGGCCCTCAATCCAGACGCGTGAATAAACTGGCATAGCCTAAATCTCAGAAAATACTATCTCTGGTTTAATCATTTTTATTTAGGAATTTAGTTAAGAATTTCTTAAATATTTTAAGAAATGCCCAAATCTGTAGAATATGACATTACAGATTTTTGGCGGTATATCTAGGGCCCTCAATCCTTTAATGTCTCTACTGAGGAATCTGCAAAACATGAATTTATCTGAAGAAATATATTAATAGGACTTTAATATATTTTGCTTAGATACCTCTGTAAATTAGTTAAAAAGAAATAATGACACAATAGTGAATTGTTATAAAGTAAATGAGAATCGAATTTTACTATAACCTCTGGACCGAAAATATTGGGCTCTCACCCAATATTTTCGGCTTTATTGACTAGGTTCAACCTCATAGATTAAGTCAAATTAAAATAAGTTTATTTTACTATTTTTTAATTAAAATGTCACATATCGTCCGTTCTTCTAAATGCAATACTTTAAGAGAAAATAGATTTTTAATTTTTCATAGGAGGAAGTTTTGTAGGGTACATATGATTTTGTTACTTAAAGAAAATAGCAATTTAATTATCAATTTGGTACCTATAAGCACCCAATCTTCGTGATTACTAAGTCCAATGTGCATCTGGACCGAGGGCCCATTTTTTAAATCTTTGCGAAACGAAATAAGACTTAAAAGGAAATTAGTTAAAAATAGTAAAAACATAAAGCAATGAGCCAAAAATTTCTTAAATGTGAATTAAAACAGTTATGATTAAATTACTTGGGCCCTCAATCCAGACGCGTGAATAAACTGGCATAGCCTAAATCTCAGAAAATACTATCTCTGGGTTAATCATTTTTATTTAGGAATTTAGTTAAGAATTTCTTAAATATTTTAAGAAATGCCCAAATCTGTAGAATATGACATTACAGATTTTTGGCGGTATATCTAGGGCCCTCAATCCTTTAATGTCTCTACTGAGGAATCTGCAAAACATGAATTTATCTGAAGAAATATATTAATAGGACTTTAATATATTTTGCTTAGATACCTCTGTAAATTAGTTAAAAAGAAATAATGACACAATAGTGAATTGTTATAAAGTAAATGAGAATCGAATTTTACTATAACCTCTGGACCGAAAATATTGGGCTCTCACCCAATATTTTCAGCTTTATTGACTAGGTTCAACCTCATAGATTAAGTCAAATTAAAATAAGTTTATTTTACTATTTTTTAATTAAAATGTCACATATCGTCCGTTCTTCTAAATGCAATACTTTAAGAGAAAATAGATTTTTTTAATTTTTCATAGGAGGAAGTTTTGTAGGGTACATATGATTTTGTTACTTTTTTGGATAGAAAATCATATGTCATTGTTTCTATAGACAGTATATGTAGCACCAGAGACGTCGCAATCCGCAAATCAATCAAATTCATTTCGATGAATAAAACACAATCGGTATAAATTTATGAAAACTATTCTCTGATATCGTAACATCAATTTAATTAAAAACTATTTGTAAAAACTATTCAAATAAACGGTTACGATCGGTATAAATATAAGAAAACTATTTACTTCACATAAATGTAACCTAAAAATAGTATGATATTGTAAAATACAATTTACCTACTTACAAACTTTTTGTAACAAATATTCAAATAAACGGTTTAAATTATCAATAAATTTGTTCAAAGAAGCAAGTGAGCGAAGTTTGATTGCTGATGTTTAGTTATGAACGCTAGTTAATAATGTTAGTTTTTAGTGCTATAATTTTTGGGCAAAAATAACGGCTAACTGTATGGCTCTATTTTCAAAGATGAAATCAGATTTTGTCGTCGATTATAACAACATGGATATGAAATTTAAAGTCCAGATGAGTACCTACCTATCTAAATATTGTTTTAAAATTAAACTTGTCACTAAAATGTATTAAAGAAAAATAAATAATAATAAAAATATAAAAAACACGACTGCGCTACCAAAAACACGAATAGCAGTCGGGTGTCCTCTTAGATATTAAATAGTGTTCCATAGAACAGTCCTCCAACTGTAGTTCGTGATTTTAGCAGCGCAGTCATGTATTTTTAATATTTTTTATCTTTACTCTTCAAAATTAGGATCAGCCTAACCGTATGTCACAATGTGTATTTAAATAGGTTGTTCTTCTCTACTATTGTAAAATCTAAGCATTAAATCATCAAAACAGACCATGCGGCCTTTTATGAAACCATGCCCCTTGTAGTTACCAAGATCAGCCGGGTTCAACGGGGGGAAAAATTCAATAACACCTAATATTTTTAAATATTTTCCTTTTAAACTGATTGTTTCGGGTAGTTCCTTAAAACTAACTTTATCTGTCCCGTTCAAATCAAATGAGATCAAATCAGAGAGCTCGTAATTTGAATTTGCCACACATTTACATGACACACAGGTATTATCCTCAATCCGTTATTCTCCATTACATAATGCAATTAGTTACTTTGTAACCGTATATTACCAAGAAAGATTTGTTTTATCCTCGCCCGAAAAAGACCCATGCAATAATGGCTTTTCCTGAAAATTCCACTGTCTTCCCTTCAAAATATTGCATCACAAAAAACAGTCGCTTCCGACAGTTCAAGCAATAAATATTTACTTTAGGCGCTTAAAAAATAGCTTGTATGAGGATACATACTGATCAGTCCAAAAAGTAACAAAATCATATGTACCCTACAAAACTTCCTCCTATGAAAAATTAAAAATCTATTTTCTCGTAAAGTATCGCATTTAGAAGAATGGACGATATATAATAATATTTTATTTATTCATGAATAAGAGACAACCATACAAAGTAACTTAATAATTAACACATAATAGACAAAAATCGTTTAAAATAATTTTGACAATAAAATTTAGACAGGTCGGCAGTTGGAAAATATGAAAAGGTAGACTTGGTTGTCTTTGGAGTGATTCGCCCTATCCCCTCGTACTAGTATAAAACTGTATCACGAGCGGATAGTCTTCCTCAACCATAGAACAACAGATATGTGACATTTTAATTAAAAAATAGTAAAAAAACTTATTTTAATTTGACTTAATCTATGAGGTCTGAATCTTGAACCTAGTCAATAAAGCCGAAAATATTGGGCTCTCAGTTCAGACGTTTTAGTAAAATTCGATTATCATTTACTTTTTAACAATTCACTTTTGTGTCATTATTTCTTTTTAACTAATTTACAGAGGTATCTAAGCAAAATATATTAAAATCCTATTAATATATATCTTCAGATAAATTCATGTTTTGCAGATTCCTCAGTAGAGACATTAAAGGATTGAGGGCCCTAGATATACTGCCAAAAATCTGTAATGCCATATTCTAAAGATTTGGGCATTTCTTAAAATATTTAAGAAATTCTTAACTAAATTCCTAAATAAAAATGATTAACCCAGGGATAGTACTTTCTGAGATTTAGGCTATGCCAGTTTATGCACGCGTCTGGATTGAGGGCCCAAGTAATTTAATCATAACTGTTTTAATTCACGTTTAAGAAATTCTTGGCCCATTGCTTTATGTTTTTACTATTTTTAACTAATTTCCCTTTAAGTCTTATTTCGTTTCGCAAGGATTTAAAAAATGGGCCCTCGGTCCAGATGCACATCTAAGTCCAAGTACCATTGATAGTCATTAATCTCAAATTAAATTAAACAAAAGAAACATGACATCAGGTATCTTATTCACGATCTTTAGCTATTACATAGCTCTCCTAGCTATCTCATAGCTCTCTTAGCAATCACATAGCTCTCCTAGCTATCTCATAGCTCTCTAAGCAATCACAATTGCTCTACTTGCACATCCCCACGATATCGAGTCAACTCAACTCTTTGAACTCAGAACCTGTTCACACAGAGATTTAGGATGTCCTGTGTTACGTCAATTCATTATCTATTTCATCTACAATTTCAATTGGTATATTGAGCTGTGTGTCTTACTAACACGATCTACGCATAATAATCAAAATTAGTAACCAAAATTATTTCAGTTTTCGTAATGAGGGCTTGACTATTCGAACGTCATCAACATTCATGGTGACTTCACCTCTCGCGTGACTGTGTGAGTTTACTTTCTTTTAATCTCATAACTCAATAGGAACTTTCTGCAAGGTTCCCAACACAAACATGAATTTTCACACCAGACATAGTGTCACACAGACTTACAGGTGCCATACAGGCCTTCAGTTGACAAAAAACTACGAGAGTACATGTTCACACGGTTACCTTAACCATACACAGCTAGGATGGAAATTAACCGGTGTAGTGACCTAAACCGGCACGGCAAAATGGGTTAATAAAGACAACGAATGTGAGTGCAAAGTATGTCAAAAACATGAAGCACACATTACAGTGTCAAGTGCTCCGTATATGGGCTTTTGAGAATCCAATAAATGCCATAGCGGCCACGGCATTTTAAGCCTCAGTTAACATGGCCTAGTAGGGTTTACCACGTTCCAGATAGTTTGGCTCTCTCAAACTTAACTTACTGCACAAAACTATCACATTATCAAAACTAATCAAAATATTTCATTTGGTATTATCATAATTTCCAGAATAATGTGTTTGGTACGGCAATGCTACTACACCGCTCTAAAGTCCGAACAATAATAGCTAGCTAAGGACTATTACCAGTGATAGTAAAATAATAACTCTTCAACAACACTAAACCTTGATCAGCGATAACTAAATATGAGATTATGGACCTGACATGGGCCATACCGTAAACAAAACCAGAATTTTGAATAATGAACACACTTGTCCATAGTGATAACAAATTGAAAACGACTCACCAGATTGACAAAGATCCGTGTGTATGGATATTTCCACACGTCTACACGCGTCTCTTTGGCCTGTCCAGCTCCTTGGTTGTTGCCTCCTTACTGCTCCGTTCCGGATTGGTTATTTTCATTATTCTAGTTTCCGAGGGTAGTCGCAACTGACACCGCGATTTTTTTTTGCTAGTTTGTAACCATTTTCACTAGAAGTGTTTTTACGTGTGATCTCATTAGCACGACTGAATCCCAATTCTGATGTCGCATCAAGGGTGGCCAATAGATGCAAACCATCGGGCAGTCAAGATCTATTCCCTTGAGCGCGCCAATGCGTAGTTGTTCTTAATTTGCCGCCAGGGGCGTGCTTGTGATTTGTTTTGACGTCCGTACTATTGACTAAACCCGAAATATATTATCATTCAATAAATTTTAACATAAGTACATCGAATCGCGTCGAGAGAACGTCGCTAACTAATAAAATAAACACAGAAAAAATTACTAATCAAACAAACCTTTTGAGATCGAATTCTGAGCTAACCTCCCCAGGGTAGGGCACGTCTGTTAAAGGTATATAAAAGGGCTTCTCTGGCTTGACCACCAGGCTTCCGCTCACCACCGCAGACGCTTGTTGGTAAGAGTATTCTTCAGCCTGGTACTCATCGTACTGATATTCTTCCACATCAAAATCATTGTTTTCACCCTTTTCAGTAAGAGTTTTAATAGTAGGAGCTGGGGTTGTTTTTCCGCTATGCTCACCCTCACTTTTTGCTATTTGCTTATCAATTTCTTCTTTTTTCCGCATAAATCTAAATAAACATAAAACCAATTACGTTTAGTTTATTTATTTATCTTATAAATCCTTTCCATTAGCATTAGGTACTTAATGTCTGCCACTTGAACAAAGGGTCACTTCTGAGCAGAGCGGCGCCAAATCACCGAAAATTCGTGGAAAGAAGGTCATAAGGGCCCGTATTTCTATAGTGCTAACAAACATCCGGATTTGGTACGGGCGGACCACGGATTTGTGGGCGGAGTTGGTTGAGTTTGAATTTAGTTTAACCTGTCATCACAAAAAATTATACTGTTATGAGAAAGTCTGTTTCTGCGGAAGAGCGACTTATGGACACGTTACAGTATCTTGCATCAGGAAGAGAATTAAGAGAATTGAAGTTTAGTATAAGTCGGGTCATAGTTGGTACGGCCCAACTGCCCCACAACCCTACACACTTCCGGATTTGGTACGGAGCAGACCACATCCGATGTGAACACAAGGGGACCGCGACGGACTCAATTAATAATAATAATGTCCGGCGGACCACTCTACACACGCTCGGATTTGGTACGGCCCCGGACCAACTCCGCCCACAAATCCGTGGTCCGGCCGGACCAAATCCGAACGTGTGTTACCACTATTATACGCGTCGCCTTCACGTTCTTTCTAGTCAAAACACTTCGATCGCAGTAGCCGCGGGTAGTAAGCATTAAATGAGATAAGTAATTATTACAAACTTATGTAACCTTTGTGTTGTATGTAAATTTTGGACAACTTCCTCAGGAGTAATCTCACTTTCAACATGCATTATCATTTCATCTTGTATTCGTTGCAAACTTCTAAATTTGACCTCTAAAAACACCTTTTCTAGCAATGCCTGAAATTCAGAAATGATGAAAATTAAGGTAGCAAGGTAGTAAGGGAGCAGGTGTATAAATATCGTACCATTTCAACAATGTTGTCTGGAAGTAGGTCACGATTGATTATAACTAAAATATCTTACCTCGTAAAACAACTCTCCTATGGTTTCGAGATTCTCAATGTGACCCTCTATATATTTGTTAGATCCTTTGTTAACTGTAATATCTTCGCAATCCAAGTTTAGAATACTAGTCTTACAAATGATAATGTCTTTTTTCGGTGACTCGTACCAGGTCGGTACATTTTCTATCTTGCTCAGAGTTTTTCCACCGCTAATAAGTTGACCAAAGGCCACATATTTGAATGCCATCCAGTCTTGTGGTTGCAATAAAACGAAGAATTGTGTTGAGCAATTAATATGTCTGAAATAATTAACAAACTTTTTTATTTATTTATGTATTTAGTGTTCATGCACAAAAGGTACATGAAATAATTAACAAGCTTTTTTATTTATTTATGTATTTAGTGTTCATACACAAAAGGTACAAAGGCCGAGCCTAGGGCCGGTTTCTGAAGACGATGTTACATCTCAAATCCGCTGACAATTTATCACAAATTAGCCAGCCCTCAGTTGTCAGTGGGTTTCTCAAAACTGCATCATCGAAAAATTACATAATCGCTTGTTACATTTAATAATCGGCATAATCTTATTTCGGTTGGCTACCCTAGCTGGTATTCATTCAGTACTATAACGTAATCAGTAACTATAAATAGTATTTTATCTTGTGCGGCTGGGTTGGAGAAGCCGCCATGTTAAGCAAACCTTACCAACGACGGTTTTTAGATGGGTGACAATTTTCTTTGGTTTGCTTGTTTTTGGATGGGTGACTCCGCCAGGGTAAGCAACACTTACCAAGCTCAGTCTTTGGATGGGTGACCACCATTTTTTGGATCGCATGTTTATGGATAGGTCTTTTTTGGTTCGCTTGTTTTTGGATAGGTGACGGTGTGTGTTAATTTGTGATTTTTGTCAAGTGTGACAAATTGATATAGGCTTGTCAAATTTGGGTTTTGAGAAAGTGTCTCAAAACCCAAATTTGACAAGCCTTAGTAGAATTAACCGGTGATTATTCGCCGATTACGTTAACAACCCGATAATCGACTGCTAAGAAACCGGACGTTAATGCATTAGACTTAAATATATTTATGAAGTAACAGAAAAGAATAAAGTGAGATGACTCTCCTTAGTTCGGCTGAAAATAAATCAGCAATTTCCGCTTCAATCTGATCTCGAGAGGAAGCGCGATCATTGAAAATGATCGGTGAGAGAGAGCCAACTGCCAATTAATAATTGGAAGTCCGCGCATAATGGGTAGAGACCAATCATGCGCGAGCCCAATCTGGCTGACGAATCTTTAATAGCATTCACGTTTTACTTCGGTTTACGCCTTTTAGGGCGTCAGAAAAATCTTCGATACGCGCCGCTGTATATAGTTGGAGATCATATTCATATAGTTTATTGCATCTATGACCAATTTTATAAGTTTTATAATTGAAAAACATTGCACTAGAGGCAGTGGTTTAGCTAGGCATGTCAATGAATTAAATAATTAAATCCTACCTGCCATCATTGGCCATGGCGAGAACGCCTCGTTTATCATGCGGTACAATAAAGTTTTCGCAGCATAGGTCTGTTTGTTTGAGTCCATATCCTCCACACTGGATCCAGCCGTCTTTCACTATGCGATGTACTGGAGTTCCCGAATAGCCCCCTTTTGTCTCCTTACAGAGACGAAGGAAATTTTCGCAAGTACGAGGCACGAGGTCTGAATATAGCTGGAAATAAAGTTACCTCTATAAATGGTCATGCAGTCTCAAACGTGGATATCGATTCAACATTTTTATATTTCCCTTTTTAGTTGTATCTACATATTAGGCTAGTAGTTTAGTAAGGTACTTATAATTCTCTAAAACTCTTCAATAAATAACGGCAAATCTCTCGGGATTGCTGCAATCACATGTCTGTTTATTGTTTATACCATTTCATAACATAACAACACGCCAGTACGCTCGAAAGGGGTATGCAGATCTCCCATTTTACCGGTTATATTCAAGTTTCATGTTATTCGGGGAATCTATTCTGACGTTATAGGTACTTGCTTAGCTACTTCCCTATTAGGTACAACTAAAAAGTGAAAAATTAAAAACGTTTTTACCAAAAAATACTACCGACTTCCAAATAAGAAAACTAGAAAGTGATAAATGATTTTATTTTTGGAAGTCGGTGTCGATAACTTAAAAAATTGGTACCTACCAAAGACACCGACTTCCAAAAATAAAATTATTTATCACTTTCTAGTTTTCTTATTTGGAAGTCGGTAGTATTTTTTTGTAAAAAAGTTTTTTATAATGTTCTCAAATGGTCTCCTGAGTAGTGTGGCGCTACCAGTGTTGTAAATTGTGTAATCGGTAGGTATCTAAAATCTATCGTTCAACTACATTCTAAAAATCAGACAGATTGCTATGAAACACCTCGGATGCTAGTATAATAGTGCTTACACACGTTCGAATATGGTCCGGCCGGACCACGGATTTGTGGGCGGAGTTAGTACAGCCCGGACTATATCCAAGCGTGTGTAGAGTGGTCCGCCGTCCGCCGGACATTATTATTATTATTTGAGTCCGTCTCGGTCCACACAAGCGTGTGTAAGCGAGAAAGGATTTGTGGGCGGAGTTAGTCCGGCCGGACCACGGATTTGTGGGCGGAGTTAGTCCAGCTCGGGCCATATCCGAGCGTGTGTAGAGTGCTCCGCCCGACATTATTATGATTAATTGAATCTGTCTTGGTCCAAACAAGCGTGTGTAAGCGAGAAAGGATTTGATTGCGGAGTTAGTCCGGCCGGACCATATTCGAACGGGCGGAATGTGTGTGTACTATTACACACGCTTGTGTGGAACGAGAGTGGTCCACTCTACACACGCTCGGATATGGACCGAGCCGGACTAACTCCGCCCACAAATCCGTGGTCCGGCCGGACCAAATTCGAACGTGTGTAAGCACTATAAGGCACTTATGCAGTGCTGTCAATAGTGCGAGCCTAGGGGTCTTGTCGATGCCCATGTTTCTGTAAGTGTGCCGTTTAGAGCGTTTGTAATTAGTTTCCATACTGTTTGTATATTTATTCTGTGCCAGACGGTCGCCCGCTGAGTACTTAGGTAAATTGGTTATCTATAGCTAGGTAGGTATACTAATAAACTAAAGCTGAAAAGTTTGATTATTTGTTTGTTTAATGATAGCTACATTCATGACGAAGGGTATAGACTATCTAGCATTACGCTAAAGTTCTTGGTTAGCTTTAAATATTGATATTTGTATTTAAAGTAAATAAGAAGAAAAAGCGCTATCGAACTGCTTTATCCAGCGTGCGCTGGGGTAATGGCGGTTATACGTAAGTAATGTGCAGGTAGTCTTACCATAAATATCATCATCCCAGTATATCTGGTATTGATCATAATTTCAATACATGCACATGGTCTCTGAAAAACATTATTACAATCAGTTTCAGTCTGTTTGCATCCTAAATGACTATATGACCAGGCTGTTAAGAGCTGCATATTTGTTTTACGTAGGTATATAAGTATTCTTGGAGAACACTTATATAGTTTTCGAGAAAAACAACCTGGGACTATAGCTAACTATGATCAGTACCTAATAGGGTTCCCTTGAAACCCAATTAAACTCCACGTTTAAAATAACTAAGAACTTGAAACTGTCAATGTCATTATGTGACGTTCGATTGTCGCTATTGGCGCTGCGCGTGCGACCCGCGTTCGCCCAGTTATCTAGAGTCGAACGACAGATTGACTTAAGATCGTCAGGTGCACAGTTATTTTAAGGGCTTATTACACTACACGGTATTCAGGGTCCTAAACCTTAATTTAGGGTGGTGTAATAATTTTTAGGAAGTTAGGGTTCCTTAGATATTGACCTTATTGACACGGAATGGTGGAGTGACCCGGTATTCAGGGCCCTGAATACCGTGTTGTGTAATAAGCCCTTTTACCGAGTAGTGCCTTCGTTAACTCTCACTTTTATCATATCGCGTTTTGGCACCGTCTTCCTTAATGGCAAAACGTAAGCCGCACGTGATATCCATAGTTCGTAAGAAATACTTAGCTGTGAAGCCTTTTCCTTCAACTGAACTGCTGCCCAGTGATGAATTGTTGACATAGATCTAATAGACTGCTTGCTTAGATGAGATGGTCTGATGTATTAACGTATATTATATAGATATGGTAGTGTTTTATATATTATATAAAAAATTAACCCCTATTTCTCCTGGTCACGCTATATTGAGAACGGCTAAACCGATATATTTTTTAGGGTTCCGTACCCAAAGGGTAAAAACGGGACTCTAATACTGAGACTTCGCGGTCCGTCTGTCTGTCTATCTGTCTGTCACCAGGCTGTATCTGATGAACCGTGGTAGCTAGACAGTTGAAATTTTCGCAGATGATGTATTTCTATTGTCGCTATAACAACAAATACTAAAATCCGAATAAAAAATATATTTAAGTGGGGCTACCTTAAGTACAACAAACGTTATTATTGTGCCGTTTTTTGGGATAGTGGTACGGAACCATTCGTGCGCGAGTCCGACTCGCACTTGGCCTATTATTATTTTTGTTGTATTTGTTATTGTTAGGAGAGAAGGTTATAAGATAGAAAAAAAAATAGTAGGTAGGTAGTTAAGGTAGGTTTGTAGGTAGGGTAGGTACCTATGTATGTTGGGTAGGTATGTAGGTAGGTAGGGTAGGTAGGATAGGGTAGGTAAGGTAGGGTACGTAGGGTACGTAGGGTAGGGTAGATAGGTAGCGTAGGGTAGGCAGTTGACGGGAGCGAAGCCGCGGGCACAGCAAGTATATATAATACTATAATAAAGCTTAAATAAATAAGTGAACTAGAAAAGAGCATACTTACACCAGTTGCGGTTACATAATTGGAAAACAGATTAATAGACTCGACATAATAATCTGGTTTTATATAACACATATATTTAGATTCGATCAATTCTTTTAATTCTTTTTCGCCGCCAAGAAACTTATCATTCAAAATGATAGCCACTTGACCTTGCAAACAATAAGCTTCACCACCATACTGAACTTTCAAATCACTCCATGTTTTTGGCCATGCTGCGCTTGATACCTCTAAAAATAAAATGTAATGCAAGACAAGTAGGTAGGTATTTAAGGGCCTACATACGCTTTAGTACCGTAAAACGGTAATTTTCTAAAGTTACTCATGAGTAACGGCTAAATTAAAGATTAAAAAAAAAAAAAAAAAAAAAAAAAATTTTTTTTTTTTTTAAATAAAACATTGCCCCACACTAGGAATTTCTTCCTGTATCGTGGGTGCGTTTACAAACATATAAACTCACATACACAAACACCCAGAGCCGGAACAATTATCTGTAGGTCATACAAATTTTTGTTCCGTGCGGGAATCGAACCCGCGACACGCAGCGCAGCAGTCAATTGCTCAACCACTGCGCCAACCGTGCGCCCAAATATTCATGTAAGTACATAATTTTGAACACAAGGTTTTTTTGTGTAACTAATAGTTTTGCTTTAAAAACATAATTAACAACACGATACTGTTTCGCAACTTTTGGAAACTCCTCCAAAACGACTTGGCTGTTTAAAAATATTTTCACACAGAAAAATTGATGGCTGGTATTTCTTCATAACTAACATAGCATATGTAAATCAAATAATATTTTGCAAACAAAACTGATAAAAAGGAGGTATAATATTGATATTTTGGCATCGAGGAGGCGCACGGCCAGTACTGCGTTAGGATTGGGGCGTATATATCGCCGTAAATAGGTAGTAGACCGAAACAATCACGCCGCAAGCGATACGATATCGCTACTCAATAGATCATATGACGCGACGACGACGTTGTAACGTGCTACAAAACGGTATCATCTCGTATCGTGTGTGTGTGTTTTAAGCCCTAGCATTGTCTAACCCGTGACGCGTCGTTTGCACACTATTTGTGCGTAAGCTATTGTATTTAGGGTTCCGTACCTACCCAAAGGGTAAAAATGGGACCCTATTACTAAGACTCCACGGTCTGTCTGTCACCAGGCTGTATTTGATGATCTATGATTGCTAGACAGTTCAAATTTTCACAGATTTCTGTTGCTGCTATAACAACAAATACTAAAAACAGAATAAAATAAATATTTAGTGGTGCTCTCATACAACAAACGTGTTATTTTGCCGTTTTTTGCGTTAATGTTCCATACCACGGACTGTACCGGTCGCTCCGACTTGCACTTGGCCGGTTTTTCTATTCTCTTTAATTAAACGCTCAATGGCTGACCTTAAGAGTAATTAGTCAACTGAATGAAATGTGGCCTACCGAATTGTGTTTCGTCTCAACATAGTTCTAATGCACCCAAGATTGAATGACGACTACTTTATTAAGACAACAGAGGCACGACAGAGATAAGTAACTTTTATTACAATACAGTAGAACTCATGAGTCGTGGTCCGTCTGAAGATAGCGCCAATTGGTTGCGCAGAAAGTACTTTACAAACCAAATGATTGTTTTCTTCATGAGTGTACATGTGCGAAAGTTCGCAAATTCTATGTTCAGACGGGCCACAAACCCACGACACAGAATAAATATACAAACAGTATGGAAACTACCTGTTTGTATATTTTTACTGTGTCCACGACTTATCGGTCATAATGTACCTACGACAACAGTTAGGTACTATTCTTTCAAAAGCTAGAATTCTAGGTGTCATAAAAATAAAAAAAACGAGGCTCTTAGCACTTACCCGTTATGATTGGAGCATCGAAGTATCTCCATCTATACTTATGTAGTCCTTTTACTAGATGCATGCAATAAATAAACTCCTTTGCGGTTCTATTTCCAATCACCGTGAATTTCATCCGATGTGCACTAGGTTCCTTGCCTTTCTTGGGCGGTGGATAAATTGGGTTCCGCGCAGAATTATGACCATATTTATAAGTGCCTGCATATGCGTTTTTTATAATTTTTTCCCATGGGTGCTTTGGACTTTTTTCTTTCTTAGGAATCTCAAGCTCAGGATAGAAAAACGACATCTTTGTTTGTAAACGGTCTGACACTTGTGCTGGTCAGTAATTTGCATTGATTTTGTTTAGTTTTTAGTCTAATTTAAAATTATCTTTGATGAGTATTTGTGGCCAGTTTCTCTATAGTTTCCGGTTAGTAATTTACCTAATCTAATTAACTCAAACATGTTCTTATGTAAGATTAATTGATTATTATCGGTAAGCATTCGTTATTTTTAAATATCATTACAAAATATAAAATAATCAGAACATGATTAGAACATTCATTGCATCGCCAGGTGAATATTTTTAAACGAAATATAAAATGTGATACTGTCAAGCAAATGCCAATGTCAAATTTGACAATTGACAACATCAAGCGACTGGCTAGCGAGTGCTTTATTTATTTTGCAATAAAATCTGTTATGAATTTTTCGGATTTTGCTTTGAACTATTGATCTTTTCATTAAATTATGAGGTGTCTAGCAAGATTATGTGGTTAACTGGATATTTTCCATAAATTAAGTAATAAGTTACGTTAAATTTAGCTTAAAAATGAATACTACACATTCGCAGAGTTTTTCTGTAATAAGCGGAGAACTTTGCAATTTAGTTTATCTAAAAGAATACAGTAAAGATAAATTTAACAAGCTGGTAGATGAACTGAACGCCAAGCCTTATAAACTGGAGTTATTTGTGCGGAAACATGTAAGCTTTTTAGGTTACCTTTGTCCTAAAACTTTTTAAAACTTATTTATATTTTTATAACATTTAATTTTTGCGTTTTACAGGATGCTACAACTTTAATGACAGCTCTTTGTTTAAATGTTAAGCCTGCCGATGACTTTTTGGTGGCAAAAACCTCACATTTAATAAATAGTATTGTAACAAAACAAAACTTACAATTTGATGCTGATTATCTGTGGAAGGTGATCTCATGGCACATCGAATGCTTAAAACAGTGTACGGATATTGTGCTGCCCGATATTCTACATAGCATGCAATGTATCTTACAATCGAATCCTCAAGCAAGTCATAAGGTAAGTGATAATAAAGTTTTTTGTGGAATTTAATATTAAGTAATATCGCACCCATTCAGACCTAAATACTCTGCTTACTGGCTTATCATATCAAGTACCACAGCTTTTAAACCTAATCTTAGAGAGCCATACTATACTTATATTTTAATGTCTAATAAAGCAGAACATTTTTTACAGTTTACTGAAGACTTAATCGGTAGCCAAGGAGTTCTCATAAGGCTTATTGATTCTACAAAGAGTATACAAAAATCACAAAACACTTTACAAATACATTTAATTGCATTGAAATGCATCATATGTATTATATCCACTTCAGATGACAGTAAAAATGATACAAATTTGGCTCCTGAACTAAAGGAATTGATATCTGAAATTGTTGTGAAGTTTTTGATGAAGGGATATTCAAAGTGTGATGATGAATTTTTGTATTGTAAGGTATGTATCGTCATAGAAAACATTAAAGGATAAGTACCGAATTCTTAATTTATTTAGTTACAATGGCTAGAGATTTGCATAAACATGTTAATTTTCTTATTATTATATATTTTTTAACCCACACTGTAAATTTCACAAACATATAAACTGACATACACAAACAGCCAGAACCATAACATTTATATCGTTATCAGCCTTTTAATGTTCCCACTGCTGGGACACATGCCTCATCTCTGTGAGAGGGAATGGGCTATAAATCCACATCCATCGCAGGCCCAGTGCGGATTGGTGGATGTCACCCCTCACAGCGGTGGTCCTCATGGAGTTGGATCTTGTATTTTTTGTCAAAAACAAACTGCTTAGGTATCCGGTCAATAATTGCTGTCGTAAGAGGGAACTCTTTATTAAGGACCTCGAGCAGAGCCGTGTGTTGTGTCGTTCTCCTACCCCAAAGATCTAGTGCCTTAAGCCGCACTGCCGCCGTCGTGGCCTCCTGCTGTAAGAAGCGGACGCAGTTCCAGCATGGCCTCGAGCGCAGCAGTCGGGGTAATTTACACAAATTAAAGCGCCTGTCTGGGTTCGAACCCACGACCTACAACTTGTAAATCGTGGCAGTTACCACTGGGCCACCACCGCTCCAACATTTCACTCTTGAACTTTTTTATATATATGTATACATTATAGGGAATCAAATCCCACGACATGCAGAGCTGCAGCCGATCGCTCTAACATTGCGCCAGCCGTGTCGTCATTTGGTTAAACTGGGCTTAAAGAAGCCTAGACTAAATGAATTACCATATCTTGATATTGCTTACCCCAAAAACAACAGTACATAATGCCTTTTTACACTTTTTCTATTACAGGTAATAATATCAGCATTGAGGGTACTATCTCAGCTGTATTTCAATGACCCCAACATAAATATACCTGTACCCGAAGTGATGGGAATCTGTAGGCATTGCATACTCTATGGTCTGGTGACACAGACTGGTCGGCCAGAGAAGATTATGCCTGCCCAACAAACAATAGCCGTAGTGCCTGTTGTGCATACACCCAACCCTAAAGGTGGAAAGGTAAACATTATTTTATTATTCTATCTTGTAAATCAAAAATAAAGTGGGCAATAGATAACAATAAAATTAATTGTTCACACCTCTCTACCAATGTATTCCAATATTTCAAAACGATCCATAAATGTAAAGGCAGTGTCGCTAACACGATCAAAACAAACGTATCGTGGTAAGGGACATCCTTGACCCTTTTGCTTGGCATTCAGTAATGAATTAATATCTCATAAATGCGTGGATCGATTTAGACCTCGATTTGAACGGATAAAGTGGTTCTACGCCTATACCTTTCATTTGAGACCAAAATTATCAAAATATCTCCATAAACAAAAAATCATGTTTTCAAGTTACGTGATTATACTTTTTGGTACAAGTCAGATCATTGACTTTTATTTTGTTTAATCTGGTTCTCACTTTAGCAATGTATGTGAAAGATGATGATGACATGGGGAATTTGGTTCAAATAATTTTTACTAGATGGCGCGATATGCATCGATTTGTTGTTGAATGTGTTGTATAAAATTAGGATTTTACAAAATTGATCATAAAAATTATATGTTCTTATTTAATCAACCCTCTTAAGCATAAAATTATAGAACATTAGGATCATTTAAACTCCATTCCACTATATGGCGCTATCTTAAATTTTCACGGTATTCTACTCGATTTTTTTAATTTGTGTTGTCACACATTTTAGTATAATAAAATTGTAAATACTTGGAAAAAATACTATAAAACCAATCACCACAGTATTAAAAAGAATATTCACGAACCAAGTAAACCCTTTTACTTGCAAGGTCAAACTATCTATCGATTGTAAAGGAACTGATTGTGTTTGTTGTACTTTTATTTAAAAAGGCCGATTAATCTGTTGAAAAACGCTCGTTACGGCAAAACCGTTTCTTTCTATGAGATTGGGCATCTGTATGCTATTTCATTATCTGTGACCAAATGCAGCTGAGCAAAAAATTATCAAAATGTATATTGATATTTTTTTATAATAGGGATGTTTCCTGGGTAGAAAAATGATAATTCTATTTAGTCCGTCAGTGAGATTATCATATAATATTGGACACGTATTTTTTGCTTTACCAAATCGATAAAAATGTACAAGTTAAAGCGCATCAAAGTTCAGGAGTGGGGGCTTGTGACGTCACTAAGGCAGTATAAAGTGTACTAGCGGCGCACAAAGGGGTATTTGACTCAAAAATACGGACAAAATTATTTTGCGGTCTTAAATGATATATAAGCTCAAAACTGTCATATGTATAATAAAATTGAATTTTTATTAATTGGGGTTGGAAAATGGCAAAGAGTGAAACGTATTAAACTTATTTTTCAAGAAAAAGTTTAATAAAACATTGAAAAGCTTCATATAATTGTTTAATTATAGGCTATAATAACTCAGCGGAGTAGTCCTACTCGTTTCCATCAACAGAATTATTTGTTTCATCCATTTCTTCAGTAATTTTAACTTCTTCATTTGATGCCTCAACTTCACTCGGCAATAACATTTCCATGGCTACTGCGCTAAATGGCTTTGATCTTTTCGGTAGTTTCGGCCTTATGCTACTCATGAAGGGATCTGACGGTAGGAGCAACCTGTTTAGAACGTCTTGGTTGCATTGCTCTCGAGAAAATATTCGTCAAAAGTTTTGGCGAAATTGCCGGAAGTGTTTATTTCTCGCCTCACCTACTTTTTCCTACAAGGTTCCGATAGGTAATAGGGAATAGGTTCCGAATGTTAGACAACAAAGATAAGATAAGATAAGTCTTTATTTGCCTTAAACATGGTATAAAGTATACTGTTATTGATATCTGACTATTTATCGGATCGTACGCAGCAAGTAAAGATCGGTGACCACATGAGTAATGAACTTCCTATCGAGTATGGAGTTCCTCAGGGAAGTATTCTTGGCCCCACTTTGTTTCTATGCTATATAAATGAGTTATGTCAGCTTAATCTGCAAAACTGCAAAATAATATCTTATGCAGATGACACAACTCTTACCTTTACGGGCAATTCTTGGGAAGAAGTATATTCGTTAGCTCAAAAAGGTCTGGACACGGTCTGCCACTGGCTGGCTGCAAACTCACTCACACTTAACGCAGATAAAACAAAATACATACCTTTTGCAATAAGGAGCGCTGACACTTTCTTACAAGACAAGCCTCCCATTTATGTTCATCAGTGTTCATTTCCTCCTTTGAATCAATGTAGCTGCTCGACTATACAGCCAACACAAAGTATTCGTTACTTGGGTGTAATCATTGATAAAAGATTGTCCTTTGACGAACACATTCACAACTTATCTAAAAGAGTACGAAAACTTATTTACATTTTTAAACAGCTTCGGCATGTAGCAAGTGGTAAAACACTAAAAATGGTATACATTGCCCTTGTTCAATCTATCTTGATATATTGTGTAACAACTTGGGGAGGTGCCGTCAAAACTAAAATGTTGGAAATAGAAAGAGCCCAAAGGCTGATTCTGAAGGTTGGCCTTTCTAAACCACGACTCTTCCCCACTGCCACACTATACCAGGAAGCTGAGGTTTTAACTGTCAGACAGCTTTACATCCTTTTTACTATTCTCCGGCAACATTCAGATCCACCCTCTTTTATTCTTTCTAAATTAACTACTAGGAGGCAGCACGACGTATGTCGCACCATTAAATGTAAAACTGGCTTTGCCCAAAAATTTTTCACTTTCCGAGGACCCGAACTCTATAATAAATTAAATAAAGAATTAGGTATTTTCCATTACAATAAATCTAAATGTAAACTAATATTAACTAACTGGCTGCTAAAGTTGGATTACACAAAAACAGAAGAACTGCTTGTCATAAAAACGTAAATAATGTATCCTACCAACACCATACCTACTTTTTGAACCCACTCAACATATAACTCATATAACTTCTCACCCTCAACACCACACACAAACACACACTCACACACACAAACACAAACTCACATATACACACACTGACACTCTTACTTCACATAATAAAACCTAACAATTAAGTGTTTGCAATTGTAACATAAAAAAACGACTTTGCTAAGAATTATCTATCTATAGTAGTAGTTTTTGATGATATGTATAATTATTATTATTATCTTTTTTCCTGTAGGGGGGAGTCTCTGGTGTCCTGAAATACAGGCTACGGCTTAGCTCAGGCACCAGTCTCCCGCAAATAACTATGTGGCATATCGCTATTATTATTTTTCCTTTTTTGAGTTTTTAGTTGATAAGTGTTATTTGTGGAAGAAAAATAAAGATTTTTTTGATTTTGATTTTTGAAAGTTGTTACAGTCAGGTATTAATATAAAGTCCACATGTTTAGCTATACAGGTTATGTATCAATTGCATGCAAAATAATAGTTAATTGCTGTTTAATGTCACAGATAACAATAAAATAATATATAATAATTTATCTGAGCATTATACACAATGACAAAAGATTGTTTTGATTATTGTTAAAAAATATCCTTAATGTCATAAAACACATGTTCTTTAAGCCATTTCAATAATCTGTTTTTAAATGAGTTAATATTATATAACAATTTTATTTCTTTTGGAATTCTGTTATAAATGAAAGGAAACTTTTCGCATACTTGGCTGATTTAGGAGTATCCTGCAATACAAGTCTGCATGGATCTCTAGTTCGAGAGTTAATTTGATAGGCTTTTTTTAACAATCCCTTATTATTATAAACATAATAACATAATTACAAAGGGACCTTGAATTAGTACCTTGTGTACCGTGGGCATCATGAGATGCCAGGAGTATAATTATTCGTATAGTAAAGTAATGCTGTATCGTGGCAACATGTTGATTTTTTTTTCAATATAAATTTTATGCCCACTGGAATCCAATATTGCAGCAAATCTTTCTATCTAGATCAATCTATCTATCGATCTAAATAATTCCTAAGAATTTCTGAAGACTTTGCGCCTTTTGCTGCGGTCACTCAAGTCAGCGAACGTCTTTGATAGACGACCCCGTTTTTCTGAACATTGGATAGGTAAATCACGATTTTTCTTTATGATAACGTGTTCAGTCTTGTTGGCAGTAAGCCACCTGGTCTTCATTTCTGATTTAATATAGGAAATTTTGCGGTGAAACTCTTGTATTTATTCAACGGGAAATGATGGTATGTTAATTATCGCATTCGCCAGAAAATCCCACTTTTTTGATAATTCCTTTTTGTGCTAGTTTTCGCCATATCAAATAAACATACTCATGTCTTAATTCTGACACCAGAACCCAACTACAACCGAAAAAAAATGATATTAGCATATGAAATGTATAACTAATTTTCTTTTGTACATTAAGATGGCCAAAAGATTTTTTTTAAAATGGAATAGGCAAATTTAGGCACCCAATTTAAACTTTTTCTTAAAGTAGGATAGTAACAACAACTTACAAAAATAAAACATTTACCGGGAAACGCCCTGCGATACAACAAAAACTCAAATGTATATATTTATGACACGAAATATCATGAGTTTGTTTTGCGGTTCGTAATAACTGCAATATCTACTAATTACTCTCGTATTACTTTTAAATAATTGGGTAATACAGATAGTACATACCTGGTTCAATAGTATACACTATAAAAATGTTTCTTTAAACCACTCTTAACTTCACCACTTACTTCTAAATGCAAAAAATCGTTCAAATTCAAATTTTTATTTGAAATAATTCGTTCAAAATCGTTCACATATTTTTATTTACGAATTCGCAGCAAGGCACTAAGTTAACGACTTTCTACAACTTAATGCAAGCCTCATAAAATAAAGTGACGGTAGATTGTTGTTCTCTATGCATTGTGGTACCAATATGTATCAACCGTTTTCGGGAATTGTTTACTTTGTTTACATTGACTTGTAACCGCGTTTTTGGGTCAAATACCCCTACGTGCGGCGTGACGTTTCCCGATATTTTAACGCATTATATCGTCGTCACTTTATGTTTACGTGTCAAAAGCAAAAATACGTGTACAATATTTTTTATTAATCTTCCTGACGGACAAAAACTAATTTTCAATAAACTATCCTATTCATGATGAAATTTTATAAAACTTATTAGTTATCTGACATTCCAGAAACAAAAACTGCGGAAGCAAAGAAACAACGCAATAGAGAGCTTAAAGAAAGAAATCCCAGTGTCGGACCGCAGTCTTATGAAAGACGTTGATAATTTTGAGAACAACTCTGCATACAAGCCCGCCAGTCGGAACTACTTGGAGCCTCAGAAAGCCAAGAATTATTGGGCTTTGACCAGTGACTCTGATATGTCAGATGTAGAAAATAGTAAAGAGGTTAAACTGATTGCCTTGAAGTCTAGGGTGAGACAGGGTGCTTCAAACCTACTTTTGGTTTTGGTTAAAGTAAGTATCTATACTAGTATTATAAAGCTGAAGAGTTTGTTTGTTTGAACGCGTTAATCTCAGGAACTACTGGTTGGAATTGTAAAAATCTTTTTGTGTTGGATAGTCCATTTATCGAGGAAGGTTATAGGCTATATAACATCACCCTACGACCAATAGGAGCGGAACATAAATGAAAAATGTTGCAGAAACGGGCAAATACATTTATTTTTGAGAGCTTCCGTTGCGTGCGCTGAGTACGCTGTTAAAGTTACGCAACATTCATGTATTTTGGGTAGATAGGTAGCCATTTGACGGGAGCGAAGCCGCGTGGGATAGCTAGTTAGATATATTCTGTTTTAGGGTGTTTGAGACACTAAACATTCTATTACTAAACAATTTAACTTATTTGGCTCATGGGTTTCGGTAATGGCTTATCTATGTAGGACACAGATGGTCAAAGATAAGGATATCTCAAAACAGTATTAGCACTGTCTCCATGGAACAACACCCTAATTGCGTAACTTTAAAGAATGGCGCACGCGTCTTTTGCTTGCATTCATTGCTTCATGTGTTTAAAAATCCGTCTATTCGTTAGCGTAAAACACGAACTTAACATAGTTGAGTTGTCAAAATGAAAGGGAGTGTGCGTGCTTCGAGCTGTCAAATCATTTACGCAATTAGGGTGCAGCTCATTTTGTATAATGTATAGTACAACCGATGAGTCGTGGCCCGTCTGAAGTTAGCGCCAAGCGGTTGCGCAGAACATACTTTGCGCACCAAATGACAGTTTTCTTCACGAGTGTACATGCGCGAAATTTCGCTAAACCTATGTTCAGACGGGCCAAGACTCATCCGTCGTACTATATGTCTCTTTGTGTGTATAACAAACAATATCAAAATATGATATCGATTATGAATATAAATTTCCTACAGCCATTTTAACAATATTTAGAAAACAAGATTACTATACTACACGTTTCAAATAATATATCCCCGATGCCGATTAATAATAAGTCCCCGATGCCGCACCTTATTGTTACGTCATAGCTGTCAAACAAAAATTGTGTTAAAAGTGATTTACGTAGGGTGAGCAAAAAATAATTACGATTCTTAAATAATGTCGACAGAGTGTAAAAATCCTTCGGTTAAAATTTCGATTATGGGCCATTGATTTTTGGCGTGGGGCGGGTGGAGGGGGGAGGAGGGGAGGTTTGGCTACCCCCCAGTACCAACCCCACCACTCGGAGCCATATCTATCCATGATAATATGATCCAGATATCCATGGTTAAAGTTTTTAGGTTAGAATCAAAATTTCCATTAATGTTCATCGATTTAAGGGGCGCGGAGGGGGAAGGTTAAGGGGGGTATAGGGGATACCTCACTGTACCATCCACACCCCACGGAACCCCATGGTTATGGAGATATCCATGGTTAAAGATTACTATTTAAGCAACAAAGTCGACGGAGCTCCTATTTCTGCCTGCAGGGTCTAAAGTAACCATGTTAGGTTACTTTTAGACCCTGCAGGCGGAAGGAGATGACGGGAGCTAAAGTGAGCGAGCAAAGCGAGTGAACTCATCTGTTTCGAACCTAACCTATCCGTGTCGGGGTGCCCTAAGCTCCCGAGCTCGTTTCGCTCGCTCTTGGACTAATTCTCATTTTTTTTTACCCCAAAAAACATAAAATTTCCGTGTCTTGAAAATTTGTAAAAAGCTTTCTATTTATGAGTACCACCTACAAAACCATCCATGAACTTCCAAATCAACGGCCCATAATGGCAATTTTATCCAATCCTTTGTTACATTTGTGGAGAAATTACATTGAAACTAAAAAAAATACTCCCTCCGTTTACCCTTTTGACACTCTTCACAGTGAACAATTATCTATAATAGAACCCCCTGAAAGCTCTAGATTGTACCTCAAACCTCTTCTTCATATTCAAAATATAAAAAAAAAAATTGTCTAAATAACTCTAATTTCATTTCTATTATACTTAATCTTGTTTTTAACATAATCTGTTAAAAAATATCATGTGACACTCAAAGTGTCTTTTTGTTTGTTGGCTAGTGTAATCAAATGTGAAAAAGTCACAAAAGCATTATTAATACGATTAAGCTTTCTATGCAAACTGTACTTTTAAAGTGACAGTTGACAGTTCGAGGTTGTTGACGCGGATTTGCTCATTTGAAGTGCATAGTACCTACTATATCGATGTTTTTAGGTAAAACAAAAACGAGAGATATTCGGTTATTGGTGGGCGCTTCTGCCGGATTCGCCAGATGCTGCCAACTGGTCTGCAGAGGAATCGGCTAAGAAGACTCTTGCATACTGTGCGGTCACTGACCCTATTGCTAGCAGTCGCGCAAGTGTTCTTAGTGTCATTCTGGCGTTGCTGTCGAGATCCAGGATGTATTTATCTCATGCTGAGTCTAGGTAAGCTGTTTGATAATTTTCTTTGGCTATCTGAATATATTTCTTGTGCATGCAGGTTATAAGGAATAGGCTATGATATGACCTTTTTCATAACACCAAACAAGTTACGATATTTGGATTTTAGAAATGGCCTTACCTTTTTGTGTAAACAAGTAAAATTAAAAAAAAAACTCCGATACAAATCGCACCCTTAATAATATAAGGGCTCAAGTCAAAATTTTTGAAAAATTTGATTTTGAATGCTAAGGGCACAAAACGAAATTATCTACCGGCTACCGCTGACAGAGAGAGAAAAAAAACGTTAACGACTCTGTAACTATAACTATGTCTCTCTCACACTCCCCCCGCTCGCGTCTCCCGTTCTTACTGCTATAAGGTCGCAACCAGTAACGTGTCCATACTTGTCGAAGGCAGACCGTTCAAACGTTGTGTATTATATAGAACAATTTGTAGTTGTGCCGTTATATTATAAAAATATACTAATATTAAACTAAATAGTGACAGGCCTTTTAATAATATACTGGATCAAACTTAAATAGGTCCACATTACTGTTATATTTTTTTGTAGTATTGAAAAATAAACTGGAATGTTATAATTCAGAATCTTTAAACACGTATTCCCAAAAAACTACTTTTTTGTTTTAAGCCTTTATATTACTAAGGGTGCGAAATATCTCTTTAAACTACATAATTTATCTGGTAGTAATCACGCTTCGATCGACAATCCATCGAAAGTCGTTATTATAACACGATATCTTGCGGAAATACCCCGATTCTAAGACAAAAATGCGCATAACTCTTGAAAGGCAGCGCAATTTGATCAGTGTAAAAGAATCAAAGAAGTGGTCCGGTAATGTAAGTTTATTAAAAGTACTTATTCACAATTTGTCACAGATTTTATAATAAGGCACCATAATTTCACAAATCTTTAATATTTCGAAGGCAGTCAGGCGCGGGCGCCGAAATGGCGCGTCATAACCACGTCCGAGCAACGACATACCGTGTGTCCTAAATTGCGCTTTATTTCCATGCATTTTGTATGAAATTTGAATGTAATAGGAAGCGGCCCGTACCATGTCCGCGCCCGACGCCATTTCTATGTGAATAAATTTTTTATTACAGCAAAAAGGAAAGCACCTCATTCATCCCGTTCTCGGAGTCCCTGGGCTACATGATCACATGCCTACACAAGGTCCTCAACAGCATCCTAGAGAGTGAGAGAAGTCATGCCGTCATCATTGTAGCTCTGAAGTGCTGCGCCGCGCTTGTGCAAGCTACGCCTTATCATAAGATGAAAGAGGGTCTTATCAGTCAGCTGGTTATGTCGACCCGGAAGTTTTTGGTGCATAGAGGTAAGATGCAAGGAAGAGTTATGGCCTGCGCACACTGGTGGACGGGACGGTAGAGGATTTTCAATTTATCAATTGAATTTAACATTATCCAATCGAAATAAGGTATATATTCCAATGCTCAGTGCTTCAGAGAAAACTGCGCCGCGATGCTCCGAGGCTGATCACCGATCATTGAAATATATACTTTATTTAGATTGGATAACTATTATATTCAATTGATAAGTATAAAATCCTTTGTCGTCCCATCCGCCAGTGTGCGCAGGCCATACTTACCTATTTTTCTACATCGAGATCCAAGTTTTGAATGGGATATAAGCTTAGATAAAGTACCTATAGATGTAGCAATGGCGTGGCCGCACATAAAACAACAATAGTTATTTCTGGTTTTACAACAAGAACAAGAACACTACAACACACCGTCGCACTGACACCTATTATCTTTAAATAACACAATTCCTTGTCTTAATAAACACATAATACCACGAAATCACAGAAAATCAAACACGACCGAGTTTGTTTGTCAAACCTGCCATTACATTAGAGTTTGACAAACAACAAACACCGGCCATGGTTACAACGACAAAAAATAATCTTTTATCCTTAATATTTACATGGGGCTGCCAACTAGCGATCTCGCTCTATCAATCACGCTCATTTTATGGCTAAATCCATAGGTACTTTATCTAAGGATACAAGCTTTAACTTTCGGAGGAACTTTTTAAGGTTGCGTACGTTTCCGAATTGATTTTTCAAAAAGTGTGTGGGATTGAGCAGTATTAGTATGTACTTTATACGCATGCTTACTTGCTACCTCGGGTCGATTCCCAATTTACAGGTGTCAGGTTAGGGTACTACTACAACCCACACATTTTGTGTAGAATGAATTGAGAAATTTTTGGAGGCTCTGGGATCTTATACTACTAGTTCAATCTGTCAAAAACCCATTAAACCGTTGGACGGACAGTAGTGAGAGTCTACGCTATTCCTGAGTGACAGGCTATAATTTATTAAAAAAAAAGATAGAGATCCTTATGAAAATTGCAATTTTGTAACCCTAAGTACCAAAATGTTGCCTATAAAATTCATTATTTGGCGTGCACTGAGAAAACTATTGATGATACATAAAAATTATGTTCTATATGTTTAAAGTACTCATTATTACCTACAAAAAAGTCTGCTAGAGAATATATCTAACTATCATAGGTAAGTCACAATAGTAGCTTTTATGTTTTAAATTTTAATTAGGCCGCCGCCGGTAGAAACAAAAGTTGTTTACATTCATATTGTAGTATTAATTCTTATTCAAATAAATAGTTTAACAAATTGGTAGGAAGGTAGGGTAGGGTAGGTGTGTATGGGTAGAGTAGGTATTTAGGTGGTAGGTAGTCAGTAGACGGGAGCGCCGCGAATTATATCAGCTAGTCTGCTATAATTATGGTACTACACCACATAATATTTCAGATGTAACACTACAAGTTGGTGCTTTAATCACGATGGGATGCGTTCTCTCCGTCGATCCCAAAGTAGACGAAGTCCTGAAAGCAATTGAGAAAGACGCAGTGCCTTCTAAAATATCTACGTCCATGAGTTCTGCCAAAATAGTTTATACTACCCACAAAGTTGATGCCGAAGAGTGTGACGACTTTGAAGAGGGATACTCTGATGACGAAATGTTCACTGCTGTTGATAAGCCGACCCTGGAAAGTGGTGATAAAGAGATTGAGGAAGGCCATTATTTCAGAAGTTGGATTTTGGATATTTGTTTCAAGAATATGGGTTGGATTTTTAGAGGAAGTGAAGTTGTTGTAAGTATACTTTTATTGTTTTTGGGATATTTGCCGATTTTTTCGATTTTTGCGTCAATCGCAATTTTTATCCGACGGGAGAGAGGGATCTTTAGGGGTTATAAGTTTGTACCTGTGTGTTTGTGTATCTGTCTGTGGCATCATAGCTCCTAAACGGATGAACCGATTTTGATGTAGTTTTTTTTTGTTTGAAATGTGATGTTAACGGGAGTGTTTTCAGCTATGTTTGATGATAATGACGTGTTTATGTATGAATCGAGATATTTGCACAAGATATCGTGTCGGGAGATTTTACTTGTGATGTTTCTTTTAAACGTGAGGATATCGCGATTTATGATCTTTTACATTATTTTTAACTGCTTTTATTTGGCCGTGTTTATGCATATCCCAAATTATAACTTTTATAATTAGGTACCTACTTCACAGTGATAAAATTATTCGATTGCCTTCATTTTGAGCATTAACTTTTGTTGAACTGAACTCTGTTATCACCACATTCTCGTTAAAACCAGATTCCATTATTTTAAATCCGGTATTTTAAATTCATAACAGCTTTTTATCTTAGCGCTGGATATTACTGGATTAATATCTGTGAATAACATTGGTTTTAGTAAATATTTTTTGTTTTGAAGTAAAACAAATAGTAGTTTGGTGTGCAAACCAATTAAAAAGGTCAAATCAACATTATATTTACTTCATTTACTTTTTTGCTACATCATTAATTACCAAAATGAAAAGTCATCCGTTCAAGTTATGCGTAGAACTAAAGTCGTCACAATATAAGAAGTCCGATGACGTTTCTCATTTTAAATGCCGCGATAACTTTGTATGAAACTACGAATAATCAAATTCATAATCCTAATTAATTACTACGTTACCACTATAACAACGAGTATCATTCGTAAGCATGAAGTTAAACTTATATAATCTATACAAATAAATAAAATTGAAGTGTCTCTATATAATATCAAAATAACAACGTTTTATTGAATGCACGTGAAAGTATATACGGTACTAACAACAAATAAGCATTTTTTAAGATTTTTGTCTGTCTGTCTTATCTGTCTGTCTGTCTGTTTGTTCCGGGTAATCTCCGAAACGGCTGGACCGATTTTGACGGGACTTTCACTGGTGGTTGATCACGAGACAATTCATCGTTCCGGCGGAAAACAAAAAAAATAAAAATATATTTTTTACGAGTTTGACGCGGACAAAGTCGCGGGCAACAGCTAGTCTATACTAATAATCTATACTATTACTATAATATTATAAAGAGGAAAGATTTTTTTGTTTGTTTGTTTGTACCGAATAGGCTCCGAAACTACTTGACCGATTTAAAAAAAATCTTTCACCTATAGAAAGCTACGTTATTCCTGAGTAACATAGGCTATTTTTTAATTCCGAAAACGGGTCCTTGTGGTGGCCCACGGGAGCGAAGCTGCTGGGAACAGCTAGTGTTATATAAGTTTTTAAGCTGATGGTCACAATCATTAGAATTAATAAATAACCAAGCGCAAAAATTTCAATAGGGACGACGGGTTTCAATTGTCGAGAGCCTTAAAACTACTGAACGAGTGTCAAAAGTGGATACAGTGAGCATCGTCTGTCGTGAACAGTGTCGAGTAACTAGTGAGAAAAGTTCTGGTAGTAGCGGCATCGTGCGTGAAAAACGAGTGAGGAAGAGGGTAGACAGATATGTCAGCTCGTAAATATCACCCACCCGCAAAGACTTTAGTTCTCGTGATCATGGCGCTTGTAACGGTGCAGAAATATCGAGCTCTCAACCAAAATCAAAATATACATGGTAAATATCCCGAAACAAATATTAATTATATAATGTAATTTTATAGCTGTCAAATCGGACTTCTTAAATTGTGACGACTTTAGCACTTATTACACATATACGTCGAATCAGAAATGTAGAGATCCGCAAGAGAACCAGGGTTACCGACAAAGCCCGAAGAATTGCCAAACTTAGGACACATTGCTCGCAGAACGGATGGCCGATGGGGCAGAAAGGTTCTGTAGTGGCGACCGCGATCCGGAAGATGTTGCGTTGGAAGGCCTCCCACCAGGTGGACCGATGACCTGGTGAAGGTTGCGGGGATCCGCTGGTTGCGAGACGCACGGGACCGGTCATGTGGCGACGCTTGGGTGAGGCCTATGTCCAGCAGTGGACGTCTTTCGGCTGATATGATGATGATGACACACATACGTCAAAGTTCTACATAATGACAGTCCCCATTAACGCCTGCCCGTCACCCTATCCGTCCCATTACCTGTTTTTATTTGCATGTAAGAAAGGTTATTTATATTCATACCCCTCAAGTTAAAGGGGAAATCTACAAGTCCGTGATTAGATCTGTCATACTGTATGGATCAGAATGTTGGGCTGTGAAAAAGTTGAATGAAAAGAGATTGTATGTAGCAGAGATGAGAATGTTGAGATGGATGTGCGGCGTGACGAAATTGGCTAAAGTGGGAAATGAGTATTTTAGAGGAAGTTTGAAAGTGGCGCCAGTGACAGAAAATTTGAAAGGAAACCGTTTGTCCTGGTATGATAAAGTGATGAGGAGGGATGAAACGCGTGTTACTAAAAGAGTTATAAATATAAATGTGTACGGAATGAGAGGGAGGGCGACGGCCAATGAAAAGATGCATGTGTGAGGAGAGATATGAAAGAAAAGGGAGTCAGTGATAGCGTGACAGGGGATAGGAAGCTATGGAAGAAGAAAACGTATTGCGCCGACCCCAAGTAACATGGGATAAGAGCAGGAAGATGATGATTAAAACCTTCTTTTTCTGGGAACCCCATAGGCCTCTGACTTGGCTATTTCAGACTTACATTAACTATATAAGTCCAGGTTTCCTCACGATGTTTTCCTTCACCGTTGCCTGTGATGTCAAAGATAAACTTAGAAAGTACATATGAATTAGAAAAAGTCACATTGGTACTTTCAATTATTGGTATTTACAACATATGTAGTTGAGAAAAGGTTAGACAGGTTAAAATAAAACCAAAAATAAATAAAATAATCATACCATTAATTAAACGTATTGCGCCGACCCCAGGTAACAAGGAACAAGTGTAGCAAAATTATTGTGATAAATAAAGGGCTTTAAAAAAATACAGGGTTATCTCTTCAAAGTTTGAGTGAACAGGCTTCTTCTGGGCAAGCTCACTCCATCGTTGACTCTGTCTCTGTCACCTCTGACCTAGACTAGAGTCAAGAGCAAACCCATGACAAATAAAAATATGTCTCAAATCTAAAAATAGCAACACAGCATCAAATATTGATCATAACAGCGGTATTATGAGGTGACGATGGTCCACTTAAAGCAAATGATTGATTTATTATCAAGTAATAGGGGCCCGACCAGGATGACGTCATCACGTAACTATTGGACTTTGTTCAACTCGCAATACTCTTAATTGAACTGTTGTTAGCCTTACAAAGTGTGCACTATTAAAGGAAATTGGTCATTTCGTAAACAACTTATTGTATTGTATGCTAGTTTAATTCTGCCGAGGCCCCTTGTCGTCACAATGAGGTTAATAGCACTACTCCTTCTTCTTTCAGAGAATTAAACCATCAGCAATTCCCATAATCCAGGAATCCCTACAAGTGTTATCTGCAGTAGCGTTCCACCACCTTCAAGATCTGTTGGACGGTCACATCTCGCTGCTCGGAGACATCCTGAGCGAGATGCTGCAGCATGAACATCAAGATGTGGTGGTGCAGACTGCCAGCGCTATTAGTATTATTGGCGATGGGATACAAAAACTTGGTAAGGCAAACTAGTTTAGAAAAAAATATAAATGAATATGCAAACATTAAAAAAAACTTAATCAGCGTTTTACGTATACTATACTCTGATTTTTTATTTCGTAGACTAAACTGACATTTGGGGGGTTGTCACTTTATCGTTACATAAAAATAGTGTCGTATCCTAACTATCCTGAGTGATCGAAAGTTGATCGAAAATCGAAGTAGATCGAAAATGTAATTATTTCCCGGCAAAATAATTGACTATTATATATTTAGTTTCTACTCATTTTTTTCAGACTTAATTTTAACGACCGCATTTATTTTATTGTTGATTTCATATTTAACACAATAAAAGTTTATGTACTATGTGTATGAATACTGTTATATTTAAATACGAGTATATTACGTTTATATACATAAAGATTTATTTACACCAATTAGTAAAATTAAATTGAGGAGTCATGTCACATCGATTCGGTGAATCACTTATGATTGAAAATGTTACAAGCGCATAGCATAGTGTTGAAGGTAAGGGCCTTCAACACTATGCTATGCGCTTGTAACATTTAAAAAAAATAAAGTCATTTGGAGCTGTCAGTTTAGTCTACGAAATTAAAAATCACAGTATATACACATACGGTTCTATTGACTACTGTTCACTCCCTATCGACTCTTCACCACTCAGCGAAAGATTTTATGTTCAGTCAAACAGAGGGTACCATTATCGCAAAAACGATAAAATAATCACGTTTGTTTTATGGGAGTCCCACTTAAATACTTATTTTATTGTGTTTTTAGTATTTGTTGTTATAGTGGCAATAGAAATAAATGTCTGTATATGATTTCAAATGTGTAGCTATCATGGTTCATGAGATACAGCCTGGTGACAGACAGACGGACCGCGGCATCTTAGTAATAGGGTTTCGTTTTTACCCTTTGGGTACGGAACCCTAAAAAGGATGCTTTGTTTGAAACCATAAAGTGGTATCAAAGTTAAAATCCTAATCAAAGTTTTGTTCGCTTTCCTATTGACCCCGTTTTACCCGGTACCTAATACAAATTATTGAAAGATAACGGCATCAGAACGATAATTATAATATTGCTATCGGCCCATTTTCATTCACTCTTATCACATATTAGGTCAAAACAGCTCAGAGCATATGAGTTTAGCTGAAACACAATACCTCTACAACCTTCTGTTCTCATCTTTGCAGAGCAAATAGACCGTGCTCCGCCATTGGCCCACTGTGTTTACATGTGGGGAAAGCTGGTTACTCCACTGTCTAACGTTCTGCAGTGCCACGACACTTCGCCAGCTAAGGCCGTGGTCTGTGACTGCATTGCCAATATAGGGGAGAGGTCCTTCAAGGAATTACCAGTAAGTATATAATATGTCGCAGGGAAATTATAAAAGCCGAGATTTGATTAAATCCTGGAATTCACAAAAATGCCGTAAAGAAAACTAAAACCTTTTTTGAGGTCCTCAGAAAAACTCGTTTTAAACTTTTGTCTTAAAGTTATCAATTGGAACGATTTTATTTCGTATCTAGTATGTTGGTTACTTTTTTTTTTTTTTTTTTTTTTTTTTTTTTTTTTTCCAGCGTGGAGAAATGCTCATGCATACTGCGCTACCACGGGGAGATAGCGCAGTTATGTGGGACTCTAACCCACTAAAACTCCACGGTGTCCTCCTGTGCCGCTTATGGCGGGAACACGGGTACGCGTTAGCACTCACCGCGAACCCGCCGCGGCTGTCCGTCACCGGACCCTCCTCTGGGGATTACCCCCCATCACCGGCGCACCAGAACACACTGTGCGCCGTGACCACCCCAGGGACCAAACCAGTACATGGGTGCCAGACGACCCCGTGTATGGCACCCTTGGTCCCCTTGTGACGGGTCAAGGTCAATGGCCCCGCCACCTACCATGTTTCGGCCGCAGGGGATAGGGAGAGCGGCCAACGCTATACCGACACTCCTCTTCCCCTGCGGCCCCACCGCGTCCGCCATCAGACGGTGGCGACCCCGTCCAGGCCGCGGAAGGTAGGGAGAGCGGCGCACCGCAATACCGGCACTCCTCTCCCGCCGCGGCCTCCAACCCTCAGCCGTGATATCGTATGGGTTTGGGAGACCCCATACGACATCACGGCCCGCCTCAGTTGCGATGTTGCCCAGGCAGCACCGCAACCTACTTGTTGGCCGCTACGTCGTCGGCTTATCGGCAAAAGCCCTGACGAGCGGCCCCTCCTCGGGTTCCTCTTCGCTTCACCGTGGGTGACCAAGCCACGGTTACTGAGCCCCCCCGCCTCGACAATGCGGGAACCCACCGGGGGGGACTATGTTGGTTACTAGTTTTATAATGTAATATATAGGATAGCCAGAAGATTTTTTTGCGAACAGTGTAAAGAAGTTCGTGGAGATGATGAAATCACTATTTACCCGACTGCCGAAGGAGGGTAATGTGTTTATTAGTCTATGTATGTATGTTTGTTCCTATGTGGCGTTCTAGAGACTAAACGCGTAGGCCGGTTTTGATGATTCTTACGTCAATCGATTCTTCTTCACTGGCAAAATTGGAAAATAGTAAAATGGCGTCTTTTGGGTGCCATATTGTGAGGGCCCAATTTTTTTTCTTACTTACCCACCGTGTGGGTTATCAAAATAAAAGGTTTTAAGAGGTGATTTCAAAAATATATACATGTTTAAATGTACCTAATTCGAAAAAAAATGTTAAGTAAAATGTTATAAATAAAAAAAAGTTAATAAAAAAAACACAAAATCCGAATTCATAAAAAGCGAACTAAAAAGACGTAAACAAAAAGAAAATCATGCTGTACAGTCGGTGGATACATCTGTTTTTGGTCAGCCAGCTCGCTAATATATATAATAGTAATATATTTTCGTGAAATAAAGACGAAATTGCGTTTTCTGAAATAACAAAATACTTTTATTCACAACACAATTGAATACAAAGTTTTAACACAATTTACACATTCTAAACAGAGTTATTTACCTGAAATAACAAAAAACAACATTTAAAGCCTTTACTTCTAGTCTAGTTTATATGCTTCCTTTTATTTATACAGGAAACTATTTACTGTTCCACGTTTTTCTAAATTAACATAACCAAACTTAATTTCTTAAAAATTACCTCCATACTGACAGTCGGTGTCACTGACATGACACTGACATCTATTAAAGATCTGTAGATAATAAATCCTTAAAGAAAAGGAACGACACTAGTGTAGTGATATTCTTTACATCTCCCACCCTCGGAGAGAACCAATCAAAATGATTGTTCAATTAAGAGCTAACCCTTACTGGAGATAACTTTGTAACATGGTAGAAGTTTGACTCCACCTTCTTATGTCCAGCATCAACTTCATAGATCGAATTTGACATCTTCCTTAGGATTTTGTATGGTCCGATCCTTAACTCATCCATTTTCTTCCTATTTAGCCGGTTTCCGTTTTCTACATATACTCTATCGCCCACTTCGAAATTATATTCTTGTCTATGTAGATCATATATTTTTTTATTATAGATGTGAGATTTCATTGAATTTTCAAATGCTTGTTCTCTGTCTCTTTTGAGGTCTTCTATTGTGCATGTTGATTTCAATTCCGGTGGCAAAATATCCATTTTCTCTCCTTCCAAAAGATATTTTGGTGTGAACTTAGTGACTGTATGTTCGGTGTCATTATATTTTTCAACACATTTTTGTGCAATAGATGTCCATGCTGTTTTCTTGTCCCCTTCGTTTATTTTGCACCTTATCCTATTTACTAATGTTTGGTTTAGCCTTTCATTAAGGCCATTTGAAAATGGTGCGTCCACAGCAGTGAATACCAATTTTATGTTTTTCTTTTTCAGAAAGTCTTTAAATTCTTTGGAGTTTATGCCAGGGTATTGGTCTGTTAATACCATATTAATATGATTGCTTGCTGTCACATTTTTTATCAACTTGATAAAATCATTGGCGTTTTGATTTTTTTGATGTCAAAATATAAGCATATCGTGTAAAATGATCAACTAGGAGATGTAAGTATTTTTTTGTAGACCGTGATCCTCCGAAGCCTCCAATTGTATCAATTGATATAATTTCAAATGGGCGTGATGCTGGGCCTAAATGGGACATCAAGCCAAATTTTGAATTCCTTCTCGATTTGTTTTTTATACAAATGTCACATTCATCACAAATTTTCTTAATATTTGTGATGATATTCTTTGCTGTATAGAAAGGGGTTATTTTATTAATCATCTGGGTTCTCCCAATGTGGCAGTAAGTATTGTGGACATCTCTAATTAGTGTTTTGCTAAATGCTTCTGATAGTATAATTTTTTTCCTTTTTTTATTCTTTTTGTAATAAATGTTATTCTCCAGTATAAACTTTGATGTTCCATCTTGTACATTTAGATTTGTGTCTTGGTCCTTTTTTATATCTTCCAAGTTTATTAAGTTTACAACTTTTAGAAAATCTTCAGTATTGTCATGAGGTTCTAAGACTGGGTTTCTGCTTAAGCAGTCTGCTTCTTGATTTGACTGTCCCGGATTATATTTTATCTTAAAATTGTATTGGGATAAATAATATGTCAAATCACCCAGTTCCTCATCAGTTCTAGACTTGATGTTCTGATTTTCCAATGGTTTATGATCTGAATATACTATAAATTCTTTATTCATAAGCCAGTGTTGCCAATATTTTACAGCTTCCTTAATTGCCAGGCATTCTAAATATATTGCCTTCTTTTTCTTTTGAGTGTCTGTCAATTTTTTTGAAAAGTAGGCTACAGGTTTATTTACTCCGTTTTCATCTTCCTGTTTTAACACAGCTCCCACTCCTTTAATACTGGCATCAGTGTAAATTTTTATTGGTTGTTCTGGGTCAAATATTTTTAGAATTGGTTTCGAGCATAGTAATTCCTTTATTTTATCGAATGATTCCTGGCATTCTTTGGTCCATTTAAATTTTACATCTTTCCGTAATAAATTGTGTAATGGTGCCAGAATAATTGCATTGTGTGGTACAAACTTATGATAAAAGTTTACTTTCCCAAGGAACTGGCGTATATTTTTCCTTGTTTCTGGAATGGGGAAGTTTCGGACGGCTGTTAAATAATCTTTGAGAGGTCTAACTGAATTATTTTTTATTATGTGTCCCAAATACTTCGCATGATTGTTTGCAAAAGTGCATTTCGAGAATTTCAGTCTAAATCCTTCTGTTTGTATTGCCTCAAGTAGTTTTGAGATATGTATTATGTGTTCCTCGAAACTTTTAGAAAAAACTAGAATATCGTCGATGAAATTCACTGCAAAATCTGAGAGTTTATATTTTCTTATTATGTTTCTTAATATTCTTTGGAAAATAGCTGGTGCTGTCTTTAAACCAAATGGGAGGCATGTCCACTGGAAATGACCTTCTTGCGTGACAAATGCCGTCTTATATCTATCTTGAATTTTCAACGGAATGGACCAAAATGCTGAATTTATATCAAAGGTAGAATAATACTCACAGTTTACAGTCTTTACCATCAAATCTTCAATCAAGGGGAATGGCTGTGATTGAGGGACAACAATTTTATTCAATTCCCGGAAATCAATACACAGTCTTGATCTTTTCCCATCTTCTTTTTTATACGCCAGGGTAACCGGAGCAGCAAAAGGGCTATATGATTCCTCAATTAAGTTGTTCTTCAATAGTTTTGATATTTGATTTTCAATTTCTTTTCTATCATCAGCTGTGCATCTGTATGGGCGTTTGTAACAATATTTATCTACTATTAAGTCTATGTGAGCTTCATAATCTCGTACCGTACCAACATCGTATTTGTCCTTTGCAAAGACTGGTTTGTATTTTTTTATTAATTTATCAATTTCAGTTTGTTTACATAAATCTAGGTGGTTTACTGAAATTTCAAATTCACCGAAATTAATATGTTCATTGAAATTTACTTCACATCCGTTTATATGGTTCATTTCTTGTTTCCGTGCCTCAGAGTATAGAGAAACATCTTGTTCATTTTTGTCACCTAGTACATCAGGAATGTCGACATTCATTAAATTGAAAATATTCATTTCGGAGTCTTTATTTTTGTTATCCTCTTCATTTTGGACCTTATTCTCTTTTTGTGGAGTATTACATTGTATGATTTTCAATTCTTCATTTTGGATTAATTTAAATTTTCTTATACAATCCAAACCAATGAGAAAATCATAGTGAAAATTTTCACTATCTATCACAAAAATATTCATTGTTCTTTCAATGTTATATATTTTTATTTTCAATGTTACCATACCTTTTGTTTTCTTTTCACCATTAATAGTTTTCAAGTTTGCTGTTTGTTTATTAAGTGTGTTTTCTTCTTTTTCATGTATCTTCAATAATTTTGCATTTATTAGCGACACATTTGAACCAGAATCATAAATTGCGGTAACTTTTAAACTGTCATTTAATAATATCTTTACTTTTATTAATGGTGATACTTCTAGTTTTTTGGATTCTCGTTATTTAGTTCAATCTCTAATTCAGAGTTATTCACACTTTTCACAACTGATTTTGGATTTTTTCCATTAAACCAGCAGGTTTCCTCAGGATGAAAACGTTTCCCTTTTTTCTCAGTGACACAAATTTGGCATGGTTTCTTTTCTTCATATTTTTTTGTTTTTATGTCAGAGTATGTGTTGTTCTTCTTTTCATATTTGTTCCTTCCAACAAGATGTTCTAATTTGCCTATCTCATTGTAGAGATCTTCGGTTTCTTGTAATATCTCTCGGTCAATTTTATCACTTAGGTAATTAGGCAGGCCTGCGGCTATAAGGTCTATAAGAGTTCCTGTATCAATCGTCTTTCTAACCTCTAATAACAATTTTTCTTTTTTCAATGCATATTCAAGCAATGAACCTGTTTGATATTTAAATCCAAGAGCATATCTGATCGGCGACCAACCCTTGTTCCCAAATGTTTCACAGAAGTTTTTTTCCCATTTAATCCACTCTGATTCTACTGTAAATTTAATTAACATACAACTGTACCAATTTACACTTGAATATTCTAAAAATTGTTTCAAAATTACAATTTTTTTTCTGTCTTCATCAATATGGAAACGTTCACATTCTTTGTTGAAGTCCTTAATCCATTGGTGAGCATTTGCATTTTTACCAGTGAATTTTTCAATCACAAAATCTCTTGAAATTTGCCCCAAATTTTGAGTTTCAGATTTTTTTTGCTTTTCTTCGAGCAATTTCTCTAATAGTTTCTCCAATGTTTCATTTGAGCTTCTAGTTAAAGATTTTTGATCATTTATGTTTTCCATAATCTCTTCAAGGTAAAAATCATTAAACTGTATATTTTGTTCTTCATCTAAATATGTCTTTGATATCTCATCAGTTAAAGTTATCCAAATTTTTCTTGTCTGATGTCTTTTATTCAAATTAATATTTTATTCAATATTCAATGATTTTTTTATCTTGGCATAGTTGGATGTATTTGTTATTAATTGATGTAAACTTGCAGGTTGGTATTCGACCGGTATGCCAAAAGTTTGACCATCAGGTGTTCCTATAGAGGTTATGCAAATAATGTTTGATTTTCCATCTGATGCTGTTTTCACACAAAAATCGAATCTTAACTTCTCCATACTTCTTGAAATATTCGCAGAAAATGTTGTTTTATAATAGTAATATATTTTCGTGAAATAAAGACGAAATTGCGTTTTCTGAAATAACAAAATACTTTTATTCACAACACAATTGAATACAAAGTTTTAACACAATTTACACATTCTAAACAGAGTTATTTACCTGAAATAACAAAAAACAACATTTAAAGCCTTTACTTCTAGTCTAGTTTATATGCTTCCTTTTATTTATACAGGAAACTATTTACTGTTCCACGTTTTTCTAAATTAACATAACCAAACTTAATTTCTTAAAAATTACCTCCATACTGACAGTCGGTGTCACTGACATGACACTGACATCTATTAAAGATCTGTAGATAATAAATCCTTAAAGAAAAGGAACGACACTAGTGTAGTGATATTCTTTACATATATGTATCCTCCGACAGCACAGCATGATTTTCTTTTTATTATTTTTACTTAACTGACAACAGAAATCAATTTGCCCTTAGAGAGTGGACTTCGAGCACGACTCAACTGTTTATTGTAAAACCTTTATCAAAGATACTTTGTCCAGGCGGACTATGATCGTCTTTAAGCGACTTTAAGCAGATGTCCCTGGTTCAAAGTTAATTGGCACTCATAGCAATAATAATTATAAGTGTGCAATTGACGTATGGAACGATTATCATACTTGTAGTAAAAACATAATATTGTTGTGTAATGTCATCGGTAGTAATTGGACATCACAGTTAATCACCGCTGCATTTAATTATGAATCCGTGAAGTAGTGTCAAGGGGAACGATAATAATATGTAAGCCCAATAAAAGCCCAGTTATGTGGTTTTAAATAAATAAGGCCATTCCAATAAATAAACAATACTTTATTGGTATAACATGTAAGATAATAATCTACGAGTCGAGAATACAAGGGTCGGGCCCTTTGATCCAACATTGCGTGATACATATAAAAAAAAGCCAAGTGCGAGTCGGACTACCGCACGAAAGGTTCCGTACCATAATCAGGCAAAAAAATCACGTTTGTTGTATGGGAGCCGCACTTAAATATTTATTTTATTCTGTTTTTAGTATTTGTTGTTATAGCGGCAACAGAAATACATCATCTGTGAAATTTTCAACTGTCTAGCTATCACGGTTCAAGAGATACAGCCTGGTGACAGACGGACAGACAGACAGACGGACCGCGGAGTCTTAGTAATAGGGTACTGTTTTTACCCTTTGGGTACGGAACCCTAAAAATAATCGGTGATTTACGGGATCTAATTGTTGTAATGAAACAATATTGGGGCCGATTTCATCAACGAATTATTCATTGTGGAAATTCACTAAAAACTATAACAGGCCTCATAATGCTAGGCCTCCTCTTAAAACCGCATCAGGATGGGCGCGATCATCCCAGGAAAAGGTAGACGCATTTGCACGGCACCTCGAAAACAGTCTTCACACCAAACCCAGCCATAGACATGGAAAATGAGGAACTAGTTGATAGCGTCCTACAACAAGAATTTCAAATGTCGCCACCCCTGCGCCCTATTACAGTACGCGAAGTCTGGCGGGTTATCACAAAGCTTCATGATAAGAAAGCACCCGGGTACGATCTCCTCACCAAAGAAATACTGAAACAACTACCCAAAAAAGCCATTGTGTTTCTTACATCACTCTTTAATGCCAATTTAAGAATCCAATACTTTTCACTGGCATGGAAGGTATCCCAAATCATAATGATACACAAGATGGGTAAACCTCCTCACGAAGTATCGTCATACAGACCCATAAGCCTTCTGCCAATCCTCTCCAAAGTCTTTGAGAAGCTACTGATGTACAGGATATTACCGATTCTTAATAATGAGAAAATTGTACACTGCGGATCTCCCGCAGGCTGATGAGGTTACTACAGCAACATTTGCTGATGACACCGCAATACTGGCGAGCCACACAGTTCCCGTTATTGCCTCTCACATGCTGCAAGGGAGTCTCGACAAAATAACCACATGGCTAAAAAGGTGGCGGATAAAGACGAGCGCAAGCAAATCGGTTCACGTCACATTTACGCTGCGAAAAGGAGACTGTCCACCTGTACATCTCGAGAATGTCACAGTATCTCACCACCACAGTGTAAAATACCTAGGGTTACATCTCGACCGACGTTTGACGTGGAAGAAACATCTTAAGACCAAGAGACACGAACTTAATATCCGTTACAAGAACTTACACTGGATCATGGGACGAAACAGCAAACTGAGTACCGACAACAAACTTTTAATATATAATGTGATTTTGAAGCCAGTGTGGCTTTATGGCATTCAACTTTGGGGCAGTGCCTGTAACTCGAGCATTAGCATCATACAGAGAATGCAGAATGCTATTTTAAGGTCAATTAGTGGCGTTCCCTGGTTTGTGACGAACGCTGAAATACACAATGAGTTATCAATGAGTACCGTCATGGACGAGATCAAGAATATCACAAAAAGATACCAGGAAAGACTGGAAAAGCACCCTAATGATCTGGTTGCCGCACTGAACACAAGAAGTTACAGAAAAAGACTTAAAAGGAAAGACATTGTGTAGTCCACCCACACCTGTGTGGACGTAAACACTAATAAGGAGTAGATGGCTCGCTGGAGTCACGCTCTTCCCGCAAATGTTTACCGGATCACGCGGATCGCGGATCAAAAAAGGAAAAAAAAAAAAATATATTGGTGCCGGAAGATGATGACTCTGACTTGATTAATAATGATACGAGATATGGCTTTCGACTGGAATTCTTCCTAATAATTAATAATATAATATTCATAAATTTAATTTATTTGGACATTGTGCTTGTACTATACTTGTGTTATGCCTGTATTGTTTTGATTAAGTTTTATAATACTGTTTTGCATGCCTTAGTTAAGGTAAAAAGTATAAAGATCACTTAATATCATAATAACATCTGTATCTTGTACCTACTTTCTGTGCAAATACATTTCTATTCTCTAGTCTATTTTAAGTCCAGTATTAAACTGAAAAGATGATGAAACAATTTTAGGGATAACAAATCTTGCCCGCATCATAATAATCGCTCATGGTTCGAAACTTATGTCAATTTTGTTCTTCTTTAGCGACATCTCCAGGTGCTCTGTTGTACGCTTCTGATTGGTTCATGCAGTGACGAGGAGGCCACTGTACGTGCTGCCGCTGTACGAGCGTTGGCTATGCTCGTTATGTACCGGAGTCTGAGAGAAGTAAGTATTGTATAAATTAACCTGATCCGGATTCTCTGACATCAGAGGCGAATAGGTGATGACCAGAGATCGAAATAAGTATTGTTACATAGAGTTGATAATACCTCCTTTAAAATCCCGGCATCATAAACATGACGAATAAATCACGGGGTTTAAGAAATATATTGATTTGATTTTATTGATTGAAGAATTAATTTTATATGTAAAACAAAGCTCATTAATTTAATAGTTTTAGTACGGAACGATGAAAACATAATACGATTCTTCAATATAATAATTTAGTTCAAATGTATTCAAAGCGCAATAAGTAATAGGGATGTTTTCTGGGTAGAAAAATGATAATTCTATTTAGTCTGTCCGTGAGATTATCAAATAATAATAGACCCGTATTTTTTGCTTTATCAAATAAATAAAAACTGACAAAGATAAAGCGCATCAAAGTTAAGGAGGGCTTGTGACGTCACTTTGTCAGTATAAAGTGTAGCACACCGTGACGTCACACGATATTTCAACGCACTGCATCGTCGTATTTTTTTGTTTACGTGGCAAAAGAAAAATACGTGTCCAATATTTTTAGGTTACTGACGGACTAAATGCATATTTTTTGTCAACTACCCTATTTCATAATTTGCATTTTCTTAATTACGGGCTTTAATCGTCATGTTTATGTTGTCTGGATTTTAGAGGAGGTATTATTCACTCTATGTTACTTACTTTCTCGCACTTTACGTAAATATACTATACCTATTCCGATCTCTGGTGATGACCTGACGTTGGATATTATTTGTCATTATTCTGTATTAGATTTTATTTAGTTTTTATTTATGTTTTATTTTTTGAAATGACGTTGCCCCACACTAGATATGTCTTCCTGTATCGTGTGTGCGTTTACAAACAAGCTAGCTATCTGCTAGACTTTTGACATAACAGCTTTCCCTAAATGTTTGATTTCTGTATTTCCTATACCCAAGCAGTAACGACTAGGGTTCGTTAAATACACATAGCAATATCTGTTTTCGCCTGTGTTTTTGCTTCTTCCTGCGTGCACGTACCAAGTAAATTGAATCTATCAGTCAATCTGTCCGTTAATCTCTCCACTTCATGGGTTCTCACGTAAACAAACAACTCATCTTCACAAAATTAGGTCAATTGGCTAATTGATCCGCTATAACTCTCTGTGACACGTACCTCCCATTATCTGCGAATACTGCAGCATCTAAATCTGTCCGAGGATTACTTTCTTTTTTTTAACTAGTTCTAGCTTAGGCATGGTTAGGTACTTACGTAGGTTACCAGTTTAGTTACCACGACGAACACCTGTTGTAAATAACATATTCGAGGATTGTATACCTGGATTTCTCCTGGCGACTGTTTACAAACCAGATAGACTACATCCTCATTCTGAGCCGATGGAAATCGTCTGTCATGAATGGCGGACTGTGGCTCTGATCACCAGCTTTTAGTCTCCACAATCCGACTTCGGCTGAGAAAACTCCTCAAGCAGGAACGCACACTGAACATGCTCCATGTTGACCTACAAGCGTTCAGAAAAGCGATTAAATATAAAGTGCCTGAAATTTCTCTAAATGACACTACCGACCCAAACGTCACTTGGAAGGTTTTGCAAAAAATTATTGACCACGAAGTACCCCGTTTTTAACTGCCAAATCAATCTCAACCTTCTTTCCTAGAAATAAATCTGAAAATTGCAAAACAACTTTCTCTGTTATCTTTGAAGGCTACTGAACAACTTGAGGTGTTCCTTCACTTTGATAACACTACCTATGTTTACGCTGTTTTTTTTGTTTTAGGACATTTGTTTCGTGAGTGACTGCGGGGAGAACATCCTACGTGCGTTAGCTGAACCTACGCTGGTTGTAAGGACAAAAGCGGCATGGGCTCTTGGCAACCTATGCGATGCTCTCGTGTTGAATGTGTAAGTTTTATTAATCAAAAATCCGGCTGCTTCAAAAGCGAACTAAAAAAGCGTAAACAAGGAGAAAATCATGCCGTGTAGTCGGAGGATACATCTGGTTTTGGTCAGCCAGCTCGCGAATATGTATCTTCCGACTGCACAGCATGATTTTCTCCGCTTTTCAAGCAGTCGGGTTTTTGATTTTTTGAATTAACTTTTTTTTATTTATAACTTTTCGAATTAGTTACATTTAAACATATAAGTGTAATATATTTTTGAATTCACCTCTTAAAACCCTTTATTTCGAAACAAAAAAAAAATTTGGGCGCTGACAATATAGCGCCCAAAATCCGCCATTTTCCCCATTTCCAATATACATACATAGACTGATAAACACATTACCCTCTTTCGGCAGTCTGGTAAAAACTGGGCATGAATATAGCCTTTTCCAGTGTTATTTTGTTGTCTGTGGCTGTTTGAGGGCACCCACGATTCTGTAACACGCACTGATTTAGTTCATACGTATTGCTTCGATATTTGCTAGTATCCCGATGCTGTTGAGCTATGTCAGATTCGACGATTGATTTCTTACCTACAGCTAAAAACTTTTACAGAAGTAAAACACATTTTGAGGACCTATACATTCTTTTATACATACAGCAAAGATCTCTCTTGAAGGTCATGTATGTATTTGAAATCTTATAGATACCCCTACTGAAAACCTTTATTCGCTAACCGGTGTTTTCACAGTCAGGAAAATATATGTCCTCGATAATGTTTTTAAATTCCTTAAATCTCTCTTATGATATCAGACTCGACAAAAAAAGAAGAAAATTTCTTGTTGCGCCGGCAGTCTCCGTTTAAACGACATACGCAAAAAGACATTTTTGCAGGCAATCGGAAGCGGATCTACTAAAAATTAAATAAACTTTTAAATATTTTCCCCATGACTTATTGAGATTGTTAAAAATCTCTGCTAAAAATCCATATACGATCACTCCTACATATAGTTGTCGGCACGTAACTTGGCAAGAGTCGTTAGATGCGCACAAGTAATTTTTTAGGTCTCTTTGGTTACCTAGCGGGACGCGGGGAGCGTTTAGCACCGTTCCGAGCGCGCGATTGGTTAGTCAGTTGACACATGGATCGACTGACCAATCGCGTTGCTTCCACGTTCCGTTCGTACTATACGGTGGTTGGTCAGTTCGCTCACTATGCGCGAACTTACCCCCACTATAACAAAACCTTGCCAAGTTACATGCCGGGGACTATACTATTGTACTAGTTTTAGAAGAGCGGGGCCTCCTAGCACAGGTATTTCTTATACTTAAAAGGAGACCCTTATGTAAGATATTTTATAGAAGTTGTAAAGTTACTGAAATAAAGAACAATGGCAGGTGCCCATACATTGGTTTAGCTGAGATTAAACTCCTACGTCATTAAATGAAAAATATCTGGTTTAATTCTGGGTGATGTTCGAGAATGTAGAGAATAATATATATTCAGTCATAAACTTTTAATAATGTGTTTATTAGGTAATATTATTCAATTTTGTGGTAGTATTATTTATATAAGCATTTAATGTATAATATACTCTTTGGAAAGACTTGACTTTGACGTGTATCAAAAGGCTGTCGTCAACAACTAAGCTATGTTTTTTTACACTTGGGTACTAGTCTTTTAGCCAATCATTAATTGAAAGTAATTCATTTATTTCTACTACACTACAATATTCTTACCTACCTGCAAGGAACATCTACACTTCGACATAAACTGTATTGTTAACTCATTTACTGCAATAAATACAATAATGATATTATTACTTAATATAGTTACTACTCGTCACTTAGCAGATAAAATATATGATGGCAACACTAAGCTAAAGACATTAACTAAAAAATCAAATATTTTTTTTTAAAAAGCGTAGACAATTAATAGAATGTCTTTCGTATATAACTCACTTTCAGACGCTCAAATTTAAATCAGCTAAGATTTCGCCATTTTTCTTTATTTATTTATTTTTATTAAACATCTTTTAGAGGTCATGATTTAATAGATAGAAGTAATAGAGGTCAATGAATGTGCTAGTCACGAAGATCCTACAAAATTTAATATTGCATCAAGAGACAGATCTCAAGATTCAGTTATACAAAGTCAAACCTAGAAACTGTTTAGTAACTGCGAACTTTCGTGTTTCGTTAATTACTGTCTATGTACTCGTAACCTCAACATAGAAGCAATGTCTGCAATATATATTTTGTCTAGATTTTTGACAATTTATTGACTTTTAACATTAAATATTTTCCAAATTCCTATCATGGTGTGTGCTATTAGTGTTTATCTTTCAAAGTGTAATATTTGTTAAGATCTTGTGGGTTGGTGATAAGTGGGACGAATATGCAAGAAAATAAATATGTTCCTATCTAAATTTGTCTTCTACTTGTTAACATAATGGAAACCGCAAAATATATGAATGTCAAAGATCAAATAGATGAGCGAAGCGCAAAAAGTTATCGTCATATATTATGACGTCAAATATCTGCACACGATTCTTTGGATCATTCATTTATCAAGTGCAAGGGCTAGGAGTTTTACGACAGTTTCTAAAATATTACAACTTTGTCCAACCAGTACATTATAGCTAGTTAAGACGACGAATAACGCCAACGACCTTGAGGGAACAAAACGCGCACTCATTTCACACCCGCGCGACCCAAAATTTAGTTGTTTTTTCGTACTTTCCATAATATTCTATGACTTTAAAAAAAAGCTTAGATCAAAATGTAGATATTTAAATTGTCTTTGAGATGGTGTCGATTTCTTTAAAATACCCGCAGCGGTTTTGGTGCGATTATCGTGTTTTTGTCCTTTTAAGACATAACTTTAGAAATTAATTACACTATGTTATACGAATAAAACTCAAAATTTTCATTTATTAAGAAAATGGTCTAATTTAACATATTTTTTTTAAAAAAAAATTACGTCTATGACGTGATTCTCATTTTAAAATCAGCTACTCTAGGGAATATGCGCCTTAAACATAGTAAACTGCCTCGTCGCTATACTGGCCGTTAAAGTCGTCACAATCTAAGAAGTCCGTTGACGTTTCTCATTTTACATGCCGCGATAACTTTCTACGTAAGAAATTGAAAAATCTAATTCTTAATACTAATTAATTACTATGTTACCGATACACTATGACAACGAGTATCATTCGCAAGCACCAAGTTTAATTATTATTAAGTATTTTTATATCTGTCACAACGGGCCTTTTATTTTTTGACAACTTTAGTGCTGCACATGGTGGTCTTGTGTAAATTATTTCATCACCACTGCTCTCAAAAAACGGTGAAGGAAAACATCGTGAGGAAACCGGCATGTCCTAGAACCAAAAATTCGAAGACATGTGACATCCACCAATCCGCACTGGGCCCGCGTGGTGGATTACGGCCCATGCCCTCTCACAGAGAGGAGGCCTGTGTCCCAGCAGTGGGAACAATAATAGGCTGATGATGTGATGTGATGGTGGTCTTGGGTTCGATTTGACTTAAACATAACTGGGGAAATGTGAGTCAACTTTTATGATGTGTTTTTGTAACATACCATAATACATAAGTTAAACAAAATTTAATCACCGACAATCTCATAGTCTGCAATCGTTTTATACTGATCTCATACCCAAGAAAACTAATTGGTAACTGTAACATATACGGAAGACGTTAAACGGGCCATTCCTGTAATTCTATTCTAAAAATCTCACCGCAATACTTAGGTGAAGTTAGTTGCCACGCCATCTAATCTAGGTGCAGTGATCAAATGTTCATATAAGTTAAGTGGAAATACGGTCGCATACTTCCGACTAAATTTCCTTTTCCTAAGTAAAAAGTCATAATTCGAGGTTTGGCTCTCGCCTATTTCCTCCTCCAATATTGGACTAATTTAAAAGATATTCCATAAACTGAAAAAGAAAGATATATACTGTGACCCTATGTTTTCCTTTTTAGGGTTCCGTACCCAAAGGGTAAAAACGGGACCGTATTACTAAGACTTCGCGATCCGTCTGTCTGTCTGTCTGTCTTATCACAGTTGTAATTTTCTCAGATGATGTATTTCTGTTGCCGCTATAACAACAAATACTAAAAACAGTATTAAATAAATATTTAAGGGGGGTTTACATACGGGGGTTACATACAACAAACGTAATATTTTTGCTGTTTTAATAACGGCAACAGGTAGACGCTTGAAATATTCACAGAATGTTCAGTTGTATATTCTCTTCAAAAAATAATAATAATTAAATTAAAATAAAATAAAGTAAGGGGGGCTCCCATACAACAAACGTGATTTTTTTTGCAGTGTTTTGCGATAATGGTACGGAACCCTTCGTGTGCGAATCCGACTCGCACTTGGCCGGTTTTTAATGATACATTATCTTTAGAAGCACTAGAACCCTCAAAAGATGCTCAAAATTGTACTGTCTACAGAGGGCTAGTGTACAAATTTGAAAAGTATAAATGAAAAAAGGAAAACATAGAGGCACGGTATATATCTTTCTTTTGCAGTTTACGGAATATTGGTATCAAATTGGTTTAATATTGCAGGAGAAAATAGGCGAGAGCCAAACCTCGAATTATGACTTTTTACTCGACTGCCGAAGGAGGGTAATGTGTTTATCATTCTATGTATGTATGTATGTTTGTTCCTATGTGGCGTTCTAGAGACCAAACGCGTTGGCCGATTTTGATGATTCTTACGTCACGGCAGAATCATTTATATGTAACGTTCAAAAGTGCCGCTTGGTGGCCTAGTTGAAATAAAATATCTTTGTCTTGTCAATCGATTCGTCTTAACCCTGTGAGTGTCACTAACTACATTAAAATTGGAAAATAGAAAAATGGCGGATTTTGGGCGCCATATTGTGGAGGCCCAAATTTTTTTTTCTCTCTGTTCCATCGTGTGGGGTATCAAAATAAAGGGTTTTAAGAGGTGATTACAAAAATATATAACACGTATATGTTTAAATGTACCTAATTCTACAAAAAAAGAACTAAAAAGTTGTAAATAAAAAAATGGAGGATACAGCGGGAGCTGGCTGACCAAAACCAGATGTATCCTCCGACTGCACAGCATGATTTTCTTCTTGTTTACGTCTTTTTAGTTCGCTTTTTAAGCAGTCGGGTTTTTGTTATTTTTAAATATTTTTTTTTTATAGCTTAGGAAATTTCATTTCATTTCATTTATTCATAAAACAATTTACATTGTGTTGAATTTATACCTACACATGCAATTTACATAAAAATACAATGAATTATGAATTATTAATTAACATTTCAAGATAACATTCAAAATATAATGCCAAATAGTTTTTAATATAAAGTCTAACAGTTTTGTATACAATGTCAAACAGTTTCAAATAATATGTCAACCAGTTTCAAATATAATATCAAAAAGATTTAAATAATTTATCAAACAGCTTCCATTCAAAATATAATGCCAAATAGTTTTAAATATAAAGTCTAACAGTTTTGTATATAATGTCAAACAGTTTTAAATAATATGTCAACCAGTTTCAAATGTAATATCAAAAAGATATAAATAATTTATTCGGATGAAAATTCAGTCGGATGTCTGCGACCGCATTGCCTTTTAAGTTCTAAGTTTTCACGGTGACATTTTTAAAGAATAAACCGGCTGTTCTAAATATAATTTCTCAATGCAACAGGGAGGATCCAGAATGCGACGACATAGATGATGCCCTGCTGGTCCGCCTGCTCGAGGTCAGCATCCAGTGCGCAGTCGACAACGATAAGGTACCCCTAACAACGTAATATTTGGTGTCAACCGTCTTATCTTGACGTAGTGGCGTCTGTCTTGCGCACGAAAATAGCCCATTCATGTTTTGAATGATAGTTTGTTAAAAAAAGTATAATATCACGCGCATGATTCATGATTGTTTAGGCTGGAATATCGACTTAAACCTAAGTGGTTAAGGGTCAAAGTTATTTACAAAATAATGTGTCTTTACTACTGCAAGGCGATATGTATACGTGTTTAGATTGTTGGTAGATAAAGGTCATATAGATCTTGGATCGTGTCTTATAATTAACATATACTTTGTAGTTCTAGAACACCACTTTACATAAGATCCATACTACTAATATGAATGTGTGCGTAACTTTGTCCGTCTGTCAGTTACATATTCACGCCAATGAAACTAATCGCGATGAGACCAACTAAACTCAGTTTATGCAAATACAGGGTTCTGATTGGTTGAGACCGCTGAGAAACTACCAATCAGAACGCAGTATTTGATAAACTGAGTTTAGTTGAATTAATCGCGTTTAGTTTCATTGGTGAAATCGGCCCTAAACCACTAAACTAATTTCGATGAACTTTGGTATTGGGGTAAATTGGACCTTGGGAAAGAACATGGGATACTTTACTTGGAATAATTTCCGACTTAAGCGCAGGCAAAGTTGCTGAGAAGAGCTAGTGTTTAATATGTTCGTCTTTAGCGTCGTAAAAAATAATATTATTTCGACGAAAGGTATGTTACATTCTCTTCATCTTTGGAACAGAGCGAAGTCCCTTATAGAGCTGGCGGTCTCAGAATCTAAAACAGCAACTGTGACACACAAACAGCAACACTGGATGACGGATGGAACCTTTGCGCTTGTTGAGGAGCGTCGAAAAATGAAAGCAGCCGGTGCAAGTGTTCAAGCCTGTAATGAAAAGTCTGCCCAGATCCAAAGGAAATGCAGACAGGATCACAACGCCTACCTGCGCCATATATGTGAGGAAATTGAAGCTCATGCAGGTAGATATGAGTCGAGAGACCTGCATCACAAAATTCGGCTTATAACTAAAGCGCTCCCATCTAAAACTTGGGCCATTGAAGACGGTAATGGTCAAGTGGTCAGCGAACTGGAGCAGATATCTGAGGCTTGGAGATTTTACTGTAGGTCGCTGTTTGAGGATCCGCAGTCGGAAGCCTTTACACCTACAGAACCTGAGAGTGATACACTGGAGCCAGACATTCTTGGATCTGAAGTCAGAGCTGCCATTAAGCATTTGAAGAATGGAAAGGCTACGGGTTCTGATACCATCCCAATTGAGACCATTCGAGCATTGGGGGAACGCGGCGTGCGGATCTTTAGCATCATCTGCAATAAGATATGGTTGGCAGGAAAATGGCCGAAGGAATGGGCTCACACTATTTTTATTCCTCTCCACAAAAAGGGTTCCACCAAAAAGTGCAGTAATTACCGTCTGATTGCACTGATCAGTCATGCAAGCAAAATATTGCTGCACATCCTTAACGAACGGCTGAAGGCACACCTGTCGAAAGAAATCGCACAAGAACAAGCTGGGTTTGTGAAGGGAAAAGGAACTCGGGAGCAAATTTTCATTGTCCGTCAGGTTATCGAGAAGGCACGAGAATTCAACAAGCCGACCTACATATGCTTTGTTGATTTCTCAAAAGCGTTTGACTCCGTGAAATGGCCAACCTTGTGGAAGACGCTACTGGAAATGGGCACACCAAAACATCTTGTGCACCTTCTTAGAGAACTCTACGAAGGAGGGACTGCATCAGTGCGAACAGATAGCCACATTTCGGATAGCTTCCATCCCAGTGCAGGTGTCCGTCAGGGATGTATCGTATCGCCACTTTTGTTTAACATCTACACGGAGCTCATTATGCGAATCACTCTCGAAGACTGGACTGATGGTGTTGCAATTGGCGGCTACAAAATTGCTAACCTTCGCTACGCTGATGACACAACATTGTTTGCGACTAGTGCTGACCAAATGGAGGAACTTCTCCTTAAGATGGAGCGCGTGAGTCTTGCATTCGGATTGAAGATCAACCGGAGCAAGACCAAAATAATGATTGTGGACCGTAGCAACAATAACGCGTCGCCTGTGACACAAATTGCCAACTGTGACGTAGTTCAGTCCTACATATATCTTGGCGCTATGATTGCAAGCAATGGCAGTTGCGTGGATGAAGTGAAGCGGCGAATGGCGATGGCTAGAGGGGCAATGGATAAGTTAAAGAAGATATGGAGGAATCGCAGTATAACGAAAGCCACTAAGATCAGGCTCGTCCGTGCGCTTGTTTTCCCCATATTTCTGTACGCAGCTGAGACATGGACACTACGAGAACTGGAACGGAAAAAGATAGATGCTCTAGAAATGTGGTGTTGGAGAAGAATGCTTGGCATTTCTTGGACAGAATTCCGCACTAACGTCTCCATACTCCAAGAACTCGGCATCAAGCAGCGTCTATCAGCAATAGTACAGTCTCGCATACTGAAATTCTTTGGCCATGTCTCAAGACGGAATAACGAATCCATTGAGCGCCTGGTGGTGCAGGGCAGAGTGGACGGTAACAGGCCACGCGGGAGATCACCGATGAGGTGGACCGACCAAATTAAATCTGCGATAGGAGGTCCAGTCAATGAATGCGCTAAACTTTCATCTAACAGAGCCAAATGGAGAGAAATCGTGAGGCGAGTGACAAGAACACCAGCGATCGGACAAAATTCATAGTGACCACGACCGCTCTGTCAAGAGCGAAACGAATAAGAAGAAGATGTTACATTCTGACATTATCTTTTACTGTACTTACTACTACGAACAATTCTTCATCATCATTTCAGCCGAAAGACGTCCACTGCTGGACATAGGCCTCTCCCAAGCGTTGCCACATCAACCTATCTGGTGCGTTTCTGATCCATCGGTTTCCCGCAACCTTACCTAGGTAGTAGGTCATTGTTCCACCTAGAGGGAGACCTTGAACAATACTTACTTGCATCATAATACAATAATAAAATTGCGTTGGCCATAAAACAAGAATGACTCAAGCTGCGGGGGTCAAGCAATGGTATTACATCGTTTTACATCATGGGGTGATGTGACGTTATCAGCCCCGGTTGCAACACAATTACATGTAACCGAACGATAAATGGCCCAGTTTTGTTAATATGGAAACTCAAATAGGGACATTGTATTTTAAAATAGCTCCTGCAAGCGGCTTCGCTCGAGCTAAAGTTAGAAATTATACCGAGGGAATAAATTCCCAGGATGAAATGAAACCTAAAATGTCCTATTCCAGGATATGGTCTACCCGTGTGGCATGTTTCATCAAAATTTGTGCAGCCGTTAAGATGTTGAAAGGTAACAGACAGAGAGAAACATGAACAATAATAAAATAAAAATAAGAATACATAATATTTTATTAGTGTAAAAAGTAAAATAGTTAAAAAAGCTGTAAACAAGAAAAAAACATGCTGTGCAGTCGGAGAATACATATTGGCAAATTGGCTGACCCCCTGACCCTCCGACTGCACAGCATGATTTTTTTTTTGTTTACAGCTTTTTAGTTCGCTTCTTAAGCAGGCGGGTTTTTGATTATTAAATTCATTTTTTTTATTTATTACTTTTTAGTTATATTTTTTTTCGAATGTCTTTTAAACATATAAGTGGTATATATTTTTGTAATCACCTCTAAAAACCCTTCATTTTGATACCCCATTGGATGGGTATGGAAGAAAAAAAATTGCAACCCCCACAATATGGCGCCCATAATCCGCCATGTTGCTTTTTTGTAACGGCACTTATCTAAGAACACTTGGGCAGTTAAGACCTATCTAACGATGTTTTAATTATGAAAATCCATCAAGTAGTTTGAATGATATGAGGTAATAAAGAATATTACATACATACAAACATACATACATACATACAAGATAAGCGCGAAAAACATAACCCTTTCTTTGCAGCCGGGTAAAAAGGCTTTTATTTTCGCTTCGATTTACTTTCTGATTATTTTATTGACTGACTAGCTCTTGCTTGCGACTTCGTCTGCATAGCTGTATTAGTTCACCATACAAACCAACACCCTTCCATTCCGTTAAGAATGATATCCTGGATAAAAACTATCCTATGTCCTTCCCAGGGTCACAAACTATTTCTATCCCAAATCGGTTTAGCGGTTTAAGCGTGAAAAGGTAACAGAAAGGCAGACAGATAAAGTTACTTTTGCTTTTATAATATTGGTATGGATTTGTAAGCTAACCGAGCTAGGTTAATCGTTAGTTCGCAAATGTATGACTAGTTTGCAATTGCATTTAATATTCACAACCTTGTGGAAACTCGCTAACGAGCAGTGTAAGTATGTGAAGGCACCTTTATATTCTGCTTATCAAATTAATGCTAATCTCGACTTTGATATCAGCAATAAATCATAAATTATTACTAAACAAGCGATATTCAATCCAGTAATAACCAGTTATCCAATACTCACTTTACTCTCTATCTCTTCTAGTAACATATTCTAAAATTAAACTTTATTATGGAAATCTAGAAAGCTAATCAGTACACGGGTCACTAAACCAAACATGAGGTCCCTAGCTCCCCGCACGTGGACAATTCTTATCAATTTGTGACTTGCGCTAATGTTAAAACATTTGTTATCTCTATGTTAATGGAAAGTTTAACTGGACCGTTATCCATACAGGATGTGTTTTAAGTAAAATAAGTACTGGCGGTTGAGTCATTCTGGGCTTAATATAAAGAGTAGTCTGGCGATTACTCCACTGTTTGACGATGTATGTTCAAAATAAAAAATGATATCAATTCGTCTCATCATTATCTAGCCCTGTATGGAAACAAAAAAGTAAATGAAATATATATTTGAAAGTTATGAGCGCCGAAACTTTCAAATTTCAACACTAATTTTAACGTATCTTTGGGCGCAAATAATTACCATAAGAAGAACGAAAATTGCAAAACAGTCACCATACAGGGATATATAAGTAAAGGGTCTTTCAACAAGGACGGGTCGATGTTAAAATTGAATAAAACAAGATGTGTGTGAGATATTAACGAAATTTATTTTTTATTTAAAAGGCCCATTTATGCCATTATGGATGGAATATGACATCGTTCAAATGTCCGCCGCGGCTTCGTATGGTTTTTAATGACTCTGCTGCATAGATCCGGCTGAATCCGAGCGATGGCCTGCGTTATGTTGGCTTTCAGGGCAACGGTCGAATGTGGTTTATTGGCATAGACCTGGGACTTCAGAAAACCCCACAAGAAAAAGTCTAGCGAAACTCTAACTCTACCCTCAAACCGTTCATGCAGAATGTCGATTGTGTCGTTCGCTGTGTGGCAAGTAGCGCCATCTTGCTGGAACCACATGTCGTTCACGTCCATATTGTTCAATTCAAGCCAAAAGAAATTGTTTATCATTGATCTGTAGCGCTCGCTCGATCTATGCAGCAGAGTCATTAAAAATTGGACCTCTCGGATTCGTGCCACCATACGAAGCCGCGGCGGACATTTGAACGATGTCATATTCCATCCATAATGGCATAAATGGGCCTTTTAGATAAAAAATAAATTTCGTTAATATCTCACACACATCTTGTTTTATTCAATTTTAACATCGACCCGTCCTTGTTGAAAGACCCTTTAGTTCAATAATGCAAATAATTTTATTTTGAACAGATACATTTAGTCGTTTTTTCATGATATCCATACTCCCAAAGGTCTGTTTATAAAATTTCGCGCGCTCGTTTTCGTCCTAAATCATCATCCATTTCGCTACAAATTTACAAAAGTGTGTATTCGTACGAGAACTAGCTTCTTACTGCTAATCACAGCATCCACCTCTTTCGCACGTGTTGTCGGATGACATAGCATTCATTTTAACCCCGCGCACAAAATAGTTCGTGCCGTCGACTAGTGCAACCTTAATCTCATAAAATGGATTACTCATGGTTTTAGAGATGTTTGTTGGTCAAGGTTTAGGTATTTCCAGGCCTTGAATAAAGGATCAATGAACAACCAGAGACCCAGTTTAGAATTTTTCTAGTTAATTTTATTCACCGACTTCAAAAAATTAGGAGGTACTCAATTCGTCTGAATGTTTTTTTTTTGTATCTATTTCAGCGATATTTTTGTCAATTGTTAACCAATTTTGTCAGCCGATAATCTTGGAACTATCAATGCTCTCCGCGTTCAGTATGACAACGCGTTTGGGATGCTGGTGGGGCTGCCCTGCTTCTGTAGTCCGTCGGGAATGTTGGCGGATGCGCATGAAGATTGTTTCTATACAACCATGCGCTTCCGTGGTGCGCAGGGTGTGGAGCAGCTCCAACAGTATCCTAAGCATGATTACAAATCGCCTAGACAGTGTTTTCGTGGGTCGCTTTTGTGCCATCTCACATGATGTGCCACAGCGGTGATCCACCCATCCACTACTATTTGTTTTTACAAGCTTTTATTTAACTTGCAATGTATGTATGTATGTATGTAAGAGTGTTCGGGTCAAATCTTGCAACTGCATTTTAAAGCAGTTATCCTCCATCGATTAAGATGAAATTTTGCATACACATTTAGTTTGCATGACAATGCATGGTTAGCTAAGTGATGTCATTCCAAATCCAATATGGCGGACGGCCCAAGATGACGGACTAGTTATTTTATGTGCACTGCCATGATATAGGTATCTAATGAAAGGGTTTGCTGAGAAGAATACGAAAAAAGCTTGTTTTAGAAAAAAATATAGTTATTAATTTTTTAATGAAAATATCGCTCCAATTTTTGTTTTGTTTGTTTTTGTGAATTGTCAGTTCTTACTAATATAGTTGTAAGTCTTACTCATCATTTTTGAGTCATACAGTACTTGATGAAAATAATTATATTCTATAGTTCGTCACATTCTTTACTTCGTGTACGTATAACTCTTACAAATTAAAACTAAACAATAAAACACGACAAGGAATATAATAAGTGTTAGTTTCGATAATTTTCCACATTAAGATGTTAATAACTAGCAAAGTTCAATGTCTGTCACACCAAGTACCTTGAAGTATGTGGAATTTGCGTATGAAGATGTTTTATTTTTAATCCAGTAATATAATTATTTTATTTCATACTATCAGCATATTCTCATATAACAATAGGATGCTTTACATTCCGATTTCCGGTACAATAACACATTAATTGGTAATTTAAGTAATCTCGAATAACCATAACCGTTTTGCTACAAAGGTAAAAATGAGTGCGACACGTGGCCTCGGAAATCTGCTGCGCTTGATCAAGAACGAGAATCTGGTCCGGAACACGCAATTGAAGACCTTATGCGAGACGGCAATAGGGAAGCTTTTGGATTGCGCGTGTAAGGTGAACAATATGAAGGTGCGGTGGAACGCTTGCTACGCGATGGGCAACGCTATGAAGAATGAGCAGTTTTTCACTTGTTTTAATGGATGGCAGGTAAGATTTGAAGACGATATGGCGACTGTCCTTGTAGTCTTTTACCAAAGTTCTGAAAAGTGAGAACGTATAATAGCAAGGCCTGGGTTCAAAAAGAGCGTTCACAATTACCCCTTTAATCTTGGAACCAATATACTTTGATGTATATACATTTTCACTAAAAAAATCTGGACTCTCAAGTGTTCGCAAGTGTAACAGCTGACTGATGAGCATTGCCGCCTTGGGTTTGATTCTCCAGTCGATCAAAAGTATTATTGGTTTTTCCAGCACGACTTTTTCGAACGTATCGGTCCTCAGTTCGAGGCAATAGGCTCCTCCCTGCCTATCACAAAATTGGTTGTACCAAATACTCCAGCTAACTGAACCCCCGGAGAACAACAAGCACAATCTTCCATGACGTAATTCCTTCCCCAGAACCAAGTCTACTCCAGCCTCTGCACCCTAACCAAAGAGTGCAAGAACCTAAAAGTCCGTATCAACGCAGCAACAGCGTTGCGCGCGTCCTCTGCGCGTGCGCACTATGCAGAGCATTACGCGTTAGTATGGAGAGGGATACTGGCTGCGATGGAGAATGCGGCAGATGTTGATGACTTCAACGAGTATAAACATAAGGATAATCTTATTGAACAGGTGAGGAATTTATCGAATTGTAAAGAGGGAATTGTTTGATTTCATGATGTTTAGAGCTCACTATAGAAGTGAACTCACTAGTAGAGCTTATTCAAAAACTAGAAAGTTCTACCTGAAGCGTGATTTTACTCGGAAAGCGGCGCGCGGCGCTATACAATTACAGCAAAATTATGTTTTGTTGACTTTTCGGTGCCAAAAATGAGCCATTTAGGACGGCCGTCACTTTGCGGCCTTTATATGACACCGCTTTTCTACGGAATTTACTGCTTTGGATTGAGAATAAATACTCTAAATATTTGCTGAAATGTAATTAATATGTTGTCTCTTTTGTTCCAGCTATGCTTAACTCTAGCCCACCTCTGTTGTTTACTCACCCAGGCAGACTTAACAGACATCTTGGATCCTCTCATCTTCCACCACGACTGCGCTAAGACCACCTTCGCACAAGTCTGTCACAAACTGCCTCCGGAAAACGCCTCCTGTCTGAGAATCCTTCAGGCAGCTAAATACGTCACCGTCGATTTGATTGCGACCAATGACACGCAGATGCAAGCGTTGAGTATGTTACAAGATATATTTATTTGGGACATGTAAATATTGGACAAAGCAAAGGATAAGAAGATGAGTTTGACATCTAGTGAAGGGACTGGCCTATATTGCCAAGCAAATTATGTATGAGGAGAAGAATAACGAAGAAATTTGTCCTGTCCACGATAATGGCACGATAATATGAGTAGACTATGAGTCACGTTTGCTAAAATCTCAGACTAATCTCGTTAGGGATTATAAATTAATCAGGTCATGATATAGATAATGTTTAAGAGTATGTAAATCTGTATCACTGTAGGCATAACTTAGTCAGATGGGGGTACTCCAATCAGCCACATTGTGACTGCGGAACCACCCCACAGACGATGCCCCACCTCCTGTCCTGCTCCTTATGTAAAAACACCTGCACCATGCAAGACCTTTGTCAGGCCAGCGCTAAGGCTATCGACGTGGCTGAATGCTGGTCGAACAAAATTTAGTGAAGGAATCATTGACACGAAGAAGAAGAAGAATCTGTATCACATAAAGGTGGAGACTATTAACTAGTGAGACTATTCTTCTTAAGGCGATATATACGCCCCAAAGTTAACGCAGTACTGGCCGTGCGCCCGCTCGATGCCAAAATATCAATATTGAACCTCCTTTTGAACAGTTTTGTTTGCAATATATTATTATGTTATGTTAGTTATAATATAAAGAAATTCCAGCCATAAATTTTTCTGTGTAAAAATATTTTTAAACATCCAAGTCGTTTTGGAGGAGTTTCCAAAAGTTGCAAAAAAATATCGTGTTGTTAATTATTTTTTTAAAGCAAAACTATTAGATACACGACAAAATCTTGTGTTCAAAATTATGTACATGAATCAATAATATTTTTTTTTTTTTAAACCTTTTAACCTAGCCGTTACTAAAGAGTATGCTTTAGAAAGTTAGTTTTACGACACTAAAGCGTATGTAGGCCCTTAAGTACCGTGACTAGTAAGTACAGGCTTTTTCTACAAAAATAACGGTTTTAATTATCATTACGTTAGAATAATTTATTTAACTTATAAGCGTAAGTGGTTAAGGATTTTTACTTTTGAGATCTCATTATTGAAACTGGCAACAAAAAATCTTTTGAAAATGTGGTGTTGCCATAAAATTAAATGTTTGTGAAAAATATAACATGTGTATTGCACTGTTCTTTTTAAAGTCACAATATTTGTAGCAAAAATATTTATTACAAATGGTAATATTAATTTGTTTTGCCTATTGCACAGCAACTTTATTTACGTCAATTTAAGCAGCACCTTGTTATAAATAAAATTGATAACTCGAGTGAACTTAGTTTATTTTTGTAACATATGAATATGTTATTCTAATTACGAGAATAATAATTGTTTATCACTATGCCAATTTTGGCTATTAAACCAGTGCTAATAATATTAAGAAATACCTACATGAAATTGGGGTACAGACTAATTCTGAAATCCTGCTCGTTATCAATAAAATTAGAACAAATAATTGAAACAGTTATGTTCAAATAGATGCATGCTATTATTTTTTTAAAGTACCAGACGATGTCTCGTAACCACTTCCTTATTGAGCTACAATTTAGATAAATTGTACTGCTTACTCTATGAAAAATACTATTGCTTATCTATTACAAGTTCATCTCTATGTCAAGGTTTAACATAAAAAAACATCGAACAAGAGACACCAAGCAGGTGCGATGTGCATTTGTTTTTAGGGTTCCGTGCCCAAAGGGTAAAAACGGGACCCCATTACTAAGACTCCGCGGTCCGTCTGTCTGTCTGTCTGTCACCAGGCTGTATCTCATGAACCATGATAGCTTGATAGTTCATAGATGATGTATTTCTGTTGCCGCTATAACAACAAATACTAAAAACAGAATAAAATAAATATTTAAGTGGGACTCCCATACAACAAACGTGATTTTTTTAATCGTTTTTTTGTGATAACGTTACGGAACCCTGCGTGAGCGAGTCTGACTCGCACCTTTGTATGGGCGTTTACGCACTACAAGTCCGTGTCCGTGATTAAAGTTCCGAGTTAAGCGTAAGCTTCCCTACAAATTGTACTACGGCTACTTCGGAACCAAAAGTTCACGGACTGGTTTCGGATGTAGTTTTCGTTTGTTCACGACTCGACTCACGACACGACAAAATGTTGTCACTATTCAGAGCTCCATATATTTGTATGGACCATTTGTTCATTGCACGACACCCCACCATACGCAACACGATTTACAAACGGTTTTTCGGCTATGCCGTCGATTCCGCTATATCGTCGCGACTTTTTTGCGGTAACGAAAAACAAGTATGAGTTTGTTGACGACACAACACACCGTACCGCACGGCTCACGCGTGGTTGACGAACCACGCGCTTATAAAACAATACAAGTGCACTGCAGTGTCGTTGCATATCGTGTCTAGTGAACAAACGAATGGACGACATACCGTCTGCAGTGTGTCGTGTGTTAAAAATGATGACTGCAAATCGTGTCGTGCGGTGCCTCGTGAACAAACGACCGAGTCGCTTTTTTTCCGATTAACAAAAGCGACTTCGATTTTTAAAACGCAACGTAATAAACAAAAGCTAAATGAACGCTCTGAACCATACCCTTGCTTTGTAAAAAGCTCTCAAATTCTTATGACTCGCCTTTAGTTTGGCCGTAGCTCTTCTGAGATTTCGATACCTATACTAATTTCATGTTAGAAAAAAGCATATTTTACATTGTTTTTTTTTGTTTTTACTAATAACTGGCATTAGTAAAAGGAGAAGATTTGTATGTCTGTCCGCCATTTCTGCTGTTAGTTGCCATTACAGAAGATGACTGGGATAATAGAACCCATTCCATCAATTTGTTTCTTTCATGTAATGACAGCGTATGTAATGCGCTAAGCAAATTGATGCGTTTTCTATGTAAACATTATAAGCGAAGACAGTATTAACTTTGCTTTGCTTTGATCTGCGAATGATATCACGTATATCTGAAGAATTGAAATTAATTTATGCATTAGATGGAATAAGAAAATTATTTATATTGTTTTTTTTTTGTATTAGTAAAATAAAATTTTATTTAACAAATCCTATTGTTTCATTTTCTTTCTACCAACATATTCTTGCCACAGATAATTTAATACTAGCATACAGATGCCTCATCACATACAAAGAAGCCGTGCCGACGTAACTAGCGTTTTCGCCTGATTAAACTGATTATTTTTTGTACATCGATCGCGTTCGGTCCCGTTCCACGGCGATAGATAGATGGTGTTAGCAGCGACTTGCAAGTAACGGGGTTTACTCGGTTCGAGATTTTTTTTCTATATATATATACATAGATGATTTGTTTAATAGTGTTTTTAACGTTTTTACAGCTTCACTGCACCAAAATGTGATACAATACTTAGACAATCGAGTGGAATGCCTCAGAAATTTAAAACCGCTCTATCTATTGGCATCAATTTTAAATGATCCGTTCAAATAATCTTTGGGATGTGAATTAAAAACTCAATATTCCATAATTTTATGCTTAGGAGAGTTGATTAAACATGAACATACAATTTTTATGTTCTATTCCAGAAAATTTAAATTTATTCACAATTCAATTACAAATCGGTGCATATCGCGCCATCTATAATTTTAACCGATTTTTTCTTTCTTAGCGCTAGGACCCCGTGTTATTGCTCATCGAAATTCAAATGTCAAAAATTCAATGTCAATTCAAAAATCTAGCATCACAAACTTAAAAACATCCAATGTCTATGGATGGCACATAGTAACAGCAAGTACAACTACCGAACAATATGTAACTCTTCAAATACATGGTCAATTACAGGAAATCAAATAAACTTATGTCTGTGGCCGTATTCGAGACATGACAAGAAACCCATCGTTACTACGTCCCCATATTTATACAAAGCCAAATAAATGCTTGTTAAATTTTCCCTTGTGGATTCCGTTAGGAATAATTGACATGTATCTACGAGTTTACGAGCTGACTATTGTTTACCATTTAAGTGTTGGGAAAAAACCTAATCGAATAGAATTATCCACTATTCGACGCTATCTGCAGATTCTATCTATGTAAAAAGACGTGATATGATTGATAATGCTTGGTTTGCTGGAAGCACTGTCAACCATCAACTGCTAATCGGGCAAACAGACCTGATTTGCGCTGATGATCATATTTGGGGTCACCCGTTTAATTATATGAAGAATAGGGTGGAAAGATCTTAAAGAAAAAGAAGTAGAGTCCTCAGACCAGACAGGTGCTGTATCCGGTGGACAACAGATTCGATTGGATAGCGGTCGAACTCTTTGAACAGAACTGCCCGTCTGTTTGGAGGATTTTCGCTCTTTAATGGACGATGAAGAACTTTCTTCTTTTTTCATACCTCCTCCACCTCAAAACACAAAAAGGGCATATCTCCTCTTTCCGTTGTACCTACGAACTGTAATGGGAACTAAATGACAGCTACTAAAGTTTTAATTCTACGAAATATTTCCTCAAATCTTACCGAGTAAGACTGTCAGTCGGTCGTTTTCGCCCGGCGAGGAAGGCGCCTAAGTATTCCATTTCAGGAAGGATTGTGAAATTTACGAAGGCACGTGTTTCGAACCGTGTTGTTTATACCTAGTTTATGATGCCAAAGATCACGTTGTCTTATCAAGGTGTGAGCTTTGAATCAGAAAGTAAAATGGGCATCTATTTAAAACAAAATCGACTTTCAAATTAGATCAAAGTCATATGGTAGTTTATGTATGATCTGTTTTGTATGCAAAACGAAGATGCTGATGATCTAGGTATCATGGATGAGATTGGCCAATAGATCTATCAAGGTACTTTCAAATCCTATAGGTTGATGTTATTGTGAAAGTAGATTTAAATAAATATTAGAAGTACATTTAAAGTTGCCTGAAATTACAACTTACTAATTGTCTGTGTTTTATTGTATTGTGTGTGTTATATTGCTTAGGTGAGTTCATATTAATTTGTATGAACTAGAACGTAATATATATAATTAATGGTTTTCTGTAAACTTACCTAATAGAATAGAAATGTTTAATCCACTAGCGACTAGCGGATATCAAACAGAAATTCATAATATTTTTTTTACAGTTTTATGTTTACTTGACTGTCTTTAATCAACAAACTATTTATAAGTTAGGTAGGCCTACTTAAATACTTATACAGGGTGTAACTGAAACAACGGTATTCCTTAAAACGGGACATTATAGTTATAGAAGAAATAGAAGAATAGTAGAATTTTTATTGTAAGGATTGTCATCAAAAAAATCTGGCCAAGTGCGAGTCGGACGCGCGCACGAAGGGTTCCGTACCATTATCGCAAAACACGGCAAAAAAAATCACGTTTGTTGTATGGGAGCCCCGCTTAAATATTTATTTTATTCTGTTGTTATAGCGGCAACAGAAGTAAATCATCTGTGAAATTTTCAACTACCTTACTATCACGGTTCATGAGATACAGCCTGGTGACAGACGGACAGACAGACAGACAGACAGACGGGCCGCGGAGTCTTAGTAATAGGGTCCCGTTTTTACTCTTCGGGTACAGAACCCTAAAAACAACTGACCCTTAATCTATATCTGCATAACTTGGCAAAATGTAGGTACCTATCTACTTTCTTCGTCTCGAGTCGATCGATGGCTACACCGATTGCGGCCCAGTAGGTGGCTACACCGATTGCGGCGTCATTGGCGAGCAAAGATCTTCCAAAGTGCAGATCTTCCAAGGTGTATGGGCATTTGGGACACTCCAGCATCCTTGCCATATTCTGCAAAGGGGCACCGCACTCACACTGGTTATCAGGAAGATCTATAGAACACCACTTCGCCAAATTGTGTTTGCAGGGACCTACGTTTACGCAAACGATTGAGTGCATGCTTTCCATATAGGTCACTGCAATCCATGTCCAGGTGGCAGGCGATTCCTTTCAAGAAGTCGGGTGGTTGTAGGTGGAATTCTTCTCACAGCTTGGCTTCTCACTGTAGGTAGGTCTTGAATGGCCTGTGTGCATTGAAGGAACTCAAACTCTTAAACTCAAAATGTACTGAACAGTTGATTTTTTTCTCGATCTCACGGTTGGTCTTCTAGTAAATGTTGTTTATAATTATGAGTACAATGTCCCTTTTTCAGGAATTGCATTATTTTAGTTACACCTTGTATACCGATTTATTTATCTACTAGCTGTACTAAGGTTAACCCAGTTATTTTTAGCAACGTATTTCATTCATTGACCTCAATAGATTTCCAGACATTCTATCTAGATAAGGCAGACGCTCGTCGCCACAATTTCATACGGGTTGGGTTCGATCGGCCATGAAGCCATACAGCGCACACATATATTAGGTACCTACAATCCGCCCACGCTTTACGTTTGGTTCAAACTAATGAGAAATGTAAACCAATTACAAATTATCAATAACGTGTGAACTTGATAACATCCGGATTTACCTAATTAGACCGTTTCTGGGGGCATTGACGTAAATAAATAGTATGTAGATAGTACTGCTTATACCTTTTGATACAGGGGTTATGTTGTGTCCGTGAGCTATAATTAGAAGCCTAATTAAGTGCGTAATCTTTGCCACATTTAACGTTATGGCTGAAGATAAAGAGATGCAATAAAGGGCCTTCACCATCTATCAAACTCCGATACCTTTTAATACTCTTTCAACGTTGGTGGCTATTAAAAACGTTTTAATCTCTTGGACATACAAAGCTCTAAACAATATAAGACTCAACAGTTTAGTTTCATACAATTGTCCACTAAGTCCCGAAGTTCCGGTTCTTTTTTGGTAATTAAATATTTTTATTTCTTTAGCTTTTTTCTTTTCTTGTTTTGATTTATTTTGAACTTTAGAATGTAACTTTGCGACTTTTAACGTTATGGCTGATAATAAGATGCATTATAGGGCCTTCACCATCCATCAAACTCCACCGATACCTTTTACACTACGTCTGAAGCACTCTGGGTTGGGGTCCCTTCACCAATTGATAAAAGGTCGAATCTTTTCACCACAACTTTATAGATATTTTCGTATAGCTTGTGTCGTCTCGAAGAATGGCGACTGTGAATGAAAGTAGGCTATATAATTAATTGATTTTTGGGGAAGCTACACAGTACCTACAGCTCTGTAGCATGAATGGCCTTACATTGAAGGATTTTATAGAGGAAGAGCTTTTAGTTATAATAAAAAAACCGGCCAAGTGCGAGTCGGACTCGCGCACAAAGGGTTTCGTACCATTATCGCAAATAACGGCAAAAAATCACGTATGTTGTATGGGAGCCCCACTTAAATATTTATTTTATTCTGTTTTTAGTATTTGTTGTTATAGCGGCAACAGAAATACATCATCTTCGAAAATTTCAACTGTCTAGTTATCACGGTTCATGAGATACAGCCAGGTGACAGACGGACAGACAGACAGATGGATCGCGGGGTTTTAGTACTAGGGTCTCGTTTTTACCCTTTGGGTACGGAAACCAAAAAAAGACAATCTCTGGCTGTCAGCCTTTTAGCTGGTTTCTGAAAAGCCGATCAAGTTCCTGAAACTGTAATCTTATAGTCTTCGGAATAGTTACTTCCTACCTAATGAACTCAACGTTAAATCTAATGTAAACTGTTGGCATGTGTTATTATTGGCTCGCAGAAATCACAACAGTCATTAAAATTTCTTGAAATTATAGGTTCGATGCCCGTAGTGTAGTTTTATTGGGATTTTCTATTTGGAATTTCTCAGAAGCAGGGTTTGAATATGTGCCAGGTTAACGGCAAAAGGCTTGCCCTCGTCCTCTATTTTTAGGTATTACAGGTACAACCCTGCCTTACCTATCGTGGTAGGTATACTTATAGGTGTGACGTAATGTTACCGATCTTGTGTCTTAAAGATTGCAAATTGACGTGATAATGTACTCGAAACGACAGGAAGATGATAACATAGTTGTATTAGGTGTCTATCATAAGAAACTTAATTATTACGTATTAGCTGATCCCCCGCCCTACCTCCCTTACGGCTTCGCTCCCGTCAACTGGCTATCTTGCACCTACTTACCAACCCTACCTACCATACCTACTCTACCCATCTACCTACAATACGAATGTAACCAACTTTTGTTTCTACCGGCGCGGCGGCGTTCTAATTAAAATTTAGAACATAAAAGCTGCTATTATGACTTAACTATGATAGTTAGATATATTCTCTCGCAGGTTTTTTTGTAGGTGAGTACTTTAATCATGAAGTAAATAATTTTTATGTATCGTCAATAGTTTTTTCAGCGCACACAAAGAATGAATTTTATAGGCGACATTTTGCTACTTTGGGTTACATTATTGCAATTTTCATAAGGGTCTCTAATTTATTTGAATATAAATTATAGCCTATGTCACTCAGCAATAACGGCTAGCTTTCTACTGGTGAAAGAATTTTCAAAATCGGTTCAGTAGATCCAGAGATTACCCCTTACAAACACACAAACTTTTCCTCTTTATAATATTAGTATAGATAGTATAGATGAATGCGTCACACCATTCCTAACCCAATTTAATAATTTGGCAAAACCTTTTGATAGAAGAGTAGGTACTCAAAATAATCTGAAGCATCGATTCAAGTTCGAATAGAGGTCGAATGTGCCGCATTGTGAATTTCAGTATCGATTGTGACATAATGTGGAATACACGTGGGTGCATTCGATCGATCCGCAGCCTTGCTATACATTATTTAACGTTCTCGGAACCCATGAATAATTTCTGAAACAAGTGAGCTTAGGTAGGAATATAAAACGATAAGGTTTGTTTCCAGTCAGTATTGCTTGAATTAGTATTATATATATCGGAGGAAGGTAAATGATTAGTAATAAATATCCCTTGTAAACTTATTACTTCAGGTTTGTTTAATTGGCAACATTTAGCTTCTGATCAGTTCTCAGTTCGATTTTATTCGATTGACAACACTTTATTTTTCTTATGTCAAAATACTCGATTTGGATTGGATAATACAAGCAGTAATTTGCCGGAAGAGATTCTCTTAGCCAATAAAAAGCAGGAGTGTCATAGAGGCACTCTGAGTGGGTTCTCCCGCTATATTGTGTCGTGAAGTTAGAAAAAGATACGCGCGGACGCGCGTTTTGGAAGTTGAAAGGAGTTGAGAGAAAAAGAGTTGAGAAGTAGCCTAAAGCGGCGTGTGTGAACTTGAACAAGTGTGTTTTAGTTGGGAAAAAGCGAAACGATTGGTGGCCGAATCCGCTGCTTTGATAAAATTGGAACAAGAACTATCTCTAAAACGGCATAAGTTACCTGCTTTGTGCATTGCATACCCACGATATGCCCACAGACCGAGGGTATTATTGAAGATAGCCCTCCTATCTCCGATATATATATATAGTCTTAATATATATATTTCTTGTGTGCGTGTGTATGTGACTGAACTCCTCCTAAACGACTGGACCGATTTTGATGAAATTTTTTGTGTGTGTTCGTGGAGATTCGAGAATGGTTTAGATTTACAAAAAAAAAAAAAAAAAAATGGAAAATTTGGGTAGGGTAGGTAGGGTAGGGTAGGTAGGGTAGGGTAGGTAGGGTAGGGTAGGTAGGGTAGGTAGGGTAGGGTAGGTAGGGTAGGGTAGGTAGGGTAGGGTAGGTAGGGTAGGGTAGGTAGGGTAGGGTAGGTAGGGTAGGGTAGGTAGGGTAGGGTAGGTAGGGTAGGGTAGGTAGGGTAGGGTAGGTAGGGTAGGGTAGGTAGGGTAGGGTAGGTAGGGTAGGGTAGGTAGGGTAGGGTAGGTAGGGTAGGGTAGGTAGGGTAGGGTAGGTAGGGTAGGGTAGGGTAGGGTAGGTAGGGTAGGGTAGGTAGGGTAGGGTAGGTAGGGTAGGGTAGGGTAGGTAGGGTAGGGTAGGTAGGGTAGGGTAGGTAGGGTAGGGTAGGATAGGGTAGTTTTTTTTTTTTTTTTTTTTTTTTTTTTTTTTTTTTTTTTTTTTTTTTTTTGGCGCCTACCTCTCCGCGCATATGGCGGAGTCTGCGAGCTAAACGGTTCCCCGGACATAGTCCGAGACCTTTGGGACTCATTTAATCGTAGTTCAATTTTTTACACATACATTATTATTTACAAATATTACATTTCTATCACATTTCATATGAGTTTCTTAAAAATACTTATTTTCTACAGACATAAAGATGTTATTTTATAGTATGTTATTAGCGATACCTAGTTTCTATTTTGTTCATAGATTTGTATCGCTCTGTACGCTTCCAATTATATATTATTATATACAATTTTGAGCATTGCTGTTCTACGTTATTTTTATCTATTGTATACAATATTTGATAAAGTCGATACTATAATTTTTGTCTGCTATAAGTTTACTACGTTCTCATGTCTATTTTGTAATTTCTAGGTCTCATATTGACTTATTGTATAGCGTGTTATTAGCAATATCGGGCTTCTATTTTGTTTATAGATTGTATATTGCTCTGTTCGCTTCCCATTATATATATCTATATATAATTTCGAGCATTGATGTTAATTATTTATTTCGTTTAACTGTTTTTCCGGCAACATTGAAACAGTATTCTATAAATACAGTGCTATACTTTTTATCAGATATGAGCCTATTGAGATTCCCTGGTTTAATGTCGATCCCTAACTTCTGTTCGGTTTCATACCGTTCTTGGCCATATACCGGGCAGTCTGTAATTATGTGGATCGCTGTTTCGTCTTCGTCGGGGTCACAAGTGCATGATGGGCTTTCCTTGCACCTGAACCTGTTCAGGTATTCCGAAAACCCACCATGCCCAGTCATTACTTGGGTAATTAGCCCGGTCGGTCTTATTTTTCTGACGATATTATAAGCGTCCACTGCGTCCGGGAAGAAAAGTTTTGTTGTTGAGGCTGTGTCACCCATCCTGTACCTCCGGTTCCATTCGACAAGCGAATCCTTCCGGATTAAGCGCTTGACGAATGAAACCGGACACTGGTCATAATCCGGTTTCTTCTTGAGGTTTAGCGCAGCTTCTTTAGCCAGATGGTCGGCTCTCTCATTCCCTTCCATTCCTGCGTGCGCCTTAATCCAAAACATAGCAACATGCTTGTTTTGGATTTTGCATTTTCGCAAGTTCTCCCTGGCTTCAACTGCGAGGGGATGAGAGGATCGGTGGTTTGCGACCGTTTCCAGTGACGACCGTGAGTCACTGAATATGCCAAAAGACCCTTCTGTGTGCTTATGGATCTCCCTCGTGGCTTTGCATATGGCCAGCAGTTCGGCCTGGTAGACCGTGCAGTGGGACGACAACTTCAGTTTCTGGCATTTGGTTTCGGCGCCATTGCTCCAAAGAGACAATGCCGCTCCCACCTTTCCATCAATTTTGCTGCCGTCCGTGTATATCTGCACTGCTTGTGTGCAGTGGTTTTCAAGTTGTTCTTGGTCTGCCAAGCATATGAACTGCAGACTCATATGTTCCGCCGGGTGGGGTGTCGAAGCAAATGCGGTACGTCGCTCGACGTCCCTGTCTCCTAGCATTGGCTGGGGTACCCCCCTCCTCGCCTCATACAGGGCAGCTGCCTCTCGTATTCGGAGGTCGAGGGGTAGTATCCCAGCCAGCACCAGTGCCGAGTTTAGGGATACGGTGCGGTAAGATTTACACAATTTCTGTGCAAATCCTCTCTGGACCACATTTAACTTCTTCCTAACACACAACTTGTTGGCTGCCGGTGCCCATGCGCTTGCCGCGTACATTATTACCGGTTCGACTACTGCCGTGTACATGGTGCGGATGACGTCGGGGTGGAGTCCCCAGCTGACCTTCGCAGCCCTCGACAATTGCTTATAAAAGTCCACCGCTTTTTGGCACACATTCGCAATGTGCTTGTTAAAGGTAAGCTTATTGTCGATGGTTAGCCCCAGGATCTTGATCTCTTGCGTCATGCCAATGGCGACCCCTCCCATGCTCAGCCGCGGGGTGTCGTATTTCAGTTTCCGCGTTATTACCATCGCATTCGTTTTATGCGGTGCGAATTTCAACTTGTTACTAACACCCCATTGATGAACACAGGCGAGGGCGTCATTCGCCTTTCGCTCGATCTCGATCGCTGTATCGCCATCAAATACTAGCACCACGTCGTCAGCAAAGGCTTGGCAGTAGTCTCCCCGCTCTGCCAGCCCCTTTAAGAGGGGGTCCAGTAGGGTGTTCCAAAGAATTGGTCCTCCAATGGATCCCTGCACACAGCCCTTGGACGTCTCTCTTACGACTTCTTCGCCTGCATATCTGACCCTGACCCTTCGGTTATTGAGGTAGCTGTCAATGATTCTCCTCACATTTACCGGGCATTTTTCCTCAGCCAGTCTAGTTCTGATAGCTGGCCACCATGCACTGTCGAAGGCTCCCTCTATGTCTAGCGACACCACTACGGTCATTTTACGCTCTGCTAGCTTACTGCGTATGTGTCCAACCAGATCATAGAGAGAGTCTTCCGTGCTCTTCTGGGGCATGAATCCGTACTGGCGAGTACTGAGTTTCGGTATAATGTGCCATTTTACTCTGTTTATGACCATTTTTTCCAGGACTTTTCCTAGCACCGGCAACAGACCAATTGGTCTGTAGGATTTTGGTGCCGTATAGCTCTCTTTCCCGGGTTTCCTTAGGATCACGACTGTGGCTTCCTTCCAGGTCCCGGGAAAGTAGCCCAGCTCCAAGCACTTGTTAGCCAGTGCCAGGAAAGTTCCCGGATCATAGTCGATCGAATGCTGGCAGATATCGGCCGTGAGCCCATCCGCCCCGGGGGCCTTTTTAGGGTTGAAAGTGCGGGGTAGGGTAGTTAGGGTAGGGTAGGTAGGGTAGGGTAGGTAGGGTAGGGTAGGTAGGGTAGGTAGGGTAGGGTAGGTAGGGTAGGTAGGGTAGGGTAGGTAGGGTAGGGTAGGTAGGGTAAGTAGGGTAGGTAGGGTAGGGTAGGTAGGGTAGGGTAGGGTAGGGTAGGTAGGGTAGATGCATATTAGGTGTTTTTATGGCAAAACAAAGTTTGCCGGGTCAGCTAGTATTGCATATTTTTCCTCGGTTCCTTTCAGGGCAGTTCACTATGCTAGAGTTATCTAGTATCGTGTAGCGTAAACATTTAGGTCTCTCTCTGTCCATTTACTTTTCAAATGTGCCATCTGCATTGTTGATCTGTTTGACAGCATCATATTGCAGCAGCATGAGTAGGTCCAGCTTATAAAATAAGCCTATTGGTTCTCTCTTTTATATAATAGAATTTGGTTATATTAATATTTTCAGATGATTTCTGTGTTAGGTTTTCATTTGGAGCAGATATTGGGAATCTAAACCTGAATATTCGAAACCTTTACTTTGTACCTCAACTCTCAATAAGTGATGAAAACTAGGGAAGCGTGAAGTAAGGAAAAGATTGAGAATATTAGAATAGCCAGAGGTTATCGGGCAACAAAAAAAATGTAACGGGTAATTTTTATTTAAGCTGATAAAGTATTGCACTAGGTACTTGATGAAATGAATAAACAATGGAAACTTACAGCTGATTGGATCTACTTCTTTAAGTAAAAGTGTAATAATACTTATTTATTGCCGAGTTATTTACGTGGGCTACAATACGTAATTACATACATTATAAATATTTCTGTTGTTATTTTAAAACCAATGTCGCCAACTCAGAATTTAAGACCTCAGGTTTATCAAGGATTCACAGAACTTCTGTGGGTCAAGGACTACTCATTTTGAGTCACTCATTGCAGAAACAGGACAAAACAAAACAATTGGTCATATTGTATCGTCCTTAGTAAACAATTTTTGTTTTCCTCTCATGATTTGTATAGGTAAAAATAAAATGTAAAAAAACTTTTTAACAAAAAAATCAAACCGACTTCCAAAACAATATACTACAAAGCGAAAAATAACTTTCTTTTGCAAAGTCGGTGTTAATTAATTAATTAATTCTTTATTGTACACCAAAAAAAAAACAACATTACATACAGTGTGATAATAAAGTACATGTACAAAGGCGAGTTTAACTCATTGTTGAGTTCTCTTACAGCAAACCCTATTGTGACAGAGAAAGATGACAATATAGAGGGCAGGATCCAGTGTACAATATTAAAATAACCTATGACGAATTAAATTAAAACATAAATATACTTACTTAAATACATATACCTATATATATAAATACATATACTAATACTATGTCATTGTGCAAGGAAATGATCTTTAATCTTCCTCTTGAAGACCTCCAGAGAAGGGCTGTCGCGGAGGGAGTGTGGGAGAGAGTTCCAGAGACGCACTGCTGTAACAGAGAAGGAGCCATCATACCGGCTGGAAGTGTGTCGCGGAGGACGAAGGAGAAGAGAGGTGGCAGTGCGACAGGTTTTACCTCTTGGCACGAGGTATTCAAAGCGTTCACGAAGGTATTGCGGAGAAATAGGATTATGTAGGATGGTATAGAGAAGGGATAGGATATGAGTATCTCGACGACGCCGAATCGGCAGCCACCTTAATCGGTTCCGAAACTCCGACACATGGTCGTATTTGCGGTGTTTTTTATTTTCCTCTTTTTAGTTTTTGTAGGTACCTCCAATTAACATGAACATCATTAATAGCTAAGGTACATCTCAGGACAATTACAATAAGCCCAAACACGACTAGAATACATTGTTTTATTTCGGAGTTCCAGTGGCTATTGTGGTCTTCTTCATCAGTTCCACTTCTCCAAATGATACTTTCTGAGTGAAAATTATTGCATAATTGATGAAAATACTAAAATCGCTATGTGCATGCCTATAATATTTTAGGAGTTCCCTCGTTTTCTCTAGGATTCCTTCATCAGATCCTGGTTTCCTTATCTTGGTATCACTCTTGGGATATCTCCTTTCCAACAAAAAAATAATCATCAAAATCGGTTCATAAACGACGAAGTTATCCGCGAACACAAATAAAAAAATATATATACGGATCGAATTGAGAAACCTCCTCCTTTTTGGGAAGTCGGTAAAAAGGTAGGTAATAGTGAAATGGTGCAGAGATGCATTATGTAGGTCACATCTTAGATTCCTCCTTAAATCCCATCCTCATAAAACCAGTTATTATTCCTATTCCTTATCTGTCCATGCTGTAAGATTGTGGAACTCACTTTCGACTAGCATCAGAGATCTAGATACTATCTCGCTTTTTACCCGACTGCCGAAGGAGGGTAATGTTTGCTTTTTCCTGATACTGGTGAGCTACTATTTTTTAATGTTTTAATTTATTTTATTTTTTATAAAATAATATTTTAATAATATAAGTACTTTTTAAACTATTTGAGTGATGAAATGACAGCCACTTACAGCTCACCCCTCTGAGGAATTGCGCTTCAGCGCTTTGTTTCTGTCTATGCTTTGGAACTGGCCACGTAGGTAAAAGCATGGTAAAAGCTTGGCGCAGTTTCCAGTCCAAATAACTGCGGCTTGTTTAGCTTTCAGCATAATCTACATATTTTGTTTTTTTTTGCTCGGGCATAATTGGGTGACGACAGATTAACATCGAAAGCTAATCTAGTCCGGCTTTTCTAGATCAGTCAAGATTATATTTTTTATTTATTTATTAATAAAATGCCTATAATGTCATGCCCATGAGGGTCGTGACAGTCATTTCATTAAAGAAAATATCGTGTTATCTAATAGTAATATCGTCGTAGGCATAAAAAATAATGTACGGCAGCTTTTAAATAGCTGCCTGCGGCTGCAGCTATGAGGTTAGAGCTTCCATAAGTGTTGGATAAATAAACTCCTTGTTTAACACATTAAAAAGACGCCTAAAATACAAAGATACCTAATAAATATAAATAAAATAATGTAGGGTTTTTAAACGTCTCTTATATTATAAAACAGGAAAATAATGTGTTGTTTAACAAAAACATTGGACTTTTGTTCAATGCGTACGAGATTATTTATATAAAAAACCGTCACCCACGATCCGCGTGCACACCGCTATATGATTTCAGATTTATTGAATCTCGCCTGTTATCTGATTAAATGAAATACCAACGTAAGTTCACCCTGTTTTCCACTGGAACTGCAGAAAAATAAAAGAAAATCGTGTAGTCTAATCCACACGTGATAATAATACAGTGTGCACATTTTCTTTGGCATGTGCTTCATTCGGCTCATGCGTCGGTCGAGGTCGCAGCATTGTTGATATTACGTTCGTGATTGAATAATTGAGAAGGAAAGCGGTGGGTGTTGGCACATGCCTCCATTTCACTAAATTCAGAAGTTGGCAATGGTCGCTTGTTGTTCTTACGTTTTATTTTGTATGACGAGAAGTGGATGGAGTGCACACGGGTTTGCGCGTGTTTCTTCATCGACTTTTACAATTTGTGACGTGTATTAGGGACAAAATTAGATACAATTCCTTGCTCAATTCAATACCATTATTGAACAAATCGGATTGACAGTGAATTTGTACAATGATATTGGTTGGCAATCAAAATGCAGCTCTCCCTTTGGTGGATACCTCTTTTTGTGGTCGTGGTTCAATATCAAAAGCATTGCAGGCACATCGCCGTTCCAGAGTGAAAGCTGAAATATTTGAGGCACCGGCAATTTTCCATTATTTGGTAGTGTTATTATGCGCAGTTTTGGCATTACATATTTTCTCAAAACTGCGTGCATGTTATTTAACAATGTCCATTTTAAGTAGCACTTACTTTTGCCCAGGCGATTACAATTGCCGACTGCAACTGATAAAGGAAAGCTGAAACCGCACATATTTCCAGCATGAAACATAAATGTCGTATATGTACTTAGGTCATAAACTTTACAGGCTGTAAATCCGATTGGTACTTATGTTGTGCACTTACAAATATTTAATTTAGCGTAGTTCATGGGCAACGTAGTGCAGACAGAAGTAAACTTAACTACACTATAAAATCTTGATGATGATTTGAAAATTTCTTATCTCCGCTCTAGAATATTGTAAGGGCACAATGATAATAGTTAGCATAAATAAGATGAGCAGGATCATCCTCTGCGGAGAAACATGAATCGTCAACCAAGAGACACGATCCAATTTGCGATTTTACCTTTCCTATTAGAGGTCATCGAGGAGCTCACTTGTGTTCAGCACTGCAAAGGACGTCTAGATAGATATTTGTGTATAAGAATGGCGACCGTAAAATGCCACTGTAATCTTAGTTTAATTTTGTGGAACAGCTCGTACTCATACGTATGAACCTTCCGCTCCTCGCACCGTGTTCCTCATTACTGAGGTTCGTGATTCTCCGGTCGTCTTGAAACAATTTTTCCTTCACCAATTAGTGCCATCTGTTTCTGTCTTTGGCATCGTGGAAAGCATTCGTTCAGTTTGGTACTTAACGATGTGCGGACTTGGTCAGACAATCTGATTGGACTTCGACCTCCAGGACGTTTCCCTTCGATCTTGCCAGTAACTATCACCTGTTCGAGGTTGTGTCCATCCTTCCTGGCAATGTGACCAAAAAACAATGATGAGTAGGTGTGAACAGTTTAAAAAAATCGCATTTTTCGTTTTTTCCATTAAATGAACTATCAAATCAACATAGAGCAGTAGGTACTCACTTGACTACCGAAGTGAATGTATAATGTTTGCTGGAGTGCTTAGCTGGCTAAAGAATGGTTCATTGTGTAACACTCTTTTCAGTGTTAATCTAAACATTCGGTAAATAGTCTACAAGCATCTTCTGCTTGGCTTTGCCTTGGTTATACTTTAGGAAATCATAATGGTATTGATTTCTCCCCACTACATCTATACAAGATCCACACTGTAAACGTGAACGGTCATGTCATTCTGTTTTGCGAATACAGAAGTGAGGTCGATTTTTTAGTTTTATTATGTGTAGTATTTGTTTGTATACCTGTATAAACGGCCATTCATTGTCTTTCTTCTGCCTCATTTTCTGAAATAGATTGGATAGGGGTTAATGGTTTCCACAAAACAGCAGAGATCCACACCTTTATGCCTAGTCCTTTTTCAACATTGCGAAGGTCGGCTCCTAGTCTAATCAGATGCAAGAATGCATATTTTACACGGAGTGACTGCCTACGTGACTCCTACACCCCAAAAACTGTGTGACACCATATACCTTGGCAAAACTGGTTGTGAGCCTTTCGGGTTTCTTCTTTTCGTGTGAAGATGTGGTCACCTCAGGTCTCAGTGTTAATTATGCCGCCTCTGGGAACCCACAGGTCTCTGAATTGGCTATTTCAGATTTACATTAACTATATAAGTCCAGGTTTCCTCACGATGTTTTCCTTCAACTTTGTCTGTGATGTCCAAGATAAACTAAGAAAGTACATATGAATATGGAAAAGTCACATAACTTGCCTGGATTTGAACCTACGAGATCTTAGCCATTGGGCTAACACGACATCGATTTCGGGCTGGCTACATGTAAATACTTTCAATTTTCAATGATGTACAAACGACAGTCGGAACCAAATAGTTCACGTGTTTTCAGATGCGTAGAAGAGTATCACTTATGTAGTCTTATGTACTAGACTCTAAGTCCGAGGTACTTAAACGTATTTAGTAGTGCTTGCCATCAGAACTTTTCCCTGATGCAAGTCGTGACTCGTGAGTCACAACTCTGCCACAGATAGGTATCACACAAGAATCACGCAGCCATCACGCTATTACAGAACTTTATTTCTCTCTTTCTCGGCCTTTCCCAACTTTGTTTTCCAAGTTTCTAGTCTAACTAAACGCTGCTGAATATAATACGGTAGTTTCATGACCACCAGCATGCAGCGGACGCGCATTACTGGTCATCATCCTCAAGCTGCAGCATCATCTCGACTCACTGGAACCAATCTTCCACTGCTATCCGGTCTCTGGAGGGGAGTGATGTGGCGGCATCAACGCCGCCACCTGCATACTAGGGACATTACGTCACACAAATCCTGTATCGCGCAAGCAAAGTTTTCGACGCGATTTAAACGTATCAACAGTCCGACATCAAACATCGCGCCTTTGCCCGGACCAGACACAACACCCGTCTGGTCGGAGGATCCTCCCTTTTCTACGGAGGTTTGTGGGACTTTACACCCTATTCCGCATGCCCCAAGGTTGACTGGTAGAGAATGCCTTGCTGCATTAAGTCCGCCTATGTATCACCATTGTACATGAAGTTTAAATAAATAATAAATACATGGAGCAACTGCCTAACTCGCCGCCACAATCTAGGTGGGTGACAAGACACACCTTGGCAAAACTCTCAGGCTTCTATCCGTAACAACTACCGAAGATCTACAATTGACAGTCAAGGCCAACTGCATGCTTACAGCGGTGGAGAAGAGAATCAAGTATGCTATGAACTAGATTCTATATAAATCGTAGGTAAAATGCGCCTAACTGCACGTAGCTATGTATTGCATGTCATCTGAACCCTTTGCCCTGATGTCTGTCATGACTTCGTGACAACTCTCAAGACACAACTCTTCAAAATGTAGGTATCACGCAAGGATCACGCAGCCAGCACGCTATTAGCACTAGGTCTCTTTGTCACTGCACTGGAAGGTTTTCATTAGAGAGTCACCGGTGTAAACCCGATGTGAACCGTAAAAGGATTTGTTCAAGAAGGTAATGTATTAAACACGATCGCCTCTCTATGACTTATTAATTATCGTCGTTATAAGAACTGTTTTATAAATTAGAGCAATGGTTCTAATGGGAAAAGATGTCGTGATTCTATTTATATATATTTTCCTAAATATTTGCCAGTATTTACTTCACTTGCTGGCTCGTCAGAAAGATACCTACCATTGTTGATCCAAGTTTCAGATTTCGAAAAAAGCAGGCCTCTTTAAACACAATATTATTCACAACAACAATAAATCGAGTAGGGACCAAAATAAATATATTCATCATAGTTTACCGGTACCATCAACAAATACTAAATTTTGGTGATGAGGATGACGGAAACTTCCTCAAAGGATATACCGTACTGGATACCTAAAATTGTAAACATTTGCGATTTGACTCATCATATTAGTCCTAACAGTTTTATATCTTCCTACTAGGTATATTGGGATAATTATTATTCCGTTATTATTATTTAACTTTCATGTAATAACAAATTACTCATAGCAAGGGAAAATAACTAAAATAATCCACATAATTTATTATACCAAGAATTCATAAATTTCACTAAAGGGACTGGAAATATGTATCTAAACGGTCACTAATTTAGGATAACAAGACGTTCTCTGCTTATTCAGAATAGATAGGTATATCCTTGGCATATACATTAGTTTGGAGATAGATATGTCATTGTTACAGATAAAGCATCTGCAGAAGCAGGAAAGATCCAATAGTATATTTCGTGTCTAGCATAAAAAGTTGAGATTTTAACACGAGAGATGTAGCCAATTTCTCCTTGCTTAGTTACATGCGAGTGTTAAAATAAAGCCTTTTTATGCGAGACACAAACGATTCTTTTTCCACAACCTGATGAGCTTACTTAATTAAATGCAAATAAGTTCCAAACACAATTTATTTAAACGTTCAGAAACTTTATACAAACAATCAACGCGCTTTTTCGAGAGGTAACAGGGTCAGTATCATTCTACCAGTTAAATAATGATACCAAAACTCCATACAAAAGGGATTTCTTAATTTTTATTATGCAATTTTGTTTTTTTTATTTTTATTTTATAATCTTGTGTCTAAATGTTCATATTTCGAAACGAATTTCTTAGGCAATGTGTTACGTAATGGACAAGGTAGTGGAAAATATTACTTTTTAGGTGTTTATAAGTATAGGTCCATGTATTGTCTCGTGTGTGTGGAGAGCATGGATTTCATTTACAGTCATGATGAAGGACAGACTGTACTCACTTATCTCTGTAGGTCAATTATTTAACGCCTTTTCCTTTAACACAGAAAAACCCTTGCAAAGTTTGTATACTTGAATACCCAATCATAATGACGGAATATTCCTATACGTAAACAATCACTTTTACCTGTATATGCAGAAAATGATTTGGACGATTGAATGATAGACATAATAATTAATAAGTCATAATTATAATGTGCTTGAGAGTCTCGTGCCGGGCTAATTGGCTACCGTGTATTTAAATTGATGATGAATGTTCAAAGTATCGCCGCGAATATTTCTCATGAGATATCAATTATATATGATGCCTCATTATGTAGTCTGACATCAAAGTATCGAAGAACTTTGTACCAGGAATTCAGACTGAACCTGATATCAGCCTCACTGGATGGGTTTTAGGCAGAGGCGTCTCTAGCCTATGGAGCGCCCGTGTGCAATCATTACCCTAGCGCCCTCTATTAAGCGCGCGGTCAAAATAGAATAGGTACATAACTGCATATCCACAAACTGTCAAATTTCCCCAATGGGTAATAAACTCTATTGTTTGGAAATTAAATTGAAAATCTATTGAAGAAATTTGACTGTTCTGGATGCCATGATGTGCAGTTGACTATATTTAGAATTATACAGGCTGTTTACCAAACACCTTGTATTTTCAACAGGGAACGGATATCCAGGTGCAAAACTGCAAATGGTGTAATTTTAAATGATGCCGGTAAACAACAGATACAAACAAACACACTAACAAAAATACTCGGCCTCGCATCAAGCTTCCCACATCTTTCTAATTTCTTCATTCTAAGGGTTCTATCAGACAGAGAGCGGTCTCGCTGTTAACCGTTCAAGACAAGAGCGTTCGATGTGTTGTACTTGTAATACGTTACATAGATAATATATACCCACACAGGAGGCATTCTGAACGCGTCGGTCAACCAGAACGTACACGTTCGCGCGTTCACTGCTTTCGTTTTTTATACGATGCGAAGGATAACGATTATAAAAACCGAGGAAAAGTAGCACCAATCTTTTAATTTTCTGAAATGGATTCCTCCAGTTAGTACCTGTCTTGTTTAACTAAGTCATGTTTATCTTTTTCATATAGTTCATCGAAGGAATCAATTGTCATCCGAAAAGAATTAAAAACATTTCTTCATCTACAACCCATTTAGAAAAAATCTATGAAAATCTCCATCTTGTTTTCTATCCTTATTTACTGGGCCACAACCAGTTTTTTCTTTTCGGTCTTGTTGCTGATAATGACCACAAAATCATTAATTCGTCTTCCGATGAAGAAATATCGTCAAAAACAAGGTAACAATAGGTGGTACCGTGTAGACTGTCCAACAGCTCGGGGTTCGTGAGCAACTGCACGCTCGAACGCAAACTGACCTCTTGAACGCTTGACCGTGTGACCGCTCTCTGTCTGATAGAACTCTATTTACGACTTCATGTCATACGTACAGAGTTCAATATCAATAGGGAACATTTGACAGATTTGGGAAACTTAATGCGAGGCCCACTGTACACGGGTAAAAAGTATTTTAAGATAGGAAGGAGTGACAAGAATAACAAAATACAACATTGTGGTTATTTAAAAGCTCTGACCGCGGTGAAAGACGCAACAGTTGTGGCAGCTTATAACAAATCTTACATAATCTCTCTTCTTTCTTTCTCTCTTCTTTTGTGGTGTACAATAAAGTATATAATAAATAATAATAATAAATAAGTATATTTTAATAAAAAGAAAAGCCGATTTACTTCTTATTTACATGTTTACTCAATTTAATATAATATACTACTAATCAAATTCATATAATATAATACTTAATCCATTGCGTCAAGACTTACTTTGGAAAATTACGTGTAGCGGTAGAACACAAAGTGCGGCACGCACCACGCATACACACGATTTTGGGAAATGCCACGCACGTGACGGTCGTCCATGGCAATTTGATCTTTATTTTTTATTCTAAACGGCCGAATTCAGGATTTGCAATATAATTGTACGCGTGTTTTCAAACGAATCAAAACAGGTTGGGGTCAGGCACGCGCCTTTGGTAGCGATGCGACACTCACTTCTAAAAATCTGTAATTATCTGTTTCTTGGTTTATTTCATGTTGCAATAAAAGTTACTATTGTAAAAGCCGCTCGTGGAGCGCCTTGCTTTGCTGTAATTCGACATATATAAGAAGAGCTCTAGATGCCATACAAAATGTAAACAAACCGGAGCTCTTTTTACGTAGGTCATTGAAAGTGCCGCGGCCGGAGGGCGCGCGATTTGTGCTCGGCGCCCCTTAGGGCACTGCGCCCGTGTGCTGCGCACACCCTGCACTATAGGTAAAGCCGCCCCTGGTTTTAGGTAATAAACAATAGGAATGTGCATGCAGTGCATGTGAGGACCTTATGGCTGCGTCAGCGTATAGTGTTGCCGTGGCAACATAATATTTCGAGACTATATTTACTATCGATACGTTATGAAGAAGAAGCTATCAAGCTTCGTTAAAATATTATCTATTGATAAGCAAGAGAAGCATATGTTGACCCAGACATAGTAGACATAGACATATCCATTTATAAAATGTAGAACGTACTATGAATATACATTAGTACAGGTGTAGGTACTTCAATCGAGTAGTAAGGTTAGATAATTTCTATTGGAATAATTAGGTACATAATTACCGTATCTGCTTATAACCGGTTTGTAACACTAGAAATAATTGTATAGAAGTGTTAGTATAGGTATCTTTGTATTGAGTAACATGGTAACTTCTAGTCTAGAACAACTAGCCACATACACCATTACGTGCAGTTGAAGCAAACGTGATTTTCTGTAATGATCTTACATGACATGGAGACAATTATGTTAAATTAACAATTAGCGTTGTTCAAGAAGATAATAGACATGGGTCAGACGTATCTGAAAAGGGTGTGTATACCTATGTAAGTTGAGACGGAAACTATTTTTTTTTGTATGGAAATTAGAAACTTACTCAAATAGGATGAATTCTGGACGTCCACTATTTATAAAGGTCACTTAGGGCCAGTTTCTGAAGTCAACGTCACATCTCAAATCAGCTGACAATTTGTCACAAATTAACCAGCCGTCAGTTGTCAGTGAGTTTCTCAACACTTCATCATCGAGAAATTACGTAATCGCTTGTTACATTTAATAATCGACATTAATTTATTTCGGTTGGCTACCCTAGCTGGTATTCATTCACTACTATAACGTAATCAGTAACTTTAAATAGTATTTTATCTTGAGAGGCTGGATTGGTGTAGCCGCCAAGTAAAGCAAACCTTACCAAGGTCGATTTTTGGATGGGTAACCACTTCTTTTTTGGTTTGCTTGTTTTTGGATAGGTGACCCCACCCACACAGGTTAAGCAACACTTGCCAAGGTTATTCTTTGGATGGGTGACCGATTTTTTTTGGTTCGTTTGTTTTGAATGGCTGACCCCGCCAGGGTAAGCAACACTTGCCAAGGTCAGTCTTGGGATGGGTGACCACTTTTTTTTGGTTCACTTGTTTTTGGATGGGTGACCCTGCCAGAGTAAGCAACACTTACCAAGGTCAGTCTTGGGATGGGTGACCACTTTTTTTGGTTCGCTTGTTTTTGGATGGGTGACCCTGCCAGGGTAAGCAACACATACCAAGGTCACTGTTTGGATGGGTGACCACTTTTTTTGGGTTCGCTTGTTTTTGGATGGGTGATCTTGTTAGATGTTGTTTAACCTAACGGGGTGACTTTAGGATGGGTGATCAAAAATTTTGTGGCGATGGTCACCCATCCAAAGACTGACCTTGGTTAGTGTTGCTTACCCTGGCGGAGTCACCTATCCATAAACATGCGATCCAAAAAAAAGTGGTCACCCATCCAAAGACTGACCTTGGTTAGTGTTGCTTACCCTGGCGGAGTCACCTATCCATAAACAAGCGATCCAAAAAAAAGTGGTCACCCATCCCAAGACTGACCTTGGTAAGTGTTGCTTACCCTGGCGCGGTCACCACCCCAGCCGCTTCAAGTTAAACACAAACAGTAAACAAAAAAGTCAACACTCCGGTATAGTCAACACTGACCTGGGGATCGAACCTTCCTCACGCGCACTAGCGTGAGGAAGGTTCGATTCCCAGGTCAGTAACAGTTTGTTTTATTTTTATTTATTTAAATAAATACAAAATAACAATTTTTTATAATTGTGTCAAGTTTTTATAATGTAATTAATTTAAAAGTTTGTAATATGCAAATTTTTTTTAGATCTTGGTAATCAACTATAATTGATTTATTAAACATATTTTTTATAACTCAACCCATACCATAATTTTCGCCGACCCCTATTATCTTTTTATCGTAATATAAGCCTTTAAAGTCATAATATTAATTTTAATCTGCGAATAATCGACCAATTTCCAACAATTATAAATTAGGCTCGTTGACAAGAGATTAACATTGAAAAAGGTGCTCAGAAACCCAAAACTGCTGTAACATGCGGTTAATTCGAGATTTTACTCAAATGTGACAAATTGTCAACCACTTGTCACACTTGGATGTTGAGAAACTGAAAGTAGAATTAACAGGCGATTAATCCTCGATTACGTTAACAGCCCGATAATTCTGAGCTGGGAAACCGGCAGTTAATGATTACCATGTTAGAATATACGACTGTTGGCTTAGCAAATTCGTATTTAATCGGTTGCCTTTTCACATTTCCAAGGAAAAAAAATTAAACAAAGGTAACAAAGGTTACAGGTACAGACAGTAATATGATACAACATAATGTGCGTAAGGTATTATCTCCTGACTCCCAAACTTGGTTTATTGCCTGTGCCTTGGGGACCAGTGGTTCCCTAAGGGTACATAGAAGGTCAAAAATCTGTTTTCACCAGTAACATAGCTAACATAACAATAATGACTATAAGGAAATAATGTGTTTAAATACAGAAGAAAATATAATTATGTACATTTGAAATCAATAGAACTTCTCAATGGATATTTCTAGAAACGATTAAACTATAGTTGGACTGTGTGAAAGAATATATTATAGAAGAGTGTGCACTAAGATGACGAGGAACAGATAATTAATTATACAAGAAGAAGAATACGACATGTTGCACAGACCCTGTATATAATGGGATAAGAGCATGGACGTGAAAAGATTTAAGATGTTAAGTTGTTGATAGACTAACAACAGCAGTTTTCCAGAAGTTGTTTCCTTTAATCTGAGCTTGTGATTGCAATCATTCAATTATTGTGAACAATGTGAACAACAACTATCGTTTTGAGCGTATTACTGGGAGTTATGTTTGTTAAACATTGCCTTCCAAGAAACGAATGGGTGTCAGATTATAACCCGAACAGTAGGCGACAACGTGTACCTACTGTTGTCTGTAGCTTGATCGAAATGACCTAATTTGTTAACGGCATTTACAGCAATCCAATAAATTATGATTAAAACGAAGAATCTAATTTTACATGGAAGCATCTAGATGCATTTCAAGAAATTCTATATGTATACGATTGGTGCAACGTCTACGGACGGCAAAATTGTGGCAGAAGTCTCATACTTAACTGAACAATTTTGTAAAATAATGCAGACTGTAACGAGACAGACATAGCTTATGTTGTTGATAGTATTTTACGATTGTGTCTGCCAGATTATTTTACAGCTTGCTTAATTACTTTTGCGTGTAATCTTTTCAGTCGTCTTTCCGTCTAATATGTCTCGTATTGTCAAGTCCAAAGGTCGGTAGCACGTGCCGGTGAAATGCAAGATTTTATCTTCTTTGTTTATTTTGGTTACTATCTAAAGATGCGTCTGGATTTCAGTGATAAGCTCTGTGGACTCAAATTATTATCTTATCTTTGTTTCCGCATGAATTACTTCATCTAATTTGTACAGGATTCCTCGAAAGATAATTCATATACAGCACTACTTTGCTACGGTAAAATAGTTTTGTAATGCAATAATCTGTTCTTGGAATGACTTTGTTAATGAAAGTCAATAAACTTATCTATCTATGTACCTACATTCTGCAGATTTGTTTGAACAAGCAAAGAAAAGCATGAGTAACATATACAGCTAGTTGGAACACCATATCGATTAGGAATCATAACTGCAGTTAACCTTAAACTCGATTAGATGACGTTGGTGTATGGCTACTATAGATTTCTTTTTGATTTGTTATACCCGTTGTACGTAACCTATTAAAGGTGACGGCTTTTGATTATGTAACCTACTTGGCGTTTAATATATAGCATAGCTAAAGGGCTCGAATTTTGGATAGTGAGACATAATAGAAAAAGCAATGGAGATCTTAGGTCGATGTGATGATGAGAATCATGATGATATTGCTGATAGTAGACGATTCTAAAATGGTAAATTCAGTCATTTTATTTTAAATGCAATATAAGACAGACAATTAGAGACAATTTGGTTTGATGAAGATGAACAGATTTTTTGTCAGGACTGTTTCAATTAACTTCAATTGAACGGTTCTAGTATTCTTAGATAGTCTTGTCCATTTTAAGAATACCGTCGTTTTCCTGTAAGCTTGCGGAGACAGTCACCAAGGCATCGTGCACGTGTCTCATACTTCACTACAGATTTAGACACGTGCATCAGATAGTTGGTATTCAGCTTTCGTCGAGTTAAAATTAAGTTTGTTTTGATGAATATTTTTAGCCTCGTTTATAAACGTGATTGGGGCATGGCCATTATTTTAACTATTCACGTCACGTTTTTGTTATATTTGCATTACTGATTAGTTGATTCATTTACTACGCTAGACGTTCTATAATATTCTAATGAATTTTTTCTTGCTATTACCGATAGTTTGTGACGAAATACTCTCCATTTTTTGTTATATGGAATCCCCTTTGTTGACTTCTACCAAAGTTTGGAAAAAGTAGCTACCTGTTGGTAAGGTGCCAAACTTTGCGGGTGTGGAGCCCCCGCCCTCAGTTGTACCAGTTGTATAGAACATGCTTCTGAAAAGGGGCCAGTGACGTCGACCTCGACGTATTCAGACGTATCGATAGCTTCGACGCATGCGTAACTGTTTGTCGTTGTGTGTGTAAAGTGTCTGGTGGAGCACGCGGTCCGAGCGTGCTCCTCTTTCTGTCTCGCTTGGACCACATATCTCCATCCCCTTCTTATGCGCGCGGCGCGGCCGGGGAGCACCAGTAAGTTTAAAATACCACCGTAGCGAGGGTTAGCGCTCAGTGGTGATCAAGCTGCGCTTCTGTACAGTTGAAAATCTTGCACCGCGTGACGTTCGCTGAAATTGTTGTGACTACTTTTTTGTATTGTAGATTTGTGGAGTCTAGTAGCTATATTGAAGCCTTGAGTCGCCGTCAGCTACAGCTGTTTCGAAATATTTATTGTGACTAGGTAAGTAATAAAATATATGGCATGCATGAATTTTACCGAATATATAAAGCAGAACAGGAAAGGACTTTTAGCTAGTAAGGATAGCAGAAGTTAATAATATAATATATCAGAGAACATTCTGGTTTAGCTAACGGTAATGGACAGCAAATGGCCGACTTGCATCGGCGGCGCTTTCTCTCTCGACAGGCTCGCTGCCGCTAGCTTAGCTAGTGCTACGTCAGGTTAAACTAAATCACTTTCCATTACACTATTATTTCTTTTGGTGGCGCCTAATATTTAGGCGCCTGTTAATATTAAATGGTGCCTACTTTTCCAAATATGAAAATATATGCTTCCAAGTTTTATTTATTACTCATATTCTTCCAAATGCTTAGATTTGTACAAATACGAAATAATAATTTCTCACAACTTTTATGAAAACTTTGTTTTTGTACTTTCCTGTTTACTTAATTGTTATTTTAATATGTTGTAAGTATTGTATGTTTAATTTTTTCACGAAAGCCTCATTCACTTGACTAGTTTCTGAAGAATGTATATAAAAAGGTTACGCTTGGTTGACCGTGTAATCGAGATCCTTTGAATCGTGTCGCCCAAGTTTGTATTCAGTAGTTTTTTTCAACTTTTACCTGCTCCTTTTTGAGATGCGAGGGTTTTTGTAACTGTATAATGACAATTGACAAACAGGTAATCCTCCGAAAAAGGGTCGTGTCCTTGTAAGCATTCAGTAATATTGCTACAATACATTATCAAAATTGCTGCGACAGGAAAACCATGAATTCAATAAACTGAAATTTTGCGATAAACATGTTTGAACTTTGATCAATTCGGGAACCCCCTTGTTATTTGCACTGTTTGTAAATATCGTGGGACAGGTGAATCACCTTCCTTTCATTCAGTCTGTAAATGGAAATTTTCCACAAATTGAAACAACTTGGTGTCCTTCTGACGTACTCACGAATTCAGCAGCTGATCAAATATATAATATGGACGTCACAAGACCTTTACTTTACTGATGTTCATAAATAGCAAGCAGTGAATAAAATAGACCTCACATAGTATAAAAATAAGAACCATGAATAACGTGAAATCTGATTTAGAAAAAATCGATCACAAAACAGAAGAATTGCTGTTGAAAATAAATCAAATTGCGGAATCTGGGTCGACGATGTCAAAATTTTTGCGCAAAAAATTATGTAGAAGCTATCGAGAATAATGTCACAAATCTCGAAGACTAACGAAATTAAAAAAGAAAAGTAGAAAAAACTACTGAATACTAAAAAATTTAAATATTTAATAGTTTTACAAAACACGTGAACGTTTTTCAATTCTATTACCCAACGGAGCTGCTTGTTATGAAACAGTCGTAAACTCGGATAGCACTGGTACGATAGTACGATTGGGAATGAGGAAACCAATAGACTCAACCAATAGACTCAACCAATGGACTCAACACTCAACTGTATAGTTTAATAAAATGACAAAAAATTAAATTTCATAACCTAAAATTTTTCGTTCGATTTTTCGTTTCCAAATGTAGATAATTATAAATATATACATTAACAGTATGGAATGAAGATGGGGCAAATTATAGTAATAGACGTTAAAATTGCCTTTAGGAATATGCTCTTTTGTCAGTTATTTTGTAACCTTCAGATGCCTCTTACCAGTGTATTGTGGTAAAATTTGTATATTTGGAGTTGCAGATGAAATTTGACTTTACAATCCTTGTTTTTTCTTATCAATATAGTTTAGATATAACTCAATGAATTGGGATATTCGTTTTTCTTTGATTTGGTTATTTGTCGGCCTTTGGTTGACCATGGCTCGTTGATTGAACCTTTTGTGTCCTTTTTATTGATATTATGATCGCATTAGAGGACAAGAAAGCAATTGATTTTCTATTGTGTAACAATTGGACCATTTATCTGTTATGATTATATCTAATTACCGACTGATGACCTACAGCCAAGGATCGCAGTAGGAATGTCGCGGTTTCTAAGATAGCTGCATAAATTAAGAAGAAAGTTCGAAAGCCAGGCTAATAATGGAAATCAAATATAAAATGCAAATTTTTCTTTGGCAGATTTGAGAAGGATTGAAAGAAGATAAGATGCTCGCGAGCCCAGCTATGGAAATGCAAGCGGAGGAGACTCCCTTGGCCCTGCAGCGCCTGTGGAACTTGACCCGTGCGCGTCTTGCTGGCACCTCCACCGCTCTTGATGTGGAGCCATCTTTTGGAGAATCTTTGCCACCAGCTCAGGTAAATTCAATTCCAAATTTCAGAAGATTTTTATGTTCGAAATAAAATTTTAAATGCAATGCTTAAAAATTCAAGCTTAATCTCAATCTCAGTAAAAACATAATAGTTTCATTTTGGATATCAAAGTCGACTAATAAAATGAAACAAACTATGTACAAGTATTTTAACAACTAAAATCAACAATTGTTATGGTTGTATTCAATAATTAACTGTTAAAATAATATATACATATTATGAATGTCAATAAAGGAGATAACAATTCAACGATTATATATATTTTAAAGACGGAATATTTCGAAATCATAGATTCCTCGCAAATTAATTATGATATAGATAAATTTTATATATGTATAGTAAATATGCGATATCATATATATGTACATGTACAATAACGCAGTAAGTCAAGGGCTACTACTGTTTTGTCCTCTTTTCTTATCACTGATATACAAACATAACTTTCTTCTCCATAACTCATTCAAGATAATATTCTATATCTTTTATAAGTACAAGTCATAAAGTCAATAAATGAATCATGAAAAATTATATGGGTTATAATGTTTTAGGAGTTTGAGGGTACACCGAAAGCCTCTCGCCCAGCTCCTAGTGACTATGAAAGCGATGGTGAAGAAGCTTTCCCGGAGTTAGAAATTCCTGTAAGTATACTAACATTATTTTTTTGTAATTTATTGCCAAATATCGGAACGTGATGTTTGGCAAAAAAGTCTTGGCAAAAAATTGAGGGCGTGGCCTGACGGAAGAGTTTACTTACGCGTTACAACACAAACGACGTCGAATTTATAAATAGTATATAGAATATTTGCTTCGATTTCATGAAACTCAAGTCAATGAGCTTCTACGCTTTCATGTTTGATAAATATACGACGGATGGCAGCGGTAACAACATTGTTTGGAATTTCGCCATTTACAACAGATTTGTTGGTCCGATGTTTACTAATTTCGTAAAGTATGTCACACGTTTCCTTCGCACGTTTATCGCTTTATCAATGTCGTGTGACGGCAGTGGCACTACTCACGCCGACTCCCCCACGTCTAGACACCGGTATAATTAGGTAATCATAATTGATAACACCTCTCTGAGTAAACATCGTTACAAAATTAGTCGTATTCAAACATTCTATACTTTTGAGTGTCTTCTAATTGATTTGGCATTTATCACGCTTCGCCGGCTAGTTATTCATGCGGCAGATAAGGTCGATAACATAAACTTGCTAGGTTTCCGACGACATCAAAGTTTTAGGAGGTCATAGCCTTCATCAATGAAATAGGACGCGAGTAGCAAAAACTACATATATCGTTTCCTGTACCAGACAATCGCGTAGGAGCAGCGGAATTCATAGCGATCAGCATTAATAGCCGAAATAGCTCAGAGGAAATGTCTCTAAAAATAACTTGTACATTATCCACGGACGGACGGACTTTGATCTTAGTTAATAGATGCGGTCAACAAATCAATTTGACTTGGTTGCCGGCGCAAAAGCCATTACTTGTATGACATGAGGTACTATTGTCTACCCCCTGTGGTACTAATGGCATCCAATGAGTTTCAATTGATATACAATGATGGCGTTGTAGATTCACATAACTTTTATATGGTGTTATTCAATGCCTTGTCTCTTAGTCTGTCACTGGCAGTTTTCACAAGGTCAGGTATTTCTTTCTTTTACAAATTATGCAACCAAACAACATTATTTTGTTGATTAACACGGACGGAAATAAAAGTAAACAACAACTACGACGTAATTTTTCTTAAACACGCTATTGGCAACAGTTTATGAAGCATCACATGGGCGCCTAAGCTTTGCCAACTAGTGCAGGTATAGCTTATGTGTAGACTTGATTCCTTTATTCTTTCACCCGACGGCCGGTAGGTCGGTCATTGTACTAATTTAAATAAGGTACAATAATTACAATCGATTAGTAAACCGCTATAATGCTTGCAGTCAAAGTACATTACGATGACCGCGAGAGTTTTGAAGAAGTTTTCGAAGATCCAGACTGGGATGATGTACGATCAACTTGAATTAAGTGACATGACGCGTCGTTGTCTATATAGAAGTGGTGTTGTAGAACGAAATAACAATGTGTCTTCAATTTTATAGGAGGCAAACGATGTCCCCAGCAAGGGTTTCTGGTCTGACAGTGCGTACAATAAGGAGGTCCTGTTGGACGCAAGCACGCTTGGAGATGTCCCCGCCGTGTATCGCGTGCCGCAGCCCGCGCCCCATCAGTTGCCCGTCATTGGCGTGTACATCGACCCCCGCGTCAGAACCGGCTTCCGTTACAAAGTCAGACCCATGCAGGTGAGAACAGTAATTTAATTTATATCTAAACATTGTCGCAAATACATACTCGACTCGCGATCTGTGGGAAATTGTCTCATTTAAACTGAAGAAGTGTTGATGATTGCGTGAACTATCAAAATACACGCAATCTTCCACATTTCGAAGCTTATAATAAATAAGCAGAAGTAATTACCAAACTATACAATGAAGACCATTCCTCACATGATCACTTTGAATGTTGCTTAACCATCGACAAATCTGTAATGTGAATCAATCTGGAATCGCTTTTGTACATCAATATCGAGCTCCCCTTGGGAAACAAACAGAAAAACGACGAAGATCCATAAAATCGGGCAAAATTATTTAAAACTGGACTGCGAAAGAAACGACTATGTCGATGAAGGAATTATATATATGAGTTCAATATGGATAGTCGTAACAGCTGATTTTAGACAAGCTATCGTGCTCAAACATTACAATTTAAATTATTTGACTAATCATACTTTATTTGATATAAATATGAATAATATACAGTAATAAACTTTGCATTTGATTGAATTAAAAAAATCATAAGCTTATGAAACAAACTAAATAAATCGGTTGTGGTTAGATTAGAACGTTTTTGTAAGAATAATCCTTTTCAGAACCAAGAGGATGGTAAGTTTCTACAAGTCTTACAGAAAAGTTCATGGAATAAACGAAAATTCTTGATGACTAATTAATTGGCTATTTTATCATGGATTCCATTGTAAATTATATGATTAATTACAAACCACATTTATATAAGAATCTTCGCAAAGTTCCATTGTACGTAACCACAATCGATCGAGTTAGATACTTATTAATTATTAGTAAGTTGTCTTTAATATATAACTTTTGAAGTCAATGAGCACGATACATAAGGTTGTCATAGAAATGTTTTATAATTTTGATACACAAACATTGAAACACGTACATAACGTTATAATGTATCTTGTACTTTGTCTACAAATTATTTTTATTTAAAGTTAATTCAATTAAATACACTATTTAACTTGTAATGTAAATGTCTTTGTATTCATCTTTTAATTTTCTAAAACAGTTTATTATTGTGGTGGCAACCTTATGCCCGATGTCTAAAGGAGCTGTTATAGGACCTAATGGTGATTGGCTTCTATCTTTGTGCAAATCAAATTCTGAAAAATTCGCTAGTCGATTTCAGCAGTCCAGGGGAATTTGGAAAACTTAGATATCTGGGGAGTTAGTTCAATGAGTAGCAGTGTCCGTTGCTGACATTTCCAACAAATGTCATCAACGATCAACACTGTTGACTTGCGTGATTTGCCACTGGTTGTGTGCACCGTTGTAGGCGATGGTATGTGGATCGTCCAGTTTTTCAGACCCTCGCCCAGAGCGGCGTTGACATACAAACTTCAAGAACCGGCAGAGACCCGACAGGTCGAAAGTGACATACTGGCTGGCGGCATGCTATGTCCATAATAGGTAAACCATAAGTATCATTCATAAGGGCGTTGCGCCATTGTTGATCATATCAATGTTCTATTTCAAAAACTTACTTTTTGGTGGTCTTGATGTGATTATTTTTTCATTTCATCGTGTATGCAAATATGGGAAATATCAAATTATTCGATGGTTCATACATTATAACACTTTTCGCTCATTCTTTAACACAAGCACTTTTAGCGCTAGAACAATGATGAATCGGAAAAATAGTCATAACTGATCACGAACTTGATTTTGAGAAGCTATTAATAAATGAATCAGTTTATAAAAATTCAAAATGTAAATAATTTTCTTCTTTATTTATTAACTAATAAAGAACCTTAAAAATCATTTAAATAAAAATTAGTTTATGATTTTTTAGTAAACATTAGTAACACGATGAGTAATGTAGACCTCAATTTTCCAGGCCCTGGATGCTCCTCCCCTATCAGTGAAGCCGAGGTACTTGTTCGGAGGCAAGGCCCTCACCCTGCAATCAATTGGTCGTGGATACGCCCGTCGCCTCACATTCGAGCCTGTGGGATCCAAACTCAATGAGAATGACAACTTCTTCTGGACTGACTCCAGGCCTGAAGGATTTTTGTTTGAGATCGAGGCCGTTTCCATTGGCGACAAGTTCACGATCTACGACGCTAACCATGAACCTCAGGGAATTTTGGAAGTGGTTCAACAACAGGTAATTATATTTTTTTTTGAATTTGAATGAATTTATTTTAAAATTGAAGTTATAATTTTTTTATATTCTAACCAAATACTTTTACTTGTTTACAGAAAAATCAAATTGAAATTGAGCAGAAGATTCACGAGAATGGATCCATTGACAAGAAAGTTAAAATCAACACGCTTTGCAAAGTAGAGTGGTATGAAAATGATGGTGCTATTAAATTGGTGCCCGTGACTGGTGTGGCCATCTTGAAGAAGGGCCGAGGAAACGCCACCGTGTCCAGGGTGCTTAACGTCGCCATCGGCATCAAGCAGCTCAGGAAGGGTTACGAACTCAAGCCTGGCATTGAATCCTCCTCCAGAAGGGTTACCGTCAATGGTAGTGATATGAAAGACATTCCTTGCCAGTATTGCATTGTTGGCTTAGAGAAATATGAACTACCTGTTATTGGTAATTATTATTTGTTTATTTCTCATACTGACTATTTTGCGCTGTTACAAAATTACAAGAGATTATTCTAAACTATTTTGTTATTTCAGGAACCTTTGTTGATCCTCGCATCATTCCTGGTTTCTACTACCGCGTCAAACCGGCCGGTAGCAGGAGGCATCTCTTCGAGGGTCGCAGCATGCTGCTGCATTCCGTCGGCATGGGATACGGAAAGCGCATCACCTTCAAACCCGACACTCTTAACGCACCAGAGAACTATTTCTGGTCGGACTCTCATCCTGAGGGTCTCGGTGTAGAAACTCGTGCCATCCATCCGGGCATGAAATTCTCCATCACAGGAAATGGGGTTAGTATCAGACATCATGTTTATTATTACTCATAATAATTTCTGGTACGATCTTCGTGATGTTGCAATCAAGTCACATTTCATCCAATACGTATATGTCACAGTTGAATAATAAATAAAAGCCGGTAACTCCCCCTTGGCGAGTGGCCACGATAGCCGGGAACGTGTTCAGACACAGATATCATCATACATCATACGATAACACTTCTTTCTGACTGATTTGTTGACTTGTCTCTATTTATACTGGAGTCAAAGTTCAAGATACTTTGGCAGAAGGACAATTTCTAATTACTCGTACATTTTACTTTGGCATCAAGCCAAGGAAATGGGAGTTGTTTGAATAACCTTGGCGGTTGTTTTAGGATTCGTTTCTATTTATACTGACTTTATTTATTTTATTTGCAGGGTCTTTTGGGAGAAGCTAGCGTGTTCCGCGCTGATTTGCCCCAGGCTGAGGAAAAGACAGAATACGTGGATGTACCAGGCAAGCGAGGAAAGGCAGTTGAGAAATATGTCCATGTGGACGTCACATGCCACGTGAAGCTAGCCACCACAGGCGGTGGGTCCGTGGACTCTGAAGTGCATCTCATGAAGGTGTCAGGAGTGGCCCTGGTGCGCAAGGAGCCTGGCCAGGCTGTTGCCAAGCTAGTGAAGGTCTTCAACGTCGGTTTGGACTCGCAGTTGAACCTGCTGTTCGCGCACTCGCAGACCGAGCTCACCTTCCATCCTCTGCCCTAAATAAATCACGAGGTCCGAATGGTGTTGCAATACCTGTGACGACGGTTGTCTCACATTGAGGTATTGTAATACTAAAAACCTACCTGGCGCGACATAGGTTTCGTCAAATGCCAATCGATTGGTCTCGAGTCCGCAACCGAAAAATGGTCTGAATGTTAGACCGATGCTGCTTGCGATTCAGTTGTATACTCGGTTCAGCTGCTAGCTGAAAACTATACGTACGAGCTGCTCGTCATCAAGCTCACGGTTTACCATCGCTGCTGTAAAGTCTGTTATAGTAACGACACAAACATAGGCTGCTATCATTAATGGGATACACGCCACCATCAGTGAAGTTTCTTGATGGAGTCTACAGCCTTCTACTAAATCCTAAGGCATTTTGTGTCGGTAATTAAAGTTACTATTAGTACTTTCCAAAAGCAAGGATTGATCAGTATTTTAGTTTTATTCATTCGTAATTTGTTAATTTGTAATACAATCAAATTGGAATTTTGTACCGGAGAGAGTAGTAAAAGACTAGTTTATAATGAGTAATTAACCGTATCGGGACATAATTTAATTTTGTTATTTTCCTCTCGAATATTGTAATACATTAATCAATAAATTAAAACCTATTTGATTGAATTTATGGTTTTATTTCGTTTTCCCGAGACAATCATCTGAATTTTGAACCCAGATCCTGAACCCTATCCAAAAAAAAACACAAAAAGCGTCTGAAATAAAAAAAATATATTGCTGTTCATTTACGATACTATAGTGAAACACAAGTATAATAAATTCTTGAAATGTCTTTTTTTATAATCTCTCTCAGGCTTGCGTTTGACCACTATCACAGTTGATGTTAAACGATGATGTGGTCTACGGTGAAGCACGCTTGCCTAGAAGAAACCTATTCACTCTTGACTTAAACACACCAAGGTTGTAGCTATCAGGAAACAAAGACCCCAGAAGGGCGTTCCACTCCTTAGCTGTGCGCACAATGAAAGTATTAGCAAAACGCTGTGTACGTATGGGAGTGATTTCCACCATGCAACGATGGCGCATGGCCGTACGTCTTGTAGTCCGATGATGGCTAGGCGGAATCAAATTGTGCTGTTCCGTCGCACATTCCCCGAAATGTAACCGATAAAAAACCGACAGGCAGGCAACTCGGCGTCGATGTTCGAGGCTCTGGAGCCTTGACGCGACCAATGCATCGTTGCCAATAAGCCTTTTGGCCCGTCTGTCAATCGACTCAAGTGCATCAAGCTGGTATTTGGCAGATCTATCCCAGAGGTGAGAGCAGTACTCCATGCATGACCGAACTTGCGCTTTATACAAGTTGAGCAGCTGCTTCAGGCGTGAAGTAACGTCTTACCTTTGCAAGAATCCCCAAATTTTTGGCAGCTAATTGAGCTTTCGCCTCAATGAATGGACTGAAGTTGAGGGTCGATATCAACGTAACACCAAGAAGTTCAAGATGGTCCGTTAACAGCACGGTTACACCACGGAAAGATGGAGACGGGTGGAATTGGCTCTTTTAGCGGGAAAAAGACACGCCTGGGTCTTAGCAGCATTGAAACTGACCAGATTGGCATCACCTCATTCGGAGACCGCCAGGACAGGTTCATTCAAGCGTTTAACCATGACGTCCATACGTATAGTTCTCACTAAACTTCTTGGCCGCCCTGAAGTTGGCTGCAATGGCTGCGCATTAGAAAATCTCATACAAAAACTGCACCGTTTCGTGCCTCGCGCATCCGGTAAACTAACTTCAGGGCGGCCAAGAAGTTTGGCGAGGGCTATAGACACCTTTCAGCGTTGCGCGGAACTACTTACTATAAGTTTATTAAAAAAAACCCATAGATGACTCTGTTTAAGCTGCATAGTTAATGATCTATACACTAGATGGCGCTGTAACCAACAAAACATGGTGGGAATTCAGGTGTCGTACTTGGGTCCGACCGTGTTCATAACTGCTGAATTATGAACACGTAGTATGTCGGTAGATGGCGCTGTTCCAATAAAAAGTTGTCAAAGTTTATGAGTTCAGTTGCCTCTACCACGAGTGCGTCTCGCGAGCGCTGGGCCGTGTAGAACAAGTTATGACTACGTAGAGACACAGATACGAACTGAGTTGAGCGGGAATACTCTGCCTGACACGACTCGGCCGGCGGACGGCAACCGTGCTGGGGGTCTCGACGTTGCACGATATAACTATACGAAACTCGCGATGTGCCAAATAATAACTGGGAGACAGTGAATTGGTGCGATAACACGATTTATAACACGAATATATTACGAACGGTGAACACCATGGCTGAAGTTAGGTGCGCTAGTGTTTTATTTATGTGCATTTTATACAGTGTCACAAGTTTTAATCTGGAACCGAGGATTCCTGTGATAAAGTTCGGAGAGCCAGGCTCTTATTTTGGATTTTCTGTTGCGGAACACCTCACCGTCAACGGAGATGGATCTAACATAAGTTGGTGAGTGCTGATCTGATCTTAGCGCAACTTATCCTACAGTAATGAGACGATATGATGTCATATGTGAAGGTCGCCGCCTTCCAATATGCTCTATCGGTCTGTTGATCTTGCTTCTTTGAGCGTATTTACGAAAACTTATGTTCGAGTGTGATATGAAAGTTATCAGAAATGCTTATCAAGAATTTATGAAGCCATTGTAATTTGCAGTGCCTATACGCTGAGCTCGACTCATGTCAACGCTAAGTAAACTTGTTTAATGAGTTACATTTTATGTAACTTGTTATAGCTAGTTGGTCCTACTTTGTTTATAAAACAGTTTAGACTGAGGCATAAATCTCGTGGAGATTTCCTTGCAAGTACTTAACTTAAAGAGCACTTACCGACGTTGAGACAATAGCCTCTTAAACATACCAATGATACAATGGTCCTGTAAGGGCTTTAACTTGAGCGGAACTGATCAACAAAAAGGTGTATCCTGCGTAAGCCCTGTCCCTACCTGTCGTACAGGGCGCTTTTCAAAGGAGTCAGAAAAAGTACTTACCTGAGAAGTTTGGGTCAAACAAAAACATTTTCATATTCATAAATAACCCTTATAGAGAGAGAAGAGTTAATACAACACAGTGTTTTTATTTAACATATGATGAGATGGGACAGTTAAGTCAAAAAATTTGTAATTTAGGCAATTTTCGCAATAGTTGGCAATATAGAACTTACAAAAAGGCGAAATTTACATCGCTAGCAGTTCTTCCGTATTCTCTATCTGTCTCATGAATGGATACGTACAGAACTGAGGAATATATAATGAATGAGCGGAATACATCTCGATACGAGAGCAGGGCTGTGACCTAGTGCGGAGCGGCGGCGGCGCCAGGCCGAGCATTGCACTCAGCTGGCGCGGCTAATTCTGCATCATCACGTGCGCCTGTCACTGATACTGATCGATATGTCACTGATGTCACATCACTGCTTCTGTTCCTAAGATAGTGGAGTATTGAGACTTGTTGTCAGCCGGAGACGTGAAAATTAATTGCGAATTTAATTTGGAATGTCTCAGAGGAGGAAATAGTGATTTCAGAAGACTATTATTGGTAGAAATGGGACCCTCTTCTTGCTCATAGGTTTGCGAGTGTCTAAATTTATAAGCAAGTGTTTAGTCATTCAGATACGGTTGAATTTTGAACAGGGTCCTTTAATTTTTCTATTGCCACTGGTGTTGGGAATACTTTATGTCTTGATCAGTGAGCTAGGGTGATGTCTTGGCTGCCAGTCGAAAATGTATCTTCTGGTAAAGAATCTTTTACTATATCCGTAGTACTAACAATTACAGAATACCTCAGCATGTACTTGAACTCTACATATTTTTTTGAAAACAAGAGCACATTTTCAACACTAAATTGTCTGGATTGAAAGCATCGCTGTCATCATGTTAGCGATTAAGGTCGTTGCCAAAGGAATTGTTCAAGTTGCCAGGACGGAAATGCACTTGGCACATGAAGCCAGGTCATATCGCATTATGTTACGTGAACTCTAACAGAAGATTATTTGCCATTGATAGAATGTACTACTTTCATTGAACTATTGCAATTCATGCTTTCATATTTATTTATTAGTTTCAACCATTTCGCTTTTGGATTTTCTTCGTCCAAAGAATCAGCATTGCGATTCAACGTGGTGGCTGCTAGTTTCCTGGGCACTTTCCCAAAGCTAGCGATGCGGACGAATTTTTATTTGCACTTGTACATAACGTAATATTATCAGTTTTTATATACGTTATTTTATTAGTCCATAAATTTATAGTAGGTAGGTACTATTTGCCTTTTCAAATATTCATTTCCGTTAAGAAAAACATTACATTGCTAGATTATAAACGAATGAAATTCCTAGAATTTGCTGATCACTCATAGCTTCAAACATAAATATAATGACACGTCATGTTTCATAGACACTCGATTTTGATAAATCGACAAAGAAAATATTAGCACAAAATATGAACATGGATCGAGTGTGGTTCTGTTCGGAGATCGGATTGTGACCTACTAAGGAAGGGGCGCCGGGTGGAGATGAGATTTACTCAAAGACTACATTGTATATACAAATATTTCCTTATTATTCTGCCATGCATTAATCGAAGCGATGAAAATATATCGACGAATTGGCACATTACTAATCAGAAAGTTTAACCGACTGAATAAATAGCTATTTGATGTGTATGTGCCTCACAGTAGTTATTTATTCAATCTTAGTCAGCTAACGGGTGTTTTAGCGAGTTTTTGTTTCAACACATCAACGTAAATTGCTGCTGATTCTAGACGCAAATAATAGGTTATTATTTAAAAGAACATTTTTGCTTTGTAATGTACTTCTGTTAATAAGGGGTAATTTCTGTTTCAACTTGAACAGTTCAAGGAACTTTTCAAGAGCAGATCTTATTGAAAAGGAAATTAAGGAACGCATGTCAGGATGAGTCAGAGTTTCAGTCTCGTTTACTTTTCACTAGACTAGATCGAGTGTGTCTGAAGCTGGAAGAGATCCAACATCTCCCCGCGGTGACGACTCGCGGGTGGCGGTGGCGAATGTAGCGATATATCCTCGACCCACTCTTTATTTATATCCTGACCGAGATGTCACTGCGCTTGAATTCGCCAAATATTTTATACTAGATCTTCTTTTACTTTAGACTTAAGGTTCAAAATGGTGCAGCTAAGAGTTAGGAGTAACTTTTATAGTCACAAAATTAATTATGTCTCTGTTTTACCAATTGGCGTTATCTGTCTGATTGTTCTAAGATCTTGTCGCGATAGTTTTTTTTAGATGGCGGCGTGGTTTTAGTTTTTAACGGATGTCAACGCACAAAAAATGTTTCTAAGAACATGTTCTATGAGAACTTAATGCTTTTAATTGTGACACATATGGAGGAATCATTAAGGATTATGTGTCTTCCTCTTGTATATACGGTTTTGTTTTATTACTCAGATGAAGAGTTCATGCTCATGCGTTTCGTAAACATACTAAAGAACTTTGGAATGATAAAAAAAAAAACAAAGTTATTGTTACCAGCCGAAACATTAATTTACAGGAACTGCTCTTAGAGCAAAAGTCTTTTGTTGAGTAAGATTTCTGTAAATAAAATATTACCTAGATATTGATAGAGCTTTAGATATATTTATCTCTTTAGATATATCGTGCGGAGACGAAGCGACGACAATATATTTTGTATTTTCTTATCGACAACCATTTTATTGACAATATCGTGTTTACATTACAATATGAACGTACACGTTGTATAAATTACGTTATCAGATCACGTGTTATCATCTGTCTATACTCAGATTGTAAAGGGCTAACATTATGTCTGACACAAGACACTTTGTAGGTACACTAGGTCATAGACTCCGCAAAGTCCCGATAAGTATGTAGTTCGATTACTTACGGACCACAACCAGTAGTTTAAAAGCCTAGGTTTTATGTAATTTTACCCACAGTTGTCATTATCGGCCGTTATCAAGGCTGTATTACAGGATTATGTGTACGTGCCGTTATTTTACAAATAAATTATTGGTTGTGACAATAACTTTATAAATATAATGACTGAATTAATTATCTCTTTTATTATTTTTTACCGTTTTTTTACCGACCAATGCCCGATTATTCAATAGTCTGATAACTTTTAATTGAGGAATAAAAATGACTGTTTGACAGCTTTTGTATAGAAAATATGTCAAACGGCCATTTTTATTCGTCAAGATGACTTATCCAAATAGATTTACATAGTGATTACGACATTATTTTCTTTAACGACTCGTACTTTTATGGTGTTCATACAGTAAGTGCAGACTATCCCGTATTCTCACATTCCATGAAAGTTTCTTGCACATTCATCAATCTTTATGTATGCCAACACCATAAATAAAGGTTCGAATACATCTCAGTTCTATTCACTGTACTTTATTTGTGAATGTAAATGCACGTACTTCGAATACGGACTCGACTTCCAAAGCTTTTGAACTAATACCTTGTACGTGGGAGTAATACGTAACTTTAGTAGTTTACACACAAATAGAGACATTTTCTCACCGTTCGACGTGATACTGTATCGTGTTTGTTTATGAAAATACATGTTTTTGTGCCCTTTCAAATGTATACAGAATTTTTATTGTGTTTGGATGAAAAATAGCTGTACAGTGTACACTGAACTTCCAATGTGAGAAGATAATAAAAGTTTCAAGTCTGTTTGACACTCAATTTACGTTTTATATCGTGTAAATAAATAAGTTTTTATTTTGTATGTAAATAGCGGTTAATGACGTGCGTCTCGTTTCAATAACACCGGGTCTATGAGTGGGGCTGGTCCCCCCCGGTCCCACCAATTAAATTGTTCACACGTCTAGCTCAGCGGGGAGCAACTAACGACGCTACTCTGATGAGAGAGTCTTTGGACCAATGCGGGAAATTCAATAACATAAATATTTGAGAAACGATTTGTTACAATTTAAATTTATTTGTACCAACGCGGTTTTGTTGGTCATTTAAAGTTTAAAACTTTAAAGGGGAATTGTGTGAAGCATTTGACAAAGGAAGTTGGACATTAGATCCGAAGTCCACTTTTATTGTGCTTCTTGATAGTTAGATCCTGTTTAATAGATGGTAAACTGTAAAACTAAGTGATAATAATATCCAGAGCTTTAATATGAGAGGGCTCCAGAGCCTTGAACATCGTCGCCGAGTTGCCAGGTTGTTGGTTTCTATCGGTTACTTTTCGGGGAATGTGCGATGGAATTGCATGATCTAATTCCACTTAGCCCATTTCATCATCGGACTACCAGACATACGGCGATGCGCTATCGGTACATGGTGGATATCCCACCCATACGCACAAAGCGTTGTAGGAATACTTTTATTAAGCGTACAGCTAAGGAGTGAAATTCCTGCCGGAGTCCGTGTTGCCCGATAGCTACAATTTAGGGTTTTTAAGTCTTAGATAATTCAGATTATGAAAGCTGTTGAGCACGGCAAGGTTGTGTGCCTTGCAAAGTTATTGCATCATATAAAGACGTGATTTATTTATTTCACAGTGTTGATCTAAAAAGGTTTGAAGAGTCTTGTATGGTTATTGGTTATTGCCTATTACAGCATATAGCCGCGATCACACAAAAAACTTGAGCTGCTTCCACATTCCTGATTATCGTCTGAGAGCTTGACTTAACGTGAAGCTCCAATTATGGCGTTTACCCATGATTTACGAGACGTTACAGGTAAACTATTTGTCCATGGTGTTATCTGTAATCGCTCTAACATCCTCATAATGGAGCCTGTAACTGCCAGTAACTGGCCGTAACTCCAGAAATTGTGTTCCAATTATCGGAAGCAACGGCAGCTACGACTAGCTCTTGTTTATTTACCGACGGTATTTATAACTAGTAGTAAACTGTCCGGCACGACCGGTGACTGTCAAAAATAAAATGTCCAAACAAATGTAGTCAGGTGTGGAATATATTGGTTATTTGAAATGTCTCCAGGATCTTTATGTATAGCAGATGATCCTTTATCCTGTTCTTATGTAAATATGTGTTTGTGTAATATTATGTATGTATGCGTCGTCACGGCTTCTCGTAACGGGATAGACAGAATACGAAGTTAGGAAACGCAGCAAGTTTGTGTCGGGGTATGGGCGCTTGGTAGTAAGATGTCGGCTTAGAGCTCGTAACGTTACATCAAGTGACAACTCGCTGGTCTGTCGCCGGAGACCACGATTGCCATCCGTTTGTCTGTCGATTCTCACAACTTGATCGCATTGATGGTAAGCGTCTAGTGATGTATTTTGTAGAACAAACGGGTCGTTTAGAACGCCAAGAAATGTTTAAATAAGCTGTAAAAGATGGCAGAAAATGGGGCAGAAAAGATTATTAAAAAAAACCGGCCAAGTGCGAGTCGGACTTGCGCACTAAGGGTTCCGTACCATTATCGTAAAAAACGGCACAATAATCACGTTTGTTGTATGGGCCCCACTTAAATATTTATATTATTCTGTTTTTAGTATTTGTTGTTATAGCGGCAACAGATATGCATCATCTGTGAAAATTTCAACTGTCTAGCTATCGCGGTTCATGAGATACAGCCTGGTGACAGACAGACAGACAGACGGACCGCGGAGTCTCAGTAATAGGGTCCCGTTTTTACCCTTTGGGTACGGAACCCTAAAAAAGGTTTAATTATTTTTTAAAGTGATTAAAAAGATATCAATACATATCAGTTCAAAGAAAAAAGAAAATAAAGATCACCAACCCGTTTATAGTTCCAAAGATAAAATTGCCTAAGAATATGACGTTACAGCTCGCATATTGCAGTAAGTATAAAGATAGCACAAACTATTTTAGTCAGCCATAAGTAATCATGCTATGCAAATTAGCACTCACTAGATAAATAGCGGTATGCACTCCCATTGATATTTAAATTGTTCCATAACTTACCGTTAGGTAATTGTTGGCACCGACTCCGTTCAGTTTCCCAATGGTAACAATTATTGGATCAAATGCAATTAAAACTAGGATTAGCCAATGTTGCGGTTAGAATTGTGGGTATTATCAATGTGACAGATCTAATTCATAATTATTATGTGCGGTGCACCAATTTGTTCTGTTATGTACTGTATTATTATATTATCTATGGTTATGTTGAGATATGGGTACATTAATTTACAAGCAAGTCAAATATTGTAAGTCCGTTACAATATTTGACTTGCTTGTAAATTAATGTAACCTATAGAAAACTTTATTCATGATTAGTTTGTTTTAAAAATTCAGATACATGTCACTAAAAAAAAAAGTTAATTAAAAAAATCAAAAAACCCGACTGCTTAAAAAGCAAACTAAAAAGACGTAAACAAGAAGAAAATCATGCTGTGCAGTCGGAGGATACATATTCGCGAGCTGGTGGACCAAAACCAGATGTATCCTCCGACTGCACAGCATGATTTTCTTCTTGTTTACGTCTTTTTAGTTTGCTTTTTAAGCAGTCGGGTTTTTTGATTTTTTTAATTAACTTTTTTTATTTACAACTTTTTAGTTATTTTTTTTTAGAATTAGGTACATTTAAACATATAAGTGTTATATATTTTTGAAATCGCCTCTTAAAATACTTTATTTTGATAGCCCACACGATGGGTTTGGAAGAAAAAAAAATTTTTTTTCTTCACAAAATGGCGCCCAAAAGCCGCCATTTTTGTTTTTTCCAATTTTAATGTAGCCAGTGACACTCGCAGGATTAAGACGAATCGATTGACGTAAGAATCTTCAAAATCGGCCAACGCGTTTGGTGTCTAGAACGCCACATAGGAACAAACATACATACATACATACATACATACATACATACATACATACATACATACTTACATACATACATACATATATAGACTGATAAACACATTACCCTCCTTCGGCAGTCGGGTAAAAACGGCCAAGTGCGTGTCAGACGCCGCACATTTAGGGTTCCGTACCAAACCGCAAAATTATGTTGGTATCTAGTAATAGGAAAAAACCGGCCAAGTGCGAGTCGGACTCGCGCACGAAGGGTTCCGTACCATAATCGCAAAAAAAACGTATAAAAAAGCACGTTTTTTGTATGGGAGCCCCACTTAAATATTTATTTTATTCTGTTTTTAGTATTTGTTGTTATAGCGGCAACAGAAATACATCATCTGTGAAAATTTTAAAATTCTATCACGGTTTATGAGATACAGCCTGGTGACAGACAGACAGACGGACCGCGGAGTCTCAGTAATAGGGTCCCGTTTTTACCCTTTGGGAACGGAACCCTAAAAATGAGGGAATTTCAGAGAAAAATCAGATTTCTCATTATATTGGTATCTGTCAGTAAAGTATACGTAATAATAAACATTATCACCAAATTACAAGTTCATAGGTCTATGGAAAGTAAAAAAATCTTCGGAACAAGTTTAGTTAAAGGAATGAGAATTCCTTATTTTTCCAATATTTTTAAAACAAAAAATGCAGTATCTATCTACTCAACGAGCTCTATACCCCACTCGATAGGATCGTTTTGCTGTATCGGAGCCCTAATATTTTTTGTTAATTTGTAGGGCTTTGGGTCAACAAGATGCTTATACTGTGAAAATTTGAAGACTGTAGCTCCAACCGTTTGGCTGTAAAACCCGTGTGAAAGACGACGGAAAGACGGACGGACACAGCAATAGGACCGTTTGGACCCTTCGGGTACGGAACCCTAAAAAGTGTTGAAATAAGACCCATTGAAAACTTCCATGACAGTTTTTTCAAAAGCTAGAATAAAGAATTTATTTTCATGAGAATGGTATTTGGCTCGTCTATATACCTACTTCAAAAATGAGGGTGACTATTTTTGAAGGTACAAAATTGCTTGCCGTTGCGCTTAGCGTTTTCCTGCTTCATCATAATGACACTTCACATACAGCCCCAACCTTCAGAAACAATAGGGAAGATCAAGACCCTTAGCCTATAGTTCTACAAGAATATAAACAACTCTGGAACAATAGTTTTCAAGTAGTCACTATGAAGCTGGTGGCATAACTAGTAGGTAGTATTAGCAAAAAAAAAATACTACGAGACGAAATTTCAAAGCTTAGGATACAAAAGCTCAAATTCTATTGATAGTCTACAAAGTAGAAAGTAGTCTGCCAAACAAGTATCTATTAAAATTTATATCCGTGTGATTCATTGACACATAAAACACAGCCAAATCCACCACTGAAAATACAAATATGTTAGCTTAGGTGCGGTAGAGGTGCAATAAAAGAGTCGCGGATAAAAATGAAAGAGAGTTACCGCGGCCCTGGCACAAGCAACTGAAGGAACACGGGTGGGTTTTAGTCAGTAAAAGTCTGACACGCCCTTCCGCTTCACCCAGAGCGGGCGAAGTCATTGGATGATATAAAAAAAAAACACCGGCCAAGTGCGAGTCGGACTCGCGCACAAAGGGTTCCGTACCATTATCGCGGCAAAAAAATCACGTTTGTTGTATGGGAGCCCCACTTAAATATTTATATTATTCTGTTTTTAGTATTTGTTGTTATAGCGGCAACGAAAATACATCATCTGTGAAAATTTCAACTGTCTAGCTATCACTGTTCTATGATACAGCCTGGTGACAGACAGACAGACAGACAGACAGACAGACGGACCGCGAAGTCTTAGTAATAGTGTCGCGTTTTTACCCTTTGGGTACGGAACCCTAAAAAAGAGTTGCATTAAAAAGAAATTGTTGAAAAATCAACTCCTAGAGTGCTGAAAACAGGAGAGAACGTTCTAGTAAGTTTGTTTCCGAAAAACATGTTTAGACAAAGTCGCGGGCAAGGTATAACATTTTGAAGATTATACAGGTAAAACCAGCTTAGAATCTTATATGTTTTAGTTAACAGTCGATATAACGTAAATCGGTGCACATACATTGTTATTAGGCCGAGTATTTCTATGCTCTGCGAATAGAGCGCCCACATTCAGTCGCGATTCAACTCGTATTGTTTATAGCAGATATGGAAGATAACATTTAGATTCCATTTGAGATTGCAGCCTTGTATATAGTATTGTGTGCTTATCAGCGAATGTAACTATTGCATGTAAGAAGTTAAGTGGACTGTGTTGTGATTGTTATTTTCCGATTTGGTGCGTGAAATTCAGCCTTTGCAGTAGCTTTGAGTTTAATTAATAGAGATCGTTTATCATCATCATTGGCCTATTTATGTACCCACTGCTGGGACACAGGCCTCTTCTCTGTGAGAGGGAATGGGCCGTAATCCACCACGCGGGCACAGTGCGGGTTGGTGGATGTTCTAGGACATGCCGGTTTCCTCACGATGTTTTCCTTCACCATTTAGAGAGCAGTGGCAGGCGTTTAACTTTGTGAAAGTAATTTCAGAGATCGTTTAGATTAGAAAATATTTTTTTCGAGTATCTATAATGATTCAAAAATGGTTAGTAAAACTTAGTACTATAAGTAAGTACTGAGAAGATTATTCTGTTTTGACTAATCACGATTTAATCTCATTTGATCTTCAATGGAGGCGATTTATAGGCGGGTTTATTGCAAGTGACGTCACGTTTGTCAGAAATAATAATGGTTCTATTTATAACCTCATAAAGCTTAACGAAGCCCACCTATCGTCCAACATCTAAAATAAGACATTCAACACACCTGTAAATTCCCGAAGATTTATTCCTAACAATATAAACTGAAGGAATGTCCGACAGGCTTTCATTACAACCGACTATAAAATGCAATGACGAATACGCGACATAAGCAGTAAACTATTCAAGATCAAGTAAGTGCATGGGCCAGTACGTCCGCCCACCTTGCGTAGGCGCCGCCGCCGCTGACAACTGCGCACTCAACCAGTCCTCGAACCTGCACTAGCCTCACACAGCTCAACATCAACTTTATTCAAATGAACGACCGAAGGCCTTAACTAGAGCAATGATCACCGTCTCAAAATGTCGCAATCTCCGGGTAATTATCACTCTATACGGGTATTATCGTCGAAAGAACCGCCTCTGACATTCTACCTGTACTCCGTAATTGATGGTTCAGACATATTTTATTTAAGTAAAGTAAGTTAACGCTCAGCGCATGCGGGAAGCGTTATAAGTACCGGTTACTGGATAGTAAAATTTAATTAAAATGTGAGTTAACTTAACTGTACTGTTGACTTTTGGGTTGATGGTCGTTAATAATGTAAACAGCACATCAAAAGTGAATACACAGAAAATATTGAATTAAAAATTATGTAGTAGCTAACAGTAGCAAAGGCGACGCGCGACATCAGATGAATGCAAATACAGATTGTGTGCAATAAATTTGTCGTGATTCATTGTATTTTAAATATGAGAGACATATGAATTTATAGGTTTTTATTACTGCATAGATGCAGGCCGTGTTGCCGCCAAAGTCTGCGCTTCATTGAAAGCAATTGATATGCAGAATGCGACTCAATCACACGGCAGCTGCCTCCATTGAATTAATCAATCACTTCGATTATTTCACTATATGAATAAAGCTACTTTGTGCTCTTGAGAGGGTAATCATCGTACTTGATTTAATAACTCACTTCGTTAGGAGTCGAGACGTTCGATTGTGCAGAAGGTTTTTACATGTGGTGATAACTAATCTACCTATTCTTATACCCAAATAAAGAAGGATAAATTTAGGATAATGATTATGATGACACTGCTAAACCCAAAATGAGTTCCAAGCTCATCTGAAATACTGAAATAAGTTGGTTTTTTTATTTGTAACAAAAAGCTCTAAACATTTAACCAAAAGCTCGTGAAATCAGATGAAGAACAACATTCATAGCGATAACAAAAGAAAGAATTAATAAATAAAGTTATTCAGGTCACAGAGGTCAAGCAAGAGAAAGTAATGTCCTTACTATCAGGATATAGGAAAATATTATACTTATTGACTCGATATGGATTTAGGGTTGCCAGGTGGCCGGGATCCACCCTCTCAGTCCCGGGTCCCGGAATTGAGAAAATGCACAAAAAATAATAACATAAAATCATGTACAACACGCTTTAAACGCAAGGGATCGGTCAATGTGGCGTCGCCTGGGGGATGCCTATGTCCAGCAGTGGACGTCTTACGGCTGAAATGATGATGATGATGATGATGATGACGCTTTAAAACAATTTATATATATCGCGCGGTGAGAGGTCAAAGCCTGATGCGCACACTACGCACCGTGCGCACGCGCCGGGCTCCCCTCGCTCACCCGTAACGGCGCGGGAAGCGCGAGTGGCGGGCAAGTAATTAAAAAGAATATTATAGATGCCGAAACAAAAATATTTTCTATTCCGTGTTCTAAGCCAGCAAATCTGGCAACCCTGTAATGACTACCGATATAGATTTCTTCTCGATCACTATTCACGTGAACTTACGACCCGTCGTCCGTAACAATTACTGGTCGTTACAAGCTACTGATACTCATTAGTCGTTAAGATAGGGTGAGCTTACAGGAGTGATTCAACTTTGCTTGGTCATTTTGTTATATAAATATCCACAAACCAAAATAAACAGACCAGTTTATTTTGTTTTGTGAATATTTATATACTATTCCATTTTAGCATAATATATTAGAACCTGGGCAATCGAGCTCTGCTCGGGTGCAAAATAAAGAAAACGATGTTTTCTAAAAATTTATCCTAGCTAGATCGATTTATCGCCCCCGAAATCCCGTGCATACTAAATTTCATGAAAATCGTTGGAGCCGTTTCCGAGATTCAGATTATATATACAAGAATTGCTCGTTTAAAGGTATTCACATCACATCATCAGCCTATTATTGTTCCCACTGCTGGGAAACAGGCCCTCTCTCTGTGAGAGGGAATGAACCATAATCCACCACGCGGTCCCAGTGCGGGTTGGTGGATGTCACGTCTTCGAATTTTTGGTTCTAGGACATGCCGGTTTCCTCACGATGTTTTCCTACACCGTTTTGAGAGCAGTGGTGAAGAAATAATTTACACAAAGTAAAGCGCCTGCCTGGGCTCGAACCCACGACCTACAACTTGTAAGTCGCGGCCGATACCACCAACACTGCTAAAGGTATTAGATAGATAGAAACAATTTATTAAATTATACTTAAGGCGTTTATTTACTTTGCAATACATTATTTGGATGTTCCACGGTTATAAAACATATTTAAAGTTAAGTGGAGAAGGAAATAATACATATATTATTTGGAACAACCTACTTCAGACTACATTTTATCACGTAAACCGCAAAAAACGTGCAAAAAATACCAGTATCCGTATAAAGGCACTTACAGATCATTATAACAAAAAAAAAATCCGTTCCGGATTGAGTGAACTGGATTCAGATTGGATGTCTGATTCGCGCAATGGTTCGATTGCGTTATCAAAGTAACCCAATTCGGACACATCTGTCCCTATTCCGATAGATAGCGGCGTGATACATTACTATCTCTGAAATGTTGTTGCTAAAGCAGAAATATATTTGTGAAATGGGTTTTGATACTGAAATATTGATGGTACGGTGAAGGTTGCGGGGATATGCTGGTTGCGAGACGCACGGGACCGGTCAATGTGGCGACGCTTGGGGGAGGTCTATGTCCAACAGTGGACGTATTTCGGCTGATATGATGATGATGATGATTGATGGTATCAATCTACTCTATTACATTAGGTATGTATTTGATTGGTGTCAAGTTGAAACGTTTATGTTGAATTTATTTTTTATGTAACAATTGCTCGCCGCTGAACGAATTTCATGAATTGCCAATCATATCCTACTACGGGGAACAAAATATTATAAATTTAAAAGTTTGTAAGTGCGGATGGATGGATGTTTGTTACTTTTTAACGCAAAAACTCTTGAACGTATTTGGATTAGATTTGACACACATACAGTTTATAACCAGGATTAACACAATTAAAACTTTTTATCTGTTTAGTAGGATCCTTTGGTATATAAATTTAAAAGAGAGTTACCGCAAAATCGAGTTGGTTGTAAACTTGTAATAGTAAAAATGAGGGCATTTCAATGAAAAAATCAAATTTATCAATATATTGGTATTTGTTGGTAATAATAAACATTTGCACCAAACTTCAAGTTTATAGGTCAATGGGAAGTTAAAAATTCGTCGGGATTTTTTTTAAAGGAAACCTGACTTTGGTGGCTTCTCATTCCTTGGTTTTCAAATAAATAAAAAAATAAAAATACAGTATTTATCTATTAAACGTAATCTAAACAATGATACCCACTCGATGTCGTAGCTCAACAGTTTTTTTCACACCCCCCTGCTGTTTGGGAATCCCCCTTAAAATCATTAAAAAAGAAAATTGTTGATTTGTATAGCTTTGGGTCAACAAGATGCTTATACTGTGAAAAATTTAAGACTGTAGCTCCAACCGTTTGGCTGTAAAATCTGTGTGATAAACGACGGACAGACATACAAGTGAGTAGTAATAGGTCCCCGATTGAACCCTTCAGTTACGGAACCCTATAAACGAATAACTGCCTAGGTTTACATTCCATACAAATCAAATTAATGTTACTGTAACGGTATGGGTAATAGTGGAACTAAACTGATTGACTCTAATAATTAAGTTTAATTCATCATAACTGTCCGAGCTGTCAGCAAGACAAGTAAAGGCTTTGTCATACTACACTCAGCTCTTTGTTCCAAAGCGAAAACGTAGAGCGGGAATATTTCGAGCGGCACGCTCACGTTCCGAACATCGCCGGGTTCTTTTATTAGTTTATTTTTTGTGGCAGGTCTTTACGCGGCGAGTTTATTTCTTTTTGTCGACTCCAGCCTTGTACGGCCTGCAGCCTTCGTTAGCGTGCAAGGTCACCGCCATTTGCTCTCTCATTCGATATAACATCTTTCAGTTTTTTGTAGACTGTACCAGTAATATTTTAGTAGCCATTCCCCAAAAGAATCCATAACTTTAATTTAGTTGATTCGTCTTGATCGTTACAAAAACCTGTCCTACAGTAATTAAATAATTTACAAGACGATGAAATAAAAAGCTTGTAAAACCTTATAGGTTTATGGGCAAAGAAAACGATGGTGATAGTAGTACACGCATTATTGCTTCATTATACAATGAATTATTAATTTTATTCAATCTTAATAACCGGCGCGGCAGTAACGGGTGATAACGATATAAAAACGTGGAGTTTTCGTTAATTTATCTGTTATCGTAGAGATTAGTAGTGATAATTCCACTGATATCGTGTGGCCACGGTCGCCCCCTGTTTGTATAACTCAAGGTAAAACGTAGGTATGACGTTATCGCGAACCTTTAGGGACAGATTGTAAAACAGCGATATTACCTAATTATTTAAAAAATTAGTTAACATTCCCTACATGTCATAATTAAAAGGAATTGGTGTTAATGATGAATGTATTGCCCACTCAATTAAGGGAATCGTAATAATTGAAGAAAGTCAATTGGAACTTTGAAATCCCTTCCAAAAAGCAAAGATAATTGAGTAAATGGTCTGTCTTGTCATGTTCTTTAATTTATGTAAGCTGCGTTTAATTTTTTTTATATCTTTTGGTTGTCAACTTGTCACACATTTCTGTGTCCATAGTGATATGTGTTGTGAGTTATAATTACTCCTTCTTTTGTAAAAATGTCGGCATTTCTCTCGCCAGACCAACTGTGAACTATTTAAAGGGATTCATATTCACTTCATATTTGTTCATGACGCGTCGCCAACGAAGTCCCATTTAAAAAGCGATTTAGCGACGCGAGCGACACGACATGATATTTTCTCCTCAAATGAGCTGAGTTCCCAGGCTATTGTCGACAAGCCGCCTTTTAAGGAGAGCCGCGGCTACAGGCGGATCTCAAACCAGATTCTTACGTTTAATCTCACCCGTTTTTCGTACAACTTTTAGCGTTGATAACTTTATATCGCAGTTATTTCATGTAAAGTTTTCCTTTTCGGACGACACTGTAATTATGGGCAGACGTCGTAATTGGGTAAATCATAAAAAAAATGTTGTTACGACATTTTTATAATTGCAGAATTATCTATAATTTTAAACCTCAACTAGAGCGAAGCACTTACATAAACGTGATCAGAATTGTTAAAGTAACTATTTTTGCATGTATCCATGTATGTAATATCAAAGAAGTATGAGCGTAAATCATGACTGATGATGCCGTATTCAGGAATACGGCATCATCAGTCATTTGAGAATGGCTGTCTGCGGAGCCTTATAATCTCGGAAGAAGAGTTAGTGCCTCTCCAGGCAATAAAGTGTGGGAGTGAGGTATAAATCGCAACTCCCTGTGTGTGTCTCCCGAGGGGGGCACAGCGCACCGCACATTCCCTCTAATTGGACGTCTGCGCAGTCTCCCAGTATGGCATCAGTTCTCTGTCCAACACTGACCACTTTCGCTACCTCCCATACTTCGGCTTCTTTCGCGAAATAAAACTGGATTTTTACTGACCCATAAAAACAACATTTATTTTAATTTATTGTTATACAAACTTAAATAAACATTTAATGTAAAAATTTATCCGAATGGAGTACCCAAATTTTATTGCTTGCCAGTCGTTATTATATTTATACGTCATTTTAGGCGGAGATGTTTCCTCGAATCGGTATTTTAATATTAAAATCTCACAACTTATTTACTCATTTCAAATGATTATCCCACTGTGTGTTTTAATTTGAGATATGAGAGGAATGCTATAAAACCTTGATAGAAAACGTAGGATGTCATAACTTATTCTGAATTTACGAAGCCAATAATTTTAGTGTTGTTGCTTTGTATCTTTTGGTCTATAATTCAAAACAGCGATTTGGACCTTAAAAATAATAGGTTTTGAGGAAGTTATTTCATTCTTTTACGTTTTTCGGTACCTAACAATGTAGAGGTGAAAATTCTCCGAAATATACTAGGACAATAAATTCATTGGCCGAATGTTTTTCGGCCGTTAATTTTTATTTTATTTGAAACAGTTCGTGTTTGAGTCGGAGTTAGAAACAATAGTATGTTATTGTAACAACTTGAAGGAGCAGTAACCCGCGGCTTTATTGTCAAGACTTTTTGTTTCGCTCTCGATACGTATTAGTTCAAGGTTGGTCCACGAGTCATTGACTTTTTGAACACTTCAGAAGTTTCTTTTGTGTAAAGAATATGACGATAACGAGAAAGCGTAGTATGCAGCCTTGTAAATAAATAGAAATCAGAGTAAGATCACATCATACACACTATTTACGAACTCACTATCAAGAACAATAAAATCCGGAGCGAGCGTAACATAATAAAATTTCTAGTCCGCGATACAAAGGGGCCCACATATCGCATCAGCTCATTTTACACCTAGTTAGGCCGGCTTCTCCTACCATCGCCGGCCATTGTGTGGAGCCCCCCTTGTTATGGTAAATAGTTGGCCTCGGGCCTCCTCAGGCCTCCTTCCAGTGATTGCGGCCACTAAGACTTGTTAGTGTTTTCAATGGGATTATTATTGTGGCGATTGTTAGGCCCGCTTGAGCTTGAGAATGTATTAAGAGCTTTGTGAAGAAGTCTGTTTGGTTAGTTCAAGGCTGTTATTGATAGCTGAAAGGATGAGTCAGCTTCTTTAAGTTCTATCTAAACCTTGTCATAATTATGGGCAAGTATCAGTAATAGAAATGATTCATAGCGAACTTCCTATAAAGCTGCTAACGATTAACTTTGTATTAGCAAACATGACGAACATTTCAATTGATATTGCAAGATTTGGAACATTATCTGTCTTCTTACATCTTCGACTAGAGAATAACGAAAGTGGTAGTTTCGTGGGTTCCCGGAATAACTCACAATTTTCGAGTAACACCCTGTCCAACACAATAGGGTCAGGTAAACCCCTGACAAGGTGTGCCACGGTTTTGGGATGGTGATTTTGAGGTTTTGAGTGTGCTGAGCTTGCTTTGTCGATACTTTGTAAACAAGGGTCGTTGCAGGCTTTTAAATGTTTTAATTTGTAATCGCAGTGGCGTTTGATCGTAGTTCCATTAGGTCAATATGAAAAAATTATAAAAGTAAAGTTTAAATTTTTTTTATTATTTATCTAAAAACCTCTTTTGTATTATTAACTAAACGTTAGTAGACCGTGAATGTGAGACAAAGAGCATAGTGCAAAAACTGCACCGATAAAACTTTTTATACACAATTTGCTGTTGAAGTTTGCTGATTGCCTATTAATAGAACGCCTTAGTTATTCGGTCAAATAATTTAACAAGACTTCAAAGTAAGTGAATGCAACAACATCGAGACAATGTTTTGTCTTCAAGTCAAAACCAACACAAATCAATTTGTTGAATGGCTTACTGCTAAATTATACCGCCATATTCTTGATTTATAGAATAATTTCATAGAATTTACAATCTCTTTAATTGTATATTATTGTTGCAAGGACATTATATATTTCTACTGACATCTAAAAAGGTAAAATAACATGAATATCAGGGTTTATAATATCAGATATCTCTTCTTTAATATACGATGAGTGTTTGCCCACACTGTGGATGACGCCAGCGCAGTGTACATGTATGTTTGTATGTCTGTCTATGTGTGTTCCTTTGTGTGCCAGGACAGGAAGTGAGGATGCATTTATTTATTCATCTGCTATAAGTTTTCGTTAATAATTCCTCTCGTCGTTGACTCATTGATAAGCTTGTTTACAAGACAATGTTGCAACTTCTATGTATAGTTATATGCGAGAGATAATTTTCAACATTTGCTCCCAAGTTATAAGCAACTAGCTGTTGCCCGCGGCTTCGCTCCCGTGGACCATTCCACAGGACCAGTTTTCGGGATTAAAAAAATGCCTATGTCACTCAGGAATAATGTAGTTTTCTATTGATTGTTCATACCTATATTACAAGATATTAAGTTATCTTAGTTTAGGTATTAGTTGCAACTCTAACATGTTAAATATTAACATGTTAATTATTATATTTATTATTATTATTATATTGTTAACTACCTTTCGGCCTATGTTATTGTAAACCTGTTCCTTTATGTTAATTTTGAAGGTGCAAATAAACATTTTTATTATTATTGGTGAAAGATTTTTTTAAACCGGTCCAGTAATTTCGGAGCCTATTCGGTACAAACAAACAAACAAAAAAATCTTTCCTCTTTATAATATTTGTATAGATGATGTGGATTTCATTCAGTTATTATAACTCATTATTATTCTTGACTAGCGGACCTAGGCTTCGTACAAATTATTGTCAAAATTCTTCTTCCTTTATCTTCCGTTCTTGTAGTGAAAATCGTAGATATCAGAATCCTTTGCATACTCGTAGTATAGAAGAAATAAGCGGAGAAACAGACAGCGACTTTGTAAAATACTATTTAGAGATTTCCATTTGACTATGAGCTGCTGACTATAAGTTGTAAGGCAGGTTAGATCATAAAAGCTAAACAGTATCCACTCACTTGTTCAATGAGTTTATTACTGTCAGTGGCTTTTCAGTTTCAGTGATTCTCATTTTGGTTTTACTCGTAGTATAGAAGAAGTAAGCGGAGAAACATACAGCGATTTTGTTTCATACTATTTAGAGATTTCCATTTGACTATGAGCTGCAAGTTGTAAGTCAGGTTAGATCATAACAGCTAAACAGTATCCACTCTCTTGTTCAATGAGTTTATTACTGTCAGTGGCTTTTCAGTTTCAGTGATTCTCATTTTGAGCTTTACTCCACACAATTTTAGGTCCATAGCCTCTTTTCCCTTGTTAATTTTCTAAGTTTCTAACTAATTAATCCGAGGAGAGTTGTCAATCAGCATTGCAATTATTCGACTTACATGATTAACGGCGGACGTTAATTCATTAGCTGTCTTTACCGGTTGTCACAGATAACTTAAGAATCTTGTTCTATCGCTAACTAGACTGCTTTCGTAAGACGGCTTTGATGGGCCTTGCGTGTGTGGGGCTGAATGGGATGTAGAGTGCTAGTACAGTAATTTGTCAGAAGAACCGTGCCCTTATACGTGTTCTGATATTCTTCTTCTGAAAGGGTCGATGGCAAATACAATTTTCAAATATAAAAGCTCACAAGGTTAGGACCCCATTAATATTGATGTAAATTATATTTATTATTAATTTATACGTGGTGCTAGGCTTATCTCAGTTGTAAACGACCCTTTGTACCTTCCGCTGCTTGATATGGAGGGAAGTTGAAATTATGTTTTTGTTTTCCTACTCCTCCTTTATTCTTTTCTGATTTCGTTGCGAGATCCAAGACATTTAAATTAATTCTCCAGGACTTCGTCAAGCTTCATTGCCTCGGCGCTTTTCTGGTGGTCGCCACAGTTGATTCTGGTTTTCAGAAGTTGCAATGGTTTGGGAATAGTGTGGTGGGATTGTCCCAATATTTAAATACAAGTTTTGAATGTTATTTTTGGCTCAAAATTCAGCTACGGCAATACCATTCGCTGACGCACCCATAGGTAAGGTCCTCGAATATACAGGACATTCTGATATTGTTAACAAGGCATACATAGCTTGTCCTTAGACTTGAGACAAAGCGACATTCCGTCAGCGATTGACCATAGCCCAAAACTCCATTATTGGGATTGACATCATCATCAGCCTTTTTTATGTTCCAACTGCTAGGACACAGGCCTCCTCTCTGTGGAAGGGATTGGCATTCGCTCCCGAAATGCTACGTGGTCAATCCCAAACTTTTTGGCATTTCAATAATAAAATAACTATCGTCGATTGAATGTCTCTTGGTCTTGAGCCCTTTGTCGTGGATATCTAATGCCATATAGTAGTCGCCCTTTAGAGGTCTGATTGATTGATTTGATATCAAAATGTAGGAAAAGGTTATGTTCACCTATTCGATTTATTTCTTTCTAATACCAAAAACGAAACCACTGGTATTTGTTTAAAATCATATTTATTTTGTATTCCGATCGGATTAGAACACCCTTTATCTTGAAACTTGAAAGTAAAACAATCTCCAGTAATCCATAATGTAGGTCCATAGGCTATCTCCAGCAATCCTTATAGAAAATCTTATTGATTTTATTTAAACTATAAGACCCTATACTACGTCACATTTGCTCGTAATTGGACGAAGTATTCTGTCTAACCTTTTAAGGCTTGAACTTATCATGGTTAGCGGAGTCAGAATCATCCATTATGCGATTGACCTTAAGCGTACTCCACGAGATTGTATAGCAGTGTAATTTAAAATAATTCTATGTTAAATAAATGCTGATGTTAAGTCCATTAGTAACACAGACTAGTCTGATGGGAGTTATTTATGTATGTACTTACAAGTGTACAACACATTGTTGAGATGTTTTTAATACATCATCTGCCTAGCCTTTTTCCCAATTATTGTTGGGGTCGGCTTCCAGTCTTACCGGATTCAGCTGAGTACCAGTGTTTTACATGGAGCGACTGCCTATCAGACCTCCACAACCCCTCCGATACACCTTGGCAAGACTGGTGTCAGATCTCAGGCTTCTGACTACCCGTAACGACTGTCAAAGATCTTCAAATGACAGCCGGGACCAACGGCTTAACGTGGTTTCCGAGGCACGGAGGAAACTCGGTATGTTGAAATGGTCACCCATCCACGGACCGACCTCGTCAAGCATTGCTTAACCTTGAAGATCGACCCGTGCGGCTGTTATTATTTAGCCACGAGCTCCTCATGTTTTTAATACATACCTACGTAATTAAGATATGCATTGCAAATTGTTGTGTACAATAATTGTACATAGTTATTCAGTGTCTTGATTTTTTTCTGTGTACTTTGAACTTACATATTTATGCCACGAGTTGGGTACGCTGGGTTGTTCTTCTTCGAAAACGTTAAACCTTAGATATATGGAATACATTTTATTGTAGACCAAAATATGTCTATAGTTGTATAACTCTTTTTAAACTCAACTACTAACCTTAAGATATGTTTGCTTTATCATATACAGACCGTCAATCTTCCAGTTGCAATAATTATAGGTATAGACGTTGTTTTCGTATTCAAACATGTTTTATTTTTCGTACATGACACATCTTTCTGATATTTTCCAAGAATACTTCTCAAGGCTGATGATTCGCTAAGGTTAAAGTCTTCTCTTGACCCTGTGGCCAGAGATAAATCAAGTTTTATAGGCAAAGTTATTATGTATATTGAATTGAGAAATAACTCGAAATCTCAACTTTTTTGTGCAAAACCGGCTGACTAGGTATGTAGACTAGAAATATTTTTTTTTTAGTCACGAACAGGTTTATGTAAATTTTTGCTGATCAGGAAAAAATGTTCCGCTAATTTGTCAGTCAAAAAAGAAGATGTAAAGTGCCCTAACAGGTTTAATTTGCATTCCCAAAGTAACCGTTACTGAGACATGAAAACTGTAACGTAATATCCATTACTATTAATAATTTCTTAAAGACCCGAAGATCACATGATCAGTCAGATAAGTCCTGAGCATTGGCACTAAAAATACCGGCCAAGTGCGTGTCAGACTTCGCATTTAAGGTTCCGTAATATATTGGTATTTGTTGGTAAAGTATACGTAATAGTAAACATTATCACCAAATTTCAAGTTCGTAGGTCAGAGGGCAGTAAAAAATCCTTCAGAACAAAATTGTGTGGCACATGACGGACAAATGGACAGACATACGGACACGTGAGTTACAGCAATAGGGCTCGGTTTGGACCCTTGACCCGAAAATGTGGCAGGAAAGATTACCTACCCAGATTTCCTTCGTAAACAAACCTGAAGCCAGTAAATTTATAGAGAGAAAGATATTAATAATTCCTTCTCTTTAATAATAAGCTACAAGTAACTAGTATTCTAATGCACTACCGTCGCGCCTAAACGCGTGTAACAGCGTCGCAGGCGCACGTCACTAAGGAGCCCTTATGCTGTCTGTCCGTGAAATACCTTGTAGTTGAAGGGGTAAATAACACTTCTGTCAACGTAAGCAAAACAACGTATCTGAACAACACTCAAAACAGTGAAAATAAATGAAAACATCTGAAATGTTCAATATTAGGGCACTTCTTTTTCCATTCACTATTTCCAACTATTTAAAGTCCTGAAATTCAGAGTCAACAGTGAAGACCAACAGAAAAACGCTGAGTCAATGAAACTTGATGAGTCCCGGTGAAACGAAACTAGAATTTTCAAGTTTCACTGCTGTTTGTAGAAAAATATTACTCTAGATGGCCCTTGTTTGCCTGATTGCGAAAATTCAAATAACTTACTTTTGCAGATGTGCCCGTCTTCTTTGGATGGCAAACTTGGTCAGCAACCGGACTGGTTATATCGCAGTCATACCTCTAGTTTACCTTAATGTCGGAATTCGCATTTAATTGAACAGGGAGTCAAGTAGACAGGCTGCGTCTGCGCACGCCAGTGGTTAATGCAAGGATGCGTTCGCTAATCTGATGTGCTTACCATGTGTCGTGTGCTAGGATTGGTTAAGACAGGTTGGCTGCTTCAGAGGTTTGCTTTTAGATTAAATTCAAATATAGGAATTATTAATGTGAACGGTTCCATCTAACCGGAATAGTTTTGAGTAGATGAGAAAGACAATTTTCAATTTACATTATTTTCCGTATTTTACTAAACGGATAACTTGTGAACGAGTCATAATTTTCCCAATCTCAACTATGTTGTAGTCGGTGCCCAGTCTAACCAATATCAGTATATTAGATGATCAGAAACAACTCAGTTCGTTTCTATCAGTACACGGTAGTCTACAATATATCACGGGAATTTAACGCGATGATTTAGATTATTTATTTACCTATATAACAGTAACATACTATCGTGAAATAAAGACGAAATTGCGTTTTCTGAAATAACAATAGTACATTGTGATACAAGGGTGGAAAGTAGGTTATTGCAAACGAGCTGTCATTAACAAGCCCGAGCCGTAGGCGAGGGTTTTTAATGACACGAGTTTGCAATAACCTACACGCCCGTGTATCACACGATATTTTTCAATACAGTTGTGGGAAATAGTAAAAACAAATCAAAGATTTAGACTTGTTAATTCACAAAAAAAAAAAAATTTTCGCGCGTTTTTGCAACTGGACATATTTTTTTTACAACGAAAACAGCCTAAACAGCCTATTTGATTTTTGACAAATGTTGATGTGAAAATAATTAAATTGAAACTGGTAATTAAATATATTAAACAACCATTTAAAAGACTTTTGAGAATGAAATGCTAAAACGTACGGCATCATTCATTTTTCCTCGTTTAAAATCTATTCCATTTTATTCTATGTATATAAACTCCTTGCTACTAAACTTTTTTAAATTGACTTATAACTAAAGGCGCGTTTTTGTAACTGGACATTTTTTACAACGAAAACAGTCTATACAGCCTATTTGATTTTAGACAAATGTTGATGTGAAAATAATTAAATTAAAACTGGTAATTAAATATATTAAACAACCATTAAAAAAACTTTTGAGAGTTCAATGCTAAAACGTACGGAATCATTCATTTTTCCTCGTATAAAATCTATTCCATTTTATTCTATGTATGAAAACTCTTTGCTACTAAACTTTTTAAATTGACTTATAAATTTAAAACTAAACTGCAAAACTAATGATCGAGCTCGTAAACAAAAGTCACGACCGCGTAACAGAAAGATGCCTATGCATAAGATTTAATTTTCGAATCATAATTATAGCCTCTGAAAGTACGCCATGTTTAACAACTGTATTGAAAAATACTTTTATTCACAACACAATTGAATACAAAGTTTTAACACAATTTACACATTCTAAACAGAGTAACTTACCTGAAATAACAAAAAACAACATTTAAAGCCTTTAGTTCTGGTTTAGTTTATATGCTTCCTTTTATTTATACAGGAAACTATTTACTGTTCCACGTTTTTCTAAATAAACATAACCAAACTTAATTTCTTAAAAATTACCTCAATACTGACAGTCGGTGTCACTGACATGACACTGACATCTATTAGAGATCTGTAGATAATAAATCCATAAAGAAAAGGAACGACACTAGTGTAGTGATATTCTTTACACCTATTTAACCCTACGTTTCGACCGTGTTGCAACGATCGTCGATATATTGTTTTCCATTATGAAACGCGAACGTTTTAAAGTTAATACACGGTAGTCTGCCTTATCGTGATTTGCTGATAATACCACGAAGTGATCAATACTTAACTATGTGTAGGTACTGCATATCCTCCTGACATATATCCTTATCACCTCTTACTGCGCCCAAGGGAAGTGATGACCTGTAGTGTGAAGGCCGCGACCGATATTATGTCATGGGCACTAATTAATTAGGTCTTTGTTAAAAATATTATTTCCAGAACAATGTTGATTGTATAGGTCTCTCTAGATAGGAGATGAGGTTATCGCTTGCTCAGTTTGGGGCAAACCCAAATGTTAATTTCTTCTTTGTCAAGAATAATTATTGGTTAAATGAGTTGCCCGTTGAAAAAACCCCAGTATAATTCCAAAAGGCTTACGAAGCGAAGCTTAAAGCATTCTGGAATTGCCCAGATACAATACCTAAAGCTCTTACTATCTTTCGTCTTATAAGATCTGTGAAATAATTCCTAATGCTTGTCCTACCAACTGTTCTTGGATAATGCTCTTGTTCCACTTCATTTACAACCACAGATTAAAAACTTATATGGTGTCGATGCTTTGCCTTTTACATTAGAGCCAAAATATTACATAAGTATTTACACCCAAGAAACCGTATTTATTATCCCGCCTTCAGCCAGAACCATTTTCTTGCAGATTTCCCATTTTCCTTACTTTATTAGTTCTTTCAACAACCTGAATTATCTTCATTGGTTCCCATGCGAATCATTCGATAGACTATCATAACGTACCTACAAGATATTTGAAAGTAAATAGCTAATCTTCTGCAAAGTTTATCAAGCTGTAAGTAGGTTGATGTGCTGAGCAGAAATATGGCGATTCAATTAAGTTGTCAGTTCGTCTAAGGACGGGCCCAGTGACCGGTGTCGATAAAACTTATCCATATTATGTACTGTTACATGGCGCTAACGGGGCTCAGGCGCATCTAGTACACATCTTGAAATTACTAAGGAAGGGTATCACACGAGGAGTAATTTATATACTTGAACACCATATTTTAGAATCTAACTCTAGCTATTAAAGCTGGATAAAGTTATTTTCAGCTTCAAAATCATTTGCTTCATAATTTTTGTGCTGAAACTCAACTAAGCAAAAGCATAAGCATAACGAATCAGCTCATAATGTTCTCACTGGCTAGGACACAGGCATCTTCTCTGGTATGAGTGGCTTCAAAACAATGAGATACCTAAGTAGACATTACTTATTCTTTATTTTAACATCCTCATTATAATACAACAATATCGTATGCAATGTTAGGGCCTGTATTGACACAGGTGGTCCGCTCACCTTGACTTACAAAAACACATTATAATAAAAACTTAGAAAGTAATCCGCCCATCGCATCACATTCGAATCAGTCGCCATCATCCACCGCATAACTCGACTAGTTTTTCCAATCCATTGACGGTCCGAGTGAATCCGTTAGTCAACGTCTAGTTTTTAACTTTTTACCACATTTGTACAATGTTATTCGTTTTATATAACTGTGGTTCTAATGGCTGTAAGTTTTTCCTGGCCGGTATCGAGGGCGCATCTATAATTGATCACATGTTGTATGGATAACATGAAGATTGCTTTGTACCGTAACGTTTTGATCATTTTTTGTTCGATTATCATTGAGTTTGATTGTGAGGTGATTACGTGGCCTTGGTACGATATCAAAAGCTATATTAAATTTGTTATCTGTACTTTCCTATCTATTAAAAATAAAATTTCAAACAAATTACTTGGCGAGTTCATAGAATGACGTTCCTTCATCATTTGCGGAGGTTCATCATTATTTGTTGAGTCGTTTTATAGCGGCATCAAATAAATCATGGCTGGCCTCAAGGTAGCGCGGGCCCGCGGCGCTACATTAGTTCGGCGGCGTATGCGCAAGATTAGTATGCATTAGTGTGTCTCGTTACTCATAATGATGTGCGTATGATATCATTTTATGGAGACTGACTTGATGAAACGCAAATACGTATTACTTATGCAAGAATGGAGAAGACTCTCTGGCTGTAAAAGGTGGTAGACACTACATTTTGCATTGTATTTCTTTGGAAAAGTTTTAAAGAAGAAAAAAAACTAACAAATGCTGTCGTCAGAAATGGAATAGAATGCCAGAATACACTTTGCCGCAAATAAAATAAACTTAGATTTTCATTACGTATTGTCTGATGTCGTTGTAGGAGCTTTCCAATGTGGAATTTTCCTTTGAACTGTCTGTATTTTCCACTACTTCTTAAAAACATAAATAATCATTTGTAAAGATAAATTAATTGCCCGTTCTTGGGACGTGCCTTATATATCCTCTTTCATAAATTACCTCCGTAATGCATGCGATGTAGCGCCATATATACTCCTCCTTAAATAAAATTTGTTTTCGAGGCTCTTATATTTATTGCCAGGACACGCTTCATAAAGGAATGCTGCAATTAAAAAGACCGGTTGCCCGATTACGTCATCCTGGACCCTCCATTTTTATTTTTGGCAGTTTTTATCAAAGAGCCTTGCCAACTTGCCTGGTATGGGCAGTCTTTGTGAAGGAACATGGTTTTGTTCATACATTATGGTTTTAAATAATGTGGGATATGGTCATGTTTCGCTGTAAAAGTTCAAAGGTAGTTTTGATAAGCATCTTGTTTTAGCTAGCCTAACAATAGGCAATATTTCTTAAATATAGCAAGACCAAGGTGATTTTTTCTGGAGTTACCTTCAGAGTATGAATCTGTGGATCTATGGCTAGGTTCACATTAGGTCGGACCGACAAATTAACCGTTGGCCGGCTATCGGGTTATGGTGTTCACACTATACGCTGCGGGTCCGACGTAATGTGAACACCACCGTCGTTAACCACTGCCCGGATCGCCACAAAGCAGTTGTAAGTTAGTTTCTGTGTACAATGGACAACGACAACGTTCTGGTGGTAAAAAAGTAAAATTATAAAATAGAAAAAAAGAAAAAGGAAATATTAGGTTTATTATTATATTAGGTTCATCCATTCTTTGCGGAGCGTAATGTTGCAATATTTCAAACGTTAATAAGCGATTTACGAAGTAATGACATTCTAAAGTTCTATAATATAACTTTAGAATGTCTATTCGTTCCTTTGATGATTTTGATTTTGCGAAATTTAAAGGAAGCGTATGAGCACAAAATACAAGACTCAGAAATTGTATTACGCTACGAGCCGGAAAGTGTGAACGGCGCTATACAAAGCAGTATAACATAAGTAATAACAAAGTAATAATATAAGCATATATATATATTATATCCGACCCGGCAGAAAACATTGCAGAATGTCCGGTAAATGTGTCGTCGCCGACAGTTTTATCGGGTCGCCCTAATGTGAACAACGCTATTGAAATACATATGCCAATTTGCTTCCGACACCTTTGTCGTTCCGGAAAAACTGTCGGTCCGACCTAATGTGAACCCGCCCTAAGAGACGGTTATTTTATACGTAGCCCAAGTGCGTACTTAGAGCAACAATCTCTTCAATAAAATACTTTAATAATGATAAGTTACAACCATAGCATATTACTAGCGTATTTCTCACTATTGCTGCAACAACTAACCCAAAGTAATCTACAATCATTTTATAATCCCATATAGCGTAGAAATGTAACACTCTATCATGAGCTGCGCTTGCATAACTTTTAGGATTACGGTCATAATATATTTTACAATACTCAACATCATTTGGTATCTTTTACGAGCTCCGTGCAGTAAAAGTTTACACCTTAACATTACTCTTTTCACGTTATGATCATAGTATGTGTGTATGATGTCAATAATATGTGTTATTGCAGTTTTAATGCCTTGATATAAGGAAGTGTGACGTCAGTCATACTTTTGTAACTATCGTAAACTTTTTGAGCGATGGACATATCTCAAAATTAAACGTGGAGTTTACTTATAAGGAATAGATAGATAGCACGCCAAACAGTGCTAGCCTGGTTTACGAATATGGTTTGAAGCAATCTTAAATAATAACGGAAGAACCCTGACCAGTGCATCATGAACCTTTTTGGATAGAACTTCGAACTTTTATAGACAGCAAACAAGCTTTACTAAGTTGTGAAATACATGAGCACAAGAAAAACAATATTTTAGGCGCTAATACAAAAACATGAGATTCTGTTGATAATATATACAACATTGTTAGAATTGGGATATATATTTCAACAGGGGGAGCTAAGATCTCTCAAAAACAATAATTTGACTCATACATAATGTATTTGTTAGTTATAGAAACCAATAAATATATTACAAGTAGATACCTACTAGAGCTACACGTGAATTGTATTACTGGATTTGTTCTCGGAAAAGAGGATTAGGTACTTAGTGATCTTGCGGAAATAGAAATGAGATCACCCAGTAGTGATCTTAATTCAGAATGATTCACGGATTTACCAGCAAATAATTCCATTAATTAAAATATATTCATTTAATTTTCATCGCCAACGGCAATTGCTAATGAAATTTATTGCAAATAATATTATTCAAACGCAGGACTATTAAACATTTATTGTTGATAGCGGTCGATCAATTAGTTATGCAACTTGTAACTTAATTATTAATTGAATATTATATGAGTTTAGTTATTATTGAAATTGAGGAGCTCGTGGCTAAATAATAACAGCCGCACGGGTCGATCATCAAGGTTAAGCAACGCTTGACGAGGTCGGTCCGTGGATGGGTGACCATTTTCAACATACCGAGTTTCCTATCCGTGCCTCGGAAAGCACGTTAAGCCGTTGGTCCCGGCTGTCATTTAAAGATCATTGACAGTCGTTACGGGTAGTCAGAAGCTTGAGATCTGACACCAGTCTTGCCAAGCGGTACCGTGTTACCCAGTTACTGGGTTGTGGAGATCAGATAGGCAGTCGCTGTAAAACACTGGTAGTTACCTGAATCCGGTAAGACTGGAAGCCGACCCCAATACAGTTGGGAAAAGGCTAGGCAGATGATGAATTATTATTGAAAACGTATAAAGTTATAGCTAAAAGGTCGCAGGTTTACCGTTTTCCGCATGGGCGATTTCAGACTCAACATAAACTGAATAGTCAGAGCTTATTCACTTCAGACAAGGTTACTAGAATTTATTTTCATAGATAAGGCGTGTTTATAGCTGTGTGTCATACTGTAGTGTTTTTCTAGTCATATTACTGTGTATTTAATAGCACGTAGTGTATTCATTACTCACTTCTTTGTAACACATTAACCCATATTTTTCATGGCGTACTGAAAAACCAAAGCATGAACCAAGCTCTCCCGTTTGTATACGTTATCTATATTAGGTATAGTAAGGTGTGTGATGTGTGTCTTAATCTTGAATTTGTGGATGAATCAGCGAGGGAGTTCATTCACCCCAGGGTACATAAGTGTCAGCTTTTATTTATGTGCATAAATGTATAAGCATAATACATTTCAATTAGGTTGCACGTCAAGTTGGCGCAAGGCGATTTGAATATCGACCTCACGACTGTCTCTTCAGCGGAATAAAACGAAGTGATGGTTATTTTATACATTATATACAAACATAAATATATATTAGGTGTAACTTTACAATAGGTGGCCCTTTTTCGCCCACTTCCGAAAGTTTTCAAGAAACGCAAACTTTCACCTATCGGATTTCGTTTGCAGAGAGGTCGTTATCATAATAAGTGCATCCGTTTGTGCTAATTTTATAAACTTCAGCAGAATTATTACACATCCTCTTATTTTATATTTTTATCAATTTTCTCAGTTATTGAATAATGAATGTTTTAACTTACTTTGAAATAAAACACGATATCATATCTACATGACACTTATTTGATCAATGTCTGATTCGAAACGCAAAACGGCTCTTCTTGACCAATGATAATATATATTCATTGGACAGAAATTGATGGATCACTCACTTCGATACGAAATCAAATAAACCCTCAAAGTTCATACTTAACGTAGCGATAGGAAAAAAAAACACACTTATTTTTACGTAATTTGTAAGTATAATGTTACCTACCAAGATAATATTGACCATATCATACTGCCATGTTCCAACAGAAAGGCAATATGCCATATAAAAACGTCGTAGGAGCCGATAAAATGCGTGTCGTTAGCACGTAAAGTGTGGCTATTAGGGCAGGTGCATTATTTCTGCAGCATCTTGGCACCTCGGCACTGCAAACTGTGCCCTGTCAGGAATTTGCGTGGGCGATATACCCGTTTGCTGTCGCCAGCCATGTTTTTCTGACGCCTCGTTCGATTCGAAATTTGAATTTTCTCTTTTCGATTGAATAACTTGGACCCTTTTGTTGTGACGCCATCAAGTATCTTTCTAATCGGCCAGATGCAAATTGAAATCGTTGATGGTAATAACATTAAATAATTTAATTTTGTATTGAGCACGTGCGGTGTTCTTTTAGCTTGACGATATTGAGTTTCAAAATAATGTTTCCTTTCATACAGATTGAAATATAATTTGATTTTATGGTGAATATTGGAGCTAATAGAGATAATAAGGTTTTAAATTCAACCTTCTTCTTACACGAAATTAACGTTAGAGAAACCGCATTGTACGCTTTCAAAATACAGACATCGATCATGTCTTCAAATTAAAGCGAAAATGCGAGACGATTTCTACAAAGCCCAGAATTATCGTTGAGTAAAGTTCATACTAAATGAATGGTATTAATCCCACGCATTATTAGGTGCAGTAATGTCTGCCTACAGACAGCCGCTATGATTTGACCGTTGGTTGTAATTACGTGTCGTAAATCGACCGTATCAACGTTTGCGGGAATCACTATCGAATGCAGTTCCGATTATTACACGCCTTAGCACCTCCTACGATTCGTATTTACTGATTTCTGTTTAATTTTATTATCGTAATATCTATATCTACGAAATGTTATTCGATATACTTCGTGGATTGCTCGGCAGAGTACCTTTTTCTGTTGTAAGGTTACAAAGAATAATAGCCTTCTATAAACCTTGGGAGCCTCACTTTTGTACTGATGAATTTAACAAGCTGTACAGCAGAAGACACTGTTTATTTCCAAAGAAAAAAGCTTAAACGAGCTTAAACGCTCTCCAACATAAACATTAAGTACGGCCATGTCCCAACACGCCAAAAGTGTTATCTTCACCATTACGGTACTTGTACCGCACAATGATTAAATGTTCGCCGCAAAAAGTGACAACGAAGCTTTCGGAATCCCCATTAAGACGCTCCTCAATCCTGATGGTGGCTGAAATAATCGATTGCCGAAGAAGTGCGCACACCACCATATCCGATAATTAATCATGCTCTTATAAGGCCTTCACTACAAAATTACCATCCGTAATAAGCTGCCGACAGGGATTTATTACTGAAACAACATGTGAAAAATCGCTCTCGAACACAGGCAAGCTTTTTGTTCCACCGAAAAACGTAAAAATCGTAATCGCGATAATAATATTAAACATTCACGGCTGAATCGCATTCATAATTAAACATCTGTGTTTTTGTCAGACATGCCAATGTCTTCAAGGAAATCCGTACAATGAGCATGTTGATTTCTTTTATATTAAATCAATGTGTCGGATTGAGATATGATTTTGAGTTGCAGTTATTGTAAATTATGATCTTTATCGAATCTTTTCTTATGCCAATGTGCAACGTAGCAATGGAAATACTATACAACTTTCAACCTAAAATACCTTGGATCAAAGGTACTCAAAACGGCGGGTAGTTTGTTACAATTAAGCGGTAGACCATAATAGCCCCTAGGAGTAAAACAACAAGTGGTTTTACTGTTATCGTTTTTCCATTACCAACAACAGCTTCAGGAGTAATTCGAGATATCCTCGGTAGCGGCGAGTTAAATATAAAAGTAAATTAACTGACTTAATGCCCGTCCCGACACAATTTATCCTCAAGAAATAATTGAACTTGTACTAAAATAGCCAAGGAAGGCGCAGCCACATTTACTTATGTTTATTCTTCGTATTTGTTGTCGACCGCTGTAATCACGTCATTATTTTCGTCATTTGGTTTTTGTGGACTGGATTGTTTACAAGACTTTAATGCTATCGTATTATCCCGGGCATTTTTGATACCTTCGGCTTTAAACACGAAATCAACGCCGTCAAATTAAAGACGCCGTAGATTTATTTTGAAGTTTCATGGTCTTAATTTCTTATTGTTGGTCGGTACAATTTCGCTTCGCCAACGTTAGTAATATAATTTTACTGTATTTTTATTGCAGAACAGTAATTTATTAGTATCTTTGTTGTCGCGTAAATACAACTACTTTGATGTCGCAAGACGCTAGCGTGTGTGCGATTCATCAGAATTTTATTGTCAGCTTTACGACTTTCCCTAATTCGATACAAACTCTTGATGTCTTGTCGTTCTTGAAATATTTATTCACGTTTCTTACATTATAACCTAAATACGTCTCGTAATGTAAGATCACCGACATTCTAGAATCAAGTGTATCAAGTATTTAGACTTAAACACCGGATAAGTTTCATTAATCCGCAGTAAAAAGCTACAAAACTATTTCTGACTTCGCCAAGGAATGTCCAGTCCTCAAAGAATGCTTCGTTAAAGGGAATTACGTAGAAACGCATTCCATTTACAAAGGTGTTGTTTTTTTGTCCGTATGTGTTTATATCTGGGTCCGTTTCAACCACGACGTCATTGTTCTCGTCACGGCTGCGAGAATGTCTCACTAATTCACTGGCCCCGGGGACGACCGGCCTATTCCCGGTTTACAATGATCCGACAATCTCCCTGAGAGATATACCGGCGCTTGATCATTAATTAGTGTAAAAGCTTCTTAATAAAGCGATTTAAAAGCTATGAAACGGCAGCCCTTTATGAGTTTAATTAAGATAAGAAGATTTATTGATGATGCTTTGGTACTGTGCGGTACTTAATTCAAGTTTGAGTAACGAATGGATGTTTATTGGAGAAGTTTAGATTGTTTCTCAAGTGCTTTATACTTGAGTGTTGTTGCTCTCTTTTGCTCGAGACTTTGAAAAGTAGTAAGATGAACTTCTCTATGGAATATATCATGTGCCAGCTCCAGCTTCCTCATAAGTGGTAGAATTATTCTATCTATGTCAATATTTAAGGCATAATAGCAGCAATCAAAGTTCCGAGTCTTAATTTAGCTGCCACAAAAACTTCGTTAATATGAGACGTTTAGTGTTAGCTGAAGTGGCGTCACCCCAGCTTCCTCATTCAATACAGGCAAACCAGTTAGGTTAGGTTCCGTAGAGTTTAGCTGCAATAACAAATTCGTTTATGCTCTGCTTTTCTTTATTTCTGTGTTCAAATAAGCCGACTCATTTCTGTATAAATATGACTATACTCACCATCAAATAAATAACAAAAGCTCCATTAAATCAGTATGGACGGACAATGTCTCCCCGGATTGGATTCCCCCAGTCACGTCCTCTGCCTGGCGTGAAGAGCAGCACAATAGCCCTTCGGGGTGGTCACATCAAATAAATTAACGTCACACTGACAGAAAACGAAAGAGAATTTAATTATTTCATTCCATTTCACCCCCGGTCGCTGCTGAAGCAGATTCGATTACGAAAACTATTTAACCTTTTTGTTTATGCTACAGCCACGTTTACTGTAGTATATTGTGGAATAAACGAATTGTTGTTTAAAGTCTATTTCCTTTGTTTTAGGTAAGTTGTCTGCATGCAACAGTTATTCATCCTTGAGCTGGCAACCCACGTGGCGAGTATTAATATTCATGGTAATAATTTATTCGTCTGATCAAGATACAGTCATGGTAAGTATGTAAGTCGGTATGTTTATCCCGTAGGCTGTGGTAGGTACTAAGGTACCATAGATTGGAACAAGTCCAGCGTTGTTTCGATTTGTTTAGACGACGGGACACAGCCTGCTTTGTTCCCGTTTGTGAGAATTGAGTCTAGCACCTGGCTCTCTGAGGTTAGTAGACGGCTGATATTTGAAACCTGATGAAAGACGTGAAGTGTTCCTAGAAGGCTCTTATTCTAATTCAGTTAGATGGTTAAGAATTTATTATTGACCTTCTCGTAAAGAAAAAGGGCTTGACCGTGACGATAACAATGCACCCATTTTACTTAGAACAATAAAGTAAGAGAAATTAAAGTTAGAGTACTTGTTCTTAATCGAGAACAATTAACCCGCTTTCTAAGACGCATTGGTAGGTTCCAAGTAACATCGTAAAATATAGCTCTGTGTACAACACGAAATAAACTATATATAAATAGAAGCCATATATCGCGTCAAGAGGAAGACGAATTAGTAGAATAAACACGACGACAGACTTTATCTGTTCAACTTATTTATGTTACCGATAAGTTCTCGGTGAATTATGAGAAAGTTCCAAATAAAGTGTATGTTTATCAGCTTTCAGTGTTAAACTGTCGTGTTGCAATATCAAGTTACTTATTGTACGATGTATCGCGTCGAATGCCCGATGGTCGTACACTATATTATTCCAACGCACCGTGTGGGGGATCGCACAAAAGATTCGCGAACATCTCTGAATAAAGGTATGGTTCTATGGGAGTCCTTGAATATTGTCATTTGGGCCATTGTGATTAGAATGAGCGAGACTACAATGCGTTGTTGTGCGGAAAGAAGCTTCAAATTGCAGGAATACAAATAATAATACTAGCTAATAGATTATAACTCTGAATAATATGTACAGTTAATGTTGAATGAGACGGAAATGAAATAGGTAGAATAGATCATGCCCGAAATTAGTTCCATCAATAACATAACTTTGGCTTCCTTTGACTGAATCGGTGTACTCTATCCAATAACTACATCAAACATAACTTAACACGAATTTTCATATCATAAGAAAATCGTGAAGAATAGAGCTTGTCCGAAATTAGTTCTATTAATAACATAACTTTGACTTCCGCTATTTTGATCGGTGTCACAACAATAACACTCAGGAGTTTTCATAATATAAGAAAATCTTTCCCTCACAATCCGTCAAAACCAAGCAAAAACACTTCGCTCAATGCAAACAAAAACACGCATCACAAAAATAACTTTCGTCCAATTTGGCACTTTCTCCGACCCTATTGGTGGGTCGGCCATCACTCCATCGCCATAACGTAAGTGTAAAGAGATTGTTCCGCATCAGTGCACTTCCCTGAACGGTACCCGGGCGTTAATATGACACATTAAGTTTGTAAAGAGACTGTACCACACAAGTCTATGAGCGCGGTTGCTTTTTCAGCGAGCGATTTAAAAATGCGGCGTTGAGCTTTCGTCTGTAGGTCTGAACGCACAACGCTGCGGTATGCGGTGCTGGACACGTAAAGCTTTGTCTTCTTGATCGGAACGCATAACGCTGCGGTATGCGGTGCCGGAAACACAATCGTATTTTTCATTCGAAGCTTTTTAATAGGTCTTATTAAGCAGCCCTAAAAGGACGATTTACAACGTAGAACTTAATACTTAGGTCCTAGATAAGACATCTTACAGCGATAGCGATTGTAATAAAGTAAAAACAAAAAAACGCTATTTAAATATCACGTGATTAAAAGTGCCCTTAAACATTGGCATTTTGACAACCGCGATCGCTGATCACAAAGACACTATGTCTTATTCCAAAAGTTGATGAGCCATATTATCGGGCGAGTACTGTAAGTGCAAAGAGATTGTTCCGCTTCAGTGCACTTCCCTGTAAGTTCTCGAGTCTCTTGCCTGCCAGGACCAAACCGGCCTACTTTCCGCTCCACTGCATCAGTGTGACCACGTGCCGCCACTTGAGGGGACGCGTGCACCAAATGGTGCTTGAGAGATATATTAATGTCTGATTGACTTTCGGATTGACGGCTCATTTCACAGTTACAGTTTCACAGGACATTTGTTTTTACTAATTGGGGTTGTTTGTTATTTTTGTAGAACTGTTGAAAGATATAAGGAGTGAATGTCATTGTAGATTGAATGTGGACTCCAAAATAACTTACTCCAGCTTGTGGTTCGCCTCATCCAATAGAGTATTTATATCATAAAGAAGGATATGTACCACTTTTTTCCACTACCTTGTCTATTATGCAACACATTACCTAAGAAATTCGTTTCGAAATATGAACATTAAGATACAAGATTATAAAATAAAATTAAAAAAGAAACTAAATTACATAATAATAACAGCTACGAAATGACTTTTGTATGGAGTTTTGATATCATTATGTAACTGGCAGAATGATACTGAACCTGTTACCTCTCGAAAAAATGCGCGTTGATTGTGTGTATATAGTCTGTGGTTTTTAGTCTGAACGTTTCTAATAAATTGTTTTTGGAACTTATTTAATTAAGCATTTAATTAAGTAAGCTCATCACGTAGTGAAAAAAGAATCGTTCGTGTCTCGCATAAAAAGGCTTTATAATGCGAGATGCTTTTTACACTCGCATCTTGCTTTCGAATTAAATTGGCTACATCGCTCGTGTTAAAACCTCGACTTTTGATGCTCGACACGAAATGTACTATTTTAATAACAATATTCTCTAGTTGATAAAATGTAAGGTTTAGACATGAGGTAACTATGACATAAGCGTAACCATAACTTCAGAGATGCGTGTGAAAAACTCATTCGTGCCCGGCGATGTTCAAACTCGCGACATAGCAGGTAGGTTCGAAATAGCCATAGAATGCCACAGATAACATATTCACAGAGCAATAACCGCCTGTACTCGAATAATGTAACAACATGCATAAAATCATAGTTTCACAAGCTTGGGCGTTACTGGCCAGTGTTTCTCTTTACCCATTCATCCGTTTATGAATGTATGTTAGTACGTAACGGGTGTAGCGTGTGTAAATTCACTTGTCGACACATATCTGTGTCTTCATCTTGTAACAAAAATGTTTGCTAATAGCGATTAGAATAGCTATCCGAATGGTGCGAAGTTTACAGCGGAAACACTACACTGATGTGAATCTTTCAGGTCAGTCGTATACTATGTTTACGTTTTTCAAATTCGGAGTGTTTTATGTACGGAGTTGGACGGGTTTATAGCTGTAACGCTCGTTCTATTTGTTATTGGCAGTGGTCATTGTTTTATTACAGTAATGGATCGTGTGTGAAGATTTTCTTCTTTAGGTTATCACAATTTCAATTTAAATAGTATCAAACTGAAAGCGTGGAACAAATGGCTTCACAGAAAGCCATTTCCGTATTCCATATTTTCATCCGTAAACTGAGTAACTAGCTAACTGTAAAGTTTCATTATATTAAATCGTTTGTAATGTAACAAGGCGCCAGTAGGCCATACATTTATAACTTGACGTGAAGGCGACTTTTGAGAGCAAAAGTTATTGCTGCACCGGTACCGAGATATTTAGCGTTATCCATAGTACCACCTGTAGGGAACGTGACCGCCCATAAGTACGTATAAATTACTAACAGTAATAAGTTAGCTTTAGTTGTGAGAAGATAATGTGGCGAGCGAACAAAATAAAGACGAATGCTAATACGAGTATGCCACATGCCGTTAGGTTTAGAAATGTAAAACACGAGATGAGTGGTGCCGAAGTATGTTGAAGTAAGCCGAGGAATACCGAAGTCAGCTAACACGATGTGTAGACAAAGTACAAACAATGATCGGGGCGGTCCCCGAGTTTTATCGCATCGCGTTACCTATCCGATGTCTTGCATTTCCGCGGCGTTCGTCGCTGTGTTTAATTTCACTTAGCGATCGCCTCTCTTGTTATTGTGGCCTAGATACCGAGGAAAGCGGGCCCTGCCCATTATGTACGGCTCCCTAACACGACAAACTTGTATTTTCAATCTGTTTCGACGCGGTTCCGCGCGGTGCCTATTCATAATTTCCCTTGTCCGTCTCGCTTAACATCCTGAAAATGAGGCTCACGATCTCGTGTAGGGATTAGATAGTTATCTGTTGTGTTATCGCTTTAATAGAATATGGTTGTTTGTGTCGACAGATTGTAATTTGCATTAGTTTAAACGATTATGATCTTACATTCTTCTAATTTAAGATTTTCAATATGAAACGGCAACTTTAACTGTAGACAGTTGGATGTTACGACAAACAACTGTGTACAGTTAAAGTTTCCTTTTAATCTTTGTTTTTATTGGTTCTTATTCTTAATGTAGTCTTCCTGCCCTTATCCCATGTTATTTGGGGTCGGCGCATCACGTTTTCTTCTTCCATACCATCCTGTCCCCCGTCACGCCATCACTGACTCCCTTTTCTTTCATATCACTCCTCACACAGTCCATCCATCTTTTCTTAAGCCGTCCCCTCCCTCTCCATCCATCCACATTTATATTCATTACTCTATTAGTAACATGCGTGTCATCCCTCCTCATCACAAAACCAAGACAAACGGTTTTCTTTCAACTTTTATTCTTAATGTAGTAACTGTACAAATAAATAAACAATTAATAACGACGAGAAAACGTGACCAAAAGATTGAGATGCCTTCATCTCTTACAAAACATATCAACACCATTGAATTTATGGTTTCCATGACCATAAATTCTTCATGACCCATCACCTACTGTATATACTTGCCTATCTATTTCGTTAAGCCAAGTCCATGACACCGATTAAGCTTAACGTAAACAATCCTTAATATTGCATGTGACATATTCTCGCACTAAGGCCTCAGAGGCCTTAGTGCGAGTTTTTACTCACGCTCAATCGCGTTAACGTAAACATCAATTTGTATTGAAACTGGATAAGCGCCGTCTGGTGACGGTAAGGAGAAACCTCTTTTTTTGTACCCATTTTGACATAAGAGATCGTTTACGTTATCACGGGTGAGTACATTATACATAAATTCTTCATGACCCATCACCTACTGTATATACTTGCCTATCTATTTCGTTAAGCCAAGTCCATGACACCGATTAAGCTTAACGTAAACAATCCTTAATATTGCATGTGACATATTCATTTTTCAGACTATTGCAGCAGCTAATTCATTAAGTTTAATTGAAAAAGTTGATGCATTACCTGGTATTGTCCTAACTGCACCAGTTTGTCATTAGGTGTAGTGTAGGTAATCGATCCGAGACTCGGGAAAATTTCCATGGCTACAGGTGTAAGCTACATTTTTATGAAAATTTCAGACGAAACCTGAAATTTTGTCATATTTAAGACTTTGACCTTTATATTAGATGGTATGAATCTTTACTAAGTAGATTTTTATTAGTCTTTAGGCTTGATATGCCCACTAAATAATTTATTGATTAATTGTCCATTTTCATTAGTGGAAACAGACACAGTGATAGTCTATCATCTATTTATTGCATTTTATTGATAGCACTATATGCAATAACATAGTTTATAGATACCGTTTAGGTACTTAGTGTTAGGTTTTGATTATTATTAACGAATAATGGCTTGTTTTTGTTTTATATAAATACCTACATGTCTTAATAATTCCAAAGAGAATAACTAGGGAATTTGTCGAGTATTTCGGAGGACGAAGAAGGTGGTTTGCGGACATTCTGTCGATGGTCGTCGCCTGAGACGCTTAGTTACAATATAGTGCTCAAAGTAATGAATTTAAAATTGTATTCCTTTGTTAAAATTTTTCTCAGATTATAAAACTAAATGACCAGTATGAGTTTGATTTCACATATCACATCCAAGTATTCGTAGCAGGCCTAGTGATGGCTACATTAGTTACTTACATAATGGATGTTTAACTTCTCCACCAGCTAATCCACGTGTTGATCCAAGAGCTGTAACGCGTGTATAGTCTGATATTATGAGTCAGTAAAAGCAGATGTCCCACCGTAGCGGGGTATCGGTGACATGTGCTATGTATTTGTACATGACATAGCTTTACCTCGCGCCGCCCGCGACATGCGTTCATGATGCTCGCAGAAAATAAATTATGTGTCATCTGAGGTGTTGGATTTATTATTTATCTGTAATTGGACCCACTCGTGAGATTCCTTTTTTATTTCACGCTTTTGCAAAGTGAGTTGTGTGGCATATTATTTACGATCTGTTTAAAATATTTTTTTGATTACTAGCGGACGCCTCGCGGTTGCACCCGCGTAATGCCCGTTCCCGTGGCAATACAAGAATAAAAAGTAGCCTATGTCACCCGGGGATAGTGTAGCTTCCGAACGGTGGAAGATTTTTTGAAATCGGTCCAGCCGTTTCGGAGTCTATAAGGAACATACATATATACTTTTTCTTTTATATATATAGAATATTTCTGAGCATATTCTGTATTGTTATGGACATGGATTGAGAACACAAGGAATATACGTAATTATGACATATTTTTTTCTATACGAGCTTTAAAACCACAGTTTCCTGTGTAGTGTAGGGCGCCAACAAAATAAAGTCATGGAGACAAAGGGCAGAAAAAAAAGAACTCATCATAATGTTCGAAATTTGAATACAAGCGTTGGGGCGTGAATACACTCTAATTGTGCGCGCCTCAATTTTGAATTTTGATTGCGCGTTCCTTTATTGTTTTACACGCTTTTGTCTATGCCTTTGTTGGAGCACAACATTCGACTATGATTGCTTGGACTCGACTATATGAATGAATACATAATGTCAAACGATTGTTTGCATCAGAACTGGGGACTTTTAATTGATGAACGAGGAAAATCTGAATGAATGGAAACGTAAACAATGCAATTCAAAGTACTTAATCAATAAACATAACAGTGCATTCATTAAAACTATCAACAATTGAAATATAGCACAGGACAAATATATTATCGTTAAATACTTTACGATCACACCTTTTAGCGTAGCAATGCATTTAAGGATTATATTACGGAAATTGCAAGTTTACGATCGTCCAGCGCTTTACATGAAGTAGACCACTCAGCTACTTCCCGGTCGATATTTAGGAGCGGCAGTAAACCAGCAACAATGCATCGTAGCGCTTGACGCCTACTGTTACAGCGCTTTCATAGCTTTATTGCACCTCGTATATCATGCTTTATAGCACGTATAGCTAGCTACAGCCCGCGGTTCAACCCGCGTAAAATAAGTACTTATCCCAATATCTTAATAAATTATAGGCTGTGTTATTCTGATTTATGTGATATATTACTGTAAAGTTTCTTCAAAATCTGTTTAGTATTTTTTGCGTGACAGAGTTACAAACATCCATCCATCCATCCTCACAAACTTTCGCGTTTATAATTATATATAATAGTAGTAGGATTCAGAGGCCTTAGTGCGAGTTTTTACTCACGCTCAATCGCGTTAACGTAAACATCAATTTGTATTGAAACTGGATAAGCGCCGTCTGGTGACGGTAAGGAGAAACCTCTTTTTTTGTACCCATTTTGACATAAGAGATCGTTTACGTTATCACGGGTGAGTACGTTTAAAAACTCGCACTAAGGGTTCTGGATAAGCGCCGTCTGGTGACGGTAAGGAGAAACCTCTTTTTTTGTATACATTTTGACATAAGAGATCGTTTACGTTATCACCAATAAGTACGTTAAAAAACTCGGAATAAGCACACTGTTTCATATTTTATTGTAGGTATTTGACTTGACCATAGAGTAAGAAAGAATTCTTTTTCCACCACACTATCGGCATCTTCTGTCGTAACTCCCCAAGAATTTAGCATTATAATAAACTAACTGCTGCCCTTCGTCCCACCCGCCTGAAGTTACTTTTCTTTATAAATTATGGCCTATGTGTTATTCTGAGGAGCTCGTGGCTAAATAATAACAGCCGCACGGGTCGATCTTCAAGGTTAAGCAACGCTTGACGAGGTCGGTCCGTGGATGGGTGACCATCTCAACATACCGAGTTTCCTCCGTGCCTCGGAAAGCACGTTAAGCCGTTGGTCCCGGCTGTCATTTGAAGATCTTTGACAGTCGTTACGGGTAGTCAGAACCCTGAGATCTGACACCAGTCTTGCCAAGGGGTACCGTGTTACCCAGTTACTGGGTTGTGGAGGTCTGATATGCAGTCGCTCCATGTAAAACACAGGTACTCAGCTGAATCCGGTAAGACTGGAAGCCGACCCCAACAATAATTGGGAAAAAGCCTAGGCAGATGATGTTATTCTGATTAAGCTATATTTCTGTCAATATCCGTTCAGTAGATTTTGCAGGAAACATGAACAAACATCCATTCATCCTCACAAACTTTCGCGTTTGTAATAGTATAGTAGGATTATTAAACGTTTAAAACATATTCCAATAATTCCACAGTCAAAAAAACTGTAAGCTTTTTGGATTTTCCATCCACCAGCAACACTATCAAAGTTGACAACATTTCGACGGAACATTTATCACCGAAACGACTATTCGATTTGCATGCGCTACACGGAACGGCGCCTGATTGTCATTGTCATTCGCACATGACGTTGCCAATATTTTAGAAACGTGACCGGACGACGCGTGAGGTCTTCATCTTCCTATGGACTGTTGTCTATTGCTTTCGGAAGACGGTATCTAGCTAGCTAAGGCTAGGTTTACACTAACTTCAGCTCAAAATGTTGCTCCTGTGCTCGAAAACAAACGCCATAGCTATAAATCTCTCTTTTTCAATGGAGAGGTTGTTTGCCTATGCAAAAATTCAAGGTCTTCCATAGATTATGTGGTGCCGTGAAAGTGGGACAAACTCGCTTTCCTTTATTATATTAGCAAGGATTAGTAGTGAGACACTCTTTCTACTCTCAGAATGGCAGTCACGATTCAAGCCAATCGGGAAATAATTCGAGCCAAGTTAATTTGGTTAGGTTTGCTCTGTCTAGTCTTGCCGATGTCTGAATGCCTACTTTCTAGTTTTACTAGATGATAAAATTATTCTAGGTAATTGCATTTAACGGGTTATAAGGACACTAAGTAATATTGGCTAGTTTGTAACTTTGTATACCTAGTCTTTTACGGGAACTGTGTGACACATAGTATGCTTTTATGACTGGCAGATAAGATAAGATTTATACTATCATAAGAATTGTATAAATCTTATCATAGGCTGCTTGATACTGTTAACTGTAACGCCAGATTACACCAACATTTTCAGTCAATGCTAAAATAGGACAAAGAGTTGATTGTCAAGGCTATCTCAAAATTAAGAAACAAATGAAGGTCATAGCTTCCACAAGATCCAAATTCAAAAACAGAACGTCTATACAAAGCAAGTTGTTCTATTCCAAGTTAGTCTAAATCCCGATGGATATGCGTAGCGTACCTACTGGTCTCTCCATATAAGGTCGGTATGCTTGTCAGCGCTCGTTGCAACTCGAATTATTAATTAAACTAAGCCCTATGTGGGTCAGTCGGTAATTACGGCGGGTGCTAATGTCACTGGCTAACACTCGGCTTATTTAAACTGCCAGTCAACAGGTTCATGAGGTAACCTACACTGTAGTTCTCGGTCTATGTATTGGCGTGAAACGACCCACGTTGGTACAGATGGCAAAAGGGTTTGGTACCTAGGACACAAAATATTGTATGTTTTTCACAAATTTTCAATTGATAATCAAAATGAAAATTAAAAATCCGGCCAAGTGCGAGTCGGACCCACGCACGAATGTTTCCGTACCATTATCGCAAAAAACGGCAAAAATACACGTTTGATGTATGGGAGCCCCACTTAAATAATAATTTAATTCTGTTTATAGTATTTTTTGTTATAGCGGCAACAGAAATACATCATCGGTGCAAATTTCAACTGTCTAGCTATCACGGTTCATGAGATACAGCCTGGTGACAGACAGATCGTGGAGTCTTAGTAATAGGGTCCCGTTTTTACCCTTTGGTTACGGAACCCTAATAAAAAATAAAACGTTTTAAACAAAAGCAAACTGTTAATTCCGTTATTGATTTGATATCTTGATTAAAAATGGTTGGTTTCGCGTCAGCTTTTCCTCGCCTGCTACTATCGAGAAGAAAAGTTTTTAACATCAACTTTAAAAGAGTTTTAGTCCCGTTAAAACTTGTTTGTTCACTGTATTAACATAGTCCTGACTGCCTACTTATTGATAGATTACTCATACATTTATGGAGCATGTTTACGAATAGAGCATCAAGCGTTTTAATATTTTCAGGCCAACGTGTTTCGCTATGTTCATAGGCGCCCACAATAGGTAGGCAACAACGGATATACATAATGTGGTACCTAATGTACCGCGATATGGTGCGTTAATGTGAGTGCCTGTGACATTGGATCTATTAAGTGCGTAATAACTAATAGGTATTGAGTATCATGGTATGGTATGGTCGTGGTATGGTGTACGCGATTAATAATAAACGTCATGACGCATGGCGATTTTATTGTGTAGGCAGGACTCCGTATCAAAATGTCTTATTCTCAAATCGACATATTATGAGGAGATCGTTCTATTCTAAAAAGGACTTAGTATGAAAAAGTCCTGTGAACAAAAAAATGGGAATGGTACAGTCATATACCACACAGATATGAGATAGTAAAAGGAATAATTTTATTCAAAAATTGTTTTGAGACTGCTGATATCAAAAAAAAAAAAAAAAAAAAAAAAAAGTAAAATCCAAATGACATAATGGTTTGTTTTTTGCGTTCAGTCGAAAGTGATCATTTCCAGTTTAAGTTATAAATCGGTCCAAGTGTAGTTTTTATGGATGTTCTCCGCCCTGGTGCAGGCGGAACGTCTATTAGGCTCTGACGGGCGTTGGAGTGCTTGCGCAATTCATCACACTTCCCCAGACAGATATTGGCCCGCATGACCTGATGCGGACCCTGTCACTCTATGTGGCCGTAAACGGTCGAAGTTCCTCTCGGGAGGGAAGCGTGTAACACGGCGCGGTGAATTGTGGCGCCTAACTCCCCCAGTTTATCACTTGCGGGTCACACCTTGTGGCAGCCGGCCATCATGTCCCAATTTTCGGTGCCCGGTGCGTCTGTTACGGATGGTGAGGAAGATTGTATCCTCTCACTCCCTTAGTGCTACCTCCTTTACCATTACTTCCTCGCAGAAGGGGGCTACTGCGTCCCACGTGTTGTCACTTCCGACCATGGACTGGACCATGACCAGAAGCGAGTCGTTATTCGCAGCACCAACTGACGCAACTTGGTCTCGGAGCAGCACAACTTAGGCTAGGAACTTCTCCAGGCAGCTTGGCTTTTACCCTTGAGTGTGAGCCCACATTACAATTTTCTCTTTCATCGAGCCCTTCATCAGACCTGAAGTATTTTAACACCATCGTCATCGGTTGACTCTCCTTAATGCAATAATACTTGACTCTTTTTAGGGGTCCTTTTTAGGGTAAAAACGGGACCTACATTACTAAGACTCCGCGATCCGTCTGTCTGTATGTCTGTCCGTCTGTCACCAGGCTGTATCTCATGAACCGCGATAGCTAGACAGTTGAAATTTTCACAGATGATGTATTTCTGTTGCCGCTATAACAACAAATACAAATAGTGGGGCTCCCATACAACAAACGTGACTTTTTTGCCGTTTTTTGCGATAATGGTACGGAACCTTTCGTGCGCGAGTCCGACTCGCACGTGGCCGGTTTTTTTTTGTGGCTTATGTATGGCAAATCGAACTTATAAAACTTTATGTACATCAACAAAAACAGGAAAATCGAATGACCCTGCGGGGCAAGCACGGCCTTTTGTGACAGGATTGAGTCACCCATTTTTATCACAGTTTGGGAGCAAAAACCGTGATAAAATGCGTGACTCAAGCCTATCACAGAGGCCGTGCTCGCCCAGCTGGTATTAAAAGCTGTGATTAAAACTAAATACATTCAAATTGTTGTTACAGACATTTAAACTCCAAATAATTTCAGGCTTGGGTAAAACCGTAAAATTAAGCTCTTGTTCTTGAACATTTACAGAAACTTACAGTATCTATAATCATATTTTACTTATTTACGCAGACATTACATTTAAATAAAATTTATGATTTTGTAAATCCATAAATGGTTTTTAAAGTAGATAAGCTTAATATAACGAGAATATAAACATATTTACGGTCATTTTATGACAATAAAAGCATGTAATATACCTTTTTCAATTAACCTCAAAGCTGTAAAAACGGGAACAGGTAATGTCATGTTTTCACCTTTTCACTAATTAAAAAGCGAAGTGTATACAATCAGATATGCGTTAACGCATAAAACTGCATAGCCTGGCTGTAAATAGTATTGACTACCAATAAAATAATCGATAAAAATAACCGGCGTAATAAAGGACGGCGCTACAGGGTGTGTGAAATTAGATAATGTACATTTTCATGTCACAGTTTTCACTCAGCAAATGAAATCGCGTGTGTCAAGGACCAGTAGCTAATTCGCACACCCTTTGTTGTCCAGGCTGCCTGCTGTATAACATTGTCTCTGTAAGCTGCTGGAAGGCGTGACTCTTTAAGGCTTGGCGCACGCGACGCCACGCCACAGTGTAATCGCGATTTTGATTTATAGTCCAAATTAACTACTCTGTGACAAAAAAATACGCACGATGAGCTTTTGTTTTTAATAGAGCGAAAAGAATTTAAATTCAAATTGCGTATGAAGTATGAGCACAGTTATTTAGGCTCTCAAGGGACAGTTTTATCTATATAAAGCAGGTATTTATTCCAAGTCCAATTCAAAATAACCCATATTTAATCAAAACTTGCTTGACACTTTCCTGTACGTATTATCGTCATTTTCCGGAATAAGGTCGGTTTCAAATGCAATTTTACCTTCTAAATTGAATTTAATGAGGTAGATTAATTGGTTACTTTATTAGGGTATCCTGTTTGGACATACATTTCGTACATGATTAAAAGGTAACTTAATTTATGTGAGTTATAATATTTGTGTCTCTACAGTAATGTACATTTGGTGGTTTTTGTAATGAATGTGCAAACAAGTGCACATTAAATGGCGTCAAATTCATTAAAGTAGGTAAGTGATTGATTATCCCCGTCCGTTAATAATTTTAAAATAATGAATACTCTGAAGAATTTATAGTTATTGCTCTATGTGTTTTGCTCATAGGCAAATAACTAGTAATTTGTCCGTAGTTTGCGTAATTCTGTGATCTTTTACATGGGCAGGTAATTGCTGCTCGTGGCCCCGGGCGGTATCATACCTATTCATCTTGTGGTGGGCCCAGATTTGCTCACCTTGGCACAGTGGCGGCGTTAGGGGGTGGCGAACAGGGCAATCGCCCGGGGCCTCGCTCTTGCAGGGGCCTCACACTACAACCAATATTTAGTGTGATTAATAATCACACTAAATATTAGTGTATATAATAAAGGCGAAAGTTTGTGAGTGTGCGTTTGTTTGTTACTTCTTCACGCTCAAACGGCTGGACGGATCTGGATGAAATTTTGCACAGAGATAGACTTCAGTCTGGAATAGTACATAGGATACTTTTTATCTCGGGCATATGTTCCCTTGGGTAAAATTTTTGACATTCCCGCGGGCGACGCCGCTGGCAGAAGCTAGTTAATAATAAAAAAAATAAGTGCCAAGTTTTCCATTTCTCGTATATCTCATATATTGTAAAAAGGACAAGGGCCTCGCAAATATCTGCCGCCCGCCCGGTGCCTCGCAGTGGTTAAGGCCGCCCCTGCAAGAACCTAATTGTTTTTAGTTAAATATCAATACTATGCAGGAATATAGTGTATAGTTAGCAAGTTAGCATTGTGTATGTTTTATAGTTAACATTGTTGATGTCGTTTTAGGTTTTTCTTTCTTTTGCTTGCTGTTGGCTTGGAGATCATTAAAACGGTTTACTAACAAGATTACACTGTTATACGTCATCTCGCATTTCATCTGTCAGTTGGCTCACAGGATGTTTGCTTCACTTTTTATTATCAGAGTAAGCAAACTTAATAACTAAAAGATGTTAATATAAGATATAGCTGCTTGAGAGAGCTTCTGATATTATTTAAACGATGCGACAATGTCAGTGGGCAGGATGTGCCCGTCAACAACTGTCTCAAGAGGATTGTTTGTTCGTATTAAATAAACATTACAATACTTTGTGGCCGCACACCGACCAAAGATACCAACATTAAACTTTTAAATCGCACGGCTTTGTAAGAAATCTCGATACTCGGCCGTGTATCGCATTCAACTGAAGAATGGGCCGAGATTATGAATGAATTGTGTTTCCTTCATGCATTTTGTATTCGATGTAATTTATAGCTATATTTATGTACGTGTGTGTTATTTAACAGATAATAAAAGGACAGATTATAACGCCAGAGAACATGTGTTTGTCGGATGAGGGGGCAATGGCCTCTGGTAGGTATTAGAGTTGTTATTACAGACGCAAACGACTCGCTAACATCTGTATAATCTGCATTCTTGAGATGAGATGCATGTTATTGCCGGTTAGGATTTCACCCTTTGAGTGTTATATTATTATTTTTCGAACAAAGTTTTTGCAACTTAAAAACAAATTACTGTAGTTTATGGTAATGTGGAGGGTTGGCTCTCTGTCAACTTCCACTTTTTTAGAGAGGTTTGTTTTGCAGTCATTAACCTGCTGTTTTCCACATTGTTTTTTTGAATAAAGAATTTTTTATTTTCTTTTTCGTCATAGCTGATGGTTTTAACGGGCAGCAATCAAATTTCCATGACGGCCTCATTTTCTACCATGCATTTATGCAAGTAGATAAGTACTCACAACAACAACAACAACATTAATGTTTGTTGAAGTGTTAGTTAGTGTGAGAAATTTTCCAAATCTCACGATTAAAGTAAATAACGCTTACTTTCAAATCGTGCGTACCTCATTAGTTCGTGTCGTAATGATAAGGTGTGCCAATCTGTTCAAATAAACATAGAATATACTATGAAAGGTTACTATACTCGTCAATGGTAATGGTAACGACCCTGAGATGTACAGGTTTTGATGTTAAAACATAGCTTAAATAAGTGGTATAGCTGTAAAGTATCGTTATGTAATTTTCCTATGCAATCACAAAAAGTTGCGACGGTGCGAAGGTTGCACGATATGGTTTTGGGTAGCGTGGTTATTATGATATTCGTGTGTCTTCGGTTGCTGTATTTTTTTTTATATAAAATACTTCTCCAGCAAAAAAAAAACTGTTTCAACAGGCTCTACCAATATAATTGTAAGTGCTGTTTTCTTTTGTATAGTGAATAAGGATGTTTCCTGGGTAAAGAAATGATAATTCTAATCAGTCCGTCAGTGAGATTACCAATAAAAATTTACAAAGATAAAAGCGCATCAAAGTTCAGGAGTGCTGACGGGGGCTTGTGACGTCACTATGTCAGTATAAAGTGTACTAACGGTGAGACATCAAACGATATTTCAACGTATTATATCGTCGTCACTTTATGTTTACGTGACAAAAGAAAAAAATACATGTCCAATATTTTTACCCGACTGCCGAAGGAGGGTAATTTGTTTATGGGAATAAATATAATGACCACCAAAAAAAACTTTGTGACGATAACCCCTAACCACCAAATCTAGTAATATACTGACAAAAATAGTAAATGATCACCAAATTTAGTAAATTGATCACCAAATTTTAATAGCAAATTATTGCGCTATTTAATGTTGTAAAATAGGTTAGGTTAGGTTAGAACTGTGACCAACCGCGCGCGAGCCGAGCGAGCAAAGCGAGCGGTGCCGCGGCAGCGGCCGGCGAGCGCTACTTCCAAGTTGCTCCCAGAAATTTTATAATCTTTTTGGTCATTGGTTTAATTTTGGTGATCATTTACTACTTTTGGTGATCATTTACTACTTTTGGGTTAACAATGATTTATTTGGAGTCATTTTGCCTAAACAGGATAGCAAGATGTTAAAACTTTGGTTATAATTTTACAATAAGATGCGGGTTTAATTTTGGTGATCATTTACTATTTTTGTCTGTTATATGTTACTATATCTGGTGGTAAGTTAAACATAAGCCTTTGTTTATCAGTCTATGTATGTATGTATGTATGTATGTTTGTTCCTATGTGGCGTTCTAGAGACCAAACGCGTTGGCCGATTTTGATGATTCTTACGTCAATCGATTCGTCTTAATCCTGCGAGTGTCACTGACTACATTAAAATTGGATTACAAAAATGGCGGCTTTTGGGCGCCATTTTGTGGGGAAAAAAATTTTTTTTCCCCACAAAATTAAACCCATCTTGGGGGTACCAAAATAAAGGATTTTAAGAGGCGATTTCAAAAATATATAACACTTATATGTTTAAATGTACCTAATTCTAAAAAAAATAACTAAAATGTTGTAAATAAAAAAAGTTAATTAAAAAAATCATAAAACCCGACTGCTTAAAAAGGAAACTAAAAAGACGTAAACAAGAAGAAAATCATGCTGTGCAGTCGGAGGATACATCTGGTTTGGGTCCGCCAGCTCGCGAATATGTATCCTCCGACTGCACAGCATGATTTTCTTCTTGTTTACGTCTTTTTAGTTTCCTTTTTAAGCAGTAGGGTTTTATGTTTTTTTTAATTAACTTTTTTTTATTAATCTAACAGACGAACAAAAAATAATTTTTCAGTAAAAAATCCTAATATAACTGAGCCTTAAAATTTTAAATTTTCAGGCTCCTCTTAGTGTCATAATGTAGCAGCAATTTATAATAGATTCATACCCCGTGTTATTTTTTTCAGTTCAGAAGCAACTATTAACTAAACAGCAGGTGTGTGGACACGTATGCGTCCAGACATCTTCTTTACTTTCCACACCATTGTTACACAAGAACAATGCTTCGTAATTGAATTAACTTACCCATACTTAAATCAGACACTCTCACGCACAAACAAACTTTAAAGTAATTAATACACATGATAAATAACACATTTGGTACTAAGAGATTCTGTTTGAGATTGTATCTTTTACATTTTTCAACACTCCAATATTTGGAAACTATCAAAGGTTTCCAATTTCATTTGAATTTTACGTTAATAACATTAAATCAAAACGTTGTTTGGTTATTATTAAATCAGTATAGAATAGAACCATGTATAAACAAATTGTTTTCTAAAGCCCAGCAGTCGTGCTCCATCAGTACCGGTTGGCCGCGCGCCATCAATTTCTGATTTCAAGGTTAAAAGGTTCAATAGCACTCGATTAAATAATAAATCATCGATGCCCAAATTGTATCGGTACAATTGATGAGTTGGAATCAACAGGTTATTTTATATGAATGGGCCTCATAGGTGTATGAAATTGTGAGGTCCATAAGGTAATTATTGGGGGCAGTGATCCGCGAAATGGTTCGTACGGCTGCGTCGGCGCAGGCACGCGCAGCCATCACCAGTCACCACGCATTACAATGGCCGACACGCACGGTTGCACGCAGCTTTTCAAATGCCTGTGAAATAGGAAATTAAAAAAAAAGCGTAGATGCTAGCACGACTCTCTTTTTATTCCATTTTTAAGCTTGACCAAGTAAAAAAACAAAAGAAGTGCGCAAGTTCGGAATTCAAAAATTGCAAACAAAGAAATATTAATAGTTACCTACTTATTTTGCTTTCCCATGTTTTTGTTTGAAATCCTAGTTCAGACAAACAACAAGCGAATTAAATTGCATAGTTAATCCGTTTACATTTCATATTCAAAGAAATGTCAACGTAAAGGCTCGAAGCCATACTTGAGTAAATTAAGACTGACCGTCTGATTAAAGATTTATTGACTACGCAAGTGGTTTGGTCACATGCATATTAACATTAAGTTGCTGACATATTTATTAAGTCATGTTTTAAAATAAATCAACGGAGCCCTTTTATTATTATATTATTAATAAATATAAGCATACATTACGAATGGGCGCGGCTAGTACAAGACCTGCGGCGGTGTAAGCACGCCCAATGAAATTACGTCTACTTGTGTGGTCAGTTGCAATTACTTGAGTACATCCACAGTACAACCTTTTATTAATAAGTGCCTACGGAACCTGTGCACTGTAATTTAAATTCAATAATTTCTCCTCCACTAAATGTTTTATTGTATCATGATAGTGATAATTGTTACGAACGTGCAGTCGGTTGTTATTTATTCCCAGTTGTGTCGTTTAAAGTGTTGTGACCGAGATATCGGAATATTTCTCCCATGGAAGTAATGAGGAAGTTTTCATGTGCGGAAAAACCTGCCAAATGTGATATTGCCATATGTGGTAATTTCTAGTAATCATATACTAATCATATTACTACAGTCTCCGGCAAGTAACTTGGCAAGGTTTTCAGTAGTGGAGGTAAGATCGCACATAGTGCGCAAAGTGACCAACCACTATAGAGCGAACGGAACGTGGACGCGGCGTGATTCGTCAGTTGATCCTTGTGTCAACTGACCAACCAATCGCGCGCTCGGAGCGGTGCTTAACGTTCCCCGCGTCCCACTTGGTAACCAAAGAGACCTAAAAACGACGTGTGCGCGTAGACAGAGAAACTTAGTTCCTCTATTCAATTTACGAGCCGTCAACTAAACCTAGTCAGCCTAATGTTGATCAAGACCTCATATCGAATTTATTTAAATTGTCGGATTTGTTTTCAAATCAGTCCCTGGCTACTCTTAGCATGGCCGAGCCTTAAGAACGGATTAATTCATCTAAGTTTATGGTCAAAGCCAAGTATTCAAAGGCCGTAAAGAGGATAAAGCTTAAACGTCACAATATGACGTCTATAAAGTAAGATATTGATCTCACGTATCTTACGATCATCGTGGAATAACAATAGAACATGCTTGAATATTCTATCTGTGCGTCTGTAATCAGATTAGTGCGAAGTCAGACGGATAGAGACACTATTGAATAGACGCGGCATGTTTTACAGCCCACCTAAATCTTAACCTATAGCTACGCCTTTATATTGGATTTATGGATGCTTTCCGTCTTAAATTGCAAACAGTTTCATCATTTTGGCCCGTAAATGTCCAATTCTGAATGTGGGTTGTACCCATAAAGCTTCTATATGGCTGGGTTTGGAAGGATCATCGTAAAACGGTAATGAGTACACAGGTGGCATTCAATGACCACTTTAGGAAATGTCTTCAGTAACCAAGGAAATCAACGCACTGGTCCAGATGGCTAATACAAAAACTTACTTAATTATAACATTAATTCCCTTAACAGTTCTCCTTACGATCTCAGTGTCCATAAACTTTAATCAAACAAAGTGCCCTTATCTACCGTGTACGAGTATCGCCACATGATATGCATTGTTTTAGTTTTTAGTTGAACGAGCATTTGGTAATTCACCGATTAATTGTGTACATTCGCTGACTAAGCAATCGCAGTAATCGCACCCACCACAAGAAGCCTACTTTATGTATAATATGCTCCTTGGCATGGAGTTGACATCCAGTCTTAACTTCGGCGCCTCCATTGAGTACAAAGCCCAAATTGCGGCAAAAAAACTGGGCATCTTAAACAGAGTGAAGCGATACTTTACGTCTGGACAGCTTTTAACTCTTTACAAGGCGCAAGTCCGATCCTGCATGGAGTATTGCAGCCACCTCTGGGATGGCTTAGCTAAATATCAGCTTGCCGCGCTTGACTCGGTGGAACGCAGAGCTAAGAGACTAATTGGCGACGTCAAACTGGTGGATGCCAAGCTTCACAGCTTGGCTCATCGCCGTAAGGTTGCCTGCTTGTCGGTCTTCTACAGACTATACTTTGGCGAGTGTGCTCAGGAACTCCACGACCTCATCCCATCGGCCCCCTTCTACCATCGGACATCTAGACGCACTGCAAGTTACCATCCTCACTTGGTTGCCATTCCGCCAATTCGCACCAAGCGCTTCCAAACATCCTTCACAATGCGCACAGCAAAGGAGTGGAACTCACTGCCTGCGTCTGTGTTTCCAAACGCATACAACCCGAATTTCTTCAAAGTTAGAGTGAACAGGCTTCTTCTGGGTAAGCTCACTTCATCGTCGACTTTGTCTCTGTCATCTCTGACCTAGGCTAGAGTCAAGAGCAAACCCATAATAAATAAAAATATATATATATATATATATATATTTCCATGTTTTTACATATAAGCTATCAATCATTAACGGTTACATAACAGTGATTTTATTTCCTGTACAAATCCCGTGTGATTCGTCCATCTTATGTAGATGGACGAACCACATATCAGTGTACGGAGTTACTGCCCCGTACATATTGGTTCTAGCGTAGGTTATTTCTCTGAACTGCTCATTATGATGTCATATGCTGCACACAATGTTACTTGCCTAATGTTATAAATTACACGCAGCTATTTTGAAAGACACAGTAATTAAAATCCCAGACAGGGCTTGGCAGTTTCTGCGAATCACGAATCATTAACCTGCGACAAAGCTGGCAGTACTGTCCTGGGACGCGAAATTAAATGGCGTATCTCCTAATTTAATCGTTACATGATTCAAAAGGAAATATCCTTCATGAGTCATATCAGTTCCACTGAAATACAACTCAATCAGTGGAAGGGAAAATCACATTCGTTGTATTAATTAATTTAAATAAATTGTCATGCATTAAGCGGACTGCTAAGTAAATTGGTATAATAAGTTACGTGTACTTAAGTCCTACTGTACGTGGGTATGACAGGGCCCTCACTTCAAACTCTGACAGTTGCTAAATGAGAGAAAAAGTAGTGGGCGATGTTACTCCACAGATTGATGTTTCTATTACAAAGAGAATGCAGCGTTATTAACTAAATCAAGATAAATTATGATTAAAGAAGTCCATAGCTATGTAAAGAGTTAATAACATAGTAATAAAATCAAGAAAATATACATAATTTTGGCAACCAATGTATAATAAACATCCCGAAGTGAGTCCAGAGTTAGCACTAACAGGAAAACGTAGAGTGTTTGCGTGCAAGTCGGAACTACACAAAATAATGATGTCTGGAGTTGAGTTCATCGATTCGAAATAGAACCCTAAATCTTGGGCAATGAGGGTTATTTTCATAAAGTTCTTTTTATGGGGTACGGTTTGTTTTGACTGCGAATTTTACTGAAGTTTTACAGGCGGGAGGTCGATGACCGATGACGTCACTGGTTACTTAGCCCCATCTCATCTTATTTCAGGTGGGGAGAACGCTGTGCGATTTATTTATGAACTCGTACTACAAGCTACGTTTGTATTTGAAACAGGTCAAAATAATACTAATTCTCGTAGTATACTTCTTTGTATACTATTTGTAACAACAACATTGATTTTCTTTGCAGTGTTTTAAAAATGTAATGGTTATGACCACAGACATAAATCTAACTAGAAATCGCAAGTCCGTGGCACGTTTGGTTTTCATGCAGATCTCCATCTGCATGAAAACCAAACGTGCCACTTTTTCACTAACAATTTAAAAATAAATTTACTTACCAATGAAAGAAAACATTTCCAATGCCTCATTTTCTATACATTCTTACCAGTTATATATAAAAAGCATTTTTCTAGATTTTGGTGAACTCCCGGTACCGATAATGCTAAATGAAAAGCTCAGATTACGATCATTGATCGTAACTTTATGTCGTTTTTTGGCACGTGAAGTACATACAATCGCGTCATCTAGTTAGATTTATATCTGTGGTTATGAATTTACTTACAACTGTCCAAAATTATTAATGTTTAACTCCAGACGGTTGTATTTCATCACTACCCACTACACAACGCACTACGCTATAACCATTTGAACTTTTGCTGTATCCAAATAGTCTGCATGCATTATGAAAGCCAAATAATAAAGATATTAAACGAATAGAGTGCCACCATTGTTCTTAATAGTTCTCATCTTTCTGCTTATCGCAATCATTCCGTTTGTAAGTCGACCTACCGTCTTGTGTATCTAATAACCGTCCATGCTAATTCTCATATCAAATATTTGTCAAGAAAGTTCCCACACATGTTTTATCTACAGAACCATTTTGAATTTGCTTAAATATAATAGGTAAATATTTAAATTAGCTTTAATATAAACAACGTCGTGTTACTCTTCGACTCCGGTAACATTACACCCGGAGATCATGAATGCTGTCTTTCATCTCACTTACCGTATTACCGATGGGTGCACCGAAGAAAGAACTCCTTTTTTTGTAAAGTCGGTTATAAAAAGGAGCCAACGGATGCACAGATGAGCCTCCGTTATTGAAGTACAATTTAATAACGTAGAGCAGAGCTACCGTAATATGATACTTTGATTATCGTCCAAAAGAAACCACAAACCAAACGTGTTTTTGTATCTCGTAAAAACAAGAATTTATTGTCAGGACAACGCTGTGGTTCTATAGTGTCTGTGAGTACGTAACACGGGTATATCGATTTAGAAAAAAACTGACCAAGTGCGAAGTCGGACTCGCGCACGAAGGATTCCGTACCATTATCGCAAAAAATGGCATAAAATCACGTTTGTTGTACGAGAGCCCCACTTAAATATTTATTTTATTCTGTTTTTAGTATTTGTTGTTATAGCGGCAACAGAAATACATCATTTGTGAAAATTTCAACTGTCTAGCTATCACAGACAGACAGATCGTGGAGTCTTAGTAATAGGGTCCCGTTTTTACTCTTAGGGTACGGAACCCTAAAAATACATAAAATAAATATTACGACTTTAAAATCGGTTTCTCATTACCTATCTATGATCGTACCTTGTTTAAATCCTTTACTATTAAGAATTAAGGACCTGCCATAACAAGAGATTAAATTCTAGTTACTATGCAATAATGATCCTTCTAACTTTTAAAATAAATTGGTACTTATAAAGTTATCGTATCTTTTTGATTATGCACTTATCTCGATAAATTATCACCTTTTATTTATAAGCATGTGTTCTTTATCGATTCAATATTAACCATTGTTTACAAGTATCGTAAGAAAAAAATAATAAGCAAGATAAAATCGGCGCCGTCGATGGATGCAGGAAGATTGGATAATAAAGCTTGTAACACAACTTGTGTAGAAAGCGCTTCAATTACGATGTTTACACACTAACGAAATCTGTAGATTGGATCTTGCGACAACCCTACTATTATGATATTTAAATCAATTACTATAATTATATTTGTGTTGTTGCAAGTACATAAGTACTGGTGGGCGTCCGACTCCATTCAGTATAATTAATGGGTCTGTGATAAGCGGTAAAACACTTTAGATTAAAATAGAAGGGCTTATTAGACGCACAGATATTACTCTTCCTAAGACACGCTTTAGTCAATCAAACGCCTTACTTAAGACAGAATACATTTTTCTTCTCCTACGCAAAGATGAAATTGATTTCAGTGCTGTCATTTGTATGTGTTATTGAAAATGTTGGCAGTAAAATAAATGTGTTGTGTCTGTCTCTAGAATTTGCCATGACTTTATTTGAGGATTCAGCTTTTTCGTTTTCAGCAGAGTTTATGTATCACATAAAAGCAAATTGGAAACGAGCTTATGAACTTTGCTCTGAGTCACACCAAATTTACTGAATTACACTGAGTCTGCTGAAATTAAAGCTACGATCTCTGTAGAGACAAATACAATGACTCAGACAATGCTGTAGTTGAAGAGTGATAGCCAAGGAGTCGACTATCTCGATAACCTAAGCCCTTCTGACACAATTGCGAGAGACGACATTTCATTAAACGGCAGTAAACCTAATTGCAACGAGGTCAATAGCATTGTTCAAGAATATAAGGAGACTGTAGGTACTCCCGACGCTAATTATCGCGAACCTATTATTCGTTTATCGAAGTATTTCTACAATTGTGTTAACTATATTGGCAGTACTTGCATTATAAGGTCGAATTAATTAGAGCTGAATAACTGCTTATTAGATAGATCGCAACTTGTAATTGTTAGGTGTTTGTGGGAATGGTTCTAGTTCAGCTGTAAACGGTTTTCCTTAAATGAAAAATGTGTGGTACAAAACTAGAATAATAAAAACTGTTTTGCGATTTACATGTATAGTGCCATTGAACTTGTAAATGCTTTTTTGTTCTAATAAATATTTTCTTATTTTCCAGGTAAGTCCAGAACCCCAATCCCGATTATCGGTCAAGAAAGGTGTCAAAGGTAAATAAAATCAAACATTCGATCTTACTTCGGAATGTGCGTAGGCGCAGTTGCGTACGAACAACTTGCACAACTACTCAAGTATCAAGATCAAGAGCAACGCAACACAAACATTTTGAATCGAAGAATTTGAAAGTAATCTTCATCATTTTGTAAAACCTCAAGTCATGCAAGACTTAATTCACTCTTCGGACGCACACAATAAGTTATTGTTGCCGGGAACGCAACAGATTGTGAAGGCGTTCCCAAAATAGTAATTTGACCAAAATACTGCTGATGCACGGAAATAAGCGATCATCTCTAATCAAACTGTGATGCAGCAATATCTACTGAGGTAAATTGAAAAGGCAAACCAGTCGACGAATAATTTATTCACTGATTTATAATGACTGTCTTTAGAAATCTAAAGTTCACTTACCAATGCAAACAAGATTGATACATCATCATTTAAAACCCTTTGGCTGCGTTTAATCAAATCTTGTGGTTCTGGTTTGATTAAACGCAATTTCTAATGCAATTTGCCGCACATTTGAAGCCGTACATCCGCGTTTCATCTCGAATTGCATTCTTGATTCGTCACGCGTCGCGGTAATGTGAAGCTTACATCAACTTGGTGCATCATTAGTCGATGGCGCCACATTTCTAAGGAGTCTATCGCTACGTAATGAGATATAAGGTACATGCATAATATAATTTATATATGTAGAGATACCCGCAGAGCCTTGAATCATGTTATTGCTATCTGCTATTAGTTCTGCTGACTCGAGATACTCTGCATATTTATGTTACCTGGGACCGGTATGAAATCCAGTTATTTTTAGACCGTGCGTGTATATGTTTCATGTAGGGCTTTTGAGCTATATTTAGTCAGGAATTTTAATATCTTCAAAATGCTTGTAAGATTTTAAGCTACTCTTATCAACATCCTTTTCCGAAAAAGCGGTTATATCAATTTTATATTGGGGTTTTCAGAAAACTAATCTTGTCAAACTGACTTTACAGTTTTTAGGGTTCCGTACCCAAAGGGTAAAAACGGGACCCTATTACTAAGACTTCACGATCCGTCTGTCTGTCTGTCTGTCTGTCCGTCTGTCTCCAGGCTGTATCTCATAAACCGTGATAGCTAGACAGTTGAAATTTTCACAGATGATGTATTTCTGTTGCCGCTATAACAACAAATACTAAAAACAGTATAAAGTAAATATTAAAGGGGGGCTCCCATACAACAAACGTGATGTTTTTGACGTTTTTGCTCGATATTAATATCGGCAACAGGTAGACGCTTGAAATATTCACAGAATGTTTAGTTGTATATTTACTTCAAAAAATGATAATTAATAAATTAAAATAAAATAAATTAAGGGGGGCTCCCATACAACAAACGTGATTTTTATGCAGTATTTTGCGATAATGGTACGGAACCCTTCGTGTGCGAGTCCGACTCGCACTTGGCCGGTTTTTAATATCTTACGGATGTAAAACCAATCGTTTTTGGACCCTTCGATTCCCAGATCGACATTACTTTAAATTTAATATGGTTGTATCTTATTGAAATGCTGTGCAAAACTGTCCCGATACCGGATCACTGTGAGAACAGGACCATAAACGTCGCGGTTCAGTTTACGACTTCTTGTTATTTTACACGAGCCACCGCCATCAAGTGCGAGGCACCATGTTGCGAACGTCTTGCCAAACACGTCATCCATTGCTTTCTGGATTGGCAGCTTAATTTCATACTGGCCAGTATGACAAGACTCGTATATCATGCGGTTCTGTGCAATGAATAACGGCCTTTCTGAGTATCGACTCTTCGATGTTCAGTCTATTAAGAGGTTTGTATTCAGACTGCAGTTCAGCAATGTACGTTTAAAACTGCTGTGAGTTATAACACATTTCCTTAACTGGCTCTGCTGAAGATGTTTTATAAGCAGTCCGAAGAAAACCAGAAACAACAGCGTATGTGCTCGATAACTCTAAATATTACAGTACTTATATCAAAGTAATTGTTTAGAACAGTTTGGCTAACGGTTTTCTTACGTAGGTACCTCTTATAAATCCGAAATGTTATCTTCTGTATGAATGAAAACGGAATATAATCACCAGTCTGTTTACAGTAATAATATTTAAGTTACTATCAACACACCCAACTAATCTTTGTAAAGAGATACTTTAAGTTTATCGTCCTATAATTGTAAATATTTATAGAAGAGTAGTAGTAGGGTCATCTGGCTTATCCTTCATCCTTGCTCCATCAGAGATCTTAAGATCCTTTATGTTGTTCGTTTCAAGTGGTAAGATCAAATAACTTGGTCTGATGGAATCTATTTGAGATGTCGGAGTAATCTGAAGTGGGGCTGGTTGGGTATCGGCTACCAGACTTGGAGTGCTTCCGGTCAAGTGTGGTACTGAAAGCTGATGATTCTATGAATAGGGATTTTGAACAAATTGAACTGCGAGGCTTTTGTTATGTATTTGTTTTTTTGGTCAATGTACTGTAGAATTCAATTCGTAGTTTTGCTAGTCTTTTTAGGGTTCCGTACCCAATGGGTAAAAACGGGACCCTATTTCTAAGAGTCCGCGGTGCGTCTGTCTGTCTGTCCGTCTGTCCTTCTGTCACCAGGCTGTATCTCATGAACCGAGATAGCTAGACAGTTGAAATTTTCACAGATGATGTATTTCTGTTGCCGCTATAACAAGAAATACTAAAAACAGAATAAAATTAATATTTAAGTGGGGCTCCCATACAACAAACGTGATGTTTTTGCCGTTTTTTTGCGATAATGGTACGGAACCCTTCGTGCGCGAGGCTGACTCGCACTTGGCCGGTTTTTTTAAGGATTTTGGTAATATTTCTTGTTGATTTCAGGTGATTAGTTCCGCATTCACCCCAATTTTAATTTATGAGATTTTTTTCTTTATTTTCCGAATGTTGAACGATAAATTGGGGCAAATAAAAATCTCATACCTCAAATCAGTTGAATCACTCTTATTGAGTTCTTGAATCTTATGCTGCATAAATAAATAAATTACATGAAAAATGTATCGATAACATCATCTTAATATAATCCATAGTCGCCGACAAAGAAGTTTCAATGGGGCTTTCTAAGAATTTTAGACGATGTGGTACAAAAGAGTTTAATGTCACCAAAGTTACAGTTAACAAAGTATTCATTGATATATTTAATACCACAACTATGCATTCTATCACGATTGTGATCGACCACCCACTTGAGTATCAGATACAGTTTCCGTGTTCTCGGGATGAAATAAACAATACCATTGTGTGCTGTTGTGATTAGAACCGTCTGTTTGTCCGTCGTACGTTATTCATATCCGTTCCATGTGTATGTGGATTTGTACTCTCTAATCTGGACTTCGTATGTGGTACACGAAACAACGGCGCCTCCGCCAAGTTATAGAGGAAAGAATCTTTGCATCTGTGTGCGATTCATTGCGTCGTTCTCTTGAGAAATTCAGGGCGTTTATTTTTTCTTGTTTTAGGAGCAAGCAATGTATTGTAGTTTCTTTTGTTGGTTAGTGTATGCCGAGATTATCGTGACCTAATAAGTTCACAGTTTCACACGCTTACGTATGTGAGATGTGAGCGGTGTTTTTGTTGAATTATTTTATTAGAACCGAATGTATAAAGTACAGATGCCTTAAAGCATTTAAAGGTTAAGATTTAACTTTATTTTAGAACAATAAAAGATTGCAAAGAATATAAGTAAAACGATCAACTTTATCATTATAGGATGTACATATATTCTCTACTTAATTTCGTTCCTATACCAGAAAAAACTTATGAAAACACACCATAAGATGCTAGGAAATATGCACAAAGTTGATCCAAGATTGTCCAGTCATTTATTATTTTTCTAAAAATACTTCTCAGGCCGTCAAAATGAAACGAAGCATTATAAATATGCACGTTGACCGCTGAAGAAAATATTATTTATTATCTACTATTTTGGGATAGCAGATAATAAATAATATTCTCTAATAATAATTATGGTATTGGGACCATGATTATTATTTATCTGCGTACCTAAGCGCCTTTAATGAATTAAACCAACATGAACAAGTTTCGCTGAGAAATTAATTAGTAATCAATCTTATGGAGCCGGTTTTATATCAGATAAACTGGTAAACGTATGCATTTGGTAATGCGAAGCTTATCTACTAAATAGGCATTAATCTGAAACCTTATCTACGGGGTGTTAATCAATCGATCACATGTTTGAGCTTTCACACATATTGGGTAAACTTAAATTCTTGATACATTTTATTTGTGACCAGAAGCATCTGAGGACTCAGAAATTTATGTTTCCTAAGAACAATGGCGAAATTTTAGCTGACTTAAATTTGAGCGTCTGAAAGTGAGTTATATACGAAAGACATTCTATTAATTGTCTATGTTTTTTAAGTATATTTAGGCCTGGTCCAAAATAGATAAAAAAAAACATAGTAAATAAAAAGTTATTTGATATTTTAGTTAATTTCTTTAGCATAGTGTTGCCATTATATATTTTATCTGCTAAGTGACAGGTAGTAACTATATTAAGTAATAATATCATTATTGTATTTATTGCAGTAAATGAGTTAACAATACAGTTTATGTCTTAGTGTAGATGATCCTTGCAGGTAGGTAAGAATATTGTAGTGTAGTAGAAATAAATGAATTACTTTCAATTAATGATTGGCAAAAAGACTAGTACCCAAGTCTAAAAAAAATATAGCTTGGTTGTTGACGACAACCTTTTGATACGAGTCAAAGTCACTTAGTTTAAATAAATATACTCTTTCCAAAGAGTATACTACACATTTCATGCTAAAATAACTAGGTAAGGGAAATACTAATGCGATATTCCCTTTTTACTTCCACGAAATTGAATAATAATACCTATTAAACACATTATTAAAAGTTACCCAGACATAACCTACAAAAGTTTATGACTGAATATCTATTATTCTCTACATTCTCGAACAAAAATTCTTGCACAAACTAATTCAGAACATCACCCTGAGTTAAACCAGATATTTTTCATTTAAAGACTTTCGAATTTAATCTCAGCTAAAACAATGTATGGGCACCTGCCATTGTTCTTTAGAGTTATAATTTTAGAAGTTATGTGTGCGCTTATATCGCAGTATGTTTGCATTCTCTGAAATTCTCAGCCATAATGTATGGCATTGTACGGTTAACGCAGTGGCTTGCCACCCTCGGCGGTGCATGTGATATACCGCTTCCCTCCGCCATGACTCATGTGCGGCAATAATGAGAGTAATTACTTCATTTCTCACATCGTGATTCATTATTCAAGAAACGAAACCCGACATAGCACTTAACTTTATTTGTTATGCTCCTTTTAATTTAACTGTGAGTCAACAGATCCTCAACACCCGCCGTATAAGTGTATAATTGCCCCACAATTGAAAGATTTTTTAAACATCCCGACCTCAATATGCATTCCGACCTAAACAAGGCATAAAACTTACAACGGACTCGGACGGGAAATTGGAACGGACAGCGATAAACGGTCGAGTCAAATTTTTAACACGGAACTGACATAGTTTTTCTTCATAATTCATGTTATGACTGAGCTAATGGTGGCCATAATAAGTTATTTATATGACATCAAAACAAAGAGTTACAGGCGGCGGTATTATTAATACCATAAATAGTAGTAGTCCGCGATTAACATCTGTAAACCAGATGCATGTACTACATCGTAATCTGGTTGGCGCAGCGCGGCGCAGGCGCAGGTCGGAGGTCGCGCGTCCCAACTACCGACGATCTAACAGTTTTACAATTCAAATGTCGAATCCATTTCATTTGGAGGCCCGACGCGATGTGTTGACTTGATTATGTCGTTTGCTTCTTTAATTTCGATAAGATTTCATTTTTATATCGTCACTTATCTTTTGTTAAGCGATTACTATAGTAACATTGAAGATTTTTTTTTATTGTTAAGCTGTCATATTTTTTACATTCATTCTTCTCAACTCATCATTCGAGCAAACAAGTCCAATAAAAAATGTTGTAAGTACACTGTTGCGTTTTATGGCTAATTTAGTACCGTTATACTTCGAAGCCAAATTGGCACTTAATCTCTATGAGATCGTCGCTCTTGTGAATCTCGCACTCAGCGTGATGATTGAGATTGCTTTGCATATGGAAATTGCGACAGTGTTGAAGTTGAAGCTGTAGATGGAATCTGAGCAGGAACAGATGCGTTCGCGCAAGATTTATTGAAACAAGGAATGTGCGCGTGGCACTATCTGTTTGCAGCAAATTGAGTGCTCCACCTTACAAACAGATATCAGACTTATTTTATTGAAGTGAAACTTCTTTATCGACTATGGGAGAAATTTTGTACGTATCGTCACGTTTTTCGGTTACGCGCCATGTTGCTTTTTTTATCAAAGTTTAGTAAAAAGACTTATTCAAATTTAAGTGAATTTACAAGAAAAGTGAGAGTGATATTTTTTTGTTTTTATATATTTTTTTTGTTTTTTTATTATTTTTTTTTTTATTTATATTTTTTATTATAATAAGAACAATGATAAAATAAATTACTCATTAATTGTATGCATGTCTATAATAATAAAATAGCTTTAATTTAATATGGAAAAAATTGTTTTCCTTAAGGCTTAAGCCTTATCTACCCCATTTTCGTGAAGTTGCAAATAGTAGAAAAATGATATGTCGTAAAGAAGTTTCACTTCTTACCTGTGTACTCTGGTACACACACACATTTTTTTATTTAAACCGATAGTGCAATCGTTAAAAAACCTATGCTTACGTTTTATTTAGTCAGTGAATAACCAGCTACATTAGCAAGAATCAGTAAATGACGATTTTAGGTAATTTAATGCGTCAGCCTGAATAATTTTACAGCTTTTTTTATGAATCATTCGATTTACAGTAACACAAACCCAACCAAACAGATTTACCTGTTTATTATTTTATATTGTTATTTGAATGTGTTTTGGTTCCCAGAAATAATTTTAAATAAATATTTCCTTAATTACATGCCTAATATTTTGAATACTGTTTCCGACGGAGGTGGCATTAGAATTCATGGTAAGTCCCCTAAATACTCCTAAATAGCAGCGTGGCATTTTGATAAAAGGTCGAAGCCAAAAGAAGCCGGTATATGTGAATGAAGTTCAACACAAACATTGTCCATACTACCTTATATTTGGAACTTATTGACTGTTATCCATTCATAAAGCTATGCGTTTTTATTTTTTTGGATATCTTTGGAATTACCGCCGGTATATCGTCAATCAATTCAACCTTTATCATCATCTTTTAACGTCTCTCCTGAATGAATTGATTCTCCATTTTTCTGAAGCCCAGTGTATTAAGTTTTGTCCTTGTATTAGGTATAGATATTAGTTATTCCTTTTCACTTCACCCTTCAAACTCCACCAACAAATTTGTGATTCTAATCTTTAGAATTATTTTCGCTGGACTGTCTTTTATTAACGTGTCCATGTTTAATTCTGGGCACAACTTCATAAGTGTTGCGATTGTATGCAAATATTCTGTGTGCATTATCATTGATATGTTCTAATATATGGGCTCATCTATTAAAACCTCTGTGTTATTTTGTGACATCTCATTTGAATATTGTATTTTGAATACTGAAACAATTAACGGAAACCTATACTTTCCTGTTTTGGTATCCATTGTACATACAAAATAAAGTGTGAGTCATTTCTATTTGCTGCCTAAGTTTCATGACCAAATTCAAGTGACTAATTTTGAGTATACTCTGTAACTTTAACTATAAATAACTCAGAACGTAACTTGTTATGATGAAGAAATATGTGGAGTTTTCCTCGGAATTAGTAGTTCTAATTCCGATGTCATTCAACTAAAAATAATTGAGCGCGGTAATCGGTAGCGACGAGTTACGACTTAAAGTATCTAATTAAGAAATCAGGCCCGCTCAGTGTTCATTAGTAAACGTTATGTCCAAATTAATTGTTTTAAATAAAGTTAGGTACTTAGCAGAAGATGTTGAATGCCGGAATAAGGGACTTTTCTGATGGCACGTATTTTTAAAGGAAACAAGTGCAAATTGGTCGAATTGCATCACATTGCGTCCATGTAAACGTATTTGCAATTTTGCTTAGTAAAAATCGGTTTATCGATGTGATAAAAATCAAATCGCATCGAACCATCAGGGGCCCTAGATAAGCGATATTCTAACACCGAAAGCATGGCGATAGCAATAGCCAAAAAGTGAGATGAAGGGTTTTAAAAGGTGATCACAAAAATATATACCACTTATATGTTTAATTCGACAAAAAATGGTAACTAAAAATATGTAAATAAAAAAAGTTAATTTAAATATCAAAAACTCGACTGCTTCAGAAGCGAACTAAAAAGCTGTAAACAAGACAAAATCATGCTGTGCAGTCGGAGGATCAGGGGACCAGCCAGCTCACGAATATGTACAGTCTTCTGAAACAGTTGGGTTTTTGATTTTTAAATTAACTTTTTTTATTTACAACTTTTTAGTTAGGCGTACCATTTCTTTTTTCGAATTACTTTTAAACATATAAGTGGTGTATATTTTTGTAATTACCTCTTAAAACCCTTCATTTTGATAACCCATTCGATGGGCTTAGAAGAAAAAAATATTGGGACATGCACAATATGGAGCCTAAAAGCCGCCATGTTTGTCTTTTTTTTTAATTTCACCTATCTAAGAACACTTGGGCTGCCAAGACGTATCTAACGATATCTTAATTATATAAATCCGTCTAGCGGTTTGAAAGATATGAGGTATTAATTAATATTACATACATACAAACATACAAGATACGCGCGAAAAACATAACCATTTCCTTACAGTCGGGTAAAAAGGCTAAATTGTATGGGATTGACAAGCGATATCGAAAAATCACGTGATCAATTTCTTATATTTTGATTTTTCTACTATCGTCTTCGCTGTCATCGAATGCCACTTTTCTAAAGCCTCAGGAAGTTCGCTAAGGCTGTACCCTCATTTGAAATTCATCAGATATAAATAACCTTTCCGTTACAAACATATTCTTTGGTGTTGGACAAGTTGTCAACTGCTTGTCTGATGTTCTGACCGGGTTTGATAGAACCTGTATGGATGCTGAATGAGAACATTAATCCGGAAAAAGGAAGGCAATTAATATTTTTATCGACAGTTTATTACATCGTTTGTTCTGACCGGTGCAGCGGTGCCTTAGATTGCATAAGAATAACAGTTTAGTTGCTATGAAATATTACTATCAAGTACGTATGTTGCTGGTTAGATAACTAGAACTTAGTTACGAAGAGGTAATGTTCATTCCTTCACAATGTACTTACTTACATTCAAGATGTTCCAACTGAAATTGTCACTCATGCTCCAAATATTTAAATGCATGTAAGAAAATGCCTGGATGACTTAATGTTCTGGCTTGGGCAGAATGAACGGATTCATGCAGCTCTTACCGATTTCTAATAATAAGAGTTTTTACTAGGAATGTGTTAACCAAGATATAAACAAGCATGCAAACTAACCGGCAATGAGGTTGCAACACGCTACATGGTTACGTCAGTGGAGATGATCGGACGCTCATGTGGGCCATGTTGGGCCACGCTGGGCGCTGGCATCTGCTTTGTTTACATACCCGACAGCCACTCAATCCATTCACTATTTATTGATACTCTTTGATTCTGTTGTACTGGAAACGACTATGAAACCATGCGAAGATATGGCATGCAATTGGCAATTTGGATTTGGATTCCTTTGCATGACCAGATCTGGAATTTAATACAGGTTTCTATTACTCATTACCCGACTGCCGAAGGAGGGTAATGTGTTTATCAGTCTATGTATGTATGTTTATGTATCTATGTATGTATTGATCAGTCTATGTATCTATGTATGTATTGTTCCTATGTGGCGTTCTAGAGACCAAACGCGTTGGCCGATTTTGATGGTTCGTCAATGGATTCGTCTTAACCCTGCAAGTGTCACTGGCTACATTAAAATTGGAAAATAGGAAACGGGCGGATTTTGGGCTCCATATTGTGGGGGGCTAAATTTTATTTTTCTTCCTAATCCTTCATGTGGGGTATCAAAATAAAGGGTTTTAAGAGGTGATTTCAAAAATATATAACAATAATATGTTTAAATGAACCTAATTCGAAAAAAAAAATAACTGAAAAGTTATAAATAAAAAGTTAATTCAAAAAATCTAAAAATACGTAAACAAGTAGAAAATCATGCTGTGCAGTCGTAGAATACATATTCGCGACCTAGCTGATTTTTTGAATTAACTTTTTTTCCCCTTAAGTATTTGGTTCTACTTTTAAACAAGAAAACACTGAATGAAAATTCGTTCGTGAATGGAACTTCATTTTATAGCCAAGACATTCTTTAGCTGAAAACGGATCGGAACAAAAGTTTTATGTTTCAGTGAACGAAACAAAAATAGCACCAAGTCATCGGCAGTTCCTTCCAGTATCGTTCAGTTCCGTAGTTCCCTACAGCATTAACCTAGATATAAGTATGAAAGCGGCCCTTCGGTAATTTATGACTTTCTATTTTTCGATAGCGAAGTCGATTCGAAATTCGGACGTGGGCGAACGCGTTTCGTAACCAACGTAGGGAGATAAAGACATCTGGTTAGGAAATAGGGAATGCTCATGAACAACAGAACATTGAAACCGCAGTTTGGAGCACAAAACAATAGTTTGTTAATTAATGTTGTGGTTAGTTATACCGTAAACAAAGCGGCAGTTGCCGGTTAAAATTAAAGGTGAGTTCCGATTTAGTTGTGGCGTACGCGCAGGCTAATAAATCGTGTCCAATTTCGAAGTCGAGCGCAAGGCGTTATCGCGACAAAGCGAAGCCGGGCACTTAGCGAGTAGCGTGCCGCCACACGCCATGCAGATACATCACGATAAAAATACGACGATATGATTATTGGCTTAACGATTATACAACTCTTTCTCCGAACATTTTCACGAACGATACCTTAATTACCGACACACGCGATAACGAATATTCGCTTTCTTATTTTTATGTTGTTTTCCTTTTTCGGATTGCCAACACACAAAAGCCAACACTTTGTGTGTATCCGGTCACATTTTGACGTCGTAACATTTAATAGCTTCAGCCGTAAAAAGAATCGGTTCACCAGCGTAGGGTCAAGGGATGATATTTACGAGTATGAAGCGAGGGAACAATAGCTAAACAATGAAGAACACGATACACAACCCATCTATTTAATTTCGAGTAGACACCTTTGTCGTGTGTTTTTGTTTGTGGTCATTTCCATAAATTATAGAGGAGGGTCGGCGATGTTACCTTCTTGTAAAATGTACCTGCTATTGTTATGGTAAGCAGTATCGTGACGAACAAGCCCTGCCTGAGATTTGGTAACCGATGTTTGCCTTGAACTTACCGGAGTGATGGATGAGGCTCTTTGAGCTATTCTTAAAAATTATGTAGAAATGCTGTAATTTTGTGAACAATGTTTTTCTATGCTTCTGAATAGTCAATGTTGAATATTGACTCGTAAATCTGTAACCTACGAAATCTTGAATGCAAAAAGACTTGATAAAATGATATCCCTTTTTAGGGTTCCGTACCCAAATGTAAAAACGGGACCCTATTACTAAGACTTCGCGATCCGTCTGTCTGTCTGTCTGTCTGTCACCATGCTGCTGTATCTCATGAACCGTGATAGCTACACAATTGAAATTTTCACAGATGATGTATTTCTGTTGCCGCTATAACAACATATACTAAAAACAGAATAAAATCAATATTTAAGTAGGGCTCCCATACAACAAACGTGATTTTTTTGCCGTTTTTTGCGATAATGGTACGGAACCGTTCGTGCGCGAGTCCGACTCGCACTTGGCCGGTTTTTAAAAACCTGCAGATTTATGGTGATGACCACATTAAAGAAAAGCTTCACTTTGTCACTTATTTGATTAAATAAATCTCCCATCCCATAACGCACATATGGGTGCCAAAGAAACAATCCAACAATCCTTACATTTTAGGCATCATTAATTAAGAACTTTCGTCGAAATACCGAGATATCCAAGTTAGGGCCCAATTAGTGGCGAGCACATAAGGGTTAATTCTGCGCTTACTCCTTACTTATGTCCCTTGGTGCTTAGTGCATTGTCCAGTCACGTTCCCCACCAATCAGTTTAAATTTCACCCAATAAGGATGCGCCATATAAGGCACCCTGCCGTATTATCTCGATAGCGTGCACAAGACATTCGCTAATTGGCTGAAATGTCATCATACTGAGATGATAAATGACACCGGATGATCTTACGGGCCGGCCGTTTTTATGAAGGGTAATAAGCATGTAAGATACGAAGAGCTTTCAGAAGCTGTAACAGTATAGGTAACATCGAGAATTATGCGATATTATAATAATACTACGTACCTATAACACACGTTGTGAGAGTAATATCGATAGTAATACTTAACGCCATGTTTCTAGCCTAGACGATCACTTAGTTTCCCTCATTAGACTTTCAAAGGTTATGCAGTTATGAAGTAGTTGTTGTAATCTCTTTATTAGCACATTCCAGTTTTATTGCCCTATTTGTTTGTGAATAAGTATTAATAATTCTTACACCTAAAATCAGCGCTTTTGCCTTTAGCATATTCTAGACCAGGGAGGGCGAACCTATGACACGCGTCCCTGTGGTGACACACGACAAAATATTTAGGGCACGCTAAAATGATGTTATTAAAAGCATCTAGGTAATTTGCAACAGCAGAAATGACACCAACTCCTACTTTTATTTAAATACAACATAAAACTGTAAATAAATATTAGGATTGCTGTAATAATCTCTGGGTGCTAATAATGAATTGATTAATTCATAGCATTTAGAGTAAAATTTTTAGTTAAATTCCTGGTGGCACTTCATTGTCACATAAAAAATATATAATTTAAATGGCACGTTTTTTAATAAAGGTTCGCCATCCCTGTTTCAGACTTTGTTAAACTTACGACGAGGTCAAGCTGTCACTTTTCAAGTTCAAGTCCAGCCGGCGAAATTATTCAACTTGTCGTAATAGAGGTGACAACTACTATTATATACCAAAGGCAGATCTCATTAATACTGTTCGCATCTTGTTTACAAAACCGCGATCGATATCCTTATGACATTCTCTGGCGGGGTCATTGACTTACCTACTGGCCTAGTTCACACATGATCAGACCATTGAACGTTTCAGATCCGCGCCCGCCGACTCATTCGCTCAATTGCCTCTTCCTGCTTGTGACAATGTTGCCAGCACAAGGCCGACTATTTCTATACTTTTTATATTGACTAGGCTGTGGCCTGTGCTCTTGACCGACTTTTTTCGCATTTAATTTGGTGCAGTCTGACTGATAAGGTTTTGCGCTTCTCTTAAGATTTATGAATCATAAAGAGCGAAAATAATAAATAACGATATTACATAGAGAATAATAAAGAGGAATATTCCTTAGTTCATGCGCAGTGAATATTAATCACGTAGTTTATTTATTGACAACACTGCAGATGTTACCAAACACAACGTTTTAGCTAAAGGATTAAAGCGAATTTCTTGATGGAAATAGATCAAAACATTGCCTAAAAGATGATGTTTTAATACTGGCTTCAAATAAACATCAATATAAATCTGTTAAGTAAGCAGATGGTTTGGTTTCTTGCACGTTGCACGTGTAATGCAAGTTGCGTGCGCTTGCGCCGGTCGGCCTGAATCGCGAGTGCTCTCGCGCACTCCTCTCTATTTATATCTCGGAGGGATGACGTTAGAACAGGGAGGTATTTTTGTCACTGCATTCGAGTACACGAAGTAAAATTAGTATCGTGTAGTGCGAATTTATGTTAGGCTGAAGACAAGTTGATTTGTTTTATTATTGCTTCTGGCATTCGCACTTTAATGAATAGTAATGACTATTGCAGATATTTAAGTACATACATTTTAAAGTAAGTAAGAATCTTGCCGTTGACTGTTTACAATAAAGTATGTTTTGTCATCTTATCAAAACTATCTCATAGCATTGACATAACCTCTCTGGCTTCCAACCTCGAAAGAAAACAAACTCGGAAACGATACATACCGTCTACCATTCATTATCACACTCTCGAAATTGTTACATAAACAATATTTTGGACTATTGACTCTTACTGATCGCTGTGTCCCGCACCGTGCCGCTCCGTGAGAAAGCCTTGGCCTGGGTAAATATTGTCTCGGGCACACCGCGCTCCCACTGCCCACAGTACCCACAGTCCACCGGTACATTTTATTACGTTAAAATTTCCTTGTGTTAGTGCTAATCGATAGCGTTTAGCAAACGCTAAGATCTCCCGTCTACTTACCGGCCAATGCTCGCACAAACGGTTTACGGAGAGAATTGCGCGTAGCCCTGATTGCATCTATTGTGGTAACTGCTGGCTATTTCTATGTTTAGATCAGCTTTACGTTAGAAATGGTAACCGCAAATGACCTGTATCTCGGTTATTCAGTATCAAATCTTAACCGTATTTATGATGTTGGAATATTTGTATGTATTAAACTGTACTTAAAGATAAGAGCTATACTGCGTCAATATGATCAATAAATTCGAAGATATCCAAGTCCATTTCGTATTCATATCTAACTGCTAAATTAGAAAACCTTTAGACTCAGAACAGAGAAGTTTGATAGAATATAAGCACGCTGCCGTTAACAGTCCGTTTATTTCCATAACGGACAATAATTTAGAATCTAAAAGAGAAATTACCGCGTTCACTACAAATACGATTGTGCTGTTGATATTAAATAGCTCCTAACAGTTCTAACATGCCGTTTAATATGAGCGGTGTTCTATTTTACGATATCCCACACAGTTGTGTACCGCGACTCTGCCCACAGAGTTTTCTTAATGTCATTTTACAACACATTAATTTGTTTTAATGTCCCTCGTTGGAAACAAATAGAATGTCCAGGCTCAGTACACGTGAATTAATGTGTGTTTGTTCCGGGTCTTCTGTTCAGTTTATCTCTGTGTAGGTGTAAATGTTGTGGGTACTGTGTACTTTACAATGGCGACCAGTTTTGTGTACACCACTCGTGATCAAAACAATCGACTCCGGCGCACGTTGATCGTTGCAGCTTAATAAATATTTTACGAGGGACTAAAACATACAAAGCTTATTAAACAAACTTTATTGCTTAGAATATTTCTTCAGACAGAAGATAATAATATATTTATTTAGCAGTAAACAACAACAGTTATTCTTGTTAGGTTTTACACAATGCTTTTCAGACAGAGTGAAAATGTATGCGTATAATGAAAATTACTGTAAAGAAATTAGAAAATAAAGTGTTATTTCCTCATCACTGTACAGAAAGTTTTATATTTCAAGTTTTACCCCTATAGTCCAAACTTCAAGTCACTTCCTCCAACTGGACATAGCTTGCTATGTATTGACATTCATCGAGGGTTTTTTGTATATGGGCCTAAATCTAAAAATATAGGCTTCCGTACCAATTTATCAATATATTGGTATTTGTTAGTAAAATACACGTAATAATAAATATTATCACCAAATTTCAAGTTCATAGTTCAATGGGAAGTTAAAAATATCTTGGGTACAAAATCTGTGACAGACCACAGACCGACGGACACGTGAGTGACAGCAATGTTCCGTTTAGAAACTTCGGGTACGGAACCCTAAAAATAAGTAGGTACCTGGTATGGTTGAACCTTGAAATGCCAAATCGTAAGGTACGAGGCTTTTAGATAGTCCTTGACAATTCCATAATTTCTTGGCTGTACACAATCGCAATCACTGATAAAATGTCACTTGAGCCTCTTGTTATAAATATATCACATCATCAGCCTATTAATGTTCCCACTGCTGGGATACATGCCTCCTCTCTGTGAGAGGGAATGGGCCGTAATCCACCATGCGGGAACAGTGCGGGTTGGTGGATGTCACATGTCTTCTAATTATTGGTTCTAGGACATGCCTGTTTCCTCACGATGTTTTCCTTCACCGTTTTGAGAGCAATGGTGATGAAATAATTAACACAAAGTAAAGCGCCTGCCTGGGCTCGAACCCACGACCTACAACTTGTAAGTCGCGGTCGATACCACTGGGCCACCACTGCTCTCTTATATCACGCACATTTGAATTCTGGGTCTTCTTGCAGTTTGCACAGATGGACAAAACTATAAATATAGAATCCCCCGAATACCGAATACTGAAATCCGATATAGAATACTTCTTACTAATATTATAAATGCGATAGTTTGAATGGATGGATCGGTGTATGTTTGTTACTCTATCACATCAGAACGGCTGAACGGATCTGAATGAGTTTTGGCATAGAAATCAATTATAGTCTGGAATAGCACTAATTTCATTCCGTTATAATGTTCCCTTGGGATATGAAAACACTTTTTACGCGGGAAAAGACGCTGGCAGAAACTAGTTTAAAATAAGCAAACAGAACGTACAAAGCACAGTAATTCCAGTTCGATTAGTCCAGCTTATATTTACCGAGCTGTAGCGCTGGCCGCCCACGTCCAATAACTAATGCACACCATCGGCTATTACTTACCCTCCGTCTTAGAAATACATGGAGTAGGAAGGAAATAGAGGGATGACTTGCGAGAAAATGAAAAGGCTATCCAACGTTGAGATTGTTGCCATGAAGACGTCGATATACATAATCTCCTAAGCCCACTAAATCTCTTCAAAGTTAGAGTGAGCAGGGTTCTTCTGGGTAAGCTCGATCCACTGTCGACTTTGTCTCTGTCACCTCTGATCTAGACTAGAGTCAAGAGTAAGCCCATTTACAATTAAAATAAATAGATAGAAAACACATTATTCGTGACATTATATGTGAGTGGTCGAAAAAAAGTTCGTAATCATGAACAAGCTTTCGTTAGTTTTGCTTTCATATCTTTTGACTAAAGTGACAATATCTAAGACTACTTTCGTTTTGCAAATATACCGCTGAAAACAGGATAATTTCTGCAACGCGTTTACATGGGCCAACCTGCCCGATCTCTAGAATTGAAGCCTTTTTAAAACTACTGAAAACGTTATTGAATTTTCCTAAGTTTTACAGAAATTGAGTGTGCACTCCATCTCCTTATTCCTCCGTGTTAAACAGGTTCGCGATAATCAGCGCGATGCTGCCTCTGCGTGCAGCTTTGTACCCTATCATGATTTATAGTTTTACATAATTCTGTCGTGAAGCAGTTCCGCAGATAATCCAGTATTGTTTGTTTGTTCGAGCACCACCAGCTCTGGGTGTCAAGGGAACTGAAGATTAATAACACTGGCAACTCGTGGTCGTGAAGTGCATCTGTTTATGCATTCTGCCGTAAACTTTATGTTGGCACCTATTTGAATTTGTATGAAACTATCTCTTCGACATTTTACTGCGTTTAGAAATCTAAAACTTTATGTCTTTGTTTGTTCTGCCTCTGCGCTTTACTGACTATTGATTGTATATTTATACATATCAATATGTTAGAAATTAACTCACGTGTATCTACATTTATCTGCAGTCTACTATCAATTTATTTAAATAGAGCAACAAAACTAGTAAATAAATGGCAAATGGTTGCGTGCGAAAATCCAAGTAAACGTTGTAAATTGTAAGTACAGAAGATACGGTGACCAACCGACTGGTCTGTACAACCTTTACAACATCTCTCATTCCACCGCTTACAGTATTATAAGGAGGTAAATTTGATTTTTTGTTTATATGTTTGTAAAAGGCAATCTCTGGAATGGCTGGTCCGATTACGTAATTTTACGATTTTTTTTCACTGTCGGAATTTCACAGGCAATTCTTTTATTCCATGTTCCGTGTGAAAATGCTAGTTATCTTACAAGCTCACTTCAAAAATTTATGAACTGATAAATAAATCTTCCAATATTCTAGCTTTCAACGGGCGCCAATGACGCATATAATGATCTAAGAATAGATCGCCAAATTAATTTCTGTTGGTGACAGATATTATATAAGGAGGGTGTGTTGCTTGCACCTGGAAACTAATTGAGTTACGTTCCTGAGCTGATTGTTCGGTTAGGGCAGAGTGAATAAATAAGCAAAATGTATTGATGATGCAAAATAGGTAATAGAAAATAAAAAAGTTAATTAAAAAAATCAAAATACCCGACTGCTTAAAAAGCGAACTAAAAAGACGTAAACAAGAAGAAAATCATGCTGTGCAGTCGGAGGACACATATTCGCGAGCTGGCTGACCAAAACCAGATGTATCCTCCGACTGCACAGCATGATTTTCTTCTTGTTTACGTCTTTTTAGTTCGCTTTTTAAGCAGTCGGGTATTTTGATTTTTTTAATTAACTTTTTTATTTATAACTTTTTAGTTAACATTTTTTTAGAATTAGGTACATTTAAATATATAAGTGTTATATATTTTTGAAATCACCTCTTGAAACCCTTTATTTTGATACCCCACACGATGGGTTTGGAAGAAAAAATAAAATTGGCCCCCCACAATATGGCGCCCAAAAGCCGCCATTTTTCTATTTTCCAATTTTAATGTAGCCTATGACACTCGCAAGGTTAAGACGAATCGATTGACGTATGAATCATCAAAATCGCTCAACGCGTTTGGTCTCTGGAACGCCACATAGAAACAAACATACATACATACATACATACATACATAGACTGATAAACACATTACCCTCCTTCGGCAGTCGGGTAAAAATCTGAAAGTTTAAGAAAAACAAGGCTTTGTCCTCAACATAACTTTGTCCTTACTAAACATCTGTTAAGAACATGACAATAAAACTACCATTTTCTAGATGTCTTAAACAATTAAAAAAGTTCCCTGAAACTCCCTTCATAGCTTCCGAGAATGTCATCTTGACACCATCACTGAAACCAGACTGATTTAGACATCATTTTCAGCAACACACATGTCAGAAAAAACAAAAGAAGGTTTTACAACTTCCACAAAGCTTTCAAACGGCGCACAACTTCAGTTGTACGGCAGGCTAAGGCAACCATGTTTATTTTGTTTTGTTTCCCCATAGAGTACTGGGAACTGATTCAATTCCCTTTGAACAACGTTGTTATTATTTATCTCTGCTTAGTAAAAGGCAAATGGTTATGTCCACCATTAGTAAGGCACATTAAGTGCGCTGTGTTATGTTAAACGTCTGAATAACTTAGAATGATGTTGCAGCTTAAGTTGTAGCCATTTTCTTAATTACTTCTTTAAGAAGACAAATTGCTGTAAATGATTATTACATGTGAAAGTTTGGCTCATTAATTTCACCAATTCAACGGGGTGGTCTAAAGTAAACCATCATGTATGTGTACATATATGTTCCTACTTTGTTAAAATCTACGTCGTTTTGGTGCAAGCACTTTGCTGCTCAAACAAGAGGTATGTAGTTTCTAGTCTTATAGGTAAGATACTTTCTGTGACAATGAGAATATGTGGATGGAGTGGCTTTTTAGGGTTCCGTACCCAAAGGGTATAAACGGGACCCTATTACTGAGACTCCGCGGTCCGTCTGTCTGTCTGTCTGTCTGTCTCCAGGCTGTATCTCATGAACCGCGATAGCTAGACAGTTGAAATTTTCACAGATGATGTATACTAAAACCAGAATAAATTAAATATTTAAGTGGGATCCCATACAACAAACGTGATTTTTGTGCCGTTTTTTGCGATAATGGTACGGAACCCTTAGTGCGCGAGTCCGACTCGCACTTGGCCGGTTATTATTTAACTACAATAAAAGGTTCCAATCAGAAAATACTATAAGACTTGTATCAATAAACATAAAGAACAAGGCATATAAGATGCAGTTAAAACTTAAAACAAAAGAACAGAGAAGCTATAAAGCTGGTTCCACAAGTTCGTAGTAAAATTGTGGTACAGGGGTGATAAATCGTTAATTATTCGTTGGTCTGTGGCCGCCGACCGGTGTAGATGTTCAGATACGGTGACTTACTGGTACGTGCGCGTGAGCATGCTTCTGATGTCTTCATTAACTATGTGTGTTAATAGATTTTAGTTATATATTGATTAATAGATGGCTCCTGTTTTTGTGAATGGAAGTTCTTGAGATAAAGGAGATAGGATTTATTAACTCGTTGGCAAATGTTGTTCTTTAGTATTCTGTAAGTACATCCAAGAAATGTAGAAAACTACATTTTGTATATGATATAGCTACGGGTTATATGGGAGAAAAGAACAACAAACTCCAAAGAAAATCGTAAAGCGACTTTGTTTAGAACATTAATAACTTTAGCAACTGCGAGAAAGCGGGTCAAAGGCCTCCTATTGAGGCGTGCATGATATATGAATGATTATAAAACATGGCGGTGACACTTAGAGCAGCCAGTAACGAAGAACATGGCTCAGTCACGAACCACGACGGGTATCGGCGAGCAGCACTAATGAGCGATCTCGCCACCGATACCGACGCCAGGCGAGTGGCGAGCAGACCGCCACTTCTTTGCAAGAAATATGTTATTTTTATGTCCTCTCACATCATCTGGTTAATTGATTTTATTGAATATACATTATTTTTTTATTGGCGTAGGCGAGCAGTAAACAGGATTTATTAAAAACTTACTCGTCGCGTCTTATTCGGGCACAAAGCCTGGCATTGTATTTAAAAAGAAAACTCAGACTCAGAGCCAAGCAGCATTACTAGAGAGTTTTTTTTCAAATTATGTTTTCATTATGGTTGATTTTTGTTTACTTTTTTCGAATAGCCATAAAATGTTTTTAAAAATAATATAAATACTCGTACATCTTTTGTTTTTCGTAAATTTTAAGTAAGTGGCGGTTCTTTTGTGAATTTATGTTTAAATTTGCAGTGAAAATAACTTCTGCTTACCAATAACGTTTTATGACCGTGTGAAAGGTTCCCAAAGCTACCAGTGCGATCAAAGTTAGTGACAAAGACAAACAAGTAAGTCAGTGCGTTAGTACTTACCATACAGTATGTTGCGGCGGCGTCGTGACACTGCAATCTAAGCACTTTCATACTTTCTTACGTTTCGTCATAGTTGCTCAGTACCTCAGTACTAAGGTAGACCTCCTCCATCACCAAGACAACGGTAATAAATTCTAAATGTCAACGAAGATGATGCTTAATGGATTCTGCGCCGCGAGGTGTCACTTCGGGCACGATCAAACAAATTGAGGCCTAAGGGATTATGGTAAAAGGTTTATTTTAAATTTGCTATTATATTATAGTTACTACTTTCTATGTAAATTTAAAGAGGTACGGAAAATCTTCGTACTAAATAAATGTCTTAAATTATTAATTCAAAGGCAGACAACGCACAATCTAAACCAAAGAATTGAATACTTATCTAGAAACATGTAACTTTGCACAAGGGTTCTACACAAAACGCTCACCTTACTAAAGAGGATTTATGAATATGGCGTCGCCAGCATGTGCGGATATAGTGGTGTCACACCAAGAATTAATACTCTTCAAATTTAAAAATCATATAAACGTAAATAGTGGCATAAGTGCGTGGCCTCCAACCTTGAAGCAAAGCATCTCCAGCCCCTTAACTACACCACTGTAAATGGAACTTTGTAAATGCCTAATTACCTACATCCAATAACAACGGTACAGCTTTCCTGTGCTTAATTACTATAACAATAGTGCCAACTTTCTTTCATCACAACATAACGTTGAGAAACAACATTCAAAGAGCCATAAAATATCCACCTAAAGTCTTAATATAGCCAAGTAATTACGTCTTCGGTTAATTAAGAGGTTTCACAGCACAATCATGTCCGAACTCCGAACAATCGGGAAAGCTGGCGAACGTTTACAGACAAGCGATAAAAACGATTTATAAAGTTGTATGATTCCTTTGTCGGCTATGAGTTGATTGGTGAATAAAAAAGAGGTTTATTTATGATACTGAGCTATAAGGATCGTCTCCTGGCAGTTTGGCATCGGTTACGGTTGAGTTGAGAGTCGAGGCCCTTTCTTCTCCACTGTGCGGCAGCAAAGACCGGATTATATTATTCAGGCATAACTGGCTGCCAAACGTTGGGGATCCTTCCGAAGGTGAGACGGTACTTCACTCCGGAGCAGTTGCTCAACTTGTATCAAGTGCAAGTTAGATCATGCATGGAGTACTGCTCTCATCTCTGGGACGGATCTGCCAAATAACAGCTGGATGCACTCGAGTCGATCGAAAAACGGGCCAATGAGATACTGGTCAAGTCTAGGCTCCAGAGCCTTGAACATCGGCGCTGAGTTGCCAGCCTGTCGGCTTTTAATCGGTTACATACGGAGTGTGCGATGGAATTGCATGAACTGATTCCGCACAGCAAAAGAGTGGAATTCCCTGCCAGAGTCTGTATTTCCCGATAGCTACAACCTTGCAAGCAAGCGTGCTTCATCGTTGACCACATCATCGCTTACCATCAGGTGAGATAGTGGTCAAGCGCAAACCTAATAATAATAAAAATATTAAACTCTAGATAGTGTTCTAACTGCCAGATGGAATATAATAACATACAGTCTGAGGCTAGGCACCAATGAATTACGATTTTTGAAAACTGACTGACCAAAATATATATATATTATGTCAATAAAATTAAAATATGTAGCTTCCGATTGCATGTTGTTATAAACGTACATCTCATTTTCACCTTTTCAGTTCATATTATTTTTTCTTTATTACCTTTTTCCATCGTTGTAATTCCGTTTTTATGCCTCTGGTTTTCTTTTTGATTTTTTTTGTTATATATGTATAAGAAATTTTAATGATCACTTGGTATTTTAATAATATCACCCCACGGGTCATACCCTTAATTGTTAATACAGGCATAAGCTATTTGTAAATGCTCGGGAGTCTCAGTTCAACATCAAAGTAAATACAGGGGATGATAATAGCTTTGTACTCTTTGTAGCAATTTGTTTGTCTGTTGGTCAGTGAACAAATCTCATTGCACTTGTCCGCTTATTTCCATACAATTTGCGCCACACACGGTGCGGCGCGTGCGCGCTCCTTTTGCGAACAATTCCGACGTCCGAACCAAAGCCGTTTACTGGGTACTTCAAATGTTCTACGTTTTTATGAGCTCTGTTCAATGTCCACTTAAGTAGTCATGCGAAAATTAAAACCACTGCCTTTTAAGGCAATGTATTTGGACATAATTTGTGGTCATTAAATATAATTCTGAGTGCAATATGTTTGGAAGTATGATGAACCGCCATAAAAAAATTGAAAAAGTAAAGTGGCACCTTTCTATTATTTCACAGCTTTTAATAGCCACTAAGTTACTGTTTGTGAAGGGTCGATCTTACAAGAGATATGGGAGCGACCTCATGTAGGCACTTATGACAATAAAGTTTGGACAATGGAGGCGGGCCGTGTTTGCGGTGGACCACCGGCGGCGGCCACTCCGGCCCAGCCTGTCACCACGCGTGTCTCATGCTCACGCACTACTCCAACAAAAAACCTAAAGGAACCGAAAATATCCATACATTTATTTACATTCCCCGAACGCAGTTGAATAACTTGCTTTAAGAGTTATTTTGCATGAAAAACAAGCTGGCATTCCATACTCAATTTATACTTTTTGCGTCGACTTTAAAAATACTAGAATGATAGGCTTTTTCATATAATTGCTCAGGATCTTTAAAGGTATTACCAAGCTATGTTGATTAATCTTCAACGGAGAAAGAATACATGAGCGATTTTAAGTAAACTATGTGCCTGAATTTTTATCATTCTCCGCGAAGATAATATTCAGTCGCTCACTAAAATGAATAAAAAGACAATTATTTATTCCGGTTCCACATTTATTTTTACTTCCATGTTCGAAGTCGAAGGCATGTATTTTTTTAATGTGAAGATATATCCTGTTTCATACCGCATGAACCACCTTACCGAGACACTTTTAATGATTCGTTTAAACCACGACAATATCAATATCTAATATCCATTTCGGGGTGATATTTTTTTTTTACTGTTTTCTGGATATTTTCAAAACTAAACCTAGCCCATGAATAGATATACTAAGTTTTAGTAAATTATTAACCAAAAAGTTAAAGAGAATTTTAGAAAGTCTTCATCATATCAGCCGAAAGACGTTCACTGCTGGACATAGGCCTTCCCCAAGCGTCGCCACATTGACTGGTCCCGTGTGTCCCGCAACCTTCACCAGGTCATCGGTCCACCTGGTGGGCCTTCTAACGCAACGTCTTCCGGTTCGCGGTCGCCACTCCAGAACTTATCTGCCCCATCGGCCATCCGTTCTGCGAGCAATTTGCCCTGCCCACTGCCACTTAAGTTAGGCAATTCTTCGGGCTATGTCGGTAACCCTGGTTCTCTTGCGGATCTCTACATTTCTGATTCGATCACGCAAGGACACTCCGAGCATGGCCCTCTCCATTGCCCTTTGGGTGACTGTAAGCTTTCTGATGAGGCCTAGTGTGAGCGACCACATCTCAGAGCCATAGGCCATAACTAGCAACACACATTGGTCATAGACATTCGTTTTGAGACACTGTGATAAGTTGTCAATTACCTCAATAAAATAGATATCGGTTGCTAATAGACATTTTACGGAGACAAAATTATTATTTAAATGAATTTCGAATCGATTGAGATGACACAAAGTACACAATGTGCACATTCTGTCGTTTTCGCATGTGATCACGTAGGGCAGGGATGGCGAACCTTCATTAAAAAAAACCGCGCCATTTTTAATAAAAAAAAAAAATGTGGCCAGGACGAGCCGTCAAAATATCGACTTAGTGATTTAATGGACACAAAAACTAGATGCTATTAGCGTAACTCCTTATTAGCAACCCGAAACAATCGTAATGCTTACAGTTTGGTTTTAATCATTCAATCTAAATAAAATAAAAGTTAGAATCAATTTTTATTACTTGTAAATTTTAATAGTAAATTTTACTTGTGTAACGTTCAAAAGTGCCGCTTGGTGGCCGAACTGCTAGTTGAAATAAATATATTTGACTTATTGTGATTTCTGTTGTTGTAAATTACCTAGATGCTAATTAATCTTACCTTGACGTGCCCGAATAATTTTGCCGCGTGTCACCACTCTGGTACGTGAGCCATAGGTTCGCCATCCCTGACGTAGGGCATCACACAGTCACGTAATGAGCGTGTAGGCATTCCATTCAGTCAGTTCCACGCTATCACATCATTTGAGGCCCAGCCGGTGCTCTTATGATCTCCACAATTGACTTAATCGAATACTACTCACTATAGATCAAAGTTTTATCGAGTTCCTGGACTCATGAAGATGTTGCCAGTCAACTGTTTAGATTTAATTTGGACGTGCGGTCAATTGACCACCATGTGTCATGATTATAAGTTAATTAGAATAGATTGGTTGCATTATAAAACTCCTTTTTACAAGCTTTTTATTAATTTGCAATGTATGAATGTTTTTATGTATGTATGTAAGTGTGTAAGGGTCAAATCTTGCAACTGAATTTTAAAGCAGTTATCATCAACCGATTAAGATGAAATTTTGCAGACATGTTTGGTTTGGATGACAATGCACGGTAAGCAAAAAAGTTTTTTTTTTATTGGTAATACTTTTATTGTTTGAGTTTTCCGCAGCAGATTGGTAGTTATTTATTTTCTTTATGACCAGAAATAACCTATTAAAAAATTTCGTGACGCGAACGCACCTACAAATACGTCAACAGCGTTAATATTAGTATCTGTTCCCCCAAATATCATCAACTTGACATTTAAACATACTTTACAAGTCAAGAAACCGTAAAGCTCTCAAAGAAAGATTGATGGCCACCCACGGAATGCATTTTTATTGTAATGGCTATCTAAATGGTTGTGCAATATGGTGGTATTATCGTTCGATGTCAAGGATAGATAGGTTGTTGATGGGAATTTATCGCCCTTCACAGTGTTGGGCGCGGCCAAGGATACGAAACACGAGACACTAAGTAGGAGCGGTCTTGGATAGACGTTGACGTTGTTTACATTTTAACGGTTAATGGAAACCACGGGTTAAGTTCGCAAACATATTGTCTTACAATATATTTAATTTAACTTATTGTATGAAGTAATAAACACGCAGCGTAGGCGCACTCTGCGGGTAACCCCAATGAGGGCACGATCGATCGCCACGATGTGGGCGCGGGACGTTTCACCATAAATGAGCCCTTTGTGCTGTAAATTGATCATGAGGGTCTGACCGATCGCCTTTTGCAATAACAAAAAGTAATCGTCTTCTCTTTGATACCCACGCGGAAGTGTTCTGGAGCTTTTAGCGCCGTGCATGTCTCAAGCGCACTGGGCGGCGGCAGCAGGCACGCAGAGCGCTGCATAAGTTCTATTTGTTCAACTCAAATTTAGAACGCGGGGCTTTCTCGCTCCTAACGAAATATTTAGATAAGCAAATGTCGCAACATCAAGCAAAACAATGAGCTGTTAATTGTAAACAGCTTTCCTTTATTCCTTACTTATGATTATGAGTACGTCGACCCTTACAGCGCGTGGGTAGAATAATGCACAGATTGTTGTAATATTCAGAAATCTGAGAGTTAGGAGTACCTACATTACTACTCTTGTAAGAACAGCAAGCTTAAAATCTGGTTTCTGAATTCAAGTTAAATGCTTAATGATTATTATATTATCGTTTTTTTGTCGATTCAAATACGTCATTAAAGTAACATTAATAGCCACGAAAGTAGCTTGTTAATACGGTCAAATAAGATACGACACGCGACGGGGTTAGTAATGATTTATGTCCATTTAAATGCATAAGGGCATGTAGTAGACGAAGCTACGTATGTATAATCACAGAGGCCGCTGCCCGTGACCAATGTTAAATTGAATACGAATCGGCTATTTGCTATCGAATGATCGAACACGGCGCGCGCTCCGAATCGATTCCATGCGAGATGATCGATGGCTATGGATCGCCTGCCTTTCAGCCTACATTATTTATTTATAATTTCGTAATTGTTCATCATAAAAGCACGTTGACAACTGTAGATTAATTATAGAAACATAAAGCAATAAAGATATCATTATCTAACAATATTGAGCAATGCGTATTCGAATAAGTTATGGCCACTTTAGCGGTGTGATGAAATCGAACATCTAGTGGTGACTCGATGCATTCGAGTGCAGGACCGTTGCAATGTTAACTAGCCTTATCGGGAAAACAATGAATGTTCCACAAGCATTACTATGCAAATGTACCGGCTCTAATTAAGCCATGACGGGCTACGGGAGGGAAAGATCGAACGAACCTGTAATTATTTACGCTAATTTAGTCTTGTGCATCTCATGTTTATTTACAACTTTATTTTATGCGCTTAGAACCGGTTGCCGACAGTATATGCATTTTAATTTAATATTGATTACCACTATATTGTTGATAGAAGTTGTAATATTATGCAGTTTAATATTCAAATTAGTCAATAGTTATTCGTTTGATGTTAACAAGATCTCTTTCGGTTATTAAACAGGTACAATTTCCGCATGTCAGCCCACATTAGTAGTAAATAGCCCTCCCACTTACTCGGTTTTTAGTAAATAAAGGTTGAACGTTCATTAGTACAATAAATATTGATTTAAACACTAAACTCGATTGTTTTGCCTCCGACATGGTATTTGAGTGTTCATGCTCAATTACTCCCGTCCCGAATTAAACTGCTTACCGAAATACAATAATGATTTTAGCTTGGGAACTGACAAGTTCTTCAAATAGTTCCAGAATACAATTAATTTAATATGTGTTTCTATTTTTACCCGACTGCCGAAGGAGGGTTATATGTTTATCGGGTTATGTATGTATGTTTGTTCCTATGTGGTGTTCTAGAGACCAAACGTGTTGGCCGATTTTGATGATTCTTACGTTAATCGATTATTCTTAACCTTGCGAGTGTCACTGGCTACATTAAAATTGGGAAATAGAAAAATGGCGGATTTTGGGCGCCATATTGTGGGAGCCCATTTTTTTTTGGCTTATGTTTAACTTACCACCAGATATAGTAACATATAACAGACAAAAATAGTAAATGATCACCAAAATTAAACCCGCATCTTATTGTAAAATTATAACCAAAAGTAGTAAATGATCACCAAAAGTAGTAAATGATCACCAAAATTAAACCAATGACCAAAAAGATTATAAAATTTCTGGGAGCAACTTGGAAGTAGCGCTCGCCGGCCGCTGCCGCGGCACCGCTCGCTTTGCTCGCTCGGCTCGCGCGCGGTTGGTCACAGTTCTAACCTAACCTAACCTATTTTACAACATTAAATAGCGCAATAATTTGCTATTAAAATTTGGTGATCAATTTACTAAATTTGGTGATCATTTACTATTTTTGTCAGTATATTACTAGATTTGGTGGTTAGGGGTTATCGTCACAAAGTTTTTTTTGGTGGTCATTATATTTATTCCCTTTTTTTTTCCCTCCAAACCCATCGTGTGTGGTATCAAAATAAAGGGTTTTAAGAGGCGGTTTAAAATTACACTCATATGTATAAACGTACCTAATTCAGGAAAAAAAATACTAAAAAGTTATAAATAAAAAATGTTAATTCAAAAAATCCAAAAACCCAGCTGCTTAAGAAGCGAACTAAAAAGTGCAGTCGAAGGATCCATATTCGCGAGCTGGCTGACCAAAACCAGATGTATCCTCCGACTGCACAGCATGATTTTCTTCTTGTTTACGTCTTTTTAGTTCGCTTCTTAAGCAGCTGGGTTTTTGGATTTTTTGAATTAACCTTTTTTGATACAGAATATTTTCTCACATTACTCAACTTTGTCATAAATAACCGTTAGGGACATTAATTGCGTCACACTGAGTTAGCCCGTTACTTCCTTATCGAGGATCTTGTAAACATGGTAATCTGTGATCTCGCATAATTACGGAGGAACACCGTTTGTCCGTAGGCCCAGTGACACCGTCAATCCCGTCATCGCCGTGTCATTACGGACATAATGACGTAATGAAAGTTCACTAACACACCGCAATCATACCTCGTTATACTCAACTCAATGGACAGTGACGGTTTTATTCAACTTCATTCCTTTTGATTCATGAATGGGAGGATAATTTAATGATAGTGTTCACTCATCATCTGAATTATCGTTTTTATTACATCCTCCCGAATAGAGATGCATCGAAGGCAGTAATTTATCAGTTTTGGGTTTTATTTTATCGGTTTCTTCGTTACTTTGTAATCGGGAGATAAATTATGTGTTATGATACCAACAGTTATTGTCTAAGATGACCTATTTATTGCTCTTAAATGCTTTTTTATAATATTCGTAGTTAGATTCAGCTGCAATTAGTAGAATTCATGAATTAAACAATGTTATTGCACTAACTTTATCATGATATCTATTTTGGTAGATTAAAGACGAGTTCATTAGTTTGCGCTAAGTTTACTACATCAATTTGATTAATAGTTTAATTATGATGTTAGTAATAATTATCCTCTACTGAACATGGATCAAGGTTGCTAGTCCCGGCTACAGTAATCCGTAGCGATCTACGCTTTTCACGCTTTCTTTTGAAATAATGACTCTGTAATCGATTTTTTTTTTCTTCTACGTTTTTTGTTATATTTTTTATTTAGTTATTATTTGTATATAGATATATTCAATTTTGCCTAATTCTTGTATGTTTCGTTTTAGTGTTTTTTATTTTGATTTTTTTCTTGTGTTAGTTGCATTGTATAACGCCTTATGTGTAACTTGTAAAGTTAAACATGTATACTTAAATAAATAAATTTATATAAGCCTATAACTATACCTATTTATATTGTTTCCATTAACTCTTACTTTCTCTGTCACAGGTTGCTGGTTGGTGCTCCACTCGGCCAGAATCTACAGCCGAACACGACCAAGTCGGGTGCGCTATGGAAGTGTAGCGTGACCTCAGCTCCCACCGACTGCATACAAATCATCACTGATGGGAAAAGGAGTGAGTAAACCGTGAACAGAACCATTTGTAGGAAGGATACTTCGCTGAGAAACATTAGAAAACCTTTGACCTATGCATTGAACCTCTCGTCACGTAACTGGACATGGATTCATTGCATTTGACATCTGATCTCTGTCATTCTTATTCCTTTTTCAGTCAACTTTCAAAGAATACAGTTGTATATACAACATGATTAACGCAGGATTAAGGTTTACTCACAAATCGTTAATTAAAAGTATTAATTAAGTTTTAGTTTAAGTGAGTTAGAAAACAATAGTCTTAGATTTCACACTGTGTTTTGTTTTTAAAATCACAATAGATGAACTTGTCAAATACACATAGCTGACTTACTAGATGATTTGTACTTAGGGCAAAACACTTGCTAAGTAGTACATAGCGTGTGCTCACAGCCTAGATACAGACGAAGGAATCGCTGGAACGTCCATTGATACCGAAGCATCAATGTAATCGATTAAAGTTTCGATATAAGTTTTAACTAAAATGTTGTCTTTTGTCGGTGGTGCCCCAAACAGCGAAGTACGGCAAGATAGACACGAGTAAGTGAGCTGTGGTCTCAACCTCCTTTTATTCTTAATCATTTGCTCTTCGACTAATCGACTAATCGCTGTATTGTACTTTTTGATTTACTAATTGTCAACTCTTGCTCAAGTTCCAGCTGGACCGTCATAATGATCGCAACGCATGATATCTAACGTAGTGGTTTGAATTTTAATTTGCAATACATCACATTCACGTCTTTACGTATATAGGGTGCATTTTCTGTTATTGAAAGTCTTTCAGTGTTATTCAGAGGAAAATTCTCTGTAGGTTGTTTTTTCATATTATTATCAGCTCTCAATTTAAACAAAATCTACTGAAAACCTATTAAATATCTACTGAATTGTAGGTTTACAAGTAGAATATATCCAAGGGTATTCATCCACAGAAAATGCATCCTCCTTACGATAATATAAAGCACTAACTGCTTGCAACAGCACCGAAATCACATGCTTGAGCTACACAGCACTTTAGATAGTACAACCTATATACATATTTACTATTTATACGTATGATAAGTACCGATCGTTATCTAGAGTGTATTCAGTTCAATATACAGAACTTGGAGGAAACTCAAATGAAGACGTATTTGTAGAGTCGGACGAACTTAGATCTAGAGCTTGTTAGAAGTGTAAGATAGAGCTTCGTAATATGTTAGGCCTTAAAAACTTAATCTACGGTTTAATCTCACGAACATCTTAATAGGTGATAATTCACAACCGTCTTAACTCGTAACATGACCCTAAAGGTGACTGGCTATAATATCTAAAACAATAGTTATTAACGACACATTCGGATTAAATGTGCGTAAGATTGCACTGACAAAATTCTAATTTCATAATATGGTCAAAACCAATCTATGTCTGGTTTTGAGTAATAATAAGTTTAACAAAAGACTACAAAGTAACGCTGGGCCAAATAACTTACATATTAATTAATTAATTAACATACGTAGTCTTCGATAACGTCCATTAACCCGAGACCACAAGTTTGAGCCGTATCTTCACATTGTTATCACCTTATATTCATTACAGGTTGCAGGAGTATATCGTCACCTTAGCAAACACACCTTGATCACTTTTACTGACACTTTTAATATCGATAAAAACATTAAAACCACTAAACGATGGATGATACCAATTCGGCTAATTACCCAATAAGTCACTGTCGGTCCACATTAAAAATAACGTATGTAGTGTAGCGTCGCCTTATTATCATTTTAATTAAAGCACGTTTTAAAGTGGTTTTGTTTGTACCGATATAAAAAGTATCAAATAATAAAGAATTTTATCACTTTAGTTTGATGACCTTATAATTCAGGTTTTGTTATCAAGTAGGGGATGCATGTTTATACGAAATGCTATGTTCTATCAAATGCACGATGTTTGTGCAACGTGATACAGAGAGTATCATTTTCTGATGCATTTGCAAGATTCCTTTGCTGTCAGTTGAGAACTATGTTCTTGCATTACACACGCCTGGTTGCAATGCTTTGCATTTGCCGAGATTATCACCGATTCAATTTCTTATTGGGATTGAGTTTGAATTTCTGTTTGGAAAGCAAACGCAACAAGCCATCAGTTTCGAACAAGTTGCCTTTGTTTAACGCATCTCTAATAAACATATTCTTTTGCAGTTTTGATTCACTTTTAATTTACTTTGGGTTGAGTTTATGTAACATGGTGTTTTAGAATTGCGTAAAAACTAAGAAATTATACCCTAATTCTGTTTTTGTGTCTAATTGAGCTTGTAAAATTAAGAATCCTTGTGCTAAACACCTTAGTTAAACATAATCCATATGAAATAACATATGTGATTAATTTAATTTGAATAATTTACTTTTGCTATGATTTCAAAATCGATGCTTCTTAACAGATGTCGGCTTATGACAGAGTTGCATGTACTTATGAATTGTTAATATGCAGATTTGGATTCTGATCAACTGACTGGTCCTTACTCGGATGAGATCAAGGAGGGGCAATGGCTGGGAGTGTCTGTGAGGAGTCAGGGTCCAGGGAAGAAAGCAGCCGTTTGTGCACACAGGTTCGTATCATTTGGAAACTCCGGCAACATGACCAAAGCTTTTGGTAAAGTTTTAACTGTAGTGCCTTATATTTGCATGTTTTATAGACATGACAAAAAAACCATGAAGGCGATCATTGCTGCAATGTGTGTCACTAGCAATCGTATATTTATAATTTTAAACGCGCAACAAATGCTAATAAACACGTTTATTTTAGCGAATGCAGTGTAAAATATTTTCATGCGACCTAGATCCCAGATTTTCGTGTGATATATGATTTGTGTTTTTACTCAGTATCTAATGATAGAAAATATATTTTCAGATATATCCGTAAACAGGGAGAGCTCCAATTCGGTCAAGGACTATGTTACACACTGAACAACGAATTAGAATTAGTGGATGTCATGGAGCCCTGCAGAGGAAGATCTGTAGTAAGGTAATAATTACACGATCTATAATCCAAAAGATAAAGATCATCATCAACCACCAAGATGTTCGTCTTTAAACAAGACATAGCCTATAGGTCTTTTTGGAGATTGTCCCCTTATGTAGAATCCTTTAACAAGATGTGGTTATCACCCAGCCAGGACACATTTAAAAGCATTCCATATTTTCCACTATATGAGCATATATCTTTTACACTTTGCCTGCGCTTAAAGTAGGTAAGTATTCTCTGAAATGAGAACAGTTTATGAATATGGGCCTAAGACTACGACTGTAATTACTAACGATACCGAAACTATCATCACTAAGTGATTTATGTCCTATAATTTCAGGGCATGATATATCGTCTTATATTATAATTATCTCGGTCTAGATATTTTGTAGACATTCAGTAATTTATGGTCACTCGGTCATTGGCTAGCATTTCGGTTCGTCAATAAATCACAAACTACAGCAAGTCTTTTTGTGTGTTCTATGCTTTTAAATGACGAAAACTATATTGCTATATTGTCCTGTTATTATTTAAGTGGTGTACAATAAAGTATATAATAAATAAATAAATAAATAAAACTTTTGGTAATCTTCCAGAGAACACGAGGAATACGGATTCTGTCAAGTAGGAACCAGCAGTTCTCTTCTAGATGACGACACATTGCTCATGGGTAGTCCAGGTCCTTACACCTGGAGAGGCACAATCTTTGCCCAGGATACTAGAGACGATGTGCTGGAGAGAGATAACGTCGTGTATATGGCGCCAGTGCAGGACGGCGCTAGTCCTGTTGAAAAGTACAGTTATTTAGGTGGGTTTATAATAAGATATGCTGAGCAATGCTTAGTAGACTTAAAATTTAGATTTCTATTCGATTAATGAGAATATACTGCGTAACAACAGATGGTATAAACAGCTTCCAATTATTCGTCTATTAAAACTTTCTGCAGAACTCGTTGGGAAGTGGAACCTCCATACAAACAATATCAAATTTCTCATATACGATTTTATTACAGGAGAGATGTGCGTTAATTAAAAAAAAATAACCTGCTAATATTATAATAAGAATTTTTGATTGGGTGGATGTTTTTTACTCCATTACGCCAGAACGGCTGAAAGAATCCCGTGATTACGTGATATATTGTTTTCCATTATGAAACGCGAAAGTTTTAAAGTTAATATAGTCTATATCTACTTTCTTTCTCGGGATAATAAAACACTGTTCTCGCGGGCGAACCCGCGGCGGGCAGAAGCTATAGTAATTCAAAAAAAAAAAAAAAACTCGTCTCCAAAAAAGCTACAAAAAGATATCTCCAATTCCAGGCATGTCAGTATCTAGCGGAAACTTCTTCGGCGGCGACAAGGCTTCATACGTAGCTGGAGCGCCACGAGCTCAAGGCACAGGTCAAGTGGTCATCTTCAGCAAACTTGCCACTGAAGACTGGGGCAGAACTGACCTGAATATTCTAAACTTCACCCTACTGCTCAAAGGAGAACAATTCGGCTCTAACTTCGGATATGAAGTAGCCAGTGCTGATGTTAATGGAGATGGGTATGTTCATTCCATTAAACCTAAAAGTTTTAGACTAAACTCAAATACTGATGTTAGAGTCAGACGATGAACTCGTGGTCAATTGGATGCTACCAATTAAGATTAAAAGAGAGTGAATGAGAGAGATCCACCGAACAAAATAGAGAACGAAAATCTTCTACTTATAATAAATGATTTCGTTATGTTAATATGTTGATTTCAGTGATAAATAATAATCAATCGTGTGAAGTGCAACATTCCACAGCATTTATAAGTAGTTCTGATTAAGTAACGAGCAGTTCTAGTACTCATAAAAGATTAAATAATTATGAGTCACCTGATGAAAATGTTTTTTCAATACAGTTGCTAAACATGGCGTACTTTCAGAGGCTATAATTATGATTCGAAAATTAAATCTTACGCATAGGCATCTTTCTGTTACGCGGTCGTGACTTTTGTTTACGAGCTCGATCATTAGTTTTGCAGTTTTGTTTTAAATTTATAAGTCAATTTAAAAAGTTTAGTAGCATAGAGTTTTCATACATAGAATAAAATGGGATAGATTTTATACGAGGAAAAATGAATGATTCCGTACGTTTTAGCATTGAACTCTCAAAAGTCTTTTTAATGGTTGTTTAATATATTTAATTACCAGTTTTAATTTAATTATTTTCACATCAATATTTGTCTAAAATCGAATAGGCTGTATAGACTGTTTACGTTGTAAAAAATGTCCAGGTGCAAAAACGCGCCTTTAGTTATAAGTCAATTTAAAAAAGTTTAGTAGCAAGGAGTTTTTATACATAGAATAAAATGGAATAGATTTTATACGAGGAAAAATGAATGATTCCGTACGTTTTAGCATTTAATTCTCAAGTCTTTTAAATGGTTGTTTAATATATTTTTCTCAAACATGCTTGGAAATGTGATCATTATTTTGACAACCTTCTTCGAGATAAATCGAAATTGCTGTACTGGTCAAATACATGCGCGCAGCGGCCGGCAAAAGTTGTATGAAAATCCATATCTGTCGTGCTTAGCGGCCAAATAAATTCCATAGTAAACTCATATCTGTCGTGTAGTTTAAAAATGGAACGATGTTTTACTCCGAAACATGGCAACCAAGGAGGTTACTTATCAAAGGTTTTATTTAAATTTCGAACTGGCTTGCAAATAGAACGCTGTTTAATGAAAAAAAAACAAAGGAACACTTTAACGCGGGAACAATTATTGTTGTTCGTCATTGATTTTGACAAAATGAGTTCTAGGTACTACTTAATTTTAATTTCCGCGCATTATTTGAGAAAAGTACTATACAAGCCTTGGCCACAACTAGGCATTGATGGACTTACGTATGTGTGCCTCGGCTTCGCCTCGGCCCACATTAGCGCCCTGCACACGTACAGTTCGGACCGCGCATCTTGGACTGCGTTCCAAACAGCAGTTAGATCTGTACGGTTTGGACTGCGGATCAAACTGTTGTGCTAATTACGATAAAAAATGCATTCACGGTTTGGATTGCCGACGAAACTTACATAATCTAGACAAACGTTCCGAACTGTGCGTGTAAATTGATTTTCAAGAGTTTGGACTGCAGTTTGGACTGGCGCGTGGAACGTTATAGCTTTTAAAAGTTTTTTACACAGTAGTAAGAAAAATGGACGATCGGTTGGTCATCGCGTTAGCTGGATTTGTAGTTAGCTTAAACAGCCGAAAAAAACGACGAGTGTGGGTAAAGGAATACAGACAAAGATATGGACATTTACCGATGTTAAGGGAATTACGACAGTGTCATCCGGAAGATTTTAAAAATTACCTAAGAATGGACAGTGACGATTTTGATTGTTTATTAGCACTGATACGTCCCAAATTAACTAAGCAAGATACAGTTATGAGAAAATGTATAACAGCAGAAGAACGATTGGTTGCCACGTTAAGGTTTTTAGCGACCGGACGGTCCTATGAAGATCTTAAATTTAGTACAGGCGTGTCTACATCGGCGTTAAGTAAATTAATACCGGAAACGTGTAAAGTAATTTATGAAACGCTTCGGGAAGATTATATGAGGGTAAGTAAAACATTTTGTAAATCAGTTATATACTTATATAATTTTTATCAGTCACAACAATCACAGTACAATCAGTTAAAATGAATAATTAGTTATTATAATTAGTTAAAATGCTTATAGTAATCTCTTAATAAACACTGAGATTCATTTACGAGAGTTACATCAGTGTTTTGGGTTTCCAATGTAGGTTGAAGAGACGAATGTTGAGCAGCGTCCGTGTGTACAGAAGTAGATGATGATGGTGAAGATAAAATAACAGTTTTATTGCACTGCTTATCACAAATATCAGTTGAATCAGTTAATTGATTTAGTATACCCCTGCGTAAAACTGAATGTATAATTGTTTCAGCATGTAAGGCTTGAATACTATTCATTTTCTCCAATTTTTTGGAAATGGTTATGGCCAAAGCATCATATTCTGTCACTTCCTTTTTTTTTAATGCTTCTGTACATACAGTCATGAATTTAATCTGAGTATCTATCACACTTGGTTTCGTTTTCCTCTTCATACCTCTTGAGGCTGATCCTAAAGATGAAGATGATTCCTGAAACAATACAATTTATAATAAAAGTTGACGAAACATAATTTTATTGGTTTTATTTTTCAGTTTCCTACGAGCAAAGAAGAATGGTTGGAAATTGCTAAAGGCTTTCAAAATCAGTGGAATTTCATTAATTGTGGTGGAGCTCTCGACGGAAAGCATATTCGAATTGTACCACCTGCAAATTCTGGTGCAAAATATTATAATTACAAGAACTTTTACAGCATGGTTTTATTAGCTTTGGTCAATTCAAACTATGAGTTCATTTTTGTAGATATTGGTAAAAACGGCAGAATGTCCGATGGAGGTGTCCTCGAACACACGGAATTTTACAAAAAAATTATAAGAAATCAATTAGAACTACCCGACAAAAGTGAGAACGTTAACAATTTAAACTATGTTTTCATTGGTGATGAAGGTTTTGCTCTCAAAGAAAATCTCTTAACGCCCTATGCACAAAGAGAACTTGATCATGACAGACGGATTTATAATTATAGACTCTCGCGCGCTCGCAATGTTGTCGAAAATGCATTCGGTATAATAGCCTCTAGATTCCAGATATTACGTACACCCATTAACATGAAACCCGAAAACATATGTTACATAGTACTAGCAATATGTAGCATCCACAATTTTCTAAGAAAGAGAAGTAATATGTACCTGTCGGCAACGACAGTAGACAGAGAAAGTATTGAATCTGGACGCGTTAGTGAAGGAGACTGGCGAAGAGACAACTTCGACCTAACTAGATTGGACAGACCTTCAGTCAGGAATGTCTCAACTTTGGCTAAACAGAGCAGAGATGAATACAAAACATATTTTAATTCAATAGGTCGTGTCCCTTGGCAAGAAATTATGATTAACGCTGGTAGAGCATAACTTTATTCAGTGCACCTATAGGTTTATGGACGTAAGTTGAGCGCTGATTAAAGAGGCAGAAACAATTGCGCGCAGTGACCAATAAAGTTGCCGCTACCTATACATATTTTTTTTTATCTGTACAGTAAAAAAATTACAATATATTGTGTTTTTATTTACCACTTACCTCTACAATTGTGTGGTCAGAGTTTGGCAGTGACGTTATATTCGTAGGCTGCTGAGATGTTGGTATGTCGTCGTTGGTATAATGTTGTGGGGATGGTGTGTGGTTTGCAAAATAGTCTAAAGTTTCAGCTGTAGACTCGTCCGTCGGCATGTTAGACACGCTTGGGGTTGGTAATTCTTGGTCTTTTGTGAATAAAAGTAAGTCAAAGTACCAAAGAGTCGGTTTATAAACATCTTCTTGGGAGCTTCCACTTTTGTTCCGTGTCTCCGTTACTTTCTTCAATTCTTTGCGAAATGCACCTCTTATATTCTGTATTTTTTTGCTGACGAAATCGCGATCAGCTGAAACAAAACCTACTGACTTGCAAAAATCAACGAGCTCGTCATATGCTTTGTTTCTCATATTCCTGTTACTATACTCCTTACTTTTTATCTTCCAGAGACACGGATGTTCACGGTACAAACGAATGAACTCTGTGATAGCTTCGACGCTCCAAACCGCCATTTTTGTAATTTACGTTTATACGTGATGCGCGCGTAAAACTGTGAGACATGCACTCGCGTCGAGCTGCCAGATCGGACTGTTAGATCCGCACATCTACACGTACAGTTCGGAGCGAGGGATGGAACGGCGCGTGGTATTTCCCGCGGTCCGAACTGTACGTGTGCAGGGCGCTATTTACACGTTCGTCCATCAATGCCTATTTTGCTGGCCGCTGCAGTAATGTACTATAATTACCAGTTTCAATTTAAATATTTTGACATCAACATTTGTCAAAAATCGAATAGGCTGTGTAGGCTGTTTTCGTTGTAAAAAAAATATGTCTAGTTGCAAAAACGTGCGAAAATTTTATTTTTTTGTGAATAAAAAAATCTAATACTTTGATTTGTTTTTACTATTTCCCACAACTGTATTGAAAAATATCGTGTGATACACGGGCGTGTAGGTTATTGCAAACTCGTGTCATTAAAAACCCTCACCTTCGGCTCGGGCTTGTTAATGATCAGCTCGTTTGCAATAACCTACTTTCCACCCTTGTATCACAATGTACTATTACATCTCAGTGTAAAATATTAAAAAGATTAAAACTATTTAATATCCTGAATGCTTTATTTATTTCAGGTTGCCAGACTTATTGGTCGGTGCTCCCTTCTATTTCTCCCGAGATGTTGGTGGAGCAGTCTACTTGTATCTGAACATCAATTCAAGTCTACATCAAGAATATAACGTCAAATTAACCGGCAAACAAGAATCCCAGTTTGGAATCGCCATTGCAAATGCTGGTGACTTGAATAAAGATGGATGCCAAGATATAGCTGTAGGTAGTCCCTACGAAGGCAACGGAGTTGTTTACATTTATATGGGAGATAGAGAAAAGGGCTTGAACTCTAAACCAGATCAAGTGATTTCTGCGGAAGCATTGCCGGTACTGATGAAGACATTCGGCTATGCGTTGTCTGGAGGAGTTGATTTGGATGCCAATGGATATCCTGATTTGTTAGTTGGCGCATACGAAAATGTAAGTGTAAAAAAATTGTAGTTTGTATTATAGCGTACCCAGAAAATTATATACGAGAACTTCGTATAATTAGACAGTCTAACATAAAAATTTCTCCATCATTACTAGTTATTTTATAGTTAGTTGTTGATTGGTCACGGATGATATTTATTTGCACTAATATCTCACTTATGGTCTTTAATGTGATTAATTTCTCCTTCTTTTTTTCTCCTTCCAGAGCAGCGTTGCTTTAATACGAACACGACCGATCATCGACATCAAGACCTCGATCCGACCATCAAACACCATCATCAACGTCGACCCCACGACCCACGGCTGCGAGCGTGACCCCAGCTCCAACTACACTTGCTTCCACTTCCAAGCCTGCTGCACCATCGAGTCTTTAGTCAAGACCACTCAGTCCACCATCCATAGACTCAACTACGTCATCGAAGCTGAAACCTTCCCCGGTGGAAGGAAATATTCTAGGGTCTTCTTTGATTCAGATAAGAGCAATATTGTCAACAAAACTATTATGCTTGGAAGAGAGGTGGAAGATTGTAGAGAACATATCGTGTATTTGAAGAATAATACGAGGGATATACAGACTCCGATTAAGGTAATTTTGAATTTGGTTTATTTTGTTGTTAGAAGTCATGTTTAGTTAGCTGTTATATGGCCGACATATAATAACGTTTGGTCTTATACTGAATCTGATGTTAATATGAGCAGAACACAGTAAAATAAATAATTTTGAAAAATAACCATAGGTTTAGGCGTTTTATTATTATGGTAAATTAGGACTCAATGACTCAGTATGGTGTCGGTGTGTAATTGCTAAAGAAACTGCAAACATTGCTGATAAGTTATAAGTTTAACTTTCTATATTAGGTCGTAACAATTTACACTTGCTGTAGTCACACAGCTGCGAAAACTATATTGTAATATTTTTTTTGTAAACATCTCTGTTCTCTCTCTCTTGAATCATTTTGTTATATTTTGAGTCACTTATTAGTTTTTGTAAATTTTTCATATTTGAATTTAAGTTTTTTTTTTAGTTTTTCATGATATGCGTAATACCTGGCACAAATAAATCCTTTTTCTTTTATATTCCTACATCTTTAACAATTATATCTTTTTCCACAGTTCCAGTTGAACTACCTCCTCGTCCACGCAGATCCTCAGTACTCTCCTACCGGCACCCTTCCTGACGTAGACCAGTACCCGGTACTGAACGCTACTGCCAGTTCAATGTTCACCGCCAACTTCCTCAATGACTGCGGAGCAGATGCCGTCTGTATCAGTGACCTGGTTGTGGATCCCAAGCTGTTGCTACCTCTGAGTAAGTATTGAATTTAGTTAGGTATGATTAATTTATTTGTATCTTTAACGTTAATCTCTATGATTATATACAGTAAGGTTCTTTTTCATAACTATTATTGAAATGTTCTTAACGAATTAAAAATAAACTCTGCGTATCCAATCAAAATAAAGACCAGCCTGTCGACCGTTTATAAGTGTTTTGATGATCATTATCAGCCTTTTAATGTCCCCACTGCTGGGACACAGGCCAGGTGTTATTTGTTATCCAAATAACTTAGTCCAATTTTGAATTCTATCATTTCAGCAAAGGACAACTCGTCTTACGCGCTAACTCTAGGTCAGGAGGAAGAAATAAAGCTGTCTATAGCAGTGGACAACTACGGGGAGTCAGCCTATGAAGCGCAATTGTTTGTCAATCATCCACCTAATCTGCATTATATTGCAGTTAATATTAGCGTAAGTATACTGCATTTATAACCAGTGTTACCGACATAGCCCGAAGAATTACCAAACTTAAGTGGCAGTGGGTAGAGCTCATTATTCGCAGAACGGATGGCCGATGGGGCAGAAAGGTTCTGGAGTGGCGACCGCGAACCGGAAGACGTTGCGTTGGAAGGCCTCCCACCAGGTGGACCGATGATCTGGTGATGGTTGTGGGGATCCGCTGGATGCGGTACGCACGGGACCGGTCAATGTGGCGACGCTTGGGGGAGGCCTATGTCCAGCAGTGGAAGTATTTCGGTTGATATGATGATGATGACTGCATTTATACCATCCATATAACTACTAACTATTTGTCTCTGCATGCTAGTAAACGCCAAAGGCATTAAGACCGCCTCTGTATGTGCGTATTATGTGCGTGAAGTATCAAATAAATAAATAAATATAACAGCTAAACCAGGAGTACAAATCAATCTGTCTGATATGTCCTTAGAAGTGGACGTCAAAGAATAATCATCTATGCATCCAGTATTTTCATTAGCGTTGGGTTTGAGGTTTCATAATACCTTTACAGTTTATTATGATAGCTGTTAGACATTCTAGTCTTTGTAAGAAGGTCGAGCCCATAAAATATAACAGTCGTGGCTACAATGCTAGATAACGCCGGTTTCAGGACTGGTGCTGCCATCTATCTTAACTAGAGGTTACTTTTCACCGCCGATTTTTGCAATAGAATTTAAGTGTTTGTCAATCTCTAGCTCTACTTTAACCTAAAAATACCTGTAAAGTAAGGTTTAACACGTTATTAACTCCTATATGTTTAACACGAATATAGGAAGTAAAAAGTAACTGCTTGTTAAGATAGATGGCAGGACAAGTCCTAAAATAAGAATATGCTAGTAACTTTGTGGCTAAGTGGCACACATGATTTGTGACTCTTAAAAATTACAACTTTTAAAGAATTTGACTCTGGAATGATCATAACATATTTTAAGTTCTTTTGAAGAAAATTTCCTCCATTGCACTCAACTCGAGTGTAAATAAAAAAAAACCGGCCAAGTGCGAGTTGGACTCGCACACGAAGGGTTCCGTACCATTATCGCAAAACACTGCAAAAAAATCACGTTTGTTGTATGGGAGCCCCCCTTAATTTATTTTATTTTAATTTAATAATTATTATTTTTTGAAGAGAATATACAACTAAATATTCTGTGAATATTTCAAGCGTCTACCTGTTGCCGTTATTAATATCGAGCAAAAAACGGCAAAAATATCACATTTGTTGTATGGGAGCCCCCCTTAAATATTAATTTTATACTGTTTTTAGTATTTGTTGTTATAGCGGCAACAGGAATACATCATCTGTGAAAATTTCAACTGTCTAACTATCACGGTTCATTAGATACAGCCTGGTGACAGACAGACAGACAGACAGACAGACAGACAGACGGACAGCGAAGTCTCAGTAATAGGGTCCCGTTTTTACCCTTTGGGTACGGAACCCTAAAAACGGAAACAAACTCTCAAGTTAAGGGCGTTAATGTCAATAAATGACAAGCTGTATCAGAGTCGAGTGGAGGAAATGACTTAGAGTGTAGCAAATCAGCAGATAACTAATTAAACACCCATAATTGTAATGTTTCAGGACAAACACGTAATCTGCACAAGTCTAAACAAGACGACAGTAACATGCATGCTGGAGAATCCCTTCAAGAAGCAAGCGGACGGCTCTCCACCAATCACGATGCGTTTCGACGCGCGCGCTCTGGAGGACAACGACCAATCAGTGGTGTTCACCGTGTGGGCTAACTCCACGTCTAAGGAGCTGCATGCTGGGAAAAAGCCTGTGGAGGTTGAAGCGCTGGTCATCAAGAATGCTGAACTGCTAATCAAGGGGTAAGAGCATATTATTTGTATTCTCTGCCCGCGGCTTCACCCGCGTGAATTCTGTTTTATCTAAATACCGGGATAAAAAGGTAGCCTATGTGCTATTCCAAATTATAATCAGCTCTGTGCCAAATTTCATCCAGATCCGTTCAGCCGTTCTGGCGTGTTTGAGTAACAAACACCCATCCAAACTATCGCATTTATAATACATATTAGTAGGATTAAATATTGGGAAAGGATATTAAAGAATTGTAAAACTAAATGAAAGTAAATTCAAAACTTTAGTTAAAAGCACACTTTGTAAACAAGCATATTACAAATTAGATGATTACATTCAAGACAAAAATGCTTGGAAACATTCTGGTCCTGCTCCATAGGGCAATCTTTAGTGTAGACAAAATCAAATTTGTTAATTTATATACCAATTCATAATTGACTCACACACTGTTCCGTTGTTGTTGAATTAGGTATTTTACCTGTGTGCAATATTTGTAAGTATGTGAGAACCATGTTCCTATTTATTAAATTATTGAATTTACCTGTTAATGCTTTTAATACTTTATACCTGTACGTAGTATAGTGTGTAGTGCTATTCTGGGTGCATCGTCCTCACATATATGAATTTATTAATATATACTTATATAAATATTTTTACTTAGTATATACTTATGTAAATATTGTAAAACACCTATTTTTTTTTAAGTATAAATTTGGAGTTCTTTGTGCGTTCTTCTCCTTAACAAGCTACTTTTCCGAATGCACGGTAGAATAAATTTTTATAACTTGGTATTTTTTTTTTTTAATTATTGACGTTCAAAAGTGCCGCTTAATGGCCTAGTTGAAATAAATATTAAATCAGCTCAATGTAATCGTAGTCTAATGCCAGTTCTCCGCTGGTCGCAAAATCCTGTTAGAGTCTGTGCGGAAAGGGAACTGTCATAAGATTTCAGGGCGCAGCTATGTTTAATTACCGTGTTTGTTATGTTGACAACACAGTACGCCATTATAGTCCGACTGTAACATCTTGATATTTTAAAACAATGATAGAAATATAATTATAATGTTTTCAGTGTGTTTTTTAATATAATTAGTGTTTTATAAAAATCTCTTGCCGCACAGATTCTATTCAAACATTTAGAAATATTTCGATTATGTAAATAATGTTGCTAACCAGGTGCTAACATGTTTACAGTGTGGCGCGGCCAGAACAGGTGTTTTACGGTGGCGGAATAAAGGGAGAGTCTGCTATGGAGTACTTTGATGACATCGGGACCAGGGTGGTCCATACTTATCAGGTAAGTTTGAGCACCTAAATAAATTGCCACAACTTTACCAAGTGCTAAGAAAGAAAATTTGGTTCATAAAATCTCACTAGATGGCGCGATATGAATCGATTTGTTATTGAATTGTGTGTACAATTAACATTTTCTGAAATGGAACATAAAATTGTATGTTCTTGTTTTATCAACTCTCCTAAGCACAAAATTATGGAATATTGGGTTCTTAATTCACATTTCAAAGATTATTTGAACAAATCATTTAAAATTGATGCCAATAGATGGTGCGGTTTTAAATTTCTGGGGCATTCCACTCGATTGTTTAAATTTATATTATGTAACACATTTTGGTGCATTGAAACTGTAAAAACGTACAAAAAAATACTATAAAACAAATCGTCATTGTAATTAAAGAAAAAAAATATATACACGAACCGAGTAAACCCTTTTACTAGCAAGTCGTTGCTAACACCATCTATCTATCGCCGTGGAACGGAACCGATCACAATCGATGTTCAAAAAATAATCAGTTTAAGACGAAAAACGCTAGTTAAGACGGCACGGTTTCTTTGTATGGGTTGAGCCATCTGTATGCTAGTATTATTTTATCTGTGCCTTTACCGAAGTTTGAATAATTTCGTAGAGAAAATCTATCTGGAGCTTTTGGAGATCGAAACTTTATTTTAAGATAAAAATAGTCTGTACTTTTTTATTACCTTTATTTGTCAACTTTAGCACCCGTACGTCATCAGGTTGCCTAACAAACCCAACTTTGGTTTATCAAAATCTTAATTATTTTCATTTTTCTCCAGGTGTTCAACGAGGGTCCATGGCACGTGTCATCGGTACAGGTTGTGATACAGTGGCCCCACCAGCTTGCGTCCGACACATCACAAGGGAAGTGGCTGTTATATCCAGAAGATGTGCCCACTGTAGATGGAGAAGCTGGTCAGTATCTGTACCTTATTACTAGGGAAAAACGTTTATAGTGAACGAATTTATTTATTTATTTATTTGGGAAAACAAACGGTTACACATTACAGTAATAAAATAAATTTTGAACAACAGAGCGTGACAAATGTACAACCCATGACATTTTCCACAGAATACAAAACCATTTTACATAATAAATGCGCCGTGCGCTTATAATTCATATCCTAAAAAAAAATCAAATTTACCTGATTAAATCTTTCAAGTAAAACTAAATAGGCATGCATAAGAAGAATGAAAAGTGAAAATTTATATAAAAATTAATTAAATTAAATTATTATTATGTCATTATTATACAAAATCAACAACAAAAGTCCACGAATTACAAATGTCATATAAAATCAGGCAGTTATATATCTGTAAAAAAGAAACAATAATAACTACATCCATTAAATTACTATAAAGTCATTGTTAACATTAAAATTATAATCAGAATTAAAATCAAAATAAAAATCATAATCAAAATTAAAAACAAAATTACACTGACACTAACCTTCAATATCCTACTGATGGGAAAATGCCTTACAACTTTGAGTTATTCATATAAATGGAACGGGACCCAAAGTTCAGAGCCAATGGTGAACCATTTTTGAAATTATATTTACGTTTTGTTGTTAAAAGTCATATCTTGAAAATAAACTCAAGGAGAATTTGACTGCTAATCATGAGCTTCTTAGTTTTATCCTCAGTCTATATAAAATTTATATAACTGGATATGGGACTTCATAAAAATTCCCTTTGAAACGTTTTTATACCGCGGAACGCTTTTTAATCTACCGTGTTACATAAACAGAGTGATTCGTTCTTTTGATGATGAATATTTATTAAAGTAAGTTGCTTTATTCGTTTTAGATCAAAACGGAGAATGTTTCGCCCGAGAGACCAACCCACTGAACCTAACCACGCGACCAGGATCACCGGAACCCTTAGAGAATTTAGAAATCAACCCATTCCTAACGACAGGCAAACTTAGCGTCAGTTCAAGCGAGAAGTCTCACAACGAAACTAGAAAAAAGTACACGGAGTACTCAAGTTCTAGCTCTTATAGCAGTAGTAGTAATAAAGTGAGACGGAAAAGAGATGAAGATGCTGTGAAAGCTGAGGCCTATACTGACAGGAAACATGTTATTAATTTGGTAAGTGATGTTATCAGCAATGACTTTGCGATATGCAATATATGTATGTACTTTAAATAAGGTAAACAAATTTGTAAGATTTTTTTAAATATCTCGATCAGAGACGAAAATATACAGCGTCAAAGTTAAGAATTAGAAAGAGATGTCCGACGTACTACATGACGTCAGATGGCACGACGCCTATTATAGCTGCCATAGAAAACGGCATTTTCGTAGAGAGGGACAGATATATTTCTTTAAATTGTTATATATCTTTCGTTGTTCGATCAATTTTGATTCTGTTTTCACTGATAAAAAAATCTAAAATTGAATACTAATTATTCTATTTTAGATTTTTTTATCGATACACTGTCAAATAACAAATATTTTTTATGCATATTCCCTATTGGAGTATATTTCAAGTATCGAGTCATTTAGTTATTTACTTAATAGACCTCATATGACATAACGTTAGGCCCGTATTCCGCGCACGGGTGGGTAGAGGTGCTTCTATTGTACACCCACCTAGAATATATCCCGAGCTGACGAACTTACAATTGTGGCTGGCAGGCTTTGCTTGTGCACAATGAAAATCATTGAATATTTGAAATTTGTTGTTTGCACCATGTAGTAGCCCTATAAACGTCTTGTTATTTGGATCACCAAATCCATTTTTCTTTTCTGCCCTGAACTTGCTGCTGTGTCCCGTGTATCGTTTATTATCAAATACGCGAGACACGAGATACTGCAGAAAGGTCCTAGCAGCGTCGGTTAACCGTAACCGATCATTCATCATCCAGCCACAATTCCAATTTATTTGGGGTTACTGTAGTGAGATATCTGTTTTATTGTAGCTATAATTTCAGTGTTCAATTTCGCTACATAGCCATAATACAGTGCTGTTATTTTATATTTTTTTCCAGAACTGCCAACAAAAAACAGCGAAATGCATCCAGTTCCAGTGCGTGATCTATAAGCTGGGTCGTATGAAGACCAGCACTATAAGCGTGCGAGCAAGACTGTGGAACGTGACTCTTGTGGAGGAGTTCGCGAGAGCAGCCAGAGTTAATATAGCTTCTACAGCGTATATCAGTATACCTGCGCACTTCAATATTCATCAGAATAAGCAGATTGATGATAGGACTACGGTAAGTCAATTGCAGCTACAAAAAGAATCAACCTAATCCGACTCACAAAAATTTACTTTGAATTGTCACCATGTTCGTGCGTGAAAAAGATTTTCCATGAGACCGAAAGTTTCTGGTTCTTTGTTTATAATTTAATTCTATAATAATTGAAGGATCGTGATCGATCTTGATCGCCGATAATACATAAATTCTACTGTCCAGTGTAGGTTCTATAACTTTGTTTATCAGAACTTCTGCGGCTGTGTCTGAAGAAAGATCTTCTGCAACTTTAACAATAAACGAGCTTTATCAAGCTGTTTTAGGTGATATTTTAAACGAACTAGAGATTACTAGGTAAACTTACAAGCCCTATTCTGAGTAACGCGCAGCAAATTATACGAAGTCCTCGAAAAAACTTGATATTGATGAATAATAATCTCTTTTCTGCCAAACAGGTGGAGACGGTCGCATATCCAGACTTGAAGATAAGCGAACCGACCGAAGTCCCACTGTGGGTGATCATCATCTCAGTGATAGTGGGGCTCATAGTCCTAATCCTGCTCATCATAGCGCTATGGAAGCTGGGCTTCTTCAAGCGCAGCAGACCAGACCCAACCCTCTCCGGGAACCTGGAGAAGAACAACCATGAAGCGAGCCCCTTCATCGGGAGAGATAGGAACAGTGTTCGATAGCCCATACTTGAAACTTTTCAAGTGTTACGAACGTTTTGCAGCCCCAAAGCTGCTGCCCAAGTGTAAATAAAAACGACTATATGTGCACAAGTATTTAGTATGTAATATCTCTGACTGTGATGTCTTCTTAGAGGAATTTGTGTGTATGTGATGCTCTAAAGTTATGTTCTGGGGGGTGACCATAAGCTCTTAGAGTAAGGTTATTTTGAGTGTGTGTAAGGGACAGATGTATATGACTTGTATACATCTGTTCCTTACGCACACTCAAAATAACCTTACTCTAAGAGCTTGTGGTCACACCCCTGTTTTGTTGATGTTGACGCACGATAGATTGTTTTATTGTAATTGCATTTTATAGCGTAATGTGAACATGTTTTAGATTGTTTGTTTATATATTCTGATGGATTATGTATTAATATTACCTTTTTTCTGTAAATACGTACTTGCCTTTATTATTTATGAATAGTTTAAATGTCTACTTAATTTGACTAGATTTTTCACTAGTCACAAATTGTAATGTTATAGTTTATGTGTAGGGAATAGCGATGTATTGTCCTTTATATAAGTGAAATCGGTCACAATTGATTTTGGACACTAAGGCAGAGTTTCTCACCTCAAAAATATCGCAGAATTAATGTGACAAATTGTCATGCACGCTTTATCTGCTGTGATTGGCTGTTGAAAATTCATTCAACCAATCACAGCAGATAACGAAATGTTTGTCACATTAATTCTGCGATATTTTTGAGGTGAGAAACTAGGCCTAAAAGTACTGAAAAATTTTCAAAAGAGCTTTTGAAGAGTCCTGGTAGGTACTTAAATATTTAATGACGTTTTTTTATATAATTTATATTATAATGAATCACACACATTTCACTATTATCAAGAATGAATTATTGCGTAGTGCTAAAATGAATTTGTTATATCAACTAGGGTTCATAATTATAAGTATTATATTGTAAATATTATTGTTTCCATGTCATTAGATTTTTTACAAAATTTTCTATTGCAAGTAGAGGCATGAATTTTACACGTTTTTTATTAAATCGTCCAGTAACACTGCCAACTATCCCATCACCTAATATTTTATATACCTTTAATAAAATTTGACTATCTAAATAACACTGGTTGTGATTATTTCTGTTATGAGCTACATACCTATTTAATAGTACATTTTAGATTGAATAAAATTGTGCCATTTTGACATCTTTGTTTAATTTCAACCACAAAAAGAGAATTACAGTCCATTAAGACAATATGATTAGTCATTTATAGATATCGCTTTTCCAAGTTTTGCAAATATCAAAACGCAGCCTAAATTACTACTTGGCTAATAATTGGATACCCAGTCTTTAGAGCTCAAATTTCAGTATTTACTCAAAGAAAGAACTGACATATTCTAAGATAGATTCCGTGATTTTACTCCTCGCGTCGTGTTCCATTGCTGAGCGTCGTGATTTTCCCGAGAGGAGATCGTTTTCTCTGACGATGATTCGTCATCGATTTTAACTATTAACCCGCACAGGACAATAACATTAGCTGGGTAGGAAGCTATATGCTTTTAACCTTTTGAGTGCCACGGTCTTCTATAGAAGACAACCGTTTCCGTGTCCCCCACGTCACGTCTTAATTAGAAGACACTATATAATATTATCGTTTATTACATTAAAATACATGAACAAATGCTTTGTGCGTATTTTTACTGTTGCCTATTTGCTGTTGCTATTAAAAACAGAAAAATAATATCAACCAAAATTATTGTAGTGTCCCAGTCGCCGTAGTCTTTATAGGAAGACGTCTAGTGCTGAGGTTATTTGATTAAGTTTCAAAAGTGTCGATATACACAAAAGTTTAAAGAAACACTTTTATATCGAATCAAAATGTTGAGTTTTGAAAAATTCGGTTCTTATGAGGAATATACGTAATTTTGCTAGCCTTTACATGTGTAAAGATTTGAGTAAATACATGTGTATTTACTCAAATCTTTTAATACACACAAAGCCGGACTTTGGTTAATACTGATATAGATATTGAAAGATTCCGTCACTATGAAACTAGTAGATCGGTGCCTCGTGCGCCATGGACATTAATAGAAGACAACCTGTGACGTCATAGACGTAAGTGCATCAAGGTCAATGTGAGATATTGCAGCGCTGTTATGGATTGTTATCATTATAAAAAAAATAGTGAAGCCAATGAATTAAGTTCTGAAGAACTTTTAAAATCCTACAAGTTGTGGAATAGGAAGTTGAATCCGATAAATACGATAGTACCTACATCAGACAATGGTTTTGAGGATAGCGTAAATTATTTAACGGTTAGAAAAATAAAAAAAAATATTTTCGTTCAATAACCTAATTAGATTGGCGTAAGTAGGTACCTACATTCGAAATTAGTATAATAACTCAGAATACAGAGCATACCAAAAATTGCGTTCTTACTTTGAATGCGATACGCCGTATCCAGAAACGAAGCGCGTTATGTGGCCTAGCAAAAGCGATAATAATAATATTAATGTGTGTTTAGCATAAACATGGAATATACAAAAAAAAGTAAGAAAATTGATCATGCACATCCCTTATAACAATTGAATTTTTACGTGCTACGGGCGCCACGGTCTTGATAAGAAGACTTCTGGATGACGCCAAAAGAAAATAGGGATATAGCCAACTTCTTATGCCTGAATTGAGTTATGAATCTGTTTGGTCATTATCTATAGTGTATTCTGCTTTTTCTTATCACAACTATTGTTAATAAAACACGGTATCGAAATTTGTCATTATTTTGTTTATTGAGATATCGAAATACGTCATTAATTCTTTTATTTCTGGTAAAACATGTAAGTAACATTTATCGATAGTACAATTACCCTCATCACTACTTTTTACTATATATTCGTTATACATTTATAGCTTGGCGCTGAGGGACACATCGCGTTCGGTACCGCTTGGCGCTCAAAAGGTGGATCTCAAACATCCGAAGTCAATTATTGGCGAAAATGTTGACGTAAAAACAAACGTAAGCGAAAATATAAATGTAGTATGGCGATTACTTCACTGTGTGACGATGTACGTTCAAAATAAAAAATGATATCAATTTGTCTGATCATTAGCTAGCCCTATATGAAAACAAAAAAGTAAATATATATTTATATATTTGGAAGTTATGAGTGTCGAAATTTCCATATTTCAATACTAATTTTAATGCATCTTTGGGCGGAAATAAATACCATAAGAAGAAAGAAAATTGCAAAACAGCCACCATACAGGGATAGATTACTAGTTCAACAATACAAATAATTTTATTTTGAAAATATTTAGTAGTTTTTTCATGATATATCCATACTCCCAAAGGTCTGTTTATAAAATTTCGCGCGCTCGTTTTCGTCCTAAATCATCATCCATATCGCTACAAATTTGCGAAAGTGCAAATTCGTACGCAAACTAGCTTCTTACTGCTCATCACTGCTTCTATCTCTTTCGCACGTGTTGTCGGATGAGATAGCCTGCATTTTAAAAAAACACGCACAAAATAGTTTATGCCGTCGACTAGGACAACCTTAAAAGAAATTGAACCTAATTTTGTTCTGGGGAAAGTTTGTAGAAAAAAAATGCATTATACGAGACTAGACCAAAACGTTTACTAATTTATTTACAGTTATATAATACATAAATTATGGATATCGCTTCGCCCGCGTGATAGCCAAACATTATTCCTAGGAAAAGTATGCCCGGGTTAATAGTATCCTACGAGTCGGTATATCCTTCTATAATGTCCAATCAATCTCTATACTAAAATGCATCAAAATTTATTTAGAGATTATGCAAGAAAACGTTACTTACCAACAATTAGACAGACAGTCACTTACTTTCATGTTTAGAATTAATTAGTATCCATATAAAACTATCTAGAAATTTAGATACTGGTACAAACAATAGAAATCTCGATTAAAAGAAAGCACATAAATATACCAAGAAAATAATTAGTATTACAAACATTTAAATACTTATGTCTAAGTATCTATTAACATTAACTTTCAGAACGAATAAAATACTTATATTAAGATTAACTTTACTGCTTCAAACAGCTATAAAATCATAAGGATAGAAAAAATACTTTCACTTAGATGTAATACAAAGCATTTGAAATAACAATAAAATAAGTTATAAATGCATTTCACGTAAAGCTATCAAATTATTGTTGGACTAGGCTGACGTCTGGAATGAAATTCTGTGTCAACGAGGAGACTTGTAATAATTGAAGTTGTGTGGTGTGGGCGATTTCTGAAACAAACACGAGAATATTATCATAGTATAAGGCCAAAACAGAGTGCAAAGATCACTATAGAAAAATGGCAGTTCATAAGGTTTCATCAGCATTATTATTTCAACCGAAATCACCATTCAGGAAAAAAAGATAATAAAAAAAATCAAAAAACCCGACTGCTTAAAAAGCGAACTAAAAAGCCGTAAACAAGAAGAAAATCATGCTGTGCAGTCGGAGGATACGTATTCGCGAGCTGGCTGATTTTTTTTAATTAAGTTTTTTTATTTAACTTTTTAGTAATTTTTGTTTAAGATTTCGTTACATTTAAACATGTAAGTGTTATATATTTTTGAAATAAACTCTTAAAACTCTTTATTTTGATACCACACACGATGGGTTTGGAAGTTAAAAAGGCCTTCCACCAAGCGTCGCCATTTTGACCGGCCATCTTTTTCAGCGGCTTTCCAATGTTGCATCTTCATGTATGCCGTGTATGCGGTCACCACTAGTTATGGTTTACAGAACGCCCAGTTCCTACTTTTTACCCGACTGCCGAAGGAGGGGAAAGTGTGGGGTATCAAAATAAAGGGTTTCAAGCGATGATTTAAATAATATATATAACATTTAAAAAATAAATATATATTATTATATGTTTAAATGCACCTAATTCGGAAAATAGGTTAACTAAACAGTTATAAATAAAAAAAGTTAATTCAAAAACCAAAAAACATATTCGCGAGCTGGCTGACCAAAACCAGATGTATCCTCCGACTGCACAGCATGATGTTCTTCTTGTTTACGTCTTTTTAGTTCGCTTTTTAAGCAGTCGGATTTTAGAGATTTTGAATTAACTTTTTTAGAATCAATATTTCAGTCGCATCTCGCATGTCATGAGCTCACGAAACCAGTACAATAAGAGGTATTTTAGTTTCAATTTGAAATCTTAAGAGCTTGATAGTTGAAACAGTTCAAACATCATGCGATTGCATTCCACCTGCTTCAATATACCAACAGGTCACGTACTAAGGTAATTCTGTGAGAAAATCGTGATATACTTATTTGTTTTTACCCGTATCATATTTAATCAAAGTTTTTATGTTAATTATTTTATGTCTGATACAAAAAGCAATGAAGTTTTTATACTGGAGATCTGTTTAAACACTTACGTCTTTTTTAACTGCCGACCAACAAAAAGTACACAGTGATTTATCTTGGTCGCTTACGTCATTCTTCTGTAAACAGGGCTGTTCAAGTTCTCCTGTAAAACATAAAAAATACCGTTAATTTTATGAAAAATATATCGAAAGCAAGGTTGGTAAAATTTTAAGAGCCGTCTTTTCAACACACGGCAACGAAAATCGTACCGGTCTACATAATTGGATAATGAGGTGTTTGAGCAAACATGATCCAAATCAATATCGTACCAGGAAATCGACTAATATGGAGTACAAATAATGGAATGTGCTATACACACATTATACCAAAGTAAGGCCAAATCCATTCTGCCTTTGAGACTGAACACAAACCGCTCTTATTGCATCAGATTACAATTAGCCTCGGCCCACCTATTTCTTAGGTACTTTAAAAATATTGAAGTTCTTGAAAGCCGGATCTGTAAATTGCTAGGGGATAGTGAACTTTATATTACCGGTATAGAGTTGATTGTCGAGGTGCGTGATGTAGCTGCCTGCTAGGCGCAGGATCTCAATCTTGCTGAGCTTCCTGTCGGGTGGTTCCGTAGGGATGAGCAGGCGCAGCGTGTTGAACGCTATATTCACGCTGCTTGGAAACACAAATCTTTTGATAACAATTCTATTAAAAATGAGAATAAGGAATTTATAAGTGTTTAACTAAAAAAACTGCCGCTGGCTGAAATTATAAACAAAATGTTTGTCCATATATTAAGTCATTGCCTTTATTCAAGTTTTAGTGTCATACACGAGTAAGATACCTATTTCTAGTTGTTTGCTTTAGCAGCTTTTATTAAAGGATAAAACAAGTTAGTACCTACTAACTTGTTTTTATTTATACCTTATCTCGTATAAGATCTAAAGCATGAAGATAGATGGATACAACAAAAATTGGCCAAGTGCGAGTCGGACTCGCGCACGAAGAGGTCCGTACCATTATCGCAAAAACGACAAAAAAAAACACTTTTGTTGTATGGGAGCCCCACTTAAATATTTATTTTATTATGTTTTTAGTATTTGTTGGTATAGCGGCAACAGAAATACACCATCTGTGAAAATTTCAACTGTCTAGCTATCACGGTCATACAGCCTGGTGACAGATGGACAGAGAGACAGGCAGACAGACGGAACGTGGATTCTTAGTAATATGGTACTGTTTTTACCCTTTAGGTACGGAACCCTAAAACGTATCTCGCAAATCATGTAACTAATTGCCGTTTGCAACATAATACTTCTGTCAGATCTAAAGTTTTAAAATACAGTAGTAGTTTTTAGTCCAGTAGTCTGCAGGTGCCAAATGAGAGGAGTTCGATCTTATCTTGAAAAACGATATCTTACTTGAGCAATCATTATAACCTTGTCAATAAAATAGCATCATTTATTTCAGGTTCTAATATTTGAAAGTGATCGTAATCAGAGGAATCGAGTGATAAATCAGAGGATCATTGCAGAAATTTTACTTTTGGACACACTGTTCACTTAAATACTGAAAAATCATTAGATATTGCAAATTTTTCATAATAAGCAAAACAGAAATATATTTCACTCTCAGTTACAAACGATTTCGAATCTGACAACGTCCAATAATATGGGTATTTTCTGTGTTGCAGTTTTTTACAGAAACTACAAGAAATTCATCTACAAGTATCCATATAATTATTATTCTATTGTACAGAAAAATAAACAATATGTCTTCAACAACAAGTAATAAGTAAAAGTCCTGGAAGTGGAAACAATAATGCAACTTCCACATGCAATATACTAACTTTTGCGTCCGGTCCCTCTCACGCGCATTGGCCTGGCACCTTTGCTTCGCCGCTGGTTGCGTAGTCGCATGTTGGTAAGAACTCACTGAGAACATACGCTGTTCCCATGTTTCTTCTGCACACTGATAATTTAGGAAATTCTCCATTTTTAAACTAAAATGCAGCTACGAAACTTCGTGGTACGGTTTAACGAAGCTATACTGGACTAACGACTGTTTCACTTAGGAATAGAACTATGTTAAAAATCTAAATGGTATGACATTTTGCGTGTTCCGGTGATAGTACAACTTCGGATGCAGCATGCGTACTAATCCGAAGACGTATGGGGGCCCACTAATAAGCATCCCGATGGATATCGCTCATGAAGGAGTCATTTAGGAAGAACAGCGCGCGCCACTGACTCGCTCTTAACCGATAATTGTATAAACAGATGGCTGCCGATGTCGCAGGGACGCACTGGGACTTAAGAAAGTATTTTTTTTTGGTTTATTGTATTGTAGTATGAAATTAATTAATGTGACATCGCTGTTTTATACAAATGTTTAATCAATAGGGTGAAAATTAGTTTTTAGTCCGTCAGTTAGATTAATAAAATATATTGCACACGTATTTTTTTTTTTGACAAGTATACACGTCAACACACAAAAGTGACGACGATATAATGCGTTGAAATTTCGTGTGACGTTACGCCGCTAGTACACTTTTTATACTGCCTTAGTGACGTCACAAGCCCCCACTCCTGAACTTTGATGCGCTTTAACTTTGTCATTTCTTATTGATTTGATAAAGCAAAAAATACGTGTCCAGTGTTATTTGATAATCTTACTGACTGACTAAATAGAATTATCATTTGTCTACCAAGGAAACATGCCTATTTCGACGCAATGCGGATAATTTAAATGTATATTGTTATTGGCATTTGGAAGCATAGGAATGCAGCTGTAGCAAAAGAGGCATATGAAGAAAATAAAAAAAAAGATGAGGCATAGGAAGATTAATATGGTAAACTATTTATAAAAAAATCAACGGAACAATAGCTTAAAAGATTCTAAATAAAAAATTTCTATAGCAATTTTCAAATAAACATCTGCTGAAATTTTCTTAAGTAAAGGTGTCTTTGCCCAAAACATTTTATTACATCACAGGAATGGTTTCGTTTTATAGGAAGATGCTCGGAAAATTTAATTGAAGCTGTAATACAATTGTATCATCCCAGTCCACCCCTGGTGTGGCGAATGGGTGACTTGTCATCAAGAATGTAAAACGCGTCTCCCCCGAGCTTTGTCTGTTGCTTTAAGCTAACTACCGCAATAAATATTTTTAATGACCCCGATGATTTCTCAAACTGAATCTCTTCTTTAATTTGTTACTTGATATAAAAGACATGCTCGTTTTGTCTATGCTAGCCATATGCGTGTGATTGTATCATGTGATTGATCTCGTTTAGGGCAGTTCTCTTGATGAAGTTATTTCAAAGCCTCGGGATGGTAATCATTCATATCTCAATAATCACTACCTTGGATATGCCATGCCATAGGAACTACGCACTAATTCCATTTCAACTGTTAGTGAGTTATTACACTACTAAGTACATGCTTATAAATCATAATTAATGAATTGTTTTCCTATATTTCATTGGGCTATGTCCGCCTATGTCTCACGTTTCTCTCATTGAGCTTTTAGTTCAATTCATTCAACATGTTTCGCGTATGTTCACGTCTCGAGGGGATGCGAGCAGTTCCGTGGGAACATCGGCTAATTGGTTAAATTATACGATACGTCGACCGCTGCGTTCATTCGTATTCATTTACAACAGTTACGGAGTTCACATGAAAAAACAATAGACGACATCAAAGACTACAAATTCATTTTATGAAGACTATATGCATTTGCAAGCTTACACGGTCGCATGTGTGAAGTTTAAACGACCACTGCATTTATTTAAATATTTTATCAACACGGTGTTCCGATGTTACAAATATTTCATCATCATTTACCTACAAGTATATTTATAAAACTCCGACAGCCTATTGGAACCGAAATATTGATTGATTTGCTGGTAATATTTTAAGCTGCAAGAGTATGTCTACAGGTTGATTTCATAACATCATACATAGTTGCTATCATACACCTCATTAGCTGTTCATCCCAACGCAACCAACAATGACTTGCGTGAGTGGTGAAGCAATAGCTGGTGATGCTCAGGTGGTTGTTGGTTTAGTCGACGTCACGAGCTCGACCCCCCCACGTCGCGGCGCCATCGGCCAACCGACGCGGGCGCACCACGGCCGAGACTTTCTCCTCGCGACACCTCTGCCGGTGAAACGAGCATCGTCGCGAGTCGCAGACGCAGCCGCGCGCGAGTCGACCGCCTTCGACGCTGGCGCGACCACCGATCACTACCTACCCACATTTCCGCGTGCAAACATAAACCGCTTTCGCTCCGTAAACAGTTTTCGTGTGAACTATATTGTGTTAGTACATTGACAATATCCTACCGGGGACAGTGCATGGGGTGTCGTGATATATTAATAAACTATCGAGTTTGAACACCAAAGTGATGCTTTTTCGTAACTAAGAGGTGAGTGTTTTACCTTTCTACTAGACGTGGTCCATTCTACGTTAGACGATGACATTAGATGATAAGGTGGGCGCAAACGTTAGTAGTGAATGCAAGGACGCGATCGGACTGGACGTCGGAGTCTCCGGCCATCGTTCTAATTCATTTGTCTACTAGAAACACACGTTTTTCATCGCAGGAGAAAAGACACTGCAATTAGCATATTAATTGAAAGCTTTGTAACAATAGTTGTAGTTGTCCTCCTTACGTTACGGACACACACCTACAGTATTTGTCTCAACACACACATTGTTACATTAGATGAACAGTTAATCACGAACCGGTCTGGGTATAGCCGGTATTTAGAGATCAGCTGGTTTGACAAAGAAAGATAAGCTGATACAAATCGAGGCATCCTGTCAAAATTGTGTAAAGGCCGAACAAACCGCTAATGCCTTATTAAATACCACACTTGCTCAAGGATTTGATGTTTAGTACTCCTTTGTATTAAAGATTGATGACTTATCAGATGAGTAATTCTTTATTATCTAAATAATGTTATTAGTAAAATATAAACCATTCTGGTACATGTTGGTTGTTCGTTCTAATTCGGTGTATCCAAAACTGTTTCCGCCTCACAGCGAGCAGAAACAAAAGGTACGTGACAAATAGCAAGTAAGTAAGTCACAACACAAGGTGATAGTTGTGCAACTGTGCTTGACTTCCCGTGCTCAATGAATGGAGGCCTCTTTTCCTCAATATTATGTTTTCTTATTGGCATTTTAGCATCCTCGTAACTTGTTTTAAACTATTAACAGATCGGGTTTGTACATCACTCCTGGTTTATCTTAGAAATCGGCAGTATTTGGCAATATATGGGTGTACTGTCTACACCTAACTGACCGTGACCATTTTTATTCGGGACTAGCTGTCCCACACAGTTTCGCTCCCGTCAACTGGCTCCCTACCTACCCTACCCTACATACATGCATGCTGCGTGACTTTAACCGCTTACGCAGCGCACGCAACGGAAGCTCTCAAAAAGGATTAATTGTGCCCGTTTTTGCAACATTTTTCATGTATGCTCCGCTCCTATTGGTCATAGCGTGATGTAATATAGCCTATAACCTTCCTCGATAAATGGACTATCCAACACAAAAATATTTTTTAAATTCCAACCAGTAGTTCCTGAGATTAGCGCGTGCAAACAAACAAACAAAATCTTTAGCTTTATAATATTAGTATAGATAATAAGCCACAGCTTATTTTCGCTAAACTTAGATTTGACTGCATCGTTATCCTCCTGCTTCTCACTATTGTGTGGATCGCAGAAAAGCTCGTGTTGGAGGATGCAGAACGCGTGAGGGAGACGCACTCGCATCCCTAGCCGCCTCAAAAGATGCCCTGTGCGTCGGGAGTCGCAAGCCGATTCCCGACCACCGTGGGCGCGGGCTTGGGGATTGACAGTGAGAAGTCATTGGATGATTTCCCACCTCAATAAAAAGGCACTCCATTTCACTTCTTTTTAACCCCCGACGGCAAAAGAAGGGTGTTTTTATGTTTGACGTGTGTTGTTATGTATCTGTGTATTTGTGTGTCTGTCTGTGGCATCACAGCTCCTAAACGGATGATCCGATTTTTATTTAGTTTTAATTTGTTTGATAAGTAACTTTGTCGAGAGTGTTGTTTTCTTAGCTATATTTGATGAAAATCAGTTCAGCTGTTCTAAAGTTATACGCATTTTACTCTTTGAATCGGGGTTTTCCACAAGAAAATATTATCGTTTCATAATTACGTGTTTCGAACACACTCCAACCATCGTTTAGGTGCTTTGACAGAGTAAAAGCAAACTCTGTCAGCCTTATGTATACTCGAACTTTGCTCATAATTATGTCACTCATTCCTCTTTCATCCATTTATCACATGGTAAAGCCATCATTATTAACCAAGAATGAATGTACTGTATGAAGACGGAACTATTAATGAACACTCATCAGTATTATGTTAGATTGTCGAGTCGTTAGTATCCGTGTAGTTTCCGCATGAGTTCACTGAAGAGCCTTCGTGTTTCCCGAACGCTAACGATTGTGTTCAACCATTCGACGAATCGAAATCCGCGTGAATCACGGAGGTGACAGGATCCTCTTTGACATCCTGCCAATGACCTATTACAATACATCGGCGCATGCGGTGCCGGAGGTCGGACGACGCATAAACAATAAAATGCAGTACCACTAGGAGGTACTGTTATGTCTTATGTCACACTTTGACGTATTTAATCACGAGACTATAGTAGACACGAACGTTTTGCTTGACACGCTTGTTCATTATTGTTATTTTTTTTGCGGCATCTTTGTTGTTAACTTTTTATAACTATAGAATATGTGGAAAGGGTATTTACGAATCTATAATAGGGCTATTGTCATCCTTTAATATGACGCTTTTACCGTTTTAGTCATACCCTCTTACTAATAAACGCGGTATAAAGTTATACCAGGAATAACAAAGGAATAACCATACATTTCCATAGGTTTATACTTGGTATAACTTTATTCTGTGTTTATTGGTAAGAGGGATAGTCTTTTAACAAACGATAAAAAAAGAATTGTCAAATTGTAGAATTTTCTCTTTTATATCTTTACAATGGCGAATTCGCTCGTTAAATCCGATTTGCATAAACATGTCTGGCAAAAAAGTTAATGGTCTTTAAAAATTATTAAAATACCTTATATGGTATTAGATTAGAATTTTAGTTAATGAACATCAAATGTTTAAAAATAACTATTTTACGATAAAAGGCCTCTAAAGGTAAACAGCACGCATTTGTTGTGTGATATGTGATACATTTGAGTAATGGCGGACGATCGAAGAGACGAAGGTGACATGACTGCTGACCCACTTGTCTCAAATTCTAAGAAAATAAACTGGAAATACAAAGTACGTACGTGTTTAACATAATCTGTTAGTCTCCTTTAGGCCTTTGATAGAACTCTCTAGAGTATAATGTCTACCTGTTTGTTATGTATGTTGTGAAATAATAGTTTAGCAATTGCAATAGCTATCTTCTAACTTCATGGAACGGTGGGGTCGCTCTACGAACCCCGTGTAGCCCTCAGGAAACTTCTATGCTTTTTGGCAGAGTTAGGCTGGCTATGTTAGCCCCACGCAAAACAGACTAAATGGCAGTTTAAGTTCGGAAAATGGAGTCCTATTCTGCTGCTACCTGTCATCTTAAATTTTAGTGCATGTATTGAATGTTAATCACCCAAAGGGCAATGGAGAGGGCTATGCTCGGAGTTTCCTTGCGTGATCGAATCAGAAATGTAGAGAACCGTTACCGACATAGCCCGAAGAATTGCGAGACTTATGTGGCAGTGGGCAGGGCACATTGCTCGCAGAACGGATGGCCGATGGGACAGAAAAGTCTGGAGTGGCGACAGCGAACCGGAAGACATTGCGTTGGAAGGCCGTGCACCAGGTGGACCGATGCCCTGGTGAAGGTTGCGATGATCCGCTGGATGCGGGATGCATGGGGCCGGTCAATGTGGCGACGCTTGGGGGAGGCCTATGTCCAGCAGTGGATGTCTTTCAGCTGATATGATGATGATTGAATGTTACTGTGATACGTCTTCCTCGTTTGGAAGGGTCAATTATTATTGTCATTTGTCTCTTCGTTCAGTTCTAATCCAGTTCACAACCGGGATTCTATTTGGTACCTATAGTATATACAAGTAAATCAACCAAATAGCGTTTATATTATACTTAGAACTCATTAAACATGGCAGTTCGCCGAAAATATGCCATACCCATGCCAATCTACAGATGAATTCAATGAAGAATTTGGCTACTCACCCTGACTCATGATTAAAAGGAAACGAACTAAACTACCGTGCAAAAACACAATGAGCACCAAAGATAATATCTGATGCGGCAGAAGATATAGTTGCACTATAAGCACAATGCTGCCTGACGGTTTGGCAAGTCGGCCTTGTTTGCAAATGGGTCAAATTCACGCCGCTTGCCCAAGCGCAATTATACATGACCGACCATTATTTTATTTAATAATTCAAACACTTATCGGACCATCATGAGAAAAAACGTCTATGATATGTAATGGCTTTTGTTGTAATTACTGTACTTGTCCAAATCACTTTATTAGACTTGGTATTTAAGGAATGTTATTGTTTCGCCCGATATCGTCTAATCTATTCATAAGGCTAGCAACATTGTTGCGAGTAAGCCTACCCTGTTCAGCCACCTCTTGAACTTCAAGTTGGGGTATACCAAAATCCTATGCCCTGTTTGGAATGCTAATTGGTCGAATCTTTCTGCTTAGTATTCAAGTAGCGTCTGTCCTTTCTGTAATAGGTTTTAAATATCATCACTCACGATTTCATTTTGTGTTTTTAGTTTTTTTCGCGACGTGTTTTATCTTGGTACAAAGTAAGTTTCACGTAATACCTTCGTGTGCCATTACTTACGTTACTGGGTGACTATACGAGTGAATCTGCTATTGCACAAGACTGTATGATAATGTAGGCCAGACATCTCGGCGTACATCTTAGCTTGTGTGGCGAACTGGCGACGTCCTTGTGATATATCGTCATTATAAAAGCTAATGAGCCCGGTAGGTATATGCTTGTCAATCTATTAAGCCTTTTGGCTCAATCGTACACTTGACAGTTGAATCCAGTTTATCCCTTCTAAAATTCTATAGATTTTGTAAGCACACGACGCGACGTTTGTTTGAATATACTTAAGGTTGATCGATGTCCTCCTTTATTTTGGAATTTTGCTTTCAAGTTTGTATTTTATCGATCGAGGATTTTCATAAAGCCAATTCTTATTTAGATAAAAATATTTAAACAGAAGAAAATTTAGTACATTTAACTACCCCTTTAGTACATTTAACTCAATGTCCCCTTTTGACATTTGTTAAACAGTGATTTAGTTTAAACACGGTTTTAATTTTATAAATTGTTGTGCAAGACAACTCTAAAGTGATAAAGGAATAGGTATATAAGTAATATACAAATAAGCTTATTAATAAGCGGCAAATGCAAGTGTTTTAATAAAATTAAACCAGTTCGGATGCAAAAAATATTGATTCCTCATGATTACATAAGTCCTTGACATAAGCAGTGAGACACTTCCTCGTGCCATGCACCTTTTTTGCCGTTTAAACGTAGTTTACAGTTGCAAGCTCTAGATTTATTTAAAAAAAAAACGGTCAAGAGGTCTCTGAAAGTAACTGTATTTTATAAACAAAGAGGCAATTCTTTTTTTTGATTCTCTTAGGAATCCTTTCCTCCCTTAATGTGTCTGCTTCGGTAATTGAGTGCTTCAAATCTTATATTCAGAGCTATATACATGCCTAAGATATTGGATCACCGGTCTCTCCCCCCGGTATGTATGACTCAATGCCTATAAATTACTGCAAAAGCTCACAACACAAAATCTAGGCGTTCACATGGACACTAACCTCTCTTGGGAGTTTCATATTGCTGATGTGAGTAAGAGGGTCTTTTACTCATTTCTTTCCCTTTAACTTCTCCAAAAATTCTTACCATTTTACACTAAGGTCACTCTTGCGCAATCCTTTCTTCTACTGCTCATAGACTATGCGGATGTCTGTTTAATAGAGGCAACGGAGGTACTCCTTAATAAACTTACGACTGCAGAACTTATACATCGGCTTCATATGTGGCCTCCGCAAATACGATCATATGTCGGAGTTTCGGAACAGATTGAAGTGGCTGCTGATTCGGCTTCGTCAAGATATTCAAATCTTGTCCCTTCTCTATACTATCCTGCACAATCCTAATTCTCCTCAATACCTTCGTGAACGCTTTGAGTACCTCGTCCCGAGGGGTAACCCTGTCGCACTGCCACTTCTCTTCTCATTCATCCTACGCGACACACTTCCAGCCGCTATGATGGCTCTTTCCATGCTACAGCAGTGCGTCTCTGGAACTCTCTCCCACACTCCCTACGCGACAGACCTTCTCTGGAGATCTTCAATAGGAAGATTAAAGATCATTTCCTTATGCAATGACATAATATTAGTATATTCATATATATGTATTTATGTACGTAAGTATATTTCTTTTTTAATTTAATTTAATTAGTCTTAAGTTATTTTAATATTGTACACTCGACAGCCCTCTATTGTCAACTTTCTCCGTCACCGTTCGTGTCTTTTGTCTTTATCACACTGTTAGCAGTGGTGGCCCAGTGGTAACGGCCGCGACTTACCAAGTTGTAGGTCGTGGGATCGAACCCAGGCAGGCGCTTTACTCGTTTTCATCACCGCTGCTCTCAAAACGTTGAAGGAAAACATTGTGCGGAAACCAGCGTGTCCTAGAACCAAAAATTGAAAGATATTTGACATCCACCAACCCACACTGGGTCCACGTGGTGGATTACGGCCCATTCCCTCTCACAGAAAGTAGGCCTGTGTCTCAGCAGTGGAAACTTTAAAAGGCTGGTGATAATGATGATGATGATATAATGTTGTTTTTGGTGTACAATAAAGAATTAAGAAAGAGATATTCAAAGCGACTCTGCCACTCGATTGTGAATATCTCTTAATAGGTCAAAGTTTGAACGACAAATAATATTTGTCTGTATATAAGTGTGTTAAGCCAGTATAGCCACTCGTCCAGTTCTATTTATATTCGATTTATGTAATACATGTATAATTATGATTCTGCAATAAAGGCCGACTTACACATAGCAAAATTATTCACTGACGTATCCTGCCTGACTTTGCTTCGTAAGAATGACATTAATACTTTTTATTCGACAAGTTTCTCCCTATCATTATTGCATTTTGCATATATTATTGCAACAAGTAACATCTTTCAAGTAACGTTGTATGTACTAAGTACTCGTGAAACCTACCGTTTCTTACTTTGTACGTGTTTATGTAGACGTACATACTTTTAATCGCGGCGAGGTGTGAATCGGGCTAAAATTTCATTAATATTCATGTCTGCGGTGCCGGCAAGTGAACGTCCCTGCGTAGATACAACCTCTACTATTACGAGAAGAACTGGTCAACGAGAGATTTACAAACTGCGCTTAAGTCATTGCGTGGTCGTTCCCATAAAATTCGTTGTTTATTTTTAGTAAACTAGCGTTGTATATTATGTTGTCGCAAAATGTATGATTCGCGTAGGTAATCCTAAGGCTAAGTTTAGGTACCTCAGTGGAATAATGTAGGCAGAAATAACGTATGAACAGGTGTGGTAAAACGATCGGTAGGTATCTAATTGTATGAATATATATTAGAATATTTTAGACTTTAAGAGCAATATAAGACGTCTGTTTGAAATAGCTGTAATAATACCTATAAAACAGGCATTGATGTGAGGATAAACAGCCATTAAGAGTAAATATCAATATATTTCGTAGGTACCTCATGCCTAATTCATTAATGTACTAACCAAAGTTAACTACTACGTCTTTTATGATGTACTATCGGCAAGCTTGATTCGTGACCCGTGCTAAGCGCGTTTTACTATATAATTTTTATTTTTATTTGGTCGAATTTTGCTTAAATATATATTTTCTTAGCAACAAACTTGTTACCGATTTAAGAAGACAGTGACAATTAGTCTACCCATCCCACATAATATGTGTAATGTATCTACCTGAAAGCCACCCCCAAAGCATTTATCTTAACGAAACCATTTAAGCTTTTGATGATTTGTCAATTTGTTGATCATTTTGACAGGACATTGAAGCTATTTGAACGTTCAAAGAGTTTTTCCTATGTATCTAACTAGTACATAAGAAAGACGAATCCAAGTTAGTTCAGAATATATATCATAAATTCCACTTCTAAGACACATTATCTATATATTTAATAAAAATGAATCCCTATTTCCCTTGGTCACGGCATCACGCGTGAATGGCTGGACCGATTTCGCTTATTCTTTTTTTGTTGAGTTTGTTATTGTTAGGCGATGGTTACTATAAAAAAAAATAAGAAAAAGAAATCGGTACCTTACCTTATCTTTAGGTAGGGTAGGTATGTAAGTAGGGTAGGGTAGGTAAGGTAAGGTAGGTAGGGTAGGTTAGGGTAGGTAGGGTAGGGTAGGGTAGGATAGGTAGGGGAGGTAGGGTGGTAGGGTAGGTAGAGGTAGGTAGGGTGGTAGGGTAGGTAGGGTGGTAGGGTAGGTAGGGTAGGGTAAATGAAAGTTTGGTGTTTTATGGCAAAACAAAGTTTGCCGGGTCAGCTAGTTTATTTATAAACTTTAATAGTCTATTCAGCAGTTGGTAGTTAAATGTGGGCTTAAAGTAAACGTAAGTGAGTCATTTACTCACAGAACATAAGGTTTCGATCTAGATTAAGATATCGTGTCCCTGCTACTTATATGTAACTTGCATGACTGTTGATACATATGTAAATCTCGTATAGAGGCCACATTTTATGGGATATTACGTGTAATGTAATTAGGTTAACGGTTTATTGCTAATATCTTACTTGCATGTTTCATCTTTACCACAAGGTTTACGTTACATTAACTTCGCGTTTTGCTCTAGTTACATGCCTTAAAATGCATAATTTTACGCGTAAAACCTATACTGTAAAAATACCATGAATAATTTATTGAGTGCAAAATAATAACCTTTATAAATTCAAATGATTAAAATTTAACATACCTTTGATGACGTTAATCATGTCAGAAATGGCTGACACAGGTAGAAATGTCAGTAAAATTATTTACTCAGAAAATTACAGCAGCTACAAGGCCTTACTGTGTGAACTTCCGCGTAAAACATGTGACACCTCGTGGACTTAAACAGTTCATTGACCTTTAAGTTTAAATGTTATGGTGCGGGGTTAAGGTGCTTACAATTTTATAAACATTAAAATAGACAATTTTTTAAATATATCATAACTTTCACGCAATTTTTTTGTTACAATCATCTCAGAGAAGATCAATCATCCTTCTGAAAAAAACAACAGTATGTGAAAGTGTGAGCAAAAAATGTGATGTTATAAGCAAATGTGAAGGTAAAACTTAATGGAATAAAACCAATGCATAAATTAGATACTCAAATATTATTAAAAATAGAAATTAGATAATTCTCCCACAAGTACATACTAATTCCATGCAAGCAAAACAGAAGAATAGAATATCTAGCATTCAAAAAAAATATGTTTCAAATTTGAAATCAGAATGTTATTTTGGCTCGTTTGAACATTTCGAACGTCCATCAAATGTTGTCATTTGTTTTTATTTACTTACAATATTTACAATTAAAGGATTAATTATGCTATAATGTGATTTTTTATTTCGTGGACTAAACTGACATTTGCGGGGTTGTCACTTTATCGTTACATTAAAATAGTGTCGTACCCTAACTATCCTGAGTGATCAAAAGTTAATCGAAAATCGAAGTAGATCGAAAATGAAACAATTTCACGGCATAAAAAAACTATTTGTTTAGAAACTAGCGGCCGTTATTTAGTTTCTACTCATTTATGTCAGACTTAATTTTATCGACTGCATTTATTTTATTGTTGATTTCATATTTAACACAATAAAAGTTCATGTACTATGTGTATGAATACTGTTATATTTAAATATATTACGTTTATATTCATAAAACATTTATTTACACCAATTAGTAAAAATAAATTCAGGAGTCATGTCACATCGATTCGATGAATATGATTGAGCCTTACCAACAACACTATATGCTCCGCGCTTGCAACATTAAAAAAAAATAAGGTCAATAGCAGCTGTCAATTTAGTCCACGAAATTAAAAATCACAGTATAGACCGTGGCGAGCGCGAACCGAGCCTCGAATTCATTTTTGAAGATTTTCATGAAATTTAATGCAAAAATAAATCTGTGCAATGTATCAGGATAAATTAATAAATATGAAACTACTAAGGTGAACGACGAAAAATGCCAAGGTCAGTTTATAAGTAATCTAATTTTAAAATCTAGCTAGATAATGAAGTGATTAATAAATGCATTATTTTAATAATTCCTTTCTTGGAACCTAACAATTATATTCAAAAATACTACTTACATTTGTTTGCCTGGTAACATAAAGTAAGTCGTATAGAAAACTAAAGATTTTGTGTCAATTTAGTTAACCATATTGGGCACCGATATCTTTTGAAAGGCGGACCGGCATCACATCTGCGGCGAAAACAAAGAGATTTTACATACATGGTACATGATTACATGCTTCCAACTCTTATCTTAAAGTACGTGTTGTAATTTAGGTTTACCATTTCTAGTTATACTTCAGACCATGTATATTTTAACGGCTCAGTGATTTATGAATTCACAACACTCGACCAGTTGTTTTTTAAATACTCGTACTCATTTTTAAGCGTCTCCGCGTTTAGTGTTTGTTGAATAGCCATAAAACCGACTTACACCAAAAAAGCCGTGAGGACCCAACGTAGGCTCACCATTGGAATCGCGTAGCAGCTACGTAGCAGCGGTGTAGCAACGGCGTAGCAGCAGCTTAGCAGCCTCGTAGAAGTTGCGTAGGCGCAAATGATATAATCTGTGCGAATGTACTGAGTTCATTTACATAAAGTAGTAAGTGTTAATATCTGACCCCTATGGAACTAACTTTACGATTTACGGGGATTCAGTGCAATAATACTTGATGTAAATTATTTCTTAATTTGTACATTAAACACATTAAAATGCTGCTGGGGCTTCGCGGGCCCAGTGCGGATTGGTGGATATCACATGTCTTCGAAATTTTATTCTAGGACATGCCGGTTTCCTCACGATGGTTTCCTTCACCGTTTGCTATTTTATAACATTTGTGACGAGCTCTGAAACATCACAGTTTTCAGTTGTGTTTTGTTTTCTTCCAGATTCTAAGCAATCAAGATGGCTGCACCAGATACTGTGGGGAGTAGGACTTGGCTTCTGCTGTTGCTAGTTGCGGTACTACACCTTATTACACAAGGCTTCTGCGATCCTGGTAAGTTATAATTGATTTCATAATAGGAATATTACTCTTTGGCAGAGTTTACGTCAGTTAAACTTGTCTAAAGCAGTTGATCTATGAGTCGATCACTTTTACATTTTACTTGAACATGCAAAAGCTATTTTCTTTTGTAATCGTGGGTCAAATCAGAAATAGCTCGCAATTACAGACATACAAATAGTATCATTACGTTTAATATCTCAGAAATTAAGTTGTCACCGTAAAATAATACTTTACATTATACAAGAAAAAGCGTTTAACCGGCAGTTTAAATAAAATAATAGTCGGTATTTATTGTAAAATTTACGACTATTAAACAATTCTATGATCCTTTAATTAGGGTTAAGTATATCAAATAAGTCCGGATCCGGATTTTGCTTATTTCAAATAAGTGTTATGCATAGATAATAAATACACTATGTAGGCGTTTTTTAATTAGGGTTAAGTATATCAAATAAGTCCGGATCCGGATTTTGCTTATTTCAAATAAGTGTTATGCATAGATAATAAATACACTATGTAGGCGTTTTTTAATTAGGGTTAAGTATATCAAATAAGTCCGGATCCGGATTTTGCTTATTTCAAATAAGTGTTATGCATAGATAATAAATACACTATGTAGGCGTTTTTTAATTAGGGTTAAGTATATCAAATAAGTCCGGATCCGGATTTTGCTTATTTCAAATAAGTGTTATGCATAGATAATAAATACACTATGTAGGCGTTTTTGAGGCAATATTTATTTTTAAGTGAAAATAAAAAAGTTCAAACTCACATCTGGGTGTAGTAATCGTTTCTAAAAGATGATAATCAGTATTGTATGCTGTTTTTCATAACTCATTTAAAATACCAATACTCATCAACCAATGATGAATTCTTAGATGCATTGCTTCTGCCTTATTGATTTTACCTTGAAAAATTATTGGAATTAATATCACACAGATTTAAGTTTATAACCATATAACATCTCTCATATTTTGGCCTTCTTAATTGTATCGAAAATTATTTTTTCTGGGCAACAATATTCAATAAAATCTCTGACCAAACGATCATTAATATTAGCAATTGTGTAGGTTTACGAAAACTAATTGATTCCAGTTAGTGAAGGAAACGATAATATTATTGCTAAAGACACTATAGGCGGATGTATAATACACGCGTGCATAGGTACATACACAGAGTTGGCAACACAATTTATGCTATCTGTCATATTTTGTACAAAGGATTCTGCTCCTTCACGTATGAACCCAGGGTCTTTATTACCATACACGTAAGAATCCGGTGGAATTATAGTGTATCTTTGCAACAAGGATGTGTACTGGTTACTATGTGTTTTTATTGTCACCAAGTACATCCCGCGTGTGGTTCAGTCACGAATTGCGATTAGAGCTGGTATACTTTAACGTTAATGAATCCTTTTCATGGAAAATGAACAGGATTCACAGTAATGACTGACATGGAGTCTAAACTTAGCCAGCTTAGACAGCAAAACTAATATTACTTATGCGAAAGTGACACTATCAAAGGGAACAGCTCCATGAATGAGTATGACACATTTCCTTTAAATGTTTTCAGTATTGCATAAATAAATTAGAAAGGGTACCTCCTCCACCCTATAAGTTGACATCACTTAAATTTTCCATGACCTATCGAGTGTATTAAGCATACGAAATTCGTTATTTTAAGGGTGCCGTCACCCTTACCTATACGGTGTCCTTTGCCGAATTCACTTACGTGATTAGGATGCAGATCTGCCTATCTGTCGGTTGTCCTACCTTTACCATTTCATATCTTTACGTCTGGACGGATTTGGTAGACACTTGGTACACGGACAGACCATGTCCTGCATTAGGACATAGGATGTTTTTGATTCCGGGAGAACGTTTTCTTGGATGTAAAGATTGCTGAGGCAAGTTGAATATATTTCGCAGATTTAACATCGTTTTTAGCAAACTTTTCTGAAGATACACTTTTCTAGCTTCAGGTTTTCTTCAAATCACATCCTATTGATCAAGGCAAAAATAGCTATTGCAATAATGATTTAATTAGAGATCCTTGATTGCATTTCACAACAGTCGTGCGCGATGCCCTGTGGCGTGGTTCTTATGCATCACGGATTATTCTTTAGGTGAAGACGACTTAGATACAATAGAAGTCAATTAAACTTTAAAGTAGTGTGAACAAAATGAGGATACGTAATATTCATGCATCCGGTTTGATAATACACTCGCGAGTAATGAAAAAGTTCCAGTGACATAGCACCAAATTACTCCTAAACGGGAAAGGCGTACATTTAACAGCGCATCAGAATATTACCAACTAAAAACGTAAATATTGTGTTCAAATTTTAAATTAAATGTGAAAAATTAAATTAAGGTGTTTGTCGGCATTTTGTGGGTGGAACTTTTTCATTGCTCGGCAGTTTATTAACGTACACCTGTATTTTGCTAAAATTCATGAAATCTTAATGTATCTTTCCACATAGTAAACTCGCTAAAAACAATTAATCCCAACCAAATAGCGATCACAAAATAGGAATATACGGATACACAACCTGTTTCACGTAGGCGTTTGTAATAGCACCACTTTAAAGTGTACCACGTTAGATATCACGACCATTAGCGCTTGAACTCATTGTAAGTGACGTGGAGATCTTGACATTTTCGGCGCGTGCGCAGCGGAGAACTCACGACACCAGCCGAACATTTCCCCGCGACCTTGACTGCACTTCCGCTTCATACGGGTCAAGGTTCAATCGTTTTACGTGTTTATGAATTATTGGTGTCTCGCTTTAATACGGTTAATTGAATTAAAGGAATGTTTCGTAATTTTCAATTAAAAGTTCTAGCTTCTCAAATAGCTAGCTTCACACATATCGATGTCTTGGTATTTATAAATTCAAATGTGGCAAGTAACGAGACACCGGCACATACATAAGTTATTGCTGTATTATGTAAATCATTCAAATCATATCGTGAAAGTACGCAGAACTTTTCAAAAATTCCGATCATGACACATATAAAGGAATACCTACTTTACGTACACAAAGCAAGCAAAATATCAACATAAGTCAAGCAAATTAAATAATAAAAAAGAAAAGTATAGTTTTCAAAAGGTTTAAATCCATTTTTTTATTTTTAGTATTTTTTTTATAAAAACAATTAATAAAACGGCTTTCGAATCCTCCAAGAGGTAAGGTTAAGGCTGGCAGTATGATGTGACGTAAGTTATAATTTGATAATTGCACCCAGGGCCCTTGACTCACACTGAACTTGCGTAAAAATTTAATCTCACACACATAATAGGTATATCTAAGTAAATAAACTACGTAAACTAACTATTTTAAAGGAAGAATTCAGTTCTAAAGAACAAAACTTTGTGCACTTTTTCGATGCTCACGAGTCAAATATGTTTACATCATCTAGCAAAAACTAAAGCTTGATAAGTTCAAATAATTTGATAAAATATAATATAAGCCAATAATGTTTTTTATATGTATTATTACTAACGGCTTAACTCATTGGTTTTACATCCGGTAATACTAATAAAATAAGTTATGTAGAATACATATGGTTTTATTGGTTTTGGTCAGTCAGCTCGCGATTTTGTATCCTCCGACTGCACAGTATAATTTTCTTCTTGTTTACGCCTTTTTAGTTCACTTCTTAAGCAGTCGAGATTTTTGGTATTTTTTATTAACTTTATTTTTATAACTTTTAAATTATCATTTTTTTTCGAATTACTTTTAAACATATAATTGTTATATATTTTTGTAATAACCTCTTAAAACCACACACAGTTATTTTGATACCCTACACGAAGGGTTTGGAAAAATAAAATTGGGACCCCACAATAGGTAGGTATAGCCCAAAATCCGCCATAATTCTTTTTTTTTATTTTAATGTAGTCAGTGACACTCGCGAGGCTAAGACGAATCGATTGACGTAAGAATCACAAAATTGGCCTAAGCGTTTGGTCTTAGAACGCCACATAGAAACAAACATACGTATATAAACTAATAACATAACCCTCCTTCGGCAGTCGGATAAAAATTAAAATCGCATTGAAAAAAACGTTTTAGATTAGTTGCAAGTGTTGTGTTGTGTTAATGTGTTGCATTATATCAAAAGTCAGGTGCCTATTGACCTATTTAATCTGAACTTATTATATAAAGATAAACTATAATCTTGATCATTCTGAAGTCAATGACAAAGGAACTGCCTGATACGTATTAGATTAGTTCCTAATATAGGCAGACCTTGGTCATATGCCAAGAGTTACAGGATAAAGATGAGTTGACATGCCAGTATTTCACTAAGAATACTGATTCTTACGAAAACCAAATCTGTAGGTATTTTTATATTATATGTGAAGGGTCATTTGATAGATGGACAAAGCATATTTATTAAAAAATTTCAACGCGCTAGTCTAAAATAAATTGTAAAACGAACTCACAAGTTTCTAAAAATCACCAGTGAGACTAATAGGTAATAAGGTAGTAATAGGTACTAAAACTTGAAGAGAAATTACATTAAAACCAACGGCTCTTGACAAGGTGTATTAAAACATATTGTATCCGTGCTAATAAATCGTATTAACCTGATATATAAATCTCGCACCGCTAATGCAGCAATCGTTTAATTCCGGGACAATTTTTGACATTTAAATGTCATTGCACACCAACGACTTCAAGTAATGATATAATTGATAACCTAACTTCCTATATATCAAGGCTGATATATTCATGTGTGAATTGTATGGTATATCGATATATCGGTATTCCGCACTAGTGGTAGTATATATAACAAGAATTGATAACTTTCTCTGAAATTTCTGCTGAGTCTGTTTTAAATTCAAATTCATAACATACTCAATTGATGCGTTATTGGTGTGTGAAAGTGAAAATCGCCCACAAATTGATGATTATTATCAAATTGAAGATGAAAACAGTTCAAATTAACTTGAGATCACGTAAACCGTGCCGGCGTGCGCACACGCCGCGCAAATGCAGCGCGCGTCGCGTCGCGTCTACATGTCGCGATAGTGAAAGCTGAAGGCCGCTGACTAACGTAACTCCTCCGTCAACAACCGCTATTTAGATAATCACTCTACAACGGCAAAGCACGCTCGAAGAGTATCCCGTTTACTATCAACTAATTATTCACTAGTGAAGATAACCGCGTGTTACATGCAAATCACGTAAATGGCTTAACCACGAGGGATTTCTCCACAAATACATAGCCGATGACGACGGTTACTGCCAAACAATAGTGGAAGCCCACAACTATTTAGCGAATTCCTATGCGAGGATTGAGGAAACCCCAACAGGAAAACCCCATGAGTTACACCTACCCGAGAATCAAACAGGATCTTACGCTTACCGCCTTCACTTGGAACCTCTTCGCTAATAAACCGGTCATAAACTGAACTACATTCAAACTCAAATTCCATTCATGTTTTCACATTCGTCTCTTCCTCGAGCTTAATTTTTGACCATGACATTAATTGTTTATTTGACCATGAGGACAACGCCTATTAATGGCGACGCATCATGCAATCGAGGTTTACTTGCCATACTTATATGTAAACGCAAGAAGCTGAATGCAATCTGTGTGGTCATCCGTCTATATAATCTGAACATTAAGACAAAGTTAAATCTATTAAGTCATTTGACTGCCCCGAACATCATTATTTATGCATGTTATTTTAAATTCCTAATAAGGTAAGAGGAAGCAAAACTCCATTCATTAGGTCTCGTCTGCAATTCAAGATAAATTATGATCTATCGTGTCAAATTAACAATATGAGAAAAAACAGACCAAATAACATTACCACTGAGTGGGCGGGGAGAATACACGGACATCTTTGAATAACAGAACAAATACAATAAATAATCAACACTTGTTTTGTAATCCTTTAAGTGACATACGGCGTTAATGACTTTGTATAACTATTGAATTGTTGCAGGAGTATGTAAATGTACTCATCATACATACTTGTGTGGAGAGCAGTGGTGGCCCAGTGGTATCGGACGCGACTTACAAGTTGTAGGTCGTGGGTTCGAGCCCAGGCATGCACTTTACTTTGTGTAAATTATTTCATCACCACTGCTCTCAAAACGGTGATGGAAAACATCGTGAGGAAACCGGCATGTCCTAGAACCAAAAATTCAAAGACATGTGACATCCACCAACCCGCACTGGGCCCGCGTGGTGGATTACGGCCCATTCCGTCTCACAGAGAGGAGGCCTGTGTCCCAGCAGTGGGAACTTTAATAGGCTGATGATGATGTGATACATACTTGTAAGTTGTAATAAGTAAAGATACTGAACATTCCGTGCTTAAATAAATAAATGGTAATTACACAAGTTATTAGTGCAATTACAAGGTTTGTGCTCATACTAGTTGCTGATTATATTATTAATTAATGTGTGTATTGCTTCCTGGTTATATTTATTGACATAATCATAAACATGGGTAACATCATTTGAACGGTTAAAGCTAAGTAAACAGAAGCATATAAAGCTATTTTTAGTTAATTCCTCTTTGTTTAAGTACTCATAAAACTTACTTGTATAATAAAATGCATCTATTTATAAGCTAACGAAAACCCTATCAGATTATCTTATCTAAAGATTTACCCAAATTAAAACAAGCTGCTTTAGTGTTAACAGACTACAATAAATATGAATTGGATTATAGTTCAATTGGCAAGTTTTTATAGCAGATAGTTTTTCATCGTGTTTCTTAATAACCGAAAAGCAAATTACAGATTTGTTTGACAAAGCTAGTCAATTTTAAATACCAATTAGTTATAGACGTGACTGTAAAAAAGTAAGTTATTGTGATGAGTTGATGCGTGTGTTCCATGATCCATGATCTCATTTCATTGTAAAAAGTTATATTAGTGCAAAAACTTGGCACATGAGACTATTATATTAATTACCCCTGTGTACCGGATTTACTTTTTGCGTTTAAGCGGAACCTGCGGTCATCACGAATTGCAAATTGTTCGTTTTTTGTACTAATATCGGCTAAGAGGACAATTAAAAATAATGGGTTGTTCTGGCCCAAATATTTAAGTGGATATTACCTGCCTTATGACAAAAACAAGACTACGTAATGGATAATTAGTATGTTATGCCAACCAATTACCGCTAGGACACGAGCAGTGCCAACAAACACTATATAATTAGTGAAAAAATTGTAAGGCCGTGCGTGTCCCGCGTATTTTGCTTTAATAAATTTGCCATTTGCTTAAATATAACTGCAGCATGAATAACCTGTTCTTCTATATATCTATATTTAAGATCTAACTTATCTTCCGAAAGAACAAATATTATATCCGTTAGGTTACTTTGCCACTTGAGACAGTGAAATTAATGAGAGGTTCAGACACTACGTATAATGCATGTGCATACGAATAAAAAGTAGTTTTAAGAGAATTTAGCCAGTCACGGTTTTTTGATACACGATTATTTTAGCCACGAGACTTCAAGTCACGGAGCATTTCTTTAACCTCAAGATATCTCGTAAATGATTACATGTAGACAATATGTATGGTAGAGCCTAGAACCAATTATAGCCCGAAGAACTAAATCAGATTCTTAGTTTAGCATAATATCGTCTAATATAAATGTTTATATTCATGTTTTATAACCCACTTAGATTAGCTGTCAGCAGTTGAGACCAGCTAGTGCAAATTATTAAGTCCCACATGATTACGAATTAAATCCTTATTTCAAGTGTATATACTATGTTATAAATTCACATTTCATAGAACAAAAACAAGTGGTTTTAACTGGCTTAGGTTAAATGGGTTGGGTTAATATTATCGGTGTAATACTACTTGGTTAGAATTATGTTATCTAGTTAAATTCGTACACAATTGGGTATTCGAGAACTTCCATCTATGTGGACCGGGAACCGATCACTGTTCCGAATCTTTTTTGTTCGAATTTCATTTTACCGAAAGCTATTGACCGACGTCTTTTTTGCTATATGCATTATTTGACATAATTTCAGATCATCGAAGTATCAATTGCCAAAGGTATTATTTTATGGCACCCTGACACGGAAAGGTTAGGTTCGAAGGGGATGACGGGAGCTGAAGTGAGCGAGCAAAGCGATAGAACTCAGTTCCCGTCATCTTCTTCGTGTTAGGTTACTTTAGACCCTGCAGACATAAATAATAATAATATTTTTTTTATTTTTCAAGGCCTTGTTTTAAACATTTGTATTTGCCCACTGTTTCTGTCTCACTTAGTATTTTGATATGCGTTTAAAAATAAATGTTTCGAACAAATGTTATTTCGGCTAAGTGTAACTTCGGTAAAAAGTTTTTCGACCAATTGAAACGTCGGAGTAACGAAAACAATCGAATTGATCAACTGAGACAGTGGCAGACGTGACTTCGATGAATTAAGAAAAAACGAAACGATAATAGTTGAAAAGCTTTGGGTGAAATTAAATTCGATCAAATGTTTTTCGAACTTATGATAGGTAACCATGTGGACCACTGAAGGGTGTAGAATTTTCACCACGTAATTACTACTGGAAATAAATTCACGAATCTAATGTAACCTACCTACTAGAAATCAACATGGCGCTTTCGAAACCTCGGTTTTGCGATTACAATCAATTTTGTTCGACGATGCTAATAAAATCAAAGACTTGTTTCCTTCACTCGATATTTGATCGATCAATGTCATCGTTTCACCGGTCTGCAAAAGAAACGACATACCTACCTCTGCCCTGTTTACACTTGCCTATACTCTCTCTAAAGCTTTCCACATGACAGTACTGGCGACATTGTCAGTGCTGTCATTTGATTGTGACGCCGCATTCTCAATACATGTTACGAAACTAGAGCATTCGAGTACAAATAGAGATCTCTAATGTTCATGTCACACCCACTGCCTATCAAAGACTGCTACTGACAGCCTCGTTAACATTTATCTTAATTATCTACCTAACCTTTTGTATGTAGCCTTTCGTTGTCCAGATCTTAGTTCGATAGCAATTATTTTTCATGCACGAATTAGAATGCAACCAACTATGAATAATGTTGTATGTACACGTGCACATATGTGGTACACAGCACTTGGCTTTGCAAATATAATCTTTAATCAAACTTTATTATGCCTTGTGTTTCAAGATTTATACTTCGATCAATCTCAATTGATAATTCACTTGTCTTGAGCTTTCCTTATCTGAATCACACACCTGCAGAGGTTCTTGATTTATGGATATATAATAATAAGTCGTTTATGCAGTTGCCAATTTTCGAATATAGATCAAATGCTCGGTTACTGAGCAAACCTAATCTTACAATGCTTACAATGCTAGGACCCATTAATATTCATTCTTATTTTTACCCGTGGTGCTAGACAACTGGGCTTATCCCAGTTGTACACGACCCTTTGTGCCTAGTGGCCTTGTTTGTTCTGTCTCCTGCTTGATATGGAGGGAAGTGGAAATTTATGTTTTTTCTTACTTCGTTATTCTTTTCTGATTAATTTCGTTGCGGGATCCAAGACAGTTAAATTCATTTTCCGGGACTTCGTCGAGCTTCATTGCCTCGGCGCTTTTCTGGTGGTCGCCACTGTTGATTTTGGCTTTCAGGAGTTGCAGTGGTTTGGGAATAGTGCGGTGGGTTTGCCCCAAAAAAAAAAAGAAAATCCCAGTCTCTATCGACTAAACCAGTAATCAACTTCAAATACTACTGAGTCATTCATACAAAATGTCAGCGCCAAACATGCCCAATTTGAGTTAATACCAGTACAAAATAAGATAATTAGAAGCCTAATATATCAAGCTACGGTACATGCAAACGTACCAATACTCCGCAGGTGGCAGACAAATATAAATAAGTAGAACTTATTTTTCTTTTCTATGTTCCAACGATATAATCGGTCCACCATGTTAACCGTGATGGATATTAGCTCATAGTAAACTATGTCATGTCACAATTCTAATAAGTAATATCACAGTTATTCTATTGACATTATAAAACAATATTTCTATCGATTATTGCGACCATAATTACTCATGAAACATGCATGTGGTAAAAAATGCGCATACGCAGGTGTCCCGGCAACATGCTGTCTGTACCTATATCCGTTTCTATAAGCAAACATGAAATATGTACGATTTTATTTAATTATTGGCTATCGTTAAGCAGAAAATACTATAAGAGTCTATAGAAAAGAGCAAAATGTTATGTCTGCGGACAAACAAACCAAACCCAATTGTCGGCTGTATGAAAAAAAAACAGACTTATACGTGTGACAAAAGCAAAAGAAATAAAGCATGGATCGTCAATAATTTGACAAATCACACAAAAATTAATGAATGATATTATATAATTATTGTTGTTCGTCATTGATTTTGAAAAGTAATTGTATTTGGCAAAATGAGTTTTAGGTACTACTTAGTTTTAATTTCCGCACATTATTTGAGAAAAGCACTATACAAGCCTTGGCCAAAAGTACGGATCTTGTAGTCTGAAATAAATTAAATGAGTATTAATTTTTACGTCGCCGTGAATATGGATTACCCATAAATTTCGCAAATGTCTCGTAGATGTGATGGCAGCATGTCCTCGCAACAGCTCTAGATTTAATAAGATAATGTATCTCCTTGCGACAGCTTGCAGTAATTTGTAGTGTCAACGATAATTTAATAAATCCTTTAAATTTTATTGAGCGTTTTATAGAGCATTTGATTCGGCACTTAATTTCATAATCGGCTTAAAGACTTACCCTCTTACTAATAAACACAGAATAAAGTTATACCAAGTATAAACCAATGAAAATGTATGGTTATTCCTTTGTTATACCTGGTATAACTTTATTCCGCGTTTATTTGTAAGAGGGTTAAGATATAGCCTGATACTATTCAGACTCATAATAAAAAGTTTTTGCTATTGTGCATTTAAACTATGTAGACTTGTGAAATAAACAATAAGAATAAAGCCGACACTGATTAATTGTTTTAGGAAAATGATTAATTGTAACAAAAGTAGAAAAATACTAAAGTGTTGCCATGCTAACAATATTGAAGTGTTAATCAATGAATTAGAAGTTATATAATCATCCAAAACTTTTCTATAGCAGCCGATACGAACAATTAATTAATTAATTTATCAATCAGCTATTAACAGGTGGTGGGTACATTAAAGAGTTATTATTGCACGATTTATGTATTACTTTGAGGGCCACATCTCTTAAATAGTGATATATTGACTACAAATAAGGCCAATTAGATTGTTAATTGCAAAATAGTCCACATTCAAGTCAATTAAATCTTTAAATAAATTCTATCGTGAACTAACTTATTATTTCAATGTACTATTTTATGTAATTTCATTAATTTTTCCACTAACTAGTGGAATAGTCAGGCAAAGTTTAAAGTGGATATACTTATTTTTTTATGAGCAAATTGTTTTTTCTAAGAAACCATTACTAAACTAAACTGCAAACTACTAAACTGCATTTTATGGGATTTGCTTTTTCATTGTAAACCAAATTGAATCTCTTTTGAAAATCAGACTTACTTAATTTCCGAAATATCACACTGAAATGTGGTTTCTGTCAAATCCAAATAATCCGACGTATATTTCCAATCTTTTAGCTCAATAAATGCGTAACGCTAACGAGGAGCTCATTGCGATGCATCTCGGTTAGCGGACAGAGCAAGGCCTCGATAGGAACGCTCGAGAACGCATCTAGCACGGCCGCACTATCCGCAAAAACATGCCGACTTTGTACCCGTAACTGAGTCAATACGTGTTGATTGACTATGCCTACCAATAAACATTCTACGCCATTCATTGTATGAGTTTGGTTTACCACCCAGGTTGTTGAGAGAATGAAATGGCAGCTGTATGATGCAGTAAGATAATTGGATAAGTTATTCATATTTGGGAATTTTGGAAAAAATATTACGTTGTATATATTGAATACTAGGTAAATCTAACCAACAAAGAATGTTAGAGAGTTGTATTTTCTTAATATGTTTGCCATTCCATTAAGTTGCACCTGCCATGTACAACCACCCCAAGGTCTACTTGTCAAAAATGCCTAAGGAATAAAGTCCACCTTTGTACAGAGTTTTTGACTTGTGCATAAACTTTTAATAAATAAAGTTTACCAATATTTTTGTCGTTTTTCAGAGGTGTACTATGAGAAGCAGCGCTACGATGGCTGGTTCAACAACAGAGCTTACCCAGACTGGGGATCAGTTGGTGAGTACACAAAGCTTAATAACATAGCAAAACCTCACGCCTTTAATCCTCGAAGGTTTAGGCAGAGAACTTACCTATAACTCATCATCAGTCGCGACCTTATCCCATTTATTTGGGGGGTCGGCCCTCCTTATACTTTTTCTCCATTGTGCATCGTCTTGAGCAGTGCTGTTGTTCAAAACCATTTACCTATAGCCAGTGACGGATTAAGACTACTTGAAGCCCTAAGCAATCCACGCCTGTGGGCCCCCCTATCCATAAGTCAACTAGAATCGGTCTTTACTTTACTTTTACCGCCTAAAAACATTAGTTTTTTTTGTAAAATAAGATGATGAGATGTAACGTACCTTAGAAGTGGAGTAGGTGCGACAACAATAAAAACCAAAGTATTCTTTATTTATTTATTGAAATGCGCCTTGCGGCTTTTTCGGGCATTGAATTCACGCAAGATAGTATTAACGTCTAACGTTTTTAACATATCGGACTCTACGTATAATATCGATAAATTATCAAGCCTTTCTTGCATCATCTTTGTCCATTTTTCATTTTTAAATATTTTTAATTTTGGAAATCTATTTTGGAGCTTGCAGAAACCTTCAGCTTCGACTGGTTTGAGTAAATTTACTAAACTAAAACTTTTTTTGGTGTGGTTTTTGGTGACGTGAGAGTGAGGCGTTATTTTTTTGTGCTTCTTCTGGTTCCCCCCCAGTCGTGATGCCCTAGGCAATTGCTTAATTTGATTAAGGGTTAATCCGTCACTGCCTATACCTATTATAAATTAATCATTTATACTGGATTACCTATTAGAGAAAATAACCGATATAGAGATGTCTCTTAGCATAACTAGAATTACGACAATATGACTCAATATATTGCCACGATTATTGTGTAAGATCTAACTACTTTGTTTTAATAAAGTAATTAACTTAATAATTTAATAACGTATTTATAAATAATAACTACCTCAATAAAAACAAATCCTGTATAAATCACTCTTACAACAGACATAAAGGCTTGCAAAATACTAATCAAATTGAAGTTTAATACAAACAATGCAATCTCCAAACATGCATAGAAACCCGAGTAGTGTTGTAACATACTGGGTATATCCAGTAATCCACACGGTCAAATTCAACCTCTTTGTCAGCTGTCATTGTTTGAACTGACGTTAATCAAGTACGATTTGCTTTAGCTGTTTGATTTATCGAGTTGACCTCGCTCTAATCTCTCTACCACATATACTTATTTGTCTTCATAAGAAGGCCCACCTTTAATTCCTTTTTCATTTGAGTAGTAACATATAAATGATGTTGTCAATCTGTAACAAAAATGACAATGTATTGGCAGCAAACTGCAAATATTTTTGATCCTGTGCCACAGCGCACAGATAACCAAGGTTCTATTATAATTAGATGAAATGGTTGTATATACCTAAGGAATTAAGTTCGCTTTTGTATAGTTTTTATTACTTGTGCAAAAAGTTTAAGTAAATTAATATAATATTATTTTAGGGCCTAAGCCAAGTTAGTACACTTAATAGTAGGTACACACGTGTGAAAAGTATAATTCAGTATCCACTCTTTGTAATGTACAATGAAAGAAAAGAAAGAAAGACACAATATATCTTTGATCTGATTGTAAACTGCCGAGCAATGAAAAAGTTCCACCCACAAAATGCCGACAAACACCTTAATTTAATTTTTTCACATTTAATTTAAAATTTGATCACAATATTTACGTTTTAGTTGGTAATATTCTGATGCGCTATTAAATGTACTTCAATATTGCAGACGGCGTCATTAAGCTAGCCTTTCCCGTTTAGGAGTAATTTGGTGCTATGTCACTGGAACTTTTTCATTGCTCGTTAGTGTATAATTAAGAAATCGATAAGGAGAGAATTTATCAGAATACCATTAAAAGGCTTTTAGCAATCTGATCAGATACTAAAGTAAACAAAAGTACTTACCATTTGGGCTCTCGCTTAATATTTATAACACTCTTAATTTATGTACTTTGTGCACATTTACCACTTAAATATAGTTATTATTGCATATTTTCGTGTCAGTCAGCGTTTCTCTGGATTTAATACTGGTATTAAACACATTTTAGTACTGGAAGCATTTTATTCAGAGTGATCATAAAGCTGAATGTGTCGCATATTCTTATAGGAATACAATGATATTGATAAAGCTGGAATAAAAGTTATGATTTCTCATGAATGGTAGTCATTAAATTTTATATTATTGTAGTTTTAATTGCATCCGCATTGAAGTTTTAATTTATTTTGTCCCTGGGCAGTATTGCGTCAGTTAGAGATGATGATACTAGTGATGTAACGAATATTCGCGTTCGCATTCGCATTCGCGGTTATTCGCATATTTTTGCATATTCGCATTTGCATTCGCAATATTTCAGCGAATATTTTATATCAGAAAAAAAACAATTTGAAGATATAGTAGATTAATAAAATCGAAATCCATTAATTTCTTAGGTTTTTTAATGTAAGAGAAAGTAACAACCTCGTAAGCGCATTATCAGTCTACACTTTATCATTTGGTATTATTTATTTATTATTTTACTTTGGGCAATGAAGCTTAATAATAAAATTTTCATTAGATCTTATAAGACAAAAAGTATATGTGTGCAATGTAAACAAACGTGGGCGAGACTTTAAATCATAAGATGGACACAAATGCTTCATAAGTCTTACAAATTTCTCGGAATAAAATACAAACAGAACGCACCTCGAGACTGCCACCAAACCATAGACAATTGGCGCCAAATTTGAACAAAAACTGAACATTCGTATTCGCATTCAGTAGAAGATATTTGCATTCGCATCCGCGAATGTTCAAAAAATGACATTCGTTACATCACTAGATGAGACTAGTTCTAAAATGATTGCTAAGCAACAATTGAACGAAACGAATGGGAAATTGACAGCATTCAAAGAATACATGTTATGTACTTGAAATTTTCGATGTTTATTTTGTTACTTTTTTATTTTACGTCAACATATTTAATCTTCTTGCTATGAAGCACCCGTAGTTAGTTATTACAAAAAAATTACATGATTAAATCGTCCAATTTTTAATAAGCTGTTGATGACTGTTATCAGATGACAGTAGCTGGTCCATGAACCACTTTCGATATGATCATATTTGTAAGACAATTTATGGAAACTTGTCTTCAATGTGAGTGGGAACTGCTTTATATTTTTTGTGTGTCAATAATGGAGTAGAATTACGTAAATGGTATTGTTGGGTATGACTTCAATATAAAGGTAGTACATGGGTGACGCAAGTTATGTTTGATTTAGGTATTTTTGACACATTTATCCCTCAACGATAGTGTCATTTTAGCTCACAAAGGAATACGTGATGGCCTAAAAATTTGTTAATTTAGTTACACAGAGATACATAATATATACGTATTTGCTAAATAATTTGTATTTAGCATATAGTTTTTAAACCAAATATAAGTATTGCTCCATTGCAAAGCTAAGCCTCATTTTTTGGTTCAAAAGTTGCAAATTACGTTGATTAGTAATACTGCGGCGCATCGCCGCTTATATATTTTGTGGTATTTACATAAACATCGTTTACCATCGAAGATTGAGTTATGGCATGTCTTGGAAGTAATAAATACCATTGAAAAGATGTTTTTTTCCTAAATTGGCTAAAAAATTGTAATATTAGAACCACAACCTTATTCTTTAAAATGCCTATATAGGGGCAATCCTGACATTCGTTGAGTGGAACGCGAGACGAATGCCTTATTAATTAAAGGTAAAATAAAAAATATAATTTATTACCATAATTTGTGAAGCCCGTTTAGCAGTCTTTGGGTGGCATCTAATTAGGTAGTAGAATAAAAATTATACATATTTTAGATTGACATTATCCAAAAAAATTTGTGAGGAGCTCGTGGCTAAATAATAACAGCCGCACGGGTCGATCTTCAAGGTTAAGCAACGCTTGACGAGGTCGGTTCGTGGATGGGTGACCATTTCAACATACCGAGTTTCCTCCGTGCCTCGGAAAGTACGTTAAGCCGTTGGTCCCGGCTGTCATTTGAAGATTTTTGACAGTCGTTACGGGTAGTCTGAAGCCTGATATCTGACACCAGTCTTGCCAAGGGGTATCGTGGAGGTCAGATAGGCAGTCGCTCCATGTAAAACACTGGTACTCAGCTAAATCCGGTAAGACTGGAAGCCGACCCCAACATAATTGGGAAAAAGGCTAGGCAGATGACGATTATCCAAAATTTTTTGTATAGAAGAACTAAAGCCAAGCTCACTTCTTTTGGAGTTGCTCAGCGAAGCATTGAAACAGATAGATAACATTCATCCATCAAATAACTTCTATCGAATAATACCAATTATAACCAGCCACTGTCTTTCCAGTTCATGTTCATACATAATCAATTCAATGTGAGAATCAATACGTCTTTGAGCTTAGCGAACAGATTATATCTTTACAATGTATTAACATTGAATAGCGATTTTGTAAGATTTATTATTGCCATACATCTATTGACTATACAGTTCATGTTCATGTATATTTATATTACATTCAATTTAACCAGTTTGCATTTAGCAACGAAAGAAATATACGAAAATAAAAATGTTAGTATAAATGCTATGAACTTGAAAGCTCTCTAGTAAAAGATATCAACGCGCGGTTATACGGTGCATATTTTTGTATAATTAAAATATAATATTATTTTATATATATACTAGCTGACCCGGCAAACTTTGTGTTGCCATAAAAACACCAAACATTCATCTACCCTACCTACCCAACCCTACCTACCCTACCTACCGTACCCTACCAACCCTACCTACTCTACCCTACCCTACCTACACTACCCTACCTACACTACCCTACCTATTCTACCCTACCTACCTACCCTCCCTACCCTCCCTACCCTACCTACCCTACCCTACATACCCTACCTACATTCCTACCGTACCTACATACCTACCCTACCTACATACCTACCTATGTAGATAAGGTACATTTTTTTTCTTATTTTTTTTCATAAGAACCTTCTCCTAACAATAACAAACACAACAAAAAACGAATAAGCGAAATCGGTCCAGCCGTTCACGCGTGATGCCGTGATCAAGGGAAATAGGGATTCATTTTTATATATATAGATATATTAAGGCAAGACCTGAGATTGTCTCATCAATTCCGCTATTTATTAAACCATTTTATCGAGACATCTTGGAGTCGTGACTGGTGCTGAGATTGACTTTGCTTTATTATTACCTCTTCTAAAACTTTCAGTTGGGTCACGTTGGATACATAAATAATGATGAAATAATAAAACACTTGGGTATTGAATCAATTATAATGATTTTATATAATTATGTAGTCTTTTTTGTTGACTTATTTTGGGATGGGCGTAGGCCATCATAACTTTTGAAAACTTAATTGAGGCATGTAAAATAATTTAAGAATATGCATAAAAAGTCCGTGCCGCCCGTCCGGAGTCTGTGTTTCCCGATAGCTACAATCTAGGGGTCTAAGTCAAGAGGGAATGGGTTTCTTCTAGGCAAGCGTGCTTCACCGTCGACCGCATCATCGCTTACCATCAGGAGATATAGTGGTCAAGCGCAAGCCTATAGAAAAAAAAAAACAAAAAAAAAATGTCAGAGATAACAACTTCTTTGTCTTGATCTATGAATATTTAACATTATGTTAATATTATTTTTTATCGTTTACATCTATCCCGTGCAGATTAAAAAACGTTCCGATTAGTGGTTGACCTACTGAAACTGTAAAAGAGGTCGCGTAAAGTCACGATGCTCAGTAGCTGCGGTGACCTCTTGCGTAACGCGGTCAACTCGTGAATCTACTAACACCGAGATACCGCTCGATAGAGGCCTTATTAATTTGTCATTCAGTGTTGCGAAAATGATGCGTACTGACAAGACACGTCGTAAATAAAATACTCATATCAGGAAAGGTGCAACCGATGAATTGAAAGCTTTCACCACAGATAATATAATACTAGCATACAGAGACCTCATCCCATACAAAGAAACCGTGCCGACGTAACTAGCGTTTTTCGTCTGCTTAATCTGGCAATTTTTTGTACATCGAACGCATTCGGTTCTGTTTCACGGTGATAGATAGATGGTGCTAGCAGCGACTTGCAAGTAAAAGGGTTTACTAGGTTCTTGAATATTGTTTTCTTTAAATACAGTGAAGGTTTGTTTTCTAGTATTTATTTGCACGTTTTTACAGTTTTTTTTGCACCAAAATGTGTTAAAATGCAAACTTTATCAATCGAGTGGAATGCCTCAGAAATTTAAAAATGCGCCATCTATTGGCATCAATTTTAAATGATCCGTCTAATAATCTTTGAAATGTGAATTAAGAGCCCAATATTCCATAATTTTATACTTAGGAGAGTTGATTAAACAAGAACATACAATGTTTGTGGTCAATTCCAGAAAATGTTAATTTTACACACATTCAATAACAGATGGAGGTGCATATCGCGCCATCTAGTGAGATTTATTTGAACCAAATTTTCTTTCTTAGCAATGAGACCCCGTGATACTTTCACAAATCCAAAAAAACTATACACTAAAACTTGTAATAAGACACGTAGTTACCGATCATTACATGTCGCTTAGCTGACTCACTGTTTAAACCATCCCAACTTGTGACGTCACTAATATAGCAGCAATGAAATCACTTTATAATGCGTTGGTACGAAGCAACTTGTAAACTAGTGCTATCATCATCAGGAATCCTTATGAAGTCTCTTATGTATTCTCAAATGCTGGAAAAGATGCAGAACAAATTTACCCGATAACTATACCGGTGCAGGCAATTTGGTGTCTACCCTTCATACCCACTTATGTATCCAACTCTCTTTGTTACAGTGATGGTTGGTTAGATAAGTTGGAAATAAGACGCAACCTCGATCTTGTAAAATATGTTTTTTTCGTGGTATGCTAAATAAACCACAAATATTGGAATTGTTGGGATTGCTCGTTCCAAACAGAAGGTTACAGTTAGGACCGCGGGAGAGGTTTTTTAAAGTCCCGGTAACCCATACAAACCTATTAAAATTTTTGAAGTGATTCGTGCAGTAAGAATACTTAATAGCATCTCTCTGCGTTTTTACATATTTTCTTGCTCTTTGGCGGAATTCCAGAGAGTAACACTTAGTATGTTGTCCACTGTGTAACTTGTTCTTCTACCTACAATTAGCATTTCATGACTACTTTTGTTAGCTTGGGTCTTTCCTGTTAAAACAAATGTATGTATTATTCAATAAATAAATAAAACTTTCGAGTTCCAAATATATTGAAACTTCGCATGGTTAACGTGACGCCAATATTAACCCATTTCTTACTGTAGTAGTTTATGCCGTAGTTAATTTATCTAAGCGTTATATTAAAAGTCCCTTGCCTTCAATAAATATACGTGTACGCAACTGTACTTGCAGATATAAAGGCCTGATTGATTTGTCACCCGAAGTTTCGCAACCGAGATGTTTATCGGCAGGACACACCGACTCACTCACTTGTCTATCTACATCGGACATCGATTGTCCGACATATTGCCTTTCATTTCAATTACAATTAATTAACCGTTCGCAAGATAATAAATTAAATTAGATCGTTAATCTATCAGTCCATTTGTATGTCTATCTGTATTCGTTTATTCATTTGTTCATTCTATCCAAATCCATATAAACCCCGCAGGGTACAGATATTGCTTGGCTATACAATTACTATGAATTTAAACAAAAATAATTTGCTGGTGTGAGTTTAAAATATAACCAGACGTAACCAAGCTCCGTAAAATTCAGCGCAAAAAAAAACACGATTCTCATCAAATTGTCAGTGAAAGATTACATTTACTTAGTCCACACGTTTTCTTTCGATATACACCTTGTATGAGAACACTTAAAATATTTTTCATTACAGTAACACATTAATCATTATCTTCATAAAAAAAACAACCATTGTTTTAATGTTACAAACTAAAATATTAGTTTAGTGTAGAATAACTGCGGTGCTACAAATAATTTTATTACAGTCGAACATGTTTAAAAAAAATATAATTACATATATATTTTTTAAATAATAGCCCTCTTAAAGCCCATTATTATCGTATCGTGAGCAATTTATATTATCGGCTATCGATTATTTGTTGAAAGATAATGCCGATGATGAGCAAAGTTTACGAAGGCACGGTGTAATTTGTGTGAGTCGAAACCTCCTCGTCCCTAATTCGTGGCTCATGCAAATAGACGTGAAGTTGCGCCACCTAGCGTCACGCGCGCATTCAATCCCTTGTGGGACTGGTTTCTCAATTCTTGCATTGATAAAGCATTGTTTTGTTCCCAGTTATTATTGTTAGTTTGTATATTAATGAAGAAGGGAAATGAATTTTGAATAGTAACTAACTTTTTCTCGCGTATTCGGTCGTGTGGCATATTCCGCAGAAACCATGCGTATTTTCAGGATAAAAAAACCGGCCGAGTGCGAGACGGACTCGCGCACGAAGGGTTTCGTACCATTATCGCAAAAAAGGCAAAAAATACACGTTTGTTGTATGGAAGCCCCACTTAAATATTTATTTTAATATGTTTTTAGTATTTGTTGTTATAGCGGCAATAGAAATACATCATCTGTGAAAATTTCAACTGTCTAGCTATCACGGTTCATTAGATACAGCCTGGTGACAGACGGACATACAGACAGACAGACGGATCGCGGAGTCTTAGTAATAGGGTCCCGTTTTTACCCTTTGGGTACGGAACCCTAAAAAGTAGGCTATGAAACTTAGCTATAGTTAGCTTTCCATCAGTGAAACCGTAATTAGAACAGTACTTCCAGAGGTTACCCTTTAAAAACATCGTCATCATCAGCCTTTTAATATTCCCACTGCTGGGACACAGGCCTCCTCTCTAGTGAGAGGGAATGGGCCGTAATCTACCACGTAGGCCCAGTGCGGGTTGGTGGATATCACATGTCTTCGAATTTTTGGTTCTTGGACATTTCGGTTTCCTCACAATGTTTTCCTTCACCTTTTTGTGAGCAATGGTGATGAAATAATTTACACAAAGTAAAGCCTGGGTTCGAATCCACGACCTACGACACGTAAGTCGCGAACGTTACCACTGGGCCATCACTGCTCTCCCAAACATGGAAACATACAACATTCAATTTATTATAGTAGTTAAGATGTAGAAAATAAGTGCTTACCTAAGCACGTAGAATAAAATAAATCAAACATGCTGATATGAAGACCTCTCTCAACTTACGAAATAAAAATCTTTATCGTTATTTTAACAAGCAGCGTATAATTTGGTCAAAATAATAATTAACCTATGACAAAACTTTAAGTTTTTAAGCGTTTAATACTGTTCAAATAAAATAAAATTAATAACCAAGAAAGTCATTTAAAATAACTACAACGCTTTCGATTACAAAATATGTGTAAGTTTACATAAATTAATTAAAATCATGACATAAAATTTACGCGATTTTAATTTTACGATTATATTTTAATTACCCTATCAAGCTACAGGCTTCTTGATAGCTATAAAATATGAAGAAATCAAAAATAAACTTATGTACGAATGAATTAACATTGGTATAAATCACGCATTTATGCAGCACGCTCTTCGATTTTCTCTTTTTATAGTATTCTGTGGATTTTCATGTTATTCAATAAAAACTATTTGCAAAAAAATACTACCGTCTTCCTATATCTATAAAAAACTACAAAGTGAAAAATAACTTTATTTTTGGAAGTCGGTGTCTTTCCTAGGTACCAATTTTTTGCGATATCGACACCGACTTCAAAAAATAAAGTTATTTTTCACTTTGTAGTTTTTTATTTGGAAGACGGTAGTATTTTTTTGCAAAAAGTTTTTATTTTTCCCTTTTTAGTTTTACCTACCTAATAGGCAAGTTGTTTAGTAAGTACCTATAACGCCAGAATAGATTACCCGAATAACATGAAACTTGAACATAACCGGTGAAATGAGAGATCTGCGTACCCCTTTCGACCGTACGGGCGTGATGTTATGTTATGAAATGGTATAAACAATAAACAGACATGCGATTGCAGCAATCCAAAGCGATTTGCCGTTATTTATTGAAGAGTTCTGTTGTATATTTCCGAAGTTCTTCATCAGATCTTCACCAAGTTAAAATGGGACCAATTTTGGAACATAGTCATTCAAACAAAAAAAGAATTTTCAGATACGGTCCACAATTGGCGCAGATATTGGTGAAAATAAAAAAAAATAAAAAAACATTCATAATGTCGAACATAGAACCTCCTCCTTTTTGGTAAGTCGCTTAAAAAGGTAAACGAATATGGGCCAAAACGAGTAATCGGTCCATAAACCGCTCTTTCAGGGCTATAAACAAACTCTTTACGTGCAAGCACATATCACAGTATACAAAAACTCAAAAATTTCGTGATAAGCATCATTAATACCAAATTGAAAGTATTCAATCCATTCCCCAGATATATTAACGGATTTCTTCCGATTTCTCACCGTACCGAGTTGATTTCGCTGAACTGATTGTAATTTAATTTACATTTGCTTGGAAGCCACAACAAACCATCAATATAAAGATGTTCGCAAGACCGTTAGTCGATATTGATCATGAACCTAGCTAATTGTACTTCACAAACTACAAGACCGCCAATCGTATTGTTACTTTCTAAGTTTCTAATTGTAATTTAAAAGGTGTTCACTACAGATTATTCTACAAAGGTATCTAACTAGAAGATTAGCTCCATAGTGCACTGTCTAGTTTTAGAACCGTACATTTTTTCGGGATAAAAAGCCTATGTACTATTTCAGACTATAATCTATGTCTTCAGCCGTTTTACCATTGTTGAGTAACAAACATACACACATCAGCTTCTGTCAGCGGTTTCGCCAGCGTGAAAGTCGAAAATTATCCCAAGAGAACATATTTCCGGGATAAAAAGTATCCTATGTTCTATTCCTGACTATAATCTATTTCTGTGCCAAATTTCATCCAGATCCGTTCACCCGTTTGAGCGTGAAGATGTAACATACATACAAAGACACACAAACACTCACAAACTTTCGCCTTTATAAAATTTGTGTGATTATAGTAAGATAGATTTATTGATTAAAAATTTTCAACATTTACGTTTCGCCGAGGTAAATCCTATGATTAACCGGTTGAGTGCTAGTAAAAGTTCAAGATAAGTCCGGAATTTTACTAGTAAGACTTGGCAAATCTTAGGTTTTACCGGTTAATCTTACCGGCTTTTACAGTTACCCGTACTTACAAAAGCTTTTGGGAATACTTTTATTATGCGTACAGCTAAGGAGTGGAATTCCGTGCTTGATTTTGTGTTTTCTAGCTGCAATCTAGGGGTATTTAAGTTAAGAGTAAATAGGTTATTTCTAGGCAAGCGTGCTTCACCGTCGAGCACATCATAGCTTACCATCAGGTGAGATAGTGATCAAGCGCGAGCCTATAGGGTAAAACAAACTTATAATAAAACTATGGATTTATGGATTTATTGCAACTGACATACGTGCAGTTAAAGTACTAGGTACTTATTTAAATATCCGCGTAACGTCTAGATCCGTAATCTTACGCTAATATTTACCCACTAATTAATTATGACTAACATGCGCATAATAATTAAGTTCTAATTAATTTCACGCCTCATCTGTTCCTAATGTCTTGTCAATAAACGTTAACACACATCTCCTAATAAAATTCGTATTGACATTTTGTAAAATCTTACTGATGCAAAACAACTAACTTTGTTTCAATGACGTAATTTGAAAGTTAGTAGATATATTGATTAGCTCTTGAACCACACCTCAAAAATCGATCTTTCAAAAATATTAATAAATATTTGCGATAATTTGCATATTTTACTGTATCTATATTATTTTCAAGTTTTGACACAGGTGGATCGGTAACCTTTACATTATCAAAAATATTTATAAGCTTATTTTTTCTAACATTATATCATCGCTTAGCAACTTTTTCCTAGTCAGTATAAAATGTTTCTATCCCCCAAAATTCTGTGCGTAACAAAAAATACGACACACGTAATTACAGTTCAGATCGTGATCGATTATACAATTTATTTAAAAAACGTCTGAGAGACTAAAAATGTATGTATTTATTGCACCAAGTAGCGCTCTCAAAGGAAAATCAGAAAGACACGTGATCACACGTCAATAAATCGGAGCAAAGATAAAAAAACCGGCCAAGTGCGTATCGGAATTTGCACATTTAGGGTTCTGTTCCAAATGTAGAATATAAGCCGTCCGAATGGCAGAATTACCTTATAGTAACAAAATAAAAATTAGATTTATGAATATTAGTATTTGTTAGTAACATATATGTAATAATAAACATTATCACCAAATTTCAAGTTCAAAGGTCTTAAAAAATCTTAGAAACAAAATTTTGTTAAAATAGGTGACCTTGGTGGCTTTAGTATGGCTCAACAAGATACTTATACTGTGATAATTTGAAGACTGTTACTCCACCCGTGACACACGTGAGTGACAGCAATAGCCAGTTGTTTCTCCAACTGTTTTGACAGTTCGGGTACGGAATCCTAAAAACGTCGTTTACAATGACCCGCCAAACAAGACACTCGATTTTGGACAATTTTAACTCACATGTTACCATTAATTTAAATATCGCGTGTTTACCTGCCAATTATATTATTGTTAAGTAAACAGCAAGCTTTAGTGACTTGCAAAAATGATAAAGTTCCTACTCGTAAAAACACCCAAGTACTGAGTAAAGTTCACTATGGTAGAGACACAAATAAACTATAATATGGGATGAGGACCAGGAGACGAATCTCTACAAAAAGAAAGAAACGAAAAAGAAAGAAAGAAAGAAAAAATATTTATTTGTGACCCGCAAAGAAAAAAAGAATAAAAAAATAAAAAATATAAACATAAAAAATGAACAAAAAAAATATAATGACGTTGATGCAAAAATGATCTTTTTCTAAAAATGAATCATTATTATAAAGAATTAAATTAAATTACATTTCTATAAAAAAAGATATCGCTTCGTTGTCGCACTGTCCCATTGCATTGTCATACCGGTATGCGAGAGCCTTAAAACCCGATGTCTTAAAGTACTGTGCATTGATACTCGCATTGCGAATGTATCACGAACTGCATTTTAAACTTTAATAAAGTTCCTCCTTATTCGTAGGAAATAACATTATTATGGCGGAACATAATGTTCTACTAACGACTATGGAAAGGCAATAAACACTTTATTATGCAGAATGATTAATGCAACCAGTAACCGATTCCAAAATGTGATAATATATTGACTTTAAAACTTGTGCTAAATAAACATAGACGTGATACGAAATGATAATAATATAAATATGTTCGAAATAAAACTAATATTTTATGAAGATTTATTGAATTTGTTGACGTAGATGCTCATATTCCACACATAACTAAGTAGGTAACGTCAGAAATAAAATAAAAAACGATATTATTAAATTACCTAATAAAATAGGAACAATTAAAAAAAGGAAATAAATTGTAAATGGCAATGAAGACGTTCGTTCAGCGCAAGCCACGCTACATTTACTTAATTTTACTGGAAATAAGGTAATCACGTACATATATATTCATATATGGAAATTTCTAGTAACTACTCCATGCTACAACATACTCGAGTTCTCTCCTATCACTTTCCATTGTATGCTCCAGTTACATAGAACAAGTTTGCTTTACTTCTGTCAGCAATCGTGTAACGATATAAAAGCTAATATTTAAATACTCTGATACACGCTTATACAATGCCGCCCAAAGGCATGTGACCGCCCGTTTTTTTCTGAGTATTCATGAAAAATTATCAAAAAATACACTTTAAAAGGGTCTTTAATATTTTTCATATAGTTCATTTTTTTATTTTTGGCTTAGCGTTTGGTTTATTACCCTTATGGATATTCAATTGTTGTTTTTTTTATAATTCTTATTTTTTTACATAATAATTTTAAAGCACACAGCGATTAAAGCGCGAAACGGTTTAAGACAAATAGACCGACAGACAGAGTTATTTTCGCATTTATAATATTAGTATGGATAACTGGATTCCCATATCGAACCTATTGCCATCAACCGGGCACAAATCCAGATTCCGGACTCCTACTGATATTATATTTAAATACTGTCGAATGCATAAACAAGATCTTTATTATATACTAGCGGCCGCCTCGTAGTTTTAGCCGCGTAGTTCCTGTTCCCGTGGGAATACAGGGATAAAAAGTAGCTTATGTCACCCGGGGATAATGTAGCTTCCCAACGGTAAAAGAATTTTGGAAATCGGTCCAGTTATTTTAAGTCTATTCGTTACTTATAAAAATACAAATCTATCCTCTTTATAATAATCTATATCTATATCTATATATATAAAAATGAAACCCGTTTTCCGTTGTCACGGCATCACGCGTGAACGGCTGGACCGATTTCGCTTATTCTTTTTTTGTTGTGTTCGTTATTATTGGGAGAAGGTTCTTATGTAGGGTAGGGTAGGGTAGGGTAGGTAGGGTAGGGTAGGGTATGTAGGGTAGGGCAGGTAGGGTAGGGTAGGTAGGGTACGGTAGGGTATGTAGGGTAGGGCAGGTAGGGTAGGGTAGGTAGGGTAGGGTAGGTAGGGTAGGGTAGGTAGGGTAGGTAGGGTAGGTAGGGTAGGGTAGGTAGGGCAGGGTAGGTAGGGTAGGGTAGGTATGGTAGGGTAGGTAGGGTAGGGTAGGGTAGGGTAGGGTAGGGTAGGGTAGGGTAGGTTGGGTAGGGTAGGGTAGGGTAGGTAGGGTAGGGTAGGTAGGGTAGGGTAGATAGGGTAGGGTTGGTAGGGTAGGGTAGGTAGGGTAGGGTAGGTAGGGTAGGTAGTGTAGGTAGGGTAGGTAGGGTAGGGTTGGTAGGGTAGTGTAGGTAGGGTAGGGTAGGTAGGGTAGCGTAGGTAGGGTAGGGTAGGTAGGGTAGGGTAGGTGGCGTAGTGTTGGGTAGGTGGAGTAGTGTTGGGTAGATGAATGTTTGGTGTTTTTATGGCAAAACAAAGTTTGCCGGGTCAGCTAGTATATATATATAAATGAATCCCTATTTCCCTTGGTCACGGCATCACGCGTGAACGGCTGGACCGATTTCGCTAATTCTTTTTTTGTTGTGTTTGTTATTGTTAGGAGAAGGTTCTTATGAAAAAAAATATTGGTACCTTACCTTAGGTAGGGTACATCTTTACGTTGCATCCTGGAGGTGATTAACATTCATAGTCTAGAATATTATCTTAGAAGTCGATTATTTTTCAAAACTTTTCATATGTTGCTAACTTTAAAACATGGATTAGAGATTCTAGTAACAGATAATCTATTATATTTAGTGTCACATAATAATGGTCGATATAATCTACATAGTAATTAACAACAATATTAGATAAAATTAACTAACTAGTCCCTTCTAGATTGAATCTTGAAACCCAGCGTAAATTAAGAAACAGTTCTGATAGAATCGATAGATTATGTGCAAGAACAATGAAAAGGCCAGATAAATACCTCCACAGTGAATGTTCACAGGATTAAAACAGAGAGGATATTACCCAATACTGGGCATTCTCCGAGAGCTTTGATTTTTCGAGAGTGAACGGCTACATTCACTTCTGTTAGCTATGTTTCTGTCCAATTATGGAGTTTATCTGAAACCGCCTCGGTGTAACTTTCCAAGTAATCTCCAGTTTCTTTATCAATATTTTCTATATACAATATATCTATTCGACAAATAACATTCGTGTCTATCTACCAGTGGCATACTGTTCCATATTTATCTAAAACCTAAATACAATTACACACGCAATAAATAACTCATGAGTGCGACTCGAGCACTACTGACAACACACTCGCCACTGCCTTTTTTGAAAAATGCGAGAACTGCTGTTTTTGCACTATCAAAGCTCATAAATAAATTAATATCAACAAATGTTTAAAAAATATGATATATTGCAAACAACTTTCGTTTCGAAATGTTACTTTTGAACGAATAATTTTAAATATTATTTATTATGCACGAGCGAAACATCTATATATTTTTAGTTTAATGTTGTCATAACAAGCTGGAGTTCACAATTTTACTAAGAAAGCAATCGTTTTTTTGTCAACCCACTTAAATAAAAGCCTGCCACTAATAGGTGGGCGCAACACGGATCATCGATCATCTTTGTAAATCATTTTTATTTTATTACCCACATGTATTAAATACTCTTAATTACCGTAATTACGAGTAACTACAGTAGTAAAATAAAATTTTACTACCGGCCAGATACTACCGGTCTCACATCTTCATTCGTATTCCAATAACATTTTCGAGTTGAGTTATTTAGTAATTATTTGGTCCCTGTATTTTTAGCCCCGAAATGTAATACAATGGCGGTTCAAATGTGCATGCAGTACGTAGTTGACAAGTTGTCTAATTTGTCGAGGAGAAACCACTTTCTGTTTGTTTAGTGTTATCGTAATTGCGAACCATTATTAAACTGGCTAAGCAATACTTATCATCTTCGTCTTTCATGGAGTTAATCCTGACGTTAACACATTAGTGTGCCCAAAACAATATTTCCACCCTGGCGTCCGCATATAAGTCATTTACTGCCACAATAACAAATTGTCTTATTTACAGGCAGCCGGCTCACGCGCAAGACGCCAGCGTCATACGCTGATGGGGTCTATATGATGGCAGGTGTCGATAGGCCTGGTGCCAGAACACTATCTAAACTCTTCATGAGAGGGCAAGATGGACTGCCTTCACTGGCTAACAGGACAGCTTTGTTGGCATTCTTTGGTAAGATATCAAACAAATATATATTTTAGAATTTATGAATTTCAAATTTTCGATAAATCAGCTTCACTTTTTGGAGAGTACCGCTAAACTGGTATCTATGTATAAAGCAATAGGTACTCAACAGACAACTACTACACCAATTTAAATTGCATACATATTTGTCTAATCAGCTTACTAATTTCAGGCCAGGTTGTTACCGGTGAGATCGTGATGGCATCCGAGTCAGGCTGCCCAATCGAGCACCATCGTATACCAGTGGACAAGTGCGACCACATGTACGACCCCGAGTGCAACGGTGCCAAATATATGCCGTTCCTTAGAGCAGCTTATGACCGGAATACTGGACAGAGTCCTAACAGCCCTAGAGAACAGGTATCTAACGGTTTTTTATACTTTTAAGAGGACATCTTATTATGGACAGAAGGCGCATTCCAAAAGTGAAAATTTCTTATCATTATGATTTTTTTACTCAATCAAATGAATGAAGAATCAATCCCATGACAAAAAAATTTCATAATGATGAGTACAAATACTCCTTTTCAGGGTTTGGGTTTAGTCTAGCTGTTATAAGTTGTCGATAGACATACATTAGATTCTATGCACAGCATTAAGGTACGCGTGGTACCTACGTACATACTTATGAAGATTCATAAGTACGTATCACGCGTAGTTGATACTACCTACGTTTAGTACGTAAAGTGTACCTAATGAGTGATGTTCTGCCTATTTAGGATCTCTGATTAAGTAATTTGTGTCATGACAGCATTTAAAATATGTAGCTCCAAATATAGCGAGATTACTTTTTTGCAATGTTGCCCCATACTGTGAATTGCCTCTGCATCATGGATAGATCTTGATCTTTTTTATCAACCATAAATATTGGCTACTAAGGAAATGGAACTCATTAATGATTTATGATGGATTTATTAACGAGAGGCTTGTTCAAGTTATTTGCCCGCGCGTATAGTTCTCGCCAAACTTCTTATCCGCCCTGAAGTTGGTTACAATGGCTGCGCAGTAGTAAATCTCATACAAAAACTGCACCGTTTCGTGCCTTGCGCATCGGAAAGCCAACTTCAGGGCGGCCCACAAATTTGGCGAGCACTATAATATTAACAATGTTGTGGAGAGCAGTGGTGGCCCAGTGGTATCGGTCGCGACTTACAAGTTGTAGGTCGTGGGTTCGAGCCCAGGCAGGTGCTTTACTTTGTGTAAATTATTTCATCACCACTGCTCTCAAAACGGTGAACGAAATCATCGTGGCAACCGGCATGTCCTAGAACCAAAAATTCGAGGACATGTGATATCCACTAACCCGCACTGGGCCCGCGTGGTGGATAACGGCCCATTCCCTCTCAAAGAGAGGAGGCCTGTGTCCCAGCAGTGGGAACATTAATAGGTTGATGATGTGATGATGATGTGATAATATTAAAATAACAGTAGTCGATTCAATAGATACAAAACGATGATCACATAAAACCTGTCTAAATGTACCGAAATCGTGATGTCAGTATGTTCAGTTATGCCATTAGTATTCAGTGGTAATCGATAGTATTGATCGCTACATCATCGTAACGTTAGAGTATGTCCACCTACACATGACTTGTTTCGAGCAAGCTTTCAACTTTACTAAAGTCATCAAACATAATTAATTACTGTGTTTTGTAGAAATAGTTCGACGATTTACATTTTTATCTATAAACTTTTCAGTTGCCTCTCACACATTTATCTTACTAAAATTTTAAAAATCTCTAGTAATTTTGTATTGTTTTTAGTATGCAAAAATAAGCTTAAGTCAACACCCTGATGACGCATTTATTTGCATACAAACAACTAAGCTCACCGATTCCATGCATTGTTTTCAAATCAAACACTTACACTGTTTGCATTACAAATTCTAATTACGAAATCGCATATTTTTTGTGTAATGTATACTCGGCCTAACCTCCGGCGGGCCGTGCTCGTCGAAGGCCGAATTCCAGGCAATAAAACTTAATGGTGGTATAACCCAGATACACCCATCTCATGAATGCAGCGGCAGCCTACAAATATGTCCCTACGAGCGAACCTTACCTTAAATCTACAAGCCGCAATAGGAATGTTAATTGGCGTTTAATTGCAGCAAGTTCGATCAGCTATAGACAAGTAACTACAAACATCTAATTCGGTACAGATTGCATGAGATCCCAGTAGACATTAGCTTAAAAAATAAGCCTGGTTCCAATGAGAGCTATTTGAGTTGAAACTAAAAATGTACCAATGAATAAATTAGCAGTAACACCATACCTGTTGCATTATTCACTTGACAATTCTGTGCACTACACTTCAAATGAATGCAGCTCTCTGGAATTTTAAGTATAAGATATCGTACTATTAAGAGGACCAAGGCATGCGCACTTCACATTAATACGTCAATATATCTCTGAACATCAATTAATTGAAATAACTTGAATAATCGATATGTCAAACTAAACATGTAGCTCTGACAAAGTAAACACATTTGACCCAATTAATCGATACAAAATAATATGTATTAGTTCTTGGACACGACTCAATTACTTCTAAAAATGCAAACCTGCTACGTTTGACCCTGAGTATAGCAAAGCGTATGACATTTTATTTATTGTTGCAGATAAACCAAATAACTTCGTGGATCGACGGCAGCTTCGTGTACAGTACGAGCGAGGCGTGGGTGAATGCAATGAGGTCATTTCAGGTGCCACCCAGCAGCCACGCCTGCCTCTTTACGTACTTTCCTATAACTACATATGTTATCATATATTATACCCTCATCTATGTCTAAGTACCTATACACACAACAACTTTCACTATATCAGCCCGTATCCGCCGAATACTTTCACTGAAACAGGAGAATGCTTATAGATCGAAACAATATACCTAGTTATTGAACCAGATAACCGGCTAGCTAATGAGCCGAGTAATTAGTGTTCAATCTTAGGGCTTGTCTCCATCACCACGTCACGTCGTCGTCAACGAGGAACGGTGCGTTGTCGCGGCGCGATTCACTTACGTGACGTGCTAATGCACGGTACGGCAACTTCGCCGTGGAATGAAGTGTAGTACGTCGGAAGCGGTACGTGGCGCTGGCTCAGTTGATATTTAAATGTCTTAGCGATTAGTGTTGTAAAAAATATGTCAGAAATGCTGTAACTGTCAGAAACTACAAGAAACGAAATTAAACGAATTTTAGTTCTGTCAGAAATGCTGAAAAATATACCGGAATTTTACAAGGCCCGACAATGTGTTACGTTGCGGCGTCGTGACGTATATCTTTACGACTCGGTAACAAAAATTTGCACGTCACGCCAAAGTTTCGCATTGCGACACCGCACTGTTCCACGTTGACGACGTCAAGAACGTGATGATGGGGCAAAGCCCTTACTCTAAACATATAAAAACTAAAGAAATTAATAACTGCAACGCTAGTTAATTTCTAGTATTGTCAATGGCTCCTTTGTATTAATAGATATCCCTTTTACTATTTAGTTACCATTTACAGGGAATGTTCAATACTTTGTTGGCAGTTGGCACTCAGAACGAAACGATAATTTGCATAGCTTGGCAACAAAACCACTCCTTCAGACACTTTATCACTTTAACAAATCGAATTCAATACACTTGTATTCATATATCTATCACCATAAGCTATACCCTCATTTGCATCCATCAATTGTAACTTTAAAACACCGAATAATTTATCTTATTGCCCAATATAATTGAAACAAGTATTTGTTCGCGATCAGTCAAGTTTCTCCATTTAACAGCGGGCTATGTCTATGTGCCAAAAGGTCACGTAACTCATGTATGTAATACGTACATTGAACATATTTTAAGCTTCATTGATTAATTAGCGTTCTTAATTCATTAGCTTTTTATTTAACCTTGGCCTAAAGTGTGAGAAATAGGTTCGTATTGCGAAAAATTTTGATTCTACGTCTGTTTTGGTAGTTGATATTTTTTATTGTCTTTTGAGTGACAAATATAAAAAGTTGATACCTAAGTTTTCTTATAAAAACCTGCATGAAAACTGATCGTCAATAACTGCATGTTTCTTAAGGAGATCCTTTCATAAATGAACAAGCCTATATTCTATGGATTTGACGTTGGCATACAAAAGATTCAAATTACTCATAACAAAACAATGAGCATTCAATACAATCAGATGCAACTGCCCTCAAGCTACATTTCAAATAACTTGATACCATTGCGTGTACAGAACGGAAGCCTGGCGAGTGAAGGAGGGATGCCTCTACGCAACACCAAGCGAGTACCTCTCTTCAATAATCCTGTGCCGCACTATATGAGGATGCTCAGTCCTGAACGACTTTTCTGTAAGTTTTCACATATTTTTAGGATTCCGTAGACAACAAGGAACCCAAGTTCCGCTATGTCCGTCTATACGCAGCTTAGCTCAGAGACTAGTCTACAACTACTAGTTTTAAAAAGCTATAATTTGGCATGAATAAATAAAAAAAAGAATGAAAAAAAATTGGTTATATCCTATCGACATAAAGTGGTTTGGTGTATTTCTCGACAAGCCCATGGTGTGGGGTATCGTTGGATAAGTTATTCAAGAATGTTACGGGTCTGTGAAAGCCATTTTTCGATTCAGGGATCCGCTTGCGTAAAATTAAGCTTCAAATTGCAAATTTTTGTTAGAGTCAATGTCACTCGCACTTGGCCAGTTTATTTTTTATAGCTGTCAGAGATTGACTTAATTTCGTTTTGGATTTATTAATTATCTTTGAGCACTATGAATCCAATGAGTCAAGAGAACTTTGCCTCAGTGTCTATTCAGTATCATAGCCTAAATATAATTTCTTCACAGAATAAGACACTATGCTTTGCTCCCTAGTTGAAGTACAACACACTATCCGCCATCCGTATCGTCTCTCCCAGACGTCTGTATGTAGACGATGTAACTCTCATTGAGCCTTAAAGTTCTTGGGGTTACAAGATGACTCAGAAGTTAAGGGGTTTTTTATTATTTGAAACCAACGTTATATCCTCTAATTTCTCATCTTCTTATAACTATTTTCTCAGTATTGGGCGACCCGCGTACAAACCAGAACCCCGCAATGGTGACGTTCGGTATGTTACTGCTCCGTTGGCATAACGTTGTGGCAGCTCGAGTGCACCGACAACATCCTGAGTGGAGCGACGAGCAACTGTTCCAGCGAGCTAGGAGGATCGTCATCGCTAGCTTACAGGTAGGATTATAAGTTCTACAGTTGGAAATAGATAATTTTAAAATACAAATTCCTGTACCATAGTTTACATTAGTTTATGATTGGAGCCTCCTTTAAGCATGATAACGCCTGTGTTAGGAGACTCCGCTCTTCCACAGCTTTGGATGTTTGTACAACTTACAAAATTATTGAGTTACATTTTTCATTATTACTAGGCAATATAATTTTTTTTTCTCGAGCTCGTGTTGTGTGCTTTCTTGCCAAAAAGGCGGCAACGTTTCCAGAAGTCCTTCTTACAGGTGATGATAAAGCTGTCTGTGTGAAATATTAGGCAGGCAAGAGAGCAAATATACTCTAAAAAAATGTTTTCATTATTACTAGACAGTATAATTCTTTTTCTCAAGTTCGTGTTGTGTGCTTTATTGGCCATCAAGGTGGAAACATTTCCAGAATGCCTTCTTACCGGTGATGATAAAGCTGTCTGTGTGAAATATTAGGCTGGCAAAAGAGCAAACATGCACTAAAAATGTTCTATCACCCGAAATTTCTCGATTGCCCATCCAGAATCCAGCAGCTCACCGTCGAGCCTTAACAAAAAAATAATAAACCAACCATATTACTTGTGGTTTCCAGAACATAATCCTAAACGAGTACGTACCAGCCTTCCTAGGAGTTCCCCTACCTCCATACAAAGGCTACCGCGCGGACGTAGCGCCCGGCGTCACACACTCCTTTGCCGTAGCTGCCTTCCGCTTCGGACACACACTGGTGCCGCCTGCAATACTGCTCAGAGATAGGCACTGTAAATACGGACGGGCGCCTGGAGGACATGACGCTATTAGGCTGTGCCAGACCTGGTGGGATGGAAATGTAAGTAAGACATTATTTTTATACGGTGATAAGGTGGAAAGGATAAATGACGTAACAAAATCGGCAAATAAGTATAATAACGAAGTCTATTTCTGGAGAATGGGTTGTTTGGTTGTGACAGGCTTTCCTAGTGCAGATCTCAATAGGAATTTATCAAATAATATTGTACTCTTATATAATAGTTTGTAAAACACCTTTTTTGAAGATAAATGAATATTTGTGTTATGTTAGGTTATTAATCATACTAAAACAGATTCAGAGTCTGTTCCAACACCTCTGGAACAGTTGACCCTGATACTTTCATTTAACAAGAGTTCCCTTTTCACTGTATCAGGTGTAAGCATAGAATATCTATACTCCATTTGAAATTACATTAGAATTTTTTACAACCCCTTTTTACAGTCCGTTCAACCGATTTTGAGTTCTATCCCGTAAACATAAGGATGGCATAAAAAGCATAAACCTGTTAACAAAAACTGTTTAATACTGCTGCCATTTGTCATATCAACAACGCAATACAAGTCAAAATCGGTTGAACGGGCTGTAAAATGGGATTATTTAAATGTATCTCAAATGAATACTCCATTGAGAAAAAATGTATTAAAATTAAAACTGATCTACTTCAACAATGTTTCCAGGATGTGATGTCTCAAGTACCAATCGAAGAAGTCCTACTAGGAATGGCATCACAAGTTTCAGAGCGAGAGGATGCATTGCTCTGTTCCGATGTTCGAGACAATCTGTTTGGTCCCATGGAGTTCTCACGAAGAGACCTTGGAGCGCTTAATATCATGCGAGGAAGAGATAACGGATTGCCTGATTATAACACTGCCAGGTTTTTTTTTTTCTACTACCTTGTCTAATATGTAACACATTGCCTAAGAAATTCGTTTCGAAATATGAACGAAATATGAGACACAAGATTACAAAAAAAAATTTAAAAAAATACGTAATAAAAGTTACGAAAAGACTTTTGTATGGATCATTATGTAACTGGCAGAATGACACTGAACCTGTTACCTCTCGAAAAAGCGCGCGTTGATTGTGTATATAGGCTGTGGTTTTTAGTCTGAACGTTACTAATAAATTGTTGTTATTTGCATTTAATTAAGTAAGCTCATAAGTTAGTAGAAAATTGACTACATCGCTCGTGTTAATATCTCGACTTTTTATGCTCAACACGAAATGTATTATTTCGTACCGCATATACTAAAACCGTTTAATAGCTTATAAGATCACATTTTCAAATCTTACACCACGACCAAGATCGCAGTCATTATGCAATCAAGCGGCCAACTTAATGTATGACAATAACACTGTTAAAGATTTTCTAGGCCTATAAAAAACAAATTTATTTCAGAGAATACTTTGGACTAAAGAAAATCAAAACGTTCAACGAAATCAACCCTGATCTATTTGAGGGCAACCCCGATCTACTGCAAAAATTGATTCAAGCTTACAATGGCAACATTGACAACATAGATGTTTATATCGGTGAGTTCAGCAAAAGCACTGAATAACTTTTTTTTTTATATTATAGAAGTTGAACTAAATTTCTGGTATATTTTTAGGTGGTATGTTGGAATCTACTGGACATCCTGGAGATTTATTCAGAGCCATCATTATAGACCAGTTCACTAGGATAAGAGACGCTGATAGATTTTGGTTTGAAAATGAACAGAATGGGTAAGTACACAATTTTTTTTCTGTATATATTGCAATCTCATCTGCAAACTTGTCTTGAGGGCTTTATACAATTCATGTGGGTTTACCAAATATTTATCTTAATTCACTTATATCTTTTATATAAATCACATTTAAATCCTCTGCTCATTCAGCATTGTAAATCATCCAAGAAAGTACAAAATATCTTAAGAAATCTTTTTTCTTTTGTTCCAGAATCTTCACCAAAGAGGAGATTGCTGAGCTGCGTCAGATCACAATGTGGGACGTTATCGTAAACAGTACCTCCCTTGGTCCTCACGACCTGCAGCGCGACGTGTTCCACTGGCGCGCCGGCGACCCGTGCCCGCAGCCCTACCAGCTCAACGCCTCCAAACTGCCGCCCTGCAAGTACCTCAGAGGGTACGACTACTTCGAGGTATCCTATGAGAAACATTTTGATCACACTTTTAAATGAACAAGGTAGCTGTATCTGTTACAGCATCAGTTAACCTTACCACCTTACTCAATATCTTACTATTCCTCTTCATCAAATGTACCATCAAATGTTCCGCTAAATGTCTTAAATCCACATCTGGACCATGTTTAATTTCCATTTAGTGATCGACATTTTTCCAAGGCCCAACAGTTATCAAACGGAATATAACAACTTGTAAATAAAAACTCTAGTTCAACATCACTTACATACTTCTGATTTGTTCCAGGGCAACGAATTCGCATACATCTACACCTGCCTGATACTGGGTTTTGTGCCCATACTATGCGCTGGCGCAGGGTATGGAGTGGTGAAATTGCAGAACAGTCGTCGAAGAAAACTCAAGATCCAACAAGAACATCTGAAAAATGCACAATATAAAGGTAAATATCAATTAGCTTATATTTACAACACAAAATAAGAAAAGTGAAAGAGTAGACTATAATAAACTATGATAAAAATGTCAACGAATGTCTGTTTCTTTTAAAGGATCGGTAGATAAAATGGTGTGTCGTGAATGGGTGCACGCCTCTCATAAACGTCTGGTGAAGCTGCGTCTGGGACCAGAGCCTGCACTTCACGTCACTGATCGCAAAGGAGACAAACTAAGAACACTTCCACTAGATCACACTGACCAACTGACAGTTCTTGAAAGTCAGGTAAATATCATTTTTATACTACCCTGCCACACAACACATTGCCTAAGAAATTAGTTTCGAAATATAAACATTTAGACACAAGATTATAAAATAAAAATAAAAAAAACAAAATTACGAAATGACAGTTACGAAATGACTTTTGTATGGATCATTATGTAACTGGCAGAATGATACAGACCTATTACCTCTCGAAAAAGCGCGCGTTGATTGTGTGTATATAGTCTGTGGTTCTTAGTCTGAACGTTTCTAATAAATTGTTGTTGGAACTTATTAAGTATTTTTGCATTTAATTAAGTAAGCCCATCAGGTAGTAGAAACGGAATAGTTCGTGTCTCGCATAAAAAGGCTTTATTTTAACACTCGCATGTAGCTTTCGAAATTGGCTACATCGCTCGTGTTAAAATCTCGCCTTTTTATGCTCGACACGAAGTGTACTATTTCGTTACAATCAATGTTATTTTACTCATAATGCTAATAAATAAATAACAACGACCCCAATACACCTCCTTGAGGCACACCTCTTCACCTATGTGCACCTGTGTTGATAACCTAATGATTTCTTAAATCGTCATGTTCCAGGAAAGCAGACAAAACAAGCGTCCTCTAGTCTTGATCCGTGCACCTAGAGAACACGACTTGGTTCTAGAAATGGACTCTGCTGCTTCACGGCGCAAGTTCTTGGTCAAACTGGACACGTTTTTGGCTAATCATAAAAAAGCACTTAATCTGACACAGGTAAGACAAATATTACACTTCATTAAGTAGCTATTACACGGTACTCTAATGAATTTAATCAAAAACCCCATATCAGAGATAATATAATACTAGCATACAGATGCCTCATCCCATACAAAGAAACCACGTGCGCAGCTTACGTTTTTCGTCTGATTATTTTTATAAGTACTTCGATCGCATCCGATTCCGTTACACGGCTATAGATGGCGTTAGCAGCGAATTACAAGTAAAAGGGTATTCTCGGTTCGTGAATTTTTTTTCTTTAAAAACAGTGACGATTTGTTTTATAGTATTTTTTTGCAAATTTCATTGTACCAAAATGTGTTACAAAACAAATTTAAAAAAATCGGGTGGTATACCTAAGAAATTTAAAACCGCGTCATCTATTGGAATCAATTTTAAATGATCAAATTATCTTTAAAATGTGAATGGCTCTTAAAGCCGAGAGCATAATTTTGTAAAGAACATACAATTTTTATAATGAATTCTAGAAAGTGTCAATTTTACACACAATTCAAGATGCATATCGCGCCATTTAGCGACATTTATTTGAACCAAATTTTCTCTGTTAGCGCTGGGACCCCGTGTCCATATGATCGTCGTTGAAGTCAGTTTGTCGAAGTCAAATGTTGATGCCATTGACACATTACCATTGATTCTTCCTTGCAGGGTCATCGCGAACATATTCTGGCTACAGCAGAGACAAGAGAACGTCGTCAACGTAAACTGGAGCATTTCTTCAGAGAAGCTTACGCTATTACATTTGGTTTAGCACCCGGTGAGAAGAGACACCGGAGGAATGAAGACGCTGATCCTGAAGTAAGTTGTCCATTCAAACAAAGAGAATTTTCTACAAATTTCGATGAAGAAGGCAATATTAATCAAAGTATTGTTTCAGTCTATTGTAATGAGGACGTCACTATCAAAGAGTGAATTCGCGAGTGCGCTTGGAATGAAAGCAGATGCGGTGTTCGTGAAAAAAATGTTCAACATTGTCGACAAAGACGGAGATGGTAGAATCTCTTTCCAGGTACAGTCTTCACTTTTGATATCATCTAGTATAGTTATTGCATTGCATATTATGAAACCATGCTATTCAATATAATTTAATCCTTGTGATGATGTATATGTCACAGTTAAAACCCGTTTTTCGCTAGAACTCGTTTTCCATTGTTAAACATAGGTTTTACTAAATGCCTAGTCTAGAAATACAAGTTAAACTAGAAATACCTAGTCAAAACTAGAATTTACCACTGATATATTTGATTTTCAGATAAAACTAGTTGTCACTCCGAGCTTTAGCTAAAACTAGCATTAGAGAAACTAATCATGGATCAAGTGATTAATCAGGGCACTAAGTACAATCTCCGGGCGTTATGAATCTAGTCAAGTCAAATAGGGCAATGTAAAGAATGATTTAAACTTCAATATTTATCACATTGTCTGGTCAATATGAATATTGCTACGTAACGGTTGGGCAATTTCATAATCATGGTCAATGAATTAGTCCAAGAGCGAGCGACGCGAGCTCGGGAGCTTAGGACATCCGGACACGGATAGGTTACGTTTGAAGGAAATCTTCGCTCGCTTTGCTCGCTCACTTCAGCTCCCGTCATTTCCTTCATGTTAGGTTACTTTAGACCCTGAGAACAGAAATACACAGACAGCTCCGTCGACTTTATTGTTTAAATAGTAATCGTACTTACCTATTCTATATTAAAACCAATGTCAACATTAAAATATAACATTAAAATAGTTTGTATCAGATTGTCTACTCATATTGGGCATTTAACTGATAATCAATTTTGAGCATTAGTTAATTCTAGTTTTAACAAAGGCTTTTAGTTAAAACTTGTTCTAAACGCGTTCTATCTAAAAACTGGTTTTAACTGTAACATATATAAGTCAAAAAATTGCAGCCTTCATTTATATCAACTTCAGCATGTCGTTCTACAAATAGCATCTTCATTATTGTTATATTAATTTCAAATACTCCGCTTTAGCTCTCAATTAAGTCTAAAAGGCATAACTGGCAGTTACTTGATCACGAATGTTTCTCTTAGGAATTTTTGGACACGGTAGTCCTATTCTCCCGCGGGGCCACAGAAGACAAGCTGCGCATCATCTTCGACATGTGCGACGACGACCGCAACGGCGTCATCGACAAGGGAGAGCTCAGCGAGATGCTGCGCTCGCTCGTGGAGATCGCGCGCACCACGTCCTTGAGGGACGAGCATGTCACTGAGCTTATTGATGGGATGTTTTCTGTGAGTTTAGTCCGGTCAAATTAGACCAAAAAATAGGGGTAGGTTTACATTAATTCGCGTAGAGCTGAAAATTGGTACGAATGTTTGGAACAACATTATAAATTAAATATAAAAAGTCGCCATCGATCCCACACTAGCAATTTTTTTTATTTAAGGTCAAAGTTCGCAAATATGGGTTTTTTGCGTTTTTTTGCCGAACGGTATTAAGTTTTATAATAAAATTGGTCAGAATAAAAATTGTAGATTGTGCAATTATCTATAAAAATTATCTCTACAATTTTCTCCTAAACGTCACCATTTCTGAGATATAATGGTTTAAAAAGTTGAAAAATTTGTATTCTTTATAATATGCAGATGTTTCCACGCCACCTACACGCGCGTATACTTTGCGCGTTTGTTTTTAACGTGATTTCCCCGATAGGCCTATTCCAAAATCTATTGTGATCCTGTTTAATTCAATACTATTCAAAATTATGTAAAAACTGGTACTATTGGAAATGATTAAAGCCACGTGAATTCTAAAAAAATTGGTAAAATTATCCGTCTCATTCATAATCGTTTGATAATTCTGCTTCCTCTTCTTCTTGTTCTTGTCACCCTAAATATGGTTGCTCAAAACCCCAGTCAGCTCCCCCTCTAATAGCTTTCGTAATAGTGAAAGATTCGGTGGGCTTGACTTTATTTTATTTATACTTTGTTTTAGGACGCCGGTCTCCAACACAAAGATCACCTAACTTACTCGGACTTCAAAGTGATGATGAAAGAGTACAAAGGTGAATTCGTCGCCATCGGTCTGGACTGCAAGGGGGCAAAGCAAAACTTCCTCGATACTTCTACTAACGTTGCGAGGATGACGAGCTTCCATATCGAACCATCTATGGAGCAGTCCAGGTATGTGTACAGGTATTTCATAAAAGTAGAAATAAGTACGATGCCCGATGTAAAGAAAGAAATAAAGAAAACTAGTTTATCTGCACTCACAACGTAATGTTCCTAATATGAATTAAAAAAAAATGTATAAACACGTACTTTATATTCATGGATAGGTAAAATTAAAAAAAAAACCATTACTGTGCAACATTTTCCTTCGATTTTCAAACAACTGCATCATAAAATAATAAATAAATTCTATAGCACACTTTTACTTTTTAATTTACTAGCGCATATGGGCTCATTGACTTAATGTAGAAAAGTAGTAGTGGCATATTATTAGGTATTAAAACACTCGCGTGTTATTATTATCACATTCGGCATCGCCTCGTGTGATAAACCGACGCTCGTGTTTTAATAACCCCTAGTATATGACCGTTGTATAAACTACTATTATTTGGCATACACAGATACACACAATGTAGGTACAAATAAAAGGGAACTTAATTTAAAACAATTACATACATAGTGTGCCCCGCGGCTGAGCCAAAAAGGTTCAGCAAAATGCCAGACATCTAGGTTGATCCATTATACGTGGGTTTATGGTTGGTCGCTAATGTTAATTCTGGTTTTTAAGACATGCGTGATTGGGAATAGAGTGTCGTATTTGTGCCAAGAAAAATAAGACTGGGTTTGACCCCCAGTTCAGATAAATTTCGGGTTAATCTATCGCCTGCACCCCTGCAGTTATTGGCACATCTGAGTTTATAGGCTAAAAATAAGAAAACCTTAGATTACGCAATGTATGAATTTCCATGCCAGTGATAGGATATTAGGTAGCTTTCTTATAACTTAGTGAATATATACGTATAATTACTATTTCATTGGATGAAACAACTCTTAAAATAAAGACTAGAAAATTTCCTTCGAAGTCATTATAGTTTTTGTATGCTAGTGCATTTCATTATGATTTTCTGGGTATATGATTACTAAGCTAAGGGAGGCCTCTCTTAAAGTGTCAATAACTGGTTATCTTACTCTAATTTATTTTTTGTTGGTAACGCAACTGACGCTGTAGTTAACATGGCCTGCTGGGACCAAAATATTTAATGAGTTTTTCCATCGAATCGAAAAGAAGAACCCAGCCAAAGGTTCGCCCTTATTACATACTACTGATAACAAATGGCGAAATAGGGTAAAATCTATTCTAGAAAATGGATCTAATTGGGGTAAATTGGCTCATTGTAATCTTTTCACTATTTTCAGACACTGCATCCTACTAAAATGGGACTACCTAACAACCTTCCTAGAGGAGAACAGACAGAACATATTCTACCTGTTCGTCTTCTACGTGGTGACCATCGGACTGTTCGTGGAAAGGTTCGCACATTACTCCTTCATGTCGGAGCACCTGGACCTGAGACACATCATGGGCGTCGGTATCGCCATCACCAGGGGTTCCGCAGCTTCTTTGTCTTTCTGCTACAGTCTGCTACTGTTGACCATGTCGAGGAATCTGTTGACCAAATTAAAAGTACGTATTTTTTCTTACTTCCCAAAAACTTGATTTCCCAAAAAAGGAGGAGTTTCTGTGTTCGACTGTATTTATTTTTTAATGTATGTTCACCGATTTCTCCGTCAATTGTGAACCGATTTTGAAAATTCTTTTTGTGTAGCGAAGTCAGAATCTGATAATGAAGTCCAATGGAAATCGAGGGACTTCTTAAATATTATAGGCAAATATATAGCGATTTTGGTATTTTCATTAACGTGACATTTGGTGAAGTGAGCTGATGAAGAAGACCCCAGATGGTCACTAGTACTCCCTAATGATAAGTATGTCACGGGTACAAGATATATCGAATAGTTAAGCTACTATGATGAAGCAAATATGTACATATAACAATATGATACTGATAAAAATGGTATCATCGAACTGAGCTGATAATGAAGCCGGAAGGTGGGCACTGGAACTCCTTTAAAAAACAATGTACCCTGGTCGTGTTTGGGCTTATTTGAAACATCATGAGATGTACTCTGGCTATAAATGTATTTCATGGTAATATGAAATATATATTATTATTTATTTATTATATGCTTTATTGTACACCTAAAAATACATTTATAAAAAGAAACTTAAAGTTAATTTACATACAATGGACGGCCTTATAGCTTTCCGCGATCTCTTCCAGGCAACCTGGTATGGACAGTAATTTTCTGGACATGAAGTGAGGTTGTCATTGTTGTGACAATAATATTGAAGTCTCTCTAATCAATGTAACCAAAATTAAAAAACGAAAGAAAAACTTTTTTCTCCAAAGTCGGTGTCGTAAGTCGAAAAACTTTAGGTACCAAAGACCACCGACATCGGTTTGGAAGTCGGTTTACTCGTTGTGTTAAAAATTTTGTTTCAATCAAACAGTCTTTTGGACAGTTCAACTTTCAACTGCCCAAAAGACTTAATTATGAAAGCCAACTATTTAAGATGAACTTATTGAATTCGATTTTCAAACAGAAATAACTAACTCAAATATACTTGTTGACATATCGTAAAATTTTGGGATATTATCATTAAAAACAATGTAGGTTTTGGAGGACACATTTTTACTTCTAAGTGACCTTTAATAGTGCGTGAACCTTTGATAAAGTCTTCACGAATTGCTTCACAAAACTTACATATGCTGTGAATTTGCAGGAATTCAGCATCCAACAATACATTCCACTAGACTCAAGCATTCAATTCCACAAAATCGTGGCCTGCACCGCACTATTCTTCTCGCTTCTCCATACGGCTGGCCATATGGTGAACTTCTACCACGTATCTACACAGCCCGTCGAAAATCTACGATGCCTTACCAAGGAGGTTCATTTTACTTCGGACTTCAGGCCTGGCATCACGTACTGGGTATTCCAGACTGTAACAGGTAAGCACAAATTCTTATAAGTAGTAAGTTCGCATTTTTCCAAATCTCTGACTAAACCTGGACTTTATAAATCTTAACATATAGGTAATTTTGGGATATACTAGGTATTTTTTTTCGATATCCCATTACTCTAGGGTTATATTCTATCCTAAGAGGGATAGGAATAGGGAAGTATAAACCTATGAAAATGTATGGTTATACCTTTGTTATACCTGGTATAACTTTATACCGCGTTTATTTGTAAGAGGGTATAAGTAAAAATAATACAAAATGTTCTAGAGTATGTGGTCCAAAAATGCATAGTTTCGAAGATATCATAAATCGAAATTAATTTATTTCAATAAAAAATTGCATCAATGTATGAAAAATAATATATGATTATAGAAAAATAATTCATATGCCAGTTGATTCTTTGATATTCTCATTCATACCCTAGAGTCTCGAGTTATGGGATATCAAAAACCAGCCAAGTGCGAGTCGGACTCGAGCACAAAGGGTTCCGTACCATTATCGCAAAAAACGCCAAAAAAAACACGTATGTTGTATGGGAGCCCCACTTAAATATTTAGTTTATTCTGTTTTTAGTATTTGTTGATATAGCGGCAACAGAAATACATCATCTGTGAAAATTTCAACTGTCTAGCTACGAGTATCACGGTTCATGAGATACAGCCTGGTGACAGACAGACGGACCGCGAAGTCTTAGTAATAGGGTCCCGTTTTTACCCATTGGGTACGGAACCCTGAAAAAGAACACCATGTATTAATTAAAGACTCTCTGGTTTCTTTATTTCTTGGATCACTAAAGGGAGGGTCCTCTCCAAGATATGCATTGCGGTAGTAGCTGGAGCATAATGCAACTTTGTTTTTTATTTTTCCCCCAACGGAGAGACGAAGAGGGGTGTTAGAAGTTTGACATGTGTGTTTGTGTATCTGTCCGGCATCAGCTCCTAACCGGATGAACCGATTTTGATTTAGTTTGTTTTTGTTTGAAAGGTGACATTATCAGGAGTGTTCTTAGCTATGGGTGGTGAAAATCGGTTGTGCCATCCAAAAGATATGGGTTTTTTTACTGTTTTAATCCGGATATTTTCGCAAGATATCGTGTCAGGGGTTTTTAAATGTAACTTGTTATTACTGCACTGCACGATCATGTTGGACCAGATTCAACAAAAGCCAGCATAGATTTTAAAGTGGAATCATTCGTGCGTGGTATATGACGTAATTACAGCTATTTTATTTTATCATAGGTGTAACCGGCGTCCTCCTCTTCGTGATAATGTGCATAATCTTCGTGTTCGCTCACCCGACGATCCGCAAGCGCGCGTACCCGTGGTTCTGGCGCGCGCACTCCCTGCACGTGCTGCTGTACGCGTTGTGTCTCGTGCACGGACTGGCCAGGCTGACTGGAGCTCCTAGGTTCTGGATCTTCTTCCTTGGACCTGCCGTCATTTATACTCTTGATAAGGTAAGAAATATTAAGAAAATATTTTTTAATACACCTGACGTCTCGTTCTCTTGGGTTTTGGAGTACGCACTTCTTCTTGCAACGCGTTGTGAATTGTACATGGAAGTACCAGCAGCCTTATTGCGTAATCAATTCGGCAAGGCAAAAGGCAAGGAGTATGAAAAATCGACTAATCACATAGACAGAAATCTACATCGCATCTTTCATCTCGCATGTGATTGGTCGATTTTTATACACTTTTCTCTTTGCCTTACCGAATTCATTACGCAATAAGGCTGCGGGTTGACTGAAGCTCCAAGGTTCTGGCTCTTCTTCTCTAAGACCTGCCGCCATTTGTACTGTTGATAACTTAATTCAAAGTGATTTGTAAGTATAAAAGATGATTGATATTGATGATATTATTCTAATCCACCATTATGTTAATTATTATTGTTTACTGAGATCTAAATAAAATGTTGTGTTTACCTTTAATTTAGGTACATGCAGTGCTATTATATTTGTTAATGATAAGTATTGTGAATGCCCTTGTTTGTATTTAGTTGGTTTGCCTAAATAAATAAAATAAGGTGGGAAATATTAGTATGAACTGTTTGAATGGATCTGACGGCTAGTCCGTCTGAATCTGGCAAATAAACCATAACGCACCGTTAGTATTAAAGTGACCTAACATAAAAAATGAAATTTGTTGGCAGTGACCAAAAAAGTCTTTAAAAAAAAGAATACTAAAGTAACCGATGTATAAGCTGTTCCTTTTTAGGGTTCCGTACCCAAAGGGTAAAAACGGGACTCTATTACTAAGACTTCGCGATCCGTCTGTCTGTCTGTCTGTCTGTCTGTCCGTCTGTCTCCAGGCTGTATCTCATGAACCGTGATAGCTAGACAGTTGAAATTTTCACAGATGATGTATTTCTGTTGCCGCTATAACAACAAATACTAAAAACAGTATAAAGTAAATATTAAAGGGTGGCTCCCATACAACAAACGTGATATTTTTGCCGTTTTTTGCTCGATATTAATAACGGCAACAGGTAGACGCTTGAAATATTCACAGAATGTTTAGTTGTATATTTACTTCAAAAAATAATAATTAATAAATTAAAATAAAATAAATTTAGGGGGGCTCCCATACAACAAACGTGATTTTTATGCAGTGTTTTGCGATAATGGTACGGAACCCTTCGTGTGCGAGTCCGACTCGCACTTGGCCGGTTTTTTTACTCTAATTCGGGATTTTTTTCGCCACAGGGTTTTAGTATACTTTTAAAGGTCAGTATAGCAAAATCAGGAGTTACAGGAATTTGAATTCGGTCACTTTAATACTAAGGGTGCGATAAATCCTGCCCCTGGTGTAAACGTAGTCAATGCTGGTGCCAACCTGGAGATTGTGATCAACCTGTTTCCAATTTGAATTCATTCATTTAGGATTACCAATACCAACCCAGTGTGGCACCAGACATCAAGACCACACCAATAATGTACAAATACTTTAATTTCTTGTGTATTTTTCACATCAGGTGGTGTCACTGCGTACCAAGTACTTAGCCCTGGATGTATTGGAAACGGAAATGTTACCATCGGATGTTATCAAAATAAAGTTCTACAGGCCTCCTAATCTAAAATATTTATCAGGTAATTATAAAAGCCATTAGTAAATTATCTTCAAAAAGTAATGTCTTCATAAGCAAGGCAAGGTTAGATTTTCTGAAGATGCGGTTTATATATTCAAATAAGACTAATTAACTTTGTCAATGAAATTTTTTTTTTCTGCTAGGTCAATGGGTACGCCTATCATGCACGGCGTTTAAAAAAGAAGAGTTCCATTCATTCACCTTAACATCAGCTCCTCACGAGAACTTCCTATCGTGTCACATCAAGGCGCAGGGACCCTGGACGTGGAAACTCCGGAACTACTTCGATCCCTGCAATTATAATACTGAGGATCATCCTAAAATAAGGTAAATTTAAATAAACTTACAAATCATTAAATATAAAATACCAATAAATGTTTCTACCTATGTCCTTTACAGACTTTGAAACCATCTAACCGATGTACCCCAAACCGGTTTCATTAGAAATGCAATAACTATGGTTGTAGACCACTAAAATAAACATAAACTCAATTTCCTTTTTTTCCAACAAATAATCAAAATTATATTTTTTTTTTTTCATTACACTCCGGGTATACGCTAGTCTATGTTAAAAAGTGGAATACCAAAAGAATATCCTGATGATTTTCCTAGTACTTAACACTAGGTTTATCACTCGAATGTTTTCCTTCTGGGTAGGCTCAGAACATTCTTTGCTCGCCCGGTCTACCATCAATTAGTATATTATCATTGTCATAGAAAATTATCTTGCTTATTTTATAACATATTCTACCAGCAAAGTATAAATTTTTCCAAAGCAGATAAAAATAGTTACCTTGCAAAAATTTCACTTTTAGCGGTGTAGTGCTAAAAGTGAAATTTTCGTCAACTACAGCAAATGAAACCGCTGTTCTTTCACTCTCCAAGGATCCAGGGTCCGTTCGGCGGCGGGAACCAGGACTGGTACAAGTTCGAGGTGGCGGTGATGGTGGGTGGTGGCATCGGCGTCACGCCCTACGCCTCTATCCTCAACGACCTCGTGTTTGGCACCTCCACCAACCGGTACTCCGGAGTCGCTTGCAAGAAGGTAAAGTGGATAAAGCCTATATACTTTCCCTGATCCTTGTCTTTTCAAACATTTCAGATTTACCAATGAAATTGCTTTCAAAAATCTAAACTGTGGTCAAGAGCTATCCAGTATCCAGCCAGTTTTTACAACATTCATGATACTAGCTCTTGAACGTGGTTTAGATGTGCAGGTCGCGTACAATTTCTTTGTCTTCAGAGACAGATGCTTCGTCTGTAGCAGTTTTAAATCCGCAATATTAAAATAAACTTGTAAGCCATAATCTCTATACAACTGAACGTTACTTTTTTAACCCCCGGCGGAAAAAAAGGAGTGTTATAAGTTTGAAGTGTGTACCTGTATCTGTGTTAGCTCCTAAACGGATGAACCGATTTTGATTAAGGTTTTTTTTTATTGAAAAGTGACATTATCGGGTGTGTTCTTAGTTGTGTTTGATGAGAATCGTTTCAGACGTTCAAAAATTATGGGCGTTTTACTGTTTGAATCGGGGTATTTTAGCAAGATATCGTGTCCTAATTAAGTATTCTATAGATTGTTGATCGAAGCGTGTCTATTACTAGATAAATTATGTAGATTAAAAAGTAAGAAAAAAATTGTTGGGTCTTTTGGAAATTTTAAATTTTTCTTGTATTAAGTAAGATCTTGGGTTATATATTCAAGTATCAGAAAACTAGGACATGAAAATTAAGTAATCAACGTGAGGTAATTGAATCATTTCAAGATTCTGTCATTTTGATTTAAAATGTCAATTCGGCAGTTAACGAAATCCTTTGTCAACAGTAAAACCGTGAAATAAACCGAAAAGATTGTTTGATTTAACAACAAATTCTTTGTCCAACAATTTCATAGCCATGCCATTATTTCTAATAACCATGAATATTAAATGAAATAATTCCATTGAATAAATTTTACGATTGCATCAAATAGAAAATTATTCTGAGAAATTGGGAACGATCGACACTTGCTCACGACTTACCGTGACTTAGCACGTGGCTTACCGTTTACAACATTGACCAATGACCTACAATGGCTCTTTAGTTCTTATGTAAAGTGATGACATAGACTCTAACTAGGGATTTGTGGCTTTTGTGCAATACCTACATAAATACATCGTGACGAAATAAATGCCTAGCAATAATACCTTCATTGTACCAAATTCTCATGTACCAAATTCGCAAGAACTATGCGAAGAGTCTTTTTCAAGTCTTACACTTTTTACACACTAAGTAATTGGCCCAGTTAAAGCATGTAAGTGTCAATACAAGTTTCCTTTAGTGCATTTTGATGTTAACTGCATTGAGTGATTACGAAATACGCATTCGTTTCTGTGGAACTTTAGAATATTAGGGCGGGTTGCATCATCTTGTTAACCTTAATGGCTGTAACGAATTGCAAGTTTAGTTTACTTATATATAAGGATTCTTAAAAACCGGCCAAGTGCGTGTCCGACTACGCACATTTAGGGTTCCGTACAAAACCGCAAAATTTAATTGTTTGTAATAGAAAAAATGCAGAAATTTCAAACAAAAAATCTGATTTATTTAATATATTGGTATGTTTTGATACGAGTGTCCATAAAACCCGTGCGATAGACGACGGACAGACAGACAAACACATGAGTGACAGTAATACGTTATATATATATATGATACGTTTGGACCCTTCGGGTACAGAACCCTAAAAACGAAGCAGCCATCTTTCAGAGAAAACTTTGGTTGACATAACATTTGGGCTGCTTTGTAACCACGTAATATATTTTTCATGGAACTTACCATCTGCACAGTTAACTGTGCCTGACAATAACGAAGCAAACATAATAATGAACAGTTGAATTCTTTAAATACGTCATAAGTCAAACGCACTGTTCCCAGGAAGACGAAAAATACAAACCTGGGGGGTGACCATAAGCCCTAAGAGTAAGGTTATTTTAAGATCGCGTAAGTGACAGATGTATACAAGTCATATACATCTGTCCCTTACACGCACTTAAAATAACCTTACTCTAAGAGCTTATGGTCACCCCCCTGGGCTATATGTTCGTTGTGGCAATTCTACAATACAGTTATCTTTAAAATCTCGTCATCTATCATTATTTTGTTACTGTTCTTGTGTTTTGTTGTTATTATTGTACCTATGTTAAACAAATTAATAAATGACTTATGACTTACTGGCTTACATTGTTTTTCGTTAGTCATAAACCAAGAATAGTTCTGAGTCTCCTCATTATCACACAGGTGTACTTCCTCTGGATATGTCCGTCGCACAAGCACTTCGAGTGGTTCATTGACGTGCTGCGTGATGTGGAGCGCAAGGACGTCACCAACGTGCTCGAGATACACATCTTCATCACGCAGTTCTTCCACAAGTTCGATCTCAGGACCACCATGCTGGTAAGCCATATAAACACATCAAACTTGTAATAATTAAAAGACTCGTTCAGGCACGTTGGATTGATTTATTATATTTTATTCAGATTATTACAAGAGACCGGTCAAGCCGTGTTGCTATCCACAGACAATCTTCACTGGCGCTAGAGTTGGGACGCATCGTTAGTGATGTGACCTTATATTATGACATCCCCCTTATTAAGACAATATTAAGTATACATTTTTAAATTAAACATTGCTAGGTATACAATAACTATACATTAAAATTACAAGTTAACCATATATTTTAACTGGCTTTACCACTCTTCCTGACATCGTGATGTATGGGTTTTTGTCTGCTTCCACCTGACTGTCTGGTTTCTCAATAACATCCAGTGAATCGTTGCTGGGCACCTGTAGCGATGTGTCTGACCACACCTTCCACAGAACTCCTATAATGATGGCTGCCGGCTTGATGGGTGGCTTCTTGAATTGCAACTGGACGTTCTTGCAGACTGACTTGATGGTTGATTTTGATTTCCATGACTATGACTCTCGACTCGAAACTCAGTTTTTGCTCGTCTATGTGCTTCCACTACTTCATACCTTTCTACACAAATATCACAACATATTTCCGATTAGCGCAACATGACTTCTTCTTCCATTAGTCGTCTTCTCCTTTCTAGGCTATATCATCCATCATGCAGACTATAACAGCTTATCCAAAACCAAGTTAATTTACGATCTTGTGTTTTGACCAAGATGAAGACCTAAGACGTTTACTTCTTCAAGAGAGAAAGGGGATAATACACTATGTCAGAAAAAATACACTGTAACACTTTTCAGCAGTAATAATTGCAGAGAGTCCCTGAGCTTGAGGGCAGATTAGATTTTATTTTTTATTTTACGCACTGGGAATTTCTTCCTGTATCGTGGCTGTGTTTACAAACATTTACAAGACAACCAGCCAATTCACATACACAAGACACCCAGATCCGGCACAACTATCTGTAGGCCATACAAATATTTGTTCCGTGCGGGAATCTAACCCGCGACACACAGCGCAGCAGCCAATCGCTTAACCACTACTCCACTGATCTACAACAACGTAATGTAACACTGTTTCCTCCACAGTACATCTGCGAGAACCACTTCCAGCGACTATCACGCACGTCGATGTTCACCGGCTTGAAGGCAGTGAACCACTTTGGAAGACCTGACATGTCCTCCTTCCTCAAGTTCGTGCAAAAGAAACATAGCTATGTAAGTACCATGGGTTTTCTTTTGAGATGAATTTATTTTTAAAATCCGAAAGAATACACAGCAAACAGGCATGTAGCTATTTTTATGTATCTCGTTTTAAATTAGGTTTGAAGATATTTATTCTCAAAAAAAAACAACGTCGCTTATATGAGAACAATGCTTAAAGTAAATTATATATTACTGGCTGTTGCCCGCGGCTTCGCTCCCGTGGACCACCCCACAGGACCCGTTTTCGGGATAAAAAAATAGCCTATGTCACTCAGGAATAATGTAGCTATCTATTGGTGAAAAAAATTTTCAAATCGGTCCAGTAGTTTCGGAGCCTATTCGGTACAAACAAACAAACAAAACAATATTTCCTCTTTATAATATTATTGTATATAGATAAAGTTCGTCAAAGATGTCACGGCAGCAATTATGATGCACCCATCCAATGCATTCAGCTTTAAGAAAGGGTGTTATTTATGATTAATATGCAGCTAATTGAGTTTTAAATGCATTGAATGAGTGCAACCTTTTTATACATGAGTGTATTTTGTTATGTAATAGTGCTCCTTCAAAAGTTTTTTTTTTTGCCAAACTTAGTTCTCATCTTCGGTAAAATCAGAAAACTAGCTCGGCGACTGCTACGCTAGGTTACTTATTTTACTTTACGTTACGTGTTAATAAACGATAAGTTAGTCTGTATAGTTTAGTTGAGTGTTAAAATTATTCAAGAATTAAAATTTTGAAGTATGTTTTTTTTGCTTTTCTTAGAGGCTTGATGTCAGTCTCGGAGAAATACTGTCAATAAAGCAGTGCCCTTTCAAAATTCGAATGCAGTCAAAATGGATCTATCTTTTTAGCCTCTAGAAGGTTCATTAGGGCTTTCGTTCATAAAACAACTAACATAATATTCCCCCAGGTATCTAAAATCGGCGTGTTCTCATGCGGCCCTCGCCCACTCACCAAGTCAGTGATGTCAGCGTGCGAACAAGTGAACAGGACGAGACGTCTGCCCTACTTCATACACCACTTCGAGAACTTCGGATAAAATGTATACTTTCTCCCTTAATATGCACCTTTTATGAGAAGATGGTTTCGAGCCATTTTATGAAAAAATGTAGGCTGAAATAGACAAATCGTTGTATTGTGTTTAGACAACTGTTATTCCTCTTCAGCGTAGCAGTATCAGTAGTCAGGTATTATTTATTTTCAGTATAATTTTAAATTAAATAACTAATGTGTTAGGTACCAACTTCACCAGAGTTACGTGATGGTTTCAGCTGAGCCCAAATGAGTTCCAAATGTTACCAACATTTTCCAAAGTTAATAAAAATTGCGTTTTTAACCATTGACGTCACTGCGCCAGATGCTCGCTACAAAGTGTTTGACGATCAAAACAACACAGACATTATGCATGTGGAAAGTGCTTCAAAAAGTCATAATTTAAATTTCGAAAACCGGCCCTTTTTTTTAAAACCAATCCGTAATTAAAGTTTTAAAACCGTTTTATTTATTTATGTAACATTTATTTATGACATGCTTTTGAGTGAGGGGTTAGTCAATCAATAAATTGGCTGTTTCGTCCTACATTGTGTTAAATACAAAATCGCTTGTGAAACATATCCGTGTTCGCACACGCATTCCTATTGATTTCAAATACAAATTCGATATTTGGTAACCAATAGAACTGCTACCAAATACGGATATTTACACATTCCTGTCTAACTTAGATTATCGTAACTTATTTATTTTTAGTTTTTTATGCTTTTATAAATCCAGTTAACAATGATGTAGTACAAAAACATCAATCGCGCATTTCAATGTACAAAAGATCATTAAATAGTAGTAATTTTAGAAATTATAATACTCATTGCGATCTAAATTGTATTATTTATACGACGGAGCTCGGAAGAGTTGTATTGTAAATAATGTATAAATTGTATTGGCTTTAGTATAATTGTATTTTAACGTTGAATCGATTGTAAATAAATATTTAAATACAGATTTATAATGCATTTTATTTTTTCTTGTAATCTCTTTGTGAGTCAATATGAAGTGAAACACAACCTCAACGCAATGAATTCGTAAAATATTAGTCAGTCTTTACTTTGTTGCCAATAACGGAAGGTAGGTTATACCTATGTTATTTTATTATTCACATTAAAAAAGTATATTGAGTACCTTAAATTAATTTGTCTGATTTCGTAAATGAAATCCATAAATATCCACAAAAACACAATCTACTTCGTTGTCGCCATTAATAAAAAATAATAATTAATAAAAATAAAAAAAATCTTTTAAACAATCTCAACTAAAACTCTCAAATCAATTCGAGAGTAGTTAACAAATAAAAAAAAAACCGCAAATTATTTTAAAGTACCTGGGCGACCGAGCCCTGCTCGGATGAAAATAGAGAAAACGACTTTAACTAAAAATTAAACCTAGCTTTTTTTTTTTTTTTGATTATTAAATATGTAACATGACAAAATATAAACAGAAACATCACAAAAAAACTCAAAAGGTTTGTCCGGATGTTCAAACACTTATAAGCAATCTTAATACTAACGAGATATCAATGATTATAGTTTTGAAGACATAGTTTACAAAAATACAAAAATTAAAAATATTGTGAGGTAGTTTGTTAATAATACCCAAGATACTAACAAAAACTACGCCGGCGCGGGTCAGGCAGCCCGTCAACACAAGGATGAATGAAATTTAAACAGGATGATGCATTTTCAAAGAGAAGCAAAGAATTTCTTGTATTTATTTATATAATTATTATCTGTTATTTCTGATTGAATTTTTGTGGGAACATCATTAATTAGAGTAGGTATTAAATAAGCGCATGTTCGTTTACCGTGATAGTTTTTGTAACTTGATAGAGCGATTTATCGCCCCCGAAAGGCCCTGCATACTAAATTTCATGAAAATCGTTGGAGCCGTTTCCGAGATTCAGATTATACATACAAGAATTGCTCGTTTAAAAGTATTAGATAGATCATTATTTCAGTTAATGTTCAAAAACATTAACTGAAATAGTGCCGCTCTAAATGCTTGAGTGAACAGTAGTGCGTTACAATATTTAATAACAGTTCCACTGTATGATTACTCCCAGACCTTAAGAGTCGTTCTTGGATTATTTATGGATTGTAATTCGAGGCTCCTCGCTCTTAATTCAAAGTAAAAGGTGCAGACAATAGCCTTGCGGGCTCGTGACACACGAACGCGCCGAACATTGATCGTGCACTAGTTTCAATTGAAGCCAGTACACGGTATCAAGTTTGTTTGATATCTTCTATTACCTAATTTCGTGTTTCAGAAGTTGTTTCGTTTATTTGTTTTTATTTTGGCTGATGACTCTTGGCCTAACAAATAAATGAGTTTGCTGAGGATTTATTGATTATAATGGAACTGTATTTGAATCATCAGTCAGATATGGTTTAAAAATATCTGAGTTCCTTGAACTTGCAGCAGGAACACCAAAGTATATTTGCTAGTTAGCAAGTCGCATTTAGCAAACTACTACTATGAATGTTTATAGGCAGTACCGTTCCTTTTATAAGGGGCTGCTGATTTTTATCAGCAGCCCCTTATAAAAGGAACGGTCTGAACCATGGTATAAAAATTAAAGACATTAATCTGAAGAAGTTTTCTGTTAAGTTAAGACGGGCTGGTGTCCGCAACTCCACGACTAAGCGCGTATTTTGGGCACGGATGGGATTCGTCTTCCTCACTCGATCCACCCCAGCTCCTCAAGGAATGCCAGCAGCGCCTTGGTGTTGCCAACTATCCCCTGTATTGTACCTGGGTCGCCGAGGAATTTGGCCCTGTAACCAGTGATTACTGAGCAGCTTAGGAGCAGGTGTGCTGCCGTCTCTTTCTCCTCCATACATGCTCTGCACAGTGGGCTCTCCGTGTTCCCTAAGACAAAAAGATGCTTTATGCGTTTAGTCAGTCTCAGTGCTTTCTGTGTAAAACGGCCATCCAAAGAGGGAAGTGCCTTCTTGGCCTGTCTGCACTCGCTAGGGTCATTCCACAATTTGTGGTGTTGCTCTTTGGTGCGTTTCCTTACCAGATTACGGAGGTAACCGAAGGGTAATGGCATGATGGGGTCCGGTCCCACCACCGCAAGAAGTTGTCTGTCAGACGCATCTGTGTGTCCTCGGCTATGGAACGGCGCGTGCGAACAAATCACTGGGGTCCGGCAATTAAGGCCATAAATTAACTTACAGTATCATATTGCACAGATTCTGCCCGCTCGAGTTTATTTCAGCTATGCAAAAATGCACGCTATAAAATGTTGTTGACTTACCCGTATCTTTCTTCGGCACGATATGATGCAGTGATAGCAATTTGTGACGCTCTGCACTATCGTCTGGGTGATCACGATTACCCCACTCAGCCAAACTGCACCTTCATTCCCTTCGTTCGCTGCAGCTTGCACTTAAAAGCAATATAAAGTAGTTTTCAAATTATTGTAAATGGAATAAAGCTCTAAACGTAAATAGCTGCCTTCAGAATAAAGTGGTAATCATCATCACCTATTTGAACTATAATTGATAATGTTTCTATTGTGGATTTCAATTGTAGGTTCTGTATTTACGTGAGTTATAGCACTGATGCACCTGTTCTGTTGTGGTTTCACAGCTAGTGCAGTTACTTAGGTATTTATTAACGAACATAGATACACTTGTGCGATATATTTCACTCACGTTACTTAGTTACTGGAGTGATGTTAGTATAACACAGATTAGTTGTGGTGTCAACAATTCTTATGATTGGCTAAAACCGCAAAGCTTCCTACTTTTATTTTTCAGTTGGGTTTTTCATTTTTAATAATACCTATACATAAACTAGTGTGCTACTCGTGTAATAGTATCAAGTGAAACGTAATGTGCATGTGCATTATGTATATTGTATTTACAGACTTCTCAGCACCCGCAATATAATTTGATTTATGTATAATCACTATATTTAGACCACATAGGAGGAGAGGAGGAGCTCGTGGCTAAATAATAACAGCCGCACGGGTCGATCTTCAAGGTTAAGCAACGCTTGACGAGGTCGGTTCGTGGATGGGTGACCATTTCAACATACCGAGTTTCCTCCGTGCCTCGGAAAGCACGTTAAGCCGTTGGTCCCGGCTGTCATTTGAAGATCTTTGACAGTCGTTACGGGTAGTCAGAAGCCTCAAATCTGACATCAGTCTTGCCAAGTGGTATCGTGTTACCCAATTACTTGGTTGTGGAGGTCAGATAGGCAGTCGCTCCATGTAAAACACTGGTACTCAGCTGAATCCGGTAAGACTGGAAGCCGACCCCAAAATAAATGGGAAAAAGGCTAGGCAGATGACTATATTTAGACCACATACATACGCTGCGGCAGGTTATACAGATGACCGAAAAGTATAACTTTCCTCTTTGCTTAGCGTTTTTGGACTACGAGAAAGCATTCGATTCGATCGAGGCTTGGGCTTCACTACAGTCTTTCCAACGCGTGCAACGTTGCCAAATCGACTATCGGTACATCAAGGTGCTGAAGTACAAACGTACAAAAAAACCACCATGTCAGTCCGACTTTAGGATCAGACCTCGGAAAATATTCTTCTGCAGCGAGGTGTGAGATAGGTCGTCATATCACTGAAACTATTCTCTGCTGCACTGGAGGATGTCTTCGTCTTCAAGGTTCTGGACTGGAGAAGGCTAGCCATCAACGTGAATGGCGAGTACATTACTCGCCTTCGGTTGGCCGACGATATAGTGGTCATGACTGAGACCATGGAGGACCTCAGTACAATGCTCGATGATCTCAGTAGAGCTTCCGAAAGAGTGGGTCTAAAAATGAACATGGACAAAACCAAGGTGATGTAAAATGCCCATGTTGTACCCACTCCTTTCAAAGTTGTGGACGATTATATGTCTACCTGGGACAAACGGTCTGGCTGGTCAGCGTTCGGAAAGTTGCGCGGTATCTTCTCGTCCAACTTACCACAGTGTCTCTATACGAGTCTATGATCCGTGTATGTTGTTAGTGATTACTTACGGGACAGAGACGTGTTCGCTCACAATGGGCCTAATCAGAAGGCTTAAAGTCACCCAAAGGGCAATGGAGAGAGCTATGCTCGGCGTTTCCTTGCGTGATCGAATCAGAAACGAAATCATCAGCAAGAGAATCAAGGTTACCGATATAGCCCGAAAAATTTTCAAACGTAAGTGGCAGTGGGCAGGGCACATTGTTCGCAGAACGAATGGCCGTTAGGGCCAAAAAGTTCTAGAGTGGCGACCGCGTACCGGTAGACGCAGCGTAGGAAGGCCTCCCTCTATGTGGAGCGACGATCTGGTCAAGGCTGCGGGAGTCTGGTGGATGCGAAACGCACAGGACTAATTAGTGTGGCAACGCTTGGGGGAGGCATATGTCCAGCAGTGGACGTCTTTCGGCTGAAATGATGATGATGATTATAATCACTAAAGCAATAAAATCTATTAGATGTAATATTGGTTCAATGTAGGATGGGACGTGTTATATCTTAATATTTACATAACAAAATTGATATAGCAGTTTATGATATTCATTACAAAACCGGTAGGTAGTTTACTTTTAAGCACTTAATCACGACCGTATTTGCAGATCAACTTGCCAGGAAGTACTTAATTATAGTGTCTCTTGATACAGAAATATAAATACAACATACATAGGCAATGTATTCCTCAAATCATAAAATTTTGGAATGGCATTGGAAAGCCAACGTTAGGTAGGGCACATTGCACATAAGACAAATAAATGTGACGACTATTTTTAAATGATTAAAGATTTAAAACTGGGTTAAAAGTAAAAATAAAAGTTGAATAATGCAGGACAACAGGAAAATATTGACTTCATTTGTCGCACGTCTGAGCTGCTCCTAACTTCCGTACAATAAAGTTCAACGCGCAAAGGTCTACGGTGCCTACGGTCGAAGATTTCTCTTCGCAAATTCTCAAGTACAGAGAATAATAACTTGGTAAATTAACATGACATGCACAATTTCATTTTCGTTGCTTCATTATTTATAGTGGCGGCGGTTGTCAGCGGTGCGTTATGCAGACGATATCTACATAATTGCTGTTAATTACGGCCGGAGTCACGTACCGCGCTCCAGCAGTTACCTAACCTCCTCGCTGACACGGCGCACCATATCCCTGACAGCAGACCTAGAGGGGCTCACTAACTTCATTTATCATGACCACATTATGATTGTTGCATGAATTAACTTACTTTCACAGCCTACGGGCTTCTCATACAAAAGGTTAGTAATAAAACTAATCAAACACAAGGTTCTTGATCTTAACAATAAACAGTTTGACCCCTGACTTATTAAAGTGCTCGTTTTGTATAGAAATAGAACATGTTGCAAATAATTGGAACTGTCAGTCACAATCGAAGCGAGCATCCGAATGTTAGGCAGCTGAGAGAGTTACATCCACGATTCTTCTTACTTCTTACAAAGAATGAAGCCGACGCGAGACGGTCGGGTTTAATATATCAATGCCAAAGTACAATTTCCCAACGTACTTTACTATTTGTTTGAGTAAGCTAGTTTCACATCAATCATAATAATATAGTGAACACGTAAATGTGCTACGGGTTGCGCCATACGTGAACAAGAGCAAACAAATAAAAGACGAGGATAATAAATTTCACGAAAACAGAAAATACGGTTTCCTTTCACGTTCTCAATTTGCTACATTATTAAATTCGTATTTTAAGCTCTTAAACATTAATGAATACATTAAAATATGACACAGGCGTGGTCTCAGTTGATTAAACCATAATTTATCTTTGGTGTGTATTGTTACGACAGCTGTTAAATGCACGCTGGACAAAAAAGGATTTTATTTATATACATAAATGTACATTATTTACAAACTAATATTAGAACTAAAATAAGTAAACCTAATATGTACAATTAAGGGGCGTCAAAAAATTGGTCCACAACAGGAAAAGTGCCCAGAAGGCTGGCAGCATTGCCACGTTGGATGGCAATGCTGATTCTTTGGCCAAAAAAAAGGTCAACACTCTGGTCACGTGAAGAGTCGACCAACCGCTTGGCGATATCCCGAAATAATAGATGTGCACTCGGACCCCATGGCCCTAGAGTTTCCAACCCCAAACGGCTCAAACACATAATTACCAATTAAGTTACACATAAAACTTTTTCAAAAACTACTCTCACTTCAACACCGTTACACAAAATATGCCAAAGCAATAAATTCGTAATTTAATCACCTCACTTTTATCCTCGGGATCGGTACTCTGAGGTACAATTTACTCGGCTAATGTAACGTTCAAACAAAAGTCAACGGTCCGTATCTTCTCATAAGACACACGCTCTGTTTCCTTCATACACACTTATATAATTTAGTCACTTTATGTTCTTTTTAATGTAAATTAATACGGGCCAATTAATAAGTGGTTTTTGTTGTGACCTTTGTCAGAATAAGAATTATGATCTCAGATACTTTTATTATTTGTTTCTTTAAATATTTTTTTACTGTTCAAATTCGTATTATCAGGATTGAAGTGGTTTATAAACCTATGTGTGGTGATATAAACGTTATATTATTAAACATTTCAACATGTTTAGAATTTCCTTCTTCATCTTCATTATAGAAACAACATACCGAAATTATTCATTGAAATCAGATTAAAAAGTCAAACAAGCACATTAAAATGACGTAATCCAAATTAAATCGTTCATTTACATAACCGGCACAATGTTGGCAGACTGCACTGAAGTCTGACATCCGCGGCCCGTTACGTATTGGTGAAAAGTTGGCGGAAAATCAGCGGCGCGTTCCGCACGGGTGCGCATGCGCCTACGCTGATAAACCTCGCGTCGCTCGCCTGTTTCCTGATTATACGCTCTCTCGCGAGGAAGCTAATTGAAAATTACTGATTACACCTCACTGGGGAGTTATTAAAGTTTCCAGTCAATGTGTTACGAAGGAAAGGTAATTGGAAATCATTTTCATGTTGTTTTGAGCTATCCAATCCTTTCAAACTCCATATAAAAATGATAATTTATAAGATGAGTTGTTGTTTTTTTTTCAATTTATTAATCACCTTCCTTAATCTAAATGTTATTTTTAATAACATGTAAAACCAGCTCGCAGGTGCTCGCCGGCTCATTGGCTATCAGCCTTCAATATGAAAGCTGGTATTCATATCGATGCCCAACTAAAACGAAAGAAATGACTATTCGTCCCTTTCTAACGCGCTTTCGTCGCTGCGCCGACGACGCCGGGCCGGGCGACGCGGCGCGGCGTGCTGCGCTGGTGAGCGCGGGTTTAGTTTTCAGTGATCGCGCGGCGACGGCGCTCTCTGCCGGCGACCTCCGAAGTTTCGCAACTCGACACGTTTCCTAGTGCTAGTGATGTGCTAAACTTATCCGGTCGGAAGTCCACATAACGTGTGCCGCAGTGACGTCACCGGGAGCCTCCGCAAGGGCATTGTTCGCCGATCTCGGCAGGTGAATACGATCAATTAAAACTGTGGATGGAGCCTGCGACCGCAGTCGCACGCCTCGGCCCCAGCTCGACATCCTTGTCCTCAATTAAAACAATTTACGGCAGTTCTTGTTTGAATTTTACAATTGTTGTCCCGATTCATATTATTGTGGCAATAAGTTTGTAATTTACGATTACTTGTACTTGAAGCGAGTTACAATTATTTTTGATCCATTGCACTGCACTAAAATCTATAAAAGGAGATAATTATAGTAATTGTGAAGTGCTTAAGAGCATTCGTTAAGCTTATAGACGAAGCGATTTGGAACGTAGTAGCTTGTATAGCTATGAATATACATTTGTAAAGGTCGTTGTGTCTTATTAATACAAAGAAAGAATATGTGTAGCAATTTTAATTATTGGAATTAGTGTGTTATCGCCATATGGACGACGTAACGCAAAGTGCTTATGACATTTTGATCAAACTAAATTCAATTCGACTCAGAAAATATCGATATGCGAGGGTACAAGTAAATAAATCAATTTCGAATTGCGCATGGTGTGAGGCGACATCCAATTTAGTTCGCATCAGCACCGTGTCAGCCAGTCAGCTCGGCTGACCGCAACCGAAGCTAATATGATTTAATCGAAGTGTAATGTTGTAACTTATGCGACGGACTCGAGATTAGATCGACTCAGTGGTTTGTTTTGTAAGAATGCTATCAGTTCGACACTGTCGTAACTGGGCCCACGGGCTGAACTGTACGCAACCAGTAAAGTCAGGGAGAAATGCGTGCAAGCGCTAACACCGACAGTCAGACATGGTCGTTAATTAGAACGCTGAATTTTGCAAGTTACTGCTGCAAATTAATCGCAGAATATTGCTGAACATAAATACCCAAGTGACTACTAAGTTGCACAAAAATATTTAATTCTGCAGATATCTTTGAAGTCTTCTTTCCCAGCGTTGACTATCTACAAAGTCGCGGGTATTCCATGATATTGGATACCTTTGAATTTTCCTATCCTAGCTGTAATTTAGCACCTAGGCTAGACTGCTATGATAAATATGAAACAGGAAATTTATAAGGTATCTACGCCAGTTCCTATATGTACAATAAAGCTGCTCAAACTCAAAGATTAGATCACGGAAAGTCATTCGTTTAAAAGTCACTTAAAAATATTTTGTCTAGAATAAGCGAGGACAACCGGTAGTGGTCCAGTATGTAGGTATGTCTACATATTTACACACAGTTGATATTCAACTTAAAATATCGTGTTTTGTGATCACTTATTGCAATTGATCAACCACGCCGCGCCAAACATGATTTTTTTTTGCAATCCTTAACTTATTGCCAAAATTCCTCGTGTTTAGGAAAGAAATTGGAAGCCATTTAAGCTAATTACTTTACTACGGATGGCTATGAATCACAAAATTTTAACTGTGTTAGTTTGGTAATACTGGCTACTGGGTTTGCTAAACGAGTTTACTTAGTCTTCTAGTACCTACTCAAATAGATAGTTCATTATGTTTCCAAAATAATTTTGAGTAATTAATTAATTTTTTTTTTTTTTTTTTAGCGCGAGCCTATAATAGATAAAAAAAAAGAGTAACTAGCGTGTTGTAGTTCGTAGCACGACCATGAACGCATTCATTATAACTTTAGATGGTAATAAAATCCTTTTAATTTGTACTATTTTATACCACTAATGTCAATTTTACAAATCATATACTTATAGGCAGGAAATGTTTTTTTTGGTTTTCTAATCTAATCTAAATTTTTTTTTTTTTTTTTTTTTCGCTTTAATTTTTTTTTTTTTTTTTTTTTTTCTTCTGTATATCTGCGATAATTGAGAGGTATAAAATTTCTAATTAGTGGTATTAAATAGTACATATTAAAAGGATTTTATTACCATCTAAAGTTACAATGAATGCGTTCATGATCGTGCTACGAAGTACAACACTAACTAGCCAAAATCTTTGTTAAAAACACTCCTTGAAACTTGAAAGTCTGTCTTGAAAGATAGCATCAGGAGCGTGATAGTGATGTACATACTTTACGTTTCCAATTTAAGTAATGATGGGACGATATAAGATAAGGAACATTTCAGAATTAAGTGAAGTTCATAAGCCATTAGGTTACCCAATGCACCTTGGAACAACAAATTGTTCATAACATACAAATGTCCGTAGTAACGAACGATGTGGCAACAACTACATGAAAATATGTTGGGAAAACATACGTAAATAAAACTATGTTTCAATAACTATACTTACATTATTGTCATAGTTTAGATAAGATAGAATGGGTATAGTAGGTATGTTTGTAATTGGGCACACCACAATTGCGGCCCCTCTTTGAGGAGTGGCTTGAGAGGCGCCACGGCGTCCTCACCTTCCGCCTGACATAGGTCCTCACCGGACACGGCAGTTTCGGGCGGTTCCTGTTCAGGATAAGACGGAAGGAAACGCCCAGGTGTAACCATTGTGTGGATCACCCGGAGGACACGGTGGAGCATACGGTGGGTCCCGCTTGGGCGACGCACCGCCGTATCCTCGTGGAGGCAATCGGCGGTGGCGACCTCTCGCGTCCGGCCCTGTTTCAGGCCATGGTACGGAACGAGAGGGCATGGGTATCTGTCATCTCCTTCTGCGAAGCAGTAATGCTTGCGAGTCGCGAAGCCCGAGTCGATGGCGCGTTGTGTTCCACGCGCGCTTCAAAGAGATTTCAGCAAAACTAGCGGGGTCCGCTAGGGCCGATACCTGTCTGGGTCGCGGGTAAATTTGAAAAAAGATTTACCGCGGCCCTGGCTCAAGCAAATTAAGGATCACGGGTGGGTTTTAGTTAGTTAAATTTTGACACGCCCTCTTGCTTCAACCAGAGCGGGAGAAGTCATTGGATGAGTAACAAAACCAAAAAAAGGTAATGAAATATAAAGAGTCGGAACCAAATTATCTTTAAAGAAAACTATTTCTTACGGCTTGGCATTGTTAAGAATACATTATGACAACGTAATATTGAGAGTCTTGAGCAAAGCTATTGGAAGCATAGTCCAACAGTGATCATCTTTTGCCTAAATGCTGATGATGAAATAAAGGCATCTTCCGTCAGGTTTTGCCATCATCAATCCGTTTGCGAAACGTGATGATTACAACTGTGCGTAATCACCATGTATAATCATCATCAGCAGTATTTGATTATCATGTTCAGTTAATAAAAAATAGGCTAAATATGGTGAAATAGATTGTAATAAAATACATTGTTTCAGTAGAATAGCAAATGATAAATGGTAATAGTCTAGTTATTTAAGCAGTTAAGTTGTGTTGAACAAAATATCTGTATCCAGCAATGTTATACGGGTTATTACTATGCATAACTAGCAACCATACAACGGGGATGTGAACGCTAAGCTTAACGCAGATGTCGCTGGCGGCGCAATGGCTGCTGTCAAATAGTTGTTGCTTTGTTTACGTTACGTTTTTGTTATATTTTGTGTTTAAACTGGTCTATCATCGTAATTGATAACATGTATTACGCCTGGAAGCTTAAGGAATTGAAAGACGAACTAAAGAAATCAGGAGCAAGGATAACTGGAAAGAAAACAGATCTTATTGAGAGACAGACTTTTATATAATAAAGTATATTTTTCATCGGTGATATGTTCTAGATTTGGCTATTTTTTAGTTGTAACGAGTTATTGTTTAATTGACTCGTGGTAGGAAAATTTAAAAAAAATGGGAGAACATTACTATAATGTGTTGGTATTCTTTACGTTTTAGGTTAGAACTTTTATTTTATTTTCGGCAATCAAAGCCCTCAATCTTCTGAAGGCCAAGCAAATGACAATCCTGCTGTAGAACTTTATCAATACGTTAATAGCTCCACTATATCGCCGAAGATTACCAAGCAACATAATAAGAGTTACTTTGACAGTTATATAACATAATCTATATATATATATATATATATGTATAGCCTTTCCTAGTATTTTTTTAGCGTTGTACCTTTGGGCAACAAATGAACACCGGTGTTGGTACAACCTGGGACAGCACACAGAGGCATCATCTGCCTAGCCTTTTTCCCAATTATTGGGGTTGGCTTCCAGTCTTACCGGATTCAGCTGAGTACCAGTGTTTTACATGGAGCGACTGCCTATCAGACCTCCACAACCACAACTGGGTAACACGATACCCCTTGGCAAGACTGGTGTCAGAACTCAGGCTTCTGACTACCCGTAACGACCATCAAAGATCTTCAAATGACAGCCGGGGCCAACGGCTTTACGTGCTTTCCGAGGCACGGAGCAAACTCGGTATGTTGAAATGGTCACCCATCCACGGTCCGACCTCATCAAGCGTTGCTTAACCTTGAAGATCGACCCGTGCGGCTGTTATTATTTAGCCACGAGCTCCTCGACGAGGCATATTTAAAGAAAATTAAAGTTTACTGAAAGACAGCTTTCAATAGCCATAGCGACGATGCGCCACCTATCGTGAAAAAATGGCAGTTCTCATCCCAATTGGACTAAACAATCTTAAATAATATATTTTGTGGATGAGTCACAACTCGATACTATCACGATATTATGCACTGTAAAACCGATTAAAGGATTACAAAGTCGATCACAACCGGTTTCAAAAGTTCTTAGACCATCTAAATCACAGGTCGCTTGATATACCTCTTACATAGCATGCACATACAGTATATTTATATTAAAATTATATAACCACACGTAACAGTAATAACACAAAAACCGTTATTGAAACTAGTGAGCCGTTTACGTTGCGTTTCCCCACGCAAACGTTATATGAGACGGATAATGGATAGAAGACACGTATAAAACGTAAACATTAGTAAAACGTACGAAACATTGTTTACTAAATCGTGTTCGTGCACTGACGGGTGTGAATATTCTTTCGTTGGAACGTTTAAGTTTAAAGGCTCCCAAAGACACGCGACGAGAAACTGATGAAGCGAAAAAACACCACTGAAATAAACACAAACGCATATGCAAAAATTATGACGATCTCTTAAAAAGAAAACACGAGATCAGAACAGAGTTGTGCTACCATTACTAACCTTTTGACCTGAAGAAATATTATTGAAGACTCGATTGGGTTTATATTTGGTTTGCTGGATCTAAATGTAAAGAGTCACAAAATACCTGTTATAGAACCTCTGAGGCACAAAAAAATGTCTAGAAGTAGGTAGACTAGATCAAGATTGCCTCAACGTTATAGATTGATACCAGCAGCCTTACTGCATAAGTGAATTCGTAAAGGCAAAGAGCAGAGAGTATGAACACGCAATCACATGCGAGATGAATAACGCAAAGTGGATTTCCGTCTTACGCGATAAGGCTGCAGGACTCTGTTTACCAAACTATCAGACAAACTCCAGTATCATCTCTTTCTCGTATAAATGTTACAGATTATTTCGCCAGATAAGACTTTGATAGTAATCAGAAATGCCTTCAGAAATCTATAATATCATCTTGCGAATATTAAATAGGAAATATTCCGTAATATGATTGACTAAATCTTGTTTCATAAATATAGTCGTACAAGTTTTTTCACGTGTGAAAGTCAATCTTAAGCTATCATTAACTGCGTGCACCTTTCTATATGACTAAATTGAAAATCAGCGTGACTATTAGTAGCTTGAAGCCTTTCTATCAATCAATCACCGACCGAGATTTAAACGTGGGAAGAACCATACCAACTAAATTCGCGGTTACCAGTGTTCTATGCTAATTTTGGTATATACCGCAGTGATGCTATTGTTCGAATCCTCGGGAATATTTGCTTGCAAGCTCTTGAAAATGTCTCCATGAAGCAAGTGGTGGATGGTTTTCACCACTTTGCGACTTTGTCAAACCCAAAATAATTTGCCTCCCGGGTGCGATGTGCAGAGGCTTATATAAAATTTCTCGATCGATTGTGTACTGTGAGGGGATAGCTCAGAGAGCTAAACAATAAGCAAAAATTACTTTTATATGTTATATTAAATCAACAACGTGCCTGCCCTAAGGCGGCTTATTGTACCGAAGCACAGACTACTTAGAGATACAGTTTACGTATTACCGAAGTGACAACCAAAGCTAAACAAAAACATCTTCAATTATTTCCTTGCGATCCGATTTCAATGACCTTAAAAAATAGTTATCTGTTGCCAGTCTTATAATAGGCAAGAAGGTTGCCTCTAAATAAGTGAGAAGTCCCCACAGTACCTACCGATAGGCCGATACAAACAAAATCTATTGGAGATACTGAAGTGGAGGATACTGACCAACAGCCAGTGCAAGGTCTGAGCTTCTAATCAGATCATGACCATTTTCTAAAGTGTCCCAAGTGCCCATGCCCGTTTATTTGCACCTTTGACACCAAGAGAATGCTACTGATGAAAATTTTGTATTAAAATATATAAGAGTAGAAGAGATCTTCTCTTATATATTCTAATCTACTATGTCTTACTCCACGTTTGATAAAGAATCCTCCAGAAAAAAGGCAGTTAGGGCCACAGAAATTGCTTGCGTAGCAAGTAGCAACAAAACAAAGGCGTTAGTGTTTAACAAAATGAGACTCTAGAGTTCTGTTAATTTCAGATGAACCTAATATAGCGAGATTACACGGTGTAAGGTGTGTTGACTTTGAAGAACAGAATTCAGGAGCTCAAAACCCAAAATGGCATGAATGTGAAGCCTGTGGAGTATTGTGCACACATATTGTTTGCGGCTTGTTTAATGTTCCTGTACTGAATCAGCACTGCTTAGTATTCTACGCACAGCCTCACACCATATAAAGGAAATAACCAAAACAATAAGTTAGTACGCATTGCTATCACAAGTGCCCTTGGTAATACAATGCTGTACCTTTCAACTTTCTCTATGAATATGTACCCTTTTTGACTTGAATTACAATCGATATATATCGATTTTATTGATAATTTTAATCGCTAAATTGCTTTCCTTATCACTTGTGACAGTATTATTTCCAATCGTATGTGGCATATATGCCAACGGCATATCTTAAATATGCAAATGCATGTGCATTTTCATATTTGACCCCCTATAGGCGGTTGTTGCATATTTTAACTAAAACATAGTGTAAATGCATATTTTATGTAGACAAGTCCTTTTCTGCATAAAAAAATTCGTTTACGCGAACAATAATTAACGAATACTCCGATAATATGATTAAATAATAAAAAAATGGTTGTATGTGTTTTTGAAATAAAATGACAAAAAATTACTCGATATCCTATTAGTGTTGCATATTTTGACAATTTCCATGCATATTTTAAGCGTCCATAGTGGACAATATGGTGTCCTTTTGTTGCTTATAATACTACTTATCACCAATCGTTTATTGCTATTTAAGTGTTGCTAGGTCCATTATAGATTTCATAACACAATCGATCTAGAAGTAACATTAAAAACGCCCCCGCTCCAAAGTAATAGATAATCTATATATATAAAATGCTTTGTCCTGAATGACTGACTGACGGATCAACGCACAGCCCAAACCGCTGAACGTAGAGACCTGAAACTTGAAAGGTGTATTCTTTGTATGATGTAGGCATCCGATAAGAAAAGATTTTCCGAAATTCTACCCCTAAGGGGGTTAAAAAGGGGGGCAAAGTTTGTATGAAAAATCTAATTCCTTCAGCTAATATTTTTGAAACTTGGCACAAACAGTAATCTAAGTACATGATAAAGATTGACATTAATAGTTTTTTGAAACTACCCCCTCAAGTGGATTTAGGGGGTGTTGAAATTTTTATGGCAGAATCTTATTTCATGGGTAACTAAACTTGAAACATTACAAAAATACTAAAATAAATAAATAATAAAGGTTGTTATTATTAGTTTTTCGAAACTATCCCCAAAAGACGATTTAAGGGGTGTTAAAGTTTTAATGAAAAATCTTATTATTAGGTTAATAAACTTGAAACTTGGCATAAATACCCTACTAAGTAAGCAACAAAAGGTTCCAATTATTAGTTTTTCAAAAATACCCCCAAAAGACGAATATTTTTTTTGAAGAATAGGTTAATAAACTTGAAACTTGACACAAATATCAACCTAAGTAAACAATAAAGGTTGTCATTATAAGTCTTTCGAACCTACCCCCAAAATTCGATTTAGGGGGTGTTAAGTTTAATGTGCTAAGAAATAATTTTGTGATACTACTACTCAATATTTTTTTTTTATTCTTGCTTTAAAAAATTATGCTTAGTGTGATTGGCATTTTCTGTTGACTGAAATATAAAAATAGTTTCCGTTAAACATCATTAAACTTTATATCTTCTTAACCACGCGGACGAAGTCGCGGGCAACAGCTAGTCTTTTATAAAACTCTTTGGTGACTTGACAAATCAGCTGTCCGCCTACTGCCCGTGGCCGAACCAAAGAAAAACGTTTTGAACAACTTTTTGTTCATATAATAGTCACCATTAACAAGTTAAATGCCTATGGCAACGTTTTGTTTTAGTAATGTCCTTCAATTTTTCTTTGGTGAAGGTCTTAGGCAAAAATGTTGTTTTAAAATGTTTTCTAAAGGCGAATTGTCTTGACGACCAGTGTCTAGTAGACTGAATTACTGAGTGGAGTTTAGTTATCTACTCACGGAACCAATATTTCGTACAGCCTGCGGTAAAGTGCTCCTCATCTGAATGTTTGTGATCTTAGATTTTCGCAACGCAGGCATGAAACAAGTCTCAGAGTTCCCAGTTTCTTTTGATTAATTAGTTAACTTAAAAAAGTCTTAGTTTATCAATCAACTACAATTCACTGCTGGACATAGGCCACGTAAAGATACCGACTGTATCAAAACTGGTTTTACTGAGCTCTAATAAAACTATAAGATCTCAAATGGAGGTCATGCATCACAACGCGGACATAGTCGCAGAGCAAGGCAGTCGCACCTAACTTTATAACTATACATAGACGTCCTCGACAGCTGATTGTAAATTGTTTTTATGATCAAATCTCCTTAACAATAGTGTGGAGAGTAGCGCGTGACTCTAGCGAGCTATTGTGCAGGCGCAAGCGCAGACTGTTCACACAGAGCCACCACACGCAGACAGACATACGTACTTAGTTTTATACACATTGTGTTACAGTTTCACACGTACACGTACGACTAGCGACGAATATCTAAGAAGGTACCTGAGTCATTTACATATAGGTAGTTGTGGCGCAAAATCCAATTGTTTTCATTCCCCCACGTGTCCACGTTATCATCACGAATCACAGCAACAAGGTTCATTTATCAAAACCAACTATTACACACATCTACGAATGAAATAAAAGACGGTGTGCGGAACTAATTAACACTATCCACCATGTTGGCAAAATATTCAGCTGTTATGAAATATTAGACAAAACTTATGTACAGTAACTTGACAGGCATGTGCTATTGCATCAACATAGACACTGTAGAACCGCTTCTACGTATTTTATAACAAATTTTTTTCTACACAGACCCCAATATATTCATAATAATAATAAAGTAGTTAACGTCACTAAAGTCCTAGCGACTGTTTATGGCCCCCTTAATTATGCCCAATAATTGAGTGTGCAAGTCATCCACTGCCATTTTATAGCTGTGTTGATCAACAGTGGTCAGGCAGGGGTCTGTCCTTCTATAGTTTTAGGTAATCGAACCTCCCAAACCCATAGCCCAATGTGTTTTATCTCCATATTCTGGAATAGTCCTGCACCAGCTGGAGATTGTCCTTGGGTGCTCTTGCGTAGTGACTATCGCCGGTTGGTGTCACATTTCATCCTACAAGGCCTCTGCGAGTTGGTTTCGGTCCCTTGTACGCCTTTCAAAGGTCCGGAATCCTAGGGTCTCGAGAAACTCAAAGTTATAGCAAAAATAAAGTAGTTACTTGACTATCTGTTCCTGAATAAAACTGTATTATTTATTTATATCTCACATCTAGACAGAGGTCAAATAAGTGCTACAAATTGTATATACGTAACATTAGCTAAAATTCAGTTATTGAATTCACCTATAGACAATATTTGACCTAGTAACCTGGGCCAAATTGATTACAATTTCAACTTTACAAGATCAAATATTTTTTGCAAAAAAATACTAAATGTATATATATATTAACAATCACTGTAAGGATCCAACATACAATGTCATCGGTCGAGGTCGGCTTTTTGCATAGAGTCAATGTATTCATACGTCTTCTTGGATTACTATTCATCTTCTATTTACGTCATATAAACTCAATGGCCTGCGTGACGTTATAGAATTTTCCATATTCTTTGGTATACATGTCCGCATATCAAACTGACAATTAATTTTTAATTCTAAGAAATCATAACTTGAATTAACATGATGGAATTTTAGAAACCAGTTTTTTTTTATCCTTGCCCTAAACCATGAATTTCTTCTGAATATTTAAATAGAAGATATTTTTTATAGCTTTGACTATTGGAATGGGTTACTATCTATTATTTTAATATTCCGCAAAATCAAGTTGGTTGTAATTGGAAAAATAAGGAAACTTCAAAGAGAAAATCTGAATTATCAATATATTGGTGTTTGTTGGTAAAATATACGTAATAATATAATAAACATTGTCATCAAATTCAAGTTCATAGGTCAATGGGAAGTTAAAAAATTCTTTGGAACAAAACTTTGTAAAAAAAAGCTAACTTTGGTAGCTTGTCATTCCTTTGTTTTCCAATATTTTAAAACATTAAGCAGTATTTATCTACTCAACGAGTTCTAAACAACGATATACCACTCGATGGGGTAGGTCAAAATTTTATTTCAGGCCTCCCTTTATGTAAAAATATTTTGATTGATAATTTGTATGGCTTTGGGTCAACACATTGCTTTCACTGGGAAAATTTGAAGGCTATTACTCCTACCATTAGGTTGTCAAACCTGTGTGACAGACACGTGAGTGACAGCAATAGGGCTCCGTTTGGACCCTTCGGGTACGAAACCCTAAAATATCACCATTCTCTTGCTGTTATCCCAAATTATTATGGGTTGGTGCAGCATCTCTCCGCAGACCATGGCCCATCTCACGGAGTGCGCAGCATGCCCTGTCACCTGTACGTACGAAGACCTTATGACTGCGTCACCAAATGGTGTTGCCGTGGCTGAATTCTGGGCCAAACACAATATTTAACTTTTTATATTTACCATCGACACGCTAAGAAGAAGATGGGTTGGTTCATTATTTTTTTTTTTTAATTTTTTTTTTTTCAGACATAATTACAGTCCATAGATACATAAAAAAAAAATTACAAACAGATAAAAACCCAAAATAAATCACTGAATAATTAAAATCTAAAATGTCATCTTCCAAATGTTCCAAACTTCTCTGTAAGTCAACACATCAGTGGTCATTCTAAACGAACATCTTTCACTCATACAATCCATCTATCATTTCCTTGGTCTTGCTCTTCTCATCAAGCACTAAGATAACCAAAAAGCACTAAAAAGAGAGCCGTACACGGTCTTAGATTAGAAAAAAACCCCTAATAACCGAGACTATAAACATACGTAAGTACTCTACGGAATGTGGTTTTACTTCAATAGAGCCTACTGCCTAATGGAAGGGGTGACGCCAATGGTCAAAGACTAATTTCGGGCAAGGTCGCCAGATGGATGTCTTTGACTACTCTTGCGCAAACATCTCGCGTAGCACTGCGCGGGTAAGCAGAGATGTCACTGTCACCATATTAGAATTTTCATTTTCCTCGTATTTACATTAAATACATGTTAATTTCAAAGTCCTTCTTAACACAGACCGTGTTTGAAGTAAGTAATCCTACTTAAAATGTTATGTAGTTGGTGTTTCGAAAGATTAGTAATTTATTCCGAAGTCGTCAGCTCCATAAATGTTTATCTTGAGTAAAGCTTAGAATTTGATTAGAGTCCGTAACTCAAGGATTACTTTTGGGTGTTAAGAAATTATTTTTATTCTCGTTTGTTCTTTTAGAATGGGAGCTGGCTTTGATTTTCCCATTCGAATTTCAAACTCATTTCGAACGTAGCTTATCATTTGTTGGTGTCAGACCAAATGGAAAGGCTGCTTCGTATCCAAAATCTGCGATGCCGCTGTTTATATATTTGCCATTCAAAGAGCTACATTAAATCATACTAACAGACGGCACACAGTAATTTATTCTGAAGCTATTACTGCAATTTACTGGCTCGCATAACATAATTTAGAAATGTCATTTACCAAGGCACTTAGAACCGGCGCTAAGGCTCTAAGATCTCTCTAGTCATAAAATTACACCATTTAGATAGTACAGAGTGTCTTGTCTTGCTTATCCAACGGGATGGCGAGATAGACCGAGACGTGACCAACTAGGAATGGATGAAATGGCGACAGGTCACTGGAACAACTTGCGACCCTCGCGAGGATACCCATCAAGTTAAAGGGGAAAACTTACAAATCCGTAATTAGACCTGTCGTACTGAATGGATCAGATGTTGGCATGTGAAAAAGGTGGATGAAAAGAGATTGCATGTAGCAGAGATGAGAATGTTGAGATGGATGTGCAGAGTGTCGAGAATGGATAAAGTGAGAAATGAGTAGGTATATTAGAGGAGTGTCCTGGTATGGCTATGTGATGAGGAAGAATGAAACGCACGTTACTAAAAGAGTTATGAATATAAATGTATGGATAGAGATGTAGAGGACGACCAGAGAAAAGATGTATGGACTGTTTGAGGGGTGATATGAAAGAAAAGGGAATCAGTGATGGCGTGACAGGGGACAGGATGGTATGGAAGAAGAAAACGTGTTGCGCCGACCCCTAGTAACATGGGACAAGGGCAGGAAGAAGATGATAAATAAAAATAATAAAATAGTTTATTTGATAATCATATTTGTACAATAAAATTTGAGATTGAAGCCTCCTTTTAAGCAACAGATGCCTGTATTAGGAGACTCCGCTCCTTCATAAACAAAACGTTTCCATTAAACTATTTACTAATACGAGTACATAATCAAAAACAAGGTGATTTGAGTGAAAGTGTGAGTGTGAGGGTGTGTGTGTGAGTGCGTGTGAGGGTGTGTGTGTGAGTGCGTGTGAGTGTGTGTGTATATGTATGTGCAGTATTTATGTTAGTATCTGCACATATCTGCTGTAGAAGTGATTCAGTCTCGTGGTAGGTAAGCTTTTTTATCCATTCCGTAAGTATTTTATTGCATTCGTAACTATTCTTAGGGTAGACATAAATATGTTTATTAATAGCGTTATAAAGCTGAGCAGAACGTTTCCAAAGTTGAATACTGGCAAATTGTGTTCTTGTTTGTGGTGCTTTTAATATAATGTCTTTTCTTCTGATTTAGATAGTACAGAGTTTTCTTTCCAGTCAACTATTTTGTGACTGTAATTAAGCCCACAACTAGGAGATAATTGCTACGGAAATGTTTTAACAAAGTTTAATTATACCGTTTTAAACTGTCGTTTGTCACAACAAGCAGTTTTAAAGCGTTAGTTAACGTGTCTAATCTTCAATCTTATAGAGGTTAAACTACTTACAAATCAAGACGTATGATCAAATTGTTTAAACTCACCCCAGGCAAATGCCTGGGGTCTGACTGAACTTCAACAGACATATATTTTGGCATGCATTTGACAGAGAGCCCCTACATTACTAGCATCGTATCTCATTTCATTTTTGGCCGCCAAAACACGACCATGAATGGCCATGTGTCGGAAATTCGGAAGCGGTTGAAATAGCTACCTATTCGACAGTGCCGACATGCTCACATTATTTCATTACTCCTTTCTCTTCTTCATAATCCTAACTCTCCTTTGTATCTTCGAGAACGCTTTGAGTATCTTGTTCCGAGAGGAAAACCTTGTCGTCTGTCATCATTCTCTTCTCCTTCGTTTTCTGCCCCACTTTTCAAGTCGTTACGGTGGATCTTTTACTGTTCGCGCTGTCCGCCTCTGGAATACTCTTCCACACTCTATACGGGATACCCCTTCGTTGTGGGTTTTCAAGAGAAGAATTAGGGAGTATTTCCTATCAACATGACACATTAATTTATGTATTTACAATTGCAATATTTTAGTTATGTATTATACAGTATGCTGTATGTATTATGTGTATGCATTGTATTGTGTGTTGCACACGTATTTGTTTAGTTTATTTAGTAAGTAAGAATTTAAAATTGGTATGTGTTTGCTTTTGATGTGCACATGGATGTACTATCCTCATAATATGCATATGTCTCTACTCAACTTAGGTGTGCTGTTAGAGAACCCAACTATGCGTTAAGCTCGCGTACATAAACTGGAACATAAACTGTCCTATTGTATTTGATTGTTTTTATGTTTTGTGTACAATAAAGAATAAGACTATCTTTCCTGAATGCCCTATAAAGGTGAACGCGCACCTATCCGCGCCGCAGGAGCCGCACGCGCCGCAGTCATCGCATTTTCTCAAAGCCCCGCGCAATCAGCATCGTACGCGCCGAACGCACCGAATGGCCGAACGCCCCGCACGCACAGTGTTGTCGCAATCATATTCACTTCTGTATATCTTATTATATGAATATTTTCTGTATAAAACGAACGTACGTAGAGTACTATGGCACTTGATTCTGTTATTGTCGGTAGCCTATTGTTAGAAGAGGAGGAATGAAAGAAACAAAAATAGGTTCATGACATTAACTTAAAAAAGGGAACAGTTTGGAGAGTATCGCACATTATTTCCTGACTTGAGATAATTTAAATTAAGATCCGGTGTCCCACTACAGACTCTCGAAAGCATTCATGTCATATAAAAAAATGCTAGAAATTATAGCTAAAAAATTAACTACCAGTTTTATTAAATAGTAGCCGGAAAATAGTTTGATTTAGCTATAAAGTAGCTAAGTTGGCATCACTGTACGCATAATGTCTCCGCGCCGCCCGCACCGCACTCGCCGCAAGCATCGAACGCGCCGAATCTGATGACGTCATCAGTACGCGCTGGTGGAATCCGTATACCTACAGCATTTTGCTGAAATGCGGCTCGTGCGGCGCGGATAGGTGCGCGAGGCTGCATACGATTTCATATAAAGATTTATAAAATAAGATGACTGCGGCGCGTGCGGCTCCTGCGGTGCGGCTAGGTGCGCGTTCACCTTAAGTGTAGTACCAGTACCTAGCTATATATTATGTTCACCGTACCCCAAATAGCGCATAAATAAATCAAGATTCCCGTACAAACGCAGGTTCCCTCCGTAAATCACGTGTAGACAAGAGCGATGAGTCGATGATGCCTCGCTCGTGTGATCGAGTCATGACAAAGCACATAATACCTCGATCGAACATCCATTAGCGTAATGAGTAATTATAGACATCGAGTGATTGTCCACAGCAGGACTCGAACCGAAGCCCCGAAGGCCGCTTGCAACACCGCAGATAACATTAGAGCTATAAATAACACCGGCAATTAGGATAAAGGATATATCTAGGTACGCGTCAAGGATTAGAACGTGAAATATATACAATACTGACACTCTGTTCAATTAATTATTTTATTAATTGGTGCTGTACTATACAATTTTATGCGGCAGGTTCATTTAAGTAGCTATAAATAATTTAATTTATATTTTATTTAACAGCACGATTATCTGAGAAGATCTGTTAATTACAAGGATATAGAGGACCTATATTTCTACAAATTTAGTTCTAAAAATGTTTAATAGTTCGAAGACATCACTGCTCCTATGTATTTGTGATTTTTTGCAACAAATTCAACGTCTTGAAAGAACCGCTTGTTATATTTAAGCTATACGTACTTGATCAACTGCCTTAACCTTGTGTTTTTATTTATTTATGATCTGCATGATAATTTCTAAAACTAAAGCTACCAGGAATGCTAGTTGTCTGAGAAACAGTGCGACATATGCACACATTTCTCACGATCTAGTCTCGAACGTCAACGGCAACGTGTTTTGCTCGTCGTGATCTAGAATGATCGATAAAAACTTCGAATATATACAGTAAAGCATTAAACCAGCTATGACAATAGACAGGTTATTATTAAAAAGAAATAGTACCAGAGCGTGATTTATTTACCAAGTTATAACTTTAAAAACTTTTTAACAAAAAAAAACCGACTTCCAAAAAAACACTGCAAATCGAACAATAACTTTCTTTTCCGAAGTCGTTGTCTTTGGTACCTATTGTTTTCCGTGTTTCGACACCGACTTCGGAAAGTCGTTAAACTATTCGAGATATCTTATAACCCATGACATACTTAGCATTAAGGAATTCTATTGGCCATCTGTGGTCTTCTTCACCAGTTCCACTTCACCAAATGTTACTTTCTGAGTGCAGATTTTTGATAAAAATATCAAAATCGCTGTATGTATGCCTATAATATTTGAGGAGTTCCCTCGATTTCTCCAAGATCCCATCATCAGATCCTGACCTGATGACTATGGAACCAACTGGGAAGTATACCCTTACAAACAAAAGAAGAATTTTCCAAATCGGTTCAGGCGTTTTACAGTAATCGGGTAACAGACATAAAAAAAAAGATTCCAACGAATTGAGAACCTCCTCCTTTCTTTGAAGTCGGTTAAAAACTTACAAACGATCGAAGTCATTATTTGATTTTATAATGCAAACTTAATTATACAGGACAAGTCTCGCAATTTATCACCCTTCTAAATAAATAATAGTTGTCGGTTGCGAAAAACTAAGCCGTTGCAAAATGCACGACAATGATCTAAGTTAACAACCTCTCGAATACCTTAATGTAATACAATTTAATAAGATAATCGATTAATTTGCTATCCGAGACCAATCGATCAATCTGATAGTACGAGTTGATTGGAGACATGTCATCAGACATAATAACAGTTCCAAACTGCATAAGCATATGATTTCGAAATAAGACCATTATATAAACTAACTTTTAGATTCAACGTTCTACAACTACGATATGGATATATCATCTTTACCTCAATCAAATGTCTAAACTGTTGGATTATCTCTGAGTTTGCAACAGAGGATAATGCTTTAAGAAATCCATTTTAGCACAATATTACCCAACCACTTCATACGAGACAATGTTATGATGCGCTATCAGCAATAAAATAATAGAAGAGACCATAAAATGCACTATTTTGGATGTTCAACCAAAAAGCTTTTGTATAGCCTCTTTCACGAGTCGACTCCCACAGTTGAAATAGCAACGTTCACGCGTCACTAATATCCGATATCTTTTTTGCAGGAAGTCATGGACTGGCGAAAATAGTGTTCTGACTAAGTGATATCAAGCAGTGTTTATGTAATGAACTGTACAGTGTGTGCCGTGAGTGTTGTGACATGAACAGTGGAACGCGCCCACCTCTCTGAACAAACACGTGGAAATGAAAAGAGAAAAGTACAAGAACACTATTCCGGAACACGGGTAAGTTTAACACTAACTCATTTTAACACTAACGAGGTTACAACACTGAGATTCCTAAAGTTCTCTCTATAACTAGGAACTTATTTTAACTTAAGTTGAAGTTTCATTTAATTGTTAGATTCTGGGTCACTCAGCCGCCAGACAATAAAGAAAAGCCACTATTAAATAATGTGCGTAATATTCAGTGATTCAAAATTTATTATGTTCCACGTTTGAAACGTAATAATTGCAAAACCTGGCATTGTTTAGAAGCCTATAACGTAATGGATTTGCAGAGTGACGTAACAGCTAGTAAACACCAAGAGCTTACGATTTAGTCCACGAGTCCACAACAGAGGTAACGCACGACTAGGTAAAGAGAAACCACAAAAAAACAATGGCTCTGTGGCCAGCAATACAAAGATCCGTGTGTGTAATCAACATTACGGTATTGAAATATGTTCAGCAAACTTCACTATTGTTTTGCGCATATTGTTTAAATATTTTAAAATGCTAAAAGCCCTTTAGACTGACCGTGACCAGCGCCGCTCATGGTCATAAGAAGAATAGGATATTTAACATTCATTAACGATAAAATATTGAAAATTATTATATTCGTATATACTTTGAACAGCCATTAAGGAATTCTGTAATTACTAATGTCAAGTCGACCAGCAAATAATTTGAAATAACAAACGCAAATGGTAAGGTTATTGAAGAGGGAGTGTATGTTCGTGTGAATGTCATAAGACACTACGGTTCTAGGTTACGGACATGAAAATATTATGTATAGTACAGATTTTGACCACGGTTCAAGATTTTTACTGTCCTCCGCATGACTTCAATGAAATGTCTATCTGCACGACAAAACAACATTAAAAGAATTGCGTGCAAAAAGTAATTGCAATGAATGAAGACAAATAAATACAAATACTTGTTACATCATTATGAACTTCAGAAAATAGAGACAAAGACAATTAATTTCAAGCAGATTGTGAACAAGTTTTCATTGATGCAAAATATTTATTGAAGAGGTATCTGTATGTTGAGACCTAACTTACGAATATATTTGTAACATATAGGAATTACGGAGCGGCGGTGGCACGTAATTCATGAATAAGATTAGAAAAAGAAGAGTTAAAATTGTTCGTTGAACAAGTAATGGATACGCTTAAACTTTATTATATCGACGTTCCTATATATTGAAACCGTCCTATATAATTTATACAGAGAAGACTACCTAGTTCCCATTATATTCTGTGGTGACTTAACGCCTCATTCATAATAAAATTTACTCCTCAATATTGCACACGCACGTGAGAATGAAAACGTAATTGAAAATGTAAATCGCTTTCCAATTCCTTATGAAACCTAATGACCGATAACGAGCATCGCAACTCTCCAAAATACAATAACTAAACAAAAAGTGAGACTTGGGTTCAAAGCCCAGTGTGCCACTGTGCCACTTACTCAGCAGCTGATTTCGTGATGATATAATTGCACTGGCGAAGCGGTGATGTAAATTCTGGTAAAGCCCGGAGTGAGGTGAAAGTGTAAATAGCCGCGGACCGCCAACTCAGAACCCTGACACCGCCGCGATCAGCTCGACTTCATATTATGTTACTGCGCTTGCACATGCCCTTTATGGTGAACATTCAATCATTTGCGACCGACCACGATGCGGAAGTTTAAAGTCGGTATTTTCAAAGTGAGTCAGCCGTGACCTTTTGTAGCTTCATCAGAAATACGAATGGCAATTTTGAAAACGCCAACACAAGTCCTTGCTACGTACGTGGAAGAAAGTGTGCTTTCTAGTGAAGCAGTGTTGCACAACCACTCGATGACGACGCTCTGCAGCACGGTTCGGTTCAACTCGGAGCGGCTCGGCTGCGGGCGCGACAAGGTCGTCATTGTTGACGCGCCTTTGTTTTATTTTTGCCGTGAATTGCGCGAAGCCGCAGCCGAGTGGTCATGACCATAACTAAATTATACTTCAACCTCAAACTATGAATTTAGAAATAAGAATATTTTATTCACTGCGAACCAAATTGAAGACGCTGCTGTTTATAATATTAATTTACATGCTATTTAATCCAAGAAGTGTTATATAATATCTAGACTGTAATCCGAAAGTAGATAGAAATAATGATTTGAAAGTGAACTTTAGCAGTGGACCCGCATCAGTCGTGACCGTTTTAATCACTCAACGGAACGCACTATACCTGTACAATGTCATTCGATATAAACTAGAGGAAAATACTAACACAGGTACTACAAAGATGGTTTTACCACCTCCATTCTTTTAAGCATCCTGTTCACAACCGGGTTCATAGAACACAGTATGGTAAAAAGAACACGGAACAATTACATCCTAATTTGATCCGTCTTGGGTTGAAATGAGACTCATTATTTTTATTAGTTGGGTTTTGCCTGCCGGATCCGGAAGAGTGGTCATTAGGCGAGCTTCACACGAGCGCGGCGGCCGTGGGCGCTGCGTGCGCGCAGGCCTCCTTGGGTGGTTCGCCTCGATGCGCAGTGAGCCGCCGCCGCCGCGCCGCCCCGCGCACGCCGCGCAGGAAGCAATCTCAGATAATCATCGAGCTGCTTACTGACATTAACATTCATCAACGAACTCGGACGCACAGCCAAAACAATTGAACATCCTGCGACCACTCCATAATCTCTATTATGTTTGAGGTTACGTGTTTACGTCCCATTGTTGACATTTTATTTCAACTTTAATGAAAATAAACATCGGACACATTAAGATGTATTAAGACTTGATTGCTTTTGCATTCCCGATGGCAATTCTATTTGATGATCATGTCGCATGCCATTAATGATTTTATTCATGACGTAAATAGTTTTAAGAGATCCATTAGGTAAGGGATTATATTTTTTGTTGTAGAAACCCAACCTCTGACGAGTTATTCCCCTCAACCTCTAAACAAAGATGCAGGTCACCGTTCGAGTTTGAATGTCAGCATCAAAATGTCATACAAAGTTTGACAAACATATAATTTATTATAATGTCGTAAACACAACATTATAATAATTCGTCGACATCTTCAAAACAAGTTGTTGCTTATCTAATAAGATATGGGACTGAGTTTAAAGACCTTAAAATTAAGTAGTGGTTTTCCATGCATCAGGATATTTAGGATTAAGTTGAATTCTATTTTCCTATAGTTTGAATTAAAAGAATTATACGTAGGACGTATCCTGGTTTTTTAATTAGGTCAAAGTAGATAAAGCAATTCGAAGGCATTGAGTGTGATATCTATCAATCTGTATTTGAAATGCGTGGTGAATTACAACCTACCTCTTATAGAGAGATGGCTTGTGTCCTAGCAGTCGGTTGGTATATTATACGCTGAATATGGTTATGATAAAAAAACTCGACCCCAAAAAAAGCAAACGTCATGACGAGAGAAAAGGTAGTATTCAGAATTTCTCAATACTTTCTCTATAATACATGATTCCAAAATCACTACAAACCAAGGCATGGTAATTGTAATGTCCACTCAGTATTGGTCATTCGCACTTCACTCGGAATGCCGCCGGCACCCTCACGTTTATGTAATGAGGCATTTACGAAGAAAGTGTTGTCAACGTGCCGACAGTATAGTTACCGACAACCACATACCAACTGACATTACATGATGCCTTCATTTAGAATACTTATCATATGTACTGTACCAAGGATGTGAGAAGAAAGCTACTTAAGGCGCAGATTCCCTTGAGTAGCCGATTTTAAAATGAGAATCACGTCTAAACGGCTAGTCGTTTTTTGAAAAAAATATATGTTACATTTGACAATTAAGAAAGTGTGTTTGTACTTTCCTTAGAAAAAAAAAACCTCAGATGAAAATGTAGATAATTAAATTGTCTTTGAGATGGTGTCAATTTCATTAATATACGCCCAGCGGTTTTGGTGTGATTGTCGTGTTTTTGTCCGTTATAGACATGACTTTACAAATTAATTACACTATGTTACACGAATAATACTCAAAATTTACTTTGATCAAATTGTTAAGAAAATGGTCTAATGTAACATAAATGTTTTTCAAAAAAATACGACAAGTCGTTCAGACGTGATTCTCATTTTAAAATCAGCTACTAAGGGGTATCTGCGCCTTAAGATATCTACATCTTACAACTTAGCACCTGGTTTTCGTCATACTTATCTATGCAGCATTTACTGCTGGGTTGTATGTTATGTCATTTTCAAAGTTAAGTTTAAAGTTAAGGCAAAATCTGAGATGGTCATAAATGCTTTATTGGTATATTGCATTTATGACAATCAAAGATTATTTCTTTGATTTTGCCCCGATGATCATGCAGCAATCGATTTTACCAAACCAATATTTTTTCTAGTCGCGAAATAATCTACTACAAGTGAAGTACAGTTATATAGAAAGTGTAAAACATAGCGATATATCTTATATAATCCATGAGACCTGCGATAATGTTAAAGTTGAACATCGATTAACCTCTAGAAAACGCGTACACAATCAAAAACGCACATTCCTGTGCGTGGGCAAACGATCTTGTGTTTCAAACGTTGTGCCGGTTGGTTCCTATCTCTTCATAATTGATTTGCCTTATGTACATAGTTCTTGATAATTGAACGTTTTCTTAGGAAACCATTTATTCTTGAGCATGTATAGTCACGATTTTTCCTTATATACTTAACAATAGATTACTGCAAAAGCCGGATATCTCTATATCTATTCCCATAGTTACAGATATTGTTAGTGATGTGCTCATCCACGTAGAGTAATTTGTCTGATAATTTTGAAACGGTTATGCTATCGTGACTCCGGATCAGAATGTTTACTATGTATAAAAGCGAATGATTCAAACGAAAGGAAAAATTATAAACGGTAGCTACATGTACTTACTTAAATTTGATCGTATGGAAATTTTAAGTATTTCGTAATTTACAGGAGTTAGTTAAAGTTACTTAATACAAATGGCCCATGAAATAATTCAGGCAAAGAAAAAAAAAACAATCCCCACAGACTTGGCCAATCCTGAGTTAGGAAAAAAATATGTTCTTTTTTTATTCGTAGATGAAAAATTACCTCGTTTTTCGATCAAAAACTTTCCGTAACTGATCAAAATGCACAAGTGTTTTTTCGTATCGAATTTAATTGATTATTTGCAATAGTGAGTAATGACAGTCTACTCTACAGACGATTTGCTCAATGCCGTCGATCAGCTTAAGTTATGCATTTCCTCCGATTGACTTTTAAAACTAGATCAAGATAAATCGCTGCGGAGATATGGTCTGATTTCATTATTTCATATTAAAACGTCTGTTTTGATTCGCTACAAGATAATCTGATCTCTGAAGCAAGTCTTTAAAACATGCACCACTTATAATGTGAAGTGAACAACGGCAGTAATTGCAACTTACAACATTTGCGTGGTTTGATAGATCCTCTACTCAACTTGCCGCTGCTATTTTATAAGTCTAGAAATACTTAACATTGAGTGCATGACAAAACCGCTCAGCAATGTGGCTTATACTACAAGTTTACTGAATGCATAACATAAGAGCATAAAAAGCTACACCCACGCACGGTTAGCAAGATCAGCAAGATTATAAAACGGTTAATAAATTATATTATTAAACATATATGCGGCACAGCCATTTTATGTGGGGACCTGTTTAGTCAAAGGTCAGATGTAGTACTGAACTGACTGCCGACTACCATCGTATAGACACCTCGCAGTCAATGACTAATGTGATAGCTAATCCAAAGATCATGTGATATTTATTATGTCACCACTATAATATTTTACAGTATCGATGAATGTTTATTTATGCAGTATGCCTCTTGCCAAGCAAAACATTTTGAAGCTAGATTTATAATGGCTTAATAAGGTTTACTCGTATCACGGGGTCTCATTGCTAAGAAAGAAAATTTGGTTCAAATAAATCACTAGATGGCGCGATATGCACCTCGGTATCCACCTATCTGTTATTGAATGTGCGTAAAATTAACATTTTCTGGAATTGAACACAAAAATTGTATGTTCTTGTTTAATCAACTCTGCTAAGTACAAAATTATGGAATATTGGGCTCTTAATTCACATTTCAAAGATTATTAGACGGATCATTTAAAATTGATGCCAATAGATGGCGCATTTTTTAAATTTCTGTGGCATTCCACTCGATTGTTAAAGTTTGCAATTTAACACATTTTGGTGCAAAAAAAACTGTAAAAACGTGCAAATAAATACTAGAAAACAAACCTTCACTGTATTTAAAGAAAAAAACATTCACGAACCTAGCAAACCCTTTTACTTGCAAGTCGCTGCTAACACCATCTATCTATCACCGTGAAACAGAACCGAATGCGTTCGATGTACAAAAAATTGCCAGAATAAGCAGTCGAAAAACGCTAGTTACGTCGGCACGGTTTCTTTGTATGGGATGAGGTATCTGTATGCTAGTATTATATTATCTGTGCTCGTATCAAGCTAAGCTGTTGGCCTATACACGACACGGCTGGAACAAAGGCTTCAATATTTTCAGTTAAAAAATGACGTGGGAAACCAGAACCAATAACCTGTTACGTATTTAATGCATTAACGTTTACAAGTAAGCAACATTCCTACTTGTCGATTGGAAACATCTTTGTATCCGGAAGAAATTCTCGAAACCAATTACTATTCAATGCCTCTACCTTTAGACAATACCTTACATATTAATACTCAAGGCTTTGCCTATTTCCTACAAATACAAACATTCCGACACTGTTCCACCAATATGTAGAGATTTACCAGATGTAGTTGTCAGCATGCCAAACTGAATTTCGACACGCTAAGTACTTGCGATGTGAGAAAAATAATGAAACGCGAAGTAATATTCGACGGGTTTTTCTTATGCATATTTGATGTGATGACTCAGCATGCAGGCGATTGGGAGGAAATTGCACAATTATTGAACTGGTTCGGAGCTTATTACGTCATCACCATCGAACTAGAGGACAAAAGCAAATGTTTCACTCTTTTTAGCTGACTTCAAAAAAAAAAGTTTAATAAACTTTTTTTATTTACAACTTTTTAGTTATTTTTTTTAGAATTAGGTACATTTAAACATATAAGTATTATATATTTTTGAAATTGCCTCTTAAAACCCTTTATTTTGATACCCCACACGATGGCGTCCAAAATCCGCCATTTTTGTTTTTCCAATTTTAATGTAGCCTGTGACACTCGCAGGATTAAGTCGAATCGATTGACGTAAGAATCATCAAAATCGGCCAACGCGTTTGATCTCTAGAACGCCACATAGGAACAAACATACATACATACATTCATACATACATACATACATACATACATAGACTGATAAACACATTACCCTCCTTCGGCAGTCGGGTAAAAAGGAGGCGTTTTAACTTAACTTAGTAAAACCCAGAATAATTCCGTTTTGGATCTAACATCTACCACATTCGGACTCGAACAACCACTTTTTCGCCACTCTCCACTCTCCGTTTTATTATGTAAAACATATTGAGACTGTATACTGTAAGCAACGAAATGATCTGAATACGGTAATTTACAGAACAAACAAGTAATTTACAACTTCACCCCGTGATTACTTGGCAGTCTACGAATCTGTTGCTGGTCGGAGAAATCGCGCACTTGCGCAAACACAGCCCGTGCGTTTGTTTGTGCTGCACTTTCTTTATGCAGACGCCAGGAATTCTATAAAAGGCCATATTCTATTATATGTATTGGCATTCCCGCTTGTTAGGTTACCGAGGTCGTGCCAGTTGCTCCTCGTTAGATGTTTAGCCATATCTTGTTAGCTACTGGAACCCGGAGCTTTACTTGGCACAACGACAACGGGTCATATAAGTTTGCCCTAAGTATACCTGCATACAGTAGGCAGCATGTCAGTAAGAACATTTTGAGCTGGACCTGGTCTAGCGTGGTATGGAGTTTCAACAAGTAATGTAAGTTATAATGGAGGCCAGCCTATATTGGTTTTGTTATCACTTAAGTGCGAATCGCTGTAACTGATTTGTATCCTGTGTATTAAGAGCACACTTTTTAAACACTGTTTTTAACTTTCACGGCTTATTACTGCTTACTGCACTTAAATTGTTACGTACGAGGATATTCGCCGATATTATACAGTAACTGAAATTAAAAACACCAATCCCGAAACAAACCTAAGTGATAATTTAACGACATTTTATTTTATATTTTCGGTGTTGTTCGTGGCAAACCACAACTATTTAAAACTAACGTATATCTAAACTATAAAAGATTTTTGTATGTAACGAATAAACTTAAAAACTACGATTCAATTTATAATAATTCGAACGATTTAAAAAATTCTTTCACCGTTGGGAAGCTACACTATCCCCGGGTGACGTAAACTGTTTATCCCTGTATTCCCACGGAAACGGGAACTACGTGGGTGAAACCGCGAGACGTCTGCTAGTATTTTTAGGTTCAGTACAACTTGGTTGATTCTAGGGCACATAGATACGTGAATGAACTGAATTTTCCCACATATATTTATGATCGTTCATGTACGTAATATTCATTGTCTTCCTTTACGTAATATTCATGTAATTTTGACCATATACGTAAGACTAGCGAATGGGCTTCTGGCAGAAGGAGGTTAAAGATCATGTCTTGTCTTTGCATATCTAAATAGTCGCAGGTGACTTGTGCATGTGCATTGCATACGATGCACCAAAGAATCAGAATCTAGAAATTACACAATATGTTTACAGAAGTAATTCAAATTTCTGATGTAGGTTACCTGATTGCCAAGATTAAATATAACTGCACCTGTAGCCAAGTTGACAATCTACAATCGATAACGCTAGTAGAAAACGAATCAATGTATTGGAATGACACATCGGAACGTTAAGTCACGTGGTCAGACCATACAAATAGAAGGCGTTAACGATTATAGAAAGAGATTCGATACGAAACGTTTGTTACTTGGCTAGAGGAGCTGGACTGTTTTTATTAATTGCAACAAATTTGACCGGTCCATAGCTCCTAAGCTATGGGCTAAAATAACCACATAGTGAGTCCCCTAAGCAGCAGCAAACTGCGACGCCACAGGCCCAGAAATAGATGGCCGGATGAGCTTGATTCATTTTCAAAAGATAATCGCATCTTTTCACGAAAAGTGGAAAGAGATAATTGCCGTACTCTGCAATGACGGGACAACATTATGATTAATTTTATAGTATGTAAGTAGTAAATTAAATATTATTTAACTATCTAAAATTCCCACTTTAATTATTTATAACTTACTAATTGTGCCCACGGCTTCGCTCCCGTCAACCCTACCTCCGACCCTTCCTACCTATTATTTTTGTTTTTAAACCTTCCCTGTATTCTAGCGAACGAAACAAAAAAAAAGAACTATTCAAATCGGTCTAGCCGTTTTTGAGTTTTAGTGAGACTAACGAACCGCAATTGATTTTTATATTTATATACGTACATAATTTTTTTTTCAATTAATCACGAGACTCGATTTATGACTGTTTAATTAACTGGACAGCGCGCGCGTTCAGACAATAAAACACAATATTTCACAACAATGTCATGTCAGTGGCGTAACTATACGTAACATGAAAGTTTCGTAAATGAAAGCTTGACTGACCCTCCTATGAATCACATATATGTAAATAATGTTTCCTAATACGCCCTTTAACAGCGAGAACCTGTAAATATTTCACAATAAATTGTTTTCAATACCTGTTTTTTGGTGATTTATTCTAATTTGTTTACCCAATGAACTTGTCTTCTGGAAACATCACTCTAAACAAAGCTTTAGATAAAAGTCGACGAGCTTGTCCTAATATTTTGTTTAAACTTGTCAGCTGTAAATTCATCCTAAGAATATTATAATATAATATGAATGTAAATGTATGAATTCGAATGTTTTTTTTTACGTGTGTTACATTAGAACTTTTTACTAGGTGAACCGATTTTGAAGATTCTTCTTTTATTTGAAAGCTGGTGCTTCTCAGGTGGTCACTTTTAAATTTGATCAAGATTTGTCGAGTAGTTTTTGAGTAAGTGGTCAAACGCGACCCTATCGATAATAAAAAAAACAATATACTGGTTTTATGAAAAATCCCAGGATTTGCCGGCAGTTCATTTTACTGTGGGGGGATAGCTCAGGGAACTCAAATGATATGCAGAAATTACTTTGATATGTTATATTCAACCAACAGCGTGCCTGCCCTAAGGCAGCTTGTACCACAGAGAAAAATAATATATAGGGTATAGAGAGCCCTCTCCGACTACAGAGTGAAGACCGCAAATGTCAATTGATCGGAGAAATAGCGCCGTCTATTAACGCCATCCGCAAACTTAGCTGTGAGTGTGTGTGTAGCGCCGTACTTTAGCTGTGTGTGTGTGTGTGTGTGGTGCCTGTACTTTATCCATGTGTGTGTGTAGCGTCGTACTTTAGCTATGTGTGTGTGTGTGGTGCCTGTACTTTATCCATGTATGTGTGTGTGTAGTGCACACATGGATAAAGTACAGCCTTTCCTTGCTAATTTGTTTGTTTTTAAATTTAATAAAGTTTTACTTAATTTTATTTATTCTCATTATTAACAAAATCATAGTAAAACTTTATCAAATTAAAACAAGCAAATTAGTAAGTGTACCGGTCGGTTGAGGTGTGAAGGCTTCTTATGTTGGAAATGAAAGACTTGATTCTTCATTACTATTTGAAGCGGTTCTGCAGGTCCCCAAAGATCAGGAGATGGCGTGAGGATAATATTTCCATGTCGATGGCTATGATTAGGTCAATGCGCCTCCGCACTCTCGAACCCCGAAACTTTACTTTGTTGAGGACCACAAAATCACTTGCAAATTAGTTTTTTATTTTAGTTAATCTTCACTATGTCTCCTAACATATAATATATAACATAAAACAGATCAACAAATCCCCTCTTGTTTCTGAAGGAACTATGACAATAAACACACACCTATAAGATTGTAAACACTCGCTAGATTTAATACGATTTTTGGGAACACCTTTCACAGATTGACTAAATTGACTTTTTTCCCTAAGATCACAACACTCAATCACTGCACTTTTCACTTTGATTAAAGATTGGCTTTTATTAGAATGGACAACGAAATTGTCCGTCTTTATCATAAAGCCTTCCTCCACATTCAACAGACCTGAATTCTTCAATTTAACGGCGGTAATTTCGAACAAAAATAATAATATTTATTATTCCTTCCAAATGTTTTTACAAGGGGTTCTAATAGTTTCACAGGTTCTTATGTGTGGGATCATTTTACACGAGCTGTGATCATCTTTTAAGATATTTAAAGGTTTTTTGTATGACATAAAATCATCCCAGGATTTTGTCTTCTAACCCGAACATTGAATATATGGGTGTGTGCACCTTGAAGCCTTCTATCCAGCGAAACCACATCCAGGTCCGTAACTGTACACCCAGAAGATATCGTCTAGGATGAATGATGAGGGATATTAGGAAATATTGTTGATTTTACAACTTACAAGAAAAAATTGACAATGAAAATTTGACAATCAATATCAAAAATATTTTTTTTTCTTTTTTAATAATGTTTTATTCATGACCATAGATACAAGTCTATCAGTCTTGTACATAGAGTGGAAGTGTCAAAAGCTTTTGAAATCAACACAAATATTTGCAAATAATTATAGTACGTGTTAAATAAAATCATAAGGTAATGAAATAATTATTTAGATTAATATTTATTTTATTATTGTTTAGTGACAAACCTATTTTATCGATGGTCTTGCCATCTGTGGTGACATAGAGTAACTAATTGTTTTTGTTGTTAAGATGGGGTTATAAGATGTCGCATTTAAAAAAAAATGCTTCCTAATCTGCCATTCTATGGAACTGTCCTACCCCTGGCTTGTACCGAAGTGACCACAAGTGACAAGCAAGCGTTCCGATTTCAATCACCTTCCAAAACTAAATAGTTGTCAGTTGCCAGTCTTTTAATAGGCAATGAGGTTGCCTCTAAATAGGTGAGGAGCCCTCACAATACCTACTTTGCTTCTACTTTTATTATTTTGCTTAGGTCCAGTTTTTCGGAACATCAATGTGGGTTCATGAAAAGTTCAGATGTATGGACACTTGAGACACTACAGCAAGTGGAACATAGCCTGTTTATTTGCTTGGCGAACCATGTCCTTTATAAAGATTTTCCTCGGCGACATCGCGATCTCCGAGGCACCATCGCTCATAATCAATCACTGATGTACCTCTAACTCCTAATAGACAGCCGACTATCGTGATCGTAGTCACGCATGCCATTTGAATCAGAAAAATATTCTTCTTATTAGTCACTAGCTTTTGCTCGCGGCTTTGCTCTTGTTGCCCGTCTCACAAGGACAGTGACAAAAAGGACCTTAGAACTTTTTACTTGGTGAACCGATTTTGATGATTCTTTTTTTACCCGACTACGGCGAAGTAAAAAAGGAGGGTTATTTTTTTGACCGGTATGTGTGTATGTATATATGTAAGTATGTAAGTGTGTATCTATGTAAGTATGGATGTTCATCTGTTCCCTCATAACTTCTAAACTAATTATTATAATTTGACAAATGAGGTGTCGTTGAAAGCGTCTTGTTTGTCCGCTGGTTATAGGCTATGTGACGTTACATTAAATTTAATATGGTCCCCTCTAGGAGGCAAGAAGTCAAGAACAAAAAGCCTCAGCCTATCATGTGAATTTTTGTATCATTAAACAGTAATTTTAAAATGAAGGTAGGCTTTGGCACATAATATTTTTGTCAAACATACCGTTTGCGAGGTATATCCCGTCAAAGTCATGAAAACTATTTTTTTACCGTCGCAAAGTCCACTCTTGTAACAAGCATTATCTAGATACATGTAAAACAACAAACCCTAAACAGAAAAAAATACGATGTGGCTCTGCAAAAACCCCAAAATACTTTCAATAAAAAATAAGTTCATAAACTGAAACCCAACTACTGAAAAATCACGCTCATAAAGTATGAAAAAAGAAAATATTCTCATCTGAATTGTTATGTACAAACTATTCCGTAAAGGATAGCCGAAATCGTATGCCACCTACCGTAACAAAACAATACATTCTGCAAAGTGGCATACAACCACGGTTATCCTCTAAGGAAAAGTTTGTTCATAACAATTTCAGATGAGAATATTTTCTTGTTTCATGCTTTTTTAGGGTTCCGTACCCAAAGGGTAAAAACGGGACCCTATTACTGAGACTCCGCGGTCCGTCTGTCTGTCTGTCTGTCACCAGGCTGTATCTCATGAACCGTGATAGCTAGACAGTTGAAATTTTGAAAATAATTAGAGAAAATAATTTTCTTTTCAGAAGTCGGTGTCTTTGATACCAATTTTTTTTCGTTTTAGACACCGACTTCAGAAAAGAAAGTTATTTTTCGCTTTGTAGTGTTTTGTTTTGGAAGTCGGTTTATTTTTTTTGTTAAACAGTTCTTTTTTATTTGTCTCCCTTTTGGTACCTTATATTAACAAGAATATACGCACTATCAAGGATAACTCAAAAACTACTCATCAGATCTTGATAAAATTTAAATCGGACCACATGAAAAGCACCAGCTTTCAAATAAAAACCGGCCAAGTGCGAGTCGGACTTGCGCACGATGGGTTCCGTACCATTATCGCAAAAAACACGTTTGTTGTATGGGAGCCCCACTTAAATATTTATTTTATTCTGTTTTTAGTATTTGTTGTAATAGCGGCAACAGAAATACATCATCTGTGAAAATTTCAATTGTCTAGCTATCACGGTTCATGAGATACATCCTGGTGATAGACAGACAGACAGACGGACCGCGGAGTCTTAGTAATAGGGTCCCGTTTTTACGGTACGGTATTTTTATGGTACGGAACCCTAAAAAGTGTGATTTTTATGAATAAAGTTCAATAAAAATTGCACAATTCTAGGTACAGTATCGATGATTAATGATATAAATTGCAAATTGGTTGAAAATAACACTTTTTCACGTTAATCTTTTTTTGTCAAATTAAACTAGATGAGGCCGTTGTTTCCTAGCTAGCTACTTTGAAAAAAACACTGAATCAGAGGTCGAAGTCTCTTTTAAACTCCATGATGGACTGTGTGACCTTATCTTTTTTGTGAGATTTTAAATGTTTCATTCGATGTTTGCAGATACGTGTATAGATACCGTTATTTTTTAGTGTTTAAGGAAATATCTATCACCGTTTTAATTATATAATTTTATGAATGACAAATACAGTATTTAAATATTTTATGCTACTTATAAACGGATAAGAACCAAACTTACTTTACTGTTACCTACATATAAACATAAAAACTCTAAAAACGCCCAAGATTGGCATAAATGAATTAATTCATAGGCACCTGGGCAACGATACTTTTTTTGTTTTTTTTTTTTAAATAAGAATCTTTGTCCCACACTAGGAATTTCTTCCTGTATCGTGGGTGCGTTTACAAACATATAAACTCACATACACAAACACCCAGAGCCGAAACAACTATCTGTAGGTCATACAAATATTTGTTCCGTGCGGGAATCGAACCCGCGACACGCAGCGCAGCAGTCAATCGCTCAACAACTGCGCCCAACAATACTAAACTGGGCATGTTCAATATTTAGTTAGATATATAAAATATACTTTATTATATACCAAAATAGTTACAAAACTCTTTTACAAAAAAAAAACTATAAGTACTTGTACAATGGCGGACTTACCAGTGATATCTAGCAGAAAATCTTTGGATGGACCTAATTCTAATTTATTGTTTTTTTTTTTTATAGAAGAAGTCGGACTCATAAACTCAAGGGAAAAGTAAATGAGTAAACACATTAGTGACGGTCGTTAGACAAAATGTTTCAGGTGTACGGAAGCGCACATTTTCCTGTACATTATGGTGTGTGAGGTGAGGTCACGGCGCGGTCGCGCGGAGGCCGCCCTGCGCCCGCGCACTCAAGGCAAACGATCTTAGACAGGGATGGTGAACCTATGGTATACGACAGGAAAATTCTGGTACCGTAGAGTAAGACATTTTTATGGCAACAGACTCTCTATATTAGGGTTAATAATAATAATTTAGAGTACCCCACCTCAGTATCTCTACGTTGACGTCGTGGTGGGGCTTGCACTGTCCAATGAACCCTAGGTACACATACCTAGGGTGAGGGGCCAGACTAAGAGAGATACAATCCGCAGGGCAGTGGCGACCCCACGGACCTGATCTCCTTGGAGAAGTATTGTTCTTCATCTCCGGCTTGCCTTTATTGGCCGGTCGGAGTGAAAACTGACGAGGAACAGAGCTCCTACCTCTCTCTTGCCTTAATTGGCTGGCTTGAGTGGAGACTCGCAAGAGCAAACGTGCTCGGAGGAAGAAAGTATTTCAGTAAGGGCTGGCAAGGACTTGACCATCTTCCGGGCTCTGGTGATAGTTGCGATAGCCGTGGAATACCGCTCATCTCCTCAAGCACCTCAGGCTATGTTGCCTCCTTACCGCTACGTCACCTAAGTGCTAGCGACCGTTATTGGGGGCCCATTAATTGAGTGCGCAAGTCACCCCCTGCCATTTTGTAACCGTGTAGTTCAACAGTGGTCAGGCAAGGGGCCAATAGCCCTCCTATAGTTCTAGGCACTTAGTCAACTAAGCCTCCCAAACCCATAGCCCAATATCTTTTGTCTACATATTTTGCAATAGTCCTGTACCAACCGGGATTGTCCTAAGATGCACTTACGTAGTGCATACAGGGATAATCGTCGGTTGGTCTAATTTAATTTAAAGATGTCATTTACAAGGGCTTTACCAGTTGGCTCCGGCCCGTTGCACGCCTTTCAAAGGGCCAGGTCCCCAGGTCCCGAGATGTTTACAATAATATAGGACTTAAAATAGCTGGTCAAATGCGGTGTAGGTACGATACGAGGGGAGGTTAAAAAGTTGACGTATTATAAGGAAAATATTACGCTTACTTTTAGACCTCGTCTCGTAGATTCGTTCTATCTACCTCTTCGACGAATATAGGCGTAGCGTAGTTTTATAATAACTTCAATTGTGTTTGGGCTTATTGGAATCGTTATGTGATGTACTTTGGCTATAAATGATTATCATGGTAATTGGAGGTACCTAGCAAAATTAAAAAGAGATAAATAAAAAGCTTTTAAACAAAAAAATCAAAAGACTTCCAAAACAAAACACTACAAAGCGATAAATAACCTGCTTTCCGAAGTCGGTGTCGAAAAACGGAAAATAATAGATACCAAAGACACAGACTTCGGCAAAGAAAGTTATTTTTCGCTTTGTAGTGTTTTGTTTTGTAAGTCAGTTTGAAGTTTTTATTTAATTGTTTTATTTTTATACGGTCGGTTTGATGTTTTTATTATTTTGTTTTCATTTTGTCTAATGCCTCAAATTAAATAATTTTGCGTACATTAAAAATGTTTGGCATCCCTGATCTGAGATGTCATTAAGCTGACAATGTCCAGTGTGTTACAGTTTGACAAAGATAAATGTTACATCCATATATGTGGGCACTTCGCATGGTGAATTTAGTAAGTTTTGAGCCTTACGTCACACTTGCATGGTGTGCAACTTGCAGCTTGCAGCATCTCACACTGTATGATGGCTGTTCTCGGCATGTGTCAATAATTCTCGCTCGTTCTTATGGCCTTTATGTTTTCTATTACTTATGCATAATGTATTATTTATTAATGTCAACCGGACACAGCATTTTAATGGCTTGTCGAGATAATTACACCTATGTAGGACAATTATAGAAAAATCTTAACTGAGTTCATTATGTAGGATTGATATGGCCTGATTTTTTATTAAATAATATATAGTTCTAGCTACTCGTATGAAAATACATTCATTCTTCACATGCAGTTGTGTTATTGATTAAGAAAATGGCCATATATTACTTATATGTTTTATTGTAATCGTTCATATAAACTATAGTTAAATTTGCTAAATGCAGAAAATATTAACAGTCTTGAAGAGCCTTGCGCATTCTCTGTTTATATTTTACTTACATGTTATTTTAACATGTAAGTAAAATGGATGATAAACACGAATAAGAAACATAACAACAATGGTCAATTAAAAACTGTAATTAACTAACAATCGTCGATTAATTTGTTTTTTATTTTATTTTAGATAGGCCCGCATTTGTGCACTCATCTGATGGTAAGCGATGATGTGGTCGACGGTGTAGCAAGCTTGCCTAGAAGTATAGTTGTTTTATCTCACGATGACATGTTACGTGAGTTGTATGACGCCGAAATAAGATTCATTTTGCTACGATTCACACGTCATCGTAAGATAGAACAACTATCTCACGATCTACCTATTCACTCTTGATTCAAAGGCCCCTAGCTTGTAGCTATCGGGAAACAAAGACTCCGGCAGGGAATTCCATTCCATAGCCACACATAATGAATGTGTTTTCCAAACTGTTTAGTGCGTATGGGTGTGATGTCCATCATGTACCGATGGCGCATCGCCGTACGTCTTGTAGTCCGATGATGAAACGGGCTGGGTGGAATTAGGTCATGCAATTCCATCGCACACTCCCCGAAAGGCAACCGATAAAAAACCGACAAGCTGGCAACTCAGCGCCGATGTTCAAGGCTCTGGAGCCTTGACTCGACCAGTGCCTCATTGCCGATGAGCCTCTTAGCCCATTTTTCGATTGACTCTAGTACATCAAGCTGGTATTTGGTAGATATATCCCAGAGATGAGAACAGTACTCCATGCAAGATCGAACTTGCGCTTTATAGAACTTAAGCAGCTGTTCTGGCCTGAAGTACCGTCTTACCTTCGCAAGGATCCCCAACTTTTTGGCAGCTAGTTGGTCCTTTGCCTCAATGTATGGCCCAAAATTAAGTGTCGACATCAACTTACGCCAAGATGCTCAAGATGGTCCGTTATTGACAAGGTTACACCTCGGTAAGATGGAGCCGGGTGAAATTGGCTCTTTTTAGGGGAGAAAAGACAAGCCTGTGTTTAAGCGGCATTCAACTTGACCAGATTGGCATCGCTCCATTGGGAGACTGCCTTCAAGGACAATTTTAAACGTTCCACCATGGCCTCACGGAGAGACCGGATCTGAGGCCCAGAAGTCCGTGCGTTGGACTTGTATCTCTCAGCAACAGTGTTTTCGTCTGCATACTCAAAGTTGTTGTTTTAGCAGTTCGTTTATGTGCAGCAAGACTAATATTGCTAAGAGTACCGACCCCTGAGGAACCCCGGCATTAATATCAAATTGGTCTGACGAACAACCGTCGATAATCTATTCAATTCAATCACATATAATTTTTCAATTCAATCACCTAGACCACCGGGCAGACCGAATGAAAGAAGCTTACCAATAAGGCTTTCATGCCATTCCCTATCAAAAGCCTTCGAGATGTCGAGGGAGACGGCAAGTGTTTCCCCATGACTCTAGATGGCCTCACTCCAGATGTGAATGGCATACGCTAGAAGATCCCTAGTAGACAGATTTCGGCAGAAACCGTATTGGCGGTCACTAAGAATATCGTTAGCTTCTGGGTGTGCGAGGAACTTACTATTAATAATTGTCTGTGTGTCTGTGCCTATTAAGTCCTATTCATAATATTAATTTCGTAGCGTAGTCGTAGCACTACGAAAATCCTTTTGCGAATATCAATTATATGCATTGCCTCTGTATCTATTGTCCTTATTAAGAGAAACAGTTGCACATTATTGTAGAACGGTGTTATTTCAAGGTAATCCTGCAACTCTGCCATTACTCTATAATTAATACAAAAATATTTATTTATTTAGACTTCATGTACAATGGTCATACATAGGCGGACTTAATGCAGCAAGGTATTCTCTACCAGTCAACCTTTGGGTTAAAAAGGACACAAGAGTGGTAGGAGTACAAAAAATAAATAAAAAATGAACAATAATTAAATTTTGGATATTAATAAACAACAACTAAACTAAAATATGTGTGTACATGTAGAATTGCCATAAAAATTCCAATAACATTTTTACCGTAGCGAAGTTCCTAGTGCTTGGTGCAAATTAGCATATAACACGCATAATAAATACTAGTGCTTACGTAGATAGACTTAACATTTACTTCATCTAAGAATATATGCCGCGTTTCGCACGGCTTGCGAAATGTATTAAAATCGTGATATATGTCATGTGTTTGGTGTCATGGTATTGACAAACATAAAAGAATATCGTCAGTATCGTGTAAGTACTGTCAAAAATTGGCAATCAATCTTCTGATTGACGCTTACATCGACTATTAACATAGGTATTGTATTTAAATTCGCAGACAACATGCTCGCAGTGAAATATTGGGTACACTGCCAGAAGCAAACAAATCATTAATTTTATTTAAAAAACATTCTATCAGCACCGAGCGATGCATCCAAGTGTAATAAAAATTGAGTAACGAAATTCCAAAGGTTCCTTAGAAAGATGAAATATGTCCTCATTAAGCGTCATTAATATGATAAATGATGGTATTTAATCTTAATCTTGTGGGTATTCAAATAAACTTGGGAAAGAATATGAATTTACAACGTGGCGAATTATCTTTACCGTTATGATTGAACAACTATCGTAATATTTTTTGACTTTGAGATGATATTAAAGATGTAGACAATATAAAATTTATATTAAAGAACTAATACTCATGTCTGTTATTCTCGAATGGTTAAGCAGAGGAACATAAGATGCATTTTTAACCGACTTACCAAAAAGGAGGAGGTTCTATGTTCGACTTCATGAAAGTTTCTTTTTTTTTTTATCTTCACCTATATCTCCGTCAATTGTGGACCGATTTTATTTTTTTGTTTGAAAGAGAATGTTCCGAAATTGGTCCCATTTTCATTTGTTGAAGATCTGATGAAGAACTTTGGAGATATACAACAGAACTCTTCAATAAATAACGGGAAATCTCTCGGGATTGCTGCAATCTCATGTCTGTTTATTGTTTATATCATTTCATAACATAACATCACGCCAGTACGTTCGAAAGGGGTACGCAGATCTCTCATTTCACCGGTTATGTTCAGTTAGTTTCATGATATTCGGGTAATCTATTCTGGCATTATAGGTAACTTACTTGCCTATGAGGTAGGTACAACGAAAAAGGGAAAAAAAATACTTTTTGCAAAAAAATACCACCGACTTCCAAATAAAAAACTACAAAGTGAAAAATAACTTTATTTTTGGAAGTCGGTGTCCATATCGCAAAAAATTGTACCTACGAAAGACACCGACTTCCAAAAATAAAGTTATTTTTCACTTTGTAGTTTTTTATTTGGAAGTCGGTGGTATTTTTTTGCAAAAAGGTTTTTTTTTATTCGACAGGTTTGATAAAAGGTAGTGGTAGCAGTGAGAAAATAATCTTGGAAAATACAATAATAATTTACCCAAGTCGGGGATCGAGCACTTATGCAAAAAGGCAGTAAAATCAAAATTGAAAGCAATATAACAACAATGTTGACGAGGTGCTATTTGCTGCTACTCAATATATTTTAATGCTCAAGTATTATCTTGTTTTTAGCTAGAGGCTGAGTTTGAGCGAGGTTTCACAAGCGCAACCTCGGCGTCGGTGCACTGAGCTAGTGAGTCAACTTAACAACATGCAGTTTTATCACTTGATTGTTCAACGCCTTCCGATATGCGGGAACATTGTAATGAATTTCGTTCAGTTTTTCGTGTTAAGGGCGATTGAATGAGATCATTGAACAAAAGTATTGATTTCGTGTTGAGTGACGCAATTCGGCTGCTGAATAGGCAGAATTTCGTAGTGCTACGACAAAACTTTACGAAATAACACGAGTATTTAAATTGTCGACCGAATTATTCATGATTTTAGCAAAGCACACAAACAGCATTTATTTTCCGTGTAAGTAAATGCTACTGTAAATCTGTAATGTTATTGTGGAGTGAAAAATACAGATGCAGTATTTATAATTTGCTTTTCATTGACACGTTTTACAGTATTAAATGCAATTCTGTGGCAGTATTGAGGCCTAAGTAACTATGGAAATAGGTACTTACATAATAAGTGTTCAAAATACTGCTCGTCGTCGGAGTAAAGTACTGCGAGATCCTTCAAGCTAATTGGTCTATTACTTGCAAGTGCCTGCGACTTACGCGACACGGACAGTATAAAAACAAAAGACGACTGAATACCTTGATGATTGACTAAGTATTTTATAATTGTGAATTCATATAATTGTAATGCACTTTACTTGTAGCGACTGTAAGGCCATTAGCTATCGAGCATTCAATGAAAATATCATTTTAATCGGTTAATGTTCACTTTGGCCTCCGATGTTTTATGCGCAGTCGATTATGAGACGTTTATAGGTTTACCCGTCTAAAGACCAATGTTCACTGACACGTATTGCTTTGAATCAATAACTTACGAATACCGTGAGAATGGAGAATGCCTGTGTTTACCGTGCGATTTTACAAAGTGGACGTTTCACTTTGTTGTCGCTGGCTAGCAAGTTACGCTCTGTCAATATCCGGTTCTTGATCTATAAATAGAAGTCCAACAAATTCCGGTAATTTACTATTGACAATGATCGATCTTCGCGTTCAATAACAATCTCTATGCACCATTATCGGAATCTGGAACGACAGGTCGACACTTTGACATTCTTCGAAGTATGTTGTGGCGGCGCAATGACACACATAAATGTGAGACAAACCGGACCACTGCAGACTGGATCCGAAGACCAAATGCAATCAACAACATCTAACGGTATCACGGTTGAAATAACTTTCGTAATAAAATTAAAAACGTTAAATATGCAAACGAACCGCTCTGGTTTTTGCGGTTTAAATGGTTTATGATATTTATGTCAATACATTTTTTTTATCCGTCTGCCGAAGGAGGGTAATATGTTTATTAGTCTATGTATGTATTTATGTATGTATGTTTGTTCCTATGTGGTGGTCTAGAGACAAAACGCCAATTTTGATGATTCTTCCGTCAATCGATTCATCTTAACCCTGCGACTGTCACTGGCTACATTAAAATTAGAAAATAAAAAAATTGCGGCTTTTCGGCGCCATATTGTGGGGAACCAATATTTTTTTTCCTTCCATACCCATCGTCTGGGATATCAAAATTAAGGGTTTAAGGAGGTGATTTCAAAAATATATAAACCTTATATGTATAAATGCAACTAATTCTAAAAAAAAAATGCTAAAAGCTTATAAATAAAAAGTTAATTAATAAAATCAAAAAATTCGACTGCTTAAAAAGCGAACTAAAAATACTTAAACAAGAAGAAAATCATGTTGTGCAGTCGGAGGATACATCTGGTTTTGAACAGCCAGCACGCGAACAAGTATCCTCCGACTGCACAGCATGATTTTCTTCTTGTGTAAACAAGAACAAACAATGCGCAAGATTTTTATGTAGTGCGTATTACTGGTTCGTAAGGTTTCAAACACAGATTTATTATCGGTAGCCTGTGTATTCAATATCCATCCTTTCACACAAAGATATATGAAGAATAAATATCGTAAAGAACATTATGAAATCTATAACATAACATTGCTAACAGTTAGGCCCAAGTGGGCTGCTATTAGTAGAACGCGTAACAATTCACACCAAAACTGGGACGCTAAATTAAATTAGACATGGTGGACGCGACACAGACAGAAATACTATTAGTACGTACATTATATAAACTTATTTTGGGTACGATGTACGGACAGCAAAAGAGATTACTATTCAGGTTGATATAGAAAATTAGCAAACTGAATTCACTAAAAATGTAATAAACTTTAGCTTAAAATTAAAAGTTATGTTTAGACTAACTTAAAAGAAGAGTTAAAAAAAAAAAACTTTGGTACAGGGTTTTTGGAACGTGCGTATGAGATACAGCTTAAGCAGAATTGCCTTGATCTTTGTACCCACAATAGCCTCATTCCTAACCAAGCCTAAGTCTATTATTGACTTATTTATTTTGCCTACTGTACCCGCTAAACATTGGAGTATTATGCAAACAGCAACAAAGAGCTTCGCGATGCATGCAGTCAGCATGTTTGTTAATATAAATTTCAAAAGAATACCTCTCATATTACCATCACAATACCGCGTCTAATTTTATTATAAGACATGGCGAATGACACATGTATCACTGTTTCAACATACTAATTTAGCCTTCATTGTACTAAGAGTAATTTAATATTTGGTAAGGCAAGGTATTCTGGTGAATGCCCTGTTCCTATAACCTACTGACTGATTATAAAATAGATAGAACTGTGATTGGTGAAATGGTGACCCCTTCTTCTTATCTTGGAACGGATCAAACTTTAGAATAGAACATTCTGAACTGTCAGCAAGATAGCAGCGGGAAAGACTACCCACTGTGCGATTCTTATCATTTAAGAAATAAATTATGCTGTGGAAGCCTACATAGCTGCTGATAGAAGCAACCAAAACTAATCTTAATATCTAAAAAACCTCGACAAAGAAGGTACCACGCAGACCATATCCGACCTCGTATCTCCGAATCAGATGAGTGCCCAGTGCATGGAAGCACAGAAAGCACTGGAAGCTCTTCTCGTAATCTTATGCTTCCAATCGCGTCCTCGACTCCAGTACTGGAAGCTACAGGATCACCGATATCATCTCAAGTAGCAGAAAACCAAGTAGAAGCTGCCCCCGAAGCATCCACATCTCCCTTGCCACGGTAAAAAACTCTAATAAACAAAAAAATACAGCAGTTTATTTTACTTACTAAGCGGTTCCCCGGCGCGAGTACGAGGCTATATTTTTTGCTTTTAAGAGGTTTTTATGTCGGGGTTTTTTTAATTTTCAAATTAATTTTTATTTCATACTTTTTAAACTATATATAATATACCTAGCAGTAGACACGCTTCAACCGACAATCTATCGAAACACGGTAATTATGACATGATATCTTGCGAAAAAACCCAGATTCAAAAAGTAAAATGCGAATTACAATTAAACGGTTGTACCGATTTCAATCAAACATAGCTAAGAACACTCTTGACATAGTCACCCCTCTTTTTACACACAAAAACACGATTTACACTGTATTGCATGGCAACATTAATCACTAACATTTCCATTAGCAAGTAAAACGATTTGTTTGGCGTAAAAACGGCACAGGCAGAAAATTATTCTCTCTAATAGTTCTCGTCATTATCTATGAACACATCTACGTATTTTGTTCTTCTATTAATAAATACAAACTAATACATAGAGGAAATATACTAGTAACCTTGTGCGAGTAGGAAGTGATTTCTGATTCTTATTTACTTCTCTACAAGTCGCTATTGAATATGCCAAATAGAAAGGTCAACCAGCCAGTTATTATTCATTTCCGATACTCGCTATCTTAAGTCTACTACTACCTGCTTATTATCTCAACATCAAAATCAATATAATGATTTATATTATCTAAGTAATGTATCTAGAAAAAAATATTGACGGAACGTAGCAACAGCAAATATTGTACCATTTAACATCTGTATTGGGTTGTAAGTTTGTTTGTCGATTTAATATTAACGTCCTAATTTTGTAAGAGTACCTACTCACGATATGTACATACACTTCTTTGTCGACTATATTTCCGCGTAGCCGCCACCCTTATATTTTCGTAGCACTTGTCTACGCCCCTCCGCTACGGCTACGGGCTACGAGATGCTACGAAATCGGGATAGAAATATTAAAATGTGTACCTTTTTTGGGGTTTTTGGAAAACTTGTTAGTATCACAATTTTTTTATGAATCATGAGTGTTTGTAAATTGTATTAAAGAAAAAGCCCAAGATTAGGTAGATCTATCGTGAAATTATTTTGAAATAATTATGGTTAGAACTATTTATAGTTTTTTTTAAATTGTATGTTATTAGAAATAATTATAGTTTTTTTTTAATTATAAATTAATATTAAAACTGTGTTTAATATTAATTTATAATTTAAAAAAAACTTGTTTTAAAACTGCTTCATTGAGACTGTTGTGAATGTATAAAGTGCATTTTATATAACTGCATTTAAGGTTTATTAATTAAAGGATGGATGTATATAATAAAATAATCCAATTTGACACAAATAATGACTAAGTAGGTATGACTTCGGTTAATTACAAATTGACATTAAATAAGTTTGTAAATATATCATTAAATTATTTTATTCTAGTACCTATGTTATTGAGAGCTGCCTCAACCAACTAGATGTCGTAAACACAATTGTTGTGCTGAGGTCCTTCATTCACTTGCCAGGACAGTGTTATTGGGTTTTCTTATCAGGGATCTCTCAATTGCAGCATTTGCAGTCTTAGTTAAGCATGATGTTTTGTCCAGATTGCCTGGAACAGATCGCGGTATGCGATAAGGCCACCAGTTGTATATATTTTAGTTTACAGTTTCCTTTTCTATGTTTTAACTTGGTGTACCTACAAGAAAGTATATATAAATAAATAAATAGATGTTACAACATTCATAATGAAACATAATATTACTAGGTAACTCAAAATATTTCAAAAATAGAACCATTCGGCAGTATTTTGAGTTTTTTTATATTTTAAGATAGTGACGACACATTTAATGCTTCTCCTGTTCATCCCACACGCGAATAATATCAAAACCATCTTGATCTGTTACGAAAACAGTCGTTTGCCAAAAACTATCTACAACGTGAAGATTTGGTACCGATACGAGAACGTAACCAGCGATGCGACGTGAACGGGCGTGTCGTGAGCGACAAACGCGACGGCAGATAAGCGTCGCGACGTGCTGCGTGCGCCAGCGCAGCCGCGCCGCCGGCCGCGGCCGGAACCTTGAATACAGCCGCGCTCCTTGCCGCGATATAATAATAAACTGCTCAGTCCGGCCCGAGCCTTTAACGATACAACACGACCGATATTTGTGTCATTTCCGACACAACTTTTTCCCGATCTCCCGACCCCTAGTGATACTTGTGACATAAGTTCCCCAGTGCACCCCTACGGTTAGTGACACGACTAGTATACGATTAGTGTATATTGTGATGTTTTGTGCCAACGCTCCTTGTGCCATATTAGGAGGTGTTAATAGTGTTCACAAGTGCAGTTGTATTAGGTGAGTGGGTTTCTGTAATTACAAAGCGAGATGCGTTATCGTTTTGATTGAATGATGCATCAATAATTGGATCTATGTTTAGTTTAAGTGATGAGGCTGGTGCTAAGTCAATATCGTGTCCACAGATTTAACAAGTTCTACTGTTCACTTATTCAATTAAAAAATTACCACACCTAACACATGCCATCGCGTACGTGATGAGTATTATATTTTTCTCTGACATTATCATTTGCAGTTTCGAAGTGGTAGCAAAAGCATGCATCGTTTAATGTTTTAATAACATTGACACTAAAATAAAAGTAGAATTATTTCAACATGATGAGTGTTCAATTCATCATGTGTATGATGTATGAAAATTTTAATTTTTGTTTTGTGTAATATTTTTGTTTTGACAATTCGGAGCAATAATATATTCTATTATGTTATTAATAATTGTCTATATTGTATCGACTTTTCATAACATTATTGTAATTGTTTTCCTAATAGTTTTCTATTGACATTTATCTACAATAATATTTCTTATTATGTTATCAATAATTGTCTATATTGTATCGACTGTTATAACATTGTTCCCATTGTTTTCCCAATACTTATCTATTGACAATTAGATACAATAATATTGCTTATAATTAATGGCTATTTTGCATCGTCTGTTGTGCACATTGTATCAGGGCCACATAGTTCACAGTTGATGTAGCGAAGAACAAACAAGGCTCGTTGAATCATTCAACAAGCCACACAATGGTGGCATGTTTCTAGTAATGTAGTACCAATGCATAATTGCATAAAGAATATATGCTGTGATCCGCTTTTCTTTTTAAACTTTTCTTTTGTAAAAAGAACATGATGAATGAAATTGTTCTACATAGTCACATTTGTTCCTACCTACTGAGAACTCCCTTTTGCATTTGTTCTTCTATTTATTTTTACCCGACTGCCGAAGGAGGGTAATGTGTTTATCAGTCTATGTATGTATGTATGTATGTATGTATGTTTGTTCCTATGTGGCGTTCTAGGGACCAAACGCGTTGGCCGATTTTGATGATCTTATCTTACGTCAATCGATTCGTCTCAATCCTGCGAGTGTCACTGGCTACATTAAAATTGCAAAAAACAAAATTGGCGGATTTTGGGCGCCATTTTGTGGGGAAAAAAAAATATTTTTCTTCCAAACCCATCGTGTCGGGTATCAAAATAAAGGATTTTAAGAGGCGATTTCAAAAATATATAACACTTATATGTTTAAATGTACCTAATTCTAAAAAAAAACTACTAAAAAGTTGTAAATAAAAAAAGTTAATTACAAAATCAAAAACCACATACATATTCGCGAGCTGGCGGACCAAAACCAGATGTATCCTCCGACTGCACAGCATGATTTTCTTCTTGTTTACGTCTTTTTAGTTTGCTTTTCAAGCAGTCGGGTTTTTTGATTTTTAATTAACTTCTTTTTTTATTGTAAATGGTGACCGAAACTTTGCCCTTTTAATAAGCACAATACTAAAGAAAATCCACAGGAAATGTACTCTCAAAAGTGCATTGGTTACAGGCCGATGCAGTTGTATATCTAAAACTTTTAACAAAAAAATACAAACGACATCCAAATAAAAATATAAACTGAACTTGTTTTTGTTTCTTCGTTTTTTGACACCGACTGACGAAATTGAAGTTATTTTTCACTATGTAGTGTTTTTATTTGGAAGTCTGTTGTATCTTTTAGTATTTCTTTTTAATTTTTACTTTTTAGTTGTGGTTCATATATATAATGCCCACAGTTATGCCAGAATAGATTACCCGAATAACATGAAACTTGAACACAACCGGTGAAATTAGAGTGTACCAAGGTGAACTTTAAATATCTACCTACCCCTTTAGAGCGTACCGGCGTAATGTTATGTTATGCAATGGTTTAAACAATAAACAGACCTGCGATTGCATCAATCCTGACAGATTTGCCGTCATTTATTGAAGAGTTCTGTTGTATATCTCCGAAGTTCTTCATTAGATCTTGATTGATCAAATTTAAAGAAGACCACATGAAAAGCACCGGTTATCAAATAAAATAAGAATCACCTAGTAAAAAGTTCTGAGGTAACCCACATAAAAAAACAGTCGAATTAAGAACCTCTTCCTTTTTTAAAAATGATATATAATAACCATTACACCAGAATTTCAAAGATTGAAATGCTATGACACACCCACTATAAGCTGACACACCCGTCAGTGACGCCAATGTAATGTTTCATTTGGCAGGGGGTGGAACATCTGCGTAATTCAGCAATATTCCAGGCCAATGACAAAGAAATAGACAAATAAAAAATGTTGTAGTATGTATCCTCCGACTGCACAGCATGATTTTCTTCTTGTTTACATCTTTTTAGTTCGCTTCATAAGAAGAAGTGGGGTTTTTTGTTTTTTTAATGAACTTTTTTTATTTATAACTTTTTTAAATTCTTTATGTTTTTTTTTCGAATTAGGTACATTTAAACATATAAGTGTTTTATATTTTTGAAATCACCTCTTAAAACACTTTATTTTGATAACCCACACGATGGGTTTGGAAGAAAAAAAAATTAGGCACCCACAATATGTTGCCCAAAAACCGCAATTTTTCTACTTTGTATGTAGCCAGTGACACTCGCAAGGTTAAGACGAATCGATTGATGTAAGAATTATCAAAATCGACCAACGCGTTGGTCTCTAGAACGCCACATAGGAACATACATATATAGACTGATAAACACATTACCCTCCTTCGGCAGTCGGGTAAAAAAACAAACACGATTTAACTTGTGCCAAACCTAAGAATATGCCGGAAGCTATAAGACGCAGCTACTTAGTAACTATTGTTTATTTCGTAACCAATGAATGAGACGACAATATTGATGACAATAATAGTTTTCACAACGTACTCAGAATTCTATAGATACTGAGATCACGAATCACAATGTACAATATTTTCATATGTAAATTATGTAACTATAATCAACTATTTGGGTTTCGTAATAAGTAGCCTTAAGATTATTCTACGTGTGATTAATCATGTCCCATGAGGAAACATAATATGCATGTAATTATTGTCAATGTTTACGTGTTTGGTGACACCTTATCCTATGAACTGTATTCTTTTAGGACAACTTGTATTCACACAAGCTAACAGCCATTTCACTGGGTTGCTCCTATCACGATCACAAACACGACTGCTGAGCATAGCTGCCTGTGTCGCCTGATGTCATGTCATGTCTGTTGAGTCTTTCCACAAGAGTAATAATATTCTTATAGTCGTGACAATATAAGAAGTCAGATTTGACAGCTATAAAAATACATAAATATAGTAATTAAACTTGATGCTTACGAATGACACTCGTTGTTTTAGTGTATGTGTATCATAATTACTTAGGATTATAAATTTGATTTTTCAATTACTGTCATACAAAGTTATCGTGGCATGTAAAATGAAACACGTCATAGGGCTTCTTAGGCCCAGCACACACCTGGAGAGGAGCGGCGAAGATACTGAAAGGATAACAATTTAAATTAGACCCTAATTCTTATTCAATAAAGTTGAAAATGTCACGGCAAAGATAAATAAGAACGAGCCGAGCGGCGCACGACATAGTGATCTTATATTGACCGTATGTCAAGGTAGTTAAGATTTATATTAAATTGTTGTCATCAATTGCTCTCCGCCGCGCCTCAAGCGGTGTGCGCTGGGCCTTAGATTGCCAAGATTATAGTACAAGCTGGAAGTCAGCCCCCGTACCATGACGTGTCAATATTATACTACGACCGTAAAAAACAGACAGTAGGACCAGACAATTCAGATACATCTGTCCCTTAAGCACACTAAAAATAACCTTGCTCTAAGAGCTTATGGTCCCCCTAATCCTTAAGCTCATCCCTTATAACTTAGCAATTAGACATACTAAGCTAGACGGTGCTATCTTATGGAGGGGCCGAGAATATCTCGGACACTTCGACCCATTGGGATCTATTGTAGACGGTGCTAACTACTAATCACCTGTAACTAACTTTTTGGTAATACAAGCGTGATGTGTTAATTTCATAGTTTGCAAAATGATTGGCAAATCCTTAATTGCTTTAATTGTTGCACTTTGCCCGTAGGTATTTTAGAACAACGCCTATTCAAAATCTAGTTTGCAAAATTACTGAATAGGCTTCATTCAATTCCGCAACGTTGAAGTATTAAGGTTAACAATTAAGTTAGCATAATTAAGTAAGATTAACTAAACGATTATAATTTTTTGTCGTCTTCTGCATTTTAGCGTAGTCATTATTCTTGATTGCATTAATTATTTCTAAAAAATGTTTCCTGAAAGTGTCTGCTATTTGCAGTCTTCAAACAATTAGCTGCGATCTGCTGTGTTCTAAAAACAATGTTTTGCGTAGGACACGGTTCGATGCTTCATCGAGCGATGTTGGTGTCTTCTTCCCATAAAAGAAGACATGCTCCGCAGTCCAATCACACTTATCACACTAATATTATAAAAGCGAAAGTCTGTGAGTGTGTATGTTTGTTACTTCTTCACGCTCAAATGGCTCAACGGATCTTGATGAAATTTGGCATAGAGATAGATTATAATCTGGAATAGCACATAGGATACTTTTTATCCCGGGAATATGTTCCCTCGGGAAAATTTTCGACTTTCACGCGGGCGAAGCCGCTGGCAGAAGCTAGTCACACTAATATTATAAAAGCGAAAGTCTGTGAGTGTGTATGTTTGTTACTTCTTCACACTCAAACAGCTGGACGGATCTGGATGAAATTTGGCACAGAGATAGATTATAGTCTGAAATAGCACATAGGATACTTTTTATCCCGGGAATATTTCCCCTTGGGATAAGTTTCGACGTTTACGCGGGCGAAGCCGCTGGCAGAAGCTAGTTCGACATAAATTGGTATACGCACAGAAATTCTCCTTTACTAATCCAGTCATATCATCTTCATAATGCAATGATGAGGACAGTATAACAGCACATACTTGCGCTTCTGAACTTGATATTAACTTTCATTGACAAAGTCACCACCTCCTCTCCTCTATTACATATTATCAAGACTACGTACGAGAGCAACTCCAATGTAATTTTCGTGCAGTGACCCCTTGTTTGCAATTGCCCTTCCGAAAACTGGTAATCTTTTATTTTATTCAAAAGTCTTCTAAAATCGCTTTGCATTTTATTATACTCATGTTTTATAGATAGATATGTTTGAGAGCAGTGGTGGCCCAGTGGTATCGGCCGCGACTTACAAGTTGTAGGTCGGGGGTTCGAGCCCAGACAGGCGCTTTACTTTGTGTAAATTATTTCATCACTACTGCTCCCAAAACGGTGAAGGAAAACATCGTAAGGAAACCGGCATGTCCTAGAACCAGAAATTCGAAGACATGTGATATCCACCAACCCGCACTGGGCCCGCGTGGTGGATTACGGCCCATTCCCTCTCACAGAGAGGAGGCCTGTGTCCCAGCAGTGGGAACATTAATAGGCTGACGATGTGATGATGTGATGATGTATGTTTTATAAATTTTTCCGCATCGTATATGTTCCTATATCAACATTTTTCATTTTGAGAAATACACTCAGCGTCACAACAACGGAATATGCAAAAAAAAAGTAAATTTATTATTTGTATGATAAGCTTATTGCACAGGCTTCAACAATTTATCGTCGACATAAAACCTGTCTGTTGGTAAAACATGAAAGTGCTCGGTAATTCCGGATTGTTTCAAAACCGATCTATTATTACAGGCGGGCTGGGCAGTGGGCTAGCTACGTCAGGTAGGCATTCTGACCGCTCCCACTGGTCAATGGTTTACACAAATTGCCAACATGGACAATTATCCGGATATTGTGACTAATCTGAGTAATTTTATGACTACCCACGTAAAGGTGACGCAAACAACATTTTTTGGTGCAGAGAAAGTAAATCGGTTGGATTAATCAGGTACAATTTGGATTAACTTAATTGAGAAGGATTTTTTAATTATTTTTTGTGTGTTTATATTAGCAATTAGTGCTTCAAACATCTTTCATCCTTTTTTCTCTGCTTTAATTTACTCAAAACCAAAGACTAATTAAAGTAAAATAGAAATAAAAACATTTATTTATAACATGAGTTTCGGACTTATACGGTGAAATACGAAGATAAAAAAGGCTCTTCGGCTACTTCCGGCATCACTTCCTTAGAACTAATATTGTATCTAATCGATTAACTTCAACGGTATCACGAATGATTTATGTTAAAACCTCAATTATTGCAAAAAAAAAAAAAAAATTACTCAAGTTACTAAAATTAATGTATTACTTGGCATAATGAAGTGTGTATCTTTACATAATCCCAATATTACTTAAATATAATTGGCATACCTACTTGTAACAATATAATTGGAGACTCATGACTTATCTAACAACTAAATTCTGTAAATTTATTCTGTGTTCTCCTTCTCAAAAGTAATCATAACGAAATACATATAGTAGCGAAATGACATGACCATACATTTTATATTATATAGAAAAATAATAGCTAACTATTATTTGTCCCTGTTCTGATCTTATTTAATATTATATGGCAACATTAAAAGGTATTTTAGAGCAAAATCAAACAGAACAACTTATAATTAAGATTATTTCTCTACTGCATAAAAAGTTATACAAAATTCTTTATCTTTTTTATTCAAATTAACTGCAATAAACGTATGTTTGTACTCCGTGGGGCAAGATTTGTCCATCTCCTTTGAAATCTATGACCTTTCAAAACAAGGACAATTGTAAGTAGGTAATGACTTTTCTACATCCTTAAAACTTTCTCTAATAGTCACCTATTCACAATTTAGATCGGTAATTATAATACATTTATCTTCTCTTCTGTATCAAGTAATCTTAGTTACGTGCTCTCATCGCAGCCCATTCCCATCCATTGTTCTCGTTGCGACAACTCTACCTAATTCGAGAGTCCCATGGTCCCTTCGAATAGCACTAATATCATCAAATCTTCACACAGTATTATTTACAACATAACGTTATATCATGCCTTTATTCCTCGTAAGGTCAGGCAGATATCCAAATTTTGCCAGTTATGTTTAACTAGCTTCTGCCAGCGGCTTCGCCCGCGTGACTGTCGAAAATTGTCCCGAGGGAACATATTCCCGGGATAAAAAAGTATCCTATGTGCTGTTCCTGACTATATTCTATCTCTGTGCCAAATTTCATCCAGAGCCGTTCAGTAGTTTTTGCGTGAAAGACTAACAAACATACATACATCCATCCATCCTCACAAACTTTTGCATTTATCTATACTAATATTATAAAGCGGAAAGATTTTTTTGTTTGTTTGTTTGTTTAAAAAATAGCCTATGTCACTCAGGAATAATGTAGCTTTCTATTGGTGAAAGAATTTTTCAAATCGGTCCAGTAGTTTCGGAGCCTATTCGGTACAAACAAACAAACAAACAAAAAAATCTTTCCTCTTTATAATATTAGTATAGATAAAATATAAAATTAATAGGATTATTAGTAACACTAGCTTCTGCCAGCGTCTTCGCCCGCGTGAATGTCGAAACTTATCCCGAGGGAACATATGCCCCGTATTAAAAGTATCCTATGTGCTATTACAGACTATAATCTATCTCTGTGCCAAATTTTATCGAGATCCGTCTAGCCGTTTGAGCATGAAGAAGTAACAAACGTACAAACGCACTTACAAACTTTCGCCTACATAATATCAGTGTGATAGTGTGATTCTCATGTAATACCCGCAAACGTGTTTCCATCAACAGGGCACACATTCAGCCTCCAAATTACTACCACCATCTCTTCACCACCGAGGCAGTTAGCCCTGTGAGGCAGTATTATCTACAAGTACTTCACATTGCGTCAGTTCTAATTACTCAAGCGAACTTCTTACATTTAGTAGTTTTATGCTAATTCCAAGGCGTTTTCGTGTGATCAAATCTCAATTAACGCTAGTTTTCTCGCTTTGCTGCTAATTTAACTTTACTTAAGGGCTACCAAATTATGCAATCAACTTCCCTTTATTTATATTGTGACACTGATAAGCTAACATTTAACGAAACCGTTAATGTTTTATGGATAAAAAAGTATGTGTTCGTAAAAATGTTAGAAACGCTCTTTGTAATTAATTATTTAAAAAACTGGTTTAAAAAAGTTAGATAGAGGTATATCATTACTTCAAAGTAACTTTATAATATGCTCAATCGAATTTAGAAAAAAGTCGATGATTGGTTGGTATCACGATCGATCTTGATCCATAAAAACTAATTAGCTAATAATAATCAGCTTAAAATAAATCAATATAAAATCGTAATGGAAAACTTCGATAGTAACCTACGATATTAAACAAAAAACTTGACGAGGATCCCGGAACGGTTTATTTATATCAAGACGGAACCACACTTACGGGTCGTGTCGTGTCGTGATGTGGCACCTTCTGACTCAGTTGATGTATTATAACATAGGCTGGAACAGAGTCGTTGTATTGGTGGATTCCGCGCTACGCCACGCCACGACACGTAAGTGTGATTCCGTCTTCATCCGTCATATGATTTATAACACCACTAACGGATATCATTCTTGATTCATAGGTAAGATAAATAATTTAAAAAATCTGACAAATTGGACTCCAATTCACACTTCTGAACAGTTCCGCAAAAACTATTTAAGGTTACACTAGTGGATCATTCTTCCATACAAACGTAGTCTGGCGATTACTCCACTGTTTGACGATGTACGTTCAAAATAAAATATGAAATCAATTTTTCTCATCATTATCTAGCCCTGTATGGAAACAAAAAAGAAAAATATTTGAAACTTATGAGCGTTAAAGTTCCATATTTCAGCTCTGATTTTAACGCATCTTTGGGTGGAAATAAATACTATAAAAAGAAGGAAAATTGCAAAATGGCCACCATACAGGGATAAATTAGTAGTTCAACAATCCAAATAATTTTATTTAAAAAAAAAACATTAAGTCGTTTTTTCATGATTACTAGACTCCCAAAGGTCTGTTTATAAAATTACGCGCGTTCGTTTTCGTCCTAAATCATCATCCATTTCGCTACAAACTTGCAAAAGTGCTAATTTGTACGCGAACTAGCTTCTTACTGCTCATCACAGCATCTATCTCTTTCGCACGTGTTGTCGGATGAGATAGCAGGCATTTTAACCCCGTGCACAAAATAGTTCGTGCCGTCGATTAGGGCAACCTTAAGTATACAAGATGAGTAAGTTCCAGGAATATCTCTAAAAATATTTTAATCATGAGTCATTTTCTCTAGACATCTCAACATTATTGACTTTTTTACTCATTAAAATAATAGCCAAGCTATAATTAATGGTTTTATCTCGTCCAAATTACTTCGAAGAAGACACAGGTAGATTTTTTGCCCTTGCAATAAAATAAGATGGTGATTGACGTAATACATCACCTCACGACCAAAAAACGTTATTAATTGCAAAATCAACGTGAACTGAGCCTAATGCTCATATTAAATTGGTCGTTAGCAAGAAGCATTGAACCCGGTTCAAATTGTGCTTAATTAGAAGACGTCTCGACGAGCTTCTATAGTCTATATTCAATTATAGGCGTGATGGATAGCTTAATTTATAATAATGTACCGCTTTGTCATTTGAGAAAATTAGGCTCATCTATTGTGTAGTTACGGGTATGTAGTTCAAGTAACTCGCTTCGTTAAGGCTCGTGACGATGTTTTAAGTTGATTTACATGGCTCTAGCTAAGCATTCGTTAAACGTATTGTCTTATGCTAGGCAATTGGGGTAAATAGACAGACTATATAGCAGGAGGACGATCTTTTTAGCCCACATCACATTTACTAAGTCATCATCATCAACTTTCCTTTGAACAAATGCCTACTAATACTCGTTACATTTCGATGTATGAGCCCCTCGACTATCTCCATACATTGGATACTAAAGCTTTAATATTATTATATAAAACAAAGACGTGTTAGTTACACCATTTATAACTCCAGAATTGCTGGACCGATTTTCATGATCTTGGATGATTTGTTGGATTTATGTTCGCCCTGAATAACAGAATAACTATTAAAATATCGGCAATATTAACGAAAAACAAAATTATGAAGAAAATTCATTTTCCAATAAGTTTTGCGAACACAGTGCCATCTCTAATACATGATAGAAATAAAACACAGACCAAAATGAACATAACGTTGTATAATGATTCCGATAATGCCAGTAGATGGCGTTGTCGATTATTCTGAAATTTCCATTTTCCCATACATTTATTTGAGGCTTGTTGACTCTAAATTGCACCGTTTGGTTATAACGGGTACAGTAAAGTATACGTTAACCCTTTAGTTAGTCAAATTGCATAAATAACAGTATTAAGTGTTCATAATATCTATACTCGAATGGTTCCTAGTTCTCGCAAATATAAGCATAAGCATACGTTCCAACTGCTAGGACACATGCCTCTTCACTATCCCCGAGTTTTCCACGCGTTATCAGCTGTGAATGGTTGAATGAATTTTCAACAGCCAATCACAGCAGATAGCGCGTGTTTGACAATTTGTCACATTAATTCTGCGATAATTTTAAGGTGGGCAACTCGGGGTATGAGATGGCACAAATATAAAACCACAATGTTGATACAGTGTTATTCAGAATCATAATGTTCTGCTCGCTAATCTTATAGAATGTTTGCTATTTACATAAACACATCTGCAGCTTCCTAATTAATAACAAACATACTAAAGTTTACTTTTACATCGAGGAATTCACTTCACAATCGTGTTGAAACAAATTTTTGTGATTTCAGATAGAAATGTCGTCATTTTGTATTATAAAATGTTAGTAGGTTTGCTGCAGTGATCTCTTTTGAGATAGCTAATGCTTCTATCTTCACCGTATTTGGTAAACGCCTGTAGATTTTAGTTTAGCATACGAGATTAAGGCCGTACCCTGACCAAAAAACCTTGAGCATTCCTAGTGCCCTAGCGGTACACTGGTGGTGAAATGAAATTATACAGATTATAGAAGAAAATCTTTATAAAATCAAATTTTGGCATTCTGAAAAAAAAAATTGTAACAAAATGTTCGTTATTAAAATTGTCTATCCATTACTGTTAGTAGAAAAATTAATCAATTAACACTTTACGAGGAGTCGCATGCTATCAATTCATATTTCTCATTTTTATGGTTTTGTTGGAAGCAGATTAATGAAACATATACTTCTTAAAAAAAAAACTATTTTCGAATCAATATTATGTAGAAATTTAATGTGTTTTATTAGTTGATATTTCTTTTTAATTAACAAGTAGATAGCTCCTAAAAAATGCACAAAAACGGCTAGCGCGGCGTTTTGTTTGGGGAGGCGCCTTAAATTCATCAGTCCACATTTCCTTATAGTGCGCGACAATTTGTATATTGTAAACGATTAGGTCATAGAAAAGGGATTCATTTCGGTTTAAATTGTTTAATTTCAATAGAACGATAATACATTTTGGGTCAACTTACGTGTCGCGCACTATACTCGCTTTTTGAAAAAGTTTAAATGTTCCATCCTTTGCCGAAAACAAGATAGTCAGTTTTTTTATATCCTTACCTACTATAAAAATATATTCGCGAAAGTATGACTGGTATAGAGATATATTGGACCTTGGAGAAGCGTAATATGTAATATAGGATACTTTTAATCCTGTTCCTTTTAGATAATTTCCGATGTTAATGGCAGAAGCTAGTGCTTAATATATATCCTCGGTTTTTGCTATGTATTAACATGTATATTTACTAATCTGTAATGTAGCATGACCTACGAATAATTGCTATTAGAGTATTAGACTAATTCGTTATGCAAATCAGTAATTATGTCATGAAATACTAGCCCTACATTTGAACTCTGCACCTGCAGCTTCACTAAAAGCCAGAATAGGATTCAACTACTCGTTGCCAAAAGGTCATAATTATTGTTAGATAATAAAGACCCTGCGTGTTCAAAATAGATTACAGTTGTAAGCGAACCATATAAACTTTTTATCGCAAACCACCAAAATTGGTCATTTAGGAATCCTAGATCGCTTACTAACACAAATCTAGGACAACTAATAGTAACATAATTGTAACTTACACAACACATCCTATGAACGTGTTTATTATTTACTTAATGACGGGATATCCCACACGTTGCCAAAACACAAACACATTAAGAACAGAACATTAAAATAAGTAACTCGCCAGAACTAACATTTACTACAAAGTAAACGGAAACATAAAAAAAACTACATCGTATAACTATTCGTTATGCATTTATTGTGAGAATATGAAATAACAGTTACAAGAATTATGTCATAATGAAAAAAAGAACTTGTAAAACTCCTTTATAAGGCAACATTCCAACACAATGGTCTGTTAGTAGGATATGCAAATGTTTATAGTTTAGTGAAGCACCGCGACCTCCCCGCGACCTCGGCGAACATGACGCAGCATCACACCGCAGGCTTGACCAAGTAGGAAGAGGTAGAAGAGGAAAATTATCTAGCCACCACATATTAAACATGGCGGCTGTAAATACCACATTCCTCTACATGCTTTTGAGTAATAAGTAATTTATTTTCATAAATACATTAAGAAAAAATGACTTAGCACGCATTGCGGTTTTGAGCTGTGCCGTGCGGATAAAAACAGCATTTTTTTTTAATAATGGAATTGTATGAAGCTGCATGCACTTGCTATAAAAATCCGGAACAAATCTGTGTTTTGCTACAGAATCCACCGCACCGCGGCGCGAATTAAATTCGAACTATCTATGAAGAAGTAGTAAAGGTCTAGAGGTAAAAAACCGCGCGGTATTTTATCCGCAGTGCGTGTTAGTTATGATTCAGTACGTGGATAAAATACGCGCGAATAAAATCCGCGCGGCTAAAAACCGTAATGCGTGCTCTTGTCAGTTTAAATCAGATTTTTCTCAGAAATATCATAATATATCCGTCAAACAATCGTGCTTCCTATCTAGGAAGAAGAAGCCATTTGCACAACATCTTCAACAATTTGATTGTATCCTAAACGTAATAAACATAATTGGAGCGCGGTTGTAAAACAAGAGTGTATAATTCCTACATAAAATTAAATAACAACAAAGGAATTAGTCGGTAATATTGTTCCCCGCGGTTTCATTGGACATGCTGCCTCACTGCTCACTGCTCGCTGGCTCCGATGGACGGATGAGATAAAGATAATAATTTCCCACGTTAATTGAGTGCACCGCAGCCCGCGGCCGACTGCCTGTCGCAATCATTTTATTGTTTCGGATCAACAGACAACACCCGGTAAACCTATCTACAAGCTCAACCTTGAATTATACAATGAATTAATATAACTATTTATATCGAATTCATAGCGATATCAATCATTAGGATACCTGCCACTAAAAGGTTAATTAAACATTAATTCAACAGTGTTGTACTGTGGCAACAAAAACAAAGAGGTACTGATACTCTCAGGTATACCTATAATAATAAAACACAGATATTAATCCCGTCATTAAACTGCGGCCTTTGCAACTCATTGTAATGAGTAGTGTCTGAGGTTCCTTCACAACACAATGCTGTTCACGCGGTGTCGCTCACGCATCTCGCTAATAACACCCGCCGCACAATATTAATTATTAAACCCAGCGAAGCTTTATCTGCTCGCCGGTGGAATTGTCTTAATTCTCTTAGCACAGCTATCTACCAACATATCTTATTACAGGACCTTGGCTCGAATACCAACTGTCCGTAGTTTTTTATACGGCCGCTGTCATTTGAGAAGGTTGTACCGGAGCAGCCAGCACTCAATGCAAACGTGTTGAGCTGTTGTTCGATGCACGCGACTCATGTTCGCACCCGTCACTTGAAAAATTACTCTCGGCGGTAGATGAACTATTTATGTCTTGAAGTCTGCACATAATTAATCAAAATTTATTATGGAGGCAGATACTTGTGAGGATAATTTATCACCAGGTCTTAAACGCCCATGCACCTTGAAATTTTTGATCGCACTATGCTGATAATATATAATGTTACATTGATCTTTGATCTAGATATCTACAAAAAGCAGCGAATTGTTACTCAGCAGATAGAACAAATGATTGTTGCATTTGTTTTTTAAGTACGTGAACGTGCGAGATATAATGCATCGCGCATTAGGTATCGGTGGAGGCCGCCAGACGTTGCAATTGACTATTAAGTCGTCACTACATCACGTTTACGCAAATTGCTAAATAACGAAAACCAACTTATTGAGAGGTAAATAGTCTCATGTGAGCAGAAACCGCCCACTCTGATATACTTAAAATGTAGACAAGAGCAAATTAACACCCGATTTTAGCATTCAAGCAACGCCGCGTCATCAAGGTTGTCAAATATTTGCATCGCGAACTAATTTATTCCACAAACGCCGATTTTAGTTCAGCCCAAACTTTGAAAGATTAAGGCTTCGGTTCTTTACCTCCGAAAATGTAAAGCGTTTAACCTCTTGCACTTCTTATTTGATATTCAAATTAACAGCTTTTACGTATTAGTAGGTCTGGGCACCAAAACATGACGACGCCATTTTCGTGAGTGTTTGCAGATCGATTGTGCAATTCGCTGTTAGTAGACTATTTACTTTGAAAATTCCTATTCTCTGAGCCATATTCTATGAACGAAATGACAAAGCGTACCATAAACTAGCATGTTCTCTTTCTCACTCACTTATATGTTACTATCCTGAAAATTACAACACCCATAGCAGTTGTAGTTTTTAGGAGGACCCTGGCAGAAGCCAGTTTTACTAAAAAATAACAGTTTTACTATTGGTAATTAGAAGATAACTACCTTGTTAACAATGCAAAATATCAAGAAACCTTTCAAACACAACTCGTAAAAAACCTCTTTACTACAACTATGTCGATCGTTGTGATGGGCTGTAAATTGTTTGTGGAACAAGTCAAGGTCAAGTTCCGAGCTCTTGGCTCTGGCCAGTGGCCACACGTCGGGTTATGTAACACAACCGGCCGACCAGCACTCACGTACTAACAACAGTTGATTGATCTACTTTTAACCGACAATAAGTACAAAAAACTAACACAATATGGCCAGTATAACTTGGCAGACGGAGAAGAAAGGAACTAATTTTATGTACAGAAATTTTCTTTTGTCCTTGCAAGTGGCGCCTCCTTAAAGGGTCAAGATAAACTGGTGAGTGTTGTTATTATGTTGAGTGAGTGTGCTCACCGTTTACAAAGACAACAATAATGATATTGTGATCACAAAAGGTATAATTTTGAACATTAATAACAGACGATTACTTGGTAGTTTGTTTGGATTCGCCTGAAGAGACAAGACAAAACAACGCAACGATAGAAAAGAGAAGTCTTTTGTTTCGGTTTGCTGTGATATATGTATTTGAGAGAGTAAACAATCATCATCACATCTGATTTGAAGAATATTATGTCACCGTGTCACGTTCTCAAAGACCTACAGAAACCAGCTTGTGGTCTGTCATATCGCAACGTTGCTTATTCCGCCAGCTCATTAGTGTAAATGGCATATGACCTAAGTAATTATACCAAGTAAGAAATTGATAAAACCGCAGCATCAATCAGAGTTATAACACTTCCTGACGGTTAGTCATTGCAAAAAGTAATATCCACCTTTCTCTATGACCACTAAAACAGTTCATAGATAATTAAAAAAACCGGCCAAGTGCGAGTCGGACTCGCACACGAAGGGTTCCGTACCATTATCGCAAAACACTGCAAAAAAATCACGTTTGTTGTATGGGAGCCCACATTAATTTATTTTAGTTTAATTTAATAATTGTTATTTTTTTAAGTAAATATACAACTAAACATTCTGTGAATATTTCAAGCGTCTACCTGTTGCCGTTATTTATATCGAGCAAAAAACGGCAAAAATATCACGTTTGTTTTAAGGGAGCCTCCCTTAAATATTTATTCTATACTGTTTTTAGTATTTGTTATTATAGCGGCAACAGAAATACATCATCTGTGAAAAGTTCAACTGTGTAGCTATCACGGTTCATGAGATACAGCCTGGTGATAGACGGGCAGACAGACAGATCGCGAAGTCTTAGTAATAGGGTCCCGTTTTTACCCTATGGGTACGGAACCCTAAAAAAAATAACATTATAGATTTTGTTTGGGCAATTCTGCCAATAAATCTGAGAGACACTTGTTTAAAGTGTTCTCCAAAAAGATACTTTGGCAAAACAAAAAAATCAGTTCTTGACTTTTGTGCATCATAAGTTCGTACCTGATTGAATCACGATTCTTGGATCAAACACTTGGGTGTGACCGTCACTATTTACTTAGTAAATACTTTTCAAAGGCTAAGTACAGTCTAAGTTAGATGACATTATGAATAGTCAAATACCGAATATAGGAGTGTTTTCACCCGACTGCGGGAGGGTAATTTTTTCGAGCGTATGTATGTATGTATGTATGTATGTCTATTTCTATAGCACGCTCTACAGCCAAAACGGCTTGAGGGATTATGACATATGAGGTGTCTTTGGATTCGTCTCAATTGTGGAAGTGACATAGGCTATATAATTTTTTAATATGGCAATCTTTTAAATTCTTTTTCGTTGTCATAACAATATCAAATTGGTTGAGAAGTTGGGAAGTTGGATATCAAATGAAAGCTACTAAATATGCCATTCCAAAAATATATATATTGTAACACTTTTATGTTCCTATTTTGGCATAAATTCAAGATAAGCGTAACTTTGGTAGCAAAATAATCTTTGACCACATAACTTATTTGTAAAACTAAAAAGTCTGAAATACAACAATTTATTATGAAAACAAAAAATGAGGTGCTGCCAGCGGTGACAAACGAAGTATTGGTCAGTTTTTCTATAATTTTTGTTAGTCGCCGCCTGCAGCACCTCATAATATTTTATGTTTAAATTATATGTAGTACTTGTTTTTCTCTTTTCAGTTTATACATTTTTAGCAGTCGGGTTTTATGTTTTTATAATAATTTGTTTTTATTGACTATGTACAAGTGGATTTAGAAGAAAACCTCTCCGCAGTCTGGCACCTCGGCAATCTACAAAACTCGAACCGAAAATGCCCAAGGCAGTCTAGTCCACCTTTGACCAGTGATTTTTACTTGTGCATATAGTTTTAGTTAATAAATAAATCCCACCGAACTTTTGTCTTGCGGTATTTTCCATTGTGAAATTGAGATAATGACATCACAGTTAAAGCCTCTAGCTAGGTAGAGGAAATAGAAATCTCAATTTCCACTTTTGCGTTCGGTAAATCATCCGTGACTAAAACCACGCAAATCCTTAAACGTTCCAAACACAACAGTCTAAGTATGACACATTATAGATACCTATGTATTACGAAAGATTGTGAGGATGTGCCGTCATAGTGTGCCGATCAAAGGGCCTGCGTGCACGATCCTCCGAGCGTGCCAAAAGTCACGCATGCGTGCTAAGCCTGCGGTCACGTACACTGACAGACTAATTCACGTACATAGAACACACCTACGGCAGTTTGGCTAAAAGCCATAAATAGATAATTAGAATATAATATGAATCTCTATTAAACCGTTGCGAAATATTACTGCTCATATAATCGCCTCTACCAACGGTCATATTGCGATCTATCTTGTAGCACTAATAATATTAAAAAAAACCGGCCAAGTGCGAGTTGGACTCGCGCACGAAGGGTTCCGTACCATTATCGCAAAAAAACGGCACAAAAAATCATGTTTGTTGTACGAGTATGGGAGCCCCACTTAAATATTTATTTTATTCTGTTTTTAGTATTTGTTGTTATAGCGGCAACAGAAATACATCATCTGTGAAAATTTCAACTGTCTAGTTATCACGGTTCATGAGATACAGCCTGGTGACAGACAGACAGACGGACCGCGGAGTCTCAGTAATAGGGTTCCGTTTTTATCCTTTGGGTACGGAACCCTAACTAGCATACTTGTAAGTGTGTAGTAAGAACTGTTCCGATCTTAACAAATTTCCCTGGTCCAATACATGGTTTGGTTGTGCTTTTTCGTCAAATCTTTTTCCTCCCTTTATAATATCAATAACTTACCCATTGGTTTTACCCAAAACAGCTCTATCTTACCCCAAACCTATCAGAAATCAGTATTTGGAATAATAACCAGAAAACTCAACGTAGCGTATCGAGTCTATTAAACGTTTGCCCATTATAAAATACTTAAACCTTCAAACAGCTGCAGATCAAAGGTGAACTACAATAAAATTAACCGCAGTTCATTCTGCCGGGTAATATTTTATTCGCAAGGACGAACATCGTGCATTAAAGTTGGTAGATAGTGTCTTCTCTTTATAGTTGCCGAGAACACGTCTACAATTATACACTGTAAGTGCAAATTACTGTAGTAATTAACTGCAGGCATGCATAAGCCAGCCTAGTGCATAAAATACTTGTAGATAATGCAAAACGATAATCTTTAAACTTTAAAGCAACCTGCCTATACCTACATGGAGAAGCTAACCTGAATAGGGGCACCTGCATCAGTTTAACCTAATCGGATGAGTCTGTAACAACACAGAGCACGGAAGCTATTAGAAACGCCATTAATGACTTAAGACAGCCACGACAGCCGCCAACGACCTTGAGGGAACAAAACGCGCACTCGTTTCATACCCGCGCGACCCAAAATTCAGTAGTTTTTTTACTTTCCTTATTATTCTATGACTTTAAAAAAATCTTTAGGTCGAAGTGAAGTTTTTGATGCGATTGTCGTTTTTTTGTCCGTGTTAGATATAACTTTACAAATTAATTACACTATGTTATACGAATCAAACAAAAAAATTCTTAGATCAAGTTATTAAGAAAATGGTCTAATGTAACATATATTTTTTAGAAAACATTACGACAAGCCGTTTAGACGTGATTCTCATTTTAATATCAGCTACTCAGGGGTATCTGCGCTTGCTGCAATGAGCGCTATTTTCGGCTGTCACATGACTGCTGCATGTGACTGCATGTGACTGCTGCTGCATGTGGCTGCATGTGACTGATGTGACATGCATAGTCAGAACAGTAACGATCTATTCGTTTCTATGAAAAAACAGTAACACTAACATGCATGTTTTTTTATGAGAACTGTGAACACTACCGGTTTCAGCGGCACTTAAACAAAACGGTTATGTTTTTATCAGTCTATGTATGTATGTATGTTTGTTCCTAATTCACGTTCTAGAGACCAAACGCGTTGACCGATTTTGATGATTATTACGTCAATCGATTCGTCTTAACCTTGCAAGTGTCACTAGCTACATTAAAATTGGAAAATAGAAAAATGGCGGATTTTGGGCGCCATATTGTGGGGGCCAATTTTTTTTCTTCCTATCCCATCGTGTGGGGTATCAAAATAAAGGGATTTAAGAGGTGATTTAAAAAGTAAATAACACTTTAAATGTACCTAATATGAAAAAAAAGTTATAAATAAAAAAACTTTGTTCATAAAATCAAAAAACCCGACTGCTTAAGAAGCAAACTAAAAATAAGTAAACAAGAAGAAAATCATGCTGTGCAGTCGGAGGATACATCTTTTTTGTAGCTGGGTCGCGAATATGTTTCTTTTTAGTTCTCTTCTTCTTAATTATGCAGTTGGGTATTTCAGATTTTTTGAATTAAGTTTTTTATAGAGGTGGTTTGATTTATATAGATATTGAAAGTTTGGGGCTGATAAAGTACGGTAACCATAAGGTTTCAATAGGTCATTGAATCCGTCCGATAAGTCTATAGATCTCCAACACTGGGGAGGTACATCTTTGTTCCACCAACCAGACTGTTTTGCCTAATAGGAAATGTTAACTGGCTACTGATAATGATCTGCGACCTTTCGAACACAATGCCCATTTAAAAGCTGAAAGGAGGTGATCGCGTGTTCTCTTGAGGCAAGTATATGAAGTACGTTTTCTTAAGCCATGTTGTAGCTAATTAAAAGCAGGACCATGTAAATTAAAAAGTATTTAAAGTTTTACTGGTCGTTTTATTTTCCTTTAACGTTTCAAGTTGTCCTAATTAGCATAAGATTGCATGAAAACGGAGTGATAATTGTAACTATTGTTTGTAAAATCATGATATAGGCCTTAAGCTACACTCTATTCTATCCTATTCTATTTAAAAAAAAAACGTTTCCGCACACTAGGAATTTCTCCTGTATCGTGGGTGCGTTTACAAACATATAAACTCACATACACAAACACCCAGAGCCGGAACAACTATCTGTAGGTCATACATATATTTGTTCCGTGCGGGAATCGAACCCGCGACACGCAGCGCAGCAGTCAATAACTCAACCACTGCGTCAACCGTGCGCCCTGGAATGAATTAGAGGGGCGAATACTAAAACCATTCATCAAATACTCTGTCCTACTAAGATGCCTTCAAATAATTTAAATTTTGTTCATAATGCGTATGCTAGGGTCAAATATTTCAAAATAATACCCCTCTCAAGAATAAGTAAATGCCTACTGCTCATTATATTATCACTGGACAATTCTTTAAGAGCCTAAAGAATGTGTTACGACATTTTCCCTATGGCCACTTGTATAGGAGCTTGTGCAAGCAATGTGTTTGCCTAACCATTATAGTTTTACAAAGAATATTGGTAAAGAACAATTAGCTGACAGTGCAATCAAGTTATCAAGTGTCGTCGCAAGGTTATCACTTCGTAACACGTGTACTTGGCACTTGAAGTTCTTGACTTGGCTTATGTACCTGTGTCATAGTTTTATACGTAAAAAACCAATGAATGAACAGGAAACTATAAAGTGTCGAGAAGATTATTGGTATTTGGAAGGTCCCTGAAATTGTAAAATGTGAACAACTTTAATAATGAACTTTAAAAGGTGTTGAAAATATATAGAGCACTTAAATTTGCAGCATGAACTACCTACATTTCTTAACGCGTGAAATGTCAAAATCACAAAGATTGCGCGCTGAGAGACCCGCCTCTGCCCTTTATTGCTACAATAATAACTAACATCACACGTTTCGCAAACCCGTAATAAATTGTACGACAGAACACATAAAAATGTTTAATGTTCCACATTAAGGTACTTAAAAAACAGTCATCAAGGGGGTCAACGGCATAAGTCTAACGAGTCTAACACAAACTACGGAAGGCGATGCCCTGAAACTAGCGTAGACAAAAACACACAAATTAAGAAGTTGCATCGTAAAACTTCCCAAACACAATCACTTCCGATCTTGACCAACTTGAACTGAAGATTTGCCAAGTGACATTGTATCAATAAAAGCATCGCGGTAGTAATTGGAATAATATTAAAATGTATGGGATTTCCACGCGCTATTGAAATGTCACGTAATGAATCTCTTCATCACATATCACATCATCAGCCTATTAAAGTTCCCACTGCTGGGACACAGGCCTCCTCTCTGTGAGAGGGAATGGGCCGTAATCCACCACGCGGGCCCAGTGCGGGTTGGTGGATGTCACATGTCTTCGAATTTTTGGTTCTAGGACATGCCGGTTTCCTCACGATGTTTTCCTTCACCGTTTTGAGAGCAGTGATGATGAAATAATTTACACAAAGTAAAGCGCCTGCCTGGGCTCGAACCCACGACCTACAACTTGTAAATCGCGGCCGATACCACTGGGCCACCACTGCTCTCTTAAACATGGACGAATCTCTTAAACATTGGTATTTCAAAAAAATCCTTTTTAACAAAAAAATTTCACCGACGAAATAACGAACTGAAAAACAAAAAAAAATATAGTTTGTTTGGCGCCGCATCAAAATGCTAGACTAAAAGACCTTTTTCATATTTTTTTGCTTATCAGAACGTTATTTCGCTGATATTTTTTTTTTGTTAATAAGGTTTTCTATTCGCTTTTTAGTTAACTTAATTTCAAAAGAATCAGTCCACAATTGAAAATTCAGGGGCATTCTACCTTTATGGATGGCTATTATTTTTATGACAAATTTAAATGGGGCCAACTTTGAGGCTACTCTTTCCAATAAAATAAAATAATTTTTGAAATCGGACTTCTCTATAAAAAGTTGTGCATGGTCATACATAAAAAAAAATCATATCGAATTTAGAAACTCCTCCTTTTTTTTCGTCGGTTAAAAAAGACATCTTTCTTTTATTTGGGATGGGTTTGCTCTTGACTCTAGTCTAGGTCAGAGATGACACAGACAAAGTCGACGATGGAGTGAGCTTACCCAGAAGAAGACTGTTCACTCTAACTTTGAAGTGATTCGGTTTGAATGCGTTCGGAAACACAGACGCAGGTAGTGAGTTCCACTCTTTCGCTGTGCGCTTTATAAAGGATGTTTGGAAGCGCTTGGTGCGAATTGGTGGAATAGTAACTTGTAGTACCTCTAGATGTCCGATGGTAGAATGGGGTCGGTGGGATGAGGTCGTGGAGTTCTTGCTACATCGCTGATATAATGACATTAAACTAAAATAAACTTTTGATATTTGTCGTTTGATACGATATACATTGACTAACACGTCTTACTATACGCACCTGCCTTTTTCATAATACAATAATATGACGATACGTGACACGCATCTGCTATGGACTCATAAACATCATAAGGAGCAAGGCTGAGTCACTGATGCAGGCAAGGCGCTTCTTCCCCAGTGCCCTCGACTTCGAACGACCGTGACAGGTCCATGACCACACTTGGAAGTCATCTGATATGGACGGAGAATCATTTTCCTGATCCGATAGCATAAGATTAATGTGATCACGTAGTGTTCCTTGATTAGATTTAGTGCCTGAGCAATGCCGTATGTTCCAAGGAAAATTAAGGTTTTATTTAAATTAGAAATAGGTACTAGATTATTAATCGGTTTGAAAGATCAGTAGAAATTAATATTGCAGTTCCTACCTAATGATAACCAAGATAACCCTTCCCTGAGATCTTGTTGATAAAAATAAATTAACGTTGTAGTACCAGTTTTACAGCTAAAGTTCACATAAAGATATACGCAATATTTGAAAACGATAAGGCACCGTGACCTATCGTTTGAAAATAAATCAATTGGTTGCAAACTTCGCAATCGTATTTATTCATGAGAAATAACCCGACATAGGTTCTGCAAAGTAAACGAAGCCTTTATAAATTGGCAGTTCCATACATACATTAATTGTATGTTATTATAGTACTTATTTAACATAATGTGTACGTTCGCGTAATCTGACGGTTGTGATCGCCCTTGCTATCACCGATGGACAGACAAGGTTATTGGGGCGGCCTTCTTTCGAGCACAATGACCCAAGCTCGGCTTCCGGGAGGTACAGGGCAAGGTTCCTCGAATAGAAGCTTAATTCTTAATAAATTGGTGTAGCTAATGATGCGGTTTGTTATGTGCAGTTTGTGGGCGGACAAGCGAGGTTTAGATGTCTGTCTGTATGGGAACACTGTTATTTAGTGTGATGGATATTCTTTTCTTAATTGCTTCCCAGATAATGTCCGAATGGCAATCGCTCAATCCCTGCCTAAATATATTTACTGTCCAATCCAAACATCATGATTTAGAGTTCGTTTCTCATAATATTTGTATGAAGAATTACTTATAAACAGCTTAATGTTTAAGAGTCGTCACACGTTCGTGCAGTTCTATTTTAGTAGACTTATTTACCAGACACAAAATGAATTTTTAGATACGTTATCAAGGTGGTACAAAAATAACTTTAATTTTAAACTTGGCCGTGAATGTGAACTCTATACAACTGTTTTGTTTCAAAAACGAACTACGTTTTTGTTATTATGATGGCTGACATAATATTTAAAAGGTACTAATGAGTGAGGTATAATTACTACTATTACAACATTTTGGAGTTACCATAATTGTTATAATGTACGTAACGTAGTAGGTTACTTGTACCAATTGACGTGCATGTTGGCAACTATATGAAGAAAACGATCATCAATATTATAAACAGATTAACATTGGTCATAACTGGGTAGACATACGCTAAGTATTTACTATCACTTAAATCTATCACAAACAAGACAACAAAATTGCTAAATATAAAAGCAAATTGTTGTTCTACGAACATGACAAACTTCATCCTAAATACAGTTATTGCCAAACGGTATACCAACATGGGACACACAATGGTCCAACATGGACAATAAGAATGAAGACGTACTGCATCATTCTGCTCGTACTCGAGTAAGTTAACATCGTACATCACTCGGCTATATAAAGAGAAAGCTAAGCCACAATACACGTAACTGTTGGCAACATATCATTCTGCCAATATCCACGAAACAGTCCACATTATACTCACAAACTGCTGTATTTAATCACTGTAACAAACATAAAGAAATTGCAGTTTGCGGTACAATAAAACAACGTACGTAACTATGTAACTATTGTTTAAGCTCACAATTATATGCATAATCTTAGCATAATTATATGCGGTAAAGAGCTTTTTATACATATAAATACAAGAATATTATTATTCCATTTATGGTCCAACAGGTTATTAACAAGAATTAAGGGAAATTTATTTAAATGTAAACTAAATAATACATGTAATTTAGTGTTCAAGTGTTCACCCTTGAACTTTGCAAACCACTTCATTATAATTGCACCGGTATGCACTGACATATTGTATGTAAATTTGTGCTTATTTTTTGTGATCCTTAGGAAGGAAGCTTGGGAAATACTACAAGATTCGGATCCATGTCGTATCATCGAATCGGGATTTTCTATGACAGATCAAACTAACGAAGTGCAGTTGTCTGAATTTTGTTGGAAAATCCATGATCGTCACTTTGTAGTGACGATCACGGATTTGCCAACAGAATTCTGATCCACCAATACTTAATTCCACTTCAGATCATAGGAGATATCTATATTCTGAAAATTATCTTTATCTACATAACTATAATATTGGTTTTGCTGTAACAAATATTCCACTTCAAACAATAAACATCAACAAACAAAACCTTAACGAAACAATTTACATAAAACTGTAGTAAACTTGTGCTAAATAATAGTCCATTCATATTCGTCCTCGTTTTAAAAACAAACTGCCATAAATATACTACTAATTTATGCATTGAAACAATACAGTTCCGCTATCCATTTGTCATTAAGAATACTGACTGACCATCGACGTATAACTAGACAATTTTAAGTTTCAAATTCGTTTACATATTAACAAATAATCATAATACAACTGTAACATTATTTTCAATACATTTTTTCATCAAGCATGAAGGTTCGTCAGAAAGAAATACAAATAAACATAACACATACTAGTTAAATTGTATTCACAGAGCACGAAGTAAATAGTTATCGTGTTAAAGTCGTACTTGAACCTCTTTATTTTACGTTAAAAAATTACGTTCCAATCTACAGATATTGATATCTGTTTGTTCATGCGTGAATGTGGATAGATGGACTATTAATCAACTGTTACTATAATAAATTCGTTGTCATCATGTAAGGCCTCTGTAGACTCAAATATAATTTCACATTGCTTAAGTATGTAGCAGAGAAGTTGGCAAATAGGGCCTTAATCGGAACCAGTTCTCCTCCACGAAGGTTAAATATGTTCTGTATAAGAAGTGAACCAACCTCGATGGAATACTTCGGAGACATTTCTTCCGGCAGCGCACCCACTGGCAGCTTGTTCTTATCACCGGGATCTCAACACTTCCGGCAAATCACTCCACGTGCCTTAATTTATGTCAAGAACTTTATCTTGGTAGAGGTCAATAATTTGTTATGATCGTTATATTAATTGTTATATCAATTTTCATCCATCATCAATTAAAATTTAAAGAATTTTCCGACACGTATGTTAAGTTCAAGAACTCTTCTGAAGACCTTCAATATACAATGGCCGGCTTATGTCTGTCTTTATGTCTATATATAGAACCATATCTTGTATCTTAAAATGAGAAATATTGAATAAAAGAATGTAGGTGTGTGTTCCATCGACCTTTATAAGACGAATAGGACTCAAGTTGCTATATCTAGATGTCATTCAACCCGGCTTGTGTAGAAATACCGATCGAAGCCAAGTACAGCCTTAAAGAGAGATATGTGTAGTCAATGACGGTAGAACTTGGTATTACTTCTTAATGCGTGGTATGTAGTACACAGAACCATTATTCATGTTATTCTCCTTGTCAACTTAGCATGCCTCAATATTTGGCAACAGTAGATAACAAGACAGGAAAAACCCAAACACAAACTCTTCTTGATGCAACTGCTTAACAAAAATCAGATACATTGCTGCAATGGCTATCTTGCATACGAATCACAATCGTAGTCCTTGCAGCTTTTACTAAACGCGATTTGCTCCGTATTTCACACTCAGTGGGTTCGTTACGCAAAGTGCACAATCTCGGGGTATCGCGAGCATTTATTATTTAATTAGTAGCTGAACTGAGTGCACTATAAGGCGTAAGGCAACTACATCCGTTTCCCGAAGGCGACCGACGCGGGAGTGTCGCAACTCCTGCACATTCCGGCCGCGTCACCACGCCGAGATACGATACTCTTTGCGACACTGTATTGTTTTCTGAATTATAAAAAGGGTTTATTTAAGTATAGTGTAACTGAGAACTGTTCTTAATTTAAATTTAAATCTATTGGCATCTCTATCTATTTATCTCTTAATGATTACCTTCCGAAAAGGGCCTGACTTGGCCACATTATTAATCCATGGCCTTATTGACAACACCTGTTTAACGCATTAGTAGTCACAGATTGTACCTACCTACATAACGATGTTTATTAAACATTAGATGTAGGTGCTGTGCCTGCAGTACACATATGGAAACCATCCATCTTGTAAATCTTGCGATAAATCCCATCACTAAAATGGGAAGTGATATGCTAGTCTACCCAATTTAGCCTGATACTGCCATAATGATAATTTAATTAGAGTCAAATAGACAGTCAAACTCGCTAACGTATAATATTGAATGCTGGTATAAACATCTACAGCGGCATCACATAAATCTGCTGCACTGAATACTTGTGTCAAGTACGAAACTCGTCTTATTAACATAGGACAGTTAGTATTCAGTGCCTTGTTTGTACCCGACATTAACCATCTCGCACCTTCCCTTAATTCGTCTCCAAGTTGCATCAATGAATATTTACATAATTATTGTTTACATTAGCATGATCATGCAGCCTAAAGTCTATAATTTTGATAATCTGAATACTAATACATATGGAATGTATCTCTTAAACGCCGTCTATATGCCATTCGATTAACTGCTTCGTAGGTTATGTTTGATTTTAATTACTTACGTATTTGTATTTGCGTAACCAATTTATAAATTGAAAGGTTTATGAGGACTTCAATTATAATCTTTAGGATAAGCGTAGAAATCACCTATAGCAATTAAAACAGGATATCTAATTTACCTTACCTATTACATTTAGCGTACCTTTTGCCTATCCGTATCTAGGTGGAACTTGTATCAATTCGTTTTTGTTTCATGTCAGAGGCCAAAAACTCATCAAACAATAATATGTTTATTCATAATTTGCAAAAAATTTCACACACCCTCCGTATTATATAGTAAACTGAAACAAAATTGCTGAACACATTAAACAAAAATCATTTCTAAAGCAGGTGTTATAAGTAAGAATATTTCAGAATTTCTGAAGTACGTATTTCACCAGGTTTCATCAAAATTCGTTAATAAAAAATACTCAGCCGGAACAGTTTCAGCAACTTTAATATTTATGATGACTAGCTGTAACATATTACAATGCTCTGCTTATATGAAACCAAGGATAATAAAAACGATGTGTGCAATTTAGTTAAAACCTAATTGCCTTCTTTCTCATCGTTTGTGTTAGCAGAGCGTCGAACAACGCCCGCAATATGTAAATAATATAAACATTCAATGGGAACCAAGCTTGTTGTTAGAATCACTTTAGTTCTTCGACAAGAATTCGAATTCTAGATTTTAGATGTTTTCTAGATTAAAAGCTCATTAGGCTTTCGTCTTCTGCGAAAACAATAGCTTCTTTTATACTATCTTTGTTAACACATTATGTAGAAATCACTAATGTTAATGGTAAAAATAAAGCCGAACTTGCTTATAATAAAGTCGGAGTCCCACAAGGTACTATTTTTGGCCTGCTTCTATTTCTTTTCTACATAAACGATTTACAAATCACCACTGTCTTCTTTTCGCAGATAACATATCCCTTGTTATTTTACATAAACTTAATGCTACTTTTAATAGCTATAATGAGGACTATAACAAAGCAAACATCACCTAATGATTACCTACCAGTCAGGCACATTACTAAAGTTCCACCTCCCTTGTTCCAGGCTGGGTGAGCGATGAAGGGGTGGTTCGACGCGTTCCGCGAGGAAGGTGGGCCGACCCTGTACGCCTACCACAACCGCACAGCAGTAGCGGCGGACGTTCCTGCGCTTGCGCTGCTCATCGCGGCGCTCACGCTCTACGTCGCCTTCCTCGCTGTCTTCCCCGGCATCAGGAAAGAGGTTGTACTCTTTATATGTTATGTATATCAATGTGCGTAGGTAAGGCTTGAGGGCCCAAGCTGTAAGTCTAAAAACTAATGTAACCAATATTTTGTAGAAGTTGTAAAAATATTATAAAAGCGATAAAAAATCTAAAATTTATAGCAATTCAAAGTGTATTCCATAATAATTAAATTAAAATTAATAACTTATAATACTTTTAAATTCCCATCCTAGTCGAGTCATAATTATCATATCTGCAGAGGGTTATCAATCCAGTACCTTATGGTCTGCTCTGAAGATCAGGCCAACTGTGCGACGACAACGACGTTTTAGTCGATCGACGACCCGATAGACAAAAACCACTTCTGACATAGTTTCCTTGCTGATTTAGTGGTTCCAAGCTCTACTGTTTAGCATAAGATTCAGGGTTCGATCCCCGTTTCGGGCAGTGTTACTGGGTTTTCTATCAGGAATTTCACAGTAGCAGCCCGGAGACGTTGTGCTTGTTTAGTGGCAAAAGACTCGTCCAATATATGGAGCTAAAACATAACTGTCAAAATGTGGGTATAAGTACTCTGTACTACAGATACACCTAGTCTGTCTGCCTAACCTTTGGGGGAAAATATGCGTGAAGTTGTTTTATTCCCTAACGTAGACTCCTTTCATTCGTGGCTCAGTTTATGTAGCCAGTATCTTGTGATCCTAATGCTGCTGTGACTAACACCGACGACTAGATCATCTTCATCAGCCTTTTTTAATGTTACCACTGCTGGGACACAGACCGACAGACAGAGGACTGTGAGAGGAAATGGGTCGTAATGCGCCACGCGGGCCCAATGGGTATGATGGGTGTGACACGAATTCGAATATTTGCTTCTGGACATGCCGATTTCCTCACGATGTTTTCCTTCACCGTTTTGAGAGCAGTGGTGATAAAATAATTTACAAAAAGTCAAGCGCCTGCCTGGGTTTAAACCCATTACCTACAACTTATAAGTCGGGGCAGATACCACTAGGCCACCACTGCACTCTCGGCGACCAGATACAGACAATCTATTTCTCGCATAAAACCTTAGATAAAGTACCTATAGATTAAGCCTTAAAAGGACCTTGATTGATAGAGCGAGATGGCTAATTGGCAGCTCCATGTAAATGATAAGGACAAAAGATTATTTTTTGTCTTTGTCACCGTGGCCGGTTTCTGTTGTTTGTCAAACTCTAATACAATGGCAGGTTTGACAAACAAACTCGGTTTTGTTTGATTTTCTATGATTTCGTGGTATTATGTGTTAATTGAGACAAGGAATTTGGGTTATTTATAGATAACTAGCTGTTGCCCGCGACTTCGTCCGCGTGGTTAAGAAGATATAAAGTTTAATGATGTTTAACGCAAACTATTTTTATATTTCAGTCAACAGAAAATGCCTATCACAATAAGCATCATTTTTTAAAGCACGAATTAGAAAAAAAAAATAGAGTATCACAAAATTCTTTCTTAGCTTATGTCTCCTACTCATAAACTCTAGACTTGCTAAATTTCAGGACAGTAGTACAAAATGACTTCCGGACTTTCATACAAACATGCGAGTGCCCTTAAACCGCCTTAATCCGGCCCTGTCGCAAAATCCTTTCTTAGCTGACATCTACTAACTAATTAACTATAAACTACTTTCATGACAAATTTCAAGTTTGTAGCACAAAAAATTAAGGACTTTCATGCAAACTTGCGAGAGTCCTTAGACCCCTAAATCCGGCCCTGTCGCAAAATCCGTTCTTAGCGGACGTCTACTATCTATAAACTACCTCCATGCCAAATTTCAAGTTAGTAAGTAGGTCAAAAAATGAAGGACTTTCAAACTAACTTGCGAGAGCCCTTAGACCCCCTAAATCCGGCCCTGTCGCAAAATCCGTTCTTAGTGGACGTCTACTATCTATAAACTACATCCCTGCCCATATTTTAAGTTAGTAGCTCAAAAAATGAAGGACTTTCATACTAACTTGCGATAACCCTTAGATCCCCTAAATCCGGCCCCATCGCAAAATCCGTTCTTAGCGGACGTCTACTAACTATAAACTACCTCCCTCCCAAATTTCATATTTATACGTCAAGCAGTTTTCGATATTTCGTGATAAGTGAATGAGTGACCTTTCGCTTTTATATAGATTTAAATAAGATTCTTCAAAAAAAAATGTAACACCCCTTAAATCGAATTTTGGGGGTAAGTTCGAAAAACTTATAATGACAACCTTTATTGTTTACTTAGGTTGATATTTGTGTCAAGTTCCAAGTTAATTAACCTAAAAAGTAAGATTCTTCAAAAAAAATAATCGGCTTTTGGGGGTATTTTTGAAAAACTAATAATTGCAACCTTTTGTTGCTTACTTAGTTGGGTATTTACGCCAAGTTTCAATTAACCTAATAATAAGATTTTTCAAAAAAACAACCCCTAAATCGTCTTTTGGGGGTAGTTTCGAAAAACTAATAATAACAATCTTTATTATTTATTTATTTTAGTATTTGTGTAATGTTTCAAGTTTAGTTACCCATGAAATAAGATTCTGCCATACAAATTTCATCACCCCGTAAATCGACTTGAGGGGGTAGTCTAAAAAAACTAATAATGTCAATCTTTATCATGTACTTAGATTACTATTTGTGCCAAGTTTCAAAAATATTAGCCGAAGGAATTAGATTTTTCATACAAACTTTGCCCCCCTTTTTTACCCCCTTAGGGGTAGAAATTCGGAAAATCCTTTCTTATCGGATGCCTACATCATACAAAGAATACACCTTTCAAGTTTCAGGTCTCTACGTTCAGCGGTTTGGGCTGTGCGTTGATCCGTCAGTCAGTCATTCAGGACAAAGCATTTTATATATATAGATAAGTGTCAGTGCGATGGTGGGTTGTAGTGTTCTTGTTCTTGATGTAACACCAGAACTAACTATTGCTGTCTCATGTGCGGCCACGCCAGTGCTTAATCTATAGGTACTTTATCTAAGCATAAAACCCTTTCCCTTGAGCCTATGAGAAAAAGGTGACCAAGCATAGTTCCCGCATGGTCACTTTTCTTCTGCAGTTTAGACAATTTAATTATGACTAGATATACACCGGAAATGTCAAACCTTCACCTTCCTGCAGATTAACATTATGTTAGACTTTTCCTATCTACCTCTCTAGATACAGTTCAACGACGATAAGCAGCTGATGTCATTGTCGACTAGGGTTGTCACCCGTACTATATTATATAGTATCGTACTATATTTTTGTCAATTGTACTATATAATAAGGAAAAATTTTAACCTAACTAACTGGCTGCAATTTTTTATGAACATTTGATTGAAACAACTAGTGGATTTATTGAATGCTTTGAATTTTGTTAATAAATTACACAATAATGTGAATGATATATGTATTGAATTAAGGAAGTAAATGATATTATTTCAAAAGTCAGCTTGAAATATAAAAATACTGCCGAGCTATAGCAATTGATTTTGAAGAGCACAGGAGATACTAATTTAACAAATATGTTTATTATAATCATTTCCTTTCTTTTGTCCATTTTCGCTTACCTTCGCTTTTACTATAAGGCTATTTTCTTAATAGATAGAAGAATGGTATACAGAACTAATGAATTTGATAAAAAAAACGTATTATTTTAATATAGACCTAAATTGTTCAGTCATATAATTATTTTAATAAGATAAAGATAATATTTTTTGGCTATAAAGCCAAAAAATATTATCAAGTACACATGAAAAATAAAAGAAAGTTTAAAAAAAACATATTTTACTTAAAATACTATATTTCTGGCGCATTTTGAAAAAATCAATAATTTCTATCATAGAAAGTCGGCACCCCTATATATTGTAGGCACTACTAAAGTTTTTGTAGTTCTACTAGATTTTACAGGGATTCTCACATTCTTGAATTGAATAATAATGTTGGTACACAATTATTAAAGTGATTTTAATAGTCACATAATATAGCTGTATTTAACGATAATTAGTTGCAATACCTATTTTATAGATACCTATAAACATAGGTATTTCCATTTCATACTACTTCAAATAGACCATCAAACGTGTAATTACAGTTTGATAATTTCCTTAAAATTCCATTACACCTTTCATCGTGCATTGTTAGCTGACCTATTCTCAAATAATAATAAAGCCTATCACCTCACTATATCTTTGAACATTCTTGACAATCTAATAGCCATTGTTTTGTTTAATATTACACCTAACATAGCATTATCTCCACCTGATTGTACTACGGAGTGCGTTATTTACGAAACGTCTGCAGCCATCATGATAATCACTAAGTATAACTCATAACCTATCCATTGTTTGTTACAGAGATTCTCAACGTTCACGATAGTTACACTTAGTCTTTTCGTCGGCACCGTCATTCTAGGTAAGCATTATGGAATATCCAACTTTCCACTTTCTTTGTTCATAATTAGTGAGACGTAACCGTACAGTTTTGCAGTACAACTCCACAATTTTAACACTACATTTAAAGCGTCAATCATTGCAGCAGACGCAACAGCCTTGGCAACGATTTTTACGACTTAATTACTCTCATTTGCCATGAAAATACTAATGGACACTTAATTAAAATGCAAGTACGTTGCTTAAAAACAACAAGAAACAAGATTATTTATTAAATCCAGTAAGTTTTATTTACTAAGATAAAAACTAATAGTAGTGTTTCGTAAATGTCTACGAAATGCTGAGGAAATATAAATTATCGTACGATTTATAGAGACCTACTATGGATGACGAAAATAATGTTGATAGATAGTTTACAATAGGTAATTGACAAGATGATTGGGATGCTTATTTCTAAATCATGCTTGAAGTGCGTTAAGAATATACCGTGCAACAGTGCAGTCAGATTTTAAAAGATATCCAAGGTGATATTTTGGGAATGTTATGTGGCCTTTGTCCAGCATCTCACAGCAGATTTAATGATAATGTATCGTCATCATCATATCGACATTATATAACTGGGTAAACCTTAATGAGGAAAAGAAATATCTGGTTTGACTGGAACCTGACCATAACGAGTCCTCTGAGAAAAGGTTAATGATGCATGAGGATGAGGAAAAAGCATTCCAAGGCAAAGATTAAAAAATACAGTCTAGAGGAGTTAAAAATCACGTCTGTTATTAGATCAAATGTCATTGCTAAGAGAACTTCATTCATCTTATTCTGTTTCCTCTCCATTATCAAATTAAGATTTACTCAGTAAAGATTTTGTAAATTTTTTCGTAATGAATCTGCCATTGTTTCGGGTGGCCGCTCGAGTGGTGAAATCAACTTGCCTTTTGCCATTGACCGCGATTTTCGTGTGTCAAACGCAATTTTGGCTGCGAACCTCGTGCGTACACGTCTTCATCTCCTGTTGCCATATGGAGACATTAAATGAAGAAGCTAGTACTCCGTGAAATGCTAATTTCACTGTGCCAGATTACTTACGCTTACTCATACCGACACCGATTCATTATAAATTCAATGCAAGTACTGATATTCCGGTTGCGATAATATTAATAACGGTACAAGGCAGAACCGTGTTGTATGCAAAGCTTGCAAATGCCATTACTGGGAGTGGACTGAATAATTTTAGCTGGGAATTTTCGATTGTCTACTACCACGATCTTCAAGAAGTTCTTTCATGCGGTAGATCTGAATTTACGCGTTTTAGGTCAAAGATCACTGTTTTTTTTTTGCTTCTGTAAATGCAATAAGTTCTTTCATGCGATACGGCACTGTAGATCTGAAGTTACGCGTTTTAGGTCAAAGATCAAGAGACCGTTCTTTTTTTGTATCGATAAATGTTATAACAACAGACTATTTATCAGTTCTTTTGTGATCGAGCCTCGTGGTTTTTACCGATGTTTTTGTTGTGTCCGTTCCAGTGTGTAAGCATGGCTCTTCGTGGCACGTGTCGGGAGCCCGCGTGGCGCGCGCCGCCTACCGAGCCTTCTCCGCCGAGCGCCTCGACTGCTGGCTGGCAGTGCACGTCGGTCTGGGACATGTCAACGTCACGCTCACAGGTATGATTTGTACCATATGCTAGTACTTAATCAATTAAATAAAAAGATGTTAGTGAAAAGTCTAGAAGATAGTGACAGGGATCCTAAATCTGGATTCGGTGAGTCACGCTTCTGCGTGGTTATGCGTGTTGAATTTCTATTCAATTTTATAACTGTTCTCAGCCAATTGTTAATGAAGGCTTTAGTGTCGTCTGTCTGCAGAATTATGCTAAAACATTTATGATAAGCCTTTGTAGACGTATTTGATGGATCACAAACGTCTCCATTACATCTAATTCTACTAATTTAATCTAAAAATACCTACTGATAAATTACAGAAACATAGGCCCTCTTGCAAGAACTTTTAAATTGTGTGTGTAATTCTTTCATTCCAGCCCTATCCTGGGGCAACACGAGCGTGGGCGACCCTGGCGTGGACTACAACGAGCAGTTCCGCTGGGAGGAGGCCGGCGCCATCCAGGAGTTCTACCGAGATGGCCTGGCGCGAGGCCTGCCCTTCCCGCTGCTGTCCGTCGCGGAACACTTTGCTGCCCAGCACGAGGGCTTCGATTGGGGGGCTAAGTACCGCGCCGCGGGATACACCACATCTACGTTGCTATGGTATGGACATTTTCAGCTTACTTCTTAATCTGCCTTTTTTTACCAGCCTCGTTAGTAAATAAAACGCAACTGCAAAGCTTATGGTTCCGAGTTTAATGCCCGGGCTGGCAGGAAAATACTATTGAATTTTTGCATCGAATGTACTGGCGTCATGTAATGTTTAAATATTCTTGGCCCTACACTGACATAATTCAAGAAGACAATGATAACAAAATTCAGTACGTCTCTTCTTAGATTCAACAAAAAATCAATCAATCATCTTACTAGAAACCCGATTTTAACTACTTCCCTATTATTTTCCAGGACGGCGCTAGCTCTATGGCTGCTGATGAACCTGCTATTAGTGGTAGTGCCACGCTACGGCGCGTATGCCATGGCCACGCTGGGCGTGACGCTGTGTGCAGCCGCAGGAGGCTACTGGGCATCGCTGCCTCACGCCCCTCTTGTGGTGCGACTCGACGGAGCCATGCTGTTCTTCTCGCTAGGATGGTGCTTCTGGCTTGTGTTGATAGCAGGTAAGGTTTGTGAAGCTGTATTTTGTACATAGATAAATAACCAGGCTCCTTATCTTCCTGGAGTCAAAAATCATGCCATTCTTGACTCCAGGAAGATGCATTTGTTGTAAATATGATAGCTTTAACAAACGCACTAGTTGCGCAATTGTTGTGGTGGTTAATCGGTGAAAATCCACAAAAACCATTGAACATTTTTCGTCTTCTTCTTCATGTCGCTGGTACGATAGTAATTCAGATTTGTTAGACCACAACTTCCCCGCCATCATCGGTGGCAGCGCAGAGGTCACTTTAAATGCATGTTTTGGGCTACAGAGGGCAGAACTGGCGGTGGAGCATAGTATGCGAAACAGCTCCACATTCACAACCTGCTGTCCCTCCGTTGAGGAGCGAATATTGAGCATTATTAATCACACTAATATTATAAATGCGAAAGTTTGAATGGATGGGTGGATGTATGTTTTCCACTCAATCACGCCAAAACAGGTGAACGGATCGGAAAGAAAATTGGCACAGAGATAGATTATACTCTAGAACAGCACATAGGTAGGATAATGTTCCCTCGGGATAGAAAAACACTATTAACGCGGGCGAAGCCAGTCACACATAATTAACAATATGTTTTCTCGTTCCAGGCTGTATATGCGTAACAGTGGGTCTAATAATCGCAATCCTCGACCTGGTCTGGCCGCACAAGTTCTCCACCGTGCTGGAGGTGGACTACGACACGCCGTACGACCGACATGTGCTCATCGTTGACAGTCGGCAGCGGGCCAGGCCGCAGATACAAGCGTCTTTACCTACTAGGATACTAAGGTGGGTTATGGTCGGAGCCATTCACATTTTTTTTTATATTGGAGCGCACAAATTATGCCTATAAAATTAACCAGCTTTATATCGGGTTTATAAATGTTTGAAGGAGTACTAGATTTTATTTAAAATATCTAGCCCGACTCTTGACAGGATATAATCACCCGCTTTGATGTTCAAGCTAACTCAAGGTAGCCGAGAGTTTGTTCTTGGACTCTAGCCTCACCTGTTGGCTTTTTCCGTGTGAAAAATACCACACCAAGCCAATTTTTATAGTGGGGCGTTTTATCACTTGGAACTCATGCCAATCCTATACGTTTGTTGATGTAGGTAGACCACAAAACACCGCTACCTGCATAAAAATCCAAATTTTTCTGTCCCTAATTCGTAGCGCTTCTGAACATTGCAGAAGACTGTCATCAAAGACCCGGGAGGAGGGGCAAGTTTCGATGACAGTGGTCAGTGAGAACGACAGGGGGCGGGACAACCCCGCATACCAGCACGAGCAGAGGAAACCTAACTCACCGTGGAGGTACCCGCTCTTCAGGAGACAGATTGACAGGTAAATGCGAGAGAGAGAAAAGTTTGAATAAGTCGTTCATTCCCTGCACTAATTACCAATTGAACTGAAAACCCTACGAACTTAAAACCGTTAAAGCATTTGAAATAAATTGAGGAGCACTCGATGAGACAAAAAATAAGTTTTTAACTCTATGGGCAGTCAGTGTCCTGCAGGATAATTGCATATTTGTTTCGTGTCCTTCCCTTTCATTTTAGTAGCTCGACAATAATCATTGCATGTTTTACACTGTCAATTAGACGGATTTTTGAACATAAGAAGTAATGAATGCAAGATAAGCATTCCGTATGAACTTACACAATTAGGGTGCTGGATCATGCTCAGACGTTCTTCAATTTAGTTTGCTTATATCACCGCACTGCCGACATATAGAGCAAGCATGTTCAATAGTGGAACGAAAAACTACCTGCAGCTAAAATTCTGAAGTAAATAACTAAATATTCAATGTTTCAGAGCGGATTCAGCGTCAAGCCTGGCCTCAAGTATAAACGGTAACAGTTCCGGTATCAAGATGTCGCCACTGGCCAAGGGAGCTCTCCCGGCGTCGACGCCGGCTTTCCCTCCGCATAGGTACATTACGAGTACTTCTCAGTCTTGTCGCTATGTTAAATAACTGCTGCTTGCTGACGTTACTTTGTAAAGTGAGTATTGATGCAGACGTGAAAATTCACGAGTTGTTGGAAAAAAACCGCCATTTTGTCTGACGTATTCATAGAGGTATCATATAAACATCAACTTTTCATAAAAAGAACTCTATTTTCCATATAACAAAATAAAATAAACTTATTTTAATTTTGCTTTTTTTTATTTCTTTGAATAAAGAACAGAATCCATAGTAAAGTGTGTTTTTTTTTGTTTTCCAGGTACCGACCTCAAATACCAGCGGCAGAACGAGTGAAGGACATGTGGTGATTAGTGTATTAATAGCATAATTTAATTACACGCAAATAATAATACTTAGGTGTTGTTGGCGGTACGTCATCTAAAGTTACTGATCTCTAAGGACCTTCATACGCGGTGAATAGACAAACCCACGAGTTAAAACAAATCTTTTAGTGATATAGACGTAGGAAATCGTGTAGAAACTCCACGAATTAATCGGATAATACTAATTGTACCAAGGATTGGTTACCGGCTACTATGAAAATATGAAACGTCTCGTAAAAAGTTTGAAAGCTAATAAACTAAAATACCTTACTCTTCATGTTTCATATTTTTAAAGGAAACCAACAAACTTTAAGACCAATTGTATAAAATGCTGTTTAAAATAAAATAAAATTGTAAATATGTAAATTATAGTTAGGTAGGTATCTAAATTATGTATAACGAATCCGTCCAGTGTCATAAATTAAATGCCTAGGAAATAATGTTGTGTACCTCTTGTAAGATATGAGTAGACTAAATGTAGACAGCATCGACACAAGTGAATACTTTGTGCCATGTAACGAAACAGAAGACAAGACGTGTTAAATAAGTAAACAATTATAAGGAGGAAAATAAAATATCAAACAAAATTGAATATCCTCGAAATGCCGAAGCTAAAATTACTCGACGTGACATTGACTTCAAATTACTTAAAACGACAATTATGACAGACATGAACTTAGAGGTTAACAACGACATATCAATTAAAATAAATGACATCGAATCAATTAAAACAATTCGGTATTATATTACTATAACGAAGTCATTTAGGTGTACGTTTAGTTTTAAGTTATTTATTTCTTATTTTCAGTTCTAGCTGGATGTATGAATGTGGTGTGTTGCCATTTGTAATAACAATCACAATTATTTCTACGTCACTTTAGTCCTAAATACCTGCATCACGGAACACGTGCAATGTTGTGAAGATGTGTTTGCAACAGTGAACGTGTATTGTACCTACGATATGTATTTTAAATGTAACTATAGTGAGAATACAGAGTGAATGGTTTTAAATCGTATTTATTGTGATCGAAAAAATAATTAAACAAATTCGAAACGTGAGCGCTGTGTCTTTATTTGTGAAATCGAATGTAGAGGTAATCCCTTATCTCCCCTTCCTTAAATTCCTTCACAAGTTAAACACCTTCCCGCTTTAGTGCCGTAAAACGTTATAGGTTAAAAGGTTTGAAATATATATATATTTGTTATTGATTCATGTACATTATTTGTGAAATATGATTTTTTTCGTGTAACTAATAGTTTTGCTTTAAAAAAAATATTACCAACACCTTTTTTCCGCTACTCTTGGATACTCCTCTAACGAACGACTTGGGTGTTTAAAAATATTTTTACACAGAAAAATTAATGGCTAGAATTTCTTCATAACTGAAGCATATGTAAAAAAAAGAATATTTTGCTAACAAAACTGTCCAAAAGGACCTTCAAAATTGATATTCTGGCGAGCAGCCCACGGCCATATTGGGAAATGTATACGCCTTAGTGGTACCTAACAGTACCAACTCAACTCAGGTGGGAGGATTATAAGTTACGAATGAAAACAAAAGATTAAGTAACAAAATACATTTATTGACTCTTTAAATTATCTACACAAAAAAGCATTACCATACTTACAGAGTTGTTGAATACTTTATTATCTTTATATTTTCCGAAGAGCCAAACCACTTTTTTATTTATACTGTGATATAAAAATCTAAATCATTTGTTTCTATTGCTCTCATATTGGAAAAAATAGACTATATATAAAATATTAGAATGCTGAATCGAAAATCCCTAGATATAGGACGCAGGCATCTATTATAAATCTCTCCAAAATAATTATATTTGATCAACTTGTACGATTCTACACTATGCTGCAAGGGCTACGGAATGTTTTTAGCTAACCCAAGTTTGAAAGGATTCACGAAAGCACTAATTATGTATTTACATGTTACTCTGTTGTCAAATACTTTATTCTTGACTTTACAATATAATGAAACCTTTGATATTTTACTCAAATTAGCTGTTGGAACCACTTGCAAAAACATATTTGAAAACCTAAGTTAGATACACATTTGAGAAGAAAATACAAATCTACGATGGACGGAAAAGTTTAAAAATAATGTTTTAATCAGCAAGTATTTAATAATAATTAAATATCGGCACTATTAAATATCCTAGAGATCAAGAAATCTCTAGTATTTGACTAAGTATTAAGTAGTAGATATTGATATTTTAGGTACCAAATGAGATTATCTACGCCTGTTCCTTGACGAGATGTTCAAGGTTCAGCTGACAGAGGAACGCGCTCCAGTTCACGTAGCCGACTTGAATCTCTAACTCTGCATCGGCCCACATCTTACACTGAAAAATATCAAATAACAATATAAATTATATTACATATTTCTTGTATTACATTGGCATGAATTCAAAGAATAGCGAAAAATCTTCACGCAATTCTTTGTTATAATTAATTAGTGTTTAGGTATTCTATAGGCCAGAAAAATGAACTTCTTAATACAATACAACACTCGCTAATCACCCTAATCACCACGTCAACTATTGTCACCAATATGGTTGTTGACAAAACAAAAAATATTTAGTCCGTTAGTAAGATAACCTAAAAGTCACGTATTTTTTCTTTTGCCACGTACACCAAAGTTACGACGATACAGTGCGATGAAATATCGTGTGATGTCACGATGTGATCACACTATATACTGACAAAGTGACGTCACAAGCCGCCACTCCTGAAATTTGACGAGCTTTATCTTTTTACCCGACTGCCGAAGGAGGGTAATGTGTTTATCAGTCTATGTATGTATGTATGTATGTTTGTTCCTATGTGGCGTTCTAGAGACCAAACGCGTGGGCCGATTTTGATGTTTCTTACATTAATCGATTCGTCTTAACCCCGCGAATGTCACTGGCTACATGAAAATTGGAAAATAGCGGTTCTTGGGCGCCATATTGTGGGGGCCCAAATTTTTTTTTTCTTTCAAACCTATTGTGTGGGGTATCAAAATAAAGGATTTAATAAAGGATAAGAGGTGATTTCAAAAATATAACACTTATATGCTTAAATGTACCTAATTCGAAAAAAAAAAATACTAAAAAGTAATAAATAAAAAAAGTTAATTAAAAAAATCAAAAGACCCGACTGCTTGAAAAGCGAACTAAAAAGACGTAAACAAGAAGAAAATCATGATGTGCAGTCGGAGGATACGTCTGGTTTTGGTCAGCCAGCTCGCGAAGATGTATCCTCCGACAGCACACCATGATTTTCTTCTTGTTTACGTCTTTTTAGTTCGCTTTTCAAGCAGTCGGGACTTTTGATTTTTTTAATTCAGGTTTTATTTATTTGATAAAGCAAAAAATACGGGTCCAATATTATTTGATAATCTCACGGCCGGACTAAACATAATTATCATTTATCTACCCAGGCAACATCCCTATTCCATCTCTCCTCTTAAATAGTTCAAAAGAGCAAAGCGATGCCATCAATAATTATAATACTCGATGGTGTATCGCACGAGAGCAGTTTGGGACATACTTAAGCACCAATCCCTTTATATCCCCACACGAAGGTAGTAATGTGAACGTAGGTCCTTGAAACCTTACCTCAATATACTTCAGTGGCGGTGCATGACGCACGACCTTATCGTAGTCAGCCTCAGTGAGGTTGACCACCGGCCGAGTCTTGAAGTCAAGGAAGTTCATCAGGTCCTCGTACTGGATGTTGCACTTCTCGTCTTTGTGCAAGCTGTGGCAGAAATAGAATTAGTGCAGCTAACAGTTAAAAGATTGTCTGTTAAAACACAACCCGTGATATCATATCATGGCAGCTAGAGGCCTAATAAGTGAGTTATAAAGAAGCATAATATTCATATTTCCAGTTGATGTTGTTTTCATTTGAACGTATTTAAACTATATTCTAATGAGTTCAGAATAACGAGTAGGTATAGTTCTCGGCTAAATTCGTGGCCGACCTGATGTTGGTTTTCCTATGCGCAAGGCACGGATCGGTGCTGTTTTATAGGAGACTAGCCTCTTTTCGCGGCTTCGAACGCGTTCAAAGTTCAAAATAAAATGCTGCGATCGCCACCAAACTTTACAGAATTACCCGCTGGCCCAATCTTAAGATTGTCTGAAAATTTAATTAAAATCGGTTCAGCCGTTTCGGAGTCTATAAGGATCATACATACATACTTTCTCTTTTATATACATAGATAGATTTACTACTGCGCAGCTATTGTAGCCAACTTCAGGACGGCCAAGAAGTTTGGCAAGTACTATAGGTATCTACTATTGAAAAGTTACAAAAATATAATGTAAAATTGCAGCTTCTGTATGTGTGTATCTTAAAGCATTCAGATGCTTCATGAAATCAGTCTTACGCAGTTTGGGATTCACCTGGATTCACCCCCAAAATCATCAAGCAAAATATATGTTTTAATTAATTGTAAATACCCGAATAAGAAACTTCTGTAAAATAAATACTGGAGACAGTCGAGATTATCACTACTATATAGTACTTACACTTGCAGCATGCAGTCTAACAGGTCAGTGTTGATCGGCAGACGATGCGCACGCAGTAGCTGACGCAGGCGGTCTATACTGAGCACGCCGGAGCCGGTCTCGTCAGCGTGCATCAGCCCCTCGCGCAGACGGTCCCGGTCGTCCCACAGACCACGCGTCAGCTCCGTGAAAACAAGGGACCTGGTTATCAACCGCTATTGTTATTACAACTACTTTTACAACCTCCTTGGTGGTACTTACTGAGAAACTGAATTGTGGAGATCAAAAAGGATCGCTTTATCTACGTGCTTTTCTGGATCCGCCACTGTTTATGCTGGCGTTCAGGAATTGTAGTGTTTGGGAACAGTGTTGCACACATTTCTCAAAAAATATAGTAGCTTCATCTGCGTTCGGTTAGAATGGAATACCAGCAGCCTTATTGCGTAATGAATTCGCCAAGGCAAAGGACAAAAGGTATGAAAAACCGGCCAAGTACGAGTCCGACTCGCGCACGAAGGGTTCCGTACTTGGTAAATTGCGGTTTACGATTTATGACGTATTAAAAAAAAACTACTTACTAGATCTCGTTCAAACCAATTTTCGGTGGAAGTTTATATGGTAATGTACATCATATATTTTTTTTTAGTTTAATCATTTTAACACTTTGGAAGTGTCTCTCGCGCAAACTATTCAGGTTAGAAAAAAATATATTAGAAACCTCAATATCATTTTTGAAGACCTATCCATAGCCCACACGTATGGGTTTGATGAAAAACAAAATTGAGTTTCAGTTCTAATAGTATGGGGAACCCCCAAAATTTATTGCTTTTTTATATTTTTGTGTGAAAATCTTAATGCGGTTCACAAAATACATCTACTTATCAAGTTTCAACAGCATAGTTCTTATAGTTTAGGAAAAAAAGTCGCTGTGACATACCGACGGACAGACAGACATTAGCCCTTTGTCTTGCCGAATTCATTACGCAATAAGGCTGCAGGCTAGGCTGATGAAGCTCTAGTATCATGATCATACCTGACCATCTCTCTTCTCGTGGAATGCTCCTTCCCAGGGTCACCTCTAAAGAATCTGATCAGAGTTACAAACTCGTGCTCAGTCATCTTCTCGCACATTATTTCCTTCATCGCTTGTCTGCAATAATAAATCTCTGTTTACTGTAAAGTTAACAATTGCACTCAAATTCTACTTAAACTAGAGTTACTTCTAAAAAATAAAGAATAAAAAAACTTAATCCACAATAAGTCCTAAAAATAAAAAAACCGTACGTTAAATATGCCGTTATGCCACATAAATAAGAAACAAATAACTTTAAAAAACTTAGGGGCCTTTAGATAATTCATTTAAAATAAGTTAACAGATCACCTGATAGTAAATACCGTCACATATGAATATTTAGAATACCTAAACCATACCCTTACCTTGGTAAAAGTCATAATTAGAGGTCTCAATTTAAAAAATATTCCATAAATTAAATAAAAAAGATATATGTTGTGCTTCTATGTTTTTAATTTTTCGTGTATAGTTGACAAATTTGTACACTATGCCTCTGTTGACAGCGCAATTTTGAGCATCTTTTGAGGGTTCTAGTGCTTCTAAAGATAATGTATCATTAAAAAAGTAAACATAGGGTCACAGTATATATCTTTCTTTTTCAGTTTATGGAATATCTTTTAAATTGGTCCAATATTGGAGGAGGAAATAGGCGAGAGCCAAACCTCGAATTATGACCTGACTTAGGATTTCGTTTACAGGATTTCAATAACATTTCCTCTTAAGCACGTAAACGCTACTTATGGGCAGAAATAAGTAGGTATGATGGCAGTACTGCCCCGGTCGAGCTCCATAACAAAGAATACTTAATATTAATGGAAAAGGCAGGCTGGCTTTCAGGTAAACAATAAACAATACAATAAACAATATTTATTCGTACAAGACAAACCTATTTACAATGATTGTACCTTAAATTTGAATTATTAAGTTAGTGGCAAGATACAAAATATGTGCAACTGGGCTTAAACTAGGAGGATTCCCGTGCTATAAGCACCAGTTACTTCCGTCACCACCGTGTTCGAAATGCCATTACAAATGTGGTGCGGTGCTAAAGTAAGTGTCAAAATTACACTAATTTATTTTATTACTATTATGCGTAAGAGTGTGCATGTGAGTATGAAGATATGTCTGTGTGTGGGATTCTGGTGTGTGGTGTGGGTATGTGGTAAACAGATTAAATTCGACTACTTACGGTATGATATCAATGTACTTACTTGAAACATCTGACAGACATAAGATCTTTATTCTGCTGTGTTACAGCTTCCATATATTTTGCTACAAAGTGTTTATACCCATTTTCTTGAGAAGCCAGTACGCGGCGGATCTTGTCCATTATCAAAGCTATGTTCGCCATTGGGTACTAATGAACATGGAAATTAAGATAACAGAATAGATCACTTTAAAAAACTTTAAAAATATCGACGAAATAACGAACTGAAAACAAAAAATAAAAGAAACTTGTAGTCTAGCATTTTGAGTTGGCGCCAAACAAATAAACATGCAAATTATTTACCTAATGCATAGAATGATTGCAGCTAGGTGATGTTCGTTGATTATTTGTTTGGCGAATTAAGATAACAGAATAGATCACTTTAAAAAACTTTAAAAATATCGACGAAATAACGAACTGAAAACAAAAAATAAAAGAAACTTGTAGTCTAGCATTTTGAGTTGGCGCCAAACAAATAAACATGCAAATTAATTACCTAATGCATAGAATGATTGCAGCTAGGTGATGATCGTTGATTATTTGTTTGGCGCCGCCTCAAAATGCTAGACTAAAAGATTCTTTTATTTCATCAATTCGTTATTTCGTTGGTTTTTTTTTTTCATTTCCGTAAATTCAGTGAATAAATAGGGTAGTTTACTGAAACATAGTTTATTGTCCGTCAGGTAGATTAATAAAAAATAGTGGACACGTATTTTTTCTTTTCACACGTATACATAAAATGACGACGATATAACGCTTTGAAATATCGTGAAACGTCACACCACTATAGTACACTCCATAGATTTAGAATTTTTTTGCTACGCCAAAAGATACACGAAGCGTGCGAGCGAGAAATCCTAATCAAGTACAAACCGCCCAAGAGAAAAAGAGAGAGTGAATAAAGTCCGGTCATGTCACTTTTTTCGCGAGGAGGGGTCCATAGCGGCCCATCTATTTTACGCCGCGGTGAATTTCTTGCATTTAAATAATAATCTTTAGATTTAAATTAATAATATTAATTATGCAACTATGGTGGCTTGTTCTGTGAGTGAATGTGACGTTACAAAACGAAATAACCCCAATAAATACACGTTTCATAGGTAAATACAATTTTGTCCTTGGATTGTTTCGAACCATATTTTGACAAATTTCTGCTAGTAATCGGCTCATAAAAAGATTCTTACAATAGTATATTGATTTCCATTGTATTATATAAGTATATTTAGTATATTTAAACAATATTTGCGAAAATATTATGTAAAAGAGTAAATTGTTTGTTTACGCTAGGGCTTGACAAAGCGGTGACGTCATGAGTATCGATAAAAACTTAATCGTTTTTAGTGACATCATGACATGAGTACAAACTTATTAAGTCAAGTTTTGTTAAAATAGATTTAAGGTACGATTGAGAAGATGTTTTTATCTAAACTGCACTTTAAGTTGCATGTATATTATTATTATTATTTTTTCAAAAATTATGTTTTGTTTCTTTGAGTAGGTTTAGGAATGTCATTATATTGTTTGCATGTATTAGTTTTACAGTGTCTAGAATACATCAGTGCTCTGCTGCTCTGTGCACAAACACCTGCACCATTAAGGATCTATGCGAGGCCAGCGCTAGGGCTGTCGACGTGGCCGAGTTCTGGTCGAAGCACAACATCTAATTTAAAAACTAATAATGGAATCATCGACACGATGAAGAAGAAGAAGATCAGTGCTCTGCTCATCAGCAAATTTTTCTGTTGTGTACATAAATAATAATATGTAATATTTATGTACCTACAGATTCCCAAGTAATTCTGTATTAAGAGAAAAATGAATTCGAATTTTAAACAGAGATGGATGGTCTCCAAATAAAAACTCTAAATCAAATCAAATCAAATCAAATCATTGTTTATTCGCTCAAACATGAGTATCATACATACATAACAAATTGCCAGCATGAAGAGATGTTAAAATAAAAAGTATCATGGAACGTCATGTTTGCCTTGGGCAATGGCATGCAAATATTGATTAAAATACAGTTGAAATAATTATTATAGAATTCAAAAAAAATAAATAAAACATGTGCAAATGTCAATAAAATAATGCAAATCAAAATTACCATTCTAGAATGTCAGATAACAAAACATAAAAAAATTGTCATATTAATAAATCATTTCAAAATAATCATTCTAGAATGTCACAGTAAAAAATATAAAAAAAAACATTTGTCAAGATATCAATAAAATAAATTAGTAGAATAATAACAAATCAATTACTTTCGAATGTCACATTTCAACATTCAAAATTCTATAATTTAAATGTCAATGAAATTAAAAATGTCCTACAATAAAAAACACGATTATAATAATTGTGCATTTGAATGCAATCCGAATAAATGTCAAGTTAAGCCACTAAAAAATATAACAATAAAGTAAAAAAATTAAAATATAGTAAACAGTAACATGTAACGGTACTTGCCAGTTCACTACACTGCCAAAGATGCATCGATAACTTTCCTAGGTACCTTATATGGTATTAAATTTTATCGTTAAGGAATTCTATTATACTATAGTATGCTCTCCCTTCAAGATGGAACTTTCAACTTTCAACTTTAATATCATGCCGAACATAATCGAACGCCTGCGTCATATCACAGAATATTGTGCAGACGGGAATTGTCTTATCAACATTTACCATAACCCTATGTAGGAAATCATAAATAGCCATGTTTATAGTACGGTTTTCCCTGAATCCTTTTTGCTCGTTAACTAGTACATTATTTTTTTCTAAATATGCACTTAATTCTTTATTAATAAATTTTTCAAATATTTTAGAAAACGTACTAATTATTGAGATTGGTCTATAAAATTCCATGGCTTCCCTATTTTCTTTTTTAAATATCGGTTTTACAATAGATTTTTTTAAAGCGTCAGGGAATATGCCTGTACTTATGGTTAAATTAATAAGATGACTTAAATGTGTACATATTTCAGGAGCAACTAATTTAACTATTTTTGTAGAGATACCATCGTAACCCACGCTGTTCGTATTTTTCAATGTTTTGATTAATTTTAATACATCCTGTGGTATGCAAGGGGGCATGAAAAATGATTGTTCTCTACTTGGGATTTTTGAAGTCACTCTGTTACCTGAATCAACCATTGAGATCACTTTTTCAATAAAATAGTTGTTAAATGCATTAGCTATTTTCTGTGGATCTGTTATACTGTCATTGTCTACTTTTATTCTCGTAATAGGATTTCGGGGTACATTATGCTTTGAGTCATTAATAATTTGCCAACTGGTTTTGGATTTGTTATTTGAGGTTTTTATTTTGTAATTATTTTGAGCATACTTCGTTAGTTGGATAATTTTTTTAAATAATTTTGAGTATTTGGTAAAGTTAATTTTGTTAATTCTATTTGGGTCACGTCTATATTGCCATAAAAGGTGTCGCTTTTTTTTGCTGCACATTCTGATGCCACGTGATACCCACTTTGATTTTCTCGTCGTTTGTACGGTAACAGTTACTTCAGGAAAGCATAGATAGTAGAACAGTGAAAAAGTTTCCAAATAATTATTGTATGCAATGTTGGGATCACTTGTTTCATATATTTCAGAGAAGGACAAACTACGTAAACAATTTACAAATTTTGTAACATATTCTAATTTATAACTACGCCTATTCCGACGCCAATATGTAAAAGAGCATCGGTTTTGGACGGGTAACTTAATGAGTTGCGCTGTGTGATCAGATAGCGCAAATTCAAAAACTTTTGCTTTACAGGCTCTGTTAAAGTTATGCGCAATATTATCGATGCATGTTGGGCTACTCAATCTAGTGGGCTGGTTAACAGATAACCTTAAATTGTAGTTTAATAGCAGACATTCAAATTCTAAAGTTTGATAAGTTCTTTTTAAGATATCTATATTGAAATCGCCCGCTATTACAATGTTTTGAAAAGATTTATTAGTGAGCTCTCTTAAAAGCATGTGCAATTTTTCCATGCACGTATTGAAGTTACTAACTTTTGGAACTCTATAAATACAAACAATGACAATCTTATAGTTAATCAATTCAATTGCACAACATTCAAATACACCGGTCTCAGAAATTTTTGCAACCTGTTTTAATTCCTTGTATTGAAGTCCATTTCTCGCAAGTATGCATGCTCCACCTCTTTTGCTTTGCTTTCTGGTATAGCTCGCCGCAAGCTGATAATTAGGAATAGTTAAATACTTTTCGTAGCCCTCCATAATAAAATGTTCTGTGATGCATAGGATGTCCACACATGATTCTTTTCCTGCCAGCTCTTCTAGACACACTGTTATTGCTTCAGATTTTGCAAACAGCCCAGCGATGTTTTGATGCATTACGTGTAGATGTTTAGTTACGAAAAAAACTTGTTAATTTCTGCTCAATCTCGGAGCTGTTCTCATTATAATCATCGGCAGAACCATTGTCACAGCTCGCACAAGTACTGATATTAGATTCAATAAAATAATTCATATTGGAGTATTCTATGTCATTGATTAGAGCTTTGAGATCTTCAAAAATTGTCCTTAAGGCAGTGTTATTTATTAAACCCGATCTTTTGTCAAACATACTGAAGTCATACTTAAGGTTTAAATTTGAATCCAAATAGTAAGCGTGTTCATATGCCAATAGTCTCTATCTCTAATAGTAATCTACTATATGTAGTAAACATTTCGAATCGAAATACTGCATACAAAGAAAACATCGACGACTCCTAATGAAAGAATCTATACCTACTTTATTTGTGCCTGTAAGAATGACACTTCCTATCGTATGGTTAGTTAGTGGCCAACCTAGTGTTAGTTTTCAAACCATCTAGATACCTCTAACATAGCTGAACTACTGTCAAAAGTTCAAAACCTATCTAGATACTGGTCACGCCTAAATTTGTTTAAAGATACATACAAACTAAATGATGTGTGTTTACAGGTTCAATTGAAAAGCAGAAGACCCTGCTCTTATGTGAACCGAGATATTTCACTGCCCTTAGTGGAGCCATTACCTGGCCTTTCTAGTCAAGTACAGTCTCCAAGAAAAAAAAACTAATCAATAAATGTTCAATGCTACAGAGGAAAATATCTGTCAAAAATAAAGCTTTAAGAAACATAAAAGCCAAAACAAAAATAATGAAAAACCGATTGCTAAATTTACAAGCAGTCGTTAAAGAACTACATAACAGGCCAGAACTCAAAGATCATAGAAATGATGTACAAATCGCTCGGAAATCGGCTTAGATTTATACAATTGGTAAACTTTATTTTTTATTAGACTTTGCCCACACTAGGAATTTCTTCCTGTATCGTGGGTGCGTTTACAAACATTTCAACTCACATACACAAAAGACACCCAGATCCGGAACAACTATCTGTAGGCCATACAAATATTTGTTCCGTGCGGGAATCGAACTAGTAACACGCAGCGCAGCAACCGATCGTTCAACCACTACGCCAACCGTGTCGTCAATTTCAAATACACGACGCTGCGGTATTTTGTTATTAGTATTTCAAATTAAAAAAAAACACCCCATGAAGCATCATCATATAGACCTATTTCTCTGTTGCCCGTGCTAGTAAAGCTATTGTTATTGAAACGATTAAAACCAGTAATAGAGGATAATGACCTTATTCCAAATCATCAATTTGGTTTTAGGGAAAAACACTCAACAATAGACCAGGTAAAAAAAAAACACTTGAAAATAAGAACATAACATAACATAGTGTTTTTATAAATTATATCAGACTCTAAGAAAGTGCTACGGACTTGTGTAAAAGTGCAAATGGACACTATTCTTAGTTTTAACATAATCTATATGTTACATATTAAGTTAGAGTTAAATTGCTTATTAGTCTTTTAGGCTAGATCGTAATTAATTATTAAGAATTTTGTTCTTACTAACAAAGCATAAAAAAAAGTATTTCAAATACTTTTGGCTTCAAAATACATTTAGCGATTTTATTAATAGATGCGTTCTGCAGAAAATAAGCAAAATGGCGTACGTCAAATTGTGAAGTACCTTGTGAATTGTAATTTTCATTTCAAACGGTTATTTACACCTAACTTCTGTGTATTGATTAAGTTTATTAGTACGAATGTCACGATGGATGACCGACTGTATTTTTTAATTTGTATTTTAAATAAAAATATGTAAAATACTGTATTTTATATTTTAAATAATTACGACTTAAAAATATTTTGTATTTCGTATTTTAAATACATGCAAGATATTAATTTGTAATTTGTATTTTAATTAAAGCAAAGCATGGTTTTTTCCCAGCTCTTATTACAGTTCAATGTAACCAACACCCTTTAATCGTATTTCTTATGGTGTTCATCAAGTATCGATATCGATACTGAACATGGACTTTTTGACAACACTTTTTTAACTAACACATGGACAATTCCCTTACACATAGATTTTATTTTTTTGGTTTCGCTTTTCATCTGACTCTGTTTATCTTGTACATACTATATCTATGGTACACTCTATACAGCCGTAGTGACGTCACAAACCCCCACTCCTGAACTTTGATGCGCTTTAACTTTGTAATTTTTTATTGATGGTAAAGCAAAAAATACGTGGCCTATATTATTCGATAATCTCACTGACGGACTAAATAGAATTATCATTTTTCTACCCAGGAAACAACCCTATTATCAACAAATCCTTGTTTTCTACCTTTAGGTGTGGATTTTATTTTCCAAATTTAAATGGGACTAACTTTGAGAAACACTCTTTCCAACAAAAAAAAACATTTTGAAATCCAACCACACTATAAAAGTTATGCGTGGTCATACATAAAAAATAAAATATAAATGTCCAATTGAAAACCTCCTACTTTTTATTCGTCGTTTAAATAGTAGACTCTTATTCCCAGTTACAAAAGGCTAATTTTTGAAGCTATGATAACAAACCAGTAGTATCCTGGTTTGGCACAAACAAAAATGAGTACAGTGTTATAAGAAATAAGGGCATTATAATTTCGTTCTTTTCCGTTTTGTTATATGTGCAAGAAATTATGTAAAATCTAGCTCTATCGGTCCTCAAGCTCTATTCTCACAATAATAAAATCTGGAAGCAGTATAGGACATTATTATATCGGGGAAAGGAAAGCTGATTGTTTTAAGGCTCACCTGTTCAGCATTAAGCTCCATGTACCGCAGAGCATATTCATCAGCGCCGATGAGTCGGAACTGATGTTTGTTGATGACCAGCTCGTTACCAATCCACATGTCTTTATCAGTATATGCTGGAGGCTCTTTGGGCACAAAGAAATTCACGTCTGGTAGATACATTTTTTCGCGCCTAAAGAATGTGCCACCCTGTTGAAAAGGCCCAATCAAGATTCACTTACAAATCGAAACACGAATTGTTATTAAATTCTCTAAAAGTGTGTATGAATAACCTTATAGTGTTGTATCATCAAGGTTTAAGCTTGCGTAGGCTTTAATCAGACACTCGCAAACACCGCGTAGTAGAAGCAGCCGCGGCTTCTACTAGCGGGCTATAACTACTACGCGGAGTTTGAGCACCTTCTACGATCGTCTATGCGGCCTCTACGAGCGTACACCGACTGCTACGCGGCGTTCGAGCGGCACCTACGAGCAGCTACGCTGTTTCTACGAGCGTGATCCGACTGCTACGCAGCGGTGGAGCGGCACCTACGAGCGGCTACGCTGCTTCTACGAGCGTGCTACGACTGCTACGCGCGGGTCGAGTGCCACCTACGAGCAGCTACTCACTCGCAGGTGTTCAAAAGTTGAGTAGCAGTCCTACCTCGCTTATAAAAACCGCATAGGTGCTTGTAGAAGGAGCTCAAACATCACGTAGCAGTTGTGGGCACTAGTAGAAATTCAGCGATCGCCTACTTTGGATCAACGCCTAATGCGAATTAAGCCGCAATAATTAACTTTATTTCTTACCAGATACCCAGAGTTACGCTCGCCAAGTTCGGCAACGCCGATAGTATCATCACACAAAAAATATTTGACTATGAAATAGCGCCGGCGATCGTCGGGGTTTTCGGTAATCAACCGAGCAGCAAATCGCAGCACGTGTGAGTCAAATCCAACTCTGCGGAAGATCACAAATTGTTTAGAATACGTTTTATCATACTGAATTTTTAATAGCTAAGTTATAACAGCCGCACAGGTCAGTCTTAAATGTTAAGTAACACTCGCCGAGGAGGATCCGTGGATGGGTGCCCACCCATTACATACTGAAGCTCTTTGAAAAGGACGAGCGGACTACTCACACAACTGCCGCAGGGGAATCTAGGGTGTAAAAGTGGGGAAGACCCTTAATCGGCATCTTAATTGTGATGTGTATTGGCGAGCTGGGGCAATTTCCTAGATTGGCCCTGCGGTGGGCGTCAGGGGCACGAGACCATCCTTGGTCCCTAGATAGTTCCTGCCGCCCTGCTACGTTGCCGCGTGTGTAGCGCGATCGTGGCAAATTCTATATTTTTTTTGCTCTACTCACTTCTTCACTGTAGCCACTTCTTCACTTAGTATCTCCTTTTTTTGCGGTAGCACCACAGAAAGAGGGCTATACCGATCTTTTGATTTTTCGATAATACTGGTAGCATTCTCAACGCGTGTGTTTAGCCTAACTTATACCCGAACAATGAACGGCAGGCATGTGTGTAGAGACAATTCCGATATTGCCGAGACCGCCGTGCGCCCTAGATTGCTCCTGCGGCAAGTGTGTGAGTAACCAGCTTTAACAGTCCCGGTTGTCACATCTTTGAAAGCCGTTACGATAGTTATAAATCATAAAATCTGACACCAGGGGGGTGACCATAAGCTCTTAGAATAAGGTTATTTTGAGTGTGCGCATCTGTCCCTTACATACACTCAAAGTAATCTTACTCTAAGAACTTATGGTTGCCCCTGGCGTGCCAAGGGACATAATTTTTACCCAATTAGTAGGTTGTGGAAGTCAAATAGGCAATCTCTCCTCGAAAATACATCTGGAAATACTGGAAACAGACCCCAATATAATGTATGTATTTGAGAAATGGCTAGGGAGATTGATTATTTTAATAGCCAAATTTAAAATACACTCAGAAGAAATAATTAAAAAAAAAGAAAATGTCATAATTCGAGGTTCGGCTCTCGCCCATCTCCTCCTTCCGTATTGGGCAAATTGAAAAGATATTTCATAATAAATTGAATAAAAAAGATATATCCTGCGTTTCTGTTTTTCTGTCAAATTTGTACACTAGGCCTCTGTAGACAGAGCAATTTTGAGCACTTTTGAGGGTTCTAGTACTTCTAAAAATCAAAAATTAAAATAAAGGGGCACAGTATACATCCATATTTTTTAGTTTATGGATAACTTTTAAATTGGTCCAATATTAGAGGTTAGAGGAGGAATAAAAGAGGAAGACAGGCTGGAGCCAAACCTCGAATTATAACTTTATACTATTAGGATATTCAATCGGATTTCTGCGATCGCATTTCCTCTTAAAAGATCACATTAAACGTAGGCGTTCGTCGAAAGTTCTTATTTGTTTAACCTATTGGCATTTAAGTGTTACCTGTCCTTATTTAGAAACTTGATAAAGTCTCTATGCGGCGCTTTAGGTTCAACAGTGCGACAGTTTTCAGCTGAGTCTTCATAGCTTCCGTATCCATTCCAGGGCGGCAACTCACGGTCTGCCATCTGAACACTGA